>OY728150.1:1145804059-1148304059 GCA_963277665.1 Viscum album | reverse complement strand
TGAAATTCAATACCTTCCATATCATTTCAAGATGATTATAAATTTGTTACTAATATAATATAATTAGAATTTTTTATATGATAATTTCATCTTTCAAATGAGAACAAACAATATATTTAATAAATTATTTGATATGAACATTTATTATTAAACGTTATGTGTTCTGAATCCAATATATATCAATTAATAATCAAATTATACTTAATATATTTGTTTTTAAAATTTAATTTTTTATAATAATTTTCCATGATCTATTTTATTTATTACGATATACATACATAACACTTAAAAACAATATTTTTAGAAAAATTTTCATTTATGGAATTAAATGATTTTAATTACATGGAAAATAACCAATTTTTTTTATAAATTAATTTCTATTATTTTATTTAATTGAATTTATAAATACATATAATCATTATTTTTTGTAAATAATAATAATAATAATAAGTAATGGATATATATATATACACATATTTATAATAACATATTTTAATTAAATAATTTTTCATTATCGAATTATTGATAACAAATGAATTATAATAGTATTAATTTTTTACATATAATTACACATCATTAAATACATACTGAATATAAATATATACAATTTCTGTAAATTCAATAGTTACCTAGTTTTTTTCTTGAGGTAGACATAACAAAATTTTATGATTCAGAACTGACATACTGAACCATGGGTGAAATACTTAATTTTCCACATAAGGAGACCATATAAAAATTATGTTATGGTTTCTTATTATGGGTATTTGTATTTAACCCATTGAATATTCTAGTGTGGTGTATCAAGAATTATAGGTTCGTGGTAATAAAATATAAAATGAAAATATATTATTTTAAGCTTGTGTGGCTATTTTTGGGATAGACTAATTATACATACTATATAGAAAATTAGACGGAATATAGAGACCATAGTTCAATATAGATCTAGGGATTACCCCAGGGGTGGATTATATTTTATTCACATCGAAGACATTTGGAGTTGTCCATTGTATGAAGGATATGTTTTTTTAAGAATATAAATTCTTGAATATATTAATAACTCAATATGGTGATAAAATTTTCTAATCATAACCCTAAAAGAAATATAATCACATTTAAAACAATTAATGGTGTTAACCATTTGAACTACATGAATTATGAGCACCATAATGAGGCCATTACTAGAGGGATCAAAGAATGACATAAGGTTATTGACGATGAAAAAAAATGGTCAACGTTGAAAAATTTGTTAATGAATGATTTTATATTGAGTTAGGATTGTTTGCCTTTTCTTATTCTCTATTCTACAGGGATCCTTCATTTGACTTTCCTCCATCATGGATTGTTGTTACAAAATTTATAAAAAATGTATTATCTATTTTTATGAATTCATCATTTTAGTTATTCAATTAATAGTATTTCATCATGCTTTATAAAAAATCCAATCAATTTTAATATTTTTATAAATTCATTTTGTTACACACACATTGTTATTTTAGATGTTTTGATTGAAAAATAAATGGAAATATTATTCAGAAATCCATATATATTCTATCTCTATTATGATGCATCATTATCCAATATATTTCCTTTTTTATGTTTATTATTACCATAACCCCTTCCATTGTATGGAGGTTAAGTGGTAGGGTGCATAACGAATTGGCCTCATGTGACACAAAAAATAAATGATCCTAGCTCTCTACATATTCTAAATGGTGTTCACAATCCACATATACTGGGAACCATTTTTTGGTTGTCAAGAAAATTACATTGAAATTTATTTCAACCCAAAAATTAAATTAACCAAATCCTAGATCCCACATAGAAATATGACGAGATGCATCAGGATAACAACCATGGATGCCATCGAAATATTCTGGTAAAAAATAAATTGAAAAATATATATATTACATGTCAATATAAGTAATAAATATAATGTTTATGTATAATCCAATATTAAGATAGAGTATAGGAACGAATACAGTTACATAAAAAACAAATGGACAGATCTAGGTTATAAAGGATGACTCATAATGATCCCAAAAAAATAGAATCAACTCATAAACAATACCCAAAATCCTCTTCATGGACCTCAATCTGACAATATAATCTATATACAAAATTAACAGTCCCTCCGGATCATAACTCCTACAAAGACCATAATATGAAAATTTAGTGAAAAAACAAGAGCTAAAAACACTATGTAGTGTATGGTAAGCATCAGAGAAATATGCATAGTAGGATTTACCGAAAGAGATTCTTCAATTTACTTTCAAAATACATTTCATTAACCCATGTTTGAAATATAAATAGAAAATGGTTTTTCAAATACATTTGGTACAAAACTAAATAGTATACCACAATTCCCTTTTATAATATGTCCCACATCATATAATAATAATGGTGTGAATCTTGATTTTTATACAAAATTATTTCATTTATGTGGATAATATTCTTTAAAAAATCTCTTGAAAATAATTCTAATCATATATCCACTTAAAAATATTTCCAAAAAATTATATTTATCAAATTAGTCATATTCATTTCAAATTAGTCAATAAAAATTATTTTTATATTAAAATTTTAAGTGATCCAAACAAAAAAAATAAATGAATAAGAAAATGAGAGGGTAATGATTAACTAATATAGAATAAAAAACAATCAAGAATGGGGACATTAAATAAATCAAATGTTATTGAACATAAACCTGAAATAAAAAATTTCCTTAATAAGTCCCTCATAAGAATCATGAAATTAGAGGAAACACTATTTTTTAAAATTAATGATATTAGAGACGGTTTAATTAGTAAAATAAATCAATGAGCCCCTTATGAATCTAGAACAAATCTTTTGGAACCCCTCAGGGTGACTGAGATAAAAATAAATCCCTTTGAGAACCTATCTATCATAGGTAAAGAGCTAGTATTTTCTTGTTGAACCAGTGTAATTTCAATCCAAACTTTCTATTAGTTACATAGTTTCACATGAAAATTCATAGAGGAGGATAGAAAACAACAATAAAGGAAATCAATATTTTTTATAAATTAATCATTTAAAATAAATTTATTCTCACCTCCTATACCTCTACAAAGAATAACCAATGATCAAATCCATACAGAGAAGCAACAAACATACTATAGTAATAACACTCACCCACTGTGATATCAATCCCAAACATGGAATGGATAAAAAATTGCATAAATGAGGATCACATTTTCTAGAAGACTTATTAAAAGGACAAAGTATACCATTTAAACACTATCGAAGAATGTTGAGTCATTTTAAACAATTTGTAATCTATTTTAAAAACATAATTTAAATAAAATACACATTTCATATGAATCATTAATATATAAAAAACGCACTTGCTTTTTAAATAATCTTTAAAAACCATTTGAGAAACCAATATTTTAAAAGAAACAAAAATAAATTTATTTCACTACCATAATAGTTTCAAATTATTTTAAATCTATAAAGACCATTTGAAGATAGAAATAGAACTTGATTAAATTACATGATAGAAAACATATAAAATCATCCAAAAGAAATAAATACCAATAATATCAATTATTTTCATACAAAAATCAATTTTAAAACCCATAAATATTTGTCACATATATCATTAATTATATAAATAAGATTGTAATTCACTAATCACCTAATGATATAGAATTTAATTGAAACACTCAAAAACTCCTACATGAATCTAGTGGAATCACACCCAAAAAATTTAAACAAATTCTATGATGTATAATGATAAATAATTTAAGAAAATTTCTACCTCATGCCTGACTAACCAATACATTGAATTACAACCAAATACAAACATGTATCCTTCACTGAACAACCATATTGTTCGTAAGAGGAGTCCAAAACCAAAAGAAATATATGAATAGAAAAAGTAAAAAGGAAATAATTATAAAATGGGGTTTTCTTTATAGGGTTCATTTGGAATTGAGGGAATAAGTACTAAAACATGATGTAGAAATGGAAGGGGGATCTTCATTCATATACCATGAATCTATTAGAATGAGGAGGAGAAAAGGAGAGAAAAAATAAATCCCATGTATGAGTGGAAGGATAATTTCACATTTTTTAGAAAAATTGGTATCTATCATGGTTTTTTCATCGTTCATCAACCATTTAGAGGTCACATCATAAAAGCACCCTCACATGGTTTGGTCACACAGTTTACCTACCATGTACCATTGATAAGAAACTTCTCTGTTAAAAAGAAAGAAACATCACACACATGTTGTAATTATTCTAAATGCTATGTAAAATTCATGAATTGTCACATATAAAAAAATAAAGAGATTTCATTATTTATATTGGGTCTCACATGGTATGGACTCACCCTATGGAAAACCTATGGATGAAAACCAAGAAACTAGATGATCAGCTATAATATTTATGTATAAAGGTCAACTCAGGGTCAAATATTTATTTTAAATTTATAATTCATTCTAAAATTTAACAAAGGAACCACCATATAATGGTAATATACATGATTTACTAAAATTATATATGACCATGTACAAACTATGAAATGGAAGAATATTTCCAAAATATAAAAATTTGATAAAAGATACTATGAATATTTTATTTGACACAAAACATGATAAAATAATTTAAAATATTGAATAATAGTTGTATGTGGGTGTCACATTTCTCCCCACCGTGCAACAATCCATCCAAAAAATTCATATTCAAATGTTGAAGAATGGGAAAATCTAAATCCACCACACCCATAAATGAGGTGGGCACGTCGAAAAAAACTCAACAGTTACATATAATAAGTTAAATACCTCATAACACGAGTTCATCAAATCAATATATGTAATCATAAAAAAATACAAGACATATCTAGGAATAAAATACACCTCGCCAATAATTATATAGATCTTAAAACACATATACTCATTAATGGTGAGGCCACTACTTATCATTCTTCTAATATGGTGGAAACAATGAGAAACCTGTTAACGGAACAATAAAAGAGAAAATTACCCATAAAATTAGTAATAAAAAAATCTCTAAAAGAATCATAAAACTCTATAAAATATATCTAAATACCTTGAAATAGTCTTTAATTTTTAAGAATAGCCTTACCTAAGGATCATTTAAATTACCAAATAGCATATTCACTCCAAACACTACACCCCCTAAAACTATTAAGTGGATTCCTAATAATATATATACAATACTAAACAAGAAACAACATGGGTAAAAACCTTTTGTCATAAAAATATTGGAAGGGGTGATTTAGGACCTCATGCCCAGGTCTCCATCTCATTAAATACCCAACTAGATATAAATTGATACCGTCCAACACTTAAAATTATCTAATTCCATATTTGTCGTAGTGGCTTGAACCATAAACCCAAAATGGGCCCATATAAAATCATTGAAAACCCAATTAAGGTTAGAATCACACACACACACACACGAGACAATGAAAATCATGAACAAGTGCATGTGTACAACCACAACCATCAACACATAATAAAGAGAAACCAAAAAAGAATCAAAGAATATATCTAATAGAGGTCACCTTAAAACTCTCAAGGCTTAAATTCACCCATCCTCATCATGAATAAACCCAAACAATTCCATAATCACTGAAAAATACATTATAGATATTCCACACAGTAGGTACATGAAATTGTAATTACAATCTCATATCCTTGAGTAAATATTGATTGTTTCAGAAGATAAGATGTTGACCAATGAATTTTCTACTTAAATAATATTTATTCTCCACAACATTCTTTTCTATCTAGGTTAAGACAATGGCTAGAAGTAAAAAATAGAAAAAAAAGAATTAACCAAACAAAATATCATCTGTTGTACACTACGAGAAAAAGGATTTTTTCGACGGGAATTAATCCCGCCGCAAAAAATCCGTCCAAGGGGTTATTTGTGATGAGGTTAACGAACCGTCGTAAATAACCACTTATTTGTGACAGGATTTCGTCTCCCTTCGCAAAAAGTTTGGCACGGGTAGCGCGCCAAACTACACGAAGGATATTTGTGATGGTGGGATCCCACCATTGAAAATTGTGAGGTATTTGCAACAGGCCCCGTCGCAAATAGCCGGCAGCGGTTAATAGCTTTTTACGATGGGATTTCATCCTATCGCAAAAGGTGTGTCGGTCGGGACTATTTGCGGCGGGACCCGTCAGAAATAACTTTTTAACCGCCGACAGTAATTAGTGCGGGCGTAGGTAATTGCGATGGGTCTCGTGGAAAAAAATACTATTTATGACGGGTATCTCATCGCAAATATTCTCGTCGCAAAGAATCTAACCTATATATTCCACCATCCATTTTCCCTCTCATTCCTCTCAGGTCTTAGATCTTGTTTCTCTATGAACTCTGGTTTAAGAGGGAAAATTTTTCTATGTTAATTTTTTTGTTCACGAAGAAGTTGTGAATCCGTCTACATCAATATAATGTCATGCTTAAAGGTATTTTTGTTTTATTTAATTTTTTTCATTTTTATGTTTATTTGTATTATTGTAGATTAGTTTTAATTAATATAAATTTCAATTATTTTGTCATGAGTATTTATTTGTACTAATAAATTGAATTTTTTAGTACTAATTTTTAATAGTTAGTTGTAATTAATAATTATTAATGATAATTAGTAATGTATATATTTAATTTGTAGTAATTAAAAATAATGGGAAATAAATAATAATAAATAATTATTATTATTAATAAATATTATTAATTACAAATAGATAGTTATAAATAGTAATAATGAGTAATAAATAGTAATAAACTGTCATAAGTAGTAAAATATTCAAATAATTAGTAATAACTTGTAATAATTTAAAATAAATTGTAATAAATTGTAATAAATTGTAATAATTAGTAATAAATTGCAATAATTAGTAATAAATTGTAATAATAAGTAAATAATTGTAATAATAAGTAAATAATTGTAATAATGAGTAGTAAATAGTAATAATGAGTAATAAATAGTAATAAATTGTATTAATTAGTAATATATTTTAATAATTAGTTATAAAATGTACTAATTAGTAATAAATGCTAATAATTAGTAATAAATTGTAATAATAACTAATAAATTTTAATAAATATTAATAAATTTTAATATTTAGTTATAAATTTTAATAATTACTAATAAATTGTAATAATTACTAATAATTAGTAATAAATTGTAATAATTAGTAATAAATTTTAATAATTAGTAATAAATTGTAATAATTATTAATAGGCTGTAATAATTACTAATAAAATGTAATGATTATTAATAAATTATAATAATTAGTAATAAGTTATAATATTTATTAACAGATACTAATAATTTGTTATAATTGGTTATAATTATTAATAAATACATAAATTTAGTAAGAAAATATAGGTAATTAAAAATAATTAGTAATAATTAGTTATAATTAGTAATAATTAGTAATAATTAGTAATAAATTGTAATAATTCCTAATAAATTGTAATAACTAGTAATAAATTGTATTAATTACTAATATATTTTAATATTTAGTAAAAAATTATAATAATTACGAATAAATTGTAATAATATCTAATAATTAGTACTAAATTGTAATAATTAGTAATAAATTGTAATAATTAGTATAAACTATAATAATCTGTAATAAACTGTAATAATTAGACATAAATTTTATTAATTAGTAATAATAAGTAATATTTATTAATAAATACTAATAATTAGTAATAATTTTCAATAATTAGTAATAAATACAGATAATTCGTAATAAATATAGATAATTAGTAATAATTAGTAATAATTAATAATAATTAGTAATAACTAGTAATAATTACTAATCATTAATAAAAATTAGTAAAAATTAGTATAAATTAGTAAAAATTATTAATAAATAGGAATAATTTATAATAATTAGTAAAAAATTGTAATAATTAGTAATAAATTGTAATAATTAGTAATAAAGTGATATAATTAGTAAAAAATTGTAATAATTAGTAATAAATTTTAATAATTAGTAATACATTGTAATTATTAGTAATAAATTGTAATAATTAGTAATAATTAGTAATAATTTGTAATAAACTGTAATAAATACAAATTAATTGTAATAATTAGTAATAATTAGTAATAATTACTAATAATTACTAATAATTGGCAACAATTAGCAATAATTAGTAATAATTATTAATAATTAGGAATAATTAAGAATAATTAGAAATAAATAGGAATAATTAATAATAATTTGTAATAAATTGAAATAATTAGTAATTAATTATAATAATTCGTAATAAATACTAATATATACAAACAATTACTAACAAATACTAATAATTAGCAATAATTAGAAATAATTAGAAATAATTATCTATAATTAGTAACAATTATAAATAATTAAAATAATTAGCAATAATTAAAAATAATTACTAATAAATAGAAATAATTAGTAATAAATAACAATAAATAGTAATAAATTTGAATAATTAGTAATAATTTGGAATAATTAGTAATAATTAGGAATAATTAGGAATAATTAGGAATAATTAAGAATAATTAGTAATAATTAAGAGTAATTTGGAATAAATATGAAAAATTAATAATAATTTATAAAAATTAGTAAACATACTAATAATAAGTAATAATTATTAATAAATAGGAATAAATAGGAATAAATAGAAATAAATTGGAATAATTAGTAATAATTAGTAATAAATAGTTATAGTAAGTAATAAATAGGAATAGTTAGGAATAAATAGTAATAGTTTGTAATAAATATGAATAGTTAGTAATAAATAAGAATAATAAGTAAACAATAGTAATACATAATAATAAATAGTAATAATTAAAAATAAAAAGTAATAATTACTAATAATTAAAAATAAATAGTAATAAATAGTAATAAACAGTAATAAATGGTAACTGTTAGTAATAAATAGGAGTAGTTAGTAATTAATATGAGCAATTAGTAATAAATAGAAATAATTAGTAATAAATATGATTAATTATTTATAAATAGGAATAACTAGTAACAAATAGTAATAATTAGTAATAAATAGAAATAATTAGTTAGCAATAGTTAGGAATAGTTATAAAGAAATTTTAAACAAAATTAATAAATTTTAAGAACACTGCACAATTTTCATTGGATTGAAGACACTACTTTTGCTCAATGATTTTTATACTTTTAACTCTCACCGACTCAAAACATAATGAAAATTGTGCTACTACATATTCATATTGAATCTCGTATGTACGAGATTGGACATGCATTCGTAGGATCATATTTTTTATAATGTTTTCAGGAGGTGACCATTGGAAGGAGATGATTCATCGATGAAAAGGGGGCTCTTTTTTCTGATGGCTCATTTAGTTGAATATTTCTTACACTAAAATAACAATGAAGAATATGGTCAGAGATACACATATTCATTCTCTTACATACGAGAATGAATATGCGTACGTCTGACCAGATTCTTCATTGTGATTTCAGTGTGAGAAATATGCAAGTAAATGACCCATCAGACAAAAGAGTAGTCATTATTCCCCTGGAAATTGTTCCACCCTTAATTAATGGCAATTTTTAAGAAGTAGTAGTAATTATTTATCTATTTTTTTACATAGTGTTTTTATAATTTCAAATTAATCAGAAACAATGATTCTTTTATATTTTTTAAAAACATTTGGGCCAAAGAAGTCGAAATCAGTCATTATTAGATGAATATTCTTAGACAAATCAGTGCTGAAATACAAATGGTTTTGGTTCAAATCATGTATATATTGAGGGTGTGGAATATTTTTTTATCATTTGAATCAACAAAACCAAAATATGTTTCAGAAGGCACAATTATATGTCCTTGTAAAAAATGTACTCTGAGAACGTTTGACACATTTGACAATGTTGGGGGATATCTCTTGCAGTTTGGTTTTCAACCAGATTTTTTTTCGGTATCAACATGGTGAACGCAGTTCTAGAGATTCTACTAATAACTTGATTTCAGATCCATCACGATTTCAAAACTTCTTACATGATGTTGTAGGTCCATCTGTTCAACAAACTGAAACTCACGATGATATTGATTTAACTCCTGAGTTGGAACCATCTGAATGTTATGAGTTGTTGATGTTTTCTAAGGATGCATTATATCTTGGTTGCAATATAAGAAAATTAGAAGCGGTTGCTCAATTTATGGCTATTAAATCAAATAATGCAATGTCAAACAACTGTTTTGATCTGATATTTTCTTTAGTTAAATCACTATTACCTGAAAGAAATGTGTTTCCTGTAAATTACTATGAGAGAAAGAGGTTGGTTCATAATCTAGGCCTTAGTTATCGGAATACTCATTCATGTCCAAATGATTGAATCTTATAATCTGGTGAAAATGAGTCATTGGATAGTGGTCCCACATGTGGACAATAGGGGTATAAAGATGCTAAAATAGGGAAGTCTAGATCAATTCGTGCAAAACAGTTGAGATATTTACCCCTTACACCCAAGCTACAATATTTATTTATGTCTCGTAACATAGCGTCAACTATGTCATGGCACAAAACCAATATTTCTACCGGTGAAAGCTTGAATCATCCATCTTATGGTGATTCATGGAAGAATTTTGATCGTTGGCATCTGTCTTTCACATTAGAAGCCTGAAAAGTGCGATTGGGTCTTTCTACTGATGGTTTCTGTCTGTTTGGTTCTTATGGTAGTCAGTAATCATGATGGCCTGTCTTTATAACTCCGTACAATCTACCTCCATAGATGTTGATGAAGGATCCCTATATCTTTTTGAACATATTAATCCCAGGACATATGAAAATAAATATTGATTTTTATTTGAAACCATTGATTGATGAGCTAAATAAAGTTTTGAGTAATGGTGTTAGTACATATGATGTTGCTGTGAAACAAAATTTCACATTAAAAGCTGCATTGATGTGGACGATTAGTGATTTTCCGGCATATGGAATGTTATCTGGCTAGAGTACACATGGTCTGAATTCATGTCCATGCTGTATGAATAACAACAACGCTTTTATTCTCGTCAATGGAACAAAACTTCCTATTTTGACTCTCATTGTAGATTTATTCCAACTTATTATCTTTTTCGATGGATCAAATGTTATTTCAGAAAAGGAACAGTTGAAAGGGATGAACCTCCAAAAATGATATCATGTATAGAGTAAAAATCAGTTTTATTTTTGTTACCTCCCATCACATTTGGGCCAATGGTAATCCAAAAGAAAATTCATGGCTTTGTGAAAGAACATAATTGGATAAAACGAAACATTTTTTGGGATCTCATGTATTGGCTTAATTTGTTGGTCTCCACATGTTGGATGTCATGCATAATGAGAAGAAGTGTTTTTATAATTTATTTCATACAGTTTCGGATACACCAGGTAATATCAAAGATACTTTAAACCATGATTAGATCTTTCCCAAATTTGCAGGCAACCAGAACTTAAACTATTTGGAAATTTCAAATCACAATGTTTAATGAAGCCAAACGTCGCTTATACACTATCCAAATAGAGACTCTTATTATTTTGTCAGTGGATTGAAGATTTGAGACTTTTAAATGGATATGCTTCCAATTTGGGCATATGTGTTAAGAATAGTCATATTACCATATTAAAAATTAATGATTGTCATGTTATAATGGAAAGACTTATTCTGATTGGATTTAGAGGTTTATTCAATTCTATGATTTGGGATTCAATAATAGACATATCATATTTTCATCAAGGCATTTGGGTAGTGACAATAGACTATGATGCGCTAGAAAAACTATAAGAAGAAGTTGTTGTAATTATATGTAAACTGGAAAAAATTAGTCTGATTTCTTTCTTTGATTCAATGGAACATATGATATTAGATTTTACACATGAAGATAAATGTGGAGGTCCAGTACAGTTTCGATGGATTTACCCATTCAAGAGATGCATGTAGAAATTGAAGAAAAAAGTAAGTAACGATGCATCGGTTAAAGGCTCAATTGCGAAAGGTTATTTGCAAGAGGGAATTTCTTTTTTCTACTTTCACTATTTTGAATCTGAATATCCCTAAAAAGCACATGGGAAAGAATGAGGAAAATGTTAATGATTAAATGGATAATCAATTATCAGTTTTTAATCATCCAAATCTTTGCATCAGTGGAGTTCGAGAATGATAGATTTCAGATGATGAACATCAGAGAGCTCATACATTTGTTCTGCTCAACTATGAAGAAATGACAGCATTTGTACTATTAGTTCTTCTTTAACTTATTCTATAATTTCTATTAATGTATGTGAACATATTATATTTGTAGGTTATATCATAATCATATCAAGAAAAAGCTTCCACAAATTACAGCAGCTGCTCTTGATGAACGCAGACAAAAAACTTCTCAATGGTTAAAAAAACTAGTAACATAAATTATTGAAGGTTTAACATAAATTCAGTTTACTATTTATTATATTGATAATTGTTTTAAAAAAATCATGTGTCTCAACATGATGATAAAATAGATAACCGACTGTGAATATTGTGTAACCCACTATCTATAATGGTTAAATCTTATAATTCATATGTGGTGAATGGTTTTCGATTTCATACACGTGAAAATGGGGAATCAAAAAAACAATAAAATGTGGAGTGTGTTAGAGAGGATTGCATCATAGTTAAACTGAAGATGACTTTTACGGGATTCTGGATGAAATTATTGAGCTACGTTATCTTGGAAAGAATTGCATAACTGTGTTTAAATGTCGGTGGTTAGATATTGAGAGAGGCTTGCGTGTTTATCCGACTCATTGAATCGTCGATATTAAATATAAAAGTCTTCTTGTAGTAAATGAACAATTTTTACTATCTCAACAGGCACACAAAATTTATTACGAAAAGTAATGTGCTACTAAAAGAGACATGAGTGATTGGTGGAGCATAATAAAAATTAAATCTCAGGAAAATAAATTTAGTCAAACTGAATGTGGTTCCGCTAAAGTGGAAGGAATTGAATTTTTTTAAGAGACTACTCAAAATATGTAATTTTCACAAAGAAACATGAATATCGTTGATGAAACCCCACAATTAAGGTTCAATGGTGACGATGATGTTAATGATGTTACAAATGAATATGAAATGACAAGGGACGGTGAAAGTGAAACTCATATAGATATTGATGATGCTAAAGAGGAATATTAAGACAATGACAACGTCAGATATGAAAATGATTATGTAGGTGAACATTAACACAATAAAATACTGGTTATGATCAAAACTATTATATATCTATATATAATAGTTATTTCAACTAGCTGCTATAAACAATCATTTGTTGTTTCAGATGGACTCAGATATATTTCGTGAGTTAGAGGAGGTTGAGCTACCTTTGGATGAGGGGTATGTGGGATCTTCTGACCCTCCGCAAACTAGTGGTTAAGGAGTTATGTGGAGGGGGTGCAGTCTTGCGCGATTGATAATTTCTGACTCTATCCCCAAGCGACGTCCATGGCTTGGTTTCAATCCGTTCACATGGATGTATGGTGAGATGTATATTATAGTTATATCTCATTAAATTATTTATATATATACTAATTGTTTGATTATTTATTATTTTTTCACAGTTTTGCACATGTAGTTGTTGGACATGGGAGCACTATCCTTCACAATTATTTTTCTTAGCCATAGACCCCATGGGAACAGATTCCCGTTGATGTGCGGCTCAACCTGTACAATCATTGGCTGGTACGTAAATAAATAATATTTATTTTGGAATTTAATTTTTTAATAACTTGATATTAAAAATTATTTGTAGGGTTTATAGTATCCCATCAATGATAAAATGTATGACAATATCCATAGAGCCTAGGAGGTGGCTATGCATGAGCGTTTGCATCTGTTTTTGCAAAATTTGAGGAAAATGACCATTAAGAAAGGAGAAGTGACTTTATTTAATTTTTCATGTAGAGCCCACCGACCAGAGTACATTTCATCTCAGGTTTGGGATAGATTATGTGCACACTGTTTGGATGGTAGATTTCAGAGGAGGTCTTCATTGGGTCTGCAGAACCGAGGGAGACAGGAGGTGACTCGTCGAGATGGTAGACATACATTCAATATGCATAGAGAGCATCTGGTAAGTATTTGTTTAAAATATTTTATATAACTTCAAATATAAAAAGTTAATTATATATTCATATAGGATGTCGAGAATCCCGATATTACAGAATACGATGTTTATCGGATGATGTACAGTGATCCTACCACTAGAGAGATTAAAGGTGATCACCATCGTTAGATTGTAGTTAGTCTAATTTTTTGCAGTTTGACAATTCACTGCATATAATATTTTCACAATTTTAATTTCAAATTTAAATTGAAGGAGTCATATGAGACTGCGAACTCTCAGACACAACATGGGGGTCAGGACGAGGTGATTGATCAGACCAGTGCCCACCATTTTTGACGTGGCAGCATAGATGCAGGCGACTCAGTATGGCTTCGAGAATGGCCGAGTGGTTGGTATCAGCTCTCATGTGACTCCTGGTGAAAATTATGGTACTACTGTTATGTCAGCGTTCAGCTCGAGAGGAGCTCGTGGAGAGGAATCATCTTCTTCCTCACAGTATGAGGAGCAGTTCTAAGCTCAGAATGACCTTATAGAGAGTTTGCAGAAGCAGCAAGAAGAGATGCGTCAGCAGCAGTAGTAGCAGAAGCAACAACACGAGGAGGAGATGCATCGATGGCAGCAGCAGCCTCACGATCATATGGAGTACATGCACCGTCTGACTCGTAGTTTAGAAATTGAGTTTCCTCCACCATATCCTTCATCTCCTTCACCGCCTTTAGAAGACGACACCCCAATAATTTTTTAAAGTTAAAAACATTTGAATTTATCATTTGTTGTAATATAAAATATTTACATCTTATCTATTTTATATCTGTGGGAATATTACATAATTTAATTTTTAATATTTTATGATTTTTTTGAATATTGAGAATTTTAATATATTTTTTTATTTTATTAATATTAACATTATTGTTTCATTAATCATAAATTTATTAAATATATTTAATGAGTATTATATTTTTTAATGTTTTTTATTTAATAATAATAATAATAATAATTTTATGTTGTTTTTATATTTTTTGTAAATATAAATAAAAATTTTATTTTTTATTTTTTTTATTTTTTTAATAATATTAAAATTAATTTTTTACTAATCATAATTTTATTAAATTAATTTTTTTTAATAAATATTTATTATTAGCAACGTGATCTGTTGATACATGTTCCCATCACAAATAGCCTAAATAAATTTGTTTCGAAAATGTATTTGTGACAGGATGACGGGCCCGTCACAAAAGGTATTTGTGATGGGCCCATCAAAAATTGTTTATAAAATATTTTCAAAAAAGTATGTGTGAAGGGATTACGAGCTCATCGCAAAAAGTATCCATGAAGGGATTACGGGCTCATTGCATAAAGTATTTGTGAGGGGCCCATTGAAAAAATGTTTATATATATTAAGTATAAAATAAGAGACTTATTTGTGACGTTGAAGTTGCCAGTCACAAATAACCCGTCGTAAATACCTAGAATTATAGTAGTGGTATGCCTTCTACCTTATCTCTATAAATATTCTAAAGGTAAAACTAAATAAACCAAAACCTGAATATATCTCTTATAGGTTTCCCAACTAAAAAAATCACATCGTACCATTTCAGTAGAAGGGAGAATATATATAAACAATCATCTTTTAAAAATATAACATTAATTTATACTGTTTTCCTTTCTCTTGGAGTTTCCAATTAATATTAAAAGTCATAGAGAAATTGAAATAAAATAAATTTCCTTAAAAATAGTCCCATTATTCATTTAAAAACCACCATTTATACATAAAATTTAAAATAGAATTGAATCCATACATAAAAATTATCATAAACACTAAAAATCCATTAATAATAATAAATCTTATTTCATTAAAAATGAAATTATTCCATAAAATATAATTTTATATAAAAATAATAATTTTCCTAAAATATAAAACCAATAATCAAAGAAGAAGAAAAAATAAATTTCATAATAAATTAGTCTATAGCACCATACGATAACATCATACAACCCTAAAACCCTTATAATGAACCTTACACAAATTCAAGAAATAATTAGGTAAGATTTGAGAAGAATGAGAGAGAAAAATGTTATCATGATGAGAAAGACGTAATATCTATGATTTGGCCGCACCAGTTATCCAAGCATTCGCCAAATCCAAATCAATATTTATAATATATCATAACCCTTGTGTAATGGATCTACATAGTTTTATATAACATGAAAACTCACCATGTAATTATCTTTATTTTTAAATTTTAATCCAAATATCAATATTATTTCCCAAAATATAAATGATACACTCAAGGAGGATCGACATACTAACATATCATATCAAAAAACATCATGAAAAAATACAACAAATTCATGAGAAAAACCTAATCTATCGATGTTCAATAACTGATAATGATGAGAATGATCACATGGAACTCTACCAACATCTACCACATTTGTTTAAACGATCATATAATTATATTATCCATTTTTCCAAAAAAAAAAATAAATGTATTATCATCAACTTTATACATTAAGTAATCTCGGATCTGGTAATATTTGTTGATGAACAAACATATGATGACCTAACACATCAGATAAAATGGATCACAATATTTTCCAAATTGAATTCCAATTAAAAACCTAATATTAGTCACCCACATTAATTGGTTACTTTGTTAAATTGTTAAAATATTCAACTAGTTGTGTCACAAATGATCACACATTTTAATAGTATTGAGAGACTAGAAACATACATGATAACCACATAATTGTTAAATATTACCAATATAATATAAATTTCCATTGAGTGCATTATTATTTCTTCTAATATATCCATGAAATTAATAGAAGTTCAAAACTACGAACCTAGTGGGAAATAAACAAAATAAAAGGGTGATGATTAAATTCTAGAAAGATAAAATTATCAACATACTAAATTATCGAATCAACAATGAATGAATATAATTGAAGAGATATACAGTAGTAAAATATTACATTATAAATATCATGAAAGGGGACCATATCCCTAGATGGCATAACAACAAATACAATCACCTAGAGGTAAATAAGTGATTTTATAGTGATAAAATTTATTATTATAGACATCATAATTTCACTATCAAGGCCCAATTCCAATTAATTATATATATATAGGTATGAAACTCCCCAAAAAACCATAGTTGTTTGTCTCAGGAGGCATACTAATTCATTATGAAAATATTACATGCCCCACCCATCATATAATAAGTCAAATTCATTAACTATTATATTTAAATTATTGATAATAAAATGCATAATCATATTTCCTTATAAATAAATTATCATCCATATTTGAATTATATAAATATAAGATATCGATAATTTATTTAGTAAATAAATTGAATTACATGATCATAAGTAGTCTACATAAATACATTGGATTAATCATTATAGAACATCCATAATGAAATCTGGGAAATAATAATGGATATTGAAATTTATAGAAAACATTTCTAGAAGATAATCAAGAACATACTTAGATAATGAATTTGAAATTCTATTTACATTTCTGATACATTTTTACCATGTTTTATTGAAATAAATTTGAAAAATAAAATTCTTTAAGAACCCATGAATAATTCGAAGAAATGATTCTTAAATATAGTTTATAATGGTTTTTGATAAAATCTATTTTTATATAAAATATTTGAAATAAATCTCCTCTCACATTTTCTAAATAATGTCATTATAAAGAAAAATGATGTTAAAAGTTAATTTTAAATTCCACTCTCTAGAAGATGACCATAATGATTTTTAAAACAATACATAAAAAATAAAAAAAATTAAAAATTTAAATCTTGATTGAAATGATGGATATGTATAAAAATTAAAATCTTATTGTAGATAATTGTAATGAAAATAAAAATTTAAAATATTATTTAAAACACCCATATCCAAAAAAAATATTAATACAACATATATTTAAATATAAGAAATGATAATTAGGATGTTCAAAAAAATAATATATAAAATTCTTTCATTAAAAAATGGATTGGAAGAAGAATATAGATACAGAGTAGAACGATTCTCGACCAAAACATAAGTATAGTAGAAATAAAAACAATTTGGTTTTGAATGATTTTAAATAAAAATTTCCTAGAGGAGAAAAATATAAATAGAAAAATCAATACATTAAATAAATATATTTTTTGTATAATATTTGATAATGTTAGTATATGCATGAATTTAAAAAGGATTGAATAACAATTGAGATGGGGGTTTAATTTTTTTGTTCACTTTTATAAGTTTCAAAACATTTAGAAACATAACATTATGATTTATATCCTTATCAAAATTTATTAATTAATCATGCATGAAATAGTAGGAAAATAATTTAAATCACAACAAATTTACATTATTAGGCCTCAATGTGAGAGCCTACATCCATTCCATTTCCACTCCCATGGGTATTTGGAAATTCATTATTAAGAAGAAGTGAATTCGACTTGTGATAACTCCCATTAGAAACTTTATATCTCATAATAAGAAAGATTAATCTGACTCCCACCAGTTTTCAATGTTTTCTTATGAAACAATTGAGCAAAAAAATAATAATGGTTTTTTAAAATTCTCTACAATTCCTCAGTCTTAATTCTATGTCTAATTTGGCTTGATCATATTTTCTCAATCTGATAAATTTGGATCCAATTTTCACAAAACAATGATGTTGGATCTGATTCTGCAGAAAAAATGATTTTGGATATGATTCTCTCAAAAAAATGATTTTGTATCTGATTGTCTCAATATGATGATTCAATATTCAATTTTTTTGAATAAAATAATTATGGATCCATTTCACTAAATATAATAATGATGGATATGATTTTCTGAATATGAAAATGCGAGATTATACTTATTGAATATGATTAACTCACTATTAATATGCAAAACTCAAACACTTTTATAATGATCAATAGATTTGTTCTTCGATAAAATAAATAATTTAACTTCGATGTATCCAATGGTCCCCCTTTTTCATTTTTCTGAATGTATAAAATAAAAGAACGGTCTAAACATGTATTTATAGGAAACTTGGAAAAAAATATCAGGAAACATGAAAGCCTTCCCTACATCCTAAAATCTCATTATCTCTGAAAATATCTTTCCATGGAAAATAATATTTTACAACATCAATAATCCTTATATTTCATTAATAATTACCCAAAAATGAATTTCATATTTTAATTATTCAACTCTTTATATATTTCTCAACTCATTATGATCTGTTTCTTTCTCAGCTCATTTAGGTCTATTTATTTCTCATCTCATTATGATATTTTTCTTTCTTTATATGAACACTTCATTATGAATACTTTTGAAATATTTCCTCAATATAAAAAGTATAGTAAAAAATTATGATTATGAAAATATGTATAACATTTTCCAAGTATTATAATATCCATACAAATATCTGATTTTAGAAGTATCTGTATGATTTTCCAATTATGAAAATCCTTAGATGAAAATATTAGTATAATATTTGAGTGTGAGAATCCTATAATGATTTTTATATTATGAAAATCTGTGTATGAAAATATGAGTATGAGAATCCAAGTATAAAATTCTCAGTACAATTTTCCATGTATGAAATTATCAGAATCAGAATCCCAGTATGAAACTCCCAGTATGATTTATTTTTTCTTTTGGATTAGAAATATACTTTTCATTGTCATATCATTACAATGTAATGACCATTATGATGGAAATCACATTATTATGGAAATCTTATTTTTCAACTATTAAATTATTCAATCCTCTCCACCATTTCCTCCAATTCATTTATCCTGACAGTTTTCATGATATTTGATGACATCTTGATCAAAAATGGATCATGTGATTTGATTTTTTTTTTGAATGTATAATAACATTATATCTCTGGACGTCATTTTTTTCAAATCTATGTAGAAAAAAATACATTATTTCTATTATTATAGAAAAAAAATTCACCTATAAATAAAAATTTCTTCCTCCTATTATTTAAAATCTGATGAATTTGAATTTCATGATGATAAACATGAAAATTTTAATGTTACTAATCATCAACTTCATCATTCTGACTACTTATGTGTCTAGTGGAACTCAATTCCAAAAATAGAATATTAAAACCTATATTGAGAAAAATCCTTTATTACGATGGACTGGTTTTGATTTCATAAATACAAAAAAAAACTCTTAAATAAAAGGGATATCTTAAAAACATACAATAACGTCAATAAAACAGTTTTTACTATAGGTTATTTATTCTATCCATTTGGATTTTCCGATATCCCTTGTGAACAACTTTTCAACTCTTGTAAATTTTCAAAACACAACTTTTGAATTTAATCAAAACATATCCTTTCTCAAAATAAAGTGTCATGGAACTACACTATTGGATAATGTAATATTACTGATGGAATATCATCTCTCAGTGGAATGAAATTTTAAAGGCCATGTAAAGATAAACTCTATTCAATTATCTTTTCATGATTTATTTATCTCTCCCCTATTGTTTCTTTTCACACATTATTTTTCTCGCCCCCCATTATTTCTTTTCTCACTTTATTTCTATACTGCATTTTATGATAACCACATCTTAAAATAGAAAAAATAATGATAATTAAAACATCTTACAATGTAAAAAGTCGTTATGTAATCTCTCATTTTTCTATATAACACAAATAACTTTGGGTGTACTTATTGATAAGTTCTAGGAAGACATGGGAGGTGGGTAAACATGATATTGCAACCTCAATTCCACAAGAAATTCTTTCTACATTTCTTTAATAAAAACATAAATAAATTGAAACTTTTTTAAAATGTATTCAAGAAAAACATATCCAGCAGCAATATTATCTTTTATAAATTGAAAAATTATATCAATGTGTTTTTATATTTAATGATTGAATAGATTCATGGAAATATTACTTTCACTATGATTATCACAATTTATAATCAATGGTTTAGAAATTTTATCTTTCAAATTTTTCATCTAAACTTTATTCCACAACATTTGAGTAAAATCTAGTGTAGCTAAAACTTATTTGGATTTAGCTATGATAAAATTTGTTTGATCATTGTTTCATACTATTTCAACTCACACAAAATTCACCCAAAAAGATTTTCCTCTTGATATTTATTTTTTTTCATTACAATCTCAAGCCCAATCAACATCAGTATAACCTATAAACTTCATGCCCCAATTTATTTTATAAAACAACCCTTGTGAATTTTTTCCATTAACATATCCCATAATCCTCTTTTCTACCAAAAAATATGATTAATTTGGATTACATAGATACCTGGAACCCAAAGACACAACATAAACAATATCAGACCTTGAGGCTATAAGGTATTGAGGAATTACTTTTATCTTCTGAAATGATTTCTTATTCTTACTTCTTCTGGATTCATCTATACTAACTTTTGTAGTCACAGAAATAGGAGTTAAAAATTATTTGTTCACCTCCATCCCAATTTTTTTTACAATCCCATTGAATACTTATCTGGATATAAGAAAATGTATATTTATTTTTATTTTAAATTGTAATCTATGGAATAATGTTAATTCCCCCAACCTAGTTATTTAAAAAAATTCATCATTTCCTTAGAAAGTCTTTTTTTAAGACATTATTTATCCATAGTAAAAAATAATATCCTCCATATAATCATTTATAATTAGAGTTCCAGAGTCAATATCATTCACATAAAAGTTTCTATAAACTATTCCCTTAGAAAAGGTCAACATTTTCAATTAATTTTCATGTTTAGAATACCATGCATGTGGATCTTTTATCAGCACATAAAAAGATTTAATGAATTTAAAACATTGTTTTCATACTAAAAATGTAGAAATCCACAACGTTGTTCAATGTAAATATATTACCAAATATCACAATTTAAGAAATTTAACATTACATTCACATGATAATCATTTTATTTATAATGTGTGTCTAATAAAATATAATTTTAATTATTTTTAATCACGCAACTACAGAAAAAGTTTCTTAAATATCCAATCCTTGTACATGTTCATAAACTGTACACACATGAATTTCATTGGTTAATAAAACATATTCATGTTAAATTACTTGTTTTTGTAAACCAAATTCATCCTAATAACATTTTTCTCTTCGGGTTGTGAAAGCAGTTCACATGTTTCATTCTTCTCAATCTGATCTAACTATTCATCCATAACATCAACCCATTAATTATGTTGAATAGATTTTGAAACTTATTCTGGTTTAACTTTTGAGATATTTAATGTATTATTATCTAATCTAAACTTTAATCTAGTCTGGACTAGAGTCTTATGATTCCCAATAATGTTTATGTATTCAACATGTTTTTTGTATTGTAGGAAATTTTAATTTTTCTTTCCCAACTAAAAATTATTCATCACATGATTATTCTGATTTTTGATTAGGTTGTTTTGATCACTCTTATAATTTTTTGAATTCTCTAGTTATTCCACCTCAGCATTATAAACAACTTTTTGATGTTCAGTGTTTTACAATTACCATTAAAAGATTAGTGTTTACAAACATTTGTTAACATTTCTTACAATATTTTTAACTTCTTCTATTTGGTGATTAACCGATAAAGGTTCCTTCCTTAGTTATCTCATCAATCTTTCCCAAATATGGTTTTTTATTTTTAGTAAACATGGACATATAAAAACACTGAATCAATTTAATGAATGATTATTTTTATAGAACATTACATAAGATTTCATGATTTTTTCAAGTCCCAAAAATTATCTATTTCTAACATGTTCAAAAATACTAATAGCTTATCTCTAATTAGATTTTTGAATACCCATATTATAATAACATACATCTTACCATTTCCTCCAAAATTATAATATTTCTTTCTATTACTCCATTTTGGTATAGAGTATAAAGATAACTATTATTATGTTTGTTACCATGATTTATTAGATATGTTTAAAATTTATTTATTTATAATTTTTTACTATTATCTATTCTCATCATCTATATAGAATCCCACATTTATTTCTCTAAATCATTTCAAAAGAATGTGAGAATTTCAATAGACATTAACATGTTCTTCAAAAACATGATGTTTTTTATCGAATTGAAATCATCAATAAATGTGATAAATTAAAATTCTCCATTTTTTGATTGATGTCTCATCGGCAGACGTTAATCAGAATGAATACGCTCAATTAGTCTGGAAGATTTCATCTCAATTATATTATGTATTTTGTTAGTCATATTTTCATTATGGAAAGTAATAAAAATATCTTCATATATTGTTTTAATTTCTAGAAAATTCCATACAACATCCAATTTAGATACTGTATTTATGTATTTATACCATAGGTGGGCAAGCCATCTGTTCCACAAGTTTCTATCAAAAACAACACTAAAGTAACAAGTCTTTGAATATGATTCCAATCGGTTCTTTCTCCATTTTTAAAGAATTATCCAACTTTCACACATTTGATGATACAAAAATATTTTCTTAAAAAACTAATTTTCCATAATAAAAAAGCTTACTTAAACTAAAAAAATATATGTTTCATCCCATCAACAAATAAAACGTCTTTAGATTGTTACTTTTTTGCTTCAATCTCATCCATTATGATTCATATGAATTTGATATAACTATAATTACCAAAGGTAATTTCACATCCTTCCTGAAATTAATCATGCTTCAAGATTTTTATATAAATTATCTTATGTGAATTTAAACCACTATTAAGTATCCACTGCTTGTTACGTTTACTTTCATTCAAAACTGTTTCAATAACAAAATCTATTTCCTCAACTTTATTCTTTTAAGATATATTTTCATTTTTATTATAAAAATCTTGTTCATGAATGGGTGTCATACACCTTTTAGTATGATTCCCAGTTTATTCAAATTGTTCAAAAACATCCTATAGACATTCAAATTGATTTCCTGTTGACATGTTTCTAAAATATTTATAATTGACTTTTACTACTTTCTATAAGTTATAAAGAATCTAATTTTACTTTTACAATTTCTCCCTCATTTTTCAAATCTCATTTCGGGTAATGAAATGTTATGATAACATTTATAAGCCATGTTCCCCTAGATTAAACAATAGCAGCTATAAAAATCAAATCATGATTTATTATTGAAATATTATTTTTCACTATTGAATCTTTATCATGTTTGGTAACCTATTTATGATGTAACATTCTCAGGATTAAGACCATCTTTTCATTTGGTTTATTTTTCTAATTTTTTATATTTTATTTATTTCACACATAAATTATCCATCCATTTTATGCTAATAATTTTTATGAATCCTGAAAAGAAAATAAAATAGATGAAACATTGTTTTCCGTAATAGAATATATCAAAATTAGTCTTTATTACAAAACTAAACATGCTTTATTATATAAACATGCATATACGAAAACTATGAGGATCCAGAGGTCCAGTTTCATGGGTTATTATGAACATTAAAAAACAACATAAGACCTAAAATACAACATCTTTATTGAAAACATATTTGACATGACCACAACATTACTTCGATCTTAGCATTGCATGGGATATCATGATTACATACATAAAAAAGGGGTGAGTTATAAAGCCTAGTAAGGGAGTAAACAAAGAATAACATGAATAATAAAATACATGTTAGGAAATAGGCATATTAATGGAGTATAAGAAAAACATGAACATAAAGTCATGATATTGCATGATTATCATAACACGGAGATGCTGAAACAACATTTAACATGATATTAGCTTGAGCCAAATCTCACTACACAAGGAACATGAGTAAACACTCATTAAACGTGAATTATCACGAGTAAACCCTCATTGTACATGTCCTATTATTATTGTAATTTTTACCCAATGCATTGTAGCGCAAATATAGAGTACTATTATTAATCATTTCATTTCACGCATAATTGTTCCACATAGATCATACACAATGGATTCATTAAATTTTATTATTTATTCCAAGAATAAGAGACAAGAAATACATAAATTAATGTCCCTAATAAACAAGTAAATGTGTATAAATTTGAATAACCTTGATAGTGAAATGGTTATGTTATTCACTTACACAATGATTTTGGCAATGAAAAATTGGGTGTAACTTTAACTGCCTAACGACGTCAAATAGAAATCATTAAATGGGATGATGATAGAAGAAGAGGTATCTAATAATTTATAAAATAATTAGAAAGTATATAATTAATGGAAGATATTATCCTGATATATTTAATGTAATTTATATGCATAATATAAATTAATTACTCAAAGGTAAATGAGGAGAGAGAAATCCCTTTCAGAATTTTGGCATGGAAACGAGTGTACATTGGAGGCATTAATGAGAGGGGAAAGGGTCTCTCATCATTAAAACATAAGGATAGAATCATATAATAGTTTTGAAATCATACCCCAACATTTTTAATTGGAAAAGAGGGGTATAACTATATAAGGAAACATGGACATAAATAAGGAAGGAAGAAATGTGAGGATCCCTTACTTGAGTGTGTAACTTCAATACCCTGAAGATGGTCTTCTTGAGAGCTTGGTTAGCCTTCGAAGGATTATAAATAGTGGAGGTCAAAGTAGGGTCATTCTATAAGGGTTTTGAGTGATGATAAGTTAGATCTTGGATGTGTTTATATAGGAAAGTAGAGTGGAATTCTTTAATATTTCATAAACATTCGTTTTGGTATCTATATAATTAAATATTAAAAACCACAAAAAAACCATGGTTTTTGACCATGGTTTTTCAAAAAGGGTTGTGGAAAAAAATATTTTGTATTGAAAATGTCTAAATATCATAATATATTTTTATGTCTTATGTGGAGGTGAGTGACACTGTCAATGAAATTATTTTAAATGTATAAATATTTTATACATCTTGGAATGTCCACTAAAGAACCATAATATTAATAAAGAAATCTAAAATCACATTATATTAATGTTAAAACATATATTGGCCGAATATAACTTTTATAGTATTTTATTACATCACCATTGAGTAAATATGATGTCATAAAATAGATTATATATTTAAACAATATTTAGTTTTTACCCAAAAATAAATCTATCTCATAAAACTATGAAATATTCCCAATTAGATAATTTCGATAGCCTGAATCCAAAAATAATACTAATATTATCTAAATAATATTCTATATTTTTGAATTTTTACTTTTAAAATAAAAAAATGATATTTATTGAAAGTTCATGGGTTTCGAAAATAACAACTTTCAAAACATAATAAAAATTTCAATTGTATAAAAATTAAATGATCTTTTATATTTAATAAAAACTAATTTAGTAATAATATTTTATTAAAATATTATTTAATTCATAAATCGACCTAATAAACAAAATATATTTCTTAATTGAATATTAAATAAAATACTTTATTAGTGATTTAAAAAACATTTATAATGTAAAAAAAATTAAATGAATGTATATTTTTTATACAAAAATAATACACATATTCATATTCCATGGGTCATGTTACATAACCACTTATAACACCCACATAAGACCTATGGGCAAGCTATGCGATGGTGCCATACTGTTGGGGCGTCTTGTATAACATCGCCCGGGTGGTAATCTATATAAATTTGATCTTCTCCTATATAAGATTCCATTCAAGATTAAAGTGATTAATCTTAGCTTGGGATTTTCCATGAGTGGATCCCATTGACGCAACATCCATTCTGATCACAGAAAAATGGGCTTCATATAGAAAAAATCTACTAGATGAGGTCATCAATTCCTTTGTCTGGGTAAATTAGATTTGTTAAATGCCAATTTTGGTACTAATAATGTGATCCCTATTCAAAAACTAAATTATAAATGGTAAAAATTCATAACAATATTTTAATATAGAAAAACAAAAATCCAAGGAAGTTAATATGTTTTTTGTAACTATTTTTCATAATAAGATGTTTAAATAGATCAAGAAAATTTTCATTAATAAAAGATTGGGTCATTACAATATCCCCCATTAAGAATTTATTCCTCAAAATTTCTTTTTTCGACACTAAAATAGACGAAGGTAACTCTTCTTCGTCACTTCCTCTAATTCCCACATTTCATACTCAAACATGCGGTTTCTTCACAAAAACTTGACGAGGGGTATTTTATTATTTTTTATAAAATTTTCCCATGATCTAAAACCATAACTAGCTTTTATTCATATGAGAGATCATTCTCCAATGATACAACTTCAAGATAGAGTACATGAAATGGGTTAGGTATGTACTTCCTAATGAGTGATACATGGAATACATCATATATTTGAGAAACATTTGGTGGAATTTCTAGTCGATATGCCACTGCTCCAATGCAATAAAGATCTCAAAAGGGACTATGTACCTTGGACTAAGCTTTCATCCTCCCAAATCACAAAACTCTCTTCGATACTGATATGCATAGAAATACCTTATCTCCGACATTAAACTCTATGTCTCATAGATGTTTATTGGAATTTCTATTTTGTAGAATCTGAGCAGCATTAATGTGATACTGGATGGTCTTTACCTTATCTAACATTTCTTAGACCATTTCTAGACCAAGGAGTGTTCACTCCCCAACATCATCTAATGATTTTAGTGTTCTCAACCACTTCTCATAAATTGATTCATAAAGAGCTGTTAGGATGCTTGAGTTGAAACTATAATTGTAAGAGAACTCAACCAGAGACAGATTTTGATGTCATCCTCCTTTGAAGTCCATTGGTAATGCTCTCAACATGTCCTCAAGTGTTTGGATAGTCTACTTAGATTAGGAATGAGTTTGGGGATGATAAGTTGTAATGAAGTTCAACTCATTATTCATTGTGTGTTGGAGTATCTTCAAGAACATAGAGGTGAATCTTAGTTCTCAATCTGATACAATGGATAGTGGTACTCCATTCAGCATGAATAATTCTTTGAGGTATATCCATGACAGTTCATCCAAAGAGAAATTCTCCTAAATTGAAATTAAGATTGAATTATTTGTATGAAAATCCACAACAACCAAGATATAGTTTTTTTCCTTTGGATGTCATATTATGTCCAGTGATAAAGTACATGGGGATTTTTTTCCCATTTTATTGTTGGTATGGGTATTGTTTTCATCACCCCCTTAGTATTTTACCACTCAGCCATCAGTCGCTGACATAGAAAGAACTTTGATGTATTCTCATAGATATCCTTCTTTATGTTATCCCGCCAATAATGATCCCATATATCTCATTACATATTTGTGTTTCATGGTTGAATAGAGAAATCTGAACAATTATTAATATCTAAAAGTTTTTTATTCATCTCTGGATTTGATGGAACACATGGTCTTAAACAAAATCTCAAAATTCCTTCTTCATTAAAATTTAACACCAAGGAATTCCCTTTTCTGATAGTTTCCACATTCCTATTAATTCCCACACTATCCTTTTGATAACCCTTTATCCATTTCAAAAGATACAGTTGAGAAATAATTTCTGAATGTATTGATGAAGTTTCCTTCATTCTGATTCACATGTCAATCTTCATCAAATATAAGAGGGTTTGATCCTTTTCAATTCTCATCAATGATAAAATTGATGTGTCAACATAGAGTATCTTCCACATTTTTAGTCTTCCCCAGATGGTAGTGAATTGGGTATTCATGGTCCTTGATCCTCTCTATCCATTTTCTTTTGCACATATTCAACTATTTCAATGTGAATATATACTTGAGGCTTTTGTGATCTATATATATTTCACAGTTCTCCCAAAAGAGGTAATGTGAAATATCCCAGGTAAATATGTATATGCCATTTTCATATTTTTTAATATTTTTTAATTAAATATTAATATTACATTATATGGGATTCTTGGTTCAATAGAATACCTAATTCACAACAACGATTTGGTTTGGAAACTTTCGTTGCACACAACGTTGACTTATACTGAAAAATATTAATATAATATTATTATTTTAAGTGGTTATTAAGGCCTAGTCGTTGTAATGTAACGAATGAATATAACTAACTAAAATATGATTATACATGTTTCTTAAATGTTTTTACGTTTATCCAATAAATTTTAGATCAGTAAAATAAGAAAGAATCTAATATTAACCCTAAATTCTCTCATATTCTATAAAAGGAAATTTTACCAAATTTTGATGGAGAACCATTTTTAAATCATGTTTTGTAACTTTTATATGTTCTACTTGAAAGAAAATTATTCTTCATTTTAATTGGGATGTCAAAATTTACTTTGGATGAAATTTGGGTATTCTTCTCATAGTGTTCATTTTTTAATGAATAGTAAAAAATACTATATTTTAATTCCAAAATGCCTTTTAATCTAATTTATTTAGATCACTAGATTAAATTTTAAAATGTTATTAAGGTGAAATTAGATTATATATTTAAAATTTAATACAATTTTGGTCATTATAAGTAATTGCAATTTGATATTGGACAAAAACAAGTGTCAATATTTTGATAGTTATTACTTCAAAAAAATACGATTTTTGTATTGACAACATGAATTAATTTTAATTTCATTTCTGCAAAATTTGTGTTTTGAATTTGGAAAAATGGATTACCTAATTGGAATATGGAGTTCCAAATTCTATAAACTTGTAACTTTTATTTTAAGAAATTAGTTATATTTACTTCTGTAAATATTTTAATTACCATTGTTAATGGGTAAAAATGGTAAAAATGGGTGAAAAATAATATTAAAATATTATCAAATTACATTTATAGTTGTCCTAACCATATTTTCTGATACATTTCCAACCATGGCCATCTGTGGGTCGATTTTTGGACCCCCTAGAGCCTCAAAGTAGTGATAATGACACTTTTTATTAATTAGTTTAATGTAATGTAAAAAATGACACAAACATATATCTTCTGTAAATCATTTTTACATGGGGTTATATAAGTTATCAATTCGACTATAAATATTAATTTGAAATATAAAAAGATTTCCAACATCATGGTATTTTATTTATAAATTTTAGACATCTAATAAATAAAAGTATTTATGACACAATGATGAAGCATTGATTACCTTATTAATAAATCATTTAAATAAATTATATTATACAATTTAAAAAAATATCCAAAACCTGTCAAATTAAGTAAAACAGTTTGTAATAAAAAAATGTTTTCAAACATTCCAAAAGAGCCCCTCCTCCACCTTATAAAAAGGACACCATGTATAACCCATTACTCACATCTCTAAAACCCCATGGCTCATCCAAACACTACCCTATTAAGCTCCCCACATCCCTATATTCATCCAAGAATACTTCCCCTAGGAAGAAGGAAATTCAAGTAAACTTTTTGGTTCAAACAAAAGGGATATATCCAATTTAATGGTAAAATATTCTCTTAAGTAATTTTCTTTTATTTTCTTTATTCAACACCTTAAAACTCATTATTCATTTCTTTTATAACAAAACAACTATCCTCAACATACTAGGTTTTTTTTATGAGATGTCTTCGAACTATTCTTACTCACATATCGATCTAATTGGTAATGAACATATTGTTTCTACGGACAGTGAACTACTTTTTCATGAAACGATGATTGTTCAATCTCTTCCTACCACCTATTATAGTGGAAATTAAAAAGGAACTTTATTTACATGTGACATATATTATATTTATATTATCTATGTACTTCTTTATTTTTCATTTATATCGCACCATTATGGTATCCATAATGGATAAATAAGAAAATTTCATTTGAGGAAGTGCGGACTACTACCCCCTCCAGTTGATTTGAATCGTTCATACCATACGTGGGATGAATAATATATGGATTTAATGAAATTATATATGAAATTATTCTGGAATTATAATATTCATATTTATTAGTAATTTTTTCCTCCATTAAAATGTGAAATAAAAATGAAAGTAGTGTTCTAGCATACATAAGCTTTACCGTCTCCCTGAATAGTGGATTTCATTTCTTATATCCAAATGTTATGTAAAATTATAAATACATATATATACTAGATATATATGATATATATGATATATATGATATATAAATCAAGAATATCATTATGGAGATAATGTCACTTTGACGACATGGACAATATGTAATTATAAGAACTTCATCTTTGACTCAAGTACCAAATATCGACAAAATGACCGTTATTAACTTAAATGATTATATAATGTTTTTAAAGAGGTAAGAAGTGATTTAAAAGGAATAATTATCTTAAAAAAGGTTTTGAAACAACTAAAAATTAAGTTTAGTTAATTATTCAGATGATTAAAGAACAAACTAGTCAAGTCGTACTTGATGTAAGGGACTTCATCTACATATCTATTCATTAAGGATTGTTTTGTTTTATAAATGAATTTCTTTTATACAGTGTATAAACTCCTTTTATATTTCATTTCGCTAAATTTGAATTGTTTTCAATGAGGAGTTTTACTAAACGAAAAAAATAAACTTTTCTTTTTATCATAAGCAGTGACAATGACCTTTTCACCACCACGAGGATTATTTGATCTTAGGATTCCTTAACATGCTGTAATGTTTTTATAAGTAAACTAAATACCATATACTCTTTTAATTATTTTGGTATTGAGAATTGTTTTGATAATGGAATTGATGTGTCAATATCTTGAAATGATATATTGTGATTGAAATGTAGAAATATAATATTTCCTTTAAGTTTGTTTTATGTGTTATGAATATGTTATGATTCTTGGTCATTATTTACGTATACGGGTGGTTCCTTGATAAACCTAGGCCATGTGAACCCAATATCTCACTATAATTCCTTGGGTAATGTGACAGAGGTAAGCATTAATGTTTCTTCTATTAGATTTAGGGAATGTAATGGGATGGGTATTTCAAACATAACTCCCTACATATCTAGGAAAGCTACAACGTATGTATGTTATAGATGACAAAAGTTACCATTATGATGTTTGATTTCTATGTGTTAATCATAAATTTTATGATTTCAGGAGATATGTTAATAATCTTATGGCTGGTATGCATTGATGGACTGATGCCTTCATTATTTATATTATAATCCTAATGGAGATTTTTATGCTCATCTCACATTTTTAAAATGTTTTTCACAGGAGATTAAGTTGAAAACGGTCAAGGATAGGATCAGGGAAAAGTCGTGCTATCTAAAACATTGAAATTTACAGGACTCTTTTTTTTCAAGAGTTTTCATATTATTAAAAAAATGGATATTGAGTAGTAGTGTCTACATTGTATTATTTGAGATGTAATAGAATAGTTATGGAATAATTCTATAAAACTCTAAACCTAAAACGATCTTAAATGTGAATTATTAAATTAAGTCATGATTATTTATTATTTAAGGACGAGTCCTTATAGGTGGTATCAAAGGTCAGTTTAGAAGACATTAAGAGTTAAAATATTGTTAAACGAATTTGCATTAATTAATATATGATCGAATTTATATGATATAACAACTATATATTACCAAGTTTATTTCCAGGAAAAAATTTCTTGTGTTCATAATTTTTTTCTGCAAACGAAACAGGGAAGCTTTGATTGGACAATATCAAGAGGATGACTAACTTCCAAATCAGAAACCTGAGATGGTAAAAATTTGAAAAGAATAGTTTTTTGTAGTGATAGAACAATTGACTCAGGATATAAATGGTGGTGGTATCCATGCATGACATTAGCCTGAAACCCCATGGAGAACATGTCAGTAGTGGAGAATTTAGTGAGGAAACATCCACTATCATTCTGAGGATAATCTGACCCTATGATAGCTTAATAGTGGACTAATGAACTGTAAATTATTTTTAATGTCAAGGGGTGTACAGAAAATTAGAAGGTTAGTCTCATTGTTTACATTTTAGAAGGTGAAACTGATCAGTGGTGGTCGATAGTGAAAAATATCAGGGACAGTAAGGATATTTATTTTCTTGATTGGGAAGAATTAAAAGGTTTGTTTCATGATAAATATTTTCCAATGCTTTTTTGTCTTAGGAGGGAAAAATAATTCATGGAATTGAGGTAGGAAGAAGACTCAGTGGATGCTTATGCAGAAAAATTTACTCGACTGGAAAGGAATGCTCCAATTTTCATAGGAGATATATATAGTAAAATAATTTTTTACTTATTATTAAATCCAATGTATCTAGGGGTTTATCTACCTGTGAGTTCAAAAGTTATGAAAAACTTATCCGATTTGTGGAGAAGGTGGAAATAGATTTCTTCGTTGACCATGTGTTATTTGATAAACATCATAATAATAGGTCAACACCGCAAAAAAAGGGAAGAACGTTTCAAAAAAAATTGATGGTAAGTAAATAATCTTAACTATTTGTAAATATTGTGGTAAAAATCATGTTGGGGAATGTATTTTGAATTCTGTTAAGTGCTACCAATGTGGAAAAATGATGCATAAGGCATGTAATTGCATTAAAAAATATTAGAGTAATGGTAAGATAGAATCTAATATACATTCAATGAAATGTTTTATGTGCAATGAAATGTGTCATTATGAAAATGAGTGTCTAAATAAGAACTAAACTAAGGGATAGTGTTTGAAATTCAAGAAAAAAGGTGTGGTTAAATACTTTGCAACTACTTTAGTAGATGTTGGCCCATCAAATGATGTAGTAATAGGTACATTGTTTGTTTATTCAAATTATGCCAATGTGATGTTTGATTTAGGGTATACATAATCTTTCATTTCTGAGAACCATTATTGTAAATTGGGAATTTAATCTAAGAAATGAATCCTATAGTTATGGTAAAAACATCTGGAAGAAATGTTGAGACAAAAAGAAATTAAACGATCTTTGTAGTCCTTATAGGTAGAAAGAATCTACCTACATACCTTATTGTTTTTCCTCTAGTATAGTTTCATGTTATTTTGTGTATGGATTAGCTTACTATTTTCCATGCAATAATTGATTGCAGAGTTAATGTGGTTTCATTAAATAATTTTTTTTTAATTTTTGTACAAGATTGAACCCTTACTTTTGACAATATATCAAGATGCAGAGAAACTAGTAAATGATGGAAATTAATGCTACCTTGCACATACTTTTGGAAAACAAAAGAACTATTATGATTAATGATTCTCCAATGGTAAATGGGTATCTTGATTTTTTTATTGATGAGTTTCCTAGATTAATACCTGATCCGAATGTTGAATTTACAATTGACTTAGTTCCTGATGCTAAGAAAATTTCAAAACCCCCTTATCGAATGGCTCAAATTTAACTATTAGCGTTAATGAATCAACTATAGGAGTAATTAGAAAATGGATTCATTCAACCTAGAAAATCATCATGGGGTTCTCATATCTAGTTTGTTAAAAAGAAATATGGTTCAATGAGACTTTTCATTTATTATAGAGCATTGAATAACATCACTATTAAGAATAAGTAACTTTTTCCTCATATCGATGATTTATTAGATCAGATCTAAGGAGCTCCGTATTTTTCGAAGAATGTCGTGAGGTTGGGGTACCATCAGTTGAAATTAAAGGATGTAGACATTCTGATGAATGTTCTTTTACTAGATATAGCAATTATGAATTTGTAGTTATGCCTTTTGGGTTAACCAATGAACCTACAGTTTTCCTATATCTTATGAATATAATTTTTCATGATTTCTTAGATAAGTTTGTGGTTGGGTTTATTGATGATATTTTGGATTATTCCAATAGTAAAAAATAACATGAATGTCATTTAAGGGTTGTCTTGAAAACCATAAAAGAAAATAAACTATATGGGAAATCTAGGAAGTATGAATTTTGGTTACAACAAATTTGTTTCCATGGTCACATTATTTCAAAAAATAGCATAACTGTTGATCCTGCTAAAAAATAGCTGTTGAATAATGTCCAAGACCCACAAATATAACTGGGATCCATAGTCTTCTTGGTTTGACAAAATATTACTAGTGGTTTTCTGTAAATTTTTCACAATTATCTATCCCACTGATTAAGATAACTAAAAAATATGTTATGCTCATTTGTAATAAAATGTGATGATTGTTTTAAAGAATTGAAAACAAGACTGGGGAATGATTCTATTTTGGCATTACCTTCTAGTGATGATGAATTTGTTATCTATAATGATTCTTCATTGAAAGGACTTGGTTGTATCCTTATTCAGAATGATCAAGTAATTGTTTATGCTCCACTTCATTTGAAACCTCATGAGTTAAATTAACCTACACATGATTTGAAATTTTCTCTTGTAGTTTTTTATTAAAAAAATTTCGAGGTTTCATTTTTATAGAGTAATGTGTGAAGTAGATATTGATAAAAAAGTTTTTAAGTTTATATTCACTCAAAAAGAATTGAACATGAGACAAAGGAGATGGTGGAATTAATCAAGGATTATGATTATAAGATTCATTTCCATCTTGAAATAAAAAATAAATTGGATGATGCTTTGGGTAAAAACATTAATGATACATTAACCTTGTTATGTTTGGAACAAGATCCATTGACTAAATATTTGATAAACTATGGCGTAGAAGTTGTTGGTGCAAGAAATTCCTTCATTTTGTTTCAAGTGTCAGTGAAGTCATATCTATCAAATAGAATTAAGAAAGTGTAGATGGTAGACAGTGAGTTTCCAAAAAATGTAGAGTTGGTTTAGAAGGGTATGTATCCTAATTTTAACATTGAAAAATATTGTGTTTTGAGGTTTGGGAAGATATTATGTGTGCATTGTGATTCACAGTTAAAAAATGATTTGTTTTGTAAAGCTCATAGTTCACCGTTTTCAGTTCATCCTTGAAGTACTAAGATATACAGAGATCATTAGGAGTATTACTAATGGGATGGAATAAAAAAATATTTTTTTTACTTTATTGTGATGTATTTTACTTTCCATAATATTAAAACATAGCAGCAGTTACCGAAATGGATTCTGCAGTATTTACCAATGCTAGAGTGGAAATTGGAAAATATATCCATGGACTTAATTTTGGGATTATGAAATTCATTTCGAGGTAATGATACAATCTGGTTTTTTATTGATCGATTGACTAAACCTTCTCATGTCATTCTTATTTGAGATACTTTTTCTCTAGATAGACATTCTCAGTTGTATGTTAAAGAGATTGTTTGGTTTCTTGTAGTTCCTTTCTCCATTGTATCTGATTTTGATCCCAAATTCACTTATAAATTTTTGAGAGGCCTTCAATACTCATTGGGTACTCAAATAAATTTTATTACAACATTTCATCCCCAATCATATCGACATTCAGAACGAATAATTCAGACATTGGAAGATATGATATATGCTTCCTAAATGAATTACAAGGGAAGTTGGGACCAACATATTTTTTTGATTCAATTTTCTTATAATAACATTTTTCATTCTAGTATATAGATGGATCCATTTGATGCATTATATAGAAAGAGGTGTTGAACTACATCATTTTGGGATGAAGTAGGTGAAATGAAGTTTATAGAACCTAAATAGGTAGAAGAAATGGCTGAAAAAGATCATTTGATTCATAATAACATGAGAACAGATCAGAGCAGGTAGATAAGTTATGCAGATAACCAAAGGAAAGATCATTCTTTTGAGTTAGGTGATCATGTATTTCTCAAAATTTCTCAATGGAAAAGTGTGATGTGTTTTGGTCAGAAGGGAAATCTGAGTCTAAGGTTCATTGGACCCTATGAAATCCTAGAAAAAATTTGATTAGTAACCTACAGAGTGGATTTACCTCCATGTTTATCATAGGAACACAATTTTTTTCAGGTTTCAATGTTGATAAAGTATTTGATGGTTCCATCTCATGGTTTTATCCCAATGGTAGTTCAATTGTAATAAAATATCTCTTATGAGGAACAAAAAGACTATATTCATGACCCAGGAGAGCATGTGTTGCTGAATAATGAAATTCATCAGGTAAATGATCTATGAAAAAAATATGGTTGAAGAGGCTACATTGGAATATAAAAATTCTATGAGGGATAAAAACAACCATTTATTTGATAAGTGAATAAAATTGCGGGGATGCAATTTCCAAAAGGGGGGAGGATGTGATATCCCAGGTAAATAAAAAATATGTCTTTTTCTTATTTGATGATATTTTTAAATTAAATATATATTTTACATTAAAGGGAAAGCTTTGTTAGATGGCATACTAGATATGAAAAAATGAGGTTCTTGGGAAACTTACGTTACATACAACGTTGAGTTATACTGAAAATTTTTAATATAATATTATTATTTTAAATGGCAGTTAACGCCAAGCCATTGTAGTGGTGAGAATGAACAGAACTAACAACAATATTATTATACATGTTTGTTAAATGTTTTTACATTTATTCAAAAAAAATAATTTTTTATAATAAGATTGAATCTGATTTTAAGCATACATACACTAATATTCTTTAAAAAATCGGTTTACCACATTTTATTGGAAATTTTTTTTTAAATATAGTTTTTTCTCTTTTATATGTTTTATTTTACAAAATAATATACTTCTTTAGGGTCTGGACTAAAAAATTTATTTTTGATGATATTTTGGTATTTTTTTGATAATGTTCATTTTTTAATGAATAGTGAAAAATAGTGTATTTTTATTCAAAATTGCCATTTAATCTATCTTATTTATATTGTAATATTATATTTTTAAATGGATTTCAAGTTAAATTAGATTATAGAATCACCAATTAATCCAATTTTTTTCATTGGATGTAATTTAAATTTGAAATTGGACATAAACAAGTGTTAATCTTTTGATAGTTATTATTTCCAAAAAAGAAGCTTTTTATTTTGAAAATGTCATTTACATTTAAATTATGTTCATCAACATCTATGTTTTGAATTTTGAAAAATAGATTCCATATTTTTAATCTGGAGTTCTAACTTGTTTAAATAGGTAACTTATATTTTTAGACAATACGAATATGTACTTCAGTAAATATTTTAGTTAACATGGTTAAAGGGTAAATCTAGTAAATAAGGGTGACAAATAATATTATAATAATAATTAATTACCATTACACTTTTCCTAACACTATTGGCCGATACATGTCTTACCATGGGAATCCATGTGTTGATTTTGTGACCCCATGGAGCCACATAGGAGTGATAATGACAGTTTATATAAATTAATTTAATGTATGGAAAAAAATGACATAAACATATAACATTTAGTAAATCCATTTTTTACATTGAAATATATAAGATATCAATTCAAAAATAAATATTTATTTATGATCTAAAAGTATTTCCTATGTCATGGTATTTTATATATAATTTTTTGACTTCAAATATATAAAATTATTTATAACAAATGATGATGGAGTGATTACCTTATTAATAAATGATTTAAATAAATGAGGTTATAAAATTTATAAAAATATCCAAAACCTATACAATTCTTATTGGATGATTGTATATTGAAAAATAGTCGTCTTATATTTTAATTTAATGTGTTTTGTATCTTCTCAAACAAATTATTATTTTTCTATAAAATAATGTTTTTAAACATTTTTAAAGAGACCCTCCACCCCCCTTATAAATAGGACGCCACCTCTAACCCATTAATCACACCTCTCAAGCCCATTGGATCATCCAAACTCCACCATATTAATCTCCATAAATCCTTAAATTTATACATTAATCCTACCCCTAGGTATAACACAATTCAAGTAAACGTTTTGGATAAAACCAAAGGGAGATACCAGATTTAAAGGTAACATTTTCTCTTAAGTTCTATTATTTTATTTTACTTCTCCAAAACCTAAAATCTATTTATTCATTTATTTTATAAAAACACCAGTATCTTCAATATACAATGTTTTTGTTATGAGATTTATTCAAACTACACTTACACACACCACCATCTAATGGTTATATAACATAGTGTTTCTATGGATGACGAACTACTGCCTCACGAAACGATGATTGTTCAATATTATTCTACCGCCTATTATGGAGTCCATTAATATGGAACTATATTTATATATGATATATATTATATTTATATTGTATCAGTAATATTATATTTTTCATTTATGACATACATTTATGGTTTCCATAATGGGTAAATACAATAATTTCATATGATGATGTCTGGACTATCGCCCCCACAATGTTATATTACTCGTTCATACCATATGATGGACATATAAAGGATGGATTTAATGAAATTATATATCATATTATATATTTTTTATAATATAATCATGTATCAATAAATATTATTTCAATTAAAATATGAAATAGAAATGAATGTACCGTTCATGTGTACGTAAGACTTACCGTCTCCATGAACGGTGTATTTAATTTCATATCTCCAAATATTATGTAGTATTATAAATACCTATATATAAAAGATATATATGATATCTAAATCATTATTATCTTTATGAAAATACTAGAATTTTGACCACATCGACAACTTGTATTTATAAGAAGTTCCTTTTTTACTCAAATACAAAATATCGACAAAATGACCTTTATTAACATAAATTATTATATAATCTCTATAACATGGTAATAAGTGATATTAATGGAATAATAAACATGAAAAATGATCTAAAGCATCTTTAAGTTAACTTTATTTTATTATTTAGGATATTAATGAATGAACTAGTCATGTCGGACATGAGTAAAGGCACATCGTCTCTATCTCCTTTCATTGGGGAATATTTTGTTTTACACATAACTATATATCATACAGTTCATAAAAACATTTTACTTTTAAATTCATTCAAAGGGTATATTTTTCTCTGATACATTTTAGAAAATGAATATATGGAATTTTTCCTTTTAACATAAGAGGGGACAATGTCATTTTTATCACCTCAAGGATTGATAGAAATTTGTCATCCTTAACAAGCTGTAATGTTTTAAATGGAAAATAAATACCATATACTAATTTATGTATTTTGGAATTGAAAATGGTTTTTATAGTGGATTTTTTATGTCAATATCTTAAAATGATATATAATGATTGAAATGAGGAAATTTTATATTTCATTTATGTTTTTTATGTGTTATTAATATGTTATGGTTCTTGGCAATTGTTTATGTATACAGGTTGTTCCGTGATAAACCTAGAGAGGGTGATCCCGAGATAGCTCTCCAATACATTTGGAAATGTAAGGGAGGTAAATGTTGATGTTTCTTGAAAAAGATTTAGGTAATATACCATGATGGGTATTCCAAATTTAACACCCTATGTAGATCTGTAATCTACAACGTAAGTATGTTATTTATGCAACTAGTTTCCTTTATGATTTATGATTTATTTGTGTTATTCATAAATAATATGATTTCAAGTGTTATGTTAAGGATCATATAGTTAGTATGTATTGATGGAATAATGTTTTAATTATTTATTTTATAATATTTACTCTGTTTTTTATGCTCATCCCATGATTTTTTATTTTTTTCAATGGACATAATGATGAATAGGGTAATATATGGGATCACAGAAAATTCATGTTGTCTAAAACATGGAACTAGACATGACTCTTTTTTTCAAGAGTTTTTATTTTATGAAAAAATTGATTCTGAGTAGAATTCTCTACTTTTTAATATTTGAGATGTAATGTAATTGTTATGGCATAATTCTCTAATACTCTAATCCTGAAAATATCATCAATATGAATTATTAACATTATTCAAGATATTGTATTGTTTAACTTTGGGTCCTTATAAAATGTTACAAAATTTTTAATGATAATATTAATTACACCAACTCCAGATCATGTTTTGGATAGTTTTTCTCAAGAACATTCAATTTCCTGGAATCATAGTAAATTTCATTTTATTTTGAATCGACACACAACCCATTCCCTTCATCAAATCATCAATGAATTCAAAAAATAATTCCCCACTTGTAAGTAGTGTGAGAACATGCACAGTGTCAAGCCTCCTTTTCAACTCCTTGAATCTCTCTTCCCATTCATGACATCATAAAAACATGACTCCATTTCAAGTTACCTTTTTATGAGGGTTTGATAATGATGAGAAATTTTCCACAAATATGACATAATATATAACTAACCCCAGGAAGCTATGGATATCTATCACAGATGTTCACCTTGACCATCTCTCAATTTCATTGGTCTTATAGGGATCCACATATATCTCATTATATTTGATGATATGACCCATGAATGATACTTCCTTTAACCAGAACTCAAACTTGTTGTAATTTTCATAGATCTTTTCCTTTTGTATGGTCTCTATTACATTTCATAGATGCTCCTCATTTTCCTCATTGGTTTTGGATATTATTAGAATATCATATATAAATACCAACACAAATTTCTCTAGGTAATCTTTAAAGACTCTATTCATCATGTCTATAATGATTTTTGGAAATATAGTGAGTCTGAAAGGGATTACTATGAATTCATAGTTCCTGTACCTTGTACAAAAAAGTAGTTTTGGGGATATCCTCATTCTTCACCCTTACATGTTAATATCCCGACTAAATATCTACATTGGATAAGTATTGTTACCCACATAGCTTATCAAACAAGTCATCAAATTATGGGAGAGGATACATGATCTTTAACAGGATTTTTTTGAGCTCACGATAATCAATGAAAAGGTACATTGACCCATCCTTCTTCATGAAAAAGAGGACTTGTGCACCCCATGGGGAATCACATGCTCATATAATCCCTAAATCCATATTCCCATGCAGTTTTTTATTTTGATCATAATGATCCACAATATCCATTATCTATAGAGTCATTGGTATTGGAAATTCCCAAGGTATAAGATCAATCGAGAATTCATAATCTCTTCTAAGAGGGATACCATGCAATTCAATGGGAAACACCTCAGAGGATCCCTCATAATAGGAATGTCTTCAAAGATTTTTTCTTCCTTATAACCAATCATCTGAGAAAGATTCACATTCACATGGTGTATTAATATCTTTTCTTGAGATAATGGTGTTAAAGACGCTTCATCCTCCTCCTTGCACTTGAAAATACTCAGGTGTTGATTCAGCATATGGAGAGTGATTTCCATCTCAAAGAAATTTATTTTGGTTCTATATAGGGAAAGAAATCTAATGCTATGAATTGCATAAAATTCTATCACAGTGAGTATAGTGAGGTTCACAGTGAACATAAATACACAAATTGTGACATGGGAGGAGTTATATTCATAGAAAGAAATTTTTTCACATTTTTCATTCTCACTGACATATCTACATACATTTTTTTGGTGGTGTAGGCATTGTTCTACTAACCATTCGGGATATAAATGAATGTGTATAAGCGGTATCAAAATGAATGTTTGCTATTCTTGAATGAATAACCAGTGTACATGTCACCATTTCTTTTTCAGGGTTCTTTTCAGCTGTAGCATTGAAAAATCACACATGTTATACCTTAGAGGTTGTCGGTTGCCTCTGAAAACCTTTGGCTTAGGAACTAGTTTTAAAAGTGCCCTATTTTTTGTAGTTGAACTAATGAACATTGAGTTGAGAGTCAAACAGTCTGTTTCTTTCTTCTTTCATAGAAAAAAGTTTTTCTTATTGGCAATTAATGACTAAGTGCCCCTATCTTCCACACCAAAATAATTTCCTTGTCTCCTTCAAGACATTTTTATGGTGCTTCTTTCTACAACTTTGGAAAGTGGGGTGATGATTTTTTTATCACCATTAGATTTATCCATCAGTTCACCAGAATTAATGTCCATATTCAACTTCTTAACCCTATGATAACTTTGAGGTTCTCTTATATCCACTTTGACTTTGAGGGAACATCATACAATTTCACCATAGTTATCAATGTGATAGATAGCTATGGATTCCCATATGCTTGGTTTTATCCAAACTAAGAATTGATTATACTTTCATTTAGGGGTAACAAAAAATCCAGAGGAGTATCATGCAAGCCTTGTGATGTTTTCCTCATACACATTGATGGATTCATCATCATTTATCTTGATGGTAAAAAAGTGTTGTTTGATCTTATGTCAAGGGGTGCGAGGAAAAAGTATATCGATTTTTTCCACAAAAATACTTCCTTTTCAACACCTCAATATCTTCCTTAGGCTTGATATATTTTTTCAGTTTCCACAATTGATCATCTTCAAACTCCATTAGATAAAAAACCAGAATAACCTTCACTAGTTATGAACATTGATGGATTTAGAAGATCTTTTGAATGGAGTTGATCCTATTTTTTGAGATTGAGGGATCAGATGATGCAATGAATGTAAAAGTCCTTTATCTCAAAAATCATTCAATTTCGGATTGTACTATCATACATGGGGGGGGTGGATGATCATCTTGGACAATTTTTCTATTAAAAAACATGATTTAACTGAGAGAGTATTGTGACCATGTTTTGGATTCCTACTCCCAATGGATTGGGAATCTCATTATAACGATCACCACATTTATATTCCATCATTTGTTGGACCATGTATTCTAATTTCTGACAATTGTAAAAAATATAAGTAAAGTTATGGGTAACACATAAAGGGAAATTCAATGACCAAAAGTGATAACTTATATATAACATTTATTTCCTTAACAAATTAATTTATACTGTTCAATCTATGATATCCATGATCTGCTTCCCATAATTTATTTTTCAGGTAATTTTTTTCACTTAAAAATATATGCTTATAAATTTAACATATAATATCCATCGGGAGTGTCGAGACAAATGTGAAGCATGTTCTGTTGTCATGCACCAATTCCTGTTTGAGTGTAGGTCAAAGCGGTGTTTTCAGGTTTTACCCATAGATACATTGGGTGCGAGGGCCTATTATACTTTTTTGAATCTAGATAGTGATGTATTATCACCATAAAATACTTAATCTATATTCACAAAAATTTAGGGAGGTTTTTATTATACATAGTCTTATACCTAACAATTTTACTATGGTTTTATAATCCTAATCACAAAAATAACTAAACTTATCCTTTCATTCCAACTAAAACAACTATGATCTTTATTAAAAACATAAACAAGATTTATTGCATAGAATACCAATTAATACAAATCTAGGGATAGGAAGTCCTTGTGACATTGAAATTAAAAACATTACATGACAACATAAGACATAAAATACAATATCTTTATTGAAAAATTCTTTTACATGACCACAACATTCCTTCGTACTTAACATTGCATAAGGTAACTTGAGGACATACATAAACAAAATGGGGTGAGCTATAAATCCTAGTAAGGGAGTAAAAAAGGAATAAAATGTAGAATAAAATACATGCTAGGTAGTAGGAATATCAATGGATCATATGATAAACATGAACAAAAAGGCTTCATATAGCATGATTATCATAACATAGAGATGTGGAAATAACATTTAACATGATATTAGCATGATCCAATGATCATTGCAAATGGAGCATGGGTAAAACCTCATTCTAACATGAATTAGAATGATTAACCACTCATTTCACATGACGTATCATGATACTAATATTTACCGAATTTATTAAAGCAGAATCAGGGTACACCCTTCTTAATCATTTCATTTATGCATAAGTGTGCCAAATAGATCATACAACATGGATTCATTAAATGTCATAATTTATTACACGTATAATTGATGTGGAATAAAAAAATGTAAGTTCTAAATTAATACATACATGTTCATAAAGGTGGATATAATTTGTAGTTAAGTGGGTATGGTATTCACTTACATGATGATTTTGGCATGGGATATTTTGGGGGAACTTCCACTACATAACAACATTAAATAGAAATTATTATATTAGTTAATGAGAGAGAAAGGGGTTTTTCATAATTTATAAATAAAATGGATTGTAAGGGGGTAATTTAATATAATATACCAAAATATGAAAAGTAATTTAGATGCATAATATAAAATAATTTATTGAATTTAAATGATGAGAGAGAAATCCCTTATTAAAGTTCGGCATGGTAGCAAGTGTACATGAGAGGAATTAATGAGAAAAAAGGGGTCACTCATTATTCATACATAAGGAGGAATGTATATGGGAGTTTAGAAATCATACCCAAACATTTTTAATTGAAACTAAAAGGAGCATAGCAATATAAAAAAAATTGACCTAAATAAAGAAGGAAAGAATGCGAGGATCCCTAACTTGAGTGTGTGACTCCAAGAGCTAGAGGAGGGGATTATTGAGATCATGGGGAACTTTAAGAAGATTATAGAAAGATGATTTCTGAATAAGGACGTGCTAAAAGGGTTCTGAGTGAAGGGATGTGGTAGATTGTGTGAGTTTATATAGGAAAAGAGAGGGGACTTCTTTAATATTTCACAAACTATGGTTTTGGAATCTATATATTTGAATATTCAAAACAACAATAAAAAAATGGGTTTTCCCATGGGGTTTTCCAAAGGGGAGTAAAAAAAATATTTGATAAGTCCAATGGCCTAACTTATTAACATACTTGACTTGCTTATGTGGTGGTGAGTCACACTCTAAAGGAAATCATTTTAAAATGTAAATTTTTTTATATGTCTGGGATGGACCACTAAGGCACCATAAAATTAATTAAAAAATATATAATGTCCATTTATTTAAAATATAAAAGATTAATTTTAAAAAAAATACTTTTTATAGTATTTTATTACATCACTATTGAGTCAATAATATGTCATAAAACACATTATATATTTAAATGGTATTTAATTTTTACCCAAATATTCGACTGTGTCAGAAAATTATGAAAACATCACTGTTATATAATTTTGACATCTTGAATCTAAAAATAATATTATTGTTTTAAAATATTTTTTAAATATGTGAATTTTTACTTTTAAAACTAAAAAAATCATTTATAAAAAAATCATGGGTTTTGAAAAAAACGGATTTCAAACCATAGAGAAAATTACAATTGTATATAAACAGTGTGATAATTTAAATTTAATAAAAGATAATTTAGTAATATTTTTTTATTAAAATAATATTTAAATCAAAAATAAATTAATTCATACAAATATATTTCTTACTTAAATATTAACTAAAAATATTATTTGTTCTTTAAATACAATTTAAAAAGTAACAATACTAAAATGAATGTATATTATTTATATAAAATGAACATAATCATATTGGTAGGGTATTGTTACATAACCCATTATAGTACTCACATAATTATTATGGGTAATTTCTGTGATGGTGACATACTCTAGGAGTGGTTGAGATAACATCGTTCAGGTGGTAATCTATATTAACTTCCACTTCTCCTATAGGTGATTCTGTTCAAGCTTCTAATAGTGAAGATTTTCTTGGGCTAGGTCAAGAGAAATGACCAGTGATGCTACCTTCTTTCAAAGCATCAAAAAATGGGATTTGAATAGAGAAATTCTACTGTATGAGGCCATCAATTCCTTTTTCTGTGTGAGTTGGATTTGATAATGCCATTTATATATACTAATAATGTCATCATTGTTAAATGTCTATATTATAAATAGTAACAATTCATAATGGTATATTAAAATAAAAAAAATAAAAAACAATGGAAGTGCCTGTTTGTTATATTACTATTTTAGATAATAATAAAATTTATTAGATCAAGATGAATTTTCCTTTATAAAAGATTACTTCATTACAGATAAGATTTAACCTAATTCTCATATTGAACTTTCTCATCATCATTAGAAGTCTCAACTATTACATAAAAATCATTTTTTATGTTCTGATTCACCATCTTACATGTATTTATGGATTCAATATGTTTTGGTAGAAACTAATTAACCTCTTATTCTATAGCTTACGGCTATTTACTATGATCTTCAACTATATTTCCTTTTTAATAAATTCTATTATTATAAAGTAAAAATATATGTAAGGTATTCATAATACTACAGGGTGACCTCTTTTCTTCAATTAGAAAATTATTCAAAATCATCCTTCATTAAGTTAATTTATTTCTTGAGAATTTTATTCTTATCAAGACATTCAACATCTATTATTCTGAAATTATAATATCTATAATATTCTTCACCAACTTCTCACTCTTAGAGGAATATTTTGTTTTATAATCTTTTTCGAGGAATCTTCTGAATTTTTCTGGACTATCATCCTCAAAAGAATTGTTTAAAATCGAGTTTGATTCAACATTCTTCCAAAACATAATTGGTTTTATTTCAGAAAACATCTTCTTGAATCTATTGGAAGACATATCTACATTATCATTTTTATTAAACTTCTTCCATAGAGGTTTTCCATTTGAATCATCTGAGTATTATACAACAGTTATCTTGTGGAAATTCATAGAAATGTTTCAGATTACACCATAATAAAAACATTTGAGAGGATGATTACATTTAATGTTCCACTTACACTTCAATATTTTATGGATATATGACTCATGATTTTTTCCATGGGCACATCATCCACTTAATATTCACCGCCACAATGATCCACATCTTCAACATGTAGAATTTTCAACTTTCTAACATATTCAAAATCCGTTTTTTAAATCATATTATTTTGAAAAATTATATCTTTCCTAATTTCATAATCATCAATAATGTTATAATACTAATTAACAGATAAATCCTTTTTATCTTATAATAAAGAAATTTGCGAAACAAACTATATAGAATATTCAGATATATTTCATTAAAATTGTAGAATCTTCTAAGATATATCTGAATCTATTGACATTAAAAGAAAGATCATTTAATCTAATGAAGTATTCATCAATGGTTTCATCATCTCCCCTTATGATTTCTTTTGAACATAATATCCCAAATTTAAAGCATTGCTTCCTTAATTTGTGTATTCTTCTTTAAAAGACATTTCGTATTTTCCTACATACTTTTTGATGTTTTTAAACCCATCACGTTCTAAAAAAAATTCTCTGATAAGAATAAATAGATAATAATTCTACCATTCCCAAAAATATATATAGTTCTCTTATCAGAAAATATCACCTGAGAATATTTCTCAATAGGTGTAAAACCAATAGTAACAGCATCAATAACATTAAGTCCAACAAATCAGAGAGAACGAATCATCTTATTTTTTCATCCATAATAATTTCTTCCTTCAAATTTATTAATTTGTATACTATTGATATAATTTATATTCTTCATGATAAGGATTAAATAAAATTACCTTTACTCTAATACCAATTAATTTTCCAATGGATCGAACAATAACTACGATGAGGGTGGGGTGGTTGAATCAGTTCTTGAATATTATAATATTCAATAATAGTATACACATAACCCCTCCAACTATTATAATTTATATCCTTATCATCATTTAATAAAATTTCAAACATGAAACAGTATGAAATAATGTAAATCACATAAGATTTTCAAGGTTTTACCTCATTTTTAGAACCTACATCCTTTCCGTAGACACTTTTGTGGGTCAGTGGAATTCCACTATTAAGAAGAAGTGAAGAAAACTAGTTCTAAATCTCATTAGACACCTTATATATCCCAATAAAAAATATTATACTAATTCCCATCAATTTTTTTATGATTTATTATAAATAAAAGATAAGTAAACAATATAATTAATTGTTTTGTTGTAAATGAACAATAATTTCTCAGTCTGAATCATCAATACGATTTTGATTGATCAGATATTCTGAATTAGATAATTCTAGATCCTGATTTCTCTATTCAATGATGTTGAGTCTGATTATTTCAAGATAATTATTTTAAAACTGATTATCTCAAAATAATGATGATGCATCTTATTTTCTAAATAGGATGATGTTGGATCTGATTTCCTAAATATGATAATTTGTTATCTGATTCTCCGAATATGATAATGTATGATAAAAATTTCTTAATATGATAATGCTTGATCTGATTTTCTAAATAAGATGAACTCACTCTCAATCTTCAAAACTCAAACAACATTATAATGGTCAATACGATTAGTATTTTATCTAATGGAAATTTCCCTTCGAATACTCTAGAGCATCACCTTTTGTGCATGTGTGAAGGTTGAAAATGGACAAATGATTTGAGCAAGTATTTATTGGAAACTGAGAAAACAAAAGCATGAATCCTGAAAAATTCCCTAATAACTAATACATCAAAATCTATGATGATCTCTCACATTTAAGAATAAATATTGACGTCATAAATCCTCATTATATTTCCTTGATATTTATGTAATGATGAATTTAATGTCAGTCTTTTTTAACTCTTTATATCATTCTCTGCTCATTACAGTCTATTTCTTTCTCATCTCCTTATGATCAGTTTCTTTATCATCTAATTATAATCTTCTAAATTCTTAGTATGAACTTTTCATTACGAATAATTATTTACAATTTCATCAGTATAAAAATACCTATACAAAAATCATAGTATGATAATCCTTGTACGATTTTCCTTGTACTAAAATCTCTATATGGAAATATGAGTATGGAAATATCTGTATGATTTTCCCAGTGTGATAATCCGAATATAAAAATATGAGTATGAAAATCTCAGTATGAATTTATGAGTATGAAAATCCATTAAAAAAATATCAGTATTAAAATTCAAGTATGAAAATCTCAGTAAGATTTCCCCAAAACGAAAATCTCAATATGGGAATCCTAGTAATCACAGTATGATTTATTTGTTCCTCAGTTTTAGCGAATTTTTTTTCTTTCTCAACTATTTATGATATAATTCCTATTATTATATAAATACCAGTATGATGGAAATCAGATTCTGTAACTCAGATATTATACCAACCTCTCCACCATTACCTCAATATATTTTATCATCAAAGTATTCATGATTTGTGAATACATTTTTATCAGTAAATAATTTTATGATTTTAGTTTTTAGAAATTATAAAAACATTCAAAATATTGACTTCACATTATTCATTAAAAAAATTTCAACATAAAATTCATTCTTTCAATGGTTATAGAAAAAACAATGCTCCACTAAAAAAGAAATTTTACTTCCAATTTTTTTTGAATTTGATGATTATAAGTTTCATGTAAATGGACCTGATTATGATAATGTGTTTGATAAATAATTTCTTCTTTATAACTGCTTCTATTTTTAGTGAAACTCAATATAGAAAACTGAATAACAAAACCATTTTCCAGAAAACAGCGATATTATGATGGAGTGGTTCCAATTTATGAAAAACAAAATCCCACATAAACAAAAATTATAGTTCCTTAAAAATACAAAAACATTTTTTAAAAATTTTATCACAATGCTTTATGAATATACCATGTAAATTATAATAATTTGATAATAAATAACATGCCTCAAAGAAGATATTTTTATATTAAGAACACTTACAGTTTCATTTTTTTCAAATAAAATATCTTTAAGGGAAGAATATGATATAAATATGTCAATTATATGAATAGAAAGAAATATAAGTCAAAATATATTAATCTGGTAGTATATATTACAAATTAATAATGAATTTGGTAAATATATAAGTTATCAAAAGGAATGAAAATTATGATAAAAATATTTACATTTTAATCTGTCCTATCATTAAATATATTTCACCTTACATATAATAAACTTAAAAGATATAATTTCATATTTTAGAACCATATTTTGAAATATTACAGAAAATCATTATAAAAAATTGTGTTAGCAAGCTATAGTTGATTTATGTCATGATATGTCAACGATTTTTCTTATTTCATTTGTGTTTTGTAATGATGATGTCTGACACCATAATTTGATTCAATGTTCAATGTTCATGTAATTATAATGATATAATAAAAAAAATCAATTATTTATGAAGTCCCATTTTCATTCCTCAGAAATCAAGGGTATGGTTTTTGCAAATGGAATTGAATAAGAGTTTATATTTGGTATTTTATTAATATCAATGATTTCATTAATAATGAATTTTAATTATTATGAAATACTTAAAAATTATTATTCATGAAATATATTAATCCTAAATATAATATAAATTCATCAAATACATTTTAATAACTAAAAATTTTAGGCGATGATATAAAATGAATCATATTTCTTTTTTGAGGTGATATTATGCTTGTAAACACAGAAATAGTTTTCTATTTTTTTATAGTATTAGAGGAAGGTATAAAATTGGTTATCTTTAAAAAATACTAAAATATTTATAAATATCGTATTTACTCATTAAAACCACCTTTATACATATCTCTGTAATATGGTTATGAAAAATGAAATATATTGCATTGTGTAGGTAGTTGGTCATAGGTACACACAAATGAAATTCTAATTTATCTAAGGGGGTAGGGAAGAAAACGTTCATACTATTGACAAAATAATATTTTAGTATAGTAATATTTCAAATTTATTAGTATAATAATGGGTAATTAATATTTTTCTATAGAAATATTAAGAGGAAAAAAATATAAGAACATATTATTATTCATGTTATGAATTTGAACCTTACATTGACTTGCCTCTTATAAATATGGGATATAGGGATTTCCATGGGCCATGGGATTCAAAATTTATGATAGGTTGACAATAATTCTAATTTTTAGTGATTATTTGATGTGCTGGGTAATTAACCATTTATAACTATGTGGGGTGAGACTTTTTTAAATACCTATAACATTATTTTAATGACATGTCACATTGAAAATAATGTGGATTGAAAAGTGAAAAATACTGGATAGGGGATAAACCTTGGAAAATAAATACATTAACAATTCATTTTCAGAAACGTTTTATGGAAATTTATGAATTTTCCCTTTAGTTATAACTTTTATCATAAATTACATTTACTATGGTAACTCATTTTTTATCCTCTACAATATATTTAAATGACAAAATCTAATATTTACCGATACAAATAATATTTAAATTGTTGTTATAAATACTACACTAATTTTCTAATTTTAAATTTCTATATTTTGGAATAATTTATTTTAAATGAATATAAATATTACAAAAAAATTGTTATTATAAAAACATTTTTAGGCTGAAACATAAATTGTTTTAAAGGATGGGTTTGAAGCCTCGTTTTATTTTATAAAGAAAAGACATCTTTTTGAATGGGTAAAGGGAGACCCATTACAAAGCTCGAAGGCCCAAGTCCATGTGCCCTGAATACTGGGCTGGAAATCCCATTTTTTTCTCAAAAGGGCCCATTGGTGAATAGTATTGATACAGTACTCGGGTAACTACAATACCTCATACAATATCGTCGCCGCTACAGTTCCTACTATAGTGCCTCTTCTACTATAGTGTCACCACTGCTACAGTACTTCTATAGCACCCAAAAATTCGTCCATGCTCAGATTCGATCATGGGTGTTTTGGATGCCAAGCAGGAGCCTGTACCACTTGGGTACATGCTCGTTTGAATTAGGATGAACCATATTAAATATGTGATTATAAATTAAAAAATTTATTTTTATGAATAATTTTACATATAAAATAAATATTTCAAAAAAATTTATCATAAAATTTTAATCCATGCTTATATCTAAATGTTTTGATAAAAGTCATGGTATTTCTAAAAATGATTTTTTTATTGTACACCAAAAAATCAATCATTTCATAAAAACCCCAAAAAAATGATATTAATGTAATTTTTTAATATAAATCAAAAAAATGTGGTTCATTTTTAAATATTTAATTTATAAAATTTAGAAATTTTTATTTTAATTTCGAATGTGAAATATAACGAATACCATTTTCAATTTGAAAATGATAATTGAAAATATTATATTTTCTTTTTAATGTGTTTTCAATTTAAAATTAAATTTATGAAATATAATGGTATTATTATTAAAAAATTTCATTATTCATTTTTAATATATTTAGTTTATTATGCTAAAAAAGTATACTGCATTAAGGGTATTTTAAAAAATATATCTTTTTAGAGATAAAATGAATTAATCCATATTACATGAATAGTAATATGAATATTTTAGACTAATAGTTATCTAATAAAAATAATATTAACATTAATCAGATTAATTATTTATCCCATTAGTGTAAAATTTATTATATTAATAATAATTATTTATTTACAAGATGATATATTGTTTTTAAATATTTCATAGTAATATTCATGTAGAATATTTTGGATGATTTTATTTTGGATTTTTGCTTCAAATATGTATTTCGACATTATGTTTATCTAATGATTAATTACTAATGAAAATATCAACACATGAAATTCTCCACCATTAAATATATTTCACCCACACGATTTTAAATTGTTATTACAAAAATTAATGTATCTTGGAATAGTTATAATATCATTTTTTGGGTTTTAAAGGAAAAAAAATTTATCAGTTATTACATAGCAACATTTTATTTCATAATTGAATATTTCTAGGACTATGTATGCACCATTATAATACAAACAATCAGTTTCGAAAAAACATAACATCACAGTAAATAGAATTATTCCACGAAAGAGGTTATTTATTTATCAATATATATTTGGATGTTTTGGAATTATTTTCTTATTTATTAACATAATATGAATAAATATACTAATATTTTTTGTTCCCATTCTGTAAGCCTATTTTTATCCAGTAGTTTTGTGTTGATTAGTTTTCCATTTCCATTTTATCTTATATTCTAGATAATGAAATACATTGGTGAATTATACATTCCCTATGAACACAAATCAAAATTCAAAATACTATAAGATCCTTAAAATAATTCAAATATATTTTCCCTTTATCAAAATAATCACTAAAAAAAGGTTATCACAAGTTAAGATAATATTCAATATGAATAAACCACCACATGACAAAGTAATAAATCATTCGATAACAACACTACAATGAACCCAAAATTTTATCTTGAATAATTCCAAAACTAAAACATAAAACACATCAAAATATGATTAACTAAATTTAAACCCCAACAATTAGAAGAATTCAGTAAAATTCAACCAATGTTATAAAAACCAAGTATACAACTATGGACATTCTAGATCTTAACCAATACCACCCAATACATTGTCATTGCAATGAGATACCCCGTGGTTTATTTATTGAATATTCCTTCATTGAATTATTTTTGGATTACTAAATATTATTCTAAAATATAAATGAGTGAGATGAGATGAAATAAAATATAAAATTTTCATTTGTTGATTATAAAACAAATGTGCATGTTTTCACATTATTTAGAACATAAAAATCATCTATATATCAATTAATTCTCCATATTTATATTTTCATGTGTATTCCCTTAACACATGAGTAATTATTTTTAATTATTTTCTATCTCATTACAAATTATAGAGTAGATATTATTAGATTATTTACGTACCTTAAAACCATGGTTATGATGATTCGTTTTCACTACACTAGAAGACAAAACACATTCCCATTAATCATGTGTCATGGTTTTTACATCTACAATTATGATATTTTTAAAATTCCACAGATCCCTTCTGGAAAATATCTATATTTTTTATTAGATAGATATATAAAATTTTCTTTCCACATTAATTAATTTGAAAATATATGAAATATATAATTAATTATATAAATTTATAACACTTGAATCTATGTATGTAAGTGATGAAAATATCTTATTGAGTAAAACCCATTGATAGATTTTCATTATCCCTTATAAAGAGAATTTTATATTACATTTTGTAGTTTTTATGAAGTCCATAACATGCCTTTCAAATCATGAATATTTATCATCATACATAGAAATATAAACATATTCCCAATTTCAAAAATCTAAAAAATTAATTTAGAAATAAACTCATTTGGGAATGATGTATTAATTATTCAAAATATATCACCTTTAATACTTCCACTATTTTCTCTATATATCATCCCCTCCTTAGTATTTTGAGTCAATGAAAATCATTAATCAATATATTATTTCAATATATAAACTACTACGAATCATTTAACCCTTTTACTACCTACTAGAGCATTAAATATATTCCACAGGGACTTGATGCACCATTTAGTTAATAATAAAAATGTGTTCCCATGGATTTATTGAGATTTTTTCACATAAACTAACCCATAAAATAGTCACAAATTTTCAAAATATATTGATTCTCTATAGAGAGAGGAATTTTAGACATAACATTCCCCAATATATATTTATAATATTCTCAACTATAACTCTAATCTTATTGAATCTATTAAAATTTAAATCCTTATACTTATTATGGGTATTTTACATTTTCCCGACATTACTATAAGCGAACATTATTAAAAAATACATAATGTTGTGTTTTTTGGAAAATAATTTTTTTTTTTACATTTTAGGGATATCTATAGTTTAGAGATTAAGAAATTTTTTTCATTAATCTTATATATCAAATATATATATTAAAAATTTCCCACTTCAAGTTAGTTCCCATTTTTCATAATATATAATATATTTAAAATGAAACATGTTTTATTTTCATGAATATTTATCATGATAATCTACATGAATTATTATTATTCAAATTCAATTCTAAACCATATGGAAGTCATTTTAAATCATTTTATTTACATAATTCCCTAATAGAACATATAAAATAATTAAATATTTTAGTCCAGTTAGAAACATTAAATCCCATTAAATGTTTAAATTTTCCATATTATTGTTTCATCATAAAACATGAATTATATCCACAAGGAAAACCCAAATTTTCAAAAATAAAACCATAAAAGTCCATAGTAAGATAATATATAACCTTATAATAAACATAGAAAATTATATTCAAGAACCATATTTACTCATGTCCTAAATTACTAGTTCCATTTTAAATCAATAATGGAATCCTCCAAGGTTAACATCATCATTCTCTCCAATAATGGTATAAAGCATTACATAATTATTTAGAGATCTATAACAGGCTCCCCCATAATCTATGTTTTATTATACTCACCTATCTTATATTCTATTATGGTCACATTCATCATTAAATATAATTCTATAGTACCTTATTATGAAAATATCAATCGTATTGGTTCACCCTTACATTTTAAATCCCTTGAATAAAATCCTTTGATACCATAAGTAATGAAAAACAATTTTCATATAAAATTGAGGAGAACTATCCCTTAATTTTTAAATATATTTAATATTAAAAAATTTCAAAATACATTGGATGTTTTTTATTTGAAAATATATATGGAAAATATATCTAATTTTTACTGAAATGAAAATTCACGATGGCTACAAATTTTATCCATGTCATAAATATTGAAATAATAATTGTATTCCCACATTTGGTAAAAATAACTCATTCAAAAAATCACAAAAATCTCAATTTATAAATGTTATAAAAAATCAATTTTTGTTAAAATAAAATTTAATATAATTTTTATTACACATTATATTATTCATAAAACATTTTAAAGAACATATACAAGTATAAGAATTATTTTAACATAATACATTAAAAGGTGATATAAAAAAATATCTTTACTTAAATACCATATAGAATCATATATCCATTAACAACAAAATATTAGAATTATATTCGATATTAAAATTATTATGAACTATTATATTTTCCATTCCATTTTTATTATCCTTTTCATAAAAAAAAATTTTAGTTACTTATTGAGTAATGTTTCTATCAAATTTTTAGCGGATGTTCATTTGATAATAAAAATCATTAGTGGTATTACTACGGTTAAAAAGGTAATTTGTTAACGATGTACAAAATATTAAAATTTATATTGTTATAATTATAATAAATTCAATTAAATTTTAAAATAATCCATGAATAGTGTAAATGAAAAATGAGTAACATCGTCTCATAGAGCTGGTAGTCCACATGTATGCAGAAATGGCATTATCGTCATTCAATGGATGAAATAATAATAAAATAAATAATATATTATATTTATAGAATGATAATAATTTAACAAATTTCATATATATTTAATATCATAATTCCCATCCTTCTAGGGTGGTGATGAAAAACAAATCATGTCACCTCAGGTATGTGGTATTCCCCATGTACATATGTTTGCTATTTTTATTTATAATTGGACTGAAAAAGAGATAAAAGTGTTATAATATAATCATAAATACATTTAAATATATTAATTATACTCATGTTAATATTTATTTATGATTAAAAAATGATTTAAGGGGATGAAAAAAAGAAATAAAATGGAAATTGTTTTGTTATGACCTATAGTATCTCTTTAGATAACCTCTTTGGATTAAACCATTTTTCTCAAGGATTTTTTCTATTCGCTAGATCATGAACTCTTAGGAATTGGGATTGAATAATGGGGGAGATATGTGATGATTTTCATTGTACTATATTTATGAATATTTGTGAGGACGATTCAATAGGTGATGTTGTTTTATAAAGTATGAGAGGAGAACACATGGAATTACTTACATTATTAGAACAATATAAATTAATTTTCATATTAAAGTGAAATAAATATAATATATATTTTTGATAGGATGGGTAGAATTCTACGTAATCTCTGAAAATAAAATTTATGCATCATTACCTAATTTTGTATCCCTAATCTCGTAGTATTATCTTCACCTTAAACCATTTCATGATTATAATGATATATTTTTTTAATCGTTAGGGTCCAAAAATTATTAATAAAAGATAAATTGACCCATAAATTGACAATGTATTATATTCTATACCATATATAATTAAATCAAAGTAAGTAATAACTTTTTATGAATTTTAAATAATAAAATTAAATACTATTTAAAATAACATACCATTACATGAATTTTTTCATTATTCGTATAGTTTTAGTAGAATGGCCACGATATTGAAATTTTATTAAAATTTAAAATTTTAAAAAATCCATAATATGTTAAATTTATCTAAAATAATTAATATGGAACATTATGTTTCCCAAAAACTATTATATTTAGAGTAATTAAAATCATTTACATGATTTTCCTACTACTTTCACAAGTATTGTGTTGGCATTTTTTAAGCATTTAGTGAAATTATTTCTCACTAACAAAGTAAAAATAAATTTTCACGATTGAATTAATTCATTTATATTTAAAATATAATATTATAACTGAAAATAAACACTATTTCTTCCAATGACAAAAAAATATTAGAGCTATGAAAACAAAGTTTCATAGATTGATTTAATTATTTCACTGATAATATATTAATTTCATTATTAATGTAAATTTTTTAAAAATTTCCATATAATCTGAAATATAATGATAATGGTCGAAAAAAATATCCATTAATATAAATTCATGTTATGTAGATATTTTTTGGCCTTGTAAGATTATTTTTATACTTAATTACCTGATTTACCTATATGAGGGTGAAATATATTTACTACCCCTACTATTCATAATGAAAAAATATAAAAGAGACTTATTTTAAAAAAATGAACCTCAACATGAAAAATATGGACTTCATTTTGCATTATTAAATTTATAGAAGTGGTATAAATTATATTAAGATAAAAATGAATTCTATAATGATAAATAGTTTTTTGGAAAATATGTTTTTAAGCCTAAAAATAAAATTATATCAAAATTATGCATAATGATGAACAATATATAATTATTTATATACATTTTAAATAAAAGAGAATTATATTTCATTATTATAAAGTTGTAATTCTAAATTAATTTATTCTACGAAATGAAATTAATATTTTACAAAATAATGACTTATCAGTATTCAATAAAAATCAATCTTTTTAAAAAAATAAAAAAAACACAAGGGAAGATATTTTTTATATGTTGATTTAAAAAATTAATATCATTAATTAAAATTAAAATTATTAAACTTTTAAGTTAAAATTTAATATAAAACCTTATAATAAATTAAAATGAATTTAATAAGAATAAAATGATTTCTATTTAGATTAAATAATTACATAACTCTCTTATAATAAATATAATTATTAATATTGAAATTCATGAATATTAATAAGGAATAATATTTATTTAATACAACATTATCTATCAGACATACACAAAGAATAATATCCATGCAATGACATATACATAACTAGTTCATGAATAATATTATTAATTTTAAATCACAATATATAAAATGGAATAAAGTGAAACACTTAATGCCAAGTTTTTTTATGGTAGTATCTTAAAATAATAAGGCCATTTTATATTCATTTATAATGGTTTGAAAAATTATTTCCGAATGGACCAATGTATATCCCCTGAGAGTGTAAAATAAGTTCTGTAGTTAAGCCTCTTTGTCATGACTATGGGAAGATCATGTAAATAACCAATATACATTTTCACTATTATTACCCCTAGGATTGTCTTCTCTATATCTTATATCCACATGTTTGTATATTGAGAGGAAATCCATTTCTAGGAAATCAAATAATATTTACTATATAATTTTTTTATGTTATAATATACATAGATATATCCTCATAGTCTTTAATATGATATAGTACTGTAGTCTATTTTTTGTTATATCTTATTACCAATATATAAATTAAACATACTTCGATACCAAACATAATAGTTTATAATATATTAACACAAATTCAGTGTTTAATTTCACACATTTCCATAAGATACATTGTATCACATCACAAATTATCACTTTTTTAATAGACTTGGGAGACAAGATTCATATTTTATTCACAAATTACATTTGAATTCATTAAATGAGACATAAAATTAATGTGATAATGTTTTTATTTATTTAGGTATATCAATAAAATTAATGAAACATCACTTCCCAATACCCTAGGGAAAAAATTAAAGGATGGGAATAGATGCTAATTACGGTATAACGTGAAATCAATACTATTGTAGATTATATCAAGAATGAATAAAATATATGATATAAACAATATTCAGAAGTGACATAAAAATCATATCTGTAGATAAATATATATTAATGGATTATATAATAATATAAATGCATACATTGATAGTAATTTATAGTTTCTTAGTGAAAGTACATATAATGAAGAGCATCATAGTCTTACTATTATGCCCTTGTTCAATGATATCATACATAACTTGTGAAGGAATATTCTATTTTTAAAAACTAGTTTCTGTCACTAGAACTAAAGATGTATAGTGGGGCTATTTTTTCCTTATTAGTCTCTTAAAATATCATTTTAATTTACTACATGAATTTAATAAATAAAAATATAATGAAAAATAAATATTCTTTATTAATTTATAAACATTCATATTGAAATAATAATCATAGAGAATGTAAATAAATTTCCAAAAAATAAAATAAATGACATGATAAAAATCCATCCACGGAATGATATTGTATGGTATTATTAGAGCATATCCATATTTAATCATTATAAATATATAAGGATTATTAATTTTATGGAGAAAACCTTTATAAGATCAATGTAAACATACATAGAGGAAGAATAATAAATAACCATTACATTTATAAAAAATTATTAGAAAATATTATCTAATGTAATGGGAATTAAAATTTCCTTGAAAGGGAAGGATGAAATTGAAGGTATGTTTTTAAAGAAATATGATTATGTCAGTAGAAAAAATTAGTATTTTGGTAAATGTTTTAATGAATATTCCTTTCATATTTTTTAAAGAATGTAAAAGTTGAACAAAAATGATGTTAAATGTCACTTTTAAATATCATTTTTAACAATGTGACAAAAAATGAATTTTAAAACGTTTCCTAAAATAATAAATCACTAAAAATTGAATTTTAGAATGAAATACAATATTAGATTGAAAATTTTGAGTATATGATAAAAGATATCAAAATAATTATATATAAAAATATCATTATTAAAACACCCAATATTAATCCTCAAATATGAATTCATATTGAAAATATATAAGGATATGTATTAGGTAAAAAAGAAATAATACACATTTTAGATTTAAAATTATAATTAAGATCATTGTGAGGATGATGAATATAGATATTAAGTATAAATATTGTTGATCAAAATGAAGCAATACTTTAAAGGATGCCCCTAGTTATTGATAAATATTGAATCAGAATACCACATTCGGGAAATCATGAAATGCAACATTATATACTATGAATAATTATATTTACAATAAAATATTTAAATGGGGAATTATATAAACAATTTAATAGAATATTAGTTCATAGAACCAGACATGTATCAAATAAGTGAATTTGAGACAATGTAACCATATGGATCAGATAATTTTTAAAATGGTTTCCATTGAAGGGATGAACATTGTAACACCTCATAGTATTAAAATGTGATCATCATGTTTGATTGAGTGTATAATATGAATGAAAAATAATATAAGAAAATATGAAACCTTGAGACTTCATGAAATATTACATTATAAATAAATTTAATCTCTTTAATATATTGTGATGCATACAACACCATGTTCAAATGATACACAACAATCTATTAAATTGGTATTCATTAAACTAACTTTTATAATGATGTCATTATGTCGTTTGGTATAAATAGAACTAAGTAATTATGGAAATTATAATTTTTACACATGTATTAAATGAATTCATTTTTTATCAATTGATTATAATTAAAATAATATTTATTTTTAAGAAAAATAATTATTTTCTAAAAGACAATACTTTTTCTGAATGATGGATGATTCACACATTGAGTACATAAGAGAAAAATAATTTTCACAACTTTTGAAATAAGTATTTTAAATATATAATTCATTTATGCAATATACAAGTCAAAATAATAGTTGGGATAATTATTTATAATTTTTTGAAAAGTTTATTTATATGGTAAATAATTAAAAATAATGAATTTTAATATAAAAATACATTTTCATTTCAATTATTTATTTTAATTAATTATATATTAAATTGGTATTCAGATAAAAATAATTAAAATTTATTAAAATTTATCTAATTTAGGTCATTGGGATCAATATAATATTAAATTTTGATATTAAATCGTTGTAATCGAATGTGAATTTTCTCTTTGGAAAACTGATTTTCCATCGCATCTATAGAAGTAATTTTGAATTTAATACTTATAAATCTGTTAGTTGACTTTGTAAAAAAGTATTTGATATTATAAATAACAATAATGTATATTATCTAATATGGTCCAATTGATTTTTGGCCATTATGAATAAAAAATTAGTAAAAAGTAATTATTGTGATTAAGGTAAAAATGAGTCTATCAAGTGTTTAATAAAACTAATAAGGTTTAAAATGGCTTAAAAACATGCAAAAACCCATTTAATGGACATATTAAAAACCTATAATCCACGTGGTTAATAAATTCAAATTTTTATGAGGATTTTTGAATGATAGAAATGTTCATGTAATAGATTCTTCATAAAAATACCAATTGTGTCCTCTTTTACACTAATTAGAGGCCACATCATATTCCATCTTCTTCACAATCCAAAATCCCTTTGTTTCATCGCATAACTACCAAATAACATCCATTAATAAATCCCCACATCCTACACTCTGTATTAGTATTATTAATCTATTCTAGGATGACTTTTAATTTAGCTTAAATTTGTAGGTCGAAGAAGACGAGATGTTTTTAACAATGAATTTTCTTTTTTCTTCTTCTAATAACTATATAGATTATTTTAAAAATATAAAAAATATAATTAAAATATTATATAATATATAATTAGATTTTATTTTTTTAATTTAATAACATATACCCATCTATATTCTCATAAATTGTATAATGAAAGTATTGATCATGTGTACGGAAGACTACCGCCTCACTGAGGGATTTAGTTCATTTTCTGTCGCCACCTTCCATGGCCCAATGTAATAATGTATTTAACAAATAAATATGGTATTTATGATAAAATTATAATTATTTAATGATAAAATAACATATTCCTTCTTACATTCAATTCTAGGATGGACATGATAACATCTGTAGTGTTTACGATAGATATCTGCCTCACGAACCGATATGATTCGATTCTTCTTACGCTTTATATGTATGGTAGTAAAGATAAAATTTAATAAAATTATGTCATATTTATGATCTAAAAATAAATTTCTAAAATATTATATCACATATATTTAATTACCTTTCAATCCATTGAAAATAATAGCTCGCTTGTGCATACGTGTGGACTGCAACAACTATATAGCATTAGGAAAGTTCATTCAATTTAATTTTACTTGTAACATAATAACAATGTATTTTATTAATATAAAAGATATATGAGAAATAATAATTTTTATTTTATGTTTAATAAATATTTATTTTCTTTTATTTCCATCCTTCGAAAAAATTGTAAACAATGTTGATGCATACGTACGACCCACTGTTTCCATAAACGGTTTAATCCATTTTCTGTATATAATGTTTATATAATAATATAAAATAATTTATAATAAATATATATTAGATTTATATAATGGATTCAATGATGTATATTATTTATCAATTTTAAAATTAGAAAGACTGAAGTTATTGAACCCAAACAAACATCGGAAAAAGAAATTATCCCTCAAATTGTTTTTAAACAATAAGTTAAAATGAAACTGTGAAAACATACAATAAGTAAATAATATATATTTTTGAGATATATGACTATTTTTATGTAATGGATTTTAAACAAACTTTTATCTAATATACAGGGGGTTCATATGAATATATAGAAGTTCAAATAAGTGCTATGGGTTTCTCACAATCCTTTTTCTTCCATGAGACATGGTCCATATAAACCACTTATTACATTGTGTGGTGTATATAACTACCTTTTTTATATGGTATATCCAGAATATATTTCAATTTATAGTATCTAATGTTTCATTTCATGTTATTTCATTCACGGGCATTATGATTCAAAGGTTAACAAAGTAGTATAGTATTATGTCAAAATTTCATTGTTATTCAAGATTTTTTTGTTGTAGTCTCCCATAGGGGAACAATTTGATATTTATATATTAAAGTAAATATAATTTATTATCCATGGTTATGAATAATTTTTTTAATTAATAGTACAGTTTTATCTTTCTTGGGTATTTAAAATGACCATCAAAATGTTTATAAAAATATATGACTTGATTTCCTTCTTTCGTCAATTTTTTTTATTAAAATCCATATTTTATAAAAATGTTTGAAGAATCATTGTACACTTTTTAAAATAACTTATTTAATAATTTTTGACACATTTTGATTATTAATTTTTTTAAATTAAAAATCATTTAATTATAATAAGACAAATTTTAATTTTTCCAAAAATGTGAAAGGAATATTTGTTTTTACATATACTACATAAATGCAATTTTATATCATAAAGAAAGTAATAATTTTTTAGGATTATTTTATTATTTTTTAATGGTTATATTCAATGAAAATTATTTTTGAAATATTTTTTGAACTTTTAGTTTAAAATAATATTTTATGTGGAAATTTTATTTTCCAAAAAAAATGTTTATAATGAAATTTTTATTGTATTTCTATTAAGACAAAAATATACAATTTATTTTACATATGATCCATTAATATATTATCTATTTTTACCATTCATTTTATTTATATATATAATTTATGATAATTATTTTTGGTTATAAAATTTTATTACCAATGACAATATTACAATGGATGGTTTATTATTGTGTTTATTGATTGGGGTAAGTATTGACATTTCCTATGATATTTTTTCAATATAAATGTTCATATTGATTAGGTTTCCCGAATTTAATATATCAAAAGAATTATTATTATTATCTGACATGTTTGGATCAATGAATTACATATATCCTCGATGAATCAAAATGTAAAGCCCCGACCCCAGCTACCAAGAGTCGGTGCATTACATCGTAACATTGGCATGATCACAAAAGATCAAGTCTCGAAATACCGATTAGTTTAGTAGCCTTGGAATCACTAGATACATTTATAAGTCTTAAATTATATCATAAAGTGAAAAACTAATTACAAAGTCTTCATAGTCCACCCTCATATCCTCTTCTGACTATCCCTACAGGTCATTCATAAAATACTTCTTCACATCCTGGAAGAAATAAAACATTGAAAGGGGTGAGCTCAAATGCTCCGTAAGGATAACAATATAGCAGAAACATTCATAAGAAAACATAAGCATTTAAGGTAATGTATAACTAAAACAAAAGCCTTATTGAACTTTTACTTCAGCATAATATGGCAAGAGTAAAATAAAATAATGCCATTAATTACTCACGTGGATATTCTACTAGACGAATAATCACGTGAAATATCAATAACCACTTTCATAATGAGGGAATGTATAATGCCAGACATTCTGAAACACTTTGTCAAGGCCTCGGCCAAGACATCTAAAATGATTAAGGCCTCGGCCAAAACCATAAATCAAATTGGGAAAGGGCCTCGGCCAATTCCACGTCTAGTTGTCTCATGAGACCTACCGATGCATCGAGGAGCTATAGCGGGCTCCACCCGTCACATATTAAGTCCAATACATTCCTCATATGAATAAGCTTAAACATAACATAAATATTCGTATTAAATCTAGCATACGAAATTTCAACAATTTATCCATAAACTATGGATGGTATAAAAATAACACATCCACAGTCAAATATTTCACAAAATGTTCAATGGAAGTTTTGTATCATAAATCAATTTCAATTAAACTTAAAACCCATCAAAGGATGTTGACATGGATGAAAACAAAGCTATTTGAGAGTAATATATCTCCTTTTTGAAATCATTTAAAAGTCCCATAATTATAAAATAATACATTTACTTTGAAGATATTCTTATAATCTTGTTAGGGAAGCTTCGACGAAGTTATAATGGTGGAAAATAGCCGCACCCGCCGTATAAGTTAAAAAAACATTCTTACCTTAAATTTGTCAAAGAGGTCAAAAAGTACATTGTTTGGAAAACGACGGTAAGATTCCTTTCAAAAATGTATAAGGGTATAAATGACTTTAACACATTTTCCATTTAATAGTAAAAATGTTTTGAAAGACATTTTTAAGAAACATGGATGTGGATGATAACGAGGTCCCAATAGATAATTATGTATAAACAACCTTGGATAATGAAGAGGTTATGAAGTAAACCCTTACCTTGTACTTTTCCTTGTTTGGGGTAGGTTAACCTCCTGTATAATGGTGAAATAATTGTTATTAAATTATACAAGAATCATATAAATTCAAATGATATCATATATGATCTTTTAACATTGCTTTGTTAACAATATCTTAGATTTATCGTTGTTTCGGGTGTTAACTTACTCTTTTTCTTTTATATGTTTTGTTACGTAAGTAGTGTTTTTCATGGATAGTTTGTATCTTATTCATATCTAGAATGATATCATGTCCTTAAACATTATTTTTAAGTCATCAAATGATAATTATACTTGAATGCATATGACGGAGAATGAATCTCATCGCGTTCGTGGAGACGGTAGTCCGTACGTACGCACGAGTGACAATATCATTATTAAAATAATATATAATTGGATAGTATATCATATATACAGAATATACATTCATTCATAATGTCACGTAACATTTAGAGGTAAGAAATGAAATGCACCGTTCATGGAGACGGTAAGCCGTACGTACGCATGAACGCTACTTTCATTTCTATTTCGTATTTAATTGAATGAAATCATAATTATACAAATTTATAATATAATTACAGTATAATATAGTTTATAATACCATTTAATCCATCCTTTATACATCCCACATATGGAATTAACGATTCAAATCACTTTGAGGGGGCGGTAGTCCGCACTTCCTAAAATGAAATTATCGCCTTTTACCCATAATGGAAATCATAAAGTATGCCATAAATGATAAATACAGAAGCATAAGTAAAACATAAACATATTTTATATCATATATAAATATAGTGACATCTTAATGGCCACCTTTTAAGGTGTTATATGAGTGTTGAACAAACATCATTTCGTGAGGCAGAAATTCGCCATCCACAGAAACCATATGTTCTTTAACCATTAGATGTAGGTGTGTGTAAATTTAGCTCGAATCCGTCTTATAACAACATCCTAGTATATTGATGATACTGGTTTTGTTACAAAAGTAATGAATAAAAAGAGTTTAGGGGGTTGGAGAAGAAAAATAAAATAAAACAACATTAGAGAAGACATTACCTCAAAATCGGGTAACTCTTTTTGATTTGAGCCAAAGGCTTCCTTGAGAAGATTTCTTCCCAAATTGAGGCTTCTAGGAGTAAGGGAGGGATGTTGGGAGAGTATTTGGGCAGAGGTTGGGCGAACCAAAAGGCTTGAAAGTGTGAATAAGGTGGGAGAGGTGGGGGCCTTTTATAAGTGGAGAGGAGGGGCTCTTTTGGAAAGATTGAAATGATACATTATTATACAATGATTTTCGGATTCTAAAGGACCCACACTTATATAATTCGTGGCTAAGGTGATAAGGGTTCGAAATCGCCTCATCCAATAGGCTTTTGACAAGTGTAAGCCTTGGCTTTTTCATTATCATTTCATTTTATTTAAATCGTTAAATAATGAGGTCATCGCTGCATCATAATGATGTCATAAATAATTTAATTTATTTAAGGTCTAAAAATTATAAAAAAATTACTATGATGTAGGAAATCGTTTTATCTTTCTAATGAATATTTATAATAAAAATATGGACTTGTTTACCCCCACTTAAAAACTGTTTTAGTAAAACAACTCATGTTTCTGTCAATTTAATTTTAACTTTAAATAAATATATATTAATGTCATTTTCCAACTAAAGTGGATCCATGGGGTCCACAAGTTCACCCATGGGTTGTCTTGGTCGTCCATGACTCATCCAATAGGAGTAGGACAAGTTTCATTCTCATCTCATATTATTAAAACATTATTTGTACCTTAAACTACACTAATTACCTCTAATCGCGATTAAGAACTTAAAAGTTACTATTCACCAAAAATTTATTTTAATCTCATTGAACCACATTTTACTTTTTAATGGAAACCATGTATGTCGGATTTTTGAAAATCAAATCACAGAAGTGGTAATATTTCATTTAAACGAAAAATCAGTTATTTAACTACCACTTAGTGGTTTCACTATTAATCAAAAATTGAAGTTTTTCAGAATAATGCCAAAATTTCACCCTAAGCTATAATTGATATTCCGAATTCAAAAATGATTTCTATTTTAAAAAATTCCAAACATATACGTTTCATTAATTAATTTTATAATTAATTTCCGTTGTCACAACAAATAGCGTGTTTTTAAGAAACAATTTATATCAAAATATTGGCAATTGTTTATGTCCAATTTCAATGTTAAATTAATTCTAATGACCACCATTGGATAAAATGGTAAAAATATATTCTAATTATACTTTAAAACCACTCAATAGTATAATTTATCACAATAAATTATTTTGATTAAAAAATTTGTTTTAATTATTTTTCTCTATTCATAAAAAAATTGGAAGTTCTCAGAAAGTTACAAAAAATTCAACTTAGGATAATTTCGATATTATGAATTCAAAAATGAAGTCCATTTTGAAATATAAAATTTCTATAATTTTAAAAAGTGGTTATTAATATTCATAACGGCTACTTTGATTAGTCGCGGTGTTTTAGAACTCGAAATTGCGTACCATGCAATCTATTGCATTATTGAATGAGAAGCGTATCATGGAAGCTCGGGGTGTTACACAAAAGGTCTCAAGAGACATATTAACTTTGGTATTGGGTTGAGACCATAACCATTTATGTAAAATGAATTTTCAACATGACTTGACTATATAAACATTATTATGAGGCCTTAATGGTAAGTTAAATATGTCCAATATTATTCATTCCATTATTATTTAATAATTCATTGATATTACATGGGTTGATTTGGTTAGTTAGAATATCCAGGTTAACTTTAATTATCATAATATTATTCAAAATACATTATTTGATCATCATTTATTTTTTCCATATTATTCTGAAGATATTGATCAGGTAGAATCTATTTCTATTATTTTCCTTGATATATTTACTATTCCTTATTAAATTATAAATTCCACATTATGCATACCATTAATTTGTATCTACCATCACCTCTTTATTATATTATATTTTCTCTAAGATACCCGAAAATGTTTTTAAAATATATGCAAGGATATGTTAAGGGGAATAATTGTGATAGTAAATAAATTTTTTTAATTTTTGGTTTAAATATTTATAGTTAATTTCAATTATGTATCTTTTTTACTTATAGTATTAAGATATTTGGATCTATTAGGATGTGATTAAGTAAATATAGTTCAAAAATAATAAATTAAATAACAGATCTAGTATATTGGGGATTGGTTTGATACCTTTTTTATTAGATAACATTGAGTACAATCCATGGGCACTTGATTAAGGGAAAAACATTATGGAACAAAATATAATGGTAAATATTTAGGATATAAATATAAGAACATCATAATAATTTGGTAAGGAAGATATGATGTGGTTTTTAGATAAATACATCCAAGTCTCAATAATAATAGTGCATGTGGTTCTGGAAAAGATATACACATGGGTAATAACACAAAAACTAGACATGTTATGCTTTACCCGATCATTACCTGGTACATGAAAATGGGCCATAGTGAACACATATTTTTATATTACTAAGGTATATTATTAATATAAATCACATTTATATTACAATAAATTATAAATTATTTTATAATAAACATATAAAAACATTTTTCTTATTATGAGATTAGCTAGGAAAAAAATTTTCTATTTATTTTAAGTGGTTCTCCAGTTTTGGTGTATGACATTATGCTTAATAATGTTACGGTCTAATATAATGTATCACATTATTTAAAAATGGGGTATTATTGAAGGAATGTGAATATTACAAATGGAAATACTCCATATAGGGATAGACCTCCTAGGAATGATGATGAAGATTGAGCTGGAGTTGCTGCATTAATTGATCAAATTTTAACTATATTAGGGAAGAAAACTCATGTTATGTGTAATATCTTTTACTATATGGTGAAACCTAGTGATCCACCATACAATGTAACAATGTAATTCATTTTCATGTGTTTTAAACCCCATCAATAAATTATTGTACAATTCCATATTTCTATGAGAAATGGATACATTCCACAATGTATAAATTTTTCACGTTGGGAATTAGTGAAAGGGAGAAATTGGTCATTCTATTTTATCAACCCTATAGGGATGAAGATCAATAGTGTAAATTTATTTAAAACACAATTGTTGAAGATGAAATATAAAATATGGAATGGAAATATTTTAAGGAAATGTTATTGGAAAAATATTTTCATCATTAGAAACAAATGAATATAGAAATATAGTTCCTCAATATTTGATAGAATGATAATTAAAATGAATCTATTTATGAAGATAACTTCAATAGGATATAAAGTCAATTTTTCGACTATGTACATAATCGAATGAGAAATATTTATTATTTCATTAATGGGATTAAGGCAATCCATTGAAAGGGAACTAGTCTCCCAATCATTCTCATCAAGTCAGGACATAATAAAATGTATTATAAAGATAGAGAGATAATTATCAATGTATTATGTATTTGAAGGGATGAAGGAGAATAACAGGTTGGTTGAGAAAAAAATATAAATGAAAATTGGGAAATGATGATTTTACTATGGGATCCTTCTTCTAAATGAATAAACATGGTACATTACTGAAATAAAAAGGATTTTTATTAAAATATAGAGAAAAAGATCATTATTCCCATGAATTCACGGGTAAAGGAGAATCCATGAATGTATATTGTTTTACCTAGAAGGATATGGGGAATTATTCCAAACAATTACACAAGGGTCAATGGAATATATCCAAGAAGAATCTAACGGATCGAGTTCAATCTTATTCTTTTGATAGAACCATGGTGGAATGATTAAGGATAATGACTTTTTTATATATGAAATATATTTTAAAAATATATTATTTATTATATTCCCATTGTATGAGTCATGAAATATTTTTGTATTTTATATTATTAGTTTTTCATTATAGATTTGAAAACTCGTGTTAAATGGTACTAATAATAGTGATTTAATGACTAGTTTATCATTTTGGAAAACACAAGTTTAAGGGATGGTATCCATAAAATTTCCTCTTTGTTGATATAATAATGATAAATAAATGTTATGGGATAGTATGAGTGACTATAAACATGGATGGATATTTTTTTTGGTTTAGTTTCTATTTTTAATAATTTACTAAATGTTAGTATCTATGAAATTATTTCGACAACTAGATATTTCATTTTTTAAATCATTCATGTTTTCATTATAGTTTTGTTTTGATAAAACGTATGTACATAATTTGTATGTGATATAAATAGACACATTAGTCTAGAGAATATATTGATTATTTAGTGACATTCCTTCAAAAAAATCTCACATTGATGGTTGAGAGACATATTTTTCATGGGTATTATGGTTAACTATACATGTAATGGATTATCTTTATATGTGGGTGTTATTTGATAATTCTATATGTCAATATTATTTTTTAAAATATATATAGATGTCAAGAATATGTTAGAATTATATGGAATTATTATATGTGATTTGAGCATAAAAAATCATTTTGAATTTTTATTTATTGTACATAGGAATATAGTGGTGATTGATAAATGAACAACCAAAAGATGACATATTTTCTATGATATAAAAATATATCAAGTAATTATATTTTCATATATTCTATTTCTTGATGGTAATGAAATTCCTCAAGACCATAAAAATTATAATAAACTAGATATTTTATCCCTGTAAGATTATTTATATTGAATCAAATTGTCGCTCAACTCAAAATAGGTTTATGGTTTGGTGGTTGTTCGGTTTTCATGACCTTTCACCATTATTTACAATGAAATCATTAATCCTCAATTATTATTTGGGGATAAAACTTTTCTTTAATTTCAATATCTTCACTTCCCACATATGTTCTCTTACTTGGAATCCCAATTTTGTGATTTTATAGATAACATCCATACATCACAAAACCACTTATCAATTGTATGTTTTATTAACCCTTCTATCACTGTGGGATTTCAATACTAGAAATTTCAATTATTAAACACTTGAATATTATGAACATGTTTAAATATGATCATACAAATTTTTTAAGTGGGTGGAATGTAATACCTATGGAATTTAAAAAATAATATCATGTTGGATAAAGTGTATGAAATGAAACAAAAATAAAATTTGAAAATATTACTCCACATTAAATTATGATATATATTTTTTAAATAAATTTAATCACTTTGATAGCATGTGATTCACACAACACTGGGTTTAAATGAAACATGATGCGTTAATTAAGTATTATTATTTAAACATAACCATCATTACATATACATTAAGTTAGTGGGTTTGAGTAGGAATAATTATATTATTGAAATAATATGGTTTAAAAATGAATAAAACAAATTCAATTGTTATCTATTTATTATAAATTAAATAAGATCAGTTTGAATGTGATAGAAACTTTTAATGAAAATAATATTTTTTTGGAAACGAAGATTAGTCATATTTTGAAAACACAATTTCAAAAAAATATTTAAATTTTTTATAAAACATATATTAAAAAATAACGTTCATTTGGTAAATTTTAATGTAAATTTTTTCTTTGGGTGAATGATTGAGTATTATCTCAACATATTTGTTTTTTTGATGAAAGGTGAAAAATAATGATTTTTAATTGAAATCATATTTTTAAATTTAATTATTTATGTTGCTAAATAATATTTTAAACTCGTTTTAATTTAATATTAGATAATATGTATTTTAATTTAACTAATTTATGTAATATTATTTAATTTAATATTGAATTTTTATATTAAACATTCCCTACATATGCGAATTGCTTCATTAGAAACTAACTTTTTTGTCACATCTACGAGTATAATTTTGAATTTGATTCTTCTAGATATATGATTCTAATTTATAATAAATGATTAAAAATTTGTAATCAAATGAATTTAAATTATTTAATTATTTCAACATAATTTTCTATCTTTATTAATAGTAAAAATATTAAAAATTAATTACAATAATTAAGGTTAAAATGGGTTTACCTAGGGGTTAAACAAAAATGAAAATGGAGATAATGACCACAAAACCATCCCAACCCCAATTTTATAGCAATATTTCAACCCATTAATCTATATGGTTTTATAAGGATAAATTTATTAGGATTTGTTTCATCATAGAAATTTTATTGTAATTGACTCTTATCATAAATACAATGTGTGTCCTCTCCTGCACTTATAAAATGACACCCACTCTCATCCAATATTCAAACTCCCAAATTACATTGAATTTACCAATACCTATAAAATTATAATTATTAAATACATCCCCAGAATCTAGATTAATTTTTTTTATCATAAAGCTAATATTTAAAGGTTTTAGTTTATACAAAAAGAGGTTTCTCAAGGAAGAGGAATTGTTTTTAATATATATTTTCATTTTAATTAGTTCTATAAATCATACTCAAATTTCATAAATTTGATCGGATAAAAATGTATGTATCTATTATATACAAATATGTTTTTATTCAAATGGAATAACCTATATCCATCTCCATTTCCATCAAAAGAAAACTGAATCGTCGATCGTGTGTATGGATTTCATCCACCCTTCAAACCAATGTTTTTTATTTTCCAACACAACCATTAAAATGCAGTTTTAATTTTGTATATAAATTTTTTTTAAGATATTTATGATATTTTTATAATTTTGGGGTTATCATATCACATATTCTTTCTTATTTTAAATTCCTCATGGGATATTATAACGTCAATGGTGTATACACTAGACTTCTACCTCATTAAATGATGTGATTAATTTTTCTATTACACATTACATGCAATGTGGTAAGGATAAAATTAAATAAATAAATTTGAAATTTCTGTTCTAAAAATACATATGGTCATATAATATCAAATAATACTACTTACCTTTAAATAAATTTGAAAAAAAATAATGTCGATCATGTGTACATGTGGACTACTACTTCCACGCCGTGATGCAAAAATTAGATATTATTTTCACATAGACTGTAATAAGGATGGATTTTTTAATATAAATGATATATATAAAATAATAATTAATAATTAATGTTAATTAATATTTATTTTATATTAATTTCAACCACCATAATAAATAGAAGAAACATTAATGCGTTCATACAGCCAACCATCTTAAATAATAGTGTAATCCATTTACTATCTCTAACTTTTTTAGATTACTATAAATAAATATATAGTGAATATAAATGATATTTATATCCTGTTTAAAATTTAGGATATTTTTTTAACGTTATATATTTAAGAGGACTAAATTTACCAAACTGAAATACAAATGAAAATCGAAGTCATTTTCACCCAAAACATGTATTTTAACAAGGAATTAATAATATATGAGGGATAAAATACTATAAGTAAATAATATATATTATGAGATAAATAATTATGGGTTATTGATGGATATTTAATAAAACTAAATTTATTATATAGGATATTATAACACATATGAATGAATTTTAATAAGTGGTGTTTATTTCTAATATCAATTTTACTTCGGTTAGTCATACTACATATTCACCACTTATACTATTGTTTTAAGTTTCTAATACCCATTTTGGATAAGTTATATCATTAATATATTTCACCAAATATAATTTATAGTTTCATTTTAATTAATTTATATAATTGTTTTATTATTCAGAAGTTACTTAAGTTGTAAGGGATAATATCATAATATCATCATTACGATTTATTATTATTTTTGAGTATAATGTAATGGTCCTAGTTTTTGGATATCCATTACTTAGTAAAAAAATAATTTTTAAGGTGTTCTGGGTGGTCTGGAAGGCCATCCCAGCTTTTTGGTCACTCCTAGCAGTAGCCTTGGTCTACTGGTAGCTCTCAGCCATCGGTAGCTCTCGGCAACCAGTTGCCTCGGCCACCAGTCACTATCAGCTAATGGTTGCTATTAGCCACCATTAGGTCTAGTCTACCAGTTGCTGTCAGCCATCAGTATCTCTCCAATACTGGTGGCTGTCAGCCACAAGTATCTCATAGCTACCGGTCGGTGTCAGCAACCGGTAGCTCTCACCTACGAGTCCCTCTCAGCCACCCGTAGCTCTCGGCTACCGGTATCTGTCATCCACCAGTATCTCTCGACTACGGGCTGCTGTCAGCCACTGGTAGCTCTCAGCTACTGGTCTCCCTTGCCTACACCCCACGAGTTTTCCAGTATCGCATCCTTTTTGCGCGAATTGGGTTTTACCCCCTTTAATCTTGTTTGAAATCCCATTAATGAACATTAAAGGAATTTAATTAATTTTTTGATGAGGTATCCTATTGTGCCACCATTTAAACTGCCCCCAAAAGGCGGGGACCCTTTAATGACATATGGGGATGTGTGGTCAACCCATGACCCTTCTCCTTATGAGGTTTCACATTCTTATCTCAGTATCTCAACCATACACATCCCTTATACCCTTTGAAACTAAAGGGTTCTCCCTGGGTTTCTTTTTCTCGATCACCCTGTGATAGATTTTTCTTCTTGTCCTTGAGTTCCCAAGGTTACACCCCAGCAATTTCTGCATCCACTGTGCGCGTGAAGAGATGCTTCGATCATTGGTCAATCATGTAGGGGTTCCACCTTCATATCTCTCTTCTCTATATCTTTCGGGGTGCGTACACTACTACTTCTGTATAATTGGATGAACCAATCATTAATAAAAGATAATAAACGGATTCTAATGAATGAAGGGTAGGGGTGTGACCAATGATGCTGCTTTGTTTTCTCCTCTTTCATGATTAATGATTTCTGATTTTTAAAGGTTTACGCCTATTAAAAATCATGGTCGTTGGTGGTCTTTATTTGTGCTCTAATAAACTGTTACCTCTTGTGTTGGTCATGTAAAATAAAATTGGATAATTACATATATTAGGCTAAATAAATTTATAGCACCATGACCAACCCATTTCTGTGACAACCCCAGTTAAAGTATAGTAGAATTGGAATCATGGAGTGTGTTAAATCTTTTAAATATGAAAATACCGTCATGGGCTAGCTTTGTGTTGGTGGTATTGGTTTTGTTATTTTTCATTAACGGGCTGATTTCTAGGTGATGTGGGTGGGGGTGGGATCTCCCTGTTTTTATGGTTTCTCTGGTTGTGAATTTGAGGCAGCATGGTTACGTTGATTATATCATGAATTGGGGTATTATCTTGGGGTTTTCCTTGGTTCGAGTACTTTGAGGGATCTCACTTATCCCTTTTGTGGTTGTGACCTTAAAAGAGAACCAGGTTTGAGCGTTTAAGTTGATGTTTTACTCTACTCTTTCCTTGGCTTGTGTTTATGCTTGATAGTTGACCAAAGTAGTTGCAGAAACTTATTTAAACATTGTTAATAATGATGAAAAAAACGATGGGACAAATGGGTTTTGGTCTACTGTGAGTTCTGACTTGGACATGGGTGCTGATTGTTTTCTTTAGTCTAGATGAAGAAAATTCTACATTTGGGTGAGTGCTTGTTACATATAAATATACATGTAGTTTTGTGTTTCTTGTTCGCATCCCACCCAATTTGAGCACATAGTTCCGAACACCCCCATTTCATGAGGGAGGGTGTTTTTTCCAAAACTTTTATGAGTGGCTGGTTATTAGCTCATTTTCTTCTCCCTTTCCCGAATAGCACAAGACTCTATGGGCAGGCTGTGATGGCCTGATGTCAATTATTAGCCCAAGAATCTTCAGGAATGGTAGTGTGGTGGTTGGCCCAAGTGTGTGCGGGAAGGTGGTTTCTCGAGTGTCTTCGGTATGAGGCTCAGTTGTCTTCGGGCATGGATGTAGATCTTCTATCCCAGGTGTCTTCAGGCGTGGCGGTGGTTGTTCTGAACTAGGTGTTTGTGGGCGTGGTTACATGTGACAGTTGTGGCCCAGGTGTTTTCGGTTGGGGTTTGGCAGTGAGACTGCATGAGGATATGGCCCAGGTGTGTGTGGGCGGGGTGTGGCAGTGGGAATGCGGTGAGAATGACAGGATTGGTTCGATGCGTATGATGTCTTCAATAACCAGTGGGAAAGTGGCGCAGGGTACCCAAACATTGATGTGGTTTTATTATACATTACATGACTTGTGTTATTTGGGGAGTGTGCCTTGGTGAGGCGTGGGAGGTTAGTTTCTTTTTGGGTGTTTCGTTATATCTTTTCTCACGAGGCATTTGTATGCCTCCCCAGTTGTGCACGAGAGTCTTTGGTTTTTCCATAATGAGTATATTTGTATGCTCACCCTACATATATAAAACTAATTTCATGTTTCCAGGAGGACTTCATGGATCACGTGAGACCATATTAGCTTGGACCTTTGGGGCAATTGCTATTACTGTTTCCCTTTTTCTTGGTAACTTTTACCTTTGATGTTTTGTGACTTATATCTTTACCTTTGAACATGCATGTGGGAATGGTATATTTTCAGTCGTATTTTCACTTTTAGTTTTGGTGTTATGGGATTTACTATCTTATCTCCCAATCTTATTAAAATAAAAAGGGTAATGCCTTCCATTTAGTGTGTGATTTTATACCCATGGTGCTGGTCGCCACTCCGGGACCTATTGAAGGTGGATTTCGGGGGTCATTATCTCTCCTTCAACATAAATAAGGATGGTCCTAGAAATCTGCTGACCCTTCCATCCTTTTGGTGATGGCGGGTCATGACATAATGGTATCAGAGGAGGTTGAGAGATAGGATGGATTCTTGTGTTAGGCACAGTAAGGATTTCATGGCATGGTAGGGAAACAATGTTCGGTGACCTTAGTGCATGAATTAGGCCAGGGAAGACCATATAGAACACATTATTTTAGGCCCCCCCGTGATCCGATGCATGGATTCTGGGCCTACCGAAGGACCAAACGAGGCCACACTGATTGTTGGGTAGAGACCCTAGGAAAGGAACATGAATCATAATGACTTGTGTTCTCGTGTTTCATGGGTTTTTTGGGGATCAGAATAAATAATAAGTTTAAGAAATTTTAAGAACAATATTCTGCACTACTTGTCCTTATACATTCCTTGTTCTCCTTGCAGCTATGGCACTTAGGAGGAGACCACGATTGGTTCGGGCGATCGAGGTCCAGGAGGTTGACTTGGCCGATCGTTAGAGATCTTATCGAGACGAGTAGGAAGACCAGTGGCATAAGACGCTTCAAGCCTTCCAGCGACATACCATTGAGAAGTATGAGGGCATCACCTCTGACATGAAGATGTAGATCTAGATAGAGGAGCTGGTGATAACTTTCGGCTTGATTCGAACCCCGACCGAGTACTGGGTTCCTCTTGTTGCCAGACAGATGCGGGGAGCAGTGCGTCAGTGGTGGACGCTTTACGATGGGGGAGAGGAGAGAGGATGAGGTGGCATGGGCTGATTTCGAGAAGGGGATTCGGGCAGAATTCCTCTCTTCTACAATGAAGGTGTAGAAGAGGCAGGGGCTACTCTCCCACTAGCAGGAGAGTATGTCAGCAATGGTGATGTGAATTAAGTTCAAGGACATCCTACGTTACACTCCGGACCTCTTTCTAGATGAGGAGTCTTGGGAAAGACGTTTAGAGGAAGCGCTCCAAACCTCCCTCAAGTATGCTGTTACCCCCTCCACCCTAGAAACATACTTGGAGGTCCAGAAGATGGCCAAAGTGGTGGAGAGTATACATGCACTAGGAGGTGTTTCACGAGAGGGGATCCAGATGGGATCATCAAAGGGGAATGCTGTCAGCACTAGACCACTAGCATTAGGACCCTCTCAGTTCCATCCAGTAGGGAGAAGGACACATCAGTTCAAGTTCTGGTCCCTTGTTCCTCACCCATTTCTTTCGGGGCCAGGACTGAGGTGCTTCGTCTGTCGGAGCCATGGACATCTCTGAAATCAGTTCCTGAATTGATTATAGTACGGCAGTGGTAGACATGCCCAGCACCTGCCCCAGCAGTAGCTTCTAGCTAGGCCCTTCCGGCAGTAGCAGCAAGGGAAGCGATCTCCCGCTCCTCTGAGGGCAGACGTTGTAGGAGAAGGCCGACCTCAGGGCGCTCCTCAGGGACCTTAACAAGGGCATGGTCGGGGAGGTGGATGACTGACGAGATGCAGAGGAGCTGGGAGTGGGTAGTTGCATGCCGTAGTGGGAGCAGTCCTAGTGGGACTGGAGGTCATTCGAGGTACGATCAATTTGTTTAGTACCCTTGCTTACGCCTTGTTCGATACCAAGGCTTCACACTCCTTCGTTGCAGCCAGTCTTGCCCGTGCTCTAGGACTATACACCGAGAGAATCCTTGTGCCCCTGGTTCTGAGCACAGCAGTCGGAGGTCATACCGACATGTTATATGTTATTCGAGGATACAGACTGATGATAGGGCCACATTAGTCGGTCAGGGATCTACTACTGCTATAGATACAACTATATGATTCCATCCTATGAATTGACTGGTTGTTCTCTGTGTGTGCCGTCGTTGACTACTTCCGGGGATGTCTTGTGTTCTATGACTTGGAATGCCATCATGTTACATTCACCAGTGAGCGGAGCAGTCAGAAGGGCAGCAGGCGAGAGAAACCCCTCCTCTCATTGTTAGCAGAGCTGTTAGTAGAGTCAGTAGATACTGAGATGGTAGAGGTGCCAGGGCTCGTCAGTGAGTTTATGGAGATCGTTCCTGAGGAGGTAACGAATCTACCCCCTCATCGTGATATCGAATTTGGGAATGACTTGCAGACTAGTGCTCATCCAATTTCGATTTCTCCTTACCGGATGGAACCTTCAGAGCTACGAGAGTTTCGGTTTCAGATTGATGATCCGATGAAGTGTGGTTACGTTCGACCAAGTGTGTCACCATGGGGATCTCCAGTTTTGTTCGCAAAGAAGGCATATTGTGGTCTCAGGTTGTTCATAGACTACAGGAGGCTGAATCAAGTAACGATCAAGAATCGCTACCCTCTTCCGATGATGGACAATCTTTTAGACCAACTGAATGGTGAAGGATGGTTCTTGAAGATCGACCTATGGTCTAGGTATCACTAGTTGAGGGTGAAAGATGGTGACATCCCGAAGACGGCCTTCAGGTGAATATATGGACACATTCAGTTTGTAGTCATGCCTTTCGGTGTTATGAACGCCCCGGCTGTGTTCATGTGACTTACGAACTCTGTATTCCGGGAGTACCTTGATCGGTTCGTAGTTGTGTTCATCGACAGCATCCTGATCTATTCAAGATTAGAGGAGGACCACGCGGAGCACATGAGGACAGTTTTGGAGGTCCTCCGACAACACCGACTCTATGGGAACTTGTTGAAATGCATGTTATGGATATGAGAAGTGAACTTCCTTGGGAACATAGTGTCCGAGATGTGGTAACGGTGGTCCAATCAATGGTTGAGGCAGTGGTTTCTTGGGCAACACCTATGAATTTCGCAGAGGTTCAAAGATCCATTGGGCTGGTGAGTTAATATCGGAGGTTCGTACCCAAATCCTCCCAATTTTCAGTCCTTTTGATAGCCTTGACCAGGAAGGACTAGGATTTCATGTGGAGTTAGCAGTGTGAGAAAGCCTTCAGATATCTGATGGAGAAGTTTGTTAGTTCCCCAGTGCTGAGACTACCAGAATAAGGGGAGGCATATGAGGTGTTCTCTGATATTTCTGTGAAATTCCTCGGATGTTTGTTAATGCAGTGACATGGGGTGATCTCTTATGGGTCTAGGCAGCTACGCCGTCTTGAACATAATTATGCCACCCACGACCTGGAGCATGTAGGGGCCGTTTTTTGAGTAAAGTTATGGTGGAATTACCTCATTTGATAAGACTTTGTGGTCTTCATAGATCACGAAAGTCTAATGTATAGCTTCTCCTAGTGGGCCCTAAAATTGCGGTAGTGAATGTGGATGGAGTTCCACCAGAATTATGACTTCAATTATTACTACACTTTGGGAAAATTTAATTTAGTGGAAGATTCCTTAAGCAGGAGTTCGTAGAAGGATGCGGTCCAAGAGTCGGCAGATGCCTGGAAGGTGATGGAGGAGTTGGCTGCCTTGCACATGTATGCGAGGATGGATGGCGGTAAAGGTTGCCTATATCATATGGCAGTGCATTATTCTCTATTGTGGCAAGTGGAGGAGTCTCAGTGGGGAGACCCAGAGTGCGAAGTGATGCGTGACCGATTTGACCAGAGCAATGCACCGGATGGATGGACGGAGGATGGTCAGAACCGAATGCTTTTTCGGGGAAAGATGTTTTTTACAGAGGTGATGCATGGAAAGGTTCTTAGTGAGTTCCACAACTAACACCTAGTGGTACACCCATGAGTTTCCAAGATGTACCAGGGTATGAAGAGATAGTGCTGGTGGCCCGGAGTAAAGCGAGTAGTGGCAGAGTTTGTGGTCAAGTGCCTAGTGTGTCACTAGGTGAAGGCTGAACACCGAGTTCCAGGCGGCCTGTTGTAGTCTCTAGATGTCCCTGAGTGGAAGTTGTAGGAAATATCAATGGATTTCCTGATGGGACTACCCAAGGTTCAAGGGGGTACGATTCCATCTTGGTATTAGTGGACCACTTGACGAAATCAGCTCACTTTATGGCGATTAAGGAGTCGAGTGAAGTGGATGCTTTGGCATGAAGGTACGTGGTTGAGGTGGTGCAGTTGCATGGAGTTCCGAGGTCCATAGTGTCATATAGGTATGCACGGTTTACCTCACGAGTATGTAGGGGATTGCAACATTCTTTTGGCACCCAACTATGTCTTAGAACTCCTTTCCATCCCCAGACAGATGGACAGACAGAGCGCACCATCCAGACCTTGGAGGGTATACTACGGGCATGTATTCTGGACTCAGGAGGATCGTGGGTGTAAAATTTGACTCTGTTAGAGTTTTCCTACAATAACAGATATAACTCTACCATTGGTATGGCTCCGTTCGAAGCCTTGTATTAGAGGCCATGCCGTTCACATGTGTGTTGGATCGATGTCGGAGAGGCAGGCATCCTTGTCCCGAAGGTGATGCAGAGCACGACAGATATGGTTCAGCTTATACGGGAAAGGATGAAGGTGTCCTAGGACCAACATCAGTCTTATGATGATTGCGGGAGAAGGTCGTTGGAGTTTGAGGTTGTAGAACACATGTTCTTGATGTTCTCCCCTTGATGTGGACAACAGAGTTTTGGAAAGGGGAGTAAGCTTTCTCCAATGATCATCAGACCCTTTGAAATGTTGTGGTGGGTCGACGAAGTGGCTTATCAGCTAGCATTACCACCATCTATACTGAGGATTCATGACGTCTTCCATGTGTCCCAATTCTCTCGATATCTGCACAGCGATTCAGATGACCTCGACTGGGTAGATCTAGACATCGATGACAACAAGACCTTTGTGGAAAGTCCAGTGATGATTGGGGATCATGAGGAGAAGGTGCTTCATGGGAGAACCATTCCATTGGTTTGTGTGTTATGGAGACATGGTGGACTAGAAGAGAGTACTTGGGAGAGGGAGGCACAGATGCATGCCCAGTACCCAGAGTTGTTTTGAGTTTTGTACTGTTCTAATTATACTTGTTGTGGTGGAGCGTTTTACCTTGTTGGCTATGAAATATGTGGTTTTTCTTTCCTCTAAATGTGTTTGAATGGTCCTGGATATGGGGAGGGGAGGACCCGAACCCTAATCAAGATTCATTAAAGTGGATACGATTAAACCCTTGCGGGCGAGTCAGTGCCGCCCAAAGCGGATAGTATCTTGACATGGGGAAGAGGCTCCCCAACCCACATGACTGGGTAGTTTGACATGTTATGTTTCTTGGTTCTTGAGAGAGTTGTGGTTTTAGTTAACAATGAGGTTCACTCCTAAGAGATATCTTTCGAGGTGGTTTTTCGAAGCCTCTCTTTTCTTCTGTTTTTTTATTCTCTGGGCGAGAATTGTTTGAGAGGTATCTGATGTAACGGACCAGGTTTTTGGAGGTCCATTACTTAGTAAAAATCTGATGTTTGAGGTGTTCTGGGTGGTCTAAAATTCCATCCCAGCTTCTCAGTAACTCCAAGCGGTAGCCTTGGTCTACTAATTTCTCTTGTCCACCGGTAGCTCTCGGCTACCTTTCGCCTCTGCCACAAGTAGCTATCTGCTCCCGATTATTGTCATGCACCGGTAGCTCTCAGCTACCGGTAGATCTTACCTACCCCCCACAGGTTTTCCAGTATCGCCTTCTTTTTGTGAGAATTGGGTTTTGACCCCTTTAAACTTAATTTAAAGCCCATTAGTGCCCATTAAAGGAATTTAATTAAGTGTTTGATGAGGCATCCTATTGTGTGTCTGTTTAAACCGCCCCCAAAATGTGGGGACCCTTTAATGACATATGGGGCCATGTGGTCAACCCACGACCTCGCCCCTTATGCGGTTTCACATTCTTATCTCAGTATCTCAACCATCCCCGACCCTTATACACTTTTAAACTAAAGTGTTTCCCTGGGTTTCATTTTCTCGATCACCCTGTTATCGATTCATCTGCTCTTCCTTCAGTTCCTTATTTTACACCACTGCAATTTGTGCATCTGTTGTGCGTGTGAAGATAATCTTCGATCGTTGATCAATAAAGTACGGATTTCACCTTTTTCTATCCTTTCTGTGTATCTTGCGGGGTGGGTACGCTGCTACTTCTGTAGAATTGGATGAACCAAACTTTAATGAAGATAATAAATGGATTCTAAAGAATGAAGGGGTGCAGTGTGACTAATGATGTTGCTATGTTTTCTCCTCTTTCATGAATAATGATTTATGATTTATACGAGCTTACGCCTACTGAAAATCATGGTCGTTGGTGGTCTTTCTTTTTGCTATAATAAACACTTACCTCTTGTGTTGGTCGTGTAAAGGAAATTGGTAGATTACGTATATTTAGATAAATAAATTGAAAACACCAGGACCAATCCTTTTCTTTGATAACCCTGGTTAAAGTACAGCAGAATTGGAATCCTGGAGTGTGTTAAATCTTTTAAATATGAAAATACTGTCATGTGACTGCATTGTTTTGGTGGTATTGGTTTGGTTTTTTTTTCATTCACAGGCCGATTTCTTGTTGATATTGGTGGGGATGGGATCCCTTATTGTTATGGTTTCGTTGGTTGTGAATTTGAGGCCGCGTGGTTACTTTCCTTATATCACTAATTGGGGTAGTTTCTTGGGGTTTTCCTTGGTTATAGTACATTGAGGGATCTCACATATCCCTTTTGTTGTTGTGACCTTACAAGAGAACCAGGTGTGAACATTTATGTTGATGTTTGAATGTACTCTTTCCTTGGCTTGTGCTTATGCTTGATAGTTTCCCAAAGTAGGTGCAGAATCATATTTAAACATTATTACTAAACATGAAAACAAGGATGGGACAAATGGGTTTTGTTTTGGTGTGAGTTTTGACATGGACATGGGTTCTGATTGTGTTCATTAGGCTGGATGAAGAAAAACCATGATTTGGGTGAGTGCTTGTTACCGATAAATATACTTGTAGTTTTTTGTTTCTTTCTCGCGCCCCACCCAAGTTGAGAACTTAGTTCCGAACACCCCCATTTCATGGAGGAGGGTGTTTTTTCCCCAAACTTCTATGAGTGGCGGGTTATTAAATCCTTTTTTTCTCCCTTTCCCGAATATCTCAAGAATCTAGGGGAAGGTTGTGATGGCCTGAAGTCCATTATTAGCCCAAGAATCTTCGGGCTGGGTAGTGTGGTGGTTGGCCCAGGTGTGTGCGGCCAGGTGGTTTCCCAAGTGTCTTTTGGATGAGGCCCATGTGTCTTCGGGCGTGGCAGTAGATCTTCTAGCCCAGGTGTCTTCGGGCGTGGTGGTGGTTGTTCTGGCCTAGGTTTTTGTAGGCATGGTTATGTGTGACAGTTGTGGCACAAGTGTTTGCGGGCAGGGTTTGGCAGTGATACTGCATGAGGATATGGCCCAGGTATGTGCGGGTGGGGTGTGGAAGTGGGATGGCGGTGAGATTGTTGGGATTGGTTCTATGCATAGGATGTCTTCAATAACCAGTGGGAAAGTGGTGCGGTGTACACAAACATATATGTTCTTTTATTATACATTACTTGACTTGCGTTATTTTGGGAGTGTTCCTTGGTGAGGCTTGGGTGGTTAGTTCCTTGTTGGGTGTTTGGTTATCTATTTTCTCATGAATCATTAGTGTGCCTCCCAACTTGTGCATGAGACTCTTTGGTTTTTCCCTACCTTGTATACTATTATGCTCACACTACGTATATAAAACTGCTTTCAGGTTTCAAGGAGGACTTCAGGGATCGCGTGAGACCATACTAGCATGGACCTTTGGGGTAGTTGCTGTTGTTGTTTCCATTTTTCTTGGAATCTTTTACCATTGGAGTTTTGTGACTTGTACCTTTACCTTTGAACATGCATGTGGGAATGGTTTATTTCCAGTCGTATTTGCAATTTTAGTTTTGGTGTTGTGGGATTTACTTTCTTATCTCCTGATCTTATTAATAGAAAAAGGGTAATGCCTTCCATTTAGTGTGTGATTTTATACCCTTGGTACTGGTCGCCACTCCGGGACCTATTGAAGGCGGGTTTCGGGGGTCATTATCTCTCTATCAACTTAAAGAAGGAAGGACCTCACAATCTTCTGATCCATCCCTCCTTTTGGTGAAGGCGGGTCATTACATTTACCTTGGGAAAAATATTAGACATTTATATATTAAAATAAATATACCATATTGTAAAATGGTGTTAATTAACTTTTTCAATTATTTTTGTCATTTTTACACTCATAGGCAGTTAAAATGACTTAAAAAATTTTATTATGAAAAACTTAAATTGTTTTTCTATTTAGAAGAAAATGATTTTTGATAAAATATTTTTATCTAAAAATGTTTACAAATATGTTTTTATGTGTTTCCAAGTGACTTATTAATTAATTTTTTAACAATTTTAAATATGTTAAAAATGTTTTCAATGGAATCCTCACTCAATTTTAAAATCATGTACATTTTATCTTTTACTAAAAATGTGAAAGGTATCCTTAATTTAATATGATGACATGAATTTAATTTTCATCCATCATGACCACTCAATGTTTTAGAAATTATTTTACCAATGTTAATAGGAAATTTTAAAAAAATTATTTTTGAAATATTATATGTACATATAGTTTTAATTTTTTATGTGAAAAGGTTATTTTCCACATAAATGTTTTTAATGAAACATTTATGGTATACAAATTCATCAACTACATAATAAATTTAATTTAATAATATTCAATTGTGATTTGTTGTTTAGATTCCATCCTTATTTTTTATATGGATGGTTTTAGAGTAGTTTGATTTGGTATGTATAATTTCATTAGCATTCACCATAATTTTATCGATTGGTTGTTATAATGTTTGTTGAATGAGGAAAGTTTAACATATTAAATGTTAGTTTTTCAATAGGAATTTTTTGGACGATTATATTTCCCCCATTTAAAATAAGGAATTAATTAGACTTGTTATGTGACATGTGTGTATTGTTTCAGAATTTATGTATGATTTTTTAAACTATATGGATTTATTTCAAGACAATATTCTCTAAAAGAAAAAAATTTCGAGGACCAATGAGCCCAAAATAGAATTTTGAACTTTTTAAGGTATGTTCAGTAGAAATGCGAGCGAGTTTCTAAAAAATTAGAACCGGTGATTGAATTGAAAATTTGAGGGAATTGTTGAACTCAAAAGACCAGGACATTCCAAGAAATGACATAACTTTATCCAGAAAGGGACGAATAGAAAAATCATATTTCAGACCATTCAGAAAAATATAAAATAAAATTAAAAGAATTATTTAATTTTTTTCTCACCGTTGAGTAGTAAATGGTGATGCTGCGGTGCGGTGATGAGTCAAAGAAGAGACACATTAATGAGACTCACTAATCACTCGTAAACATGCAATGTAACAATGATGTAGTGATTCATAACAGCTAAGATGTTTCTTAAATTAAATAGCATAACGATGCAATGTCTCATTGTAACAGATACGTTGTGAATTGTTTTATTTTTAATTCTCTGATCCATTGTTGAAATTAAGATTAAACAATGAGGATTTTCTGAAGAACCTCTAATGGATTTTCTCCCCAATGAAGAATGACAAACATTATTGGGATGTCATCCACTTCAACAAACATCGAAGAAAGATGAATCATATCGACCTGTGGGACCCTTAATGATGAAACACTGCAGAAACAAACATAAAAAAGATCAGGTTTTTTTTATTTTGATGTTCTTCATCGTTATTATTCTAAATGGCGAACAAGGATCAACCCACGAATAGGTTAATCTGCAGACCATGTGTTCCTGCAGGATGGTGATGAATATTTAGGGTTTCCTCTATACAGTATTATGTTATTACTTTCTATGATTGAACATCTTCCTCAAACCCCCATGTTTTGAAATCCTAACATGGAGGGTGCATGCAGAAAAGAATAAGGAATGATTCCCTCCACTATGTGTTCTTCATGAAGAAGAATCTGAATCAAAAACATAGAGGGTATGGAACTTCATGGGGAAGTAGACGTTACCCAAATGGCGTAGGTGTGGGAAAAACAAAGAACAGAACACTAGGGCACTTCAGGTGGTCTGCATATGATTTTGTCGGCGACGGCGCTGGCCGCGTGCCCTAATAGTGCACTGAGGCGCTGTAGACCTACAACGCCAGCCTGGAACCACATTGATTGCTCAAACCCGTAGACAGATTCATTGGGTAACGTGGATGGGTAGTTCATGTTCAAGCCACCGGGGATAGCTGGTAGCCACGGTCGCTCGACCGTAGTAGGTTTGAGGCCCCATTGACAAAATGTGGGGTGGGTGGGGAGCTGAACTCGAAAACCAGAAACATCCCGGCCTAGAGCACCCCACCATACATCTTATCATGGGCCAGGCCTCAGCTAGCCTGCCACTCCCCATGCCAGAAGCCCGGACTTTTGCTGAAAGGGGGACCCAGGGCCCAGCGGGTCGGACCCACATCCATTGGTCAAAAGACCAGACATGTGCTCTTTTTCCCAGGACAGATGATACCGGTTCATTGGGAAACTTTGCAGGCTAGACCCTCGACCAAACCTGGCTAAGTACAGCAAAGCCCATCATGCCTGAACCATAGGTAAGGTCAGACCAGACTGACCCAGACCCAAACTAGGCCAGTTCATGTCAGTAAAATTAAACCAGGATATGTTGGACCCCCTGAGATAGGTCGGTTTGGTGGGTCTGACCGGGTCATACTGGGCCTAAATGAAACCTTCCCCTTACTACTAAAAAACTAATAACATGAAAATCGGGCTTATGACTGATGAGAATTTTGCATGATTAGGACCATATTGGTGAGGCAGATCTATTGGTATTCCCTATAAAGACATGCATGGTAGTTTACGTTCAACGTCTGCCTTGGGGTTCGGTTCTCTCGGTGTCACGCGTGTAGAGGAGAAGAAACTCGCCAGACAAGTAGCCATGTAGACCTCATTGTCCAGGAAATCTATCACTTGTGTGGACCTTATAGTCCTATAAGAGCCATGTGGACCTCAGGGCCCCGATAAACGAGCATCATCCATGTGGAAATCATTGTCCCAATAGACTTCATCGACTCACAATGGATGATTCCCTCAATAGTACGAAATGTTAATCACTATAACTGATGATCTTTTCTTACTCTAGAATATACCTAGTGTGAGATGTTCCTACATTGTGTCTTTTCATTGTGATTTCATTGTGTTATATCTCTTTAGTGGACCGAAGTGCCTTACTGAGTATTGTGTTACTCACCCTTGAATGGTCATTTCTTGCATGTGTTGTGTCTTATTTAGATGACATGCATTTTAGAAGAGGAAATGGTGGCCTAGGAGTAAGGGGGGCCTAGTAGTGTAATGCAGACATGATGTACTACTTCATATTCTATTAGCTACACTAACATTACCAATAGGTGGGGTTTTATTTAGATAGGTACTCGAGTCCCATTGTACATTGTTTTTTAGGCCTTTTTGTTGGGATTGTATTCTAGACCACTTTTTTTCATTTGTACTTTTACTCAACACTTGTTTTAGTATACTTGTTTCCCCTTTTAGTTTGTGGGATATGGTTGGGCATGTGTGTGTACAAGAAATCAGGAAAATTCAACCTACATTTATGTTGACACATTCGGTGATAGTCACCATCCCTTGGCCTTCAGGAGGCAGGCTTGGTGTATATCATGGCACGATCCCTTAGAGAAATTCATGACATCATGTTATCAAAGGTAGTAGGTTCTATTTCAGAGGCTGATTTTAATAACCTGACCATAGTTGCCCTGGGCCGATGCCAAATTTGTTTACATTGGAATACAAAAAAAGAATAAGAATCCCAATGGATTGAGTAGATTATTATTAATGGAAGGAAGATTTATACATAATTCAAACATTACAACATGAAAAGAAATACAACATAGAAACTCCTTAGAAACCATCCATAACTCCTTGGTTATTTCACCATGTCATTCTTATTAGTCGTCTTTATGTCCCGAGATAATGAAAAATAATAAATGTGGGAGCACAAATGTTGAGGAAGTGTATGCAATACAGTGGAATACAACATAAACATTAGATATTGTTAAAAATTGAAAACACGTGCCTCTAAAAATAAACGTGAACATAATATGGAAGAAAAATGATTTGAGTAAATATTGTCATGACATAACATAATCGTGGGTATTCAACTTTTCAGATAACCACCTGAACCGTAAATAATATTTTCATAATATGGTAATGAATAATGTGGGACAAGATAAACATACTATCAATGCCTCTTTCTAACACCATATATAATCATTTTGTCAAGGCCTTGTGTTGGGACCGTAGTTTTTCTCATGAGACCTACCAAGGAACCGAGGGAATATAGAGGACCCAACCTAACACTTACTATGTTAGATTCATTCCACATATTAATGGGGATAAACATAAAAAACTTAAACATTCATATTGAAAATAATATATGAAATGTAAATAGCTTTCCATAAACATTTAGAAAAAACACAAACCATTCGAAGTAAAATGATGAATAGTTTTATGTTAGCACATCAATATCCAATAAAATCCAAAACCATTATATTAAATAAGGTAGATTATAACATGGAATACTAATCCCAATAATACATAAAAATTTACAATAGTGTTTAAATGGATGAAGAGAATCTTATAAAATCTTCGAGTAAATCTTGATATAAATACTCTTATTCTTTGAAAAGAAGAGTTATTTTGGAAAAATATTTGTATCAAACCAGAAGTAATGTAATATAGTATTTTAATAATAAAATGAGTGATTTAATAAAGGTTATTGTTTCCAAAAACATATTATATAATTCCCTTTGAAATATGTAAGAATTAGAGAAATTCCCTTTGATCGGGCTTGTATTTCAGAAACATTTTTGAATGGTCCTTTTAAAACGTGTAACTATCCACAAAATAAAGAAGGGTTCTAATTGGTCGACCTATATAGAACACTAAAACATATTTTATAAGGATTAGATAATAATATTGTAGAATTTCATTGAGGTAATTTGACAATAAATGTAACCCGAATGAAATTGGATGTTCGTGTGGAAAAACCCTTATCTTAAATCCGAACTTGTTACACTATTGAAATTATGATCCTGTAATATGAAATTATACTTATTAAAAACCTGTTTCATAGCCTCTAAGACATGTACAAGTTTATCATAATTTTTTTAGTCCATCTAGCCCTTGTTGATTGGTTATTATATTGAATAATGTTGTTCCGCAGTGATCATTTTCATTATTTTCATAATTGGTTTACCTGTTCATATATAATGGAGATAATGTGGAATGGATGTAAATCTCCAGAATTGAATATTAATATTACTTATGATCATCCGTAGGTTTTATTGGTAATTTATGCAACTTGGTTATATGGAAGGAATATTAATTATTATATAGAACTTTAATGATAACTATTTCGGTTAATTTGTGGGTAATGATTACAATGAACTCATTTTTCTTTATAACATCATAACTTTTCTACAAAGGGATTACTTAACCATAAATATGGTAATTTACATATATAATAATCTGGTTCAACCATAACATGAATAGTTTCATGACCATAATTGAGAATGAAATTTGAAATCGAAATCCCATCGTCCTGGAATATGGTAAATTGACAAATATCAGATGGTGTTATTTCTACAAAAATAAATGAAGGAAAAATAAAGATATGATGATAAATTATTCCAATATCATGAAAAAAATCTAGTACATGTTTGTTACTGGATCCACCAGAAAAATTGGGTAATGAGAGGTAATAATAGAAAAAGAAAACAAATGAACTTGAAAGGAAAACCCTCGAATTGAAAAGAAGAATTTAACTCTTGAACCAATAATCTTTGAGAGCTTCCTTAAGGGGGTGGTTTTTGTCTTTTTATGAGACCAAGGCTTTATAGACTTGGTAGAGCTAGTTGGAAAGATATTTGGATATAATTTGGATATGTAAAAAGACATGATAGAGTGAAAAGAAGACAGAGTGATGGGGGGTTTTATAGTGGTTGGGAGTGAGGATTTCACAATTTTATATTCATTAATTTATTATTTCTCCATAATACAATGAATAGTGAATCTTCCATGACAAAGAATAGTAATATTATGATGTGAATTTGAATCAATTGGGATTACATCATCATAACATCATACATGACTATATTATTAGTGTAATTAGCTTATTTTGTAAATTATGGTATTTCACAATTCATCAAATATTCATGTATTTCAAAAAAATCCCAAGAATTCAACCCAAACATTTTTCAAAGTGTAAAATCCATAAAATTATGTTTATTTTTCTGAAATAGTTTTATAAATATGATTAATTTAATATTTAATTAAAATCATAATTTATTTTGAAAACCCATTTTAAAACATTTATTTACTTATTTCAAAACATAGGTATATCGTTCGTCAACATGAATATTATTTATTTACTATCATAGGTAAGGTTAATATTCATTAGTGTATATAAGTATTCAAAAGGGTATGTTACTATTCATTTGGGTAGGTTACTATTAAAAAAAAATTAGTTTTTCTTATAGGGCTCCAAATAACATACTGATCACAATCGTGTATGTTATATTTTTGAAATTCATATCACAGAAGTGAAAAACATATGTTTAAAGGATACATAAAACATAGTAGTTCATTTTTTTGTGATTTAATGTTATTTTTAAATGTTTATATGAAAGGAACTTCCATGGAAAAATATTGAGTCGTTAAATTCTCCACTCCTTACAAAACATTTGGCCTCGAAATTCCCAAAATGTTACCTAAAAACATTCAGTTATGAATTTAACATAAGATCCCTAGGCTCTCATGTTGCCTCATTCATCTTATTGTTCTTCCAAAGTACCTTTACCAGCTTATTCATTCGATTTATCCATAATTTCTCTCTTTTATCAAGAATCATAATTGTCTATTCACAATAAATAGATTGGGATCACGTTATATTTCTTCATAGGTGAATACATGTTTTGGGAATGGAATGTATTTCCATAACACTGACAAGGGGAACACATTGTGATCTTTGAAGAGACTTCGTGGTAGTGCCAAAGGGTAAGCTACAAATCCAGTTCAATCCATAATTTCAAAAGGTCTGATGTTCTTAGGACTTAATTTTCCATTCGTACCGAACCCTATAATAACATTACATTGATATACATTTACGAAGACATGATCCCCTAAATCAAATTCCAAATCCTTCCTTCGATTTCCAACATATCTATTTTTCATTCTTTGATTTATTTTGATCTGCGCTTATATAATCATCATCATTTCTATTGTTTCCCCAACATGTTCTAGGTCTACGAGCTTTCTTTCATAAACATCATCCCAACAAGTTGGTGTACAAAATCTCTTTCTATAAAATGCTTCATAAAGATCTATCTAAATAATTTAATGGAAGCCATTATTATAGGAAAATATGACTAGAGGTAAATATTGATCACAAATTCCCTTAAAGTATAGGGATCAAGACCTCATCATGTCTCCCAATGTTTGAATAGTCTATTCTGATTGTCCATCAGTTTTTGGGTGGTAGGAAGTGCTCAAACGAAGATCAGTATCTTGGGAATTTTAATGACTTCCCCAAAATTGTGATGTAAAATGGGGATCACGATCTGAATAAATTGATAAGAGTACACAATGGAGTGTTATAACATAATTAATATATAGTCTTGAAAAAAGTTGAAGTGGTAAATCTGCTCTTATATCAAGAAAATGTGTTCATATTGTATGATGGTCAACAATGACCCATATCACATCATTATTTCTTCGATTATTTGGTAGTCCCATGAAAAAGACCATTATAATATCATCTCATTTCCACATAGGAATAATAAGGGGTTGCATGACTCCTCCAGGACATTGTCTTCCATCCTTCACGTGTGGACACACCAATAATCTTAACACATAATCAGCAATCAACATCCTCATGTTTTCCCACATAAAATGTTTCTCTAGGTCTATATACATCATTGTTCAACCATGGTTTATAGAGAAATTAGAGTGAAGAGAATCCTCTAATAGGTCTATATTTAACATAGGAGTAGCGGGAACAAAAATCCGCTTTCTGAATTTTAAAATCCCACCTTCATACACAATGTCAGTCAACTTTGAATCATATATAGCTATAATTTTATTTTGAAACTCCTCACTATAATCCTGAGAACATTTTATCCATTCCAGTAATGAAGGTTTAGAAACCATTTTATTATTTTGTTATTTGTTACCTTCTTTGATAATTCACATATGCATCTTTACTAGATCCATGAACAAAGGATCCCTTTCAACTCTCAACTAGTTTAGAACTCCATGATCATTTATGCTCAAAGCATCTGCTACCTTATTTACCTTCCCTGGGTGGTAGTGTATTGTGCAATCATAATCTTGGTGTTTCTCAATGCATCTCATTTGTCTCATGATGACTTATTTCTATAAGAATATATATTTCAATCTCTTATGATATGTATATATCTTAGTTTTTTTCCTTAGTGATAATGTATCCAATTATTCATAGAAAATATTACCACTTCTAACTCAAGATCATGAGTTGGATAGTTTTGTTAATGAATTTTTAGCTTCCAAAATGCATAGGAAATCACTTGATCTTTCTAAATAAGGACACCACCAATGCATTTCTTTGATTCATCGCTATAGATGACAAAAACGTCATCCCTTGATGCTAGGGTTAGAATCAGATCATTCACTAACCTCCTCCATAATTCATCAAAACATTCTTCGCATTCGTTTGTCCATATGAACATAACACCTTTTTGAGTGAGCATGGTAATTGGGATAACTAAATGGGTGATGTTATGAATGAAACACCAATAATAACCTCCTAAACTAATAAATCTACGTTTATCAGTTACATTCCTTTGAGTATGCCATTCTTGCACAGGCTTTGTCTTCATAGGATCTTCTGATATTCCATCCTTAGAGACAATGTGGCCCAAAAGGGAAACTAATTAGATCAAAAATTCACATTTTCTAAACTTCCAATATTATTTATTTCTTCTAAGTGTCTTCAAGAATTGTGCAAAAGTGATTTTCATGATCTTCCTAGATTTTAAAGTATACCAGGATATCACCAACAAACACCACCAAAAAGTCATCCATATATTACTTTAAAACTATATTAATCAGATCTATAAAAATAGATTGGTGATTAGTTATTCCAAAATGCATTAAAATAAACTATTAATTACCACACATGGTTCATAGTTCTTTTTTAGGAATGTCTTCCTACCTCAAAAGCAACTGATGATATCCAGATCAAAGATCAATCATCGAAAAATATTGAGATCCATGATGTTGATCAAATAAATAATATATTTGTGTCAAAAGCTAATTATTCATTATTTTAATATCATTTATTTCCATTTAATCAATGTAAAACCTCATAGATCCATCATTCTTCTTGATAAAGAGGACAGAGGCACCCCATGGAGAAACACTGGGTCGAAAAATTCCATTAACACTCAATTCCTCTTGTTGATTCTTTAGTTCCACTAACTCCACAGTATCAATTCTATAAGAGTTCATTAATATGGGCCTTCAACCGGGAATTATATCAACGGAAAACTCAATTTTTTTCTATGCAGGATGTTCTATTAAATCCTCCAGAATTATGTCAACATATTCTTGTACAATATGTACATCCTCTATATGTACATTCATTTACTAACAATATTTATTTCATTCCCATCCTCCATAATAATTGAATTCAGTAGAGCTACTGGGGGTGGATCATGATGAGAATAAAATGGGTAGGTTTCAGATCTAAAAATAAGGGATTCTATACCATTATCAAAAATTGTAACTCCCTTATTCTTTCAATAGATCTATGTACCATAATTTGATAGCCAATTCATTTTCAGAATTATAACATAGTCAACCATTGGTATGATGATGAGAATATAAAATATAGAACGTTTATGTGTCATGAGGGGAACTAATTGACGCGTCTTTGTTGCAATGATACATCCCCTAGGTATTTTTAGTGATAAATCCTTTATTAAATCAAATTGGACATATCTAATTTTCTTGGAAAATTGGGAATATATAAATGAATGTTACAATCCATGATCAGATAATGTATTGGAAAAGTTGGTTGAAACGATAAATGTTCCCTCCTCCACATCATTAGGAACTTCAACCTCCACGTTTGAAACCGCCTATGCTTGGCCTTGCTCCCTTGGCCTTCTTTGGGGAATACTTCCCTGACGGTTAAGTAATTTGTGTGCATAATGTCCCATCACCCTGAAAGTTTAGCACAAAACATTGGTAGCTTATTTCTTGCCCTTACATTATCATGATAGGGGGCCTTTTTCTCTGCACTTGTAACTGAAACTCATTCCCTTTAGCCAAGTTCCAGGGTGCTTCTTTCAAAAAATACTGCATGATGGACATTCAACTCTTCCCATATTCCTCATTTCCTTATTTCCTTTCCCATAGCTTTCAGTAGCCCTCTTCTTCTCTTGTATTCCCTTAATGTCATAATTCATAGAGAATTCCTTTGTTGTCCTGATATCACATTATTCTATGTCTTCATATAATGAAAAATTCTTAGAGACTAGATATCCATTCAGAGGAATGGTTCTAAACCATCAATGCATCAATAAAATTTTCTCCTTAAGTTATGTATTTTGTCTACAACATTTCATGCCCGCCATGTAAAGTTGGCTTCATACTTGCAAAAAATTTCATATTCCTTTTCCCTCAGATTCAAGAATTTCCTCTCCATATCTGCTCGCTGTTCATGATGGAAATATATTTCTTAGATTATTTCCATAAAATTCAGTAATTCAAACTCTTATATTTCTCTATCCTCCTTTTTGTTTTGGATTAATGTCCACCATTGATCCCCATCCCTCATTAGATGATAAATTTTATGAATACAATCTCCCTTTTATTACATCCCAAAGAGAGAAATAACTTATCTAGGGAACATATCCACTACTCTGCTACAAACAGGTTTGTAGTCGAATTAAATTATGAGGGTTTTTGTCATATAAAGTGATCTAACGTATCTCCAACACTTGGCAGTTCTGGATGCTCTATATGGGTAATGTTATTATTCATTACCTGAGTATGTTGTCCCAGTATAGTTAAATGTTTCTTAGCACTAGTCAGATCACTAGAGACTACATAATTTTCTTGTATCGGTGAGAAATCCCTATAGGGGGCATGCGTGCTCGTGCAGTTTCCATTCCTTTCACTAGGATACATTTATAAATAATGGAATAAACTATATTGGGGTATGCATCATAATTTATAATATCAATGTAGAAAAATACTTTTTATAAATGGAAATTCTATTCATATATCTTCTCTTAATCATAAAAATGGTATCTTTGATGAAAAATTTACATTTAAATCATTTCTAATGGTGTGTAAAGAAAATGTGATTTATCCTAAGCATATCCATTGAGAGTGTCATATCCAAAAGTGAAGAAAATCCATTTTTGTGTACTAGGATACATCGGGTCATGCCAGAAACTCCTTGTTGGATCATTCACTCCTAGGTACATTTGTGCCAGACCCACCTCTACATGCTCATATCCAAACAAGGATGTATTGTCTAAAGGATCCACATTATCTATTCATTACCAAAATACCCATACGATCTTGTATGTTTATCCTCAAATATTATCTTTGGAAAGATTCTCTAATCTAAATTTTCTAAATCTAGTTTATATGTTTTCTACTAAAAATCCATTGATACCAACTGTAAGGACCAGACCCCAGTTTCCAAGAGCCAGTGCCTTATTTGATTAAATTTTCATTCAACAAATAAATAAGAATCCCAAAGGAAATTGTAGTTTAGTATTTTTGGAATCAAGATTCATACATAAGTTAAACATTATAAAATGAAAATAAATACCACATAATAACATCTTAGAAATTATCCATAACTCCTATGTTATTTCAGCATGTTATTCCTAATAAAATCCTTAATTTCCTAATAAAATGAAACGTAATAAAGGGGTGAGATCAAATAGTAAGTAAGGTTTATAAATATAGAGTTAGATTACATTACTATTAGAAATGGTGAATAATTGAAAAAAAAATTCCTCTAAAAATAAACATGAACATAATATGGTAGAAAAATGAGATGAGTAAATATTTCCATAAATTAACACAATCTTGGGTATTATACTAGTTGAATAACCAAATGAATCAACAATAATATTTTCATAATGAGGGAATTCATAATGTGGGACAACATAACCATATTGTCAAGGCCTCATGCCTGAACCATAAATAATCATTTTGCCAAGGCCTTGTGTCAACATCGTAGTTTGTCTCATGAGACCTACCGATGTACAAATGGGCTATAGCAGGCCCCAACCAACACTTACAATGTCAAAATAATTCCTCATTGTAATTTTGATAAACATAAACAACATACATATTCATATTGAAACTAATATATGAAATGAAAATAGCTTTCCCCAAACATTAAGAAAAAACACTAACCCATTCGATGAAAACTGATGGATGGTTTTAAGATAGCACATCAATAACCAAAATAATCATAAAACATTAAATTAAATATGGTAGATGATATAATGGAATAATAATACCAATATTACATAATAATTAACAATACTGTTGAAAAAAAATTAATATACTATTATAATTTGTTTGAGTAAATACTGAAATAAATACTATTTTTCATTGAAAAAAAAATCATTTAGAAAAATATTTGTATTAAACTATAATTGAGGAATCTTATTATTTTTATAATAAAATTAGTTATTTTATAATTATTATGGATTACAAAAATAAGTTATTTAGTGCCCTTTAAAAATGGAAAGAATTAGTGAAATTCCCTTGGATCAGGGTAGTATTACGGAAACATTTTTAAAAGTTCCTTTTAAAACGTCGAACTATCCAAAAAATAAGGAAGGGTTGTGATTGGTAAACATATATAAAACACCCAAACATTTTTTATGAGTTTTAATAAATAATATACAGGAATTACATTGAAGTAATTAGAAAATAAAAGTAACCCAAATGAAAATGGATGTTCGGGTGAAAATATCCTTACCTTAAATACAAACTTGTTCTACTATTGAGATTATGCTCTGGGAATATGAAATTATACTTATTAATATCCTATTTAGTAACCTATTATACATGTATTTATTTTATCAAAATTCTATTGAGTTCACTTATTCTGTTATTGATAAGTTATTTTATTGAATTTTGTCGTTCCGCAGTGTTCGTTTTCTTTATTTTGAAAATTTGTTCTTCTGTTCTTAAGTCACGGAGTTCATGTGGAATGGATGTAAATCTCCAAAATTGAATTAAAATTATATTTATGATATTACCAAGGTTTTATTGGTCATTTATAAAACATGGATACATTGAATTAAGATGAATTATTATATAGAACATTAATGATAACTATTTCAGTTAATTTCAGGGTTACGATTACAACAAATTATTTTTCATTATAACATAATAACACATGTACAATAAGATTAAATAACCATAAATAGGGTAAATTACATATATAATAATCTGTTTTAACCAAAACAATAATTGTTTCATGATCATAATTTAGAATTATAATTGAAATTGAAATCCCATCGTCCTGGAATGTGGTAAATTGACACATCTCGGATGATGTTATTGCTACTAGTAAAAAAATTGTAAAAGGAAGAGATGTTCATAAATTATTCCACTATCATGAAAACATTCCATTACATGTAATGTACTAGTGTAATCACAAAATTTGGATAAGGGGAGTTAATAATAGAAAAAAAACAAATGAACATGAATGGAAAAACAATGTACTAAAAAGATAAATTTACTTCTTGAACCAAACTTCATTGATATCTTCCTTAAGGAAGAGGTTTTGGTCTTCTTGTAAGGCCAAGGCATTCTATACGTGGTATAGGAGGTTGGGAGATATTTTTATAGAGTTTGGTGAAGGAAAAAGGATTGATAAGAGTGAATAGAATCCAGATTGATGGGGGGTTTTATAGTGGAGGGGAGAGAGGATTTCTCAAATTTATATTCATTAATTTATTATTTCTCCATAATACAAAGAATATTGATTCTTCCATGACCAAGAATTGTAACATTATCATGTGAATCCAAATAAATTGGTCTTACATCAGCAGAACATCATACATGACTCTATAATTAATGTATTTATCTAATATTGCAAATTATGGCATTTCATAGTTCATAAAAAAATCATGTATTTCAAAAAAATACTAAAAATTCACCCCATCCATTTTTTCACATGTCGAATCCAAAATTGAAGTCCATTTTTTAGAATTTATTTTCTTCATATGATTAATTTAATATTTAATAAAATCCTACTTTTTTCTAAATAACAGTTATATAACATATATTTACTTATTCTAAAACATAGGTATATCGTACTTCAACATGAATTTTATTTATACACTCTCATATGTAAGGTTAATATTCATTAGGGTATATCACAATTCATAAGGGCATGTTATCATTCATAAGGGTTGGTTAATATTTACAAAAAAATTAGTTTTTCATATCAGACTCCAAATAACATACTGATCGCAACCGTGTATGTTAGATTTTAGAAATTCAAATCATTGAAGTTACATACATTTGTTTAAAGGTCAAATAGAATTTAGTAGTTCATTAGGTTGTGATTTCATGTTATTATTACATGTTTATAAGATAGTAATTTCTCTTGAAAAATATTTGGTCTTTACAACGAGAGTCTATTGATTTTTTTTTGGAAATATTGTTAAATCTCATGTGTCCAACATTTTAATTCGGGGAGCCCAGTGTTGATTCTATAGCCGACGTATCCATACACCAGGACCTAAAATTATTATTTTTGGAATAATACATAAAAATATTTTCCCAAAAAGTGTCTTATTATGTTCTTTTCTATAAGAGTCACCTCACTGGATATAATCTATTTACTATTTCTCGTCGTGATCTATTTTAGGATGCCACCATGACACTAATAGAAAAAAAATATTCACACTTATATGGCCACAGTTTAAAAAAACCATGGCTGCATCCTATGATAAATCCATGGTTATTAAAAAATAGTTCTGATAGTTCAGATATACCATGTAAAATTATCATCCATCACATAATTCCTCTCTCGCTTCCCGACTCTACCTCAAAACCCTTCTCCTCTTCCTCACAGATTTTGTCAGATCATCACCCGATCGATGACTTCACTCCCATTCATCCACACCTGTTTCGGTTCCTCCATCACCCACTGCAGTTCCTTAATTTGTAGCGTGACTTCTCTATTTGGGGCCTCTCAATTAGTGGTTCCTATTTCCCTTACTCGTGTTTATATTTGTGCTTCCTCCTTCCCTCTCGCATTCATACATTCCTTCATACCCTTCTTCGGGCGTTCCTCCTCCATCCAGTGCATCAGATGAAGCGTTCCTCCCCTCCTCCATATACTTTGTTCTAGTGTTACTCCTCCATTTAGTCAGTTGGATGAACCATTTAACTTCATTCTATTCTGTGTCTCATGATTGCAACATTTATTCTATTTACAATATTGTCATCCTTTTTGGTGGCACCCTTCTATTTGTAGGAGGAGATAACAGTATTCATTCTCTTTGGATTTGTGGGAGGATTTTTTTTTCTAGATCCTAGTTTTTAGTAATCATATTGATTGTTTTCCAATGAATTTATGTTTTGTGGATACTATATTGTGGCTTCTTTGAATATTGTTTGCATAATCCATTACGATTTGGAAGTTTGCAATTTCCGAAGGAGTTCACTAGAGGAGTTTTTGATTATTGATAACTATTTTGAGGATCTTGTTTATTGAATAGAATCATGTCAACTGTTAATCACTTAAATATCATGGTTTATATTTCAATATCATTCTCATAATTAATATGGAATTCTGATATTCATGGTTTAATCTATTGACTATTCTGTTATCTATTTAAAATTTTGGAATTATTATGTTTCTATTTACTCTTATTTAATTATTAAAAAATTTCAAATAGTTTTGTGTAGCATAGTTTGTATTTATTAAATTTACAGAATTTAGAAGTTTTATATGAACATACGTTACTTATGTGACCACATACATTTAGAACATTATATATTTCTGCATGTATTTCAAATCTATTTGATGTAGACACGTTCTTCTCAAACTATGGTTGTTTTTTTCTCTAGACTGACCCCCTTGAAATTTTATTTTATTGTTGTCAAGTATTGATGGATTCTACTAAAAATCAAATAAAAATTTACTAATCCTATTACACGTCCATCATTTTACAACAAACACAAATATTCTATTCTTTACCACATGTTGTTTAGAATTTTTATATTTTAGAGGTTGTTGTTTTTGTGATTCTTTTAGCATTAGTTGTGTTCTTATTACAGAACAATCATCCACACTAATTCCATTATCCACAATAATCATGGTGTAAATATTATCTTCATTTTTATTCACCTATACTTTTATAGATTTTATTTTCAAAAAATAAAATTTAATGAAAATAAATTTAGAAAAATCATTACATTAAGGTATAGATGATAACTTTTTATTCAGGTCTACTTGATAATTATGATTAGATTACTAAATGATCTTAATATAATATAATGAAAGCCTTTCAAAAATAGTTTTCTTTATTATAGCAGTTTTTGGTAGGAGATTATTTCATTTTAAACTGTGAAATATCAATATGTGTCATTTCTAGATTGGCCTGTTTTTTTTTCATTCTACAAACATCATATTGAGAGAATTATTCGAGTCTTAAATAAATTACACATTATTTTTGTTGAATTTTCTCAATTTTCCAACTTCATCGTCATTAGCTTTTTATATTATCATTTAAAAAAGTCTCATAATTATTGATTCTTTAGTCCTTTACATCAATTTCAGCATTCATGGTGGAAAGATATTCTACAAATACATCAAATATATTCTAAAATTCTTCAGTGATATCATCCTTTTCATGAATGGTTTTGAGTAACTCTTATTAAAATTTATAGAATCCTTAGTTAATATTCTAATTAATATCTTATTTGAAATTATCTTTTTAGAGATATTTATGCATGTAAGATCTTTTACTATTAAAATTTTCGCTAAATTATTTTCATCACCTTCAAACCGAGTGATCTCATCTGATAGAATTCCAAAATATCACCAATAAAAGAAATGATTTCATTGAGAAAACAATACAGTTTATATTTTATTATTACAAAACATATATCTTCTTAATACGAAAATGTATAATCAATCCCAATTATTATTATATCTTCTATTGGGATAGTTTTAGAAATAATATTCAATTACCTCATTTTCACATTGATCCCTTGAATCAATAGTGGTTGGAGGACTGTCAAACACCATAGTAGTAATCTCAAACACTATTTCGTCACCTTCTAAGATAGGTATAAATTAATTAGTATCCAATAATAATGAAACTGATCTTTATTTTTCATTTTTCAAGATGGATAACTTCTTCATTATTTTTTTCTATTGTTTTTACTTATTTAGCTTTGTCTTGGATGAAATAGATTTTCAATGTAAGATAGATAAATATTTAATAATATTGAACATCATTATAGATTATGAATAAAACCTTCCAATCAATAAAATAAACAAATTCAAATCTTGATAATCCAATCAAAGGTGAATTTGTTTCTAATGCCAAAAAAGGGGACTAGTTGGGATATGGACTACATTGAGTGGGTATTGAATTAATTTTGATGACTTTTAAATACCTTCGTTATACTTTTAAATTTTTACTCCTTTTTATTTTTATCTCTATCACTATTTGGTGTGTGGTTATTTTATTATCTCTTTAATCCTCCATTATTTAATATTAAATAATCAAAAAAACACTCAAAAGGGGCATATTAATTTATAAGGTTCACCTCTTAGTATGATAAGTCTAAATCATAGTGGGATTTGGTAAAACATAAGGTCACAAAAACCATTAGTAAATACCTTTGAGCTTTAAAATATTATCTCAAGACAATATAAAGTGTCTATACTAAACAATTATTTCTGGTTTCCCACACTCAGGTACATCTCATACCATTGCAATTAATTTAGGAGTAAAAAAAGATATTGTAATAACAATTTAGAATACTTTTTTTTTTCATGTACAACTCCTTTATTATTATTCTTCTTACATTGCACAATATAAAGAAACTTATTTTTTATGCATATCGCCACATTAAATATCATCTTCTTAATAGTATCTAATTAATTTTCTATAAGTATTTTTTATATTCCTTCCTATATAAACTAAAATACACATAATGCTTCATCTCCCCCCTTATTTCATGTATGAACTAGGGGAACATATCTCTTTTTCTTGTAAACGCCATGATCTACTTGGTGTTTCTTCTTCTACCACATACCACTTTTTTATATTCATTTTTTAAATCAAAATAAGCACTAGATATTACCATTCTATTTAACATTGACACATATTGGTCATTCAGAATCAAAACTATGTTGAGTATTATCACTCTATTAAATAGTGTATAGAAATTATTCTCTCTTGAATAATTCTATCCAGCTTCCACACGTCAATTTTTAGAACATCTTGAATATATATCAAATATAGCAATGACAGTTTCTTCTTTTTTAGCATTCAATAAACAAGATAAATAATTTGGATTCAAATCCCCCCCTAATTAATGGATCTATAATTTCCCACTCCATATCTTTATAACCATTTTGTTTGGGTCATATCACTCATTTACATATTTTATATAAATTATTTTAACATAAATAATAGTTTAAAACAATCACATGTCTCTATTTGGAACTGCATGAATATATATATAAAATACTACATCACTAATTTATTCTTTTTCATCATTCACTAAAAAACATGATTATTTTAGATTCAAATATCCCTTAATTACTCAATCGAGACATTCCTACTCTATATCTTCATATCCATCTGATAACTATTTGTAATAATATCTTGTGAACATAAAGAAATATTGTGATCTTCATCCTTTTTCATTCCGTGATGTGTTCCTTAAAATCATTATGTATGGATGAATACATGAATAATACAGTGAAATGATCATGGATTCTTCATTCTTTAATCCTGATATTCATTCTATTTTATCTCTTAAATATTTTGAATTCATTTAATATTTTATATAAATACTCACGAATGAAAAAACATTACTTGTGGATGTTTGGGGGAAGTGGAGGTAAGGGGGGTGGTTCGAGGGAGTTGTACTGAGAAATGTTGGGGTGGGGGTAGTACAGGTGATAATTGGGGGGGGGGGTTCAAATGAGATGGGGTGGGGGGCAGTGGGGGTGAAATGGGTGGGGGTGGTCAAAAGAGTTGGGGTGAAGGGTGGGGGTGCAGTGTGTAGGTGGGGGCAGGGCAGTGGGGGTGGGGGCATTGTGTATGTGGGGGGAATTGGGGGAAGGTGCGGGTAGCGGGGGTGATGTGGTAGAGTGGGGTAGGTGATTCAAAGGTGTTGGGGTGGGGGAGGAGTGGTGGTGAGCGAGGGGTGGGGGTGCATTGGGAGTGAGGGGGGGAGAGTGTAGGTGGGGGTGGTGCAGGTGGGGGTGTAGTGGGGGGGAGGTGTGTGGGGGAGAGGGAAGGTGGGGGTAGTGGGGGTGAGGGGGTGAGTAGGGGTAGGTGGGGGTGGGTAGTGGGGGCAGGTAGGGGGGGTGTATGGGGGCAGTGGGGTTGTTGAGAGATTATTCTTATTAGATTACTATACACATAGTTAGGTAACTATAATGAAATCAATGTGCTTTGATTCAATGAAATTATAATACTTGTTTATTGATAGTTTTAGTATTTGTGTTATTGATTTGAAACATCTACTGTGAATAGATGATCCTTATATTTTTCCATCATAAGATAGAAAATTATTTAATGTAAATTACCCTTTAAAAATGTAATTTGGTGTTATTGTTGATGTTATTCCCAAACACATTTTTGATGTAGGATTCGATAATGGTGATGTTTTGGATGAACCAGTCGGTATTCAGTCAAATGTATCATTAGATGATATAGTTGATTAAATTGTGAGAAGAATTGTGAAAAAATAATTTAATAGAAAATGGATTATGTTACATGTTTCAATGTATTTAGATTATATTAATCTGACTATGTGTGTTTTTTAAACAAATAAAGTTGTATCTTCTTTATTTTTGAAATTTTTTTATTTAGTGAGTAAAAAATATAATGAAAAAAACATAATGGAAGATGTAATGTTTCGAAAAATAATATATATTTTCTTAGAATAATTATATATATTTAATGATTTGTTATAATTTAAAACTTTTCTCATCACTTTTGGAATTTACATATTATTATGTCTTATGAGGAGGTTTCGAGAAAAAATTGGAGGAAAATGGTCGCCGACATAGAGAAGATATCCAGACAAATATGATTGTTCAGGTGAGTTCCTTATTTATTTATTGATTATATATGAACTTTACACAAATCATATTTAGTATTAAGAGGAATCATTGATGAGGCAACATACATTCAATGAAGAGGGTTCATGTACTCCAGAGTATAGGAACAACCCTATATGTAGCCCCCCTACTTGTAGCTCCACATATTCCATGGCTCCACAGTCACCGAGATAGTTTCCTCCCATCATTCCCCCACTTATAATCCTTATCGAGACATGAGAAGTCATCCTTTTTATCAATTTCCTCCTCCTATGATGCATGATAGTCTGTCTCCTTTTTTCTCCTAGCCTTTTACCCTTATCCACCTTCATATCTACAAGGTACACCTCCATTGTTTACGCCCCCTGTATACTTGTACCCTCCATCAAAACATCAGTAGCCACAGTCTACTATAGAGAGTACACCTCCATTGGTTATGCCCCCTGTGAACCCATACCCCTCTACCCAGCCTCATCATCCACAGTCTACTATGGAGGACACCTTTCCAGTTGACGCCCCATAGCATAGTGTGCATGATTGAGAAACAAAAAATAGTGCTAATGTTAAATGTTTAAAAATTAATGAAATTGATATATTTTTAATAAATTTCAATTATTTATGTGTATAAAATATTCATTTATTTTTTCAGGACCATCTTCTACTAAAAGTCATGGTCGTACAAAGATGTATAATGTGGGGAATAGACACACAGAAATTATGGTTCTGTTTAACAAGGAAATGTAAATTGTTGAAGAAAATGTTAATGAATTGCTTAGTTTCATGGGGACACTCAAATGATATAGAAATGGTGTTCTGGTTTAAGCAATCGTGAGGAGAAAATTTGGAAAAGAAATTGAAGATATATTTTTCACCGAAATTTGGGTAAAATAATTTTTAATGTTACTTGTCAATTTTTTATAACTTTAAAATTATAAATTTTTTTGAATATTGAACTTCACTATAACATCCCGAAATATCTCCACTCTAGGAGATATTGGTTAATGGAACTGGTGGAAATGAGGTGGGCCTACAAGAATGACGTGCATTTGGCTATAAAAAAAGAATAGGTAATCCTATTAATAATGAATTTATCTTCATTGAATCAATAATTTTACAATACAAATATTTAATCACATATTGGTGTTGTTCCTCTTTCAAGGTAATTTACAATCATTATGTTTTTTAAAATTGTGTTTTTTTATTAATTTTTTTTTTCTGTAATGGATGATTTTGTTTCATGTGATTGTGTTCAGTTTTTTAGGCATTGTTATATCAGTTATGTATTGAAATCCTTGAATTATTATGTTGAAATGATGATTTCCTCTTCTTTTGAATTGTTGAAAGGATATCTAATTTTTGTTTACTAATATGATTCCTTTGAAATAATAATAATTAATAATGGAATCATGATATATAATCATAATTTTGGGTGAACTACACTACCATATCATGAACTGTCACTGGTAATATATGATTTAACATTGAATATACATTTATTTTTCATTGATTTATATGCAATTTTCATATAGAAATGGGCATTAAAAATAGATGGACGTCTTCCCCAAGAAATATTGTTTTGTTCTAGTAGGAAAAATAAATATTAACCCGATGTGAATCAGAAAATGCATGAAACAATTGTAAGAATTTTATTAATTTTGTAGCCTTTAGTATGTAGTTTCATACACTAAAAATTATATGAGTTATGTTTTACTCATAGGGAATGATAATTATTGAGTCAATTATATCAATTGTTCCTATGGTATTATTTAAGAAAATACATTATCAACCACTCTCATTATTATTCATAATGATAATTTAATAAGATAAATTCATGATAATGATTTAAAAGAAAATCTAACATATATTCAATATAGAATAGTGATTAAGGATCCTTCTCATTTCTTCTATACTTATCATATAATCAAGTTTCTCTATAGAGGCTTAATTAATATTTAGACTCCCAAATAGGTCCATAACCACTAGAAATATATTTATAAATCCAAACACCATCCCAAGACACTAATATATGTTATACCAACTCTTAAAAAAGTATAAATATTATAAAAGTACATATAGTACTTATGTTTTGGTCTAGATATCAGAAAAAAAAACCTATAAAAGTAGTTTCTCAATGGAATGATAGAGTTGCAAATGTGTATGATAGTCAATGTCTGGTTATCCAGTCATCTCAGTAGCTTATATTGAACATTACGGGGGAAACCCTTTTAGAATATCACATTTCATATATATTACCATTATGTGGTTTTGTCTTAAAAATGATTTTCTATATACTGAAACCCCATTAGAAGATTATTAATCCTTCTTGGATATTGAAGACCCATTACACCTTAAGAGTAATTATCTATCATGGGGACTAGTTCATTTTTGAGGAATAATGCTATGACCGGTATATGTCAATGTTCATACCGAAAGACATTGAATATATCTATCCCAATCCAATTCCTGACATTCATATATACTATTCAATAATGTGGAATTATATTTCATGATAGAATTTCATGTGGTTCCATGGTTGTGACTTCTGATCAGGAGGGTGCTTTGGGATGCAATGGGGATTCTCCTTCTGGGTGCAACATACAACCACCAAAAATACTACTAAGTTAGAAACTATTACAATGTATGGGGTTGTATGAATCATTAAAAAAACTTCTCATTTTAATAAGAACATAATTTTAGAAATGGTCAATAGATGGAGTCTATATATGAAAATGTTTCATCTTACATATGGTGAAGTCAGTCTCTTGGATGTCGATCAAATAGGCAGCCCAATAATTTTTGGAGGTAAATATGTTGAGTTTCACCCTTCATCATCTATATGGGATGATGTAGAATGGCCCATACTATTTATAGGTAAATAATTAGCATCTCAAAAATATCCCTTCTCAAGGACCCACTTCATGGGGTGGGAATCTCAACTAATAAATAGATGGTATTTTTCATTAAGAACACCGATTATAATCCTATGAACAAGAATCTGAAGGATTCCTATTGAAATATTGTGTTGGAAATGATGGTTTTTATTGGACCACTATTGAGGAATGTTCATTTAATAAATGGGGGTGGGAGTTCATTCCTAAAATGAACTGACCCATTCAAATGGATGGATTTCTATTAATGTTCTACTTCAAAACCCGGAGAAGGGTGGAGTTAGGGTTTCCACTTTCATAATGGCGTTGTCCATAAAAGGATAACTGATCATTACTTTTTTCCATTGTTGTGTTTTCCAAAATATATCTCCTTCTACAACATAATTATAAGGGAAGATCCCAACACATGGTCTCTAGCCCCTTCCAAGTGTTGTGGGGCTAAATGGGGTCTCACATGTGTGGATATGAGTATATAAATGCCTAGAATATATTCGTTGTAAATTTTATGAATTTTTTATAGTTAAATAAAGGATCATTCATAAGCTTTTGAGTTTTTCAAAAGAACCTAGGATTCCATAATCTAGGTTTTGAGAAGGGAAAATTCCTATATTTTCACAAACTATTATATAGTAAAGAAGAAACTATAACCCAAGTGTAGATTATTGGAACAAATACGATAGTGTGCTTAACGTAAATAGGATGTCACATGTCTTGTTTTATACATTGTGATGTGAATCAGCTGAAAATGGTATGCATATGATTACATTAATTTAGTATAAATATAGTTACTTAACCTTTTACAAAACATAGTGTTTTGAAATATTTGGGTTTGACAATGGATTGATATTGGAATATTATAATTTATTATGAAAAAAACAAAACTAGACGTATACATCATAATATATATCAGAATTTAATTCCTATATGATTGTTTTATATTTTTGATATTCAATGTTTTTTATATTTATTAATTGGTAAAAACACCTACAGTTTCCCAAAGGAGAGTTTAAATATTTGGTTTCTCCTTTTTAGATATTTTACTCATAACACGTGTGAGCATTTCAACGGACATATAGTTGTACTAATTTTTTTTACTATCTACTAAAATTCTAAAACACTTTTATATTATGATCTCCAAACGCTTATGTAAAAGTAACCAGACACATTTAGACCAAATGATTATTTACATCAGGTTTATGGAAATGAGCATAGTGGAAGAGTTCATTTTAAACCCGAAAATAAAATTCTGTCATCTAAATATTTTTTTTCATGTATTGAATCTTCTAGAAATATTGCAGGAATGGTTATCGAAGAACAATTACATGTTGCCATTGTGAAAAAAAGAATGATGTTATACAAGAGTCTAAAAAGATTCAGAAAAAATAAAATGAACAAATGGTCTTGTTGATTTTAGCTATATTCTCTTCACTTCCCCCAGAGGATGCAGAAAAAGTGGATGAATGTTTATCTATTTCACGCTCAATGTATGAGGATGTCGATGATTGTGTAGTTGATGATGTTGTAGGATAGGATGAAGATGTGTTTAATGGTGGAGAGGCTGAAGATGTTGTTGTTGGTGATGATGATTCTATTGTTGGTGGTACACACGTTGATGTTGTTGATATCAATAATGATGATGAGGAGGATTCATATGACAATTTGGAGTGACATTATTGATAGTTTTTGTATCAATCATTTTGTTTTATATGTTTAAAAAATTCAATTTTATATGAATTATTTTTTGTTCATTTTTGTATAAATGAGACGCCACAACAGTTTTTGGAATTCATTTTAGGTGTATTTGTATGGTGTATTTGTCTACTACCAGTTTGTGGGGGGCATGGATCTGGCAGGGGCAGGACTGGTATGGGGGAGGGGAAACCGGCAGGCGGAGGGGGTGAACTATCAGGGGGAGGGGAACAGGAAGGGGGTGCGAGGGACTGGGTGGGTGGGGGATCAAGGGGTGACCGGAAAGGTGGAACCAGTAGGGGATGAGGAGAAATGGGGAGGATTTGGTGGGAGGGGGGAATGGGAGGGGACTGGAAGGGGGTGGAAGCAGTAGGGTGGGGGTGAAAGGGGGTGGACAAGGTGGGAGGGGGACTGTTTGGGGGATGGGAATTTTAGGGGTGGAAGGCACATGTTGGGTGGGGGTATTGGGGGGGTTGGCAGGGGCAGGGGGATTGGCAGTTGCAGGGGGAGGGGAAACTAACAGGGGGAGGGGGGGGAAGCTGGGGGGGTGTGTAAGGGGTAGGTTGGGTGGGGGTGTAAGGGGAAGGGTGGGTGGGGTGCAGAGGGGGGACTGATGGGTGGGACTAGAGGGGGTGTAGGGGGGAGGGAAGACATGTAGGTAAAGGGGAAACTAGAAGGGGCATGAGGAGAACATGAAGGGTGTGGAGAAAATATTATGGGGAGGGGGGACTTGCAGGGTGAGGGGTGTGCAAGGGTTAGTGTGGGTGGAGGTGCATGTGGGGACTGTTTGGGGGGAACTAGCATGGGGTAGGGGTGCAAGTGGGTTGACAAGTTGGGGTGGGGTGGGTGTGAAAGGTGTAGAGTTGGTGGGGTGAAAGTGGAAACTATCTGGAGGGAACTAGTAGGGGGTGGGGTGTAAGGGAGGGGTCAAGTTGGTGTGGGGGGGGGACTAGCAGGGGGAACTAGAAGGTGTAGGGAGGTAACTTGAAGTGGGGAGGATAGCCGCATGGGGGCTGACAGGGGGTGGGGAACTTGTTGGGGGAAAGGTAGGGGTTGGGGGTGGGGGACAAGTTGGGGCAGGGGGGACTGGTAGGGGTAGGGTGGGGTGTGGGGGGGATGGTAGGGGGATCTGTCATGGGTGGGGTGCAAGGGTTATGTCAAGGTGGGGTGGGGGAATGGAAGAGGGAACTAGTTGGTGGTGGGAAACTTGAAGGCGGAGGATTGGTGGGGGTTGGGAACTCGCAGGGGGGACTAGTAGGGGAAGTGGGGACTAGAAGGGGTAGGGGTGGGGACTGTTAGGGGTTGGGGGACATGCATGGCCGAGGGGGATGGCAGGGGTTGGGGGATGGGACTTAAAGGGGGAGGGGCTGGGGTACTGGAAGGGGAAAGGGGTGGGGGACTGGTAGGGGTATGGGGATGGAAGGGGTAGTGGGGTGGGGGACTGGTAGGGGAAGTGGGGCAGGTAGGGGCATGGGTGGACTGGCATGGGTAGTGGGGTGGGGGACTGGCTGGGGTAGGGGGGACTGTCAGGGGTTGGGGGAGGGGGATTGGGAGGGGGATGGGTGCAATGGGTGATGGGGGTACTAGAAGGGGGTGGGGGTATAAGGGGGTGGAAAGGGGGAATTGGCTGTGGGGGTGGGGAACTAGGGGTGGAACTGAATTAACTTTTTATACCATATATATGATATTGCCATGGATAAAAATGTGATGCAGTAGGTAATACCTCTTAAAATGGCGATAGTGGCCGCATTTTTCGGAGACCATGACCATAAGATATTTCCATGGATTTCGGGCCTACATCCACGATTCCAAACCATGACCATATGTGAATTTTCTAGTTGTGGATGGACTACCTTCAAGGATTATGATACATGGTTAGAATTATATATCACCTATTGACGAGGAATTCGTTCAGGGACCAGTTCTCGAGATGTCCCCACCAGCTGGTGCACCAGGGAAACCACCACTCATTGGTCATCATCTATTGATGGTGGTACTATAAGAGGAAGTGAATAGACATAGTTCCTTGCATGATTTTTAGAGATAGAGACCTCCCATGTTCTGGGGAGAGATATATCCTGAGGTTGATACGGATTGGATGGAGGTGGTGATGCGGGTCTTCCGCTTAGTGAGGAGATGACATAACCAGATCGAGATCATAGATACATGATTTGTAAGGGATCGATACAGAGATGGTGGAGTAAGTTGATTTAGACTGAAGTTGTGGTGACCCTCACCTAGAAGGACATTGAGTGGCTTTTCTGAGAGGAGTTCTTCCTTGCAACATTGCGCTCGGTGCATATTCAGGAGCTACTTCACCTTGAATAGGGCAGCATGAAAATATTTGAGTACACAACAAGGTTGAATGAGATTTCCTAATACTAAATAGACATGGTGAGAGTCCCTTTCTTCAGGGATTGTGCATTTTAGAAGGGGCCACACTCGGAGATTAGGGCATTTGTGTTGTCACACAGCATCCCCTTGATGACTGGAGTGATGGAGTGAACTCTAATAATAGAGAGCGTCCATGGAGAGCAGGCACTGACAGTGGGTTTCACCACCGGGTGACAAGTATATGAGACATCTATGGGAGGCATCCAACATAAGGTGATATATTCCAAGCATGTCAGATCCTCTAGTGGAAAACTCCAAAAAATTAGGATTGGTGGTGCGAGGCCACCCATACTGTGGGAGACAACATTGGAGAAGGGTGTACTACTCATGTGGTAGGAAGTGACACATGGCTCATGAATTCCCGAACATCCATACAGTCGACCAGAAGACAGTTGAGGGACCTCTGAGATAGAGGAATATTTTTGAGTGAGGAGATATACATAATAAAAAACATGGTAGGGGAGCATGTCGAGGTGAATGCGGTGGGATATGGTCTGGGGTACTACCGCCGCCACCTCTAGTTTGTCCACCCATACCTCGGGGAGTATGAGGACATGGGCGAGATCAACTTCAGGTAGTGGATGCCTGTGGCCATGGTTCTCCAGAGTGGATTTTAGATATGATCTGTATCTTCTCCACCGTAGCTGTTGTTGTTATAGATAGATGTTATAGTCACTCATTCTTTATGATGACACTCATTCGGAGCACAAAAATACCGGTGGAGCCATTCCCTCGATCATTACGGCTAGACACTCCTACAAGAAGGGATTTGACAATTACACACTGGTTCTAGTAGTGTGAGATTACTATAGGAGGCAACTGCTACAGATTTGATCTCCTAGTAGCAGCGTCAAGGAATTACGATATCATCTTGTGTATGGAATGGTTATCTATAGCCCATGCATTGATTGACTATTTTTGGTGAAAAGCACAATGTGTCCATGAGGATGAGACGGTGTTTTCCATGCCTGTGGGAAGGAAACCCTTGCTTCAATTGATAGACATTATCGAAGGAGAGAGAAACTAATCACTAACTACTTAGAAAGCCTCATCCTTGGTGTAGTGTGTGAGAGGAGTCCAAGCTTTCCTATAGTGGTGGATTAGTACAAGGACGTTTTCTTGAGGATGTTTCAGGAGTACCTCCACACAAATAGATAAATTTTTCACCAATCTATACCCAAAGACAGAACCAATATCCACACCGACATATGAAAAGGCTCATGTGGATCTTCGTGAGTTGAGGATGAAACTATCAGACTTTCAAATGAAGGGATTCAGAAGGCCCAATGTTTCCCCATGGGAAGCCCTAGTGTTTTTGCAATGAATGTAGATGGGATCTTGAGGCTATGCGTGGAAATTTGGTGCCTAAACTAGGTGACCATGAACTAAAATTATCCACTACTGAGGATTGATGACCACTTTGATATTCTGAAGGTAGCGAGGTGGTTCTTGAATATTGACCATAGATGAGGATACCACCAGCTTATGGTACAAGATGAGGATAAAATGAAGACATCCTTTAGGACATAGTATGGCTACTATTTGATCTTCATGATGCCTTTCAGAATGAAAAATGCCCCACTAGTGTTCATGGGACTCATGAACATGATTTTCCATCCTTAATTTGGCTAGTTTTTCATGGTATTCGTTTATGAAATCCTGGTGTACTCAGTGTCGGAGGATGATCCCACTACACACCTATGTATAGTCCAAGATACACTATAAGAGAATCATATTTATGGTATGCTTTTGAAGTGATAGTTATGGATTCAAGAGGTCCACTTTATGTGACACTTAATCTTGGAGGCCAATGTTGTAGTGAATCTAGTGAAAAAAGATGCATTGCTCGCTTAAAAGACACCCATGAGCGTGAATGAGGTACAAAGCATTGTGGGGATTGATCGTTACTATGGGAGGTTTCTTCCAGATGTTTCTAGAGTTTAAGCACCCATATCGGCTTTTAAATGGCATGGAAAACACTTCATGTGTATAGAGAAATGCCAATAGAGTTTAAAGTATATGAGGCTTGACTGACTAGTGGCCCTGTCTTGATACTACAATAGGAGGTCTTTGTGTACATACTTTTCATTGACACGTCAGGAAAAGGTATAGGTTAGGTTATGATGAAGGAGAGTGTGGTAATCAACTATGACTCAATGAAGTTGATGTAGAATTTGCATAACTAAAAAACCCATGACCTAGATTTATCAGTAGTTGTCTTTTCCATGGAGATACGTCAGAAAAAATTGATTGGTGAATGGTTTAATGTTTACTATGACCACAAGGGTCTCAGGTATATCATCTCCCAGATGGATATAAACATTAGACGTTAGAGATGACTACAGTTACTCAAATACAATGACATTTAGATAGTCTACGCTAATGTGATTTGGAATTAGGTAGTAGATGCGCTTCACAGGAGGACCGATTTTTAGTTGCCGAGTGTGGGGACAGAGCAGTTAGACACGATGAAGATATCCATTGTGGAAGATGATAGAGAATATTACGTTCAACTGATGACTATTACTCCCCCTCTCTTATAATGAGTTAGGGAGGAAAAATTATGTATATCGACTGTGAGGCCTGATCTGCTCAGTTATCCTCAGGACATGCTCCAGATGGAATTTCGATATGTGGAGAGCACATCATCCATTTCGGAGGGCACACCATAGTTCTTGTGGACTTTTGGGAGGAGGTGTTGAGGAAGTTCTGTAAACCCTCCTTGGATGTATATAATGGAGTGGAGAAGCTGTAACAATACCTCTGATGTCTACACTGGTGGTCAGGAATAAAGAAAGAAGTGGCATGGTTCATCTCACGATACCTCACATGATAGCAATTGAAGGGCATGAATCAGGTTCTAGGAGGCTGGGCTCATCCACTTGAGGTACTAGAGTGGAAATTCGATAATATCTCGATATAAATTATAATGGGGTTACCACATACCTCTAGGTCAATGATTCAATCTTGGTGATTGTTGACCGACTTACCAAGCCGGCTCACATCCTACACATCTGGGAGAAGGGAATAGTTGAGGGTTTGGGATGACATTATGTCCATGAGATAGTGCGTCGTCCAGGGATGCCTTCGATGATTGTCGCAGTCCGTGATGTACACTTTACTACCAGATTTTGGAATGGATTTCATGATGCATTCGAGACTTAGGTCTTCCTGAGCACATCTTTTCATCCCCAGACAGATGGTCAGACAGATTGGACCATACAAACCTTGTAGTACAAGCTTCATGCCTACAACCTTGATTTTGGTCATAGATGGGAGGACCACCTTCCAATGGTGGGGTTTTCATACAATAATAGCAATCACTCCATCATTGGAATGAAATCATTTGAGGACTTGTACTGGTGTCCATGCAGATCACCTCTATACTGGACATACCTAAGGGACTCGACAATCAGGGGTCCAGAGATGGTACATGCTAACACAGAGAAGCTGAAGGTTATACAAGAGCAGATGAGGACTACAAAGTGTAGATAGAAGTCTTATGCTAACAGGAGATGGAGACTCTTGGAGTTTGATAAGGGAGAAAACGTTTTTCTTCAGGTCTCTCCCTGATGCGGATTGCTGAGATTTGGCCAGGGTAGAAAGATTTATCAGATGTTCATTAGAGTTTTCTAGGTCCTGAGAAAAGTTGGAAAGGCAGCGTACTACCTGAATCTTCCCCCACAGATGCACCGGGTGCATGATATTTTCCACATGTCACATATGGGGTAATATTTTAAGGATTCATGACACATCATCGACTGGGGTGAGCTGGATATTGATGATGGTGTGACATTTACGGAGTACCCAGTACATATAGATGATCTAGAAATGCATGTCTTGCATGGGTGGTTGATTATTCTTGTGTATGTTTGGTGGCAGAGCATGAATCTCCAAGTGAGAACATGGGATATGGAGGCTCATATTCGTGCACTTTATCCCCATTTGTTTGATTAGACATTGTTCTGGAATTCAAGGATTTAAATCCATATGGCGGTGAAAATGTAATGTACATAAATTTCCATTTTATTTTTTTAAATTATATGGATTTATTTCGAGTCTACATGCTCTAACGTCATGTGATTCAAAGGCTCGATGAGCATAGAATGAAATTTTGATCTTTTTTAATGTACGTTCAGTAAAAATAAGAGCATGTTTTTATAAAATTTGAACTGGTGTTCGGATAAAATATATGAGGGCGCCGTTAAACTCAAAACGCTAGGATTCACCTAAAAAGGATCTAACTTTGGCTGATAAGGTGAAAATAGAAATGTTAATTTTTAGAGATTTCATAAAAAAAATAACATTAAATGAATTATTTTATTTCGTTTTTCATCGTTTAGTGATGGATGGAGATGCTATTGTGCCACCACATGGTGATGATGAGGCACATAAACGAGGCTCATTAATGGATAATAAACGGTCATCATAACAATGATATAGTTATGCGTAATAGCTACAGTACTTCAAAAAATGAAATAACACAACTGAAATGCTTCGACATGATTTAATTTTAATTTTTTGATGCATTGGTGAAATGAGGATTAAACTGTAATGATTAACTGATTAATCTCAGACAAATTTCCTCCCCAAAAAAGAATGAAGAATGCTGGGGAGACGTCAGTGACTTCAACGTAATTCAATGAACGATGAACTCCATCAACCTCTTCGACCCTCAATGACGAAACAATGTGGAAAAGAATGTCAATGAGGTCGGGATATGTTTTATATTGACATTACTCTAAATTCTTATTTTAAATGATGAATTCAGATAAAAAAATGAACCGGTTGATCTGTGGACTGTGTGTTCTTGTGGGAGTGTTACATTTCATTTTGGTTTTCTCAATCCAAGATAAATTTATTACTTGATATGATTGATTATCTTTCTTAAACCTCATACCATGTTTTGAAATCCTAATGTGGAGGGCACATGTTGACATGAAAAATAAATGATCCCCTCCATCTTGTTTTTTCTTCATGGCCAATCATCAAAATCAGTGACAAGGAATATTTGAGACATTTTTAGTGAAGATGATGTTCCTTAGAGGCCAGATTCGTATGCGACATGAAGAACAAACCACGAGAGCACGTATGGTGGTCCACTAAAGATTATGCTGGTGAGATGGCGGTGGTGGCGCATGGAAGTGCTGGCCTCTTTCTAGATGATGGGATATCAGTCCACCAGCCATGTTGGCCTCTAAGTGGAGAGGCACACCCTGAAGGTGCGGCGAGGTGGTGGAAGCCATAGCCGATGTGGGCCGTGATGCTGGAGACCTACAACACCATCCTGGTGCCACATTTACGGGTCAAACATACAGTCAAAGTCCACGTGTGATGTGGAAGGGCTATTCATATTCAGGCTACTCGGGTGAGCATGCAGTTGCGGTCTCTCAACCTTTTAAAGATGCAGACCCCACAGAAGAACCGTGGGAAATTTGGGGAATCGAACGCGACAACTGGCAACGTCCTGGCCTGACACACTTCACCGACCCACATCCAGCATTCCTGAATTCAGCTAGCATGATGCAAACCCAATCAATGGGTCGGTCTTGTCACATGCCCAGTGGGCCAGACCCACACCCTTCAGGTGAGGTCAGATAAAATTAGGTCACTGGGTGACCTGGCATGGTGGATCCCTGGCCAAACCATGCTGAGTCTAGCGAGGCCCATAGGGACTTGCCCACTTGTCTGGATGGTCCAGACCAACCCAGACCAGAACTGGGCCCGGTGGAGTCAGTAGAATTAAACATGAGTATGTGGGCCCACCATGCCAAGTAGTTCGGGTTAGTTTGACTAGGTCGGACAGGGCCCTAACACAACCGGCCCCTGAATACTAAAACGCTAATAACATTCAAACTTGGCATCTAACTAACAAGACATTTGCAGAATTTGGACACTCTCGGTGAGGCAGATCATTTAGTATACTCTAATAATAATTTTAAAGGAATTTTTATTTGAACATATGACTTGGGGAGCGGTTATACCAGTATCAACTGCGCAGACGAGCAGCAACCGGGTAGACCTCTATGGCCCGACAGATGACCAACCACATGGACCTAAATGGAAAGGAATACCATCAGCTGTGTGGACCTCAGTAGACTGACAGATCCATGTGGATCTAAGTGGCCCGGTAGAATACCAACAACCATGTGGACCTTAGTGTTCTAATAGACTTCGGAGACACATCAGGGATGAGTCCCCCAATAGTAGGAAACCTCAATCACTATAACTGATGATCATGTACTACTCTAGAATATACATGGTGTGAGATAACCTTTAGTAATGGATTTTCATAGTTGTTTTATTACGGTACATCTCTATAGTGGATTGTGGTCCCCTACTGATGAATGTGTTACTCACCCAAGCATGAGCTTTGCTCGCACGTGTTGTGTTGTTCACAGACGACATGCATTTCGACAGAGGAATTGGTGGACATGAAGTTTGTGGGGCCCAATAGGATCAGATGGACATGATGTACCACTCCGACTTCAAGTACATACACTACTATTACCATCATGTGGGTTTTTCAGCAGATGGATACACGAGTGCCTTTTTACATTGTTTTTTAGTTTTTTTGTTGGGGACTTATTCTGGCCCACTTGTTTTAAATATTACTTTTACTCATCACTTGTTTTAGTATACTTGTCTTCATATTTCAGTTTGTGGGACATTGTTGGGTATTTTTTCGCGTACATGTGCTCAGGAAAATGACATCCACTTGTTGGTTGATGCCCTTAGATCTAGTGTTTAATGGTGTGCCTTCGAAAGGCCATCTTGGGGTATGTCAGGGCACGGGCCCCGAGGGATGGTTCGTGATAGTGTGGAGACCAAATTTTCATACACCCTTGATGCATCAGTTGTTTTCATGAAGTATATTAGCTTGGGTATTTGGCTGAGGCATTGCCTATTTATGTGCAATTTATTAGAATGATGCCTTAATGGTAAAAAATCATGATATAAGGAATAGATAGAATGATTAATATGTATGGAAATATTCATTCAATAATTATGAATTTATTCATTGATATTCTATGTTATTATTCAATTATATAGAATACTTGTGCTTTTTCTTCAAGATAATGTGATAATTTATGCAAAACTATTTAATTAATAATTATTTATTCAATATTATTTTCATAATATTTATCAAATTGTATATGTTTTTTATTTTTTCTCCTATCATATTAATTATTACAAAGTAATTTGTAGCTTCCACAGTATTCATAACCTTACAACACAGCCTATATTAACCAATTAATTTGTTTTATTTTCCATATGATACCAAGAAGTATTGTCTGATTGATACACATGAATATACTAAGTGGAATAATTTTGACTGAAAAAAAAATTATTTTCTTATTTTATGTTTAAAATTTAATGTGAGTATGATGAATGAATATAGATTACCATGAATACTAAGCTATTTGTCCAATTCAGATATGATTTCTGGTATGTAGTCAGAATATAATAATTTAACCACCGATTATAGGATACTATGGTCAAGGTAGCTATTAAAATTATATTGAAATCTTTTCCATATGAATTTCAGGAAGGATATGGTAAAATATATACACAAGGTAGTGTACAAACTACATTAAAAAATTAGGTGTTGAATATAGATCATATGTCCATAATTGAATATTGATATATAATAACCATTACTTTTTACTCTTGAATTCTATAAAATATATTTCATCGCTTGTAAAAAGACATTATAAACCATTTATATTAGAATTATTTTCATTACTATTACCTTTTAAATAAATATCTATAATCATTTTATACACTTATATTAGTTATTTATTTTTTAGTTTCAGCATCACATGTTATCAATTTAAATTATATGATATATGTTTCGTAATAGAAATGTCATAGCACAATTTTTCAATCAATGTACATAATTCCATAAATATTCAAGATATTAAAATATGTTTTCCCCAAAATTTATGATGTGAAATTTTCATTCCTTGGATGTGATCGTCAACATGAACTAGTAGAGAAGTTATTTAGAACACATTAACTATTATCAAAGATGGTTATCTATTACCATACCAATGGGAGGGTGTTTTATGATGACGGGTGAATGGGATGAATGATTAAGAAAAATGGGACCAAACTAAGGATATATTGGAGAAGTTATAGAATATGTAATACAATTCATTTTTGTAGTAGATCCAAAAATATCAACCACATTTTTTATTTTATGGAGAAGAATTATAATGATGTATCTGAAGATAAATTCCTTTTAAAATCTTCTGATATAGGTAGTAACCTTGTGTTCGAACTTATAGTATAAACATTTATCATATCAATTCTCACATGTAGTATAGTGAAAACAATTTTGAATTAACTGAAGGGTAAACAAGAGGATCTAAAAAATATTTTTTATTAGAAAAGCCACATCTCATTATGGTGCTCCTATATTCTCAAATATTAAGGAATTCAATATAATTTAGTTTTGTATAGGGTATAAAAGGATATACCATATGAAAATGATGAATAGATTCCCATTTTTAAGTATTGATGACTTTCTTGATCTGTTATAGTGAACAAGATAGTTCACTATGATTGTATTACAATTATTTTATCACAATATATGGTTCATAAGGAAATATATTACAAAGGCCATATATACAAGTACATACATACTATATGAGTATCATTTCCTTCTTTTTTGGTTGAAAAATTCTGCTCTACTGTTTGAGGATCTCATAAATTGGAATTCATTTCAATAAAAGAACTCCCTTGTTTTTGTGTTTCTTATTGATATCCTTATGTTCTAATAGAGAATAGAGATATTTTATATACAACCAGATCTTTTATTGAACACAATCTGTGCACATTGGATATCTTATGAACACTCAAATTATCACTTATTGATCCCAGAATTACGATTTCTTGGTACTGGGATATATGATGTGGGTATATCTATATACCCAGACAATGTAGTTATTTTTGTTCCTTGGGTATTCCCTAGATATTTATTTTAGATTTAGAGATTCCTTGTTTTATGTAGCTATTTCATATTGTACATAAAGAACTTATCCCATTTGGAAAAAGATATGAAAAGGAATACAAAGAAGGGAGTAAAGTTATGGTGGAAAAATTAGTAAAAAGTCCTAATTTTAGATTAAGATAAGATTGATGGTAGGTCAAATCCTGATATTTATAAAACATAGGATTGGATATGATCCTTACTGTGATGCATAATGTGTATTTTTATGAGCTCTGATAGTACAATGTTATTATACATCGACATATGTGTCTCTCCAAATGCGACTCCAGTAGTGGACATACCAAACATGTGAATTGGAGATGGAAACATTAGTCAATGATCTAAAATGTTAGTTTCATTATCTCATGGTTGATATAATTTTCAAATACATGGAGAACACAAGGTTACGTTATTTCTTCTCTCAATGAGGTGTTGTACAGAGATATCTTTAAGGGAGGAATGATGTTCGATGAGCGTGTTGGATCCCTGGTCTATGGATGAATTTTATTATCATAGAGTAATTCATTATGATACCATGGTTATCATGTATAAATTGGTGGAACAGATAAATAACAACTGGTAATTAGATATCAAATTCTTCGTGAAACATAAAAGGTTGGCAGTATGTGGAATAGTTCTATGGAGGTCGTTGGATAATGATGACTTGATCATCATCAATGAGAGATTTTATTATTCTTAAATGAGGTAATAGCTAATGAAGGACTCCCATGACTCATAGTGGGTTGTTAACCTTGATTTGGAAAAGTTAATTCTATATATTAGGATGCACTTCTGGGGGGATGAGAATGAAGATATACATCATGTGATTTTCCATCATGCATGACCTATTAGAGGACCAAGGTAGGGAACTCATGATGAAAAGGATTACATTAAAAAACATCATTAATGTGTGTAAGTGTGTTGAGGTAATGACGAGAACCATGATTTATATTCATATGACCCTGATTAGTTGTGATGTCCTTTGGGTGATAGTTGATCATGTATTCAAAGTGGTTAATTTCCCAATAATTTGAGAGATTCACTCTGTCGATGAATATTTTAAGATTTATTCCCCATATATAGAACATCTACTTTGTGTTCCCTTGAGTATCATATCACACAAAGATACATATTTTTCATCAAAATTTTTAATTCCTTATAGAAGGATTACAGTGGTTAGTTAATAATGAGAACAACTTATCTTATACAGACTGATGGAATGTAAGAGAGGATGATCTGTATCATAGAGGATATTACCAGGGAATAAAACACAGACATCAGTTGAGCATGATATGAAAATATGTTTTAGTGGCGTTTTAATATAATTATAATTTTAAGGATTCGATTATAATGGACACTTTTTAGTATATTGATGTTTATTCATGTTTCCCATTACTATTTGGAAATGAAAAAAGTGATGTAACTATTTTTTTGCTGAGTTTGGTGAATGAGGAATCTGAGAAGTTGAAATTTATCATGTTGTGGTCTGTTCAATACTAAATATTCAATGATCATATTATTACTAGAGGACCCCACATTTAGGGTATATTGTTGGAATCTAGGTTTTCCTGAGGGTGTCACCTCATTATGGGAATCATATTTTTTCTAAGAAAAGGAAGTTGACACCATAATTTGTAAAACCATTTGAGATCACTAGGCAAATAAGAGTAGTTCATTACTATTTATAACATACTCTATGATATTATTTTATATATAACATATTACATTTTTCTTATCTTTAGTGGTATTCTCCGGATCCTAAGAATGTGGTCATCTATGTGGTAAAGGAGTTGGAACAAGCTAAAATGTTTTTGGGGTGCCAAATGTGGATTATATACTAGAGTAATAAGATATTTAGGGGGTAAGACAATACCACTTTTTCATGTCATATGGAAGAATGGATGGATATAAGAGGATGTGTTAAATTTGGAGTCAGAGTTTTAAACTCAATTTACTAAGATGGTTAGGTTGGATAGCTAGATGCACTTAAGAAGGATGATATGTTCAAAAAAGAGTGGATTTGAATCACCTAGTTTTTATATAAAATGTTAATTTAGGGTTTTTTTAATATAATATATGTTATTAATATATCTGAAGGTTAATCATGGATATTTTTTGAGTGTGACGATATTGGGAGCTTAAAATATGTTTTTTGTTTTTTAGGGTACCCCACATGAAGGTTGACATTGTGGTTAAGGTAATTTTATGTTTCATGTATGAATTTGTGATATAATATGATCAAAACAATAATATTTAGGCCTACTCAATGGGGGGTTCCCTATGAGTTCACCTATAGTCCACAACCATAGAGGTCTTTCCACTCTATGGTAGAGGGTATTGTGATTCAAAAATAGTTATGGTTTTGGAAGAACACAATAGTTCATGGTCATATTAGTTTACCTAGAGTGGGTATGCTCGAGGTCACCAAGGCCACAGGGGGACCACCACACGATAGGGATAAATATTTTAGAATTTTAATTGAAATTACAACCACCTTTAGTTTATTGTTTCATTCATTTCAAAGGGGAAACAAGTGTGATATTCATTTATGTATGTATATTTTCTAGTGACTCAAAGTATCATCTTATAAACCACTCTTCCACCTTACTTTTTTATTTCCATTGATCCATACATTTTTGGATGAATATATAGTGAAAAATTGGCTGATCTTACTTTATTACCAATGAACTCCTGTGATCCCTTCCTTTTCCTTCTTTTGCATTTTCAACTTGTCTAATTAAAATCATAGACTCTCTATTATATTCACTATTAAGAAAATGATGAGTTATATTCCATCAATGAGGTCATGATAAATAGTTTATGGTGGATATTTTTTTGTATGTAGATTAAATAAAATATCTTGGATTTATTATTTTATGAAGTCCTATTCTAGAAGTATTTTTGGGGGATTGTAATCAGTTCAACGGATATTTAGAGTGTCGGTTTGATCCAGTTGTTTCAAATGACTCATTTGGATGTTTTTATTGAAGAAATTTTATTTTAATGTTGGAAAAATTGATGTATGAGTCTCCTTAAAACACAAGGCACTAGTATATGATTGATGGCATGATATGCTGGTGTGTGGATTTTTTCATTGAGACCACTCTTTATTTTTTTTCTTATAATGTATATGTGGGGTCTGTTGAGAATCATGGATGATATGATCATATAATATTGCTATTATATAAATTTATAAAGGTTGTTACATATATTTTTGATGTTTATTCTAGTATCCTGAAGGTTGGGATCGTTAATAATAGCCAAATGGACCCTTTGAAGGAGAAAATGATTATTGCGATAATGTGCATACAATTGTGATTGGTTAACTATATTTTCTAAAATTGTAGACATGTTTAGCCGAAATTGGAGTATAAACCTGAATGGGGGATGGGTGTCTTATTTTTATTAATGCCAAAATGGGAGGAAGACCATGTAAGGGTGACAGTGATACATTTCTAAATGGATATGTTCTAGATGTCAAATCAAGAGTGGTCAGATGACCACCTTAGGTTGGAGTGTGATGTGTTCTTTAAAAGTGGATTACGGAAATATGAATAATGAAAATAGAGTGCTAAATTTATGAGTGGAAATTGTGACATGTTATAATATATGTACTGGTTGATACATACATTTTCACTAGTATTGTGTTCAATGAAGTGGGGTTATGGTTCATTTTATCTTGATACCACACAATGAACCAACACCTAGGTAGATTATTGTTTACATTTTGATTACATAATGTTTTTGAATACACAATATATATATTTTCACTTATGGTCAAGATGAATTGGTGGTGATTAATGTGGTTTTCACACACACATTTGACAGTAATCATTATGTGGATAATGAATTCATGATTTGGGGTTGGGGAATGTAGGTGGTGAAAAAATTGATATATAATGAGATGAATCTTGATGTACAAATGTGGTACTATGCCATTCTATAGAGTGATGATGCAAATTATTACATATTTTTTTATTTTTTTTATACTCAAGTGTTACCTTCCCCAATGGGTATTGTTGGTTTTTTCCATTGTGTGACATGGGATAACGGCCATGTCCTTTATTTTATCATTTTAATTACAATATAACATTTTTTTATTTTAGGTTTTTTTGCTTCTTATTTTGATTTGATGTATAACCCTTGATAATGTGGGTATTGTCTCCATAATGGAACATTTTGGACCTTACTAATAGTCAAAATTCTCATTACTATGGGGATGATCCTATTAATCCATGTGGGTATTTAGGATAAACTGAGTGATTGTTTTTGGTGAATTACATAATTCATAGATAATCCTTTTAGTAATTTTAATAATTCTCCATCATTTACCATGAGAGGTCTCATAGAGCAGTAATATCTCATATTATGGGATCTATAATCATAGGGTTACATTGGAATTTGTGATATTTAGGACATGGTGGATGATGAAATATTAATGGATTATTACTGAATTGGTAGATAACACTTTAAATAGATTACCCTATAATCAAAAGAAGGAGGAGATGCATGAGTACCTCATTTTAGTGTGGTGGCTAGTTCATAATGTGAAAGAGATAAGCACATATACCATTTATTAATGGGGGTATCTTTAGGATCATCTCTTATATTAGAGTTTTATATAGTTTGTATCCATATATTAGTTCTGAGTAACTAATAAGTCTCATTTAACAGACCAAAAGGGTTTTACTAGAGGTGGGAATCATGAAGCCTATTTTTCATGGTTGATAGTGGAGTATCCTTCATTTTTATATTGAATTTCAAAATATAAATCCTATTCTAATACCGATCATGTGGATTTTAATTCCCTATGTGTAATGTTCAATGGATCAGTGTGGGTGTAATCAATACATACCAACTCATTTTATTTAATGAGGTTTGATTTTTTCATAGGATTTTATGGATAATGGTTTCGTGAGACGTTGTTATAACTGGGTTAGGAGTAGACATACAAAGGTTATGTGAATATTCTAGGATATTCAATTCACGTTAGAGTGGATTGAGACACCCTATGGGTAGTTGTGTAAAGAGTTGTTCTCAATGTTTTCTGGAGATGATTGAGACATTCTCGTAAATACAGGTCACAAAAGATATATGGATACATAACTAGGATATCTTTTTTAAAATATTAGTAACCTATTGGACATGTTTCCATGGATGGATGTTTTACATAGATAGTTTTAGATATATTGGGAACAAAGACCCATATCACTATTTTTTCAAGTGTTTTCAACAATGGATTATATGAACCGTATTATGGAGATGATAGAAATGATAACATTGGAATAAAGGGGAATTCTTCCTTATAAGTCATTCAATGTTAGTGAAAATTATTTGTGAGTGGCCAATGTTGGAGTGAAATGTGGAATGGTTTGTATCATATAATGACGATTTAGAATACACTTTTGATGGTGGGGTGTAGAAATATCTTAACAAAGGATTTCATGATAGTTAATAATTTCCTGATTGACTTTACTGCTTCATGGATTCTTTTAATCCCATGTGGTGGTATGACATTCATCTGAGGAAAATTATTTAGTTTAGTGGCATGTAAATACTTATATAGAGCGGTGTGATGTTTCCATTATGGATACTGGTCAATATGATATCGATATAGATTTATTATTATTAAAATAGGATGTGTCCTTTTTAGAAAAATGAATATTGATTTCTCTAGAGAAGACACCTCAGTGTCCAAAGAAGGCTCACGTGACAGTTGTAGTTTTCTACAAATGATTTTTTTAAGCATTAATGTTGTGGGGATCCAATTAATTACATATTAATGATGAAAAGGTAAAAATGTTTTTATGATGTTTTGAACTAGATTTTTCTCAATTATAAGGCAAATCAACTTTTACATTTATAACCATTGTACCTCTATAGTAGTAAAACAAAAAATTTATCCTGGAATATGATCAAGGAAACATTATTTGATGTTTTTTTTATTCTAGGTGGCGGTGTTTTACACCATGTTAAAAAAAGTAATAACAATATATTTTGGGAAGGGGAATATGTGAGTTTTATTATACAAAAAATTATTAATGTTGGATTGATTGAACCATCAAAATGGTTCATCTAAAGAAACACTACGATTATGGTCACATTTAAAACGTATGTTTCACCCGATTGGTGGATCAAATTATATTCACATAATAGACACTGTGAGATGGAATTAATTGGTAGATTATATTTCATATTAAAATGTAAAATTATTAAATATAAAAATTGTTAACTATAGTGATTAAATTGACTCACCCGATCAATGAAATCCTTATAATCACTTTTACTAAAATTTATTGGGTTATCAAGATTTACCCTGGGTGATTTGAACACTATAAGAAAGAGTTATTTAGAGGGATTTAAGAAAGGATAATATGAATAAATTTTGATGAAAATGAGTATAGATACATCCTTCATTAGTGATTGATAATTTTTTGAGGTAGGACGACATGATTTTCCTTCTTCACCATTGTATATATATCTTTCTTTGGATTTAATTATAATAATTGGTTATTTCTTCAATTATAATTATATATGATTGATTTTATAATAAAATAATTATAAATTCATAATTAATTCATCATTTTTATATGATAAAAATTTTTGTTCTTCATACATTACTGAGAAAAATATCAAAATTATTATTATTCTAAATGTTTAATGAATGTCAAACATTATTCTTATGATGGTGTTGATTTAAGGTGAAATAATTGGATAATTATTCTCTTTATATCGTCACTATTATTTTATCTCTTTATACTAGGTCTATCCTTTAATCTGTCATTGATGGCCTCCATCTATAACCTCTCTAGATTTTGTGAAATATATTTTTTTAATAAATTTAACCATTTTGATTTTTTCTATTTCATTAAACCCTGAATTTGCCTTGTATTATACGAAATCACTAAAATTGGTTTGAATTTAACACAAAACCAGGTTACTCTTTCAATAAACAAAATGAAATGGTTATTTTTTATACACGCAACACAATGTTTGGCTTGTTTTACAAAAAATAAATTGACTTCCATTAATATCTTTCATTAAACCCATGACCTAGTTTTACCAAACTACAAATTAATACAAATATTATTGATAAAAAATTATTATAGTTGTGAAAAATCAATTTGAATGATGTATATGATTAAGAATAATTATTTTATGAATTTTTTACAGTTATATATATGAAGAATTATTTTTCTGACGAATTAACTAGAAATTTAAAGAGAACAATTATGAAAATGGAGGAATTTTTTTTTCTCCAAAACGTTATTTATGAAATCAAACAAATATTACCTTAACGAAATAATTAAACAACTTTTTAGAAATAATTTTAATTATATATATATATATATTCAGAAAATTATTTATCATTCATCATATAAGTTTTTTAGAAAATAGAAAAAATAAAAACAAATTTTATGTTTAAATATATATATTTTTCTAAAGTGTAATTTTACCGCCTTTTAATGGAAGACATATATTATATATATTTAGGAACTTTTATATATTATAACCTGTTAAATTAAACACAATTTTTTAAATTTTTTAATAATAATTATATTACGTAGAATTTGATATATTTCTTTGAGATGTTTTATTTTTTGATTGGTATAGAAAAATAATAAATTTTATTTGTAAACCGAATTTTATTATAATATATTTATATAACTAAATTAAATTATTATTAACTATTTAAATTATATTTATATATTTTTAAATATATTAATACAATAAATATCATTAGAATTTATTTCACATTGAAATTGGATATAAAAATATTTTAATCATTAAAACATTTAAACTGTAAATATTCATTATCTCATCACATCTACAGGGTTAATTTAAATTTAATTTATTAAAATTATGTGATTATAATTTCATAAAATGGATTAAAATTTTTGAATAAGTAAAATATATAATTTTTAATAAGTAAAACATAATTTATCTGAAATTTTATTAGCGATTATATGTTAAAATTGCAGACACTAATTAATGTGAAAACAAGATTAATTAATGACTAAACATAGAATATAAGGTATAAAAATGACCATAAACTTATAAAGAACCCATTTAATTGAAATAATATTACGATAACCCATAATTGGTATAATATTTTGGGATATGTAAGCCTCTTCAATTTTAAAAATTTTGGGAACCCACAAATTCTTTACAAAATTTCCATGTGTGTCCTTCCCAACACGAATAATGGGGGAACTCCCCCTAAATTATCCAAACCACTAATGAAAATTGGATCATGAAAAAAATATCCAAATATCCTCAAAAAATACATAAATTCATCATAGAATAATCCCTTGGTGTTCAAATCTAACTAAATATACCCTATTGTGTCAACTAAATGGAGTAACCCAAAAAATCTGTAACATCCTTCATCACAAACATTTATTTTATTTCTCTATACAACACTTAAATTTTTATTATTACTTGATTATATAATGAAATAACAATAATAATTATTCCAATAGTTTTTATTTTATTATTATGGACTACATTCAATCATATTTCCTTAAAATGGGACTCACAGTCATCATTCGCATCTATGGCGAACTACCATCTCTAAAACTAATGCAATTAAATATTTCATTTCCTTCATTCATGGTTGGGAATAATGATGGAATTAATATTTTGAAAGTATATATATATATTATAATTATTATATATTTATCATTATAGAATTATTATATAACACATACCATTATGTGTATAATTTTGGGGGAATGGGATAACTTCCCATGTGGACATGTGGACTATCGCCTCCTCAAAGCATTGTGAGACGTTCACCCATTACATGGAATGAATTAATAATGAGTTTAGTAAAATTATATGATATATATGAACTAATAATGATAATTTAATTATTATATATATGTACATATATTTAATTTACTTTTTTAATCTCTATATAATAAGAAAATGGAGACAAAGTTCATTCTTATGTACGACCAACCATAACCCTGAACGACATTTTCTATTTTAAATTTCAATAATTTTTATTCAATTATTAATAGTTATATTCTGAATATATATATGGTATTTATGTATTGAATTAAATCGTGAAAATATTCTAAAATTAATGATCTATTTAAGAGGATTAATAATTACAAGTCAAAATATATACAAAAAACCAAGAGGTTATTAAGAAAACCATAAAATTAACAAAATATTCTTAATAAAAAGGTAATATAAAGTCACAATAAAACAATATATTATATTATATACAATAATATGGTAATATAGTTTAAGTATAGTTTACTTATATTTATTATACATCATGTTTTACCTATATGAAAAAAAATTATGACATAAGGTAATAGTTTTCTTGTCTCACATTTATTTCTATTAAGTATACGATATATTGATCACTTATTTTGGTTATATGGTGTATATACATCCATATGACATGTTATATCATTAATTTACTTGATTTAATGATATTAAAATTTTCAATTTATTTTTTCTTCAAGGTATCTCATCCTTTAAAAGTTACTCAATATGTAATGAGATTTCTAGTTTCACTTTTCTTCCGACAAGTCTTATTCCCAAATCACTACTCATTTATTTGTTATGGTATCTATAATTCCATTGAATTTGTTATATTATTTTTATTTTTAAATGTATGTTTATTCACATATACATTTTATGATCTCTATTTCAATGGGTTTATGTTTCAAAAGGTACCAAATTCGTATAGTAATATTGTCTCAATTTTCCTTCTCCTAGACACATGTCATGTCATGAACACATATTATTTATGTGGTGTATATACTTAATTTTGACAAGAAATATCCTAAATTAATTCATATTAATGAAATTTTCTGGTTCATTTTCTGTTATTACAACATGGAGATTATAATTATTGGGTACCAAAGTGGTAAGTGTTTCTTTTTATAATATCATTGTTTATAGATATTGTATATTATTATGCTTCAATTGATGAAATATTATGAACGATATCTCAAGAAATGTTGTGAACTCTATTCTTTATAGTACATCTCTATCTAAAGGATCCATTTTCCACTCTTTGGTACTTACTATAATTAATATATTATTTTCATGAATATCAGACATTATTTCACTTTTCAGTCGAAAATATATTTTCTTTCAAAAACATGTTTTATAAGAATGTATTAAAAATATTATAATATTAACCTGGGATATTTAAAAAATTCAATTACTCATGTTATAAATTTTTTAAATATTGGTTTTAAAAATGATTCTTCTTTCTATTTTTTGGTGAATTCATGTTTCTAAGATGTTTACTGAGAAAAAAAATGTTTGGCCTATAAAAATTTATATTCATTTGTAACCATCATTTTATTGAATTTTACTTTTACTTTTTATGAGATAAATTTTTTAAGAAAAACGTTTCCACTATTATTCGGTAAATTTTTTTATGTGGTTTTTAAAGAAAAATGTTTTGAAAATTTTTTATGATAAATATGTGTTTTAATTTTTTTAAATCTTTTCATTATTAATTTATGAGTTATTTTCAAAGAAAAATGGTTTTCAAATTTTTTTAATTTTTTAAAAACAATTTATGAAATTAAAAATGGTATTTTCATCAAAAAAAATTTATACAGTTTTAAATAATACTTAATATGTTATCATTGTTTCTCAAAGAAAATAAGAATGAATATTTTTATGAATTATTTTAAATTATATTAAATGAACAGATATTTTTCATTAAGAAATTATCCTAGTGATATTTCAAAATACTTTTCCATATAATATGAAATCCATTGAAATAGTTTATGATTTACTGGGGATTGGATCCAAGGACACCATTATTTTTATTTCCATCAATGGTTTATTTTCAAATTTATAAGTTGTTGATGAAACCTGTTTCTCATCATTGGATTATACCATGATAAAATTCTTATAAAACCCTCTTCCATTCATATGTTATTCTATGGTTATTAATCCTATATTTTTCGCATATTATAATATGATTATTTTTTATAATACCCATTTTATTTACTGTGCTACAATATGATTTTTTCGAAGCCCATATCTTTTTATAGCTGTTGATATGATGAATGTTTTATTATATTGTAGCATACATATGTATGATTTAATTATGAATTTTTTGGGAACAATTTATCCCTCCAATTCATTGGGACAAGATTTATATCTCATGAGGTATACATAGATAAAATGGGGATTGAACTCAGTTCAGTAAAGGAATGTTTCTGCTGAGATGTACTAGTGACTTAAACTGAACTACTATGATGGTTTTGGGAGTGAAAGTTAACTAATAATATTTTATTAAGAGTGAAACATGACAATAATGATGTTTCTGGGAGTGAATTTATTAACCTATAAGTAAACGACTAAAATTTGGTATGGTGTTGTATCCAATCCAGTAGGTGGATCCCCCACAAAGTTCCCAAATAACTTTGGGAAATTCACCATGAGTTATAATGAATTATATAATATTCTTATGTGTTTGACACAATTATATATATTACTCTTATGATAAGCTTTCATTTTTTATTATATTCATTCCATTTTGACTCATGCCTTATGAAATTCGATTATTTATTCTATGAATCAAGTTTATATTCTTTGATTTGTAGTGTATGGGTTTGTAATGTTATTCTAAGTTTCTAATAAACTTTTCCTCATGTTATGAATATGTATCTCAATTTTTTTACCAATACCATGACTTTAAGATCACCATTTCATATGTTTTCATTTCATAGGATATTAATAATGTACTATATATGAGTAATAAAGGTGATGATCTTTAAGGTAGATGTTTAATATTGTTCACCATGATAATGTACTATATATCCATGGTTCCAAAGGCACTAAACTATTAAGTTCATGAGGAATATTCGTTTTCAATGTGTAGAATATTATTATAAAATGATTTAATATCCATTTATTTAATGACTAGATGAATATAGTTTGTATCAATGGAAATGGTTATTCTATAATTGGAAACTAGGAAGAGAAATATTTTGTGAGTTCCCTAAGGGTATTTCAATAAAGATGTAGAAGGATATCTCTAAAAATAAGTATAACCATTAGTAAACTAATATGACAATTTCATGTCATTTTTTAAAATGATAGAGTGTGTGGTTTACAAGATATACATATATTTATATATATTAAAAGTGGTTTTGGATATGGAACAATTTTATATAGGGTTAAAACCCCTAAAAATGAAATATGGAGCTAGACTCGATTGAGAACTGGAGCAGGACAATAGGTCTTTCTACATAAGTGGATTGAAACAACTCTGAAATTTTTTTAATAAATTAAAAAACACTTTGAAATGCATGATGAATGATTTATATAGATGATAACTATAAATGAACTAGGATAAACCTAAGGTTTCATAGATGAAAGAATAATATTTCATTTTTTAGATAAACTATAACATAATTTTCACGACTATGTGGTTTTTTCATTGGATGAGTTCTAATCACACTTTAATTTATAATTTTTTCAAGGGAGGGAACTAGAAGGAACTCGTTCCGCATTGAATATGATGTACATTTTTTTATGAGTAGTCAAATGTGATGATCCCTTGAGTAAAGGATGGTATACTAACACCTAATCATTTTCCACTGAAAATATGTAACAATTTGTACTGTAAATAACTATCAGAATCACCAAAGAAATTAATTAAGGTGTTCACTTAGAGTTTAGGTAATGGTTACAATAAAGGAAAATAGATTTAGTTTTGTATTTAGTGAAAGTTGAATGAAACAAATTATTGAATGTATAAGATGAAGAATAAGTTGTAATGATTGTGGAAAAGGAAAAAAACCAAGTAACTATGAATGGAAAATGACAAGTTCTATTAAAGTGAGGAATAAAAAAATTTTACTCTATAATCCATAATTGACATTCCAATGTTTTAAATGTGGAATGAATTTGAATAATGAAAATTGGTTCCCTATTTGTAATGATCTCAAATAGAATTAGTAAGGTAGTATGAGTAATGATTAAATTGTAGATGATGGTGAGACAATAAGAGAAATTTGAGAGGAATGTGGAATTAAGTAATATAATGATTTATTGTTTTTAATAGCTTAAGTAATAAGTTCCATAATAAAAGTTATTATGTATATGGAGTAATGGATTATAAATTGTTATATATTTAAGGATTTTCTAGTTTATGTTTTTTACTATGTTTTGACAAGACCATGTTCCATGGTTCCACTAGTCAAGAAAACTAAAATAAGGAAAATGTTATATTATTTAAAACCCCATGATTATGATAAAGCGAAAGCTTAATATTTTTCTATTTTCAATATAATTATGTTTTGAAAAGTTATATTGGATGGCAGTGATTATGTAGGATCCAATTAATGGTTTTTTACAATGTATGTATGATATCATTGATGAATTTTACAACAAATTTTTATTTAATAAATATATCCAATAAACATTGGAATAAGGAAACATTAATGGTTTTAATGAGTAATTATGGTAATTTCAGTTTTTACCCGGTTTCAAGAGAATACATGATTAGGGTATTAACATGTTTGATATGTGAAAAATAAGAGATACTTTATGATATATTGGGGTCATTATCTAAATGATTTAGAGTAATATTGTGAACTCATTTGATATGTTTTGTAATTTCATATTTTTGGAGGGTTGCATGGTCAACCATTTATAGAATGGATTATGTTGAACATCAAATTAGGTGTTATATATTACTGCATTACCTCTCCATATAATATTTTATGAATATTAGATAACAATTGAATACTATTTTGCTGTCACGAATATATATTTAATGAACTATAATTTTAATTATGGATCTCATGATATGTTCATGCTTCAGGGATGAAAGATTCAACTTCATTTCATGGAATAATAGATGAAGAAGTAATAGATGAAGGTATAATAAAGGCTGATATTTTTCAAAAATAATGTAAGTATATGTTCTCATAAAAATTATTCAACATTATGAAAAGTGTTTAGAAATAATAATGTTTCCCATTATCATCATTTTTATGATATCAATTATCTTTTCACTCCACTTTGGTTTATGGATTTGTGATCATTATCTTTCTATTGATCACCAACTTATGTTTATGAATATCCACTATCGCTCTAAATCAAAAATCGATTGTTATATTTTTATTTCATGTGCATTTTTTCATTTTCCAACCATGTTATCCTACACGGAAACCTTTATATGATTTACTTTGAGTAACAATTAGGTTTTAACCATTCTTCATTTAAAGGATTTTTTAGTATTCGTTTTTATGATGTGGGTTCCTATGAATGAAACATTCACATACTAACATTTTGATGACCCATATGAATTTCGAGGGAAAAATGATTTTAAGGGGGTATAGTGTAACACCTCAAGAGTTTTGGAATTATTATTTCTTGAATTAATTTACTATCTTTTATATTTTTTATTTTAGTAAACACTAAATATAGCTTTTGATATATGAAATAACTAAGTCTATTTTTGTTGCACACAACACCAAGATAAGATTTCACTGTACGTAGAACTTAGGTTAGATTTTGGTATATGCATCACTATGTTTTTATTATGTTAAACAAAATTTTCAGTTCCATTGATATCTTCTGTTTTGTGAAATACCTAGTTTTACAAAACTATATTGTATTATTAATATTATTATTAACATATTATTATAGTTTTCACCAAGCCATAGGAATGGTGGTTATAGATAAAATTAATTTAATTTTGAAAAGGCAGTTTACATATATATATATATATTAACTATTTCAGTGACTAATTAACTCTAAATGAAAACAAAACCATTTTGAAAATATATTAAATCTTTTTCACGAAAACTATTTTGATTACATCAAACATGTTTTACCACAATAAATTAATTAAACCACTTATAATGAAATAATTTAATTATATATATATATATACGTATATATATATTATTTATTAATCCATTTATTCTTTATTTTATGTGTTTTCTAGACTAGATATATGATAAAATCCAATTTTACGCATAAAGATATATATTTTTCTGAAGGGTAATTTTAAAAACTTTTGATGTCACACCCCTTATTAATATATATATTCACACTATTATAAATTTTTTTTGATAAAAGGACATCATTATTTAATTATCATTTTCAATGTTTTCTTATTGTGATTTTCAGGTACTTTTTGAAAAAAATACAATTTTTAAAAATAGTGAAAAATACTTAATTTTAATTGAACACTATCTTTTCATGTTATTAATTTATATTGATAAATTATATTTTTTATATATATTTTATTTTGATAATTTATACATCTATTAATACAATTTATTTCATTGGTAGTAATTTCACATTGAAATTGGATATAATAACATTTCAAACTTTTGAATATTTTCACATTAAAATGTAATTGTCTCATCTCGTCAGCATGATTAATTTAAAATTAATTTTTATCACTTATGTGTTAATAATTTATCAAAAATGGATTCCATATTTTTAATCACCATAATATATTATTTATAAATATTAAACCTTTTTTTACCAAAGTGAATAGTGAATGTAGTTATAATTAATCACCATGATGAACGTAAAAATGAATTTTCTTAATTAATAATGTTTGAATATAATGTGTATAAATGACCATAAAATTGTAAAACACCCATTTAATGGCCATATCTATACCATATTCTATCATGGATCATATATTGTGTCTTATAAAATCTTCTTCATCGTTAAAAACATTGGTAGCTCACAAATTCATTTCAAAACTATCAAATGTGTCCTTTACCCCACTTATAAAAGGGAACTCACCCCTTCAATTATTTACATATATCACACCATTGGAATTAGCCAATAACTTCCCAAATAGTTTCCTAATATCCATTCCATTATCATAGAATCCACCCTTTTTGTAGAAATACAACCAAGGAATCCATTCGGTGTAAACCAAACAGAGTTACACAAAGAAGACGTAACATCATAAACACGTACTTTTATTATATTTGTATCTCCACCCCATAAATTCTTATTATAAAATTAATATATATTATAATTTTCTTAATTAATATGTTTATATTTTTATATGATAATTTTATGATCTACACTCTCACATACTTCCAACAAATGTGATTCCTAATCATCATTTGTGTGTATGGCGGACTACGACCTCAAAAATCGACGTCATTAATTAATAAATTACCACCATTAAATGTTATGGATAATGATGGAATTAAATTTTTTATATGATATATATAGACGAAATATTAAATTAATTTAGTTATATTTAATTATTATATAATTCATATCTTCTGGTTTTCCATTTTTCGGAAATATTAACTTCGTTTGGAGATGTATATACTACCAAATCCTCAAAGATACGCTATTCTTTCAAAATTTACATTGAATGTACTAAAGGTGGTTTTAGAAAAAATAAATTATATATATGAAATATTAATTAAACTATAATTATAATATATATATATATAACATTTTATTTCTTTCTTTTTGTATTATAAGAAAATAGAAACAACATTCCTGCGTATGTATGGCCTACTCTCTCCATGAACGGTGTATTCCATTTAATACTTAAATATTTTATAATTTTATATATATATATATATATAATGAATATATATGATATTAAAATCATGATTCCTATTATTTATATAATTATATCATTAAATATGTAAAATAATCAAGAATAAAACGTCAAAATATATAGGAAAAACAATGTGGTTACTACAGAAAATGTAAAATTAACATAAAATTTTTAATAAATGGGTTATATAAATCCAAAATAAAATAATGTATATTGTCATATATACTAATATGTTTATTTGGTATATTTATTATACAATATGTTCTACATGTAAGAATAATGTCAATACATAAGGTAAGAGTTATCTCATCTCACTTTTATTTCTATGAGTCATATGATATATTCACATCTTATTCATTTTTGGGGGTGTATATAAATCACTATGACATGTTATATAATTAATTTAAATTTTTTAATTATTTTATATGTTTTGATTTATTTTTTTATTTCAGGAATGTCATGATTCAAATTTTACTTAAGTCGTAAGGGGATTAATTAGTCTCACATTTATTTCTGTGATACTTATTGTTAAACTACTAGTGTTTATTTTGTGTGGTATATATATGTCCCATGAAATTATTCAATTATTAGAATTACTAAATATATTTTTATACAAATATACATTTGGTTATCACTCTTTCATGGGGTTTATGGTTTAAAAGGTACCAAATCAGTAATGTAATTTTGTCTCAATTTTCAATCTTGGAGATACGTGTTATGAAATTAACATATATTATTTACTAGATGTATATACTAAGAGTTGACATGTTATATCATGGATTTATTAATAAAAATTATATTTTATTTCTCATTTAATGTTATTCTCTCATGGGCCTTAGGAGTCACGATTATGAAATTTGTAACAGTTTGTTACTACAATGGCATCAGTTATCGAGATTGTTTGTGATTATGCTTCCATTGATGAAATTCAATGATCTATATCACAATAAAAATCAATATTTTTTATTTCCTCTATTTATTCAAGATATATTCAGGTAATTATACCATTTTTAAACTCCTTTTTATTTATATAAATAATGAAAATATTTTTATGAAAATTTGACTTTATTTCCCTTTTTGGTGGGAAATATTTTTTTATTCCAAGAAATGTTTTATAAAGAAATAAAATTTTATTTAATTATTTCTTATTATATATTTAAGAAAAATTTACATATTTATTACCATTTTAACGAAAAGAATTCAAAAATTGAATCTTCTTGTAATTTTATGATTGTTCAACTATTATAGGCTTTTTATGAATAAAATTGAATGTTAACCATGTATGACTTTATTGTTCATGATAACTGTTATTTCTTTTAAGAATACATTACATGTCTACATTATTACTTTTTTAGTAGTTTCTTTACTATTATATAAATTAATTTTTTCAATGATGGTTTCATGGAAAAATGTTCCCAAAATGTGTTATGTTCATGAACTGTGTTAAAATATTTTCTATGTTTTAATTTTATGTTTTCATAGTTATTTTCAATGAAAAATGATTTAAAAAGGAATAATGATTTAAAAATTGTTTTTATAACTAGGAAGGATATTATCATCAATAAATATTCTAAATGACCTTTAAAGATTACATTAAATGTTTTCAATATAGTTTCCAATGAAAATGTTTATGAATTTTTTTATGTGTTATTTTAAATGATTTTCAATGAAGTGACATTTTCATAAAAATGATCCAAGAGATATTTTTTAATCCTTCTCCCTCTAAAATGATATAATCTAATATAGTTCCTGTTTTACTAGAAATTGGTTCAGTTGAACCCATATTTCTTTTTCATTAAATGACCTTTTTTTAAATTGTCTAGTTGAATGGGAAATCAGTTTCTCTTCCATGGGTTATTACATGATAAAATACATATGAAACTTTCCACATTTCACTAGTTATTATATGATTACAACACATTTTTATTTTAGAATGTTAATTATATGATGATATTTTTATGATACCCTACTCATTTCATGAGTTATGATATGATGTTAAGGAATACCATATCTTTTTAAGGTTCATAGGATGATTAATGTTTTATTATCTTATGGCACACATATGTGTTATTTTATTGTAAGATAGGTGGGACATATATCTTCATATAATAAATTTGGTATTGATTTATATCTCATGTTATAGACAAGTATGTAATTCTGAGTGATCATTGTTCATTAAAAAGTTTTATCTCCAAATATAGTCTTGAGAGTCAACCTTGACTATTAATACAGTCTTATGAGTAAACGTTGAATACTAAAATTGCCTTGGTATGGAACTGCGATTAATAATACATTTTACGGAGGGAAATCGGTCCATTATAAGGAATTGGGTGAGACTATAGATAATGGTGTGTCCCACCCACTAGGTGAATCCCCCATTAAGTGAATTGATATGTTTAGAAACATTCTTTGACTTATAGGGATTAAATTAATATGTTATTGTGTATACCAAAATTCTATTTCTTATTCCTATGTAATTATTTTTTGTCTTCATATCCTTATTCCATATTGATTCATGCCTTTTGAAATACTAATCATTACTCCATAATTCATTTTTAGTTTTTTGATATAAAATATATTATTATTGATTATTATGTTCTTGTTCTCATACCCTTATATTAATGTTATGCTTACGTATCTTTTTTAACCATACCGCTCCATTGAGAACACTGTTTCTTATATTAATTTCTCTAGGTAGTGAAGAAATGTTTTATGTAGGAGTAATAAAGGGAAATAAATTTAAGGGATATATTTAATATCTTTCAACAAGAAAGAATATTATGATACCAATTTTCAACAAAAATAAACTATTATAGTACTTAGTCATGTGACATTGTAATGCGATCTATACTCATAAAAAATTCTGTAATATAAAAGTATATTAATACCACACATCATTTCTAGTCATTCCACTATCCAATAGTATTGTGGTGTGATTGAAGCACAATGGAGGTGATGTAATGGAAGGATAGGTGTGGTGTAGGATGTCAAGAACATGTGAAGAGGGGATAAAGTGGTAACTAGAGACATTTGAGGATAGTGGGGAATTAATGGTTCAGCTAACTATGTTTCTAGAAAGATGCACTATGTATGATGAATAATGTTGTAAGATTACTAGAATGTGAGGGAGTGGCCTTCTTGGGCCACTGTGAATAGAAAGTGTTGGAACCCTAGCAGCCACTAAAAAATAGTCCTCGTTAGTGGGACTGGTTTCACCCATGTGATCTAGGAGATTCACATGGTCTAAAATTATCTACCAGTTATGTGTTATGGACATATGTGTCATCCCACATGGGCCCAAACCTACATGCCATATTGATGGAAAAGGGGGCATACCCTGAAATTTTTTTCGGATGGAAAATAGGTCAGGCCTCAATTAAAAGACACAACATGTAGGGGGTGTGAACACATTATAATTATATGGTGGGAAAATGTGTGGACGATGGTCACATTATCCACAAACGAGAACTACATGAAACATTCTAGGGTCCACTATGTGGACACTAATCATCTATAAATTTTTCTTTGTGACTTCTACACTGTTATTCTATTTCAAGAAATGAAAACACCTTTATTAAATATTTTTCTACAATTAATTTGTTGGTAAATATTTTTTTCTATATATCTATATCTATCATGTGATATTGGATGAAGTAAAATTTATCTTTACAGATTCCAACAATTGAGTTTGTGTGTGATAAATAGTGTGTTCTATGGGATAGAAACACTCCCTAGAAGCATAGTAATATAAGGATTCAGGTTATCTGCACTATATGTTGTAAGTGTTGTTTATTTAATGTATACGATCAAGGAAATAATACTCTAAATATGAATCGTATATATTTAGTCATCCCCTACATACTCAAGGATATTATCAACAATCTATGGACTCATTATCCCCCCATTTTAGTGCTTAGCTAGGGTTGGGATCCTCCACTAGAGTTGATATTCCCCCAACCTCCCTGGTGTAGAAGATTTGTTATAACAATTACTATGTGGTTAAGTAGTTATATTAGATATCATAGTTTTGATATGTGAATGATCATATTTTATTTATAAACCATAGGTTGTGGTTCTCCTATGAAAAATTATCACACTTACCTAACCAGAACACTCCAATTTATAGATTCTAGTAGTGGTGTGGTTGAAGATGAAATATTTCGGGACATGTGACTCCTATAGAACCCCAATTTCCTTCAAAAAAAACATGAATCATGATATCTACATTTTAATGTTTTTTCATTTACATTTCTTATAAAATTACCTATTTCACATGATATTTAGACCTTTATAGTTTAGAGATGAAATAGTTTATACATATAACTGTTCAAGTGAATTTTGGTTGATTTACATATCTATATATTGCACATCATGTCTTATTTCCAATTACACTAATATACCATAGTCCTAGAACCTGTATTTTGTTTTGAATTTTATTTGCGGTTTTTCTATCCAACTAAGTCTTTTTATAATCTCACATTCATGGAAAATAATCATCCACATATTGTGTATCAAAAGGCATTACATAGATTTATAGATGGTCTTCATGGACATGAGTTGGTGTTTATTGATTAGATATTAATCCTAGTGACTCAATTTGAATCATGATCGAGATTAGTGGATCATTATAATTGAGATGAAAATCATAATTAGAGTTCATTTAGATGTGCATGTTGTGAGGATGAGCCTTCTTGTGTGTGGTATCTCTCTTATTTTGTGTATTATTGAATGTAAAGTTTTTTTATTTCTTCCATGATAAATTTATACATGACATCTCATGTTTTTACATTATATAGTTTCATTGAACATATCTATACATTCTTCTAGTGTTTCAATTTGATGTTTCATTTGATATATGTATCTATTACATGTTCATATAGGCTTAATCCTCTAAAGTTGTAATATATGCCTACTCAATGCTTGTCACCCGAACCTACCATATTGGTGGTTGTTTTAGGGTGGCACTCTGGGATTACTTATGGATCCAAAGTGGCACTCTAGAATTACTAATGGATCTGATGTGGCCTCAGTGGGTCAGTTCATGTCATATCAAATAGCTATATATCCAAGAAACATTTATCCATTGACCAGAATTCTCGAAACAATACATATTTCAATCATATTTCATTTATCTATATTGACATACTAATATCTCAATAATCATTAATTCTATTCGTTCAAAAATGTATATAATATTTATAATGCATTTTTCTTCTTTGTATAGTTATAAAAATATGTAGTATCTTAAATTAAAACCATTGGGATAAATATTTCATTTTCATGGAATTTATATTTATATGTTGTTTTATTCAACTTATAATTTTATTAATGATGTTCTTTATTTCATTATCAAATTTTTTAATGTTTATATTTAATTATAATGTTTTTCTAATTAAAATTTTATATTTTTATTTATTATAGTGTTTTATATGTTAAAATATATCAATAAAAAAATATTTATTTAAATATATAAATATATATATAGAAAAACTGATGGTGTTAATTTATACACCCCATGTAAATGAATTTTTTCATAGAAAGATCGGTATTGAGATGAATATAAATATTGGTGCTTATACCTCATAAAATTTTTAGGTTCACATGAAACATCCAAAAAATTATGATTCCTCTAGAGAAATTTAATCTTGTGAGTAATCATGTTTCATATTAGGTTATCACATTGATTTAATATTTCTATCATATCATCCTCGAAATAGAGATTGTGTTCTATTTTCACTGCATTTGTTTTCACTACATGTTATGCATCAGATATGTACTTCCTAAATATGTATTCTTAGAACACATCATGGAATTTAGATATGTCCGTTGAAAATGATATGATATATGCTATCATCCCCTTATAATGTAGTATTTCCAAATAACCAACACATCTAATTCTCGACAATCCCTTTTCCATAAATCTCATAACCCTATTCTATAGTGATATTCTAAGGAACACCTTGTCACCGAGTTCATAAATCACATATCACTAATGATTATCATCAATACACTTCTCTTTGAATTTGGAATCTTTAATGTGTCAATGAATAATTCGAATATTCTCTAAAAACTCCTGACTAAGATCCTATTTAATGAGAATATGATCTCTAAATTTATTGCAACATATTGGAGTTCTACACATCATCCCATGAAGTGACCCATTTTGTTGCATTTTAATTATAGAATGGATTGTGTTTTTTTATTAACTCGCGCAGGGGAATGTTTCTATCTGATACTTTTTTGAAATCAATTAATAAATATCTGAAAATATTTTCTACAGTTTTCATTGTCCATTCAAATTGACTACCAAGATGAGGATTATATATTGTGTTGAATCTCAATTATCTCTACAGTGATTCTTGCATATTTTATTATAAAATTATTACAAACTGATAATCTTGATATGAAATAATTGATATTGGATTACTATACATCCTTAATAATTCAATTATGCATATCTTTACATGTTTATCACATGAGAAATCCTATATAATAACCATGAAATACATTATCATTATATGGTTATCAATAAAAAACCAGATGCTATTTTTCAAATTTGAATTAAATAGAATTGCATTGATAAAATCCATGGTAATTTATCCAATTTACATAAATATATGGGTAATTGTTTAATAATCCTATTATAACAATGATGTTCAAAATTAAATTTCTTGAAAACATTGTATCATGAAATTTACTCTATAATCTCTCCCTTTAAGTTTTCACAGTAGAAATTATTCTATATATATATATACAAATTTGTAATTCCAAGGAGAATTTAGAGTGATTAGATCTGTGCATCAGCCAAAAAATTATTCAATTCAAGTATTGATGAGATATATATTTCTTTCTCAAATAATTCAATTTTATCACTTTAAATTCGAATACTATAATTTATCATACCTTCTAATCTTGGTTTATATCATCCACAGTATATCCTTTATATTCACATGGATTTATAGTTGAGAATTCAAAATGGAAAAATTGGATTTATCCCAATTAATATTAATTTGAAGGATAATCATTTTAGATTTAATGAATATTTTTTCCATTTGAATCATAATCATGGATAATAAGTCTTGATCCTTCCTGCAAAAAGTAGTAACCAAATATTTTCCTAAAAAATGATAATTTAATAAGCTACCACATTATTTGGTTAACTCCAACCATATCGTATAGTGTATACTGAATTCCATCATTGTACCTTAAGATATATTGCGTATTCATTGAGAGTTTATGTATTTATTATTTTTCTATATTTTGTTAAATTGAAATTATTTCATTTGAATACTATATTGAACAAATTTTTATACGGAATATTATTTTTTATCATTATTTTTTTAATTTATTTAAAATGGAATAGTCTTTTGTTTAATTCATTTAGTCTATTGTTTAGTTTATTGATTAAATTAATATGATAATTAAAATTTTATTTTTAAAATATATAGTTTTATTTTTTGTTTGAAATATATATACCTATATATTAATACATATATATATATCAATACATTTATATTTTTTTAAAATGTTATCATAGGATTATTTTATTTTTAATGATTAAATAAATTTTATATTATATTTTTTAAATTTATATATATTCATATATAGACTGTTATAGATGATACATATAGAGATTTCATTTACAATGTTTAGCTTCACCTCAAGTGTGTAAACTCTAATGTAGTACTTTCATTTTTCACTTGTCTCATACACACCCAGTTGCTCGTCTCCATGCAACATGAACTTCTACCATATCTTGACCACATAACAATATTTAATTTCCATGACCCAAAAATCTATGAATAAAAAATTCACCATATTCATCCATCTCAGTTCATTAATTCATATAGGATTTGGGAATATTCAATATCACTGTAGAATAAATTTAGAAACTAAAATGTGTGAACTTAAAATAATCTCATCAACTTCTCATTTCATCTCATATAACTTGATTCATTAACATACCATGTGCCTTTTATAGAAACCATTAGGTTAAAGTTGTTAATGTACCACAATAGTATCAATCTTATCATGTGGTATTATCTAATAACGGTGGATGAAACCTACCATGAAGCTTTTTTACATATCATAAGTTATTAAATTATGTAATGTGAAGCGATCTAGTGATAAAAAACGTACATACATATCATGAATAATAAATTATAGTAACAACATGAGGAGAGTACATACTATGACGGTAAGTGGGAAGGGTCCAAGAATGTAAATTTTTAACTTAAATTGTGCATTAATTTTGTTATGTTACCGCATTTATTTCTTTTATCAAGAATTAGTTTTATTAATTCACTACTAGAATATATTTTCAAACTGTTTTAATGGTTATAATACCAACCAAATGGAAAAATTAGATCACATGGTCAATATACTGACTGGATGATATAATCATTGTACCGAATACATGAAAATGTCATGGTTTGAATACCTACCAGAAGACTATGTTCACATGGTAGTATATTTAATAGTCAATATATTAAAATTTATATTTTTTTGGAATGTATATAATTTACAATAAATTGTTTTAATGATATTTTTTATTTGAAAAAATTTTCATGTTTATTAAATTCATATTATTGACTATATTTAATATTTAAATTAATGTTATAACATACTGACTATGTTCAAAACCTTTGAGAAGAAAATTTTGGTTAAAATTATTATCGAAGTATCAAATTTCATATTAATTATATTATTCACTATTTTAAGAATCTTTTGAATTATAAAATTACATCATGTTTGTTTAAATAATTTTTTTAATGATTTATTAATTTTAATCATTCTCAATTATTCTAATGATACTATTTGAATTATTTAGATGTTATTTCGTGAAAAAATAATAGCTCATGAATATTTTCAATGTATGAGAATGATATATAACGTTATTGGTAACAAAAATATTCTCTATTTTTATTATTTTCTAACATCACTTTCTATGAAGAACTATTGATACTAACCAACATCATTTAGTTAATGGGACATAACTAGCATTTGCAATGAAAGTCAACAAATGTTATAAAATAAACTCAAATATGTTTATTCAAAAACATTTACAATGATGATTTATATCATAGGTGCATTACAATGTAGTGAGTCTCAAAAATGGATACTATTCCATAGATAAGATCAAGGATGTAATCAAAATGATCTTCAACCACTGAATTGATCAATGTTCATGACATTCATTTTCATTAATTATCAACTTCTCCAATTATGATCAAAATTTATGTTTTTATTCCCACTGTTGAAATTATTCTATCTTTTATTTCTGCCTCTATATTTGGATTATGATTTCACATTCCAAATGTTGTTTAAACTAGGTTATTCATAAAATATAAATGTAATGGTAGGGTATGAATCACAAAAAATTTGGGTTTGGTTGAGAGTCCTATAAATGTTATTGTGGGTTATATATCTAGTGGAAAAAATAGTATGTATGTATTTTAATTAGGTTATCACTCAAATCAATATAGATTAATTAGAAAATAAAAACGTTTTGAATTAGTAGAGAATTTTGTAGATTATACTACAATATAGATCAACCAAACTACAATAATAAAAGCATGTGTCATTTTTTTTATTTTTAGGTGCACAATTAACAATATTAATCATTCAAATAATAATATTTAATGGATTAATTTTTAAAAGGAATATTCGACTGCATATATTCAGTCTGTACATATTTTGGGGAAATTATCATTATCATCATGGGGTTGTACCTTTTTATGTGATTACATATTTTTTCATTAACATTTTTAAACAATGATTATCTGAAACATAAAAGTCTAATGAAAGATCCATTTCATTTATTTTTGAATTTTAGTAATTGGATTTGTTGAATCCCATCATCCCACCTCAATTCAATGGAAGTGAGTATGTTTATTAGAATGGATGGATGTAGTTATTTCTTAAAAATATAGGTCTTTAATTTTGAGTCATCATGTCAAAACCATATAATCTTCATTATGTATATTTATAAACTCCAACATGAAATGATTGTAAAAAATCTATTCTAAGAGGTATAGTTATAAGGTATATGAATTACTCATTATGTTAAAATGAGTGTAACCATTTTTCATCTTGTAAATATTCATTTTATATTTTGAGGCCTTTAAATGAGACTTATTAAGGTACTATAATATTGTAGAGAACTATTTTGTGAATTCACATTATTGATTTTTCATAATTCTAAATTATTTATTAATAGTTAATCAAGGAAATGTATATATGTTTTACTATTATTTAAAAGAAAATTGTATTAATCCAGGTGACCATGTATAATGATTGTATAATTTAATGATTTCTATGATCTATACATAACAATTTCCCTTCAAAGAAGGATGTTCTTGATGAAAGTAATAGTTTTACTGATTATTCAATGGATGAATTTAGAGGATAAAGTCTTCGAAAAGGGATTGAGCTAAAGAATAATAATTCTGATGAACATGGAAAAAATTAGTGGTATATAATTTAAAAATAATAAATGTTTTTTCTCATAATTCTAATTCGAAGCAACAAAAAATTGAAAAATTTAAAAACATTTATTAAGCGGACTAAAATTACATAAAAAGAAATGAGATTTTTTAAGAAGCATCATTGAAGAGATCATCAGAAGGATGAAAAAAGGGATGTGATAAATTTAAAATTAGTGAATACAGTATTCTAGGATTAATATTCAATGTGTATAGTAAAATGCTACAAATCAAATCAAACTATCTAAAATATAAAAAAAGAAAAATATAATTACTTGAAAAAATTAATATTTTCAAATCACGAGGGATGTTGTTTTATAGAGGAATTACAATCATGAAGATATGATTCTATGAGTGAAAAAGAATAAGTAAATCTATTATTGATGGAATCTATTATGAATGAGGAAAATAAAAGATTCTGATTTCTATTCATTTTATGAGTTCAACATCGAAAATGAACATAACTAATTAAAAAAACAAAATTAATAGTATAAATTTTATATTTTGGGAATGGATGAGCTATATATAAAACTTAATTTGTAAAATAAGAAATTTCTAAAAGAAAAAACTGTTATTGATTTTCAACTAATAAATCTTAGATGTCAATATTAAATACTGAATGATTTTTTATCAACAAATGATAAATAATAGTACACAACATTTAAATTTATTTATTATGATTTTGATAAAATTTAAAAGGTAATGAATGAAGTATAAACATTATAATGCTAATTTGAAAAATATGAAATCATTTTTAATTGTAAATTAATATTACTACCTATATATTATTCAAAATAATAGTGGAAATCATTAAAGGAATATTTCAGAAATTAATGATACCATAACTATTTTTTAAAGGGAAGTAATAATTTTATTTAATGATTGATATGTGAAAACCAAATAAACATAAAACTGTTATTGGTTATAATAAAATGATTTATAATCAACAATGATATGCTTTTTGATAAATAAGTCATTGAAATATCTCAAATGTTACTTTCTTTTGATATAAGCTTAAAGGGAATTATAAAATTACATTAATATTTAATCAATCACTAGACCAATCCTAGTATTTTATTTAAAACAATGTATAATATATATGAAATTCATAAACGTTTTTAAATTTATATGGGTTCCTACGAGTTTTATTACTAATCTACTGGGACCCCAAATAGTTTGGGTACCCGAATAATTATTAGCTTAATATGTATTATAGGAAACCTGCATGATGATTAATAAAGATACATTGTATATATGCAATAGGTTCTCCAAGTACATGATATGTTAAATCAAAAACATTTTATATTTCAATTCATGTTATAGAGTTACTGTCAATTTTGATGAAAAATATAAAGGGCGTGTAGAAATATGAATAGTTAAATCTGTTATAATTTTTTAAGTATAATATGCCAATGGATAGAAAAAATTAGCATATAAGAACGTTTTGATGATGGCGTGAATTAAAATTTTTAGGATTATAAATGTATTTTTTATTAAAAAAATTCATGTTTGTAATAATATAAATGATTATATATATAGTATAGATACTTTAGAACTAACCAAACAAAATGTTAATTGTTTAAAATATATAGAAACATACCATTTTATTTGGAACAAAAAAAGATACATGGGTATCTTCAACAATCAAATGATTTAAAGAAACATATAAAGGTTCTAGATCATCTATAATTTAAATTAACAATGTATTTTGATTATCATTCTAGATTAAAGGGTATGAAAAAAATAGTATTGTAGATATGTTAATAATTTCAATAACTCTATATGATTGAAACATCAACATCATGATTTATTGGGTGCCATGAAAACTGATGGTTTATGTTGTAAGATATATTTGTCTTTAATTATAGATGATTCTAGTACAATCACATCGAATAATTTATTTCAACATAAAAGTGAAAACCTAAACTAGTATATTACCTTTTATAAACAAATTTATAATCAAAAATCACATTTAAAAATAAGAATTATAATTGAAATGGTATAGAATTTGATAAAATATATTTTGAGAATTTTCTTCAATATAAGGTATATTTCCATTATTTTCTACCATAGAAAACCACATTAAATTTTTTCAAAATATATGAAATATAAAACTATTCAAGTGATATAAATTAATATGACAAATGAATTGGATTTATCAAAACATTTTTTTGTGGAATTAGCTAACACAACATATTATTTCTTAAAATAGTTTATATTTTACCCATATCATATTAAACCCCTTATAAACAATTTAATTACATAAAACATAATAATGTTTACATTAATATTGTTTTTTTAGATTTTATATTTTAATTTCTAACAATAATCTAGCTTAATTGGATGCTAAGGTAAAGAATAAATTTTTATAGGATATTTTAATAATACTGAATATTACAATGTTTACAATAAGAGAACTATGATTATGGAGGAATCAATGAATGTACTCTTCATTGAAAATAATGAAAAAAAGATAATAGATTATATTTATCATGTTAATGAATTATATAATACATTATTTATGATGATTGAAGAGAAAATGATAACTCCCCAGTTGACAGGGAGAACATATTTTCTAAATCTAATTCTTTGAATTGGAAAACATATAGTTATTATTCATTTGAAAAATAATTGGGAAATATTGAATCTAGAATAAGAATCGGAAAATAAATTTAAAATTTTTCAACTAATTCCTCTATTATTGTAGTTTTTTACCCAATTAATATTAATGATCCTTTGAATTATAAAAATTGGATAAATGTTATGAATATTGACCATAATCCATTTAAAATAAAATATTATCTGGAATATAGTTGTGTTTTCATAAGATATACTATATATTGGAAAAAAATTAATTTTTTAAAAACATTAATGATTATGTTAATATTGTTATAATTGAGGATAGATTATTTTCCAATTTTTATTTACAATACGTATGAATGAAAATTCAAGATTAATTTTCACTAGTTCCTATAATGGAATCCCTTCGAATTCTATTATATTGTTCATGTTATAAAAACACTAAATTTCTCAGAATAGATTTAGAAATGTTCATTTAAATAGTGTATTTTTCGAAGAGTTGTATGTCAATCAACTACACGATTTTGAAAATGATATATTTTAAAATATGTTTTTCAAATTTCCAAAATCATTTTATGGTCTATATAATGATCTAATTGATTGGTAGGACATATTAACTATATTTTACTATTAAATAATTATAACAATTGAATGGTTAATCCGACTATATTTATAAATAATGTTTCTAATGATATTTTAATTATACAAATATATGTTCCTGATATTGTATTTGGATAGTAAAATGACATAAATTTTAATGCATTTTTGAAATCAAGGAAAACTATATTTGATATGAGCATATTCTGGAAATTAAAAATTTTCCTTACACTTTAAATTTTATAAAAGTCTTATTGAATTTCTCTAAGCCAATTAAAATTTGATAAATATTTTCTGAAAGACTTAATTTCTAATAAATGTTAAACTATGTGAACCCCAATGAGTACTAAATTCATACTAGATGTGGATGAAACTATAATATTAGTGAAGGATAAAATGTCTGGAGGAATGATAGGATGTGACTTCCCGAAACCAGATTGCACTTAATAGTTTTCCAGAGCCTTGTGGGCCACATGGCCAAATGTGCATCTCCACAAATGCAAGAGGTTGTTGACTAGCAGTGAGGGTTGATAGTGTGTACATGGGGAGACTATTCCCCCATTCTAAGAGGGTAGCAGAAAAGATAAATGTGAACATAGGAAAATAGAGGATGAGATATAATTAAATAGTTCAAGCAGACAATGTAACATATATTCAAGGATAACCATAACTGAAAAAACAGGAAAAAAATACAGAAATTTATGATGATATGTCATAAATCAAGGAAACTGGAAATCATGGATATAAGGAAGCAAGCATTACATGTTCCAAAAATGTATAGAGAAAATTAAAAACTATTACAAGCATCCTGAGCACCAGCTTGGTCATCATCCATCAATATCCAACCTAAAAATCATGAAATCAATTGATCAATGTTGTACACTTTTCTTTAACAATAACAACATTCATATAATCTGCACTGGGTACCCAATGGCTCCTAAAGAGGGTGCAGGATAAATATTAGTGGGCCAACAAAAATAGTTTCTATAACATCTGGTATGTGTAATGGATAAGTAACATTTTTTAGTCATGCATATATAATGTAGAGAAGTAGAATGTAACTATATACCCATGTACCTGGTTCAACCATTAGATATTTTCTGAACACATAACGAAGTCATTATTTTATTTTACCCATTTATAAATAAGTCACACATTATCAATGGTGATGATTCCGAGACGTGAAAATGAAACCATAATTTATTGTTAATTAGTAGTGGCTTCATGGTATTCACCAAGACATCCTAGACCATAGGGGTAGGTAACTTAGTAGTGAATAGGTCTAGCTAAAGATAAGAGTGTAATCCTAGAAGCATAGTTAAAAGATATCCACAATAATATGCCTACAAATCATAGGTGGTCAACAATTATAAAATAGATATGTGATGTGACTAGGACATATGTTCTACAAGCATGGAACCTAGTTGTCAACTCGTGATAAAAGGAGTGTATCCCTTGAATCCTTTAATAATATGTGAGGGATCCTATGGTTTGATACGAAGAATCCATGAATAGAAAATTATTGGGGAGTAGGTGGGGCTCTACCTAATAAATTCACATCATTGAATCAGAATGGGGTTCCCATGTACTCATAGAATGATATAATAACAATCCAAGGCAAGACCGATGGAGGCCACTACTATTTAATAATGATGTCGTGTATAATTTCAATTGGTTAATTCCTTTCCATTTATTAGTGTATAATTTCCATGTAGTATGCAACCCTTTAATCACGTCATAATTAATCAATATGTCCATTTGGTTAAATCATTAAATTATTATTAATATCACAAGACCAATTTGTATTAAACCTACATTAAATATATTTAAGGAATATTTAATAATCAAGGTACCCTCCGCTACCTTCCACCATCATGGTATGGGGTGCTACAACCATGAAACTAATTATTCATTCACATTTAAATCCCATCACGTCAAATAATTTGAATATTGGAAAACATCCCTTTCACATTTAATTATCAATTTGACGCACATTTCATAAGTTGTTCATGTTGAAGTGATATAGTACATTTCATTAACCATTACATGATTAAAAAGAATATATTATAAAGAGGATTACGATTATTGTGATTAATCTTGAGAATATTTGAACAAAAGATTAAAAGTGTCCCAACACAAAAAACTAAAATAGGGCATATAATCCTACATGGTATGGATGATGTTTTGGGTGTAACCGCTGACAACTAATCATATATTTGGAAAGAGCATAAAAATATAGTTATAATGAATATAATAATGGAATATTAATTCCATAAAGGACAACTGATGAAATTGGTGGGACCATCATGATAATTCTAAAATCAAGAAACATAAGGGATAAGTTATAGGCAACTCACCTTAGGATTGTACAATAATCCTCCTATGGTTTCAGCATTTGATTTGGCTTGTATCAGAGTAGATCAATGAAAAGAAGAAATAAATTACCTCCTAGAAAACTAGGATGATATAAAGGGATACTCACAACAACATAAAAAGTATTGCGTATATAATGTTGTGCATCCAACGTGATAAACATAAGCTAGATCAGATCCCAGATGAAATAGACCTTTCCTTCTGTATCGTAGGTCTTCCAAAAGATCCAAAATTATAGAAATAGAGGCTTATCCTACTGGAATTCGGATTATTGAGAAAGGGTCCTATGTGTGTGTCTGTAGGGGGGGGATTTAGATAATATAGGGTAAAATAGTAAAATTGACCAAATATTAGAATGTTCATGGTTTGGCTGCATGGTATACAAAACTATGTGCCAACAATGCATGAGCACCTAGAGAATGGGAAACACTACATGGCTAGGCCCCGCAGTTATGGAGACTATACGCCAACTGTGCGATGTGGATATGTCTAAAAGAGTGAAAATTCCCCCAGTAAGATATAATCATGCACCCTACCCACACAGTTTTCTTTGACCATGTTACAAGGCCATTTTCCAAAAAATGAAGGGTTCTTGGCTCCGAAGAAGTTCCAGATGCCCTCTAGAGCATCACTAACCCACCAGGTATCCATAATCGGTCCAAAATAAGGAATTAGACTATAATTCAATGGATCCATATGAGAGTGAAAACAATATTTATTGTATTCCCCCCATAAAATAACCCATCCTCGAGCTCACCTTCTATGGGTGGGTAATTATTATCTGAGAACAACTATGTCTATTGGGCATGTATGTTGGCCTCCCTCTTCAATGTCTTGTCCTACCTGTAGTCTTGCAACAATAATTCCCATACTAGAGGGATGGACCATCCTCGGAGACACTTCCTACTCCAGTAAATAATTATTACTAGTTTTACCTCATAGGATTTATCTATATCTTATTCCACATATTCAATATCAAACGAATTATATGTTTCATCATGATACTGGAAAAGATGTGAATCACGGAATATGCCTTTCATGGAATGGTACCTTTGAGTTAGTACCAACTGATATTCTACCAGACTAAATCACTATAGGATCTCCAATGACCCTATGTAACGTGGTCACCACTTACCTTTCTTCTGAAACCGTTTATGCCTTAGCCTGGGAGATACTCAAAGGAAAACGCAATCTATACCCTTGACCTCTTGAGGATGTTAACATCGATAGATAGAAGATTTTGGTCCAAAATGAGTAGTAGTCATACCATTATGTTTAGCTTAACCTGCTCTGATGTCTCCTAAACAAGACGAATACCTAAAGGGCTACCTTGCCTCCCTCTAACCAGCATAGTAGTGAATGAAATGAACTACCATTCGTGTCTTGAAATTTAGCCATCTGAATTGTTGCATTAAAACTATTATTATAGGAAATATCATCGAGATGAATATGATTGAACAACAAACTGATGAAATCATGGACACATGCTCATTGAATTCCCTCTAAAACATGTAAGGGAAGTTCATATTTTACATCATTTGCGCGTGAAAATATTCATATAGAAGCACATGTGTTCCCATTTCTTTTTCAAATCCCTACCAGAAAAATTACATGGAAATGAGAATCCGTATCTGAAATGATAATATGAGGAACCCTGTGGAATCATATGATTTCATGGACATATAGTCCTCCTAGCTCATCAATGTACAAATTATCATGAATAAGAATGAACTGGGATACTTTCATTAGTCATTCATCAACTACCCATACAGTGTCACCTCCTCTTAGAGTCCTAGGAAACCAGATTACAAGGTATATAGAAACATATTAAAATTTCAATTATGGAATAGGAAGTGGATATATTATGACTACAGGACTCTTGCGCTCTGTTTTCACCTGCTGATAGGTGTAACACCTAGTGATAAATCCTGCTATCTAATGTTTCATCCCAATCCACCAATACTAGCACCAAATATCTTGATACATCATGGAGATGCATAGAAGAACTTCCCATTTAGAAGCATAATACTCATGCATAAAGCCCCATATCATATATGTAGCATCCCAGACACATACATGATTATGCAGTATGTTTTCTCTCTCTACAAACCAATCTAGAGGTGGGTTATCTACAGATATTCTCTCACAGAGAACTAAACCTTCAGGAACTGAAAACTCACCACTCTTCACCTTACTAAGGATTGGAGAGGTAAATGCCAAATGTGAGAGATAATATCAATCCTAATTATCATGAAACTCCATATGTTGCTCAAAAAAGAGGACCATTAACATTCATTCATCACTGGCTTCTTATATGTATGATGATTGATTTTTTTCAACATAGTTTATCAATGACTACATTGCACTTGCAAGGATTATAGGAACTCAAAAAATAAATGTATTGTACATATTCGACCTTTATACACTATATGAAGATTAATTCATTCTTTAAAAACATATATTTGAGTATCTTAGGGTCCGCATACCCCACAATGTGCTCACCCAAAAGATAATGAATCCATCGATATAATACATGGACAACTGCTGCTATATCAAGGTTGTGCATTAGCTAGTTTATCACATGAGGCCTCAACTACTAAGATCCATATGCAATGAATATTTCCTATGGAATCACCACTGCTCTACGATTGAAGCCAGATGCATCAAAAAATATATTATATCCTATTCCTTCATGTAGTGTAGTTAGAATAGGTGTTGAGGCAAGCCTCAATTTCATATATTGAAAGGCTATCACACATGCTTCTGATCATAGTAACATGACCCCCTTCTTTGAAATACAAGTATGAAATGATGAAAGGTATGATATGTCCCTTATGGATACATGTAATATTAATCTAGCCCCAATAAAATGCATATATCAAAAACCATTTTGAGCTGCTCCTATGAAACTACAATACTAACATCCTCTAAGTTAACAATCACTCCTAACAATGATATTATATGACCCAAGAAGTGGCCTTTTTTATCCAAAATTGGCACATAACTTGTGTTGAATTTAGATGATTCTATCATAGTGTACAAAGAATTATATAAGGATGATTGGAATCGTTGATATGAGTGAGAGAACATAGAAATATTTTGTCCACATAGTCCATGAACAAAGGGTGCCGATAGGTGTGGAACACACTATTTACCAAATAATTAAAAATGGATGGTGCATTCTTAAGACCAAATGATATAACTTGGTACTCATATAGATCATACCAAATATGGAGGGTTGTACAATGTGATTATGATGTCCTAAATCACACCTGATGATAACGCGATCTCAATTTGATCGTAGATAAGACCCTATCTCCTTGAAGCTGGTCAAAATATCATCTATTCAAGGAAGTGGGTACTGTTTCTTGACCATAAGATGTTTCAATAATATGTAATCCACACATAGGTGAACGGTTCTATCTAAATTTTGGATAAATGAATGGATGATCCCCATGTGTATGACTGGTTATAAAATTCCTTTAATATCCATATCATCTTAATTCTCCTTGAGCTCATGAAGCTCTGTAGGTAACATCATGTATGGATGAATATACATGGGGGATTATCCTAGAACAATCATGAATGTCAACACTACCACTCAATGAGGTGGTACACTAGAAAAGTGAGCGAGAAATACATCACTAAAATGATCTACAACTGTAGGGAAACCGACTTGATGATGACCATGATCATCTATAAAGGGATTGGTGGTCTGGGTGGGCAATCAACCTATACCATGATTCTGTAGTCGTAATCTACCTACATGGACATCCCACTCTAACTTATGTAGATATATGTATACGTATATTGATGAAGATTATACCCTTAGATGATAGTGGTCCACAAAAAATGTGAAATTGATCCAACAAATCCATATTAAAAATAACATTAAAGATTTTCTTATCGAGAAGAAAGTGGTTTCATAAGAATGGGTATCTATCTAACTCAAAGGGAAAATAATTACATTGGATTATTCCCTCTAATAGTATACCTAATGGTGTATATAGTTTCATTACACCATAGTAATACTATATTTACATTCTGATACATTCCATGATAGAAATATAGATAAAAGATTTCAATGAACCTGTACCAAATAAAGAATATATTATAGTAGATTCTATATTAACAGTAACTCATACTATAGATGCTCTCGTATCCTAATCATCATCATCATATCATTATATAATTTTTCAAAGTAGAATGTACATAATACAAGGGGGTTGGAACATAAGAGGACCCCAGATTTGGGGGTTCTAATGTAGTGGAGACTGATGGCATCCCCAAAAATAAGATTAACCTCCTCAAGCTTGAGTGAAATTTCATTGGGAAGAAAATAGACAGAGGAGCCTGAAGCTGCAAGAGAGGAATTGTTTTCTGCAAATTGTTCCCCTCTATATAGGTGCGGGTGACCCGAGGCCAACTGTTTAGGAGTTATTTGCATTTTCGGATAATGTATAAATCCGACCAAGGAGTGGAACCATTGACAAATATGGAATCATGATAAATTATAGAGTATGTTTCCACTTCTGAGAGATAATTATTGTTCTTTTTTCATAGAATTAACCTTAAGAGGACATCATTAGACTCTGCCAAAAGTGTAGGTTCATCACCACAATGAGCTGTAAAAGTAAGGAAAACACTCCCTACTGAATAGCGAACCACTCTACCACCTCGTATTTCACCCTCAATGCATGAGACAACATTATAAAATTTAAAACAGGCTATTGGTGTAACCCATTTAATCCAACACCCTCACATTTTGTCTCGGGGAAGATTGACAGAAGGATATCAGATGTGAAGGATATGTAGGGCATGATATTTACTCCAAGTTTCAATGATGGTTACCATATGAATCAACAAACTCCAGTATTTCATGATGTATGATCTTACAATTGAGGAATACCCCCCAATTCTAGCATAGTTACGAGCCCCCTAGATTCACTAGCACTCGTAAAATGAGGATAATAGACCTCACTACCCTCTTGGGTCCTTTATTTATAGTCCCCTGAAACCACCACTCCAATAATGACATGTCCCAATGTTTAGGTGATGAGATCATCGTGAAATCAAAAAATAATTTCCATATATCTTGCACCCACTCCCCATTGAATAATACATTCATAGTGGTCTCTTACCGCTTTTTTTGTAGGAGAGAAAGAACAATGCAAGGTTAATGCCACTTTTCATGAAGCATTCGTTCAATGGAATCTGGGAGTTCCTAATTTACCAAACCAGGAAGATATATTTTGTTTGAAGTCTATTATAACACACAATATCGTTCTAGATATCGTGATGATCTACAGTGGTTGAGATCCTCGAAAATCATTGGTATTGAGTATCCTAGACTGATATGGGTGAACATGCATTGATCATGTTCCGATTTAATTATGATAGAATCAAATATGTCATGATTTTACTTGTCATGCACTGCATTGATGAATTCTGGATGTATAATTTCTTTCTAAAAGTTAATCATTGGGGCCAGATACCCCGAGAAGCCAAGCACTGATCCCACCCAATTCTGTTTCCAGAAAAACATACTACCTTCTCCCAAAATCCACCGAGAGTGCTGTTCGAGGCTGGGCATGAGGGGGAATACCAATTTCTATAGAGGGGTTCCCTATAAGTTGTCTGCTTCAAACTTACTATCGTAGCTGTAGAACATAATCCTCTCCAAGAGGGACCATTCCTCCACAATCTCCCATGCGAGTTTGGCATGCATGCCCAGATGCATTTCCCACAAACATCGAACATTAATACCCCCTCATGAATGGGACTATCCATTCTTCCCCATGAAACCCAGTGTCTCTTTATTTTGTAAGAACATCCCAGAAAATGTAAGCCAGAACCATTTCAATTGCTTTGATCACCACCTTTGGAACTAAAGTGGAATCCGTTGCATGCACCATTATAGTATCCCAGACACTGTTATCCTCTGCAATACACCATCCAAAATAAAATAAGTGGCTCTTCTAGTTATGGATTTGACCCGTAATCTTGCTCACCACCAGATCAATGTCCCGAATATGCAATCTTCTAGATGATAGAGGGGTAATAAGTTATTCCATAAGGAAGCGATAAGGCTACATGTCCATTTCTCATGCATAGATGATTTTCATGACTAGCCCCACATTTTTTCAAGATATAAAAATTTATTTTGGAGTGGTTGATCAGCTGATCTTTTTAATTCTACCATGATCATAACAGCTTTTTTGGAACTGCTGGTGATCATGGGTCGAACTATAGAAGACACAAACATCTCCTCAACTAGTCCTACCTATGCTATTACAAATCCTCTCCAAAATCAGCTCAAAATAACCTGCTTCTAAAGGTGGAGATAGATCGAATCCTTTTCAACTCGAGGATAGTAGAAAGGTCTTGTAGAAACATTGAAGATTACTCATATAGTTGTAATCCTGAAACTTCATTAGGTCTCTATCATAATGAGGCATCAGGTTCCCCCTTCACCCACACTGATGACACACTACAATTCTATAAAAATAGAAAATATTGTTGTTACTACTCTAATAAGAATCCCCAAGGGAATGATTCATTCTATTATGAGATCTACTGGCCTGCCACGGTACTGATCCTATATAATTAATACTATTGTCTTCCCTCTAGTTTTTTCATAGTGATAAGATCTTGATTGAATTTTTTATAATTAGGTAGGAGAATGAAATTCATCTACATAGGGCTGGAATAATAGAGCCTTTCCATGAAACACCCTGCATGCAAAACCACATCACTATCTAGAAGTAGTGAAAAACATTGAAACTCTGTTGAAACAAGCTAGATATTAAATAAATAACATTGGAACCTTCTCAAGTTTCTTAGGATATATGGATCTATCATATATCATTGTATGAGGAATGAACTGATCATAGAATATATTATAGGAATCAACTAATAAAATTCTCTAATGACGACAATGCTGGGAAATCACATCCCACAAATGATTGGCCAAATCCTAGAGCATGTATGTGGAATGCTTGACCCTCCACTCTGGATGTGTTGTCAAATGATCAACAATATATATGATGGGTTATAGCCAAGACACTTCAACCTGTGGCCTACCATCCATTGAAAAGGTAGGTGGTTGCTGCTTCTAGAACTCACGAGTCAGATCAACCTTCATTGTTGCAACTCATAGATCCTCGTGCATGGATATCATCGAAAATATAAAAATATCTTAAACAAGGGAATTAGTGCCCATATTAGGTACACCATGAGGTTCATTGAGTGGAACTCATTAAGGTAATACTATCGGCTCTAGGCCCACCAATCCTAGAGAATAGATGTCACCACCTTCCTGGCATACCATACGAGGACTTCATGGTGCAATTGGTCTAACAATTCTTATAACACACCTTAAAACAATTTAACAGGAAATATAGAATCATTAGAGGATATTTAACATAAGGAAACACACTATCAAAGGAATAATTCCCCAAATACCCTCATTTATGGCCATGTATCAGAAAGTGCTCATGTATAAGTTTCATTTTATTTAAAATTTAATTACAAGGTTCACTCCTTTACCATTCATGAAAATGAAAAGGAATGATAAATATGTGAAACCATTTCATATTATAATTCATGTTTCCATTTTAAATGGATTTTCATTCCTATTGAATCAGTTCACATACACCACATCAATGAAAAAAACACACATTTATTTATATCATAATGGATCAACACGGTAAAGTACTTATACCAACACATGAGGGACCACTAACCTCTTGAATAGAGAAATTCAATAAATATTTCACAATGATGATTAATATAAGAAAAAGATAACTATCAAAAAATAAATCAATAATCACACACATATAATGAAATGAAAAATCAGTGAAATGAACATATGTTTCATGAAAATATGCATGAAATGTGAATTCTAGGTTCTAATAATGATGCAAGTAACACTGCTCCTTACCTTCATATCATCAGGCCAATGATGAAATTAAATACTCAATCAGAATAATAATCAAGAGCTATACATAGAATGTGCATAACCAATTCTGAGAGAATATCAATTAAAATAGGAAAAAGTTGAATAATAATTTTAATTCATCAAACGTGGATTTTACCATGAATAGGGGTTCACAACACCCAAGAACGTCTAATGAAAAACTTCCAAGGATTCCATGTCTTCTAAATATTGTCCCGAAATAGTAAATAATGAAATGAAATGTTCTGATTACACTTTGTGACAACCCAGTCATGGATTCCACTTAATTGGTGCCCGGACCCCGGTGGGCCACATGGTCTCAAGTGTATATCCCGAAATTCTAGAGGATTCCTACTAGTAGTGAGGTCTTATGAAGTGTTTATGGGGATAAATTACCCTCATTACTAGTGTTTAGCACATATGATAAATTTTAATAGAAAAAATAGTGGAATAATGGTATATAAATAGTGGATGATAAAAAGTAAAAGAAAAATAAGTACAACGATAACAATATAAATTGGAACATCATACAGTAACTGATGATGATATGTCATGAATCTAGAGAACATGAAAACATGGATACAATATAGCTGAGATAACATGTTCCAAAAAATAACAAATCAAATAAAAATTATATTCCAAGCATCCAAATACCTGGATTAGTCATCTTCTATCAAGCTATATCATAAAGAGCTATCAATCAAGTGTTCAATGATGTGTAAACCCTTTTATCAACACCTTCATTCATGAAATCTACCATGGGTACCAAACGTTTCCCAGAGAGGGTGTGAGTTAGATCTTAGTGGGCTACCACCAATGGTGTCTATAACATCTGGCATGTGTAATGGAAATATAAAACTGTGTATGCATTCATATATAATGTAATGAAATTCAATGTAACTATATACCCAAATACATTCAACATCCCTAATTGGGTTTCTGAAAAAAAAAACATTGTCATTAATTGATTTAACCAATTTATAATTATGTCACACCTTATCAACGGTGAAGGTTCCATGATGTATCAAGGAAACCATATTAAGTAGTTAATAAGAAGTGGGTCCAAGTAATTCACCATGGAACCCCAGATCATAGGGGTTAGTAACTCTGTAGTAACTAGGTCTAGCTAAGGGTAAAGTGTCTTCCATGGAGCATAGTCCAAATATTACAACAACTAGAAACCTACTGAATATAAGGTGATCATTTAAGGTCATAAAATGATATGTAGTGACTGTGCACTAGGGGATTTTACAATGGAACCTATTCTTTATTACTAGATACACATAATTTATCCCTGAAATTCATTAATACTATCTAACTAATCATATAATGGCACACAGAGAATCTAATAATAGATAAGGATTGGTGTCTAGTTGGGTCTCAATCTAAGAAAGCCACATCCTTGAATCAGAACGGGGTTTCCAAATTGTCATGGCATTCCTCTATAATAATCCAGGATGAGCTCGAGTCTGAAAACACCAATTGGATGATAATGTAATGTATAACATAAATTTTTTATATGCTTTTCCTTTCATTATTATCAATAGTCCATGTAGCCTGAATCCCTTTAATCATGTCATAATCAATCAATAAGTTCAACAGGTTCAAGAATTTCCATTAATTATTTTGACAAGGCCAAGTAGTATACAGACACCATTAAATTGATTTATGGAAATTTCAATAATAATGGTTCACTACACTACCTTCAACTAACATGGTAAGGGGTGCTATATTCATTAAAAAAATTATTCAGTCTCTTTTAAATTGGGCCAATTCATATTCATTGAATATATTCAGATTTCACTTTCACATTAAATTAATAGTTTGAAGAACTTTTCTTAGGTTGGTCAAGTTGAAGTAACATGGTACATTCCAATCAATATTACAATATCCAACAATCATCTAATATAATGAGGCTTACCAATATTGTGGTAAAGCTCGATTACATCCGAATGACAGTTCAAAAGTTACCCAACACAAAAAACTCAACTATGGAATATCATCATATGTGGGTTGGATGGAGTTATGCTAATAACCACTAAGAACTAATCAAATATTTTGTTAGAGCGTATCCATATAATTCTAATGAATATAATAATGGCATATATAATTAATAAAAACACCTGAAGAAATCGGTGCACCACACATGATTATTACAAAATCAATGAACTTGAGGAATGAGTTATAGACCTCCCCCATATAATTGTATGACTCTAATTATCTAATATCATCCACTGATTTGGATCATATTAGACAAGATCTCTGAAAAGAGGAAAAACTATGATACCTTGATAAGTAGATCAAGAGAAATAGAGATAAAGAATGACACAAAAGGAAATGAGTACGTACTGTTTCATATCCAATGTGATGAAAATATGTTCGATCGGATCCCGGATGAAAGAGATATTTCAATCCTCAGAATAGGCCTTCAAAAAGATGAAATATAAGAGAAATGGAGTATAATGACATTTTAATTCAGATTTTTGAGGAAGGATGGGTTTTATTAGATCATTAAGGGTAAAATATTAAAATTACACAAAAATTAGCATGTGCACAGTTTGGCCACACAATTTTCCAAACCATACACTAACCATGCACATGCACCTGGGGAAAGGGGCCTGCCACATAGTTAGGCCGCACAGTTAGGAAAAAATTGTGCCAATAATGAGATATGGCTCTACCTGAATGTGTTAACATCCACCTATTTAGATCTAACTATCTTCCCTACACACACAGTTTTTATTAACCATGCAACAGAGCTAGTTTCGCCAAAAGATGGGTTTCGATTTCCGAATAATCCCTAGACACCCTAGAGGCCTTCTCTAACCCACTAGGCATCCATAATTTTTTAAAAATGAAGAATAATACTGAAATATAATGGATTCATACCTGAGTCAAAACCTAGGTTCTAACATAGAATGCGAACATTATTTGACTACATGAAAGCTAGATATTATAATTTATGTCTATATGTTTGGAAGATGGAATTATAATCCAAAAAAATCTATTTAATAGTGGATAATATATTAATTATATATGTGAATGGAATTGCAATCATTGTTTTTTTACAAAATTCATAACTATTTTAAATTATTTTCTTATTTTGATTCTGACATTAGGTAAACCAAAATTGTAAGATAAATCAAATCAGGTATAGGTCACTTACTAGGTAAATTATTAATATCATGGTGTTATAGAATGTTATTATTAGTACCATTTCACACAACTAAGATATAGTACATTATGTTACCAATTTTAGTACTCAAAGATTGTAGAAAAAACAAACCCTATTGGATTTGAAGGATTATTTAGGTAAAATGTCTATATATTTTTTAATACATTAAATATTTCAATATAAAAAAAACACATTACATAATTGTAGAAAAACATAGATTTGGGATATCACTAATTAAGTGAAAATGATACAAAAAGAGATATCATTGTGGAATACATTAAAATATCCAATAAACTTGTATATATTTTTATTAAACCAATTGATTTTTTGAGGTCAAAAAATTTAATATTTGATATTGGTTTTATGGGGATATTATTTATAACAGAATGATAATCTTGTTGTTATTATTATAATCATTATTATTATATATATTGGATGAATGTGATAAATTCAGGGGTATTGATCCCTTTATTAAAATTTTTTCTATTATGATAAAATTTATAATATTATTATTTGCAGTTTTTTTGTTTTATTTGATAAATTTGAAAAAGGGGGAGAAAATTGGGATTGGTTTTCATATTCAAAAAAAGAAGTTGTTTTTTGTGATGAGGGTTTATTTTTTTAATTTGTATTATTATTTTTTAAAATTAATATCATTTGATTTAAAATTTTAATAGAAAGTATATATATATTTTACATATTTATTAATATTCTTTTTTATATTTTGAAATATATTAAATTCAATACTTTTATGAATATTTTCTCATTTTACATTTTTTAGTTTAATAAATGTTTTAATATGGTTATTAGAATTTTACATTTAAAATCCAATGTTTTATATTTTTTTAGATATATATATGTGTGTGTGTTTATATGTGAATATACATTAATACATTTTTATATATCAATACATTTATATATTCTTATAAAATTCCACTGTATGTTTATTTAATTTTAATGTTTATGTAATTTTTATTTTTTATTTTTTAAGAATATGCATACATATTTTTGTATATAGATATGTTAATATTTAGGGTGTATATACTTATACAATTTACAATGTCCATATTCTCCCCACGTTTGAAAAATCCATGGCAGCACTAGTGTGGAACAATCATTTTATTCCAAACACCTCATATCCATGCATCAAAAACACATTTACTAGCATGGTCATGAGACACCATTTAATTTAAATTCCTCTAATCTACATGCTTTCATTGCACACCGTCTATATCCATCTAGATTCATTCATTCACTTCAGCTTCATATATCCACAACAACACTACATTACGACACTAACATCCCACATATACCATAATCATGAAATCTCATCACCATAGGATGATGTCTCTTATGATAGAAGCACCACTAAAGACCAATTTTTAGAAGAATCAATGAAGGTAATTTTCAATGAAAATAATAAAAAACAGATTAGATATTTTAGATATAATGTTGAAGAATATAGATAATTCAATTTTGATGAAGAGAGAATAGAAAATGATAATTCCCCAGTTTAAGGACAGTACAAATCTTCTTAATCTGATTCTATGAATTATAAAACACATACACATCCTTCATTAAAAATTTTATTTTAAAATTCTTAATCATGAATAAGAAATCAAAAATCATTTTTTTAATTTTTATGAAAATTGGTCAATTGATCTAGATTTTGTAAATATTAATGTTGAGGATACTCTAAATTATTCACATTGGTCAAATGTTACACATGATGAAATTAATAAATATGATAAAAATAACATCTAAAATCTTACTATCTTTCTTAATGATAAACATTCTTCTAGAAAAAATGATTTTTTAATAAAAATAAAGAGTATGGTAATATAGATAGAAATAAGTCGAGATTAGTTTTCGAAGGGGATTTACAAGAAGTATTCATTGATATTGAAGATTAATTTTAACCAGTTACTATAATATAATCTATTTGGATTATATTAGATTTTTCAATTTATAAAAACAGTAATTTGTTTCAAATAGATGTAAAATGAACCTTTTAAATGGTGTAATTTTGGAAGATGTGCATTCTAGGCTTCCAGCCAATTTTGAAAATGAATTTTTTTTAATCAGGTTTTCAATATTTTTATTGAATTTTTTCTAAATATAGATCAAAGTGATCGGTATGACTTATAAACTATATTTTAAAAATAAATAATTTAAACAATGGAATGATTGATCTAACGTTATTTATAAATGATTTTTAATGATATTTTAATTTTAAAAATATATATTTTTGATATTGTATTTGTATCGACAAATGATATAAATTGTAATGAGTTTTTGAAATTAAGAATACATGAATTTTACATGAACCTAATGGGGGATATAATAAATTTTCTTGGGATATTTCTTTTTATAATAGTTATATAGAATATCCCTAAATAAAATTATTTTTATAAATATTAAGTTAAAATATTCCATCATATTTCATGTAATACTATTAGAACCCCAATTATTATTAATAGTAAACATGATGGGGATGAATCCTTATAATTGATGAAGTATAAATTATATAGAGGAATGATAGGAATCAAACATTATTTTACTACATCAAGGCTTCATTTTATGATTTATGACTATATATGTGCAGGATATCAATCTAATAAAAATGAAATTCAGTTAACAGTGGATAATATATTAAATATTTATGTGAATGTAAGTGTTATAATTGGTTTGTTTTACTCAATTAAGAATTATTTTAACTTGTTAACTTATTTTAATTCTAGATTTAGATAAGTCAGTAGTGAACAGAGAATCACATTAAGTATTTGTCACTTACTGGGCAACTAATTAATATCCTGGAGTACCAAAATGGAATTTTTAGTTTCATTTCCTTCAACTGATGTATAATACATTAATAATGTAAATTTTTGTGCTAAATGTATTTGGATAAAACAAAATCTATCTAATTTTAATTTTTATTTAGATAAATGCCATTATTTTATTTTAATAGATTTACTATTTGAATATCAAATAATACTTTATAGATTTTTAGGAGAAAGACATTGATGTTATATATCCTTCTTTAAGAGATCATTTTACAAAAGAATATATCATTGGGGGAATAAATTCCAACAGAAAATAAATTTGCAGATATTTTTACTAGAAATACGATTCAATCAGGTTTGAAAAAATAACGTTCGAAATTGGTTTTATGGGGATTTAATTTTGGAGAGAATGATAGTCATATTATTAGTATTATTATTGTTATTATTATATATTTAGACAATTTCTAATATATTGGGTGATTTAACCCTTGTTTTTTCTATTATACTGCAAGTAATAATTTATTTATTTTTAGTATCTTTTGGTTTTTTCGATAAATTTAAAAAATTTGGAGAAAATTTGAGTTTGGTTTTCAATTACAAAAGAGGTATAATGTTTTATACGAGAGTTTATATTTTAATTGGTTATAAAAAATTTTAAAATGTAAATCATTTCATTATAAATAATTATGAAAAATATTTTAATTTTTATTATTATTTTTATATTCATTATTTCATTTTTTTCACAGATTTTAAACTAAAATATTCTCTTTAGAAAACTTCCTTAAAAATTTTCTAGTTTACTAATTCCATTAATATGATCATTTGAATTTCAATTTTTAGATACCTAGTATTGTATTTTTCGAATTATACATATAAACATATTTATTAATACATATTTATATATCAATACATTTATATATTATTTTAAAATTCTATCATATGATTAATTAAATTTTAATGTTTAAATACTTATTATATTTGAGTTTTGTAAGGATATATTTAAATAATTATATATATATATATATATATATTCATATTTATTTAATATATAAATATAAAATTTACAATGTTCATGTTATCCCCATTTTTGAAAACACTATGGATTCACTATTGAGGCAACATCATTTTACACAAAACAACATATCCCCATCTATCACGAACTCCTTCACCATCTTAGGCACGTGACATCATTTAATTTCAAAGCCTCTAATGTAGATGCTTCCATAATGCTCTGTCTGTATCCATGTAGATTCATTAATGCACATCATCTTGAGGTATCCACAATAATACGGTAGTAAAACACAGAGAGTTAACATATGCCATCGTCACAAAATCTCATCACCATCGAATGGAATCTCTGGCGACGACATCCACAGTAGCGACCACACAGTGGAATCAACAATCCTTGAAGGACTATAATACCACTATTCAGGTACTTTGTTTTATATTTATTCTATAAGTTGTGTTTTTATATAGAAATGTCATGGAATTAATAACGTTATTCTCAATTAATCGGTATGTGCTCATCCGATAGTTTGTATGAACCTAATATGCACATTTCATAGTTACTTTGTGGTTCCAGTTGTGAAATTACTACAAGTTCATTATACATAATGTGAATTATTTTTAAAACCAATTAGGTTAGTGTATTGAACCTATAATGTAGCTTTTATACATACCGTAAGTGATAACATTACATTAACTATTTTAAATTGGGGTTTTGAAATTATATTTACAAAACAGGATAGGGTTGCAGGCATTTTCCAAATGGTTTTTAGCGAAGCGTGAACCTCGTTTACCCTTCTCCCCTCTCCATGAATTGTTAGCAGGGTTCACACATCCAATGCAAATTCTCTGACGGAAGAGTGAACCTTGTTCACTGTTCCTCCAGATTTTTTTTAAAAATATATATATATATATATATATATAGATAAAAACAATAACTATCTAAAAATTAAAATCAGTAATAATAATAAAAATATAATATGATTCAAATGTGATACAAACTAATTAAATAAATATTTAAAAATTAAAAATTCGTTCATATTTATTAAATATCAATAAAAATTAAATAAAAATTAAAAATATTAATAAAATTTAAAAAACATTCATAAATTTTGATAATATATATAAATATAAATACATATTCGATTAAATATTAAATAACTATTCCAAAATATTTTTTATATATTTTTAATATAAATGAATATAAAATTATTTAAAATAAATATTAATAAATATAAATAAATAGTAACAAATAGTAATAAAATAGTAATAAATATTCATTACCAATTCAAAAATATTAATTACGTATTTATAAATATTCATAAAAAAATATTAAAAAATACCAATAAATATTAACAAATCTGTATAAATATTAAATTAATGTCCATAAATATTAATTAAAATATTAATCTAATCTTCACAAAAAATATAAAAAATGTATTTAAAAATTCATAAATACTAATAAATATAAATCAAATATCATTAAATTCCAATTAATTTCAATATAAGTAAATAATTGTTAATATATTATAACTAAATTTTCTGAAATATAAATAAAATATTAATAAATATTAATAAATAATAATGAAATCATTTTCACTATTTATTAAAATCATTAAATTTTAATTTAAAATTTAATAAATATGGAAAAAAATATTAAAAAACATGAAATAAATATTAATGCTTATAAATTAATATTAATGAATAATAATTAAATATGAATAAATATCAATGAAATATCGAAGTTTTCCAATAAAAATTATTAAATAATAGATAACTATTAAATAAATATTAATAAATATTAAATCTGTATTGTTAAATATGGTTTAATATTGAATAAATAACCATAAATATTATGAAATATTTATAAAATATACATAAACATTCAAAATTATTAATAAATATTTGCAAAGTATTACTAAATGTTAATAAATATTCATGAATATTAATATTTTATTATATTTAATAAAATATATGAATTATTATTTTAAGGATAATTTTTAATTATTATCATTTTATAAAATTTATTTAACATTTATTAACTTTTATTATTATATTTTTATATTAATTACAAATCAATTATTATATATATATATTTTTATAAAAAGGGGGCTTGAGGCTCAACTTTTTAAAATAAATTTTTTTAAAATTAGGAATATTTATTTTGTATTTATTAATATTTAATATGTACTTATTTATAATTGTGAATACTTAAGTATATTTATTTTAATTTTGTTTAATTTTTTGATAATATTTAGATATATTTATAAACATTGCCAAATTTTTTGTGACAATTTATTAAAAGTATTTATTAATTTTTTATATTTTGGATTATTAAATTAATATGTATTAATATGTATTAATATATATTGTATGTATTGGTATTTATGAGTGTCTAATAATAATTAATAAAGTTTTATTACTTTAATGGAATATATAATTAATATTTGATTTGTAATTAAATTAATAATTATTGATTTTTTTAACATTTATTAACATTTGTTAATATTTATTGGTATTTATTAATATTTTTCGGTATTTATGAATATTTATTCATATTAATTTATATTTAATTAATATTTTTGAATAATTAATTAATATTTATAAATATTATGTTACTATTTTTAAAATTTTTATATTTATTTACATTTTTTTATATTCATTAATATTTATTCAATATATTTTATTAATAATTTTTTATCAATACTTATAAATTTTAATTTAATTTTTATTTATATTATTAATATTTTTAAATATATAAATAATTATTATAGATATTTTATCAATAATAAAAAATTATTTACTAATATTTTTTATTTAATTACAATTAATTATTTTTTAAATAATTTATAATTTTTTATTAATAATTATTTTATTGTTTTCTTAGATATATATTTATATATATAGTGAGATTAATAATTTAAAAAAATAGAGGATGAGTGAACGGTTTGAAATCTTCATTCTGAAAATTAGAACAAGAAGGTGGATCCCAGTTCCTACTTCTAGGAGATGAGAGAACCACGAATGAGGTTCATTCTTTTCCATACCCCGTTTTGAAAATTCCCACACCCTTTCCTATTTTGTAAAAAAAAATAAAAAATTAAATCAAGGATTAAAATGTTTTCCAAACATGAAAGTATCGTGATGAAGTCTACAAGGGGACCACATAGGTTATCTACCAACCATGAATCATAAACACTAGTTACTTCATAAAGGATGTACCTGCCATAAAGGTAACTAGTAAGTGACTTTGATGATAATGTTCAATTTTACCAAGAGTTTTAATATTTTCTGTTCCAACATGTATTTTTTTAGAACCAATAAATTTTCAAAACTAGACACATGAATTTATTTATTAAATGGACATGAAATTAGTATAATTACAACATGACAATCATTGTTCATATAGTTAGTATATATACCACATGTCAATGTTCACATGGTGAGTATATTCCCCCATCACTATATGAACTTGTTTATTTTTTAGAAAGAATATATTTTACTATACATTATTAAGTATTAATATATATTAAATTATAACATGTTTTTTAAATTATTTATTATTAATTATAGTTATATTTAAATTAATGTTATAATTGAACAACTTTGTATAAAAATTATCAGCAGAAAAATATAGTGAACATTATTTTGTAAATAATATTTTTCATAATAATTATGTTATGGTCTATTTTATATATCTATAGAAATGTCAGAATGTTGAATGTTTGTTTTTTATTCATGTGAATATTTTTTATTTTCCTTATATATATTATTCAATGCATTTTGAGGTGATTTTATATATATATAAAAATTCACAATGATTATATATGTTTAATCATGATAATTCAAGTTGTTGGTAATAGTTATAAATACAATGTTTAATATTTTATAACATGGATTTTGTCATTATTTATTGAGACACACCATGATCATGTGGTTAATGAAACATAATTATCTATTTAAATGAAAATAATCACCTAAAATAATATAAATCAAAATATTTTTTCAATAACCTCGATGATGATTATTGATACGATTACAACGTGATAAAAATAAATCAATTTTACGATTAATGAGAAGTACTAAATCCAAAAAAATGGATATTGTTCTTGAAATGCACTGTGTTGCATTTGTTGTCAATGAGGCATGATGTTGTCATGGAATGAATGGATGTCAAGGACTGTCAAGATGTGAATGAAAAAGGATGTGATGGTGTTGGTGATGAATGGAGAATGGCCATGGTACTAAGATGCATGTCACTTAGGAGATTCACTAAGTGACATAGGATGTTGTGGTTGAAACATTCTCCATTGATATCAGACGATTGTTGAACTGATCTTTAAGTTCCAAGAACTTGTATCAACTGGATACAAAGTCATAACATGATTAGAAGACCATGCATTATAGTGACAATGCATGAGGAGTTGAAAGTGATCCATCCATAAGTTCTAAGTTGATGAAGTGGATTAAAGAAGTCCATGCACTATCACTTAGTTCATGTGAATTTGAAGAAGATCCAATTTGATCTCTGATTAGATCAATGAAGAACGTTGAAGAATTATTTGATTCAGGAGCTCGGTTGATGAAGAACCTTCAAGAATTTCCCTCCTAAGTAATGAATATATGTTGAGGAGATTGGAAGAATTATTATGAAGAAGAAATGAAGAAGGGAGAAATGAAGAGGAAGGAGTGGCTCTTGGCATTTCACATTATGTATGTGGTTACTTTGTTTTTATACAACGTACTCTCATGCCTTTGCCAAAAAATATGGCTAGCCAAGGCACCTTGAGGGTTCAAACCCCAAGGCATGGGCGCTAGGGCACCACACCCATGGGGGAAACCGTGGGGCAAGCCAGGGCGGCAGGGTGCACCGAAGACACCGCATGGGCGTAGGGAGCGAGCCCCCAAGAGTGTCAGCGTGCATAGTGGGCGCCAGTGGCGCGCCCGCAGAGAGCAGAGTGGGCGCAGTGCACGCCCGCAGGGAGAACACGATGCGGGGCGGCACCGTGGAGGGAGAAGATGCAACTGAGGTGAGGATGGGAGCGCTTGGGTGATAAACCGCGGAAAACAGCGCGCCGTTTCGATGTGGGACGCGCAATTTTTCCACGGAGCAAATCGTGGCCATCCATCTGATCTCGCGGACGATCCGAGCCGCTCATCTAATCGCGCCATTCGCGATCTGATCCAGGCCATCCGAAGACTATTTGATCGCCTGATCCGATGGCTCTGAGGCATCTCTTTCCTCGAGCTCGCCCGAGGTACCTCCCGCGACGCCGCCTGAACCAGTGGCCCTCCGAGCACCGATTTCGAGCTCCGGGCCACCATTTTCGAAGCCGAATGCTCCATTGAGTTCTTCTGGACCTACTAAACAGAACCATTCTATAAAATGAGCATGCATGCAGAAAATGAGGATTTCGAAGTTTGGCCGAGGCAAGAAACGCTGCCGAGGCCGTGAAGGGTTTATACCTTTGCATGGATTGGAAGAGAAGAGGCTGTGCATGCGTTTTAAGTCGCATGCACGTAGAGAAAAATAAAAAGAGAAGCACGCGCGGAGAACCGAGGAGAAAGTTCAAGATTTTAAAAAATTTTGAAGATCCGAATACTTCGGGGATTTGAGATTTATCCCACGCGGAAGTTTTGAGGCCTCTCTGCCTATAAAAGGAGAGCCCATGCTCTCGTTTAAGCTGGCTGAAGTTTTGTTGAAGATCCGGAGTCCCGTGAGAGCGCTTAGCCTCGCGAAGTAGAAGCCCTGCGCGTACCACTTGCGCGGCAGAAGCCCAAAGCCTCCTGTTGGCTTCGTGAGTTCCTTTTGCGCACTTCTTGTGCGAAAGAAGAAAGGGTGTCCCCTATGCGCCTTCCGTTTGCGCGGCAGGAAGACCCGAGGTAGCCGCATCACTTGCGCGCTCTCGTGGTTTGTTGAGGCTTGCGCGGCCGAGGTGCCTTGCACCTTTGAGGAGCTTGCATGACAGAATCTTTGCGCGGCCGCTTGAACCGAGGATCTTGCACGCTTTGTCCAGTGTGACCCTGCGCAGCTGTGAAGAGAGGAAGGCCGCACCCCTTGCGCACCTCCTTTGAAGGCAGTGGTTCGGGCAAGTTGAGAACTCACTTGGACAGTGAGCAAAAGAAGGCCGAGACCACGCCCTTGTGTGTGCAAAGTGAAGACACCCTACGGGTGGTATAAGTGAAAATGAACAATAGGCCGTAGCCTTGTTTGTGTGCAAGAAGAGAAGGAAGGTCGTAGCCAAGTGGGAAGACAAGAGGGACTTAGAACCCAAGTGTGTGCATAAGCACCAAGTGAAGACCACACATTTTGTGTTTGTGCAAAGTGAAGGAGGAAGGCTAAAGACTTACCTTAGTGGTGTGTGTGCAAAGGAATAAAAAGGTCGAACCTAGTGTGTGCACTAAGTGAAGTGTATACACTTAGAAGAAGTGGAAGACTCTCACACTAAAGTATAACACACATTCAAGTGTGTAAGCAAATTGAATAAAACGTGTGAAGGAGTGAGAAGGTGTGTGCTTAAAGAGGATATACCCTTTGAGGTTTTATTGCACCGAGAATATGAAAGGGGAATTGAATGCATGCATGCATGCACATGCGCACGTAATCAAAGTCCAAATCAGTGGTGTGCATTTGAGTTGACCAAGACCAGAGGATCTTGAAGAAATTGAGAAGGTCTTGCAGTCAGTGCATGAAGATGCAGAGATTCCATGCACTCAGTGCCTGAAGTTGTTCTGATATGAGACTGGACAAGACTGAAGTTAAAGATATTAGTTGTCTGAGTATTCAGTAGTTGAAGAGAGAAGCCAGGTCATCCTTAGAAGAAGGAGATAAATCCTGAGCAAGACGAGAAGACCTAATCATCACAAGTGATCAGAGGTACAGAGCAAGGCCAGCAGTCTTTATCCCAGACTGCTGAAGATACTTGAAGAAGCTTAAAGTAAATAAGAGCTACTCGTGAGACTCGAGGAGCCAGGAGAAGCCCCGTGTGAGACTCAGGGTGGAAGAAGTCTTCAGTGGGATTCTGGAGCAGGGTAGTGAGACTCTGGTAACACTGTGGGACGCAGTATAAAGACCCTCCTGTGGGACTCAGGAGAGATAATGTGGGACTCTGTATCCACCATTGTAATACTAACCGATTATAATGGAGAAACCATGTTGGGGTGTATAACCAACATGGCAAGGATGTAGGCCTTTGGTGCCGAACCTTGTAAATCCCAGTGTCCAGTGCCTTTACATTTACTGCATCATTCGTGGAAAGGTGAGAGATACAAGAAGAGTGGATCGAGGCTTTAACCAGCCATAAGGGTTTAATTGATTAAGAATCAATTAGTAAAAAGTTTTAAGGGATCATTGATTCACCCCCTCCCCCTCTTAGTGATTCACACTGATCTGGGCACTTCAATTGGTATCAGAGCGAAGGTTACCTCTAAAAGATCCAAGGGAGTCTTTATGGAGTGCAGATTTGAGGAAATGAGTGACCAGCCTCAAATGGAGATATCTGCCAAGACTCAGAAAAATAGAAAGAAGAAACAGGAAAAGAAGATGAAGAAGAAGGTTGTTGCAATCAGAGAAACTCCTTCTATGGAAAGAAATGTGAAAGTCACATCAGATGACAATTCCTTTTATCATTCTTCTGATGAAGCCTGCTCTAGCTGTGATGAAGATGGAAGGAACAATGATCTTCTAAATGAAATCAAATATCTTCAGAAGACAGTCCCCAAGGACGTGGCAATGTGTATAGCTACAGGCCTCCTTGATCTTCAAGAAGAAAAATTACAGCTAGAAGATGAAGCCAATTCTCTGGAAGTCCAATTGGCTAAAAGGGTTGGCATAACCAACACTCTCAGAAAGCTGGTAAAGGCTAAAGATGAAACCGTTTCTCTTTGCAATGAAAGATATGAAGACACTGCTGAAGAATTGCAAAGATGCCTTTCTGAGAAAGAATTCTTTAAGACAATGGTCAAAGAAGTTTTCCATGCACTGGAAAAATTGCACAGATTTTCAATGGTTGTCAAAGATGCTCAACTAGAAGACAAAGTCAAAAGGGTGAAGGAGCTTGACAACTCATTGCATGAAATAAAGAAGGTGCATGATGACCAGATGGAATAGATGAAACAGAATTGGGAAGGTTGGCTAAGATTGGTTGAGGATGAGAAGAACTCCCTCAACATGAAATGCTTTGAACTGGAGGTGATATTGAAAAATCTGCAATCACCCAATGCTGAAGCCTCCCAGTCAGCTAAGAGAAGAAATGTTTCTACTCAAGTGAGCATTGAGAAGGATGATTCCAAAAGGAGGACATCCTCTAATAAAAGGGAAACATCTTCCAAAAGGAAGGTACCATCCATCCCATCTTGTACTAATGCTTCTAATTGTGTTTCCACAAAAAGTGCAGGATGGAAGAATAATTCCAAACAAGTATGGATGAAGAAGATGAAGAAAGAGAGCTCTCCTGAAGCAGCACAACAATTCAAGACAAGTACCCTACAATCAAAAGGACACAAGAGTTCATGATTTGTGGGTCAATGTTTGTGTTGTAATAAGTATGGGCACTGTGCAAAGGATTGTTGGTTCAATCACTGAATGTAAAAGCACAAAGGAAGCCCTTGCCAAGGGGGAGCAAGCCAGAAGAAAAGAAGCAGCATCCACAGGTCCAGAGACATATGTTTACTACAAATAGATTTGGATTACTTGACAACATCTGGGATGATTGCAAAAGTGTTCAAAAAGATACATGTCAATCTCCAACTGTATCCAGAGCTAAAAATAAGAAAAGATCAAAGAACCTGGCTCAAAATGAATCCTTGGGAAGCAAGCATAAGAAAGTGGAAGATGCTCCCAAGAAGATTATGAAAAAGGAAGAGAAGACCTTGGAGTCTAAATCCAAGAAGGGTGATGCATCCAGAAGGACCACCAAGAAAACATGCTTCTACTGTGGAAAGAAAGGACATATCATGGATCTTTGTAAACAAGCCATGAAACTGAATAGAAGCAGACTGGACTCAAAAAGACAATCAATCCAGAAGAAGTAGAAGGGATTGATTGAAAATAAGTTGCCTAAGAAAGGTAGCTTAACAGCATCAAAAGAACCATGTGGAATTTCCAGAATTGAGGCCACACTTCCAAGTGACATACTTGTCATATGGCCAAATCAGTTGCAACTTGCCAAAGAACTGCAGAGAGATGAAGATGAAGTTATGGCAACTGCTAAGGAAAAAGGGAAGAAGAAGATTTCACATGAAGATGTGTTGAGATCCACACCAGCACAAACATCATTGAAGATCAAATGTGCAAGTGTGAAGAATGGTGAAAATGGGACATCTCGGTTGAGAGAATATTCTCAACCTTGTTGTTCACATTGATGATCCAAGGAGGTTCCATCTTATTCCCTAATCACTTGTATTTACATGTGCTGACATTGCAGGGAATTGAAGATGATGATCATTCTCAGCTGGAGGATGGTTTAGAAAGAATTGAGTGCTCCCCTTGAGGGGGAGCCAATCTGTAGAAGATGGGATTCTGAGATTTAATACAATCTTGAGAAAAGTGAAGGTATTCCAATCATACTTTCATCCCTTGTTTCTTAATTGTATTCATCATGACAATTAAGGGGGAGTATTGATTGAAGAGAAATGGTTGAAAGGGTAAGCTTTATCTTTGCACTTGAACTTTCTAATGTGTTTGGTGAAGTATGTGCAGGATTTAGCAATTCATTGTTATATCTGAAAAATTTCAAGCCCCTTGAAGCATGATCTCACATGTATAGTGAATGTTGGACAGCATTGAGTACCTTGGTTACATCACTCTTGTTTTCTACACCGGGTTAGACCAAGTAGACTTAGAGTTGATTTACTAAAGGTTCTTTGCTAAAGAGAACATGTGACATCATCCCTCTCTCAGTGTTTTTCAATAAAATATTTTTCAAAGGGAGGAAGTGATTTTTGAAGAGAACCACACCACACCTTTGCATTTGATTTCCAATAAGGGGGATAAAATATTGGCACACATATTGACCCATTCATATGTGCTGAAGAAGTGTATTGACAACAAATACAAAGGGGGAGATTGAAATGCACTATGTTGCATTTGTTGTCAATGAGGCATGATGTTGTCATGGAATGAATGGATGTCAAGGACTGTCAAGATGTGAATGATAATGGATGTGATGGTGTTGGTGATGAATGGAGAATGGCCATGGTACTAAGATGCATGTCACTTAGGAGATTCACTAAGTGACATAGGATGTTGTGGTTGAAACATTCTCCATCGATATCAGACGATTGTTGAACTGATCATTAAGTTCCAAGAACTTGTATCAACTGGATACAAAGTCACAACATGATTAGAAGACCATGCATTGTAGTGATAATGCATTATTAGTTGAAAGTGATCCATCCATAAGTTCTATGTGGATGAAGTGGATTAAAGAAGTCCATGCACTATCACTTAGTGCATGTGAATTTGAAGAAGATCCAATTTGATCTCTGATTAGATCAATGAAGAACGTTGAAGAATTATTTGATTCAGGAGCTCGGTTGATGAAGAACCTTCAAGAATTTCCCTCCTAAGTAATGAATATATGTTGAGGAGATTGGAAGAATTCTTATGAAGAAGAAATGAAGAAGGGAGAAATGAAGAGGAAGGAGTGGCTCTTTGAATTTCACATTATGTATGTGGTTACTTTGTTTTTATACAAAGTACTCTCATGCCTTTGCCAAAAAAATATGGCCAGCCAAGGCACCTTGAGGGTTCAAACCCCAAGGCATGGGCGCTAGGGCACCACGCCCATGGGGGAACCCGTGGGGAAAGCCAGGGCAGCAGGGCGCACCGAAGACACCGCATGGGCATAGGGAGCGAGCCCCCAAGAGTGTCAGCGTGCATAGTGGGCGCCAGTGGCGCGCCCGCAGGGAGCAGAGTGGGCGCAGAGCACGCCCGCAGGGAGAACACGGTGCGGGGCGGCACCGTGGAGGGAGAAGATGAAACTGAGGTGAGGATGGGAGCGCTTGGGTGATAAACCGCGGAAAAACAGCGCGCCGTTTCGAGGTGGGACGCACAATTTTTCCGCGGAGAAAATCGTGGCCATCCATCTGATCTCGCGGACGATCTGAGCCGCTCATCTAATCGCGCCATTTGCGATCTGATCTAGGCCGTCCGAAGACTATTTGATCGCCTGATCCGACGGCTCTGATGCATCTCTTTCCTCGAGCTCGGCCAAGGCACCTCCCGCGACGCCGCCTGAACCAGTGTCCCTCCAAGCACCGATTTCGAGCTCCGGGCCACCATTTTCGAAGCCGAAGGCTCCATTGAGTTCGTCTGGACCTACTAAAAAGATCCATGCTATAAAATGAGCATGCATGCAACAAATGAGGATTTCGAAGTTCGGCCGAGGCAAGCAACGCTGCCGAGGCCGTGAAGGGTTTATACCTTTGCATGGATTGGAAGAGAAGAGGTCGTGCATGCGTTCTAAGTCGCATGCACGTAGAGAAAAATAAAAATAGAAGAACCCGCGGAGAACCGAGGAGAAAGTTCAAGATTTGAAAAAATCTGGAAGATCCGAATACTTCAGGGATTTGAGATTTATCCCACGCGGAAGTTTTGAGGCCTCTATGCCTATAAAAGGAGAGCCCATGCTCTCGTTTATGCTGGCTGAAGTTTTGTTGAAGATCCGGAGTCCCGTGAGAGAGCTTAGCCTCACGAAGTAGAAGCCATGCGCGTACCACTTGCGCGGCAGAAGCCCGAAGCCTCATGTTGGCTTCGTGAGTTCCTTTTGCCCACTTCTTGCGCGAAAGAAGAAAGGGAGTCCCCTGCGCGCCTTCCCTTTGCGAGGCAGGAAGACCCGAGGCAGCCGCATCACTTGCGTGCTCTCGTGGTTTGTTGAGGCTTGCATGGCCGAGGTACCTTGCACCTTTGAGGAGCTTGCACGACATAATCTTTGCGCGGCCGCTTGAACTGAGGATCTTGCACGCCTTGTCCAGTGTGACCCTGCTCAGCTGTGAAGAGAGGAAGGCCGCACCCCTTGCGCACCTCCTTTGAAGGCAGTGGTTCGGGAAAGTTGAGAACTCACTTGGACAGTGAGAAAAAGAAGGCTGAGACCACGCCCTTGTGTGTGCAAAGTGAAGACACCCTACGAGTGGTATAAGTGCAAATGAACAATAGGCCGTAGCCTTGTGTGTGTGCAAGAAGAGAAGGAAGGCCGTAGCCAAGTGGGAAGACAAGAGGGCCTTAGAACCCAAGTGTGTGCATAAGCACCAAGTGAAGACCACACATTTTGTGTGTGTGGAAAGTGAATGAGGAAGGCTAAAGACTTACCTTAGTGGTGTGTGTGCAAAGGAATAAAAAGGCGGAACCTAGTGTGTGCACTAATTGAAGTGTATACATTTTGAAGAAGTGGAAGACTCTCACACTAAAGTATAACACACATTCAAGTGTGTAAGAAAATTGAATAAAACGTGTGAAGGAGTGAGAAGGTGTGTGCTTAAAGAGAATATACCCTTTGAGGGTTTATTGCACCGAGAATAGGAAAGGGGAAGTGCATGCATGCATGCATGCACATGCACACGTAATCAAAGTCCAAATCAGTGGTGTGCATTTGAGTTGACCAAGACCAGAGGATCTTGAAGAAATTGAGAAGGTCATGCAGTCAGTGCATGAAGATGCAGAGATGCCATGCCCTCAGTGCATGAAGTTGTTCTGATATGAGACTGGACCATACTGAAGTTAAAGATATCAGTTGTCTGAGTATTCAGTAGTTGAAGAGAGAAGCCAGGTCATCCTTAGAAGAAGGAGATAAATCCTGAGCAAGACGAGAAGACCTGATCATCACAAGTGATCAGAGGTACAGAGCAAGGCCAGCAGTCTTTATCCCAGACTGCTGAAGATACTTGAAGAAGCTTAAAGTGAAGAAGAGCTACTCGTGCGACTCGAGGAGCCAGGAGAAGCCCCCTGTGAGACTCAGGGTGGAAGAAGTCTTCAGTGGGATTCTGGAGCAGGCCAGTTGGACTCTGGTAACACTGTGGGACGCAGTATAAAGACCCTCCTATGGGACTCACGAGAGATACAGTGGGACTCTGTATAGACCATTGTAATACTAACCGATTATAATGGAGAAACCATGTTGGGGTGTATAACCAACATGGCAAGGATGTAGGCCTTTGGTGCCGAACATTGTAAATCCTTGTGTCCAGTGCCTTTACATTTACTGCATCATTTGTGGAAAGGTGAGAGATACAAGAAGAGTGGATCGAGGCTTTAACCAGCCATAGAGGTTTAATTGATTAAGAATCAATTAGTAAAAAGTTTTAAGGGATCACTGATTCACCCCCTCCCCCTCTCATTGATTCACACTGATCTGGGCACTTCAGTTCTATTTCATTTAAAATCATATAATTCATCCTTCTTATCATCCCATACTAAATTGATCGATGTTCTTAATCCTTATCTATATTCATCATCGTCTTCTCTATTTTTGCTCTTATTTTCTTATATGGTTTTTTTAATGTAGTATTAATCTACATTATGTTTGTTCTTCTAGTGTCGTTTTTTGATTTTTATATGAAATGGATTTTTAGACTAGGTAATTCCTCTTATATTAAATGACCAGAATGTTTTGACTCCTAAATAAATGTCAGTTCTTCTATAAGTCCTGTAAAAGTCAATTAATGATATACCACTATTTTAGAAAATGGTATGTATGTCCGAAAAGTGTGCTACCCCTCCCTATAAAATATGTGGAAGTAGTATGTCCTATTATTTCACTACATAGAGAATATTTAGTTGTATAATTTGGTCTTGGTGATCTTAACAGTAATTTTAGAATCATGGGTTTTTTGTTTTATTCTCCACTACACAATCAACACTGTTAATCACTAGGATATTAATAATTAATAGATTAATTTTTAAAAGGGAAATTTTCCACCTAATGTAAGTCATTCCTTACTACTGGGACATAAAATTCTGATTAGTATATATATCACACTTTTCAACATTGGGATAATTCCATGAAATATTTAATTTAAAAATTTCTACTTATATCTCTAAATCTTGTCTCAAGTAATTTGGATGAAGAATATATAATTTATGTGTGGAATAATCTACCACCAGACCATTATACATGATGGTATACAGGCATCATTCATTGATATATTAGTTCATATCACAATCCCTTCTCTACTTCATGGTAGTTTGAGTATATGTTTATTGTAAAATCTACATAGAAGATCATTAAATATTTTTCAGCATTAATCTATTTATATAGACAAGTCACCTTTCCAAGTAATATCGTGTTATCAATTTCATAGTCTTGATAAATTTATCATAGAGAGTCAATCATATCCCTCTAAAATAAGAATTATTTTTATATCCATTATAGTTATTGGTATGGTCCGTTACCCAATCAACTATATCTTTGATGGATCTATAGATATACCCATTATTGTGATTTCATAAACCAATAATGATAATTTCTATATCAAGAACTCATAGTATAAATTTATTGAATATAAATTACCCTTTCCCACAGACATCTTGAAAATCCAAAAATTATTACCGTTATCTAAATATATATTATAATATATAATCATTTTATATATAAATAAAATAAAAAATTAATCATAGTAATCTCTAAATACTCTATTTATTAGATCAATTAATATTGTAGGGGGATTTCTAATTCTCAATGGAATAACTATGAATTTATTCTGCCTATATATTTTAATAATGTATTTCTTGGGTAAAAACTCAAATATTACTGATAATTAATGATATACTGATCAATACTAAATTAATAAGAATTATTAAGCCTCCCCACATCTTATTGAACATTTCAATAATTTAGAGTAGATATAATTATTTTTAATAATGATTATTTTATGTTCATGATAATCAATGATAAGATGAATTAATACATCATTCTTCTTAATAAGCATAATTGGTTCAACCCATATTTGTGAAAAATAGATTTTTAAAATATTATCAAAGTTATCTTATAGTTTATTCTTCAATAAATTCTAATCGATTAATATTATTTTATATGTAGTCTTTGATGTTGTAATTTTATTATTTATTATTCTTATGAAATAATCAACCTAAATGTACAGTAGAGGACCTAGAAATATATAGAATAAAAATTATTATATTTGGTCACTTTTAGAATATGTTCAATATTGAGTTTATCCCAAACCATTTGAGCTAAATACCTATCACGATTCAGTATTAAGATCTATTTAATAGAAATAATCTATATAAAGAGTTCATGGTAATCCATACAAAGATAGATTGTCATATTTTTATTTAAAATATGAAATATGGAATGACAACTCCTATAATTAACATTGTATCTATGTAGATAGACCCAATATATGTCCAAAATGACATCTAATTCCACTAAATATTGAATAATATGATTCCCAATATGTGATTTCCCTTAGAAAAATATCATAGAGGAGTTCTACTATTTATATGAAATCATAATTCCATTATCATATTCAATGACAATTAAATATTTCACTATTATGGATAAGAATTAAATTCATAGATAAAATTCAATATATGAATGAAATCTATGAAATATGGAAAAATAAAATTTATTCAATATTGATCATACCTATCACCAAAACATTATAAATAATCATTATTTGATCCATTATTAAAACCAAAATGGATTGAATCAATATTATGTACCAATAATCTTAGTAATAAATATTTTGATAAATAATATCAATATTATGATTTCATAAATTATAACACCTATATATCAAACTATTAAAACTTTAATTTCATTATATGTAATATTTGGATATCATAGGTTCTTTAGATTCAATTAAATTATTATATATATCACTGCACCTAAAAATAATCAATTCTTACACTGATACCTATTTAGAAAACTATTAACATCATACATAAAAACTACACCATTTTAAATAACTATTGAGTATATCTCACAATAAAACTGATCCCAAAACCTATAGTATTTTTGTCCTCAAACCCTATATTCATATCCAAACTACATTACATCCATTCTTTAACATTAATCAAAAATATATTTATCACATGATTCAAATATAGAAATAACATATATAATACTCATTTACGTAACCTAGGGATTTGAAAACATAAGAAAGTGTGAGCTTAGATGATCTGTAAGTGGTTGGTATAAGAGAGTTCAATGGAAGTCACTAAGTGAGATTTTTATGAACTTGTGTATATGAGAACCTAATCAAGGTACATTTTTTAAAAAAAAATTCACATCTAATACAACAGAAGCCATAAAACATGATTCATGACATGAGTCTTTCATAAGGACATATGAAATTTTTTATATGAGTGTGGAAATATGAGTCTATAATCATGATCACAAAAATATGTTTGATTCATAAAATAATAAAGTAGAACAAATATATAAATAAAAATATTATCAGACGAAATTACCAACCACCATGAAATTCATATCATAATGCACTAGGATAACCGCATACATATAATATGTTGGACTTAGGCTCACCGCCCACACCGCAAATGTTTTGGGAAATTGGATAACCACTTACATAAAATGATAATATAATGTTATATAAAACAATACACAATTAATTTTTGATATTAATTTTTATATCCTATCATATTAGTGTAAAAATATGTTCTATAAAAATGAGAATGAAATTGTAATTTCATCATGAATAGTTATCCTAAATGAAATAAACAGGATTTACAATTTATTTTCACAAAACAAAATCATAATATCTCTAGAGAAAGAACATAGATAATATCATTATACAATATATATGGTCAAGAAAAAGATATATTAAATTATATAGATATATATTAAATTTATTTTTAAGAGAATTTTAAAATTTATTTGAGATTAAAGAGGAAATATATATTTATAAATTAGATCACAATTAATTTAAAAAAAATTAATTTATAAAAAAAATATATTATATTTTTTTTATAAACCATGAAAAGATATGTAGTAATATTAATAATTTAATTAAAATAAAATTTTAAGAACATTTTTTCATTTTTATGACATTAAAAGAAATACCCATTTTTCTTCTTTATAAATATAGATAATAGAAAATAACCATTATTGAAAATGTAAAAATGGGATTCATTTCTTGACAATCTAAATAAATAAAATAAAAATATCATAAATAATTATTAATTTATTTTTAAATTCATTTATAAAAAATATAAAGAATATGAAAATGGAGGAGAACGATTCTTGATAGAAAATAAAATATAATCTATACTCCAATAATAATGATCTCATAGAATTAAATTCAAAAGCAATGTGAAATAGTTAGGAGACAGGAAAACTACATAAAAACAGAATAAAATATATTTTTTATCACATATAATGTATATGTAATATGTTTTAATGAATTTGATTCATTAACAATTTATCTTTTAAAGAGATATTGGAAAGAAAATCTTTTAATTTTTGTTACTATTGAATAAAAAATCAATGGAATGAGAAATATTGTGACATATTTTTAATTATACTTAATTCATGGAAACTATAATAAACTAAATCAATATTATATTATATATACACAAATTAATACATGTGGTGTATATGGAGAATATATTAGTTACGAGAAATTTATATGATAAAACTCATACCATTACTCCAGAATTACTGGATGGTTTTTAAACATCTAATAAAATAATCATAACCATATTTATCCCTTATTTTATAAAATTATTCATATATACTAAAACTACTATCCATCAACAATAATATTTCATTACACACATATTAGTTATATATTTATTATATGAATTAGCTGATGCAATTATTATTTTTTATTCTATAAATGATTCATAATGTTGAGGTTGAACTTCACAATATAATCATTCATAGATTATTAATTTTAGTGGAAGAATTGTGTTGAAATTACTTTGTCGTTACCATTTTCATGTGATTAAAATTATGGCTATGGTTTGTGATAATGGAAACCATGATGGGCATGTTTTGTGTAATTTTTCTATTACAACAAGTTAGATTATAATGAACATTAATTGTTAATGACACACTTACTGGACCATAATAATCACAAAAATTATCAATGAATATCATATATGTATTGTACCAATTTCCGGATAATTATTCATGATAAAGATTATGATGTTGGTAGAGAAATATTCAAGAAGGGGTATGAATAAACCCATAAAAGAACATGTTATACTAATGAATTAGTAAGAGTATTGAGTTTCCTAATAATATTATAATTTTTATATAAACATAATGATAATAATAAAAAATAATTATAATGTAAAATGAGATTTATTCATATTTTAGATGAGATTTAGAACATGTTCAAAAGACACGGTAATTGAAAACGATATAGAACACATACATACATTGAGGAATTCTCCCATTTGGGAAATGTGTTACTTAAGAAAAACGGATTTGAGGCCTATATATTAGAATGATAAGATACCAACCCTTTAAGAAGGATTATTTAGATTTTAAATGGAAATTTATTAAAGATATAAATATATTAAAATAGTTTTTTGGGGGTTTCTACATGGGTTACAATTATATGAGAGTTTTGAGTTGCAATTTACAAAATACATATTTTCTATGGTGTGGTGTTGTACTTTTAAACGGAAAGTGGATAAAAATATAAAAAATAATAGATATGGATCACAAATAACATAATAAAAATAATTTATAGATTACTATTAATAATATTTAGTGGATATTTATGTAAATTTAACCCTTCTACTTAATTTCACCTTTACATTGGTAATTATATTTTTTCCTCAATAGATTTTTAGGGGGACCTAAATAAAATTTCCCTTCTTATCAAATTTTCATTGATTGTTTAAATTTATTATTCAATTAAATCTAAATAAATTTATTAATATTATTAATAAATCTTGTATATATATATATATATAATATATAGATAAAAAATTTAGTTTGAAAAAATATTATTTGAATTTAAGTGTTATTAATCGAATTTATTATAAATTACTAATTAAATGATTCTTAATCTATTTTTTAATATATTTATTATTTTATTAGAACCTAAAATTTAATACTCTGAGTATATTTTATTGATACTAAAAAATAAAATTCTTAAAAAATTATTGGACAATATGTATCCTTTTTTCATTTGGGGATTTTAATCCAATCCAATTAAAATTAATCATTTAGCCAAAAATTATTTGATTTTTATCAATACATTGGTAATAAAATATTTCATTAAATATTATAAACACATAAAGTCAATATTTTAATAATAATATTATATATTCTATAAAAATTTATTTATAATAGAAATATTTCAATTAACCTTTTCATTTCCCACTGGAATAGATCATTATTTTTGAATTATATTACTTTTAATATTTTTTTCTAATATTTTCAAAAATTCTATGTAATTTTAAATACCAATATATATAATTATGATATATAAAACAACCATATATCTAACTACCATATTTCTAATGAGTATATATATTACAACCACATTTGTGATCGTCATATTACATTCCTGTAAATAGACTTATATATATATCCCTTGAATCATTGATCGAGTTCATTCAAAAAAATTATATCATATTTGTAATATTTATCTTTTTTACATAGATATTATTAGATTTATGATATGTAATGTATAAAATAGGGAAAATTATTTAATTTTTATGGTCTTTTTAGTTACATATGGTTTTATTCCTCTAGTTTATGAATTATTTTTAATATTCCATTATCATAATTTATTAATAATTATCTTGCATTATATTATTTTATATCATTAAAATATCTCATAATTTTTCTTAATTCATCCTTAAAAGATTTATAAGCTATTAAACACATCATATTTTACTAATGGGATTTATATACTGAAATCATGGGGGTTATATGGATGTTCGAGTTTATCAGATACAATATATTATTAAGAATATAATGGGGTATTAATGGTAAAATAAAACACATTAAGAAAATAATGAATTTGAGTGAAAATTGTAAAATTTTTTGAGGGGTTTTTTTACATTAAAATGTCAATGATCGCTGAAAAAACTTCACAAGAACACGCAATTCAAGAGAAGGATGATATAAGTGATTTACTAAATACCAAAAAAGAGAAAATTAGACCATTAAATATATACAATAATATAATATTAATACAATTATAATGATTAAAATGGAGTCGAATAAAAAATATCTATATATTATATTAAGCATCACCTTAGGGCATAAAAAACATCTGAGTATTATTTTCACTCATTATTTTTTCAACTAAAATAGATTTTAATTAAATTTTTATCGACATAATATTTTGAATTTACAATATGGGTTTCAAATAATTTCACTGCTAAAGAATCAGAGATTGAAATTTGATCATAAATATATTTTTCAAGTTAGGTGGAAACCCATGATAAATATGGATCCCTATAAGGTGGGGATAATCTAATAGAGATATACATAGATCATTCTCATTGACCAATAGTTATGGATAATGATGAGCGTTATTTTTCACTAATACCAACTCAATATTTCATATTTTATTAATAATGTTTCATAGTGCACTCCGTAGGCATTATATGATGAGGATGATATCAAACACAGTAGTTTTATACTGTTATAATTTACTAATTATAAATATAGTAATAAAGAAAAACTAAAAGGTTAGGTATTTTATGATTCAAAAATTATATTAATATAATTTATTGAAAAATCCAAAACAAAATGAAACGATGATATAAAGAAGAATTTTGTTTTTATTAGGAGTCTATAAATAATTTTTATCTATTATTTAAATTAAAATTCTCAATATCCAATTTAATAAATATATTAAAACCTATAAATATATGACATCCTCTTTGAATTATGACTATCCTACACAGAGGCTTGTACATGTAGAAAAATATCTCACAAACAATGGAAACGAAACATATTCAGCTCTAATAACCATGGAAATTATACTCTAGTGTTAAAATGATATTAATAATGAAGGATAGTAGTCAAGATAATCATTATGATATAAATAATAATAAGTAAATCATAGATAATACCCCTATAGTTAATTTAAAAATCACTAAAATAATATAATAATTTAATAGAAAACAATAAATAACAATGAACAAAAAAAGTTACCACTACCCCCCCTCAAAAATAGTGTTGGGTATTTCTTCAATAAAATTGTTATTTAAAATGCATGGTGGGGTATTAAGAGATGGTAAATTATATAATTACATCATGAGAAGAATAATATATACAAAAATGAAAAGCTACAACAATAGTAAATGAAAATAGTATGATATCCAGTGTTGGGAACCACAAATTTTTTTTATAATGAATCCATATTGATTAAATCTAGCCAGGTAACTAGTTTTTTTAATAAATAAAATAATTTAATTTTCATTGGAAAACTATTCATTAACATGAAACATTCATCCACTTCTAAGTGGAAATTAATAACTACTTTGTTATGGATTCGTTATAATAATGTGAAAAAACATTGAATCCATTTGTATTGGATATGTTTGATTAATTTTCCCCTTATAATGATATTCAATTCACACCATGTGATCATTTTAACAGATATTTAATGCGCATCTCCGATATAAATTATTTTTAATGTGGCCCAAAATAATATTCAAGAGATTCCACATATATGACATGTACCCCGATGAAATAGTAATTGATAAATATTCCAAAATTATTTCTTAAGAAATCAGGTTTTTTACATCTAAATATTTTTCTATATTTTTTTTAAGACGTTTATCATCATGGTATAGTGATCTCTGATTAGTTTTTTAGATGTCGAGCTTGGTATTGCCTGATTAACCTTCCACATGCTCATATTAAACACCCACATGTTATATAGGTAGAAATATCATATAAAACACAATATATAATATTTATATTCACCCTTATATATTACTTCTCATATGAACCACATAAAACAAACCCATTATCAATGTCAAAATATAAAAAAAAATTATTCATGAATCACCAAGGCACAAACCATTACAAAGTAGTCATCATTTTTTTGTTTATAATTATTTTTTGAGTAAAAACACTTATTTCATGGGTATATATAACTATTTAATCTAATTACTTATAAAAGTTTCCATATAACAATTAAATAACACAAATAAAATTATTTTATATCAATAAATTTCATAAATGAATAGAAAAAAAATTAATCCCGAATAATTAGTACATTTTCACAATTAAACAAAATCGATTCCAAAAAACAAAATATGTGAATATTTATAAAGTATTGATAAACTAATGGGAGTGAAATATTGAATTAAAAAATAGTATATGAAAAAATATCGGACTCACTAATCCCACACTATTTACCATTTCACTCCTATATAATCATTAATTATTCAAATCAAAATCCACACCAAAATAAAAAGTGAAAAAATTACAAATATCATTTCAAAAATATAATTTCATGATCTCTAAACTATGTAAACCATTTAAAATTTATATCAATTCATCGCATTTATATTTTTTCTATCTCAAAAATCATTCTACCACATGACTACAACTTACATCACATGATTTTTTAGTCATCACATTATAGAAATCGAATCTGGATTTATACTCATACTTTTTTAATACCTGATTCACAATAGTATTGTGAAAAATCAAATATATTCAGACTATATGACAGAAAAGTTCTATCAAAGATGACAAAATTTCCTGGTCATTTATATCTCTTAACGTTAGTGAAAAAAATTAAAAATAAAAGATTAAAAAGGGAGGTTGAAATCTTATTTTATTTCATAGATATTCATTTGAAAACATAAGAAATACCTCACATAATTACCCACTAATACATACACCATGACCTATTTTTTGGAATGTCTCATGTGTCAAACAATGAATGTTTTCATTCAAATTATCCATGTTTTTTTTATTTTTTTATTTATTTATTTTATCTATGTGGTTATGAAGACAATTGAATACAATAAATGAATGATAATTCATACAGGTAATTAGAATACAGAATTCAATTCATCTGTATTTGTATTTTGATTTTGATTGTTTTATTTTTTGGAAAACATGATTATATGAATGTAGTATAATGGAAAATTAATCATTATCATTGTATATATTCTAATAATTTCAAGACACAGCACAAACACCATATAACTATACATATGATAAATAACATAGAAAAAGGATACTTCCACCCCCCCCCCCCCCCCACAAACTTGAAACATCCTAATATAAAATATTAATAGCATGGGAGGATAAGAAAAAATAGACATGTAATATTGGTTAAACCTATTAATATACATGAGGATTATAAGTGATAAATACGAGATAATGTAAATGTAGGATTCATACAAAAAATTTGGTTATCTAATTAAATTACATATTCAAATAAACATCATTTTATGAAATCTAAATATTTGTAACATAAATGGTCACAATTTATTATTCAGACACAAAATCAATGTTTCTATCATGGAAATTTGTGTATTAGAAATAAATTTTCAACATGTTTCTCAGTACATAATATGACTCAAAAAATATTATAGGATAGTTTTAAAAATTTATTTATTTCAAAAATTAATTACAGTAATACAAATGTATGATAGATAAATTATATGGAAAAGTCAAAAATTGAAAATAATTTAAAATCTATTTTTTCAAAAACCATTAGAACTATAATATAATAAATTAATGATTTAGAAATATAAAATAATTTTCATTGAATATTTATGTTCCTAAAAATTAAAAAAAACTCAAAATATACATAAAATTTTGATACTCCTCCATAGTTAAATTTATATAAACCTCATTTAATTTCAAAGTAGAAAATAATTTAATTGAATAAATAAATTTATTTAAAGAACCAACCACTTTTTTTTCAAATAGTAGAAACATTGAGATATGCTTCATGATTTTTCCTATTTAAACCCCATAAGAATGAGAACAAAAATTATAAAGTTGATAAAAGAAAAATTATATACATACGAATTAAGTTGAAAAATGATTGGTTATAACCCCAATGCATTTTATTGTTTTTTTCTATCCTAGGTTACATATTTTCAAAAAAAAATACAAATATATAATAATGAATTGGTTTTTCATTGAATGAGCTCCAAAATGTTATTTCTCTCTACATAAATTAGATAATTCAATGATTTGGAACCGCCAAATAAAATGAAAAATTCCCCAGAATATAAAGAATAAAAAATAGAGAGATGAATATATAAATGGTGATGCAAGAGAAATTATATATACTTATTGTAAACTATCATAGTGTCATTCTCCATTATTCACTCATTTCTATTTTGGTGAGATAATTATACTACCACGAGATCCTTAATGACTTATTACTCTTTAAATACTACAAATATATTCTCCCTAGTGATGTGAATTTTAATTATTATCTTGTTAAGAGATTTTACCATTTTATTGAAACCAATATTCATGATGGAGTTTATATTAAAATTAATTACTAATGATAATTGAAGAAAATGAATGCTCAAAAATTAATCCCCCAAAAATTTCACATTCAAAGATTTTCTCTATATTAAAATTCCCTATGAATACATCTATTATAAAGGGATGTTGATCTTATATGAATTCATTATTGTCATTATTTGATTCATTATTTTAAAATTTATTTGAAATATTAGACACTTTTTATTTTCTCTTTATTTTTTCCAACAATAGATATTTTACATCCTTGACTACAATGACCAATTATTCCATTTGTCTACTAACTTTTTCATGAACTCTAAAATTATATTAAACATGATTTCATAAAGTATCATCCCGGGATTATAAACTATTTGTTTATAAATAGAACAATAAAATGAAATTCATCTATAAAAAATCATAACAGAAGAAATAGAATATATAAAATGATGTTATATTTTTTTGATCCTGAAAATTTGTTTTTTTAAAGAAATAAGTGAAAGTATGTTTACTCTATGAAAATGATGATAAATCAATTGGAGTTCTTTGTCTCAAATACCAAATTAATATCTTTTATTTAATGATAAATGAATAATATTTCAAACCATAGGGTTTATCTATCAAGGAGGAAACTCAATTAAAATAATTTTACAATTCCAATATTTATTAGTTAAAAATATTCTACTAAATAATAAATAAATGATTTTTCACTTTACTAAAAAAAATTATATATATATATATGATTTCAAATGAAGAATCATTAATAAATGAAGTTAGATGGAAGAAATCATTCTTCATTGGGAGTTTGCAATCATGTTATCCTCGTTTTTTACATATAATCCCCAATACCCAATTCAATATATAGATTGAATCATACCAGTCAATAAGTTCCTATTTTAATTGTGAAAATCTTACCATAATACCATTACATGGAATAAAACCTCTCTCAAACTATGGAAAGGAAGCCTCCTAACTAAATATCTCCACCACAATGCTACTACACTGAATCTACTAATCAAATAAAAAATAAGAGTACAGTATAAAAATAATACTTTGAAATAGTAGAATGGAAAAAAAAAAGAAAAAACAATAGTAATCAGTTTAACAACAAATGAAATATTATGACATAATTAGAGAAAACATTTAATCTCAAGGAACTCAAAAAATCATTCAATCTCCATATATTAACATATAGTGATGGTTATTTATCCAAAATCATAAAGATTAGAATAGTTTATTGGGGAAAACATATGAAATAAAATGAAATTATGATATAAATAGAAGACTAAAATATAATAGGTAAGAAAAAATACACCAAAATAAAAAAACATAATATTTGTTATGTCTTTTCAATATAACCCATTTTAGAGTGATTCAAAACTATTTATATATACAAAGGGAAGTAGTAGTAAAAATGACCCAACAATATTCAGTGAGCTTGTAAAATTTCATACACATGTTCACAAATTCTATCCACTTCTAAATGAAAATCAATGAAAACTATATTGTAGATTATTAACATGCTTGTAATTATATTTGAAACTCCCTTAGAATTGGATTAGTTTTCTAAATTTCCTCCATCTAATGATCTGTAGTGAATCCAATTTTATCAACCCCACTCAAATTAAAGGTGTCTAACTAATATAAAATAGTATTCATGTGGCCTAAATATGATTATATGTCACCTGCATAGTATTCCTTGTATGTCCACAGTATTACATGGTAATTCATAAAAAACATGGAATACTAATTATATAAAAAAATATTGGAAAATTATTGAATTTCATGATGTAATTATTGTGGATAACAATCATAATTTTTAGTCTAGTTAGTATTTTTTTCAACAAAATTTTAATAAAATCTCACAAGAGATATATTCAAAAGTAATAAATCTATGGGGAGAAATGGTTCTATATAAAAATAAAATTAATAAATTTATAGTGAAGAAAATATTATAGGATCATTAACTATAATGATACAATAAACCATGACAAAAATAAATGAATTAAATATAATTATATATCAAATAGATCAAATTTAATCATTAAGGATAAAGACACTAAAAAATCATAGTTCTCCCATATAGAGTCTATGTTCTTTGAACTTTCTACTAGTGATATCAATTGGGTTAAGGATATTCCTTAACAATATGACTAAATTGAAGAGAACTATTCCTAGTAATTTTCAATGAGTTATGATGATAATAATGTCGTCCACATAGTGGAGTTTGGGAAAAAATAACCAAGGAGATAAACTAACTTTAATCAAGTAATAGACAGTGTATGAGGGATGTTATCAAATAAAATGGATTGATGTTTCAAATACATTTTCACATGATTCTAAATAGATAATAATAAATATATTCAATAAAATTTGGGTGTAAATGAATTATATTTTTTTCTAAATAGATATAAAATCGATATTCATCAATGGAATTATGGACGTGGATGTGTATATCGAGTAATAAAATGGGTTTTTTATATTTGAATGTGAATTAATTTTTCCATGGATAAATACAAATTTATATACACTCAATCATGAACCAATAGATTTGTAATCTAGTCATACCTAAGAAATCAAGGATTCCAATGAGGTTTATTTGAAAAAAATAAGAAATAGAATGATCAATGAATATTTTTTTCATTAATGTTGATGAATTAAATTTAAAAAGTTCAAAAACTTAATTTTTTTTTTGAATATATGAGGTGTGACCTCAAAATATCCATGGATGGGGAGATATCATTTTTCCTGGGTTTATATATAACATATATTATAAAAAATTCAAAATATAAAAAAAAGTTACTCAATGGTTTTCAAGTAGTGAATTCTAGGATAATGGAAAATTGTGAAGTAACAAAGATGATTATTTCAAAGGATAGAAGTGACTAGGTGGTCATTGTTATGATATATAGGAATCCAATTAGATAAATATTATACCTAATAAAAACATGACCTGAAATTGTGTTTTCAACATGTCAAGACACATGGTAAATATGAATTTTCAATGAATTAATGATTTCATTATTAACAAAAATCTATGTTATATCAAAATAATTATGGAGTTCTATTTTTTAAAAAATAGCACATCAATTATTATTGGGATACATTTATGTTGATTGTATTATTCTTTTTGATGATCAAATATTATAATTAGGTGGTTATTTTTGTCATGGAGTTTTATGAATTTCTAGAATTTATAATAATAAATAATTCATAATAAGTAAAAATTAAGATCCTGGATATTGTGACAACTCAATTATTTTATAAAATACTATATATGAAGTAACACATCTTTGATGTTGATGTTGATATGATAATTCATATATAAAAGGTGTGATTAATATAGTGAATGAAATCATTGAATAAATATTTTCCATCTTTTTTGGATAATGAATATTGAGATAAGATGACATTTCATTTTTTATAGGTGTACACAAGTGTTGGTGCAGTCAGTTTACACATAAATATTAGACCAATTTTCAAATATAATTATAAGTTTACTACCGAAGACTATGTTTTAGAGGCATTACTGAGTCCAGGGATTCCAAAAGTTTCTATATAATGATAAAGGTATTGAAAAGGGACAAAAACCCTTTTATGGTTCTTAATATTTGAATAATACTATTCTAAATATCTTATTAATTAATTATCTAGACTCATAAAAATATATTTCAAAAATTGGGAGATGTTCTATTTAGGTTATTTAAAAAATGGGTAGAATATTTGAAGAATATAAATGTGTGTATTTTTATATGAGAAGAGATAAATATATAGTATTATTTCCTATTAAAAGGTGAGAGTTATTTAATTCTATTAAAAGGGTGTTCTCGAGTGTTTATTTAGGGGGAGTATTATAATGAAGAATTATTTGGGATCCTTGAAATAATGAAAATATTTTTTGATGAACATATCATTTAAATATTACTTGTCTTGTTGAAGATGACTCCTTTGGGTTTATAATTGATAATTATTGTACCATTGATGAACTATTTGATGTAAATGGGTCTCAAAACATGGAGATGGCGAGTTATGATGTTTTTAGAAGATAAAGTGAAGAATATATTATATAAAGGTTTTAAAAAATCAATGAAATTAATTTTTAGGGAATATACCATTTATTTTTTTAGTTGATTTTATATATATAATATAGATGAATAATTAAAGATTGGAATACAAGTTAATGGGAAAATCTCAAAGGGGATTTTAGAAGTTTGAAATAATGTTATAAGTTTCTTGATAATGATCTAATAATTGGAAGGGTAATAAACCGTAGATTTTATGGACTCATGGTGGTAGATATTTCATGTGTGTTAAACATGGAAATTATTTATAATATATAAGAGTAACAGTTACTATATACAATATTATATCTCGGTTTTTCTGTACTATTAGAGGGAGAACCACACATGAGTGTTTTAAAACATGGATATGTTTTAATCGACACCATATAACATATAATTTTACAATGATTTATCGATGTGTAAAATGATCTTCCACAAAATATACATTTTGAAATCCATGTATAATGACGATACATTGAAAAGTGTAAAAGGGAAGAACCACCACGGTTTTCATTAAAATTTTGAGGAGTTTCATAAGATGGATTGTAGAAATATAGAAATTTCCAAAACATAATGTATTTATTAACAATTTGAAGGTGATGATGAAGTGTGAAACTAAAGGAGGATCATGTCATGATAGATTTCATAATGTGATTTCATGATCACTAGGAGAAACAAAGTGTCCCAATTTTGGTACTTTGTTTTTTATTGTGTATTCATTAATTATTAGTTCAAATGTGATCTTTTTGGGACTGATAAATGATTCCTATGTCATGTTTAGATTTGGTACATTAATGATAAAGTGTAATATGGCCACGTTATCATAATTATATCTATTTAAAAGGTACTTTATATATAAGATGTAATATTTGAGGTTATTACTACCCTTTTCATTGTTTTTCATGCGATGTTTTGGTTAATGTTTCAAAAAAATTAAATAAATTGAGATAAGAAACTAATTCCATTGATTCATATGTTGTGGGTGATATGATGCTCAAAATCATTATTTATGATTAAAAAATGAAATATTATACTAGAGGTTCATAAAATGAAATTAAATATCACAATTTTGGTTGTAGAGATCTTATATAAACACTTATAGTGTTTATTTTAGATCAAGGGGTGCATTAGGATCCACTAAAATTATGTTGGACAATTGGAATAATTTTAAATAATAGATGAATGAGTATTGATTACTATATATTATGAAAAGGCATGGAATATAGACCTGGTAAACTATAAATTGATTTTCATAAAAAAAAGATAAATATAATGAAAAACAATTTCATAAGGTATTTTATTAGATCCAAATAATGAGAAAAGTGTTAAAATTTTGTAAAATTTTAATAGAGTAAAGTGTACAAGAAGAATTAAAAGGGGAGATCATAATTTCACAGTAGTCTTTTTGAAAGAATATCATAGAGGTCACCTCATTGGATAGTAAATAGGGACTTGAAATTGGTGGGTATGGGGTATATTCACACACCATTAATGGTTCGGTGCTAATACAAATTCATGGATATTAACAGATTTTTCACTTGTGTTTATAGTGAGTTCCAAAAGTGAGTTATATTAACAATTCAACTAGTTTATATTATTGGTTAAAAACATAGGGTTAGCTCATTGAAACAAAATTGTAAATAAAATGATACACACATTGTGTTTTTGGTGCATTGACAGACTACAATTTCATACCCATTTTATTTGACTAGTTTGGTTGAACCATGAAAAAGTTTCCATGTCCCTCATTGTTTGTTCTATCAATTAAATTTCATAGTTTGGAATAGTTTGTTCAAAAATAGATATTGTTAAATGATCATTTTACTGGTTCATAAAAACTAAATCAACTGACTTTGAGTCACCGCCACCCCAATATGGTTTTTTACCATGATTTCTATAAATATATACAAATTTTTGGGATAACATAGTGATGTTACCAATACAGAGATCATTTAGTGAACTTATATTGATAACCATTAGAAAAACCTCTAATGAACTATTATTATTTAAAACAAATTTCTCCATCTCAATATGATTATATAAATAATAAATTAAATAATAAATTTATTAAATGTTTGAATCCTATAGATATGACTACATCTCTGTTGCATAGAAGATTTTATCACCCTCCCAAAATTAATAATTTTTTATCATGATGAAGCTACATGAAATTTTATATCCATGAACCTACTTCAATAACTAGCACAAAAAAATATAAAATAATAAAAGCATTATACATTAATAAATAATATAAATTATCTAGAAGAATAATCACTAGTGTAAGAATAATCCACTAATGGGATTGCTAATCATTATCTTCCACTAATTTTCTCCATATAGAAATACCCATGGGATATGATATTATATTTTTTATCTTCAAAACATAATTTATTGTCACAAACCATGATCTGCTTTGTTTTTGTTCTTATATATTAAATATCAACCTATGTGTTGTTTTTATACATTGAAATTGAAAACCCTCCAATCTCAAGAATTAAATTTTCTATCTCATTCAAAATTCTAAAAAAAATTTACTATAATGACAATAAAATTATATATAATTCTTTGGTTTATTTCTCCATATGATATCACAAATCCTAACACATTCATCTTTCGACAATAAACTCATATATTTCTCCATATGTGATTGAGCACACTGAATACTATAGTTATTGTTAGAAAATAGTTCCCACAACCCAATCTACTATGTTAATTCTCACTTCCGTTAATTTGGATTATATCATTGATCAATCCATAAATATTATTATTTTTATGACATGATGTAAAACTAAAAACAATCATATTTATAACTACGTTCATATCATCTATCCATAATGTTAGCTTCTTAAACTCATTAATAACATCCAGAAAATGTCTAACGTACATACTGGAAAATTATTTAACTATTGTGTATCACCCTTGTAACTCATAAATATCATTCAAACCCATGGTATTACCATTAAATATATCTTTTATAGATATATATACCCTTACATATTATATTATTACTCTTATGTATTGGATTTTGACATTCACACATTCTCAATAATCTCTTTGGAATTGTTGAAAACATGCGATTGACCCATACATATTCATTATCATATTACTTGAACCATTAGGTGTATAAGGTCCACTCAATACTTTTACAACTTTTCAACAATCCATGACCTTACGGATGAGATATATACTACTACGAATCATATTGTAACCTTGGTACAATATAAAACTAGAGTATACAATTTCTAGAAAACCCTAATGTATTAGGTAACATTATGAAAAAATAGAGTACCCTTATTTCTTTAATAATTTTCCATTATCATTAATTATTTATCTTATAGAGACCATTTTTTATTATTCATTTTACAATAATAACTATTCCTTATAAAATTATATCAAACCACTCACGGAACCATTATTGGTACATTTACTCATGCTTTATGACTAAATACATTAATAACTAATTCTAATGTATTATCATCCAATACATCCTCATTTTGAAACTAGTAATATAGTTTTATCCAATTGGAATAATTAATGAAGAGTTGTAGTATTTAAATTCAACATCTAAAGGATAGTGGTTTATAAACTTTTTAATTTTTTATTTCCTTCTTTCAATCTCCAATTTATAATATTTGATTAGTCCTATTAAAATTTAATTTTATAACCTTCTTATTGATTTTTTTTCCAATTAGACTCTTTGAACCCTAATCCCATGATATCATGGTAAAATGTTATATTGTGTATTGATTTTATGTATGGACTAATACATGACTCATATTTTTTTGAACTAGAACAAGATTTTGAACATATTCTAAAGGCTTAAAAAGAAAATCTCTATCAATGAGTTGTTTTTAAATTCGGTTTTTTTAGATTGTTTTCAAACATGGAATAGTAAAATATGTATCACCTAAACAAATAACTACAAATCATATATATTATATGAAATTAATATTGAAATTGATATAAACCCTCAAGAATTGGTTTTAAAGAATATTAATATTCAACAAATGTTCATTTCTACCCATCATTAGAAATATAAGTCACAACTAAATAATAATTAATGAACATTATTTAATGGTTTCTATATCTTTATTTTATATCAATAGAATAATAGAAATAATTCTATTTAATAATGTGAGAAGTATAATATGATCAAGGTAAATAATTTACAATAGGTTTACATGAGGTATGTTCCATTACAATAGTAAACTATGTATTTAATATCAGGTTGGATGAGTTGACTTGTATAATGAGTTTGATAAAAAAATCATAAGGTTCCAAAACCGAAAATTATGAGTTTTAATGGTTTTTTATGTCACTAGAAAATAATATTTACCATAATATTTAAATCCAAAGGAAATAGAACTATTCAAATATTTTTATAAGGGGAAAATTATATACACAACACGAGGATCCTCTTTAGAAAAATTATAATTATTTCACTATAAAATATAATATTGGAATGAAATATTATCTAACTATATGTTATGGTGTATGAAAGATGTAAATATCAAGGTCAAAAAAATATGTCATCCTCATCTATATTACAAACTCATCCAAAAAAGCCATATATTGTTTTCAAAATGAGCGTTCATGTAGATGCTGACTATATTAAACCCCCCAAGAAATATATTATAGTACTTGTGATCATTTTAAAAAAAATATATTAAAATAAAATTATTTTAAGAGTCAGATTACATTATTAATACAATTTAATATATTGATGGGGTGAATTTTCAATCTCTATGAGTTGTATATTAAAAAATATAATACACTTATTTTGAACCCACTATATAAATAAATGGTAAAAATAGTGTCATCACAATAAGGAGTATGATGAAAACGATCATGAAATCGAATAAATTTTCTAAAAACTCTTATCTCCTACTTAAATGTATATCTATAATTCCCAAACAATTAAATCCCAAAGGAGAAAAATGGGATAGAAGAAAATCAATAAAGTACAATATAGAATAACTTTATTCTAAAAATAAAATTGATACAAAGCCAATAAAAATGATTTACTAAGTGAATCCATGAATGTTAAAATAAATTCCCCTCTACATATCGTGATTAAGAAAATTTTAAGTAATAAAAATTTTATAATTTAATGATTTGATAAAATTATATGAATAAATGGAACTGATAAAAATAATATATTTAGGAACATGATAGTGATTATCACCACCATAATAGTGATTCCTATAATTTTTAAGGAAACTATAAATTGATCCTAACATTTAAGAATGAGGAGTTAAGTTTCTACGATACTATATTTTATTATGTTTAAAATGTTAATATAAATTATTTCCCCACTATTTTTATCTAGAAAATTGGTTTGTTAGAAGAGATGTGGGTTTTGGGGAAATCAGAATATAGTACTAAAAATATGTCATGGGAGTTATCAAAAACGAACATGTTCATCTATGATAAATCATTTTAAACACTTATTTTTATATTATCTATAGGGATTTATTGGACTGAATCCATTATAACAATCTAATTTTTTTGGGTTGACCATTAATAAAAAAATCTAAATCAATAATAGGTGTTCATGATGGACCAATTTGTTATGGTTGTTGTAATTTGGGTTTTCATATTATATATTTTGGAATATTATATATTCATTATCTACTATTTTTATTAGTCATCTAATAGTCATTCTTATATAGAGTTCTAATATTCTTCAAATATTTATTATTCCATAATTAAGAAGATAATTTTAATTAGATAATTTTTTATGTTTTAGTTTATTTACACACCTATTTTACGTTATTAAAAAATTATAATTTATATATTTAACATGTTAATTTTGTGATTTTTTTCATTTTTCATAACATGATATAAAATTTGATTATATTAATGGTTTTGATTAATTAATCTCTAGTTATAATGACTTTTATTATAATATTGAAGTTAATGATATTCATGTTTTGTATTTTGAATATGTTTCCATCTATATAACTACAATGAAATTGCATAGATAACCCATTAAACTGAAACTCGAATCTGATCTAACATATCCCAAAGGGAATTCTGAACCGCAATGGGATGGTGACTAGAAACATGGAATCTGGAATGATCAAAGGGGAATTAGATCTAATAAATGATGTCTAAAAAATTTTATCTAATAAGAAAAAATAATTTTTTTTATCTCAAAGCATTAATCTTGTGTAATGTAGTGTAAGTTATAAAAGTTCATAACGTGAAATTTAATAACATGCCTAAAACATCACATGTACAACGATCTCCTCATATCTAATGGATCACATACACCACCTCTCACCACCATTAATATTTCCTCAATGAGTTTTATTTTGATTTCACCTCCCGTTGAATGGACTACTAAAAATGCCAGTATGAGAAGGAGGAACTTCAGTCAAAACTAACATACTTGCCATGTCAAAATCCACAATCTTATCTCACTACAGAACATCAATATAAGTTTTATGATTTATCATAATTAATTGAGTCATGATATTTGAGGGAATACCTGTATAAAAACCAATTTCTATCTTCTTCTAATTTTAGACCTCCTTAGTTCATAACTGAGCATGTTCAGAAAAATGATTGGAATAATGAGTTAGTATTTAATTACCATGGTAAGGTTTTACAAAATCCATAATGATATATAATTGTAATGAATATGGATTGAATTTATTCAGAAATATGTTCTTGAATTATTTCAATTACAATTCCTCACTTCTTTCACCATAACAATAGAATACATCCACCTCATTATTATCCCCCCATTCTTGAAGACTACACGCTTCACCGTAATAGAATATGAATTTTTAAAGAGATTAATGTTCTCATAATAATTCAAAAACATTCCATAATATATTACTGATGGTTTTTTAACATAAATATGTTGTTTTCTAAAAGCGAAAACAATGGGCCCAATCTACACTATCATCCCTATGAGGTTCCATATCTCTAGATTGAATAGGGGTTGGTAAAACTCCCTGGTACCAATATCAGACAACATGAACTTATAGCTTATAAGGTTCTAGTCAACTATATGGATTTATTGCTATATAACTTCACCATATCCCATATAAATAATGTTCATATGTCTTATTAGTCACATGAAAGTGTAATACATCAATCAGTAATAAGGAAACATCTGTCAAGAGAGACAAGAATAAAATCATTATCAGTTCAAATCTCATCTTTGAAAAAAATCTCAAATCAATGTTTGGATAAAGACTAGAATTAGATCAATTAAATTTCGAAAACTTTTTTTTTCTAAAAAACCCATGTTAACATAAGTCTCTCTACACTAGGATATATCTAGGAACTCCCTCATAACAAACCACTTATGTCTAGAAAGACCAATATTTTAGCTACCTGGACGTCCATATCTGCATATTGATATCCATGAAGAGACAAAATTGATCTATGATACCAATTTTTCATGAACCATCCGTGAAAACCTTATAAACTAAAATTAAATCATCTCAAAAAATCATTCAAGTGTGTTTTCAATCCCGAAAGGCTAGCCAGTAGCACCTATGAATCAAGAATGATCATGAGGGAATTATTTTTCCACTTGAATAATTAAAAAATGAATGATGAAAATAAAATTATATAATTTCTTAGTACATAATATTATCCCTCGGGTTAAAATTAACTTTGGATTTACATTTAAAAAATCTAAAATAAAATAAAATATCTAAAAAATTACATGAAGAATGATATCCCTATCATAGATGGATTACATACGCATTCAGTCACCATCGCTCTCATGTATTGATATCATGAACACCCACCTTTACTATGTTGTAATTTTTCATTTTCTACAGTAGTAAAGTAAACCTCTATATATATTGAATCAAATGTTTAATGTGTGAGAAACACTATCCTTATGTGATCTCGCAGAGCATTCTATGGGTATTCCATAACAAAAAATCAGAATATTATTATATTTAAATAAAACATTTAATAATAATATTTTCAAAATTCATTATATTGTGTTAACTTCAAATATTTTCTATTGAATGTATAAAACATTTAAAAATATGAATTTCAATAAAAATATTCATGAAAAATAATTATAATCTATATAATCATGAATAAATCGTTTCATAAATATTGGCATGTATGTATCACTTTCAGTCAGAAAACTATTTGTTATATTTCAAGTTGTTAGTTAGTTTAACAGTCAAAGAACCTCACAAACCTCAATGAAATGTGTTTACATGTTTCTATATAACCATTTATATTAGGCATGAAGTAATAATATTCCACCTAATTGAATAAGATCCCTACTTCATCGAGGTATAATATCATTTACATCCTCAGTCAATTTATATGATGCACTAATACATGTCTATAATGATTTTATGGGACTATCCAACTTACTAAATTTGTTCCCACATGATTTAAGTACATCAATTAATGGGAAAACCCATGATCACAGATAAATTTTATTAACCATAATTCAGGTAACCCCATTATAATATTCAAACATGCCATTTAATTTTCAAAAAAAATCAAATGGATTTTATCAAAACTAATTCCATGCTAAAAAATTCATATCAACTGACTCCATAAAACATTTTATTCAAAAATTTCTCAGGAATCTCAATTATAATTTTTATTCAAATCAACACATTTTTTCCAAATCCATTTTTCAATAAATAACATATTTTCTGAAAATAAATAATCAAAGATGTTCATTAAAAGATATTCCTTCAAAAAAAATCAATATTCTCAATTCATAATTTGGGAATAAAATATAAATAAACATCAAATATCTTATGATATAGTGTCTTCAATTGATAGTAATTGCAACACAGAACCACCAACCAAAATCATGATAACATCAAACACTAAAAAAGGGATTTAATATTGGAGGGAGATAATGGGATAGAATAATGGAAGAATAAATCCTTGAGACCAATTACACAAATTAAGATCAAGAACAATGAATTACATAGTGATTCACTACTCCTGATAAATTATTGAGACAAAGAAAGTTGAATTCATAATTAAATCATGGTAAATAATTTTGATAAAGAATCAATGCATTAGTTGGAACTTCAATCTATGAATATTAAATTTTAGAAATGAAAAAATACCATCAAAATAAGTTATATTTTTTTATAGGTCAAATGGATTCTTTCAGAGATGAAATTATATATAATATTGGTATTCTAGGAAGTGGAATTCTGATAATACCCTGGACCTCCTCCCATTGATTGGAATCACCATTTAATTACATGATTCCCAAGGACAGTAAGTAATTTTTGGATGATTTATTGTATAAATGTGAACCCCATCATATTGTTGATAAGTTTACTTTTGGGATACTGTTCCATAATCCTTCCACCGGCTGACTAGTTGAATCGATTTAGTCTTTCTGTGGTCTTCTTTTGGGAGACCCTAATACCATGATGAAATTGGTAGGATTGTGTCTCTCACTAGCCACCTAGTGGACTTTTGGTGGATATTTTAGCTGTAAAAACATGTCCAATATAAATCCTAAATATTTTAATACCACATATCCTCTGAATAAAAAAAATTAATCACACCCCTAACAACACATATAGGCCATAAAAGACAAACAAATCCATGAATAATAATGAAAATGAATTCATGTATGATAAATAAATGATCTTACATGAAATAATGTGCATGGATTATAGAATTAGAGTACCAATTTTTTTTTAAAATACTATAATGTTACGAAATCGACAAATGATTACATGGAAGAACAAGATATTTACATCACATGATGATATTCATGAAACTTATAGGTGGTTTTCCTAGTTCTTACCACCCTACGAAGTGGGATTGGATAATCGACATAGATTTGATCTATGACACAATTAGTTTATTCATGAAAAAATAGGGTTCTATCCATAGGCATTATGAACAATGAAACATTATGTAGTGGATATATCTATAGTGGAAACTGATGTGGATCATATGTTACTGATCAGTAACATTTATATAACTCCATAATTTTTGACTAGATTAGTTGATACTAGTTTCATTCACTATTCCATATCATCCCACATTTTAGATCATTTTTTCTTCAAAAAGAGTTGTTGAATTTTTTAGCAGAATTTATGAAACCACATAGGAAAAATATACAATATGGTCCCACAATTCCCCTCATGTTATTCCTCTTTATCTTAATTCGATCACATCATAGACATTTTAGTTATTTAAATGAAAAATATGTATTTTATTATAAGAATACAATGGTAGGTTTATCACAATCATATAATTGGTTGTTATCATTAGTGAGTATCCTTTATATCCCCTTATGTGTTCTTCGTCGTTTTTTAAAGAGAGTTGGACCAATTCGAGAGTTGATCCATACATAATAATTTTTAATGTTTTATTTGATGATATAATTTGTATGCTATTTAATTGGACAAATATGATTCTAATAGTAAACTTCTTACTACATCTATTGAAATTATGATTTTGTTTCCACCATTTTTTTTTATTTTTTCACTACTGAGAGAGGTAGAGTTCATTACCAACTTTGAGCCTTATAATCAGCTAATATCCATTCCATATTAACATAATGAACCAATTTAATTGAAAAAAATGAATTATTTTTATTATATCTTATATAGAGCCTTCATTCAAACAAGTGTGTCACCCTAAGAACCTTTGAGATGGTGGTACTGTAGTAGACATTGTGGCATCTAGGGTACTGTAGTAGTAATATTCACTAAAGGACCCTTTGGGCCCATAAATGTGCTTTCAATCCATTTATTTAGGCCACTTATCCTGGGGCCTTTGGGAAATGTAACGGGTTTCTCAATATCCATTATAAAGATGTCTTTTCTTTAATAATAAATTTATGTTTCAGCCACAACCTTTTAAAAAAGTCATAGGTGATTTATTAAAATAAAATTAATGGAACACCTTTCTTGTGTGTTAATTTCCTAATGATAAATTAGGGTTGGTAAAGATAAATTACCCCTTAACTGACATAAAAATATGTGTTTAATCACCAAAATGGATTTTTGTGGTTCTGTAAGGTTGATCTTTGTTGTCATTATCAGTAGATCTGGATCATAGAGTATGATATCCCAAAGAGTTTATTCAAGAGTATGTATTTCCACATTGATATCTTGTTATATTACATTGTTTAAAAAAATACTCCTACTATATTTTTGAACTTATTGAAATGGATATTCTACATGTATCAAGACTGTCTTATTGTTTTATTTATAGATTTAATATTGGTTTGTTCCAAAATAAAAGTGGATCATGCAATTCATTTGATGCGAGTTTGGGATATCTTTGGGAATATCCGACATTACAACTAGTTACTAAATTTTTAGCTACGGATTCACGAGGTGGAGTTATTGGGGAAACTAATCATAGAACATGATAACATAGATGATCCAGAAAAGGTAAAATCTATCATGTAATGATAGGAAAGACATAATTCCTTTGAGATTCATAGATTATTTGTTTTAATAAGTTATTATTAAATTTTTTTGAAAGATATATCTATGATTGCTTCACTATTTTCTACTCTAAAAATAATAGAGTAATGCATATTTGGGATTCAAAATTCTGGACACCCTTCATTTAGTAAAATCTACATTTTGATTCAACTCCACTGCAGACATTACCAGTGATTGGGTAACGATAAATGGTTTTTTATGGTGCATCATGTTTGGTCGTGGGATATTTTTTTATGTAGGGTAATCACATATTGGTTCGGTTACCTTCCAGCATTGTCTATATGATATGAACTATCTAAAACATGGTATAAAAATTATATATTTTATTAATTATATTAATGTTAGGCTAATATTGGTATGACTGCATTGGGGGTGAATCATTGTTGGATGATTTTTCATAACTTTTTTTATTTTATCCACATTTTCTTCATGTTACACTTATTAACTATATGGTTATCTATTCTTATTAACATATAGTTAGTAGTAATTCACATAAAAAAATAAATCACAACAGAAAAAATGGATTTTTATCAAGGTTCACATCATGTTGGGATAACTATGCCCTCTTTGTATGGTGGTTATTATCACTTTCATACAAGTATTGTGTATTTTTATCAAGAAATGTAAGATAAGGGGAATGGTCGGTTACTTTGTTCCCTAAAATCAGCTTGACACAATATAATATTTCTCTCTAATTACAAAATGTAAGATGTTTCTATGATCCTCCAATATTTCTCCACAATGTAGAACATTTAATATTTGATAATAAAATTACAATGGAAAAATTCCCTTGAATGTCGTAATCAAATGGATTCCTTTTTTTCACATAAAAATTTTATATCGAATAAATGGAGAAATGTAGTAGTATTCCCCTTATTTATCATCTTCTATTAGAATTATTTCATTATTCAATGGACTGGTAATCTTTTTTCTCTCTAACCCAATTAATAAATAAGAAACATCATCTCATTCATTATTCATTCTTCCTCTTATTCTGATCATCAAAAAGAAATCATGAGATATTCAAATGAATTTTTTTTAATCACAATCAATATTAAATAAAATAACATAATGTTACATAGACCATTTCAATCTGAAAAAATAACATTTAAGAGTAATATCACATGTGTATAATGAGATGAATTTCACTTTATGTTTTTATACAATAAATCAACACTCTGTTTTTAGTTTATTCTTCACATAATAACTTTGTGTGACAATAGTTCAACCAATCCATCATGCATATGAGGTCACAAAATGTTATCTTCTTCAGAAATGTGACATGTGATCACTTGATCCTTCCTACACGATAGACAATAACAGGACATCATTACATTATTCACTTCTGATTTTACTTTATGTATCCTTATTATTCATTATTTGTATGTCCACTTAGTCAAATACCATTATAGTTGATGTGCATTAGGGTATTAAAAATTAAAATTGCCTCCCCTTTCAATATTGTTTCGTCGTTACACAAATACACTTTTCTCTTTCTCATGTAGTTATATAAAAACTGAAATGAAATCATGCAAATGACATGATGATTTTACTTGGTTCACCCACACTAGGCTATGTGAAAGGAGCATACAATGACAATGTGATAATGAACCAAATCCACTAAACCTCACTACCAATTACACGGTTTTGGCTAGATCACTTCTATGCCTAGGATCACCACTATTACAAGATTTAGGGTCTCTTTATAGAATTCCCAAGGGTCTCTCCCTATGTCTCTTTCTATGGATTACTACTGGTGGAAAGTATCACTGTCTTCCTCTTCCTTCTCTCATTATTCTTGGAAGGGATCCACTAAAAATTTATGGACTTTTAGGTCCCTTTATTTTCATAATGTCATGCATCCCCATCTATAGATATATTCAATATTGAAGTCCCTTTTTTCCTATAGAAAAAATTCAGTTTTCCCCACAATGTATGGTAAGAAATAATTTCATTTACGAATGGTTGTAGTGATTTTCAAGCTTCTTTGAGTACTCTATGAACTTTATCCCTTTCTACATGAACTGTATAGAAGGTATGCTACATGTATTGCCTCTTCTAAATACTGCCTCCGCCTCCGGATTTTTCTTTCGTGTACCGCCTCCTTTTGTGTACATCTTCCGACTTCCACATACCATCTACTCTTCCATATACCACTTATACACATCCTTATTACTTATAATACTTGTTCCTTTGTTGAAATCAATTAACTGGAAATTCCTTTCATGGAATAGATTCTGCCAACTACATCACCATTTGTGGACTTTCTTCCCTATGAACCACTTCTACTTTTTGGAATCCCCATGAACTATTTCAAACATAGAAAAATTTATTGATAGATAAAATTTGTTATCTAATGATATTAACTCTTCTTAATGAGAGAATTTGAACACCATATGTAGGAAAATAGATCCACAAAATCCATTATTACTAGGTTTACCCAAATCATCAATGTGGTAATGCCTTCACCACATAACATGCATCGTTCCAATATCATTCTTCCCTACATGGTATGGAACCTCCTTTTCATCCTTCATGGAGGCCCAAATCACTATAATGTTTTCATGACTGCTACCTTTCATAGATTTTCAAATCATCACCTCATTTCCAAAAAAATGAAATTCCATCCAATGTACCACACATTTTTCGTGCACTGCATGACAACAACATGAATCGTTTTCTCCACACAAACCATTCCTATATGTTGTTTTAGATTCTTGTTCCATGGTTCCCATACATCTCTAATTCGTTTATACATTAAATATACTATTTAAAAATTCCACAAACTATGGTATGTAGTCTGCGTACAATGTACTCCTACATAAAAAAGAATCATTTTCATAAAAAATAAAATCCTATTATTTTGGCACAAAAATTTGCAAAATTTTAAGAAACTACATCACCTTAAACTCTGGATTTGACAAACTCCATACATGCTCATTAATGTACATATGAATTTTCTAAAAAACATTTACACACCCAAATCATATCGAGAGGACCCCTTGACATTTTTCCCCCAAAAATCGCCATATTTGGGTTTTTTATAACACTTTCATAATTTGGTATCTCATTAAATATTTTTCAATATATTTCCACCATTATTATCTTAAAATTAAGATAACAACCAGGGATTTAATCAACACATACTATAATCCAAAAAATAATCCATTCATGGAATTATAATCAATATTATAATGAAATTTTTATCAATAAATAACATCAATCCATTCAATAACCAATATTATAATTTCATCACGAACCTCATCTATTTTCATATGTATCCTTTGATCGATCATGTATACAATCAGCACATTTAGTACTCCCCCTATATGACTACTCCCCATATCCCACTACTCCACTTAGAAACATCTAAATATGTCTTGAATAAAAAAAATCCCTATATTGATATCACAATTTATCCCCCTTTATCATTGAAACAAAATGGAAAATCATGGTGGTCTACAACAGGGTAAATAACACATATCAGTACAATTTGAAAAAAAACCATACCTTGGGGAGAGGGTGTCCCATATTAACACATTATCATTTTTTTGGAAGTTGACTAAACTTCCAGAGCTAGTTGATTCCTTTCCAATTCATCTATTTGTAAGGCCTCCATCATAATTTTTGTAACTTGTTTTTCTATAGGGATGTAATCCAACATCAAAAGCCCATGATGTACCTTATCCTTCATGAAAATATATTTTATTTCAATGTGTTTTTTAGTTGAGAGATGGACAAGATTTTTTCAATGATTTATAGCACTTGAATTATTGAAACAGATTCTAATCGGGAACTTCACTTCAAATCCCATCTCATCAAGATCATGCTTCATCCACAATAGTTGTATGCATGCTTGAGTAGCTATAATGTATTCATATTTTGTGGTGATCAATGAAATTCAATCTAGTTTCTTTATTTTGTAATAATTACCCAACCCACCATGATAGAAAGAACCTCGTGACGTTGATTTCCTATTATTTGTTGATCTGTACCAATATATATTTGTATATCCAAATAACACATGTTGATATTTATCATTGTACATCAAACTATATCCATATTGATATTGATATACTAGAGTATTATTTTCACTGCAATCTTGTGTTTTTCATTGTTATTGAATTGATATCTCGCTTCATGGCATGTCGAAAAAACAATATCACATCTTGTCACTATAAAGTATAGTCACATTATACTGTTTTTAGTACATTATATAATATTATCTATATTTCCATCATTATATTTTGATAGATTTATCCAGGTTGCAACCAATTTTTTCATCTCTTTGGAATTTTTCATTCCAAATACTCTCAAAATATTTTTGGCATATTAAGACTGAGAAATGAATGTTCCATTCATTCCTTCTGTTACATATAATGCAAGGAAAACTACAGTTTACCAATCATTGACATGTCAAACTCAATTTTCATGAATTTAGAAAACATCGTGCGTTGCGCCTTATCTGATCATCCAAATATTATTTCAATGACATATACCAAAAACATCTTACTTTTATTAATATGATGGATGAAATATATATATTAATCAAATCTACCACACTAAAATCCAATCTTATTCATAAACTAGTCTAAACTTGAATAGAATGCTCTTGGTTCTTTCTGAATACCATATAAATCCTTCCTCAGTCAACAAACTCTGTTCTCATCGTCATGATTGATAAAATCTTATAGATTATCTATAAAAAAATTTCATTCAAAACCCTATTCAGAAATTATTAATTGACATTTTTCTAGAAAACCATTTACATTTTTTGTTCTACTATGGTAAAGAGTAATCGAATTGTCTCTATCCTTACAATAGGTGAAAACATTTCATGTATATCAATTACCACTATCTGTGAGTACACTTTATACTCTAGTTGTCCTTTGTTTTGAATCAAAACATAATATTTATTAATTTCATTATGAATGACCCATTTAGTCCTGATTAAAAAAATTTAGTTGGAAATTAAATAATCTCCCATGTCTGATTTTTCTTAGTTTTGTCAATATCTTCATTCATTGCCTAAAAAAAATTATCATCACCAGTTACTTCAACAAAACATTTAGGATCTTCCTTTGATTAGTATGATTCTTGTTCTAGAGTCTTCATCCTCCTTGTATCCACTGACATTGTTTGATCACCAATTATGTTTTTTCTATCAATTTTGGATCGTCTCCTATGTATTTGTGTATATACTGATTTAAGCTCATCCTCCTCATCATTTGAGTCTTATACTGAATCAACCTCTTGAACTAAAGAATCCCAAAATCTGGTTGTTTCATCATCACTATCATCTCGCGATTGATCATTTTTTTAATATATTATAATCAATTTCCACTATGGTTACATCAAGGAATTCATCAATCATTCCTAGGCACATATTGAAACATTTATATTCATTTATGTTTTTGAGTTTCCTAGAAATATACATTCATCTCCATGATATTAAATCTTTATTTGTTTTTACTTATTTAGAATAAAACAATTAATTTCAAATATTTGAATGTAATTCAATGATTGAATCATTCCATACCATAACTCATATGGAGTATTTTATTATTTCAGACATGGTAGAGATCTATTTTATGTGTAAACTAACTTCATAGCATCTTCATTCAAAAAATTCTATGGAAATTATTTCTCAATGAGAATTTTTTTGGCCATGTTGTTCAAAATTCGTTTTCTTCCCTCAACTACTCCATTTTATGTGGATTTCTTACAGATAAAACGTGATTCTTTAATCTATGTTTCTAGATATAATCCTTTACTTGGAAACTTATGAACAATAGTGAATTATATATTTGGATCTTACTGATTGATTTACTGAACACCTTCTCAACTTCCATTTGATATGTTTTTATGCAACTGAATACTTCATATTTATGGGTGATGATTGAAACACTTACCATCCAACTATAATAATAAATTAAGAAACAAAATATCTTCCCCCATCAATATCTATTATATAAATTGGTCAACAGACATTAAACAGATCCAACCCAAGAAATCTTCTTGACATTTTATATTTTTACTTATATGTATTTCAAATGATATTTTCTTTTAGAAGGCCACTCACATATCTGTATGATCACATAATATTCTAGGGATATCTCGAGAAACATCATATTTCACTAGGTCTTCCAAGGATGTTTGGCTTATGGGGATAAAATGTTTATTCCACATCCTATTTTCTTGTCCCTTGTATATAAAGCACATATTTTCTTCTCCACTCCGGAGATAAGTGTTACCTTTTTAACACATTCCATGTAATAAAAACACCAACAGTTTACATGATGACACAAAATTTCTGGAAAATATTATTGCATGTCCTAAGTCACACAATTGACTTACGCTAAATAAGTTGTGAGTGATACATTGAAGAAGAATGTTATCTGCATGTATCATGTCTTTTCCCACATATATTTCTTTCCTTGATCCAATAGGTTTCAGTTCTTAATAATTGAAAAATATAATGATACCTTAATGAATGTAATAGATTACCATTACCGGATACATATTTCATGTCATATGGGAGGTACATCCACTATCAATGAACTATATCCTTGTGCGATATGATTCGTTGAACACAATTTCTGGAAGTACTGACTGCTTGTATATTTTATTTTTTCATCCTTGTTTTTGAATTTAATATTTTTAGGTATTGATACTCATGAAATTCCAAGTAATATGATCTAATAGATTCATCTTATAGATATAAAAAGTGATTTTTCATTTTTATCTCATGTGATAATACATTTGTCTACAGCTTATAAAAAACCTCTTTTTTCTTCGACACATTCCTCAGTATTGTTAATGAGAAATAGCTTACCATGTGTCTAAATCCTCCACACATGAAACAATGACCATAAAATTATGACCTTGTAAATAGAGACATGTATGAAAACCTCTATTGGTAATGTTCTGTGTTGATCCTATTTTCAATGAAAAAATATTTTTTAGAATGACCCATCATTCTAGAAAAATAGAACATTATTTGGGGTACAATATATTTTTTTGATACTGCACCTCTAGTTATCCCTTGGGTTCTCTAAATTTTATCATTCTTCTTCATAACCAAATAAATATTCAATATTAGATTTGGTTTATATTGGATGATTTCAACAATTACTTCTTTTTATTTTAGATCAAGGGCCACACTATCCTTATCATTTTAATTTGAATATTCATCAATTAAACAAGAACACCATGTTCCACATTCATATTTTCTACATCCAATGATATATGGTTTCCAAATGTTGTTCTATTGGTCAACAATGTTTCTTAATTTTTAACACATAGTTACAGATTGATGACTTCCTCATCAATTTAGTCTATACGTTTCATTGGATATTTTCTAGTTTCAAAAAAACTATCTCTATCTACTTTTTGTTATTAAATTATGAGTTTGTACTCGACCAACTTTTCAAATAATTATGGTTTTAAATAATTTAGTTTTTAAATTTCTTCATCCATCTCAGACATCTCTTCTTCCTGATGTTACATACAGAGTTTTTCATTATGAACCACATCATTAGAATTCTTTTTTTTATATCCATACATATACCTCTTCAAAAGAATCTTCTACTTCAGAATGTAGATCAATGGTTCATTAAACCCCTCCCTCATCATTTTTTCTCTCTTTATATGTTTCATATTTTCAGATAACCTCTAGAAGAGAATCATCATTATGGTCATTGTAGTCCTCCAACACTTCTTCCTCAGATTCATCTGAACTCTCATCTTCATCTAAGAGAGGGTTATTGTTTTTTAAGAAATTTTCATTTTCACTTCTCCTAACATTCCCATTGTCTGAATATTTCTTCTGAGGAATTTCATCATTGTCTTCATCATCATCTTCAAATTTATCTGGAAACTTTTATGAAAAATGTATAATATTTATACTTTTAAATCATGCAATTGTAAGGTTATCTTTGAACATTCCTCTTCAAATTTTATTGTTCGATGATGGTAATTTCCTGACATAATCCAAATTATCTTATTCCTGATTATCATTAGTAGAGAAATTATTTAATCCAGGATTGTCACTTAATTGGGCTTCCCTTTTTCCACAAAATCGTTATCATCATTACTCATTCCATTTGCAATAAGTGTACTATAAAATTTATCCAAAGTAAACTCCTTTGGATTTTAATCTTCCAATACTGAAACATTCTGATTAAACTAAGTTGGATGTTTCCTCATGATATAGTTCACAGTCATTATATATACAATGAATTCTATAGGAAAAAAAATTTATTCCACTACAACATTCACATTATGAAACAATGAATCAACATATTCATTTGTGTTCATTCTCAAATGTTTATACCTATTACATAAAATAGGTAGCTTTACCTCATTGGTCATTGAATATCATTCAGATATATTCAATAGAATTTCCCACATATAATATGATGTTTTATAGAAAATTATTTTCATATAAATTAAATTTCACAGGGCACCCCTTAAATCATTGATCCCTTTAGAATCAGTTTCCAATTAAATACATCCATCTTCTGATAAAATACCACAATTGATATTGGATGATATTCCATGAATTGCTACTGCGAAGTAATACATTCTTAATGATCTGAAATAGTTCTCCAAATGATTCTTTTATACATGAAAATTGTTTCTATTGAGGATCTGAATTCATTTGAGATTGACCACATAAATTCCTTTTACTGGGAGAGAACAATTGACATTTAACGTTTTCTCTCATATACCAATTTCCAGGTCCACTAGGTCAAATATCTTGAGGTGGGATCAGGGTATAAATGATTAAAACTATTTACCCTTTGGATCTTGTTTCATCATTAAACAAAAAAACACTTCTCTCTTTCTCATATAACAATATATAAACAGAAATAAAAGCATGCATAGGAAATATCAATTTTATTTGCTTCACACTCACTAGGCTATTTCCTAGGAGAATACAATGACAATTTTCTGATGTACCAAATCATTTAATATCACTGATAATGACATGGTTAATTCTATATCACTAATAAAACAAGGATCACCACCTTTAAAAGATTTAGGGTCTGTTTACTGCATTCCAAAGGGTCAATCCATGTGTCTCATTCTCTGCCTCACTGCCAGTGGAATGGAACATCATCTTCCTATAACATCATTTAGAGATCATAAAAGTGATCCACTCAAATTTTTTTTGACATGTAGGTCCCTTAATAATAATGAAATAATGCACCATCACCAATAGATAGATGCTACGTTGATTTATCTTTTCACCTGTAGACCAAATTCACATTCCAACGTACTATTAGGTTAGAATAAATTCCTTTCATGAACTGTTTTAGTGCTTTCCAAGATTCATTGAGTCCACCATGAACTGAATTAATTTTTCCACAAACTGTAAATATGGTATGCATTACAGATTTCCTCTTCTTCCTACTGCCTCTACCTCTATACACCACTTCCGCGAACTGCCTCCTTCTATATACCACATACATATTCTATATATCATATTTTCTTTTGCATACCACCTATGTACTTCCATCGTCATCATAATACTTCTTTCATTGTTGGACTCAATGCCTCACAAAATTTTTTCATGAAATTGATTCTACAAATCGCTTCACCCTTCACAGAATAACATCCCTATGAACCATTTATCCTCCAACGACTCCCCATGTACTCTTTTGGACTTAGGTGAATTTCATCAAAGAGAAAAAAATTTCTCTAATAAAATTCACTCATCTTAATAAGGGGATTAGTTCTCCTTATATAGGTAAATAGATCCCCAAAATTCACTACTCCCTGATTTTCTGAAATCTTTAATGTAGTTCCACCTTCACCATGTAACATGAATCTTAAAAGAATTAATCTTCTATACATGGTCTATGTAATGCATTTATTCCTTCATGGTTTCCCAAATCACCATCACATTTTGGTAAATTTTCCCCGTCACGATTTCTCTATTCACCACCTATATTCCTCGAATGACAAGCCATCCCAAGTTCTGCCATTCGTCTGCATACTACCTGAATTTTCAGTGAAATATTTTCTCCACAAGAAAATTCCCCATATGCGGTATATGTATCGCACCTTGCGGTCCCTATCATTTTTTATTCCCTTCAGTGTTCCATGTACCACCATATGAATTCTGTGAACTATGGTCCATATTCCATAGATAATGAAATCCAATACAAAAATATTCCTTTGGAAAAATTACAACCCACTATTTTGAGGCCCACATATATAGTAAAAACTAGAAAGTTGTTCCACATTAAACACTTACTTCAGAAAATACCATCCATGCTCATTCATGGTCATTTGTCCTTTTCAACAAAAAGAAACACACCCAAAACATACCGAGAGGACGCATTAAGGTATTTGTTTCCCTAAAATGGTAGCACAGGGTTGGGAGATTCCCTTCTTTTTATTTAAACACTAGATTTGTGTGGAACCTCTCTCAAGATTGTAGAAACTAATCATATCCTTAAATATTCTCCACTTTCAATTGGTAAAGTGGAGATATCATGTTTCAGTCCACATAACTTATCCTCCACTAATGGGTATTTAGGGAGAAACAATACCACATTTACCCTATGTATTTACCAAACCAGTCTTCAAGGAGCATTCGGCATTAGATAAATCTGGTGAGTAAATAAATTTTTTCAAAAAACACTTCTAATTTTTGTACATAATAAACGTTCAAATGCATTATGTGATACCAAATAGATGGAATCTCATATTATGAAATATAATGTTATTATTTGGAAACAAATATCTCACTATCATTTCATTGATCACATGAATTCACCCATGATTCCATAAATGATCTTCTCATCGTCATCATAAATCTATAGTGTTACATTCATTGAAAAAATAGATGAAAATAAATAGACGAATACTATCAATTTGACACATATCATTATAGTTTTGAATTAACATGACTACATAATTGATTATATACTTATAAGTTGCAACATGAAAATTTTCAATTACCAAAGGGTGAATATTGAGAATGGTTTTTTGTAGGTTGAATAAAATGTCATCCTCGATCAGATAAACTAGATAGAAAAGATTATATGACTATAATTATATGTGTATCTTTTTTAGTGGGTGAAAAATGAATCACATTACAACTCACACATTTTACATCTACATGAATTCATAATTCATAATTAAATACTTCAAATATGTATCCATATGAGATGGATCTAGGTTCATAACCAGAAACATATTCCACACACTCCCTAATTGAGAAACAAAACACATTTATATAATATCTTAACCACATTAAAATTCACACAATATACCCACACTACACACCTTCCATATATGATTCATGTTGTTCATTTCATTCCCCCTCCCTACTGCTATGGTTAGCTGACCTTGTTTTATCTCCAATGTGATTTAGACTACACCAACATGTATCGTATTGTGAAAGAAAAGATTGGGTTTCGATAGATATCCAATTTTATTTAAAACCCATTATATATTAAGATAAATTTAAAAATAGGAAATTTCTATGCCAACTCAAATTCATTCTTCAAAAAAATTCATTGTGAAAAAATATAAATTTCATAAATTTTTTATTTGACCCAAAAATAAAGAAAAACTATTATTTAATTGTCATGGAAATAAATATTTTCATGTCTTTAAAAATTATTTCCTTACCTATTGATGATGGTTTTGTTTTCCCCATAAACTATTAGAATTTTTATTAGAGAAAAATTATTTGCTAAAAAATCATGGTTGTTTTCATTCTCATCATCCAAAATATTATATGAAACCTTTGAAATATCTATAGTTGGAACTTATTTCAAAAAAAAAATTAATTTACTTTTAATCATCTTCATGAATCACTGGTCATTATAAAAACAATCATAATGCTATGGGAAGAATTTTTTAGAAACATTGATTTTAACACATTACAATGCTTGAGGAACCAAACACACTTCAATGATAATGCTCTTAGTCAATACAAATTGAAATAATATTATGAATAAAATAGTGACTTATTTATAATAAATATAAGACAAAAAAATGGTATGATCATCTGTCTAATTATTTTATTTTTTTATAAATTTCGTTGTGAATAATATAATGTCAATATATTATTGTAATATCTAGAATCCTATATTTCTCTCTCTCCCCATTATTGAAGAAAAATAAAAAAGTTAATAATATAGGATATTATCATTTAATTTATAAAAAATGATCTATAATTTATTCCACTATATGAATAATTTAGGCATGCTTAATTTAGTAATCAAGTGGATTTAATTTAGACAATAGTGTTGTCCACTATCAATTCATAATATAATACAAGAAAATATTGCATAACTTTTATCATGATTCATGTATTACTAAATTTTTTCCTCATTGATAGTGATATACCAATACCAATTGATGAAATATAAGTGGAACATGTCTTATACCACTTGTTGGGAAAAATATTTCACAGTATACATTCATTCGGAAATTACTGCACTCATCTGAATGGAAAATTTAAAAAATTCAATTATGATAAGTTTTCAATTCTCAAGAAATGAGACATGTTACTTCTTAATGATTCTATTTCTATCACACAATTACTTTTGAAATATCATTATTTAATTATTTTATATAGTTTTAAATATTTTATAGTGGTTCGGCCCGATCCCGATTAAAACATTATTGTGCTTGCTGATAAATGATTTATTTGGTTTTGGCCGCAACTAATTCACAGGCAGAGCACAATCAAAGTCGTGCATCTTAAATAGGTCACTGTTGGTCCTACTCAGTGTTTCAAAATATTATTATTATTTAATTAATTAATAATATAAATATGAAAGTGAACAAATAATGAAATAAGGATAATAAAAATAAATAAGAGTTGTATTAATAATAATAATAAAATTATTATTATTATTATTAATTTAAATAAGTCATTAGTTTTAATATTGTTATGAAATTATTAATTTTTAATATTATATTATGTTATTATTATTATTATTATTAATATATTTATAATTTAGTTTTTTTAGTCTTTCTTTTCCCATTTCATTTTTTATGTTTCTTTTCTTTTCTCATTTCTTTATTCCCGTTCCATATTCATCCCTTTATTTCTAACCAGTTTCCCCCCTCTGGGTGTCTCACTATGACCCTCAAACCAAAGTGCAACCTTCTCCTTGGCCACTACATTGACCAGCGCCCCTAATTCATCTCCCATCTAGCGAACCCTCGCACCGACGTCTCATTCCCCTAGTGGCTCCATACAATCACCCCATTCATGTTATGCTTAATTCCACACTACTCCCACTATACACTTTTCAACACCCCCTTTTTTCATGTTCTCCGATGAGGCTCACCTCCGACAACCCTCTCCTGACGTGACTAACTTCTTGGACCCCTTTCCCTAAGTGTATTATACTCTGGTAAGCATGTATTCCTTCGTTATGACTTGTTTCTCCTTATGATTTTGTTATTATGTTTTAATGATGAGTTCATGGGTTCAATATCATGAATTAGGGTTTCATTTGATCCTAATGTGGTGTGATTCTAGTGAGATTTTACTTTCACACTAATTTTAGGGAATTATGACACCAATGGTACATCGTTTAATGTATAAACATTTTTTGATCAATTATTTTTCTTGTTTATTTATTTTATATTGTTTTTAATTATTTGTGTGAACGATGTTTTTAAGGGAGATCAATATTAGTGTGATTTATTTTCATAACATGTTTATATGATATAGAGGGTGTTTTTAGTGAATACCCATATTGATTCATTTCATAGAGTTTTATAAATATAGAAACTAGTTTATTTAAATTTTCAAGGGTTGTGAATTGTGTTTTGATGTGGCGTCGATGTGTGTTTGATCAGAAAATAATATTTGAGTCAATCTTTTGTATTTTATGCCATGTGATTCTTCTTTAAATTTTTTAACAATTTTCATAGTGGATTATTTATTTGTGAAAATGGTTTATTTAATTATGAATATAGTTTATTTGGTTGTGAAAGTGGTGAGAATTGTGTTTTTAAATGGGTTTTGGGTGTTTATAATTTTAAAACAGGGTTTGAGTGTGAAAATGGTGGTATTTGGTGTGTGTAGTACCATGTATGATTTGGGTATGTGAATATGATATCTGATATGAACATGGAACTTGAATGAGGACTAAGTGAATCTCCTGTACTTTGTGGACAGACTAGTACTAGTGTGCTAAGGATAAAGAAGTGGCTTCAACCTTATTTCACTTAACTAGATTAAACACTACAACATTGTCTAAATATTTCGGTGTCTATTGAATATCACTAGGGTTACTTGGAGATTCTATACTAGTGTCTCAAAAAGGAGAATGTGGGATTTCATAGTTCCAATACCACTTTTTACTGAGACGCGAGGTTCCAGGGTCCCATCATGACCCTATCAAGTTTAGTTATCATTGATTAATGAATTTTATCATCAGTATATGGTGTGGAATTTTTGTTACATAAAAAAAAGTGTTTTTAATTAAAGTAACATTCCCTTGAATTTGATTTCATTTAAACTGGTTTCTTTTAAATTTTTCATTAATTTCTCTTTAATTTATTAAACATCCAAGTGTATTGATTATTTAATGCCTTTAACATAGAATATTTTTCTTGGGTGGAATGGTATTGGGTTTTATCTCACACCCAACATACAATTTTGGGTGTATGTATATTTGATTTTGTTTGTTATAGGTAAGGGTAAATCTTTAAGGGGTGACCGTTCAGGTTGTTTGCCATCATTCTTGGATCTTCATTGTAGATATGGCTTAAATGTGGTGAAAACTTATCTTGGTGTGGATTTTGAGGTGTTTTTTTGTCCACATACATTATGGTAATTTTTGGGTTCTGGTTTAAACTATGTACCTAAATTTTCAAACCTTATTAAGGATTGTTTTCATTGAAATTTTCCGATTTCGATTATTAGTTATTGGAAATTATTTTTATTTATCCATTTTCGGGTATATTATTCCAAGATGAGTTTTCCAATACTGAGGAACTTTTGTAAGACCATGGGGATTGATAAGGCCCTTCGGGCCTTTCCTTGGATAGGGAAAGGGTCCAGATTTGATGGCGGCTTGGCTTGGTTCATTCCAATTTTTCATTTCATCCATTCATTTGGTTACTCCCCCTTAAGAAAATAATTCATTTAATATTTTTAGAATAAAGACATGGGATTATTCCTACATACATCATCAATGAGTACATTATATATGTATTTTTATTGAATGAAATATATTTATTTGGTGACATATCCCACCCTAGTTGTCTCTATGAACAATATCAATACGAGTTTCACAAAAGGAAAAATGAGTGCCTTCCCATAATCCATATTTTATTAACTAGAATTGGGGGATTAGCATGTTACAATGTAGAGAATGTGACCATACATCATAGAATTAAATAAAACAAAAATAACCAATAATATCAATATAATTATATAATCAGAGTGTGGAGATAATAAATATAAAAAAGGATATCATATTAAATTAAATTTACTAAATTAATGAGCATCCATGTCACACATACAACACTGATATCTCATTTGTAAGACCAGATATACATGTATCATTAAAAGATAAATATGTTAAAAACTAAATGGATGTGTTCACATGGACACATATAGAGAAACATTATTGTCAAATGGTAAAGGTGGGAGAATAATATTTTTACATGGAAATGTATAAAATGCGATTGATTTCACAATTTAATAAAAATATAAAAATATAAAAGTCATTACAATGTTATTAAAACGTTAATTGTCTTTAAATTGTACATAATTAACATAATCAATTATTGTAGAATAGATAGAGAAACTCATAAAATAATAGGATGGATATGGTCCCTGAAAATATATGTCCCAAAAAATGGTTGGATTCCTTACAAAACACTAGTGATGTTCTATGTGGGAAAATTAAATTGTGTGAAGTCATGTAAAACCATAATAATGGATATAAGGGAATAAAATGATAATCTTTTTAGAGATAACATTATAAAAATTTCCTATATGGTATATATTTTTAAAAAATATAAATTTGAAAATTTTATTGGTGACCAAATATTCACAGTATTGGTAATATAAGAAACAAAAGAGATGTATCGCACAGTCCCAAATCATTGAGTCTGATCAATATGTCTACATTCCCTTATTTTCACCTCCGTGTACGGAATTTTTTTCCAACTAACAAAAATGTATCGACTTCTTTAATTTGGGAGAGTACCACTAATGTATAAAACAATAAAATCATAAATAATATAATGAATAAACACAATTAAATACATAATTTGTGTTATAATAAATGGAATGAAAATTAAAACAAGTAAAATAAATAAATACTGAAGTACCACACAATTTGAATCCACAATAGAGAATGCGAAAAATAAGAAGGGAAATAAAACATTATGGAACCCCTCTAGATGCTTAATTTTTACTATCTTTGAAGACCATGAAATATCATTTAGCTCATTTTTTAGGCCTTTTTCTTCTGAGTATCCTTGATCATGATTTTATCATTCACATAAATATTCCCATGTTGTTCGAGTTTAATTGTATTTGGAAACCATCAAATCCACATTAACATAAGTTCATATGAATATATTCTAGTGTCTATCATTATTAATTAAATTATCAAGTAAAAATATTTCCTCACATGTGTCGAGTCTTTATGAAATAAATATTCCTCCATGAACCATGACCACACCATACATGACACGATTATGGTAGATAATTAAAATTCTAACTCAATATGACATAAGACATGTCACAAGTGCTGATATCAGTTATCACCATATGACTATTAATAATTTCTATGTTCTTTGACAAAAGAATCACTACCATCCCCACTATGATGTTTGAAGTTATTAGGAAAACTACATGCCCCACCATAATGGTGGTCATTATAATTCTATGATATTAAGTCTAATATGACATGATGGATGTATTCTGAGAAAAAATCACTCGTTCTTGACATTTTACCATTTTAGTCTTTATTTGATTTATTATCAATTCCCATAGATTACCTACTTCAAAATTAGGTGAAATTTCTATGATCTGAACCATATAAAAAAATGATCCATAGTTTGTATCCATAATCAAGTCTTCATGCCCCATGCTGATGGGCTACCTTGCCTAAACTGAGAAACTAGACCATATCAATACCTGATACAGGGTCCCACATGCTATTAAATAACCAAATCAATATATATAATTGAAATAACCAATAAGGAATATCAATAATAGTTCCCCAAAGGAAACACAAAAATTATATAATTGCATATCATGACTGGGTCTTGTGGTTCTCTCAATAACCCACATGAAAAAACATATCAACTATGTGGTTCTAGATTAATAAAAATCATGAAAATATCATATACGAGGACCTATATTGTTATAAAATTCATACATTAAATGTTCATCATCATATTCAAGATTTTTCAAGAGAGACATCCCGGTAACCACAGTCATGATCATACCATAATAATATTTCTATATAAAAACCACGTGTTTCTGTTCTAAAATTAGTAAGAAAACATTTTATATATTTGTTAAATTAGAGGAACAATCCAAAGTTAGAATAAAAAATTATGCTATGTTCAATTACAATTAATCATATTCTTTGAGGCGTATTGATATAATAATGTCATTATTTGTAATAGATAATGATAATTATGGAATTTTCATGCTCTTTTGAGTCTAAATTGATGATAATTTTATCATTATGATGTTTTTCAATAAGTAAAATAATGAATTCATACAATATAATAATGAATATATGGAGTTATTCACCAAATAACCCCAAACTGGAATCATGAACAATGATGGATAAATTGAGGTTGCAGATACACCGAAGGGATAGTTGAATCGAGAAAAACAAGGATGAAATTTTTTTAAAAATAATAACACACAATGTGTACCATCCAAGAATGATAATGGGTTAAAAGGATGAATTTTACTCCCCATGTCACCATGGTTCACCATTTTTTTAGGATCCTACCTGATTATAAATCTATAGTTAAAGAGGAATTTCCTAGTATTGTGACTTGGATTGGTGACCTCATGGGATGTTTCCTGAGGTGTGGGAGATTGATGAAATATATATCATGAAAGAGAAAATTTTGGATGATAGGGATAGTCTTTAATATGATGACCCTTTATGAAATGTGGGTGTTACCTAAGGAGGGAAAATATGTTTATGTTTGAAAATTACGGTTCATTTGAGGCTAAGTTTCTACATTGGTATCATGGGATGAAATATTCCTCAACCGCAGTTGCACTGCATAGGTTGAGAAGTAGGGTCCACAATGAAGGTTTTTTTTCTTATTAGGTTGATGGAGAAGTTGGTTTGAATGTCTTTCTCATATCTAAGCGGAATATTATAGTCAATATTTTGAGCCTCTTTGATACTCATTTAATGTAACAACTAAAAATTATTATTAACATGAATACACATGTATTACAATCATAGAGACCCACCCATAGTTCTGAATGGGTTATTAGACTAGCAATTTTCCCAATAGGATGTCCAAGTTCCTTCAGTGTGTATTTCCTTAATTTCACATAGTCTAGGAAGCTTCCTATGAGGTTAGTCATGCTGCTATTGTTCTTATAATGTTGTCTCACGAAATTAAATGTCCTCTATTTTAACATGGGTAAAAACTTCATTAATTTTGACCCTTTATAAATATAGTGTGTTACATAAAACCCCTAAGAGAAAAAATTCATTATTGAGGACCCTAAATTTGAACCCCGATTGTGACCACACACTTCAAGTAAGATTTCTCCTTCACTAAAAATATTAAAAATTAGAACCTTAAAATTTAGGGTTTTCATGTAGACAACGGGTGTCCCATACCTAGGCCCCACCCACATGTTCATAAGGGTCATAATTCTAAATAATTTCCCTAAAAGCCGAAACATGTGCTTTAAATTTTATTTCTTCAGTAATCAAACACCCCTAGGAAACATACTAGTTGGTCACCCATTAAGATCACTACTCTAGGAAAAGATTCTTCAATTATGGAGTTATAATTAACTATTTTTTGATAATTAATTTATCCCATGTTGACATGGGTAGTAAAATTTAGAATTTTAACTCATAAACATTATGTGGTGTTACAAATTTTTTTCCATGGTTCAGTAAAATATTCTAAAAACCTAAGAATCATTACGAATGGTTAAATGATTTATTAATATATGAACAGAATCGATTTAAATTTCATTCCATTAAAGTACCATATATTTACCCCTTTGATTCAGTCATGATTTTGAGTTGAAATCTGAAATTTTGGATGTTTTAAAGCCATCCGAGTCATATCCATGTCCTAGACCATGTCATGGATATATCCATGGTTTCCTTGTAAAAAAAACATGAAATATCATCCACCAGTTCGTGTTTCCATTGATTATGGAATTTTGAGTGAACCATTCATTGAGGCTTGACTTATATATGTTTTTTTCATTACCTTTTAATATATAATAATCCTCAATACAATAAAACTAGTAATAGGGAATGTTGTTATCTGTATTAAACCAAAATCCCCTAAAACCAACTTGTATGTTTCCAAAATCATTTAAATCAAAATGAAAAGAATAAATAACCATCATAAGATTAAAAACACCACTCAATACATGGTTTTACTATCATTAATATAACTATATAAAAAAAGGGTATCGTGATCCCCCATTTAATACATATAATCACAGAGAAGTATCATTTATGTCATCCAAGAATAACACTGTCCATTTTGCCCAAATGAATGTTTTTCAATCCCATGTTTCTTATTGGACCCATATGTTGCTCCATAATGTTTTAACAAGTAGAAATATCTTACCACATGAAACATTATCTCTCCATTATATTATCTACCCTACTTAGTCAATGAAATATGGGTTTGGTTCCAACTTAACATCTTTATACACAATAAAATATCTTTGATTGGGTATGTAGATCTAAAGAAGATATATATAGAACCCCTCATACATACCTCGGTAATGATGAAGAAGAACCAAATAGTAATGATACATGTCTATTTTCTCATTGATCTCAAATGGTCTATCATACATTTGGTCTAGATTTCTGGGATTTTGATGGCGCTGATTCCCCAACTGACGAGTAAATGTTAAGAAATATCAATCACCCACAGTGAACTCAAATAGTGTATTTATATGGATGGAATAGGATATATGTCTTCTTTTTGTGGTGAAAAAAACTTCTTGATTAGTACCGCTCTATATGACGTCTCATTCACCATATATGTTCACAAAATAGTTGCATCCCCCACCTCATGCCAAGATAATGAAGAGAAACAAGGTCGACCATAGAGAGTCTCATAGGGTTCCATCTTGTTTGAATGTCGATTAATGCCTCATAAGATAACTCCACCAATGAAATAGGTTTATTACATGATCCAAAAATGACAGGGATACAATATTGAAGAATATACTAAAGAATATAGATCACCATATAAAACTATCCAACAATCATTGAGTGATATACTATGCTCAGATGTTTTTAAGTCCCCATACGCATATCCAAGACCTACTATATTGATGTCAAAAATGATTCCGTATCTGATATAATGTTCAAGAGACCTACTTGTAGTTCTATAATCTAAAATACATATATATTTCAACACTTATTAGTATAAAGATTCTCCTAAATATCCATTAAATGGACCCCCTTTGTCAGGTGATCCAATATAACCCATTCAATATCCCGATTCCTTGAGGTGCATTTTAATCCTATCATGAAATAAACCATTATATCCACCCCCTCCATGTGGGAATTAGAAGTGGATGGAGTAATCCACCATTGTCTTTATTCTCATATTTTAATATCTAGAAGGTATGATATCATGAAACAAAAAAAGATCACCCTGTTCATATCTAGACCCCAAAAGTAAAATATAATGATACATATTCATTATCCCGAGATTCAACATCCACGAGGAGACATGTGAGTCTCACACAAGGTTATACTTATTGGAAGAAAGATCTAAAACAATATCATGTAAAAAATGAACATTTTCATATTCTAATGGAAAACACGGTGTATGATTATCCCCCACAATCCATTCATGAATTATTTAAAATCTATAATATAACAAATGGTTGGAATTCCCATAGACAACTAAAGAATACATGATAAAATAATGTACACATGCCATTTCCCATTTCTCTTCAAATGAATCCATCATCCAGTTAGAAAACAAACACATCAGACACAACTCTTCCACCAAATAATACTCTCCAAGATTTTAAGCATACTACATATTTCTGATGAGAGTGTTTTAAATAATCTTAAAAATACATCTTCATAATCAATAAATAATTAAAACTGATTTAGAAACACAACAAGATGACACTCCCTCAAATTCATGACTCATTTCAAGAAGATATATCAGAGTCTCTTATAGTCCATGTAGACAATAGAACTCTCCCCAAATAGATAGTGTCTCTATAATATCTAAGAGTGGACCACAATTTCCATCATCATGTCATGGGTAGTACAACTCCCCAAACATGATTACAATAGTTGAGACTCATAATTTACAACCCAATCCATTTCCATAAACATACATTCCAAACCAAATACCGAGGCATCACAACAAACCATGCACCCCATCCTATGTTTTGGAAAAGACAATACCATTAATATTTCTAAACTCCTCTTAATTACATGAAATGATTCCTCACACTACTCTAGCCACTCTAACTTTACCTCATTAATCATCCGATATATAATAGGTCCTACCAAATTAAGGATGTATTGGATGAAATATAGACAATACCCTTCTAAACCAAGGAATCACAAAATATAGAATATATTTTTATGGAATTTCCAAGACATCACTACCACCACCATCTTCTAAAATACATAAATTCTAGCCTATGTCATAGCATTACCTAATAAAAGAATATCATGGCTTAAAAATCTACACTTCAAATTTATTTAATAAAGATGATGTGCTATATGTTTACTCATGATTGTATTGAAATTAGTATCATGCTATTCCATGTTCATTAAATGGATGAGGATTTCACCAGGGAAGAAAAAAATGAACAAGTCAGGACATGGGGGAAATATTATATTCTTGTAGAATATAAACACTATTGGATCATTCAATAAATTCAATAATAACCCCAAATATTTTTATCACAGAACTTATTATAGGCTCCAATTATATATGTATTACACTTTAACCCAATTTTGTTGATATAAAGAATGTAGGTTGATCATAGAAAACAATTAACTCCTTATAACTGGTCAAATAGATCAGGTTTCCTTGTTATATTAATCCTACTCATTATTATCATTAGGTTCAACCATGCATATTATTTATAGAGTTGAAAAAGGACACCATCCTTTTGGGTGAAAAAATATATAAAAACCTAGATATATGTGAATATTATGATATCACACATCAATTATAATAATCCCAAATAACACCAAATGATAAGGATCTATGATAAAGGGTGAACCATAGGCCTCAGTTCAATTTTGAACTCAATCACTCTATGAAGATGAAGACTTGATATGTCTTCTATAAACACACCCTAAAAACATCATCAATTGGAGGAAATGATGATGGGGATAACTCGACTCCCATAGAAATATAAAATACTACAAGATTCACCATAAAGGATCTAATATTACTCAAATACGATCCTACTCTACTAGCTCTGAACTCCTACCCATTTTCTTCTATAAACTCCGCCAAATTAGTGTTAATGTATAACCATATTAGATTGAATTCAATGTGTTCACTATATATCATAATCAATACCATACCAAATAATACATTGAAACTAGTCTTATATAGTATCATGAAGTTCCACTAACTACCAAAATTATCAATCACTACAATGCATTCATAACTCCTTAGAAGGTGGTCCAATTTAGTCACTATGGTTTTGTCGAGAGAAATCATATCTAAAAGCCTTAAAAAAGTATTCCCAATCGATATACAACATGAGAAGTGAAAAATGAATTGAAATAAATAGTAAACAACAAAGAAATTTATATCATCGAGGTTATCAAAACCATACCTAGAATTTTAAATGACCCCTCAATCCATCATATAGTGTCTTACCGACAATGAAAAAATAGAATAACATAGCTATAAGACCATTCCCCTAAGTAAATGATGTATTCTGAGTCCGCATAATCTACCTAGGACCTCCAACAACACATTTCCTAGAACTCCTAGATAGCATCAGATAATCCCATGAATAAAAAATATAAACATGGACATCCTTTACATATTAATGTGACTACACATGTTGCTTCATGAATTCATGTATTAAATAAAAAAATACCATTTTTAGGGACATGATAGTATCACATCACTAAGAGAATCCTATAGATATTAATATTTTACTTTTTTATTTGTTGCATTACTAATCATGATCATCTTCCCTGATTCTATAACCTAAAGAAGTTCAAATAGTAGTGAGTAAAGTCATAATCAGTAGTGTACATAGATCATAATGTAATAATGCTACCCTATTATCCTATAGAACACTCTAAATGGTTAGGGGATTTTTTTTAAAACATCAAGTTCAATGTAAGATCAAATAATCCAACCTACTATTTGATCTTAGGACGAAGGCCTATCTAATATTTCCAGACTATATGGTCATCATTTCTTTCTAGATGTCGGGAAAATCATTTTAGGTCTATGAAATGACCGTAATATATAAATATATACATTAATACCTTTGGAAACACCAAGAGAGCTTAGGAATTCTATCATAAAATTTTGTTAGGAAAACATTACTCAAAGCCGAAATCCCTGGTGTTCATTCATGTATGCCCCTCCAATCTTCTGTACATATTCATTATTGTCCACCATCTACTAGAAAGACCATGGAACATGATGGTAAAGATCCCCAATTATATATATATTATAGGGTATAAGATATTGATAATTCTATCTATGATGTCTATCTACCCCTCTTTATCCTTCTAGCCTCTAGTAAACTGAATACAATGAAGATCATGGAGCAAGATGTTTCAAGAAATGTAAATCATCGTCTTAGGAAATTGTTTCCAAATAATGGGAACAAACCAAAAAATTTAGTGACGTACATTATCTATAAGAAGAGTAACTATATACGGTATGGTAATAAAATTGGGTACATCATCATGAACCATTTTTGATTGTATATGAACGTTATTGCTAACGACAGAATCATGTTCTGCCTTTGTAAGCAGTCTTACAAACATCTTTGAGGAAATATTTCGATAATTTGAACAAAAAATTTATGATTTATAAAATTATTTATTCACAACATATCTTAAGTATCCTATGGGATTAAAAAAAGGGTTTCTTAATAGGCTACCTATAACCCAGTTTATATCACTCATAACATAATTGAATCCATGTTTTCTATACATACACATTAGTCACACTAACTTATAAATATATTAGATAATATCATGCTGACATTTAAATAATTACTTCTATTGATGATATATCAAATAAATAGTTAATATAGATATATCATACAACATAAAATTATAGGAATATCATGAATAGGTAACACAAATCAATGAATTTAATTATGGAACTACTATGTATCACACAATCAGAATATATATATATATACATATATGACATGTGATCCTATATTCCTAGTCATGATGAAATAAATCACAATGATCCCATAATATATACAAAACAATATACTTATGATCATCATGATATAGTAAAAACACAATAGTAATAGTTATCCAAACAATGGAATCTTCGATTCTATTACACATGTGCTGGATAAGAACAAATATAGCTCCCCTTCCCAATTTTTACCACATTCTAAGAACATTTCTACCACAGTTCCTAAAATTTAGGCAATTAGAATAGAAAATAAATTATTTTCTCTGATAAAAACATTTTATCACTCAATTTTAATCACCAAGTAAAAGACATCATGTAACGTTGCCTCATGAGTAATTAAATTTATGTAAGATGTAACAACCCAATATTTTATCAATGAAAATTTCTCTTGATTTAATTAAATGAATTATTATGAAAAATGGAAATATAACATATGAACTTCATTGATTTTATGATTTAGGGTTTCAAAATACCATTATTAATTATTTCCCTTGCTAATATAGCCATCGAAAATTTATCCCAAGATTAGTAAAAATATAGGGTAGTAACACATCCAATTTACTCAGACAAAGGTAGTGATGGCCTCATCCCATAGAATTTCTCCATACGAAGCCCATTTTTCGGAGCTCAGAAAAGAGGTAGCATCACTGAGATTCCCTTTTGTAGAAGCCCAAGCTGAGCATCAACATGTTAAGCGTGAACAGAACCACCTACATGAGATGTGGAAGTCGATAGAGATTAGCACCCAAGGGATGTAATCTGATCCACACCATGAGCCTATCACAATCACATATCATACCCTTAGGACATATGAGGGTGTAATAAGGGGTTATGTAACAAGACCTTAGCACTATGATTATGTGCATTAATATTTATATAGATTAATTAAAACACGATTATTTTATAATTGTTACCTCCAAAATGGATCTAAAATCACAGATAGTATTTTAGTTATTATTAGATTATGAAATATATTTTTTGAATTAATGGACTAATGAATTAAATAATATTTATACAAATTATTATTAATAAATTAGTTTTTATTAAATATAAATGACCATTTAATTTTATGGATTATAATTTAATTTTGATTATGGTTTGAAATCTATTTTTGTTAAAAAACCCATGAATTTTCGGTAAATGTCAGGTTTTATTTCAAGAGTAAATATTCACATATTTCGAAAATAATTTAGATAAATTGAATATATTTTTTTTGGAATCAAGATGTCAAAATAATACAATAGTTTATTTATGTTAATTTTCTGATATATTTGAAGTTTTTGGTGAAAATTATATACCATTTAATTAAATAATGTGTTTTATGAAATTATAATAACCCAATAGTTATTTAATAAAATACTATAAATGGTATGTTCAGGAAATATATGTTATTATATTAAAATAATATGATTTTAGTTTTGTTTGATTTATTTTACAAATCTTTAGTGGTATAATGACCCATTCTTTACATACATTTCTAATACTAAAAAATTGAAGTACACTTATTACAACATATAACAAAACCATGAAAGGACCGTGTAGGTATAGTGTCTTTAGAAACTGGGAAACATAAACAACTGGTTCACAAATCATCTACATTGTCTCCCATTTATTTCATCATATCTAGAGTCCCTTTTGGCATAACTACTTAATAACCTTCTTCCTGACCTGGGGAAATAATACATACAAAAGTGTGAGTTCAAATTCTCAGCAAGGGTATACAAAAGAAATATCAATCACAACATATTCAAATGAACAAACCATTTTGGAAATATTAACCTGCAAAATAGATCACAATTTCATAACATGGGATAAATCATAGTAGTGAAATGTAATCCCAATAATCATAACTTAAAACATGAAACTCTGTGTCATACACACATAATCATATAGAATCATTTCTTAGTAGTCAAGACTCATAGCCAAGACTATCATAGCGGACAAAATCCATTTCTGAATGAAGTTCACACCTTGTTTCAGTCTGGTTTCAGTGAACCAGTTTAACCTGCCATTCCATCCATGTTTATATCATGAGATATAAATATTTACCCAATGCATTGGAGACAGATATAGGTCCCACCCATCTCATAATGATTCCATTCTTATGTGTGCCACAAAATCATAAATCATACATCATTGCATAAACCATGTAATAAAAATGGAATTCATAAACATCATGACATCATAAAACAATTCATATAAGATAAAGGAATTAATAAAAATAATTCCATCACAACATAATCAATTCAATGTAATAATATGGATAGAAACAGAACCCTATATTATCTTAGATGGAAAATAATTTTGATAAAACACTTGAACTCCATTCTTGAGGAAAATATCATTTCTACTTCAAAGACACTTTTCCTTTCTTAACGTGTCATACAATTCTAAACTAAAAGAATTCGATTAAAAATAAACAATAAAACTTGTAAAGTAAGCTTCTTGGAAATAATGTTTTAAAAATCCATTCATGCCGTATAAGTTAAAAAAACATTCTTCTCGTACTTTTGTCGGAAAAGTCAAAAAGTACCTCGTATGAAAAATGACAAAAGATTCCTTTCATATCATTTACTAAAAACTCACCGAAGGGTAAAGATGGATTTAAATAATTGTAGGTGGATGGAAATAATATTACATATTGAGGAAACATAGATGTGGATGATAAGATATACCCCAGTAAATTCCAAAGTATAAACAATCTTGGGTAAAAATGAGATTGTGATATTTCCCTTACCTTAGGTCTGATTTGCTTCGTAAGTGTCTGAACCTCCTGTATAATGATTTAAATAATTCCATTGACTTATTCCAGAATCATAATCATTTTTATGATATCATATATGGTTCACTTATGACTTTATTTTACCCGTTCTTTTGTAAATTCCATGTTAAAGAGCGTTTTGGGTAAAATTGTTTCATTTGTCGTCCGTGTTTTGACTTTTAATTATTAATATGATTACATAGATCATGATTAAATAATTCCAGAATACAAAACATGATTTATATATAATATATATTCAGAATATACATATATATAATAAATTATTAAATGGAAAGAAATACACTGTTCATGGAGACGGTAGGTCGGACGTACGCATGAATGCTGTTTTAGTTTCCTTATTGAGTTGAATGGAATTAAGTAGATGACATACATATATATAAACATAAATCCAGTATCATTATTATGTCATATATTTCATTATTAATTATTATATATACTATATAATCATTCATGAATGGTTAACGTGGAGAATGAATCTCATCGCGTCGTGGAGACGGTAGTCCGTACGTACGCACGGGCGATGATATCGTTCTCATGATCGTGGAACTGTATTGGAGTGTATGTATACTATTTCAGAATCAATATCACTTTAAAATAATCATATATAGTTATTATTTACACCATTTTACCCATCCAAGTTAAGTGGTGATGGAAAATAGATTACCCCACGGCGTGGATTCGGTATTCCGTACGTACGCATGCGTGGTGATTTAATTTTCCATAGGATGGATAGATGGTGAAATAGGGGTGTTCCATACATATAATAAAATATAATTATATGATTGATACTGATGTTATTACTTCATAATGAAACAACCTAAGAAGAATAAGTGGAAGAAGAAATAAAGTTGAAAGAATCGGTAACAGACATTACCTCTTCTTTGAAGCGCCTCTTTGAGTCCTCTTCTTAGGGCACTAAAATTTGTCTTTCAAGAAGACCAGGACCTCTATGATGTTTCTAGGGAAGTGGAGAAGATAATTTGGCAGGGGTTTGCCGAGCATGAAGGCTCCAAGTGGTGTGAAGAAGAGAGGGAGGAGGTTCCCTTTTATAAGGGAGGAGAGGGGCACCGTTGGAATGACTAAAAATATTATTTTATTATAAAGTCAAATTCGGTTTTTAATAGATAAAAATGATTTATTTAGAAGCTAAGGTGGGGATGGGTCGAAATCCTCTCATCCAATAGAATTTAGACAAGTTTATGTCATTATACTAACCTTATCTTTTATTTTTAACTCTTAGTTAATTAGATTGACATTTACCATGTCACTTTGTATTTTTTATTATATAGTTAATAAACATGCCATATACATCCAAGCGACCCCCAAGTGGTCCATTAATGATAAACCTATCTTGGTATAAGTATATTGGCTGAACCTTATATTTTTAGAGATAAAATAACAATCAATAATATAATATTTGTTTTAAAAACTATTTTATGCCAATTTTGACACTATTTAGTAATTTATTTTTGTGAAAATCATAACAGAATGATTAGTTCGAACCAAGTTAATTAAATAAATACTATCATGTCATATAAACCTGTAAAATTAGTGGAATTCATCAAAAGACTCAAATTACATCTATTTGGGTATTTATAACATCAATTATGTCAATATTTCATTAATTAGATAATTACTGCATCATTGTTGTGTCATAAATAAATTAAATTATTTAATGTATAAAAATTAAAAATAAAATACCATTATGTAGGAACATTCTTTATCCTTTTAATTAATATTTATAGTCGAATTTATCTCATGTATAACCCCATATTAAAAATGATTTACTTATTAAACGTTGATTTTAACTATTTTAACCCTTCATTAAATAAATTAATAATAAATGTCCTAATCTAATCCAAGTTGGCCTAATGGTCATATTTTATTCCTAAGGTTGTTTTTGGTCGAATTACACTTATCCAATAGAATTAGGACATGTCTTAGGGTAATAATAATATCTTTTTTACCCTTAATTACCCTATTTACTTTTAACCGTGGTAAAAAAAAAGTAAAAAGTTACTATTCACCAAAAATTATTTTCATCCCATTGAACCACATTTTAGTCCTTGATATTAACCATGTCTCTCGGATTTTCGAAATTCCACTCACAGAAGTGGTAAAATTAAGTTTTATGAAACATTCAGTTTTTTTAACTACCACTTAGTGGTTTCACTATTCATCAAAAAATGAAAGTTTCCAGAAAAATACTAAAAATTAGGCCTAAGATATATTTGATATTATGAATTAAAAAATGATTTCTATTTTATAAAATTAAAAACATATCAGTTACACCACTCAAAGTGGTGTGAGGAAGAAAGGGAGGAGGTGCCTTTTTATAAGGGAGGAGAGGGGAACCTTAGGAAAAACTAAAAATATTATTTTATTATAAAGTCATATTCGGTTTTTAATAGCTCCAAATTGATTCATTTAGATGATAAGGTGGGTAGGGGTCAAAACCCTCTCATAAAATAGAATTTATACAACTTTAGGTATCTATTTTAACCTTATCATTTATATTTAACTTTAGGTTAGAATAATTAACTTTTACCATGTCTCCTTTTTTTCTTGCACTATAAGGTTAATAAACTTACTATAACAAGCCAAAAGAACCCCAAGTTTTTTATTATTAATATATATAACCTCATCTAAGTCATTTTTCCGAACCATTGATTTTTAGGAATAAAATAACAATTAATAAAATTATATTTGTTTTAAAAACTATTTTATGTAAATTTTGACACTATTTGGAAATCGATTTTTGTGAAAATCATAACAGAAATATTAGCTCAAAAAAAGTTAATTAAATCAATACTAACATGTCGTATTAACCTATAAAATTATTTTAATTCATAAACAGTCGCAAATTACATTTATTTGGGTATTTATAACATCAATTAAGTCAATATTTCATTAATAAAATAATTATTGCATCATCATTGTGTCATAAATAAATTAAATTATTTTTGTCTAAAAATTAAAAATAAAATACCATTATGTTGGAAATATTTTTATCTTTCTAATTAATATTTATAGTCGAATTTATCTTATTTATAACCCTAAAAAAATGATTTAGTTATTAAACATTGATTTTAACTATTTTAACACTTATTTAAATAAATTAATAATAAATGTCCTAATCTAATAAAAGTGGGCCTAAATGGTCATATTTTATTCCTAAGGTTGTTTTTGGTCTAATTACACTTATAAAATAGAATTAGGACATCTGTTAGGGTAATAATAATAACATTTTACCCTTAATTTCCCTATTTACTTTTAACCGTGGTAAAAAAAGTAAAATGTACCTATTCACAAAAAAATTATTTTCATCTCATTGAACAACATTTTAGTCCTTGATATTAACCGAGTCTCTCCGATTTTTGAAATTTCACTCACAGAAGTGGTAAAATTACATTTTATGTAAATTTGCAAATTCTCCTAGGAGGTGGGTAAAAGACGGTGAAAAGTTCGATAAACTTTTTATATATCTAAAATTATTATAAATTGACTCCAATGAATTACTTTGAACTTATAAAGGTATTATGTATCAATTTTGACCTAAAATAAATTTAAATAAAATAAATAATTATTTAAATAAAAAGTCGGTTTTTAAATAGTAACCTAGTGTTTTCACTATTCATCAAAAAATTGAAGGTTTTAAGAAAAATACAAAAATTTCAGACTAGGCTAATTTCGATATTCGGACTCCAAAAATGAAGTTGATTTTGAAAAATAAAATTTACAAAATTTCAAAAAGTGGTTGTTACTATTCATAATGGCTACTTTTAGTAATATTTTAATATCATATCGTTGTTTAGTGAAACTCGATATTGCGTACGATGCAATCTATCGGGGAAGGTCGTGATTGCGTGTATTGTAAGACAAGATAGTGTTGTGTGTAGTGAAATATTCCTTTGATGATTTATGTAACATAAAAACAAAATACTTCTCATAAAAGTACCGGGTGTTACATTCTACCCCCTTAGAATTAACTTCGCCCTCAAAATTCTTCACTTTGCAACAAACAGATGAGGATACCTCTCCCTCATAATATCCTCAAGATCCCATGTGTCTTCTTCAAATTGGTGGTACCTCCATAAAAAATTCACCCAGAGAGTGGTCTTGTTCCAAATGACTTTTTCGCTACGATCCAGAATCTCTATTGGCTGTTCTTCATAAGAAAGATATGGCTCCCGCGGTACAACTTCTGAGCTGAGTACATGTGAAAGATCAGGTATATACATTAACAGGAGAGAGACATGGAACTCATCACGAACTTGGGAGGGATTCGGTGGAGGCACCAATCAGTAAGCTACCTTCCCAACACGATCCAATATTTCGAAAGGACCGATATATATAGGGCTCAACTTTCCCTTCTTTCCAAATCTCATGACCCTCTTCCTGGGAGATATTCGTAAGAACACTTTATCACCCACTTCAAACTCTAGGTCTTTTCTTCAGTTTTTGGCATAACTTTTATGTCGACTCTGAGCTACTCTTATGTGATGTTGAATAGATCTGCCCTTTTCTGCCATCTCATCAACAAGATCAGTTCCTAATAGCTTTCTATCCGCAACTTCATCCCAGCAAGTTGGAGTCCTGCATTTCTTTCCATAGAGAGCTTCATAAGGATCCATCTTAATACTGGAGTGAAAGCTATTATTATATGAAAATTCCACCATAGGTAGGTGTTGATCCCAACCACCTTTGAAATCCATAGTGCAAGCATTCAACATATCTTCTAGAGTTTGAATTGTCCTCTTAGACTGTTCGTCTGTCTGAGGATGATAAGCAGTGCTGAAACTCAACTTTGTATCCCGATTATGCTGAAGACTTCGCCAGAACTTTGAGGTAAATCTCGGATCCCAATCAGATATAATGGAATGTGGTACTCCATGCAATCTTACCACTTCCTTTACATATATCCTGGAAAGATGATCTAGAGAGAAATCCTCTCTAATATCAATGAAGTGTGCAGACTTTCTAAGATGATCAACTATGACCCAGATAGCATTATTCCCTTAGGATGTTTTAGGAAGTCCGGTGACAAAGTCAATAGTGATGTTTTCCCATTTTCATTCAGGTATGGGTAATGGTTGTAACATCCCCTTAGACTTCTGTCTCTCAGGATTAACATGCTGACAAACCAAGCATCAAGAGACATATTCGGCTACATCTCTTTTCATGCCATCCCACCAGAAGTACTCTTTCAAGTCCCTATACGTCTTCGTGCTTCCAGGATGAATAGAGAATGAATAACTATTAGCCTCATCCAGTAGCTCCTTCTTTAATTCTGGGGTGGGAGGAACACAAACCTAATTCCTGAACATTATTATCCCATCACAATCAAGGTTGAATTCAGGAATATTTCTCAACTTCTTTTGTAACTCTACATATACTTTATTCTCCCCTTTAATCTTCACATGTATAGATGGTTGAACATTCAATTGAGAAAGATATGATTTTTCCCCTTTTATTATAATTCCAAGATATGTCCTTTGTAAATCCATAAATATTGGATCTTTTTTGATCCTCATCATGGATAAGCTAGCATGGTCTTGTCGACATAATGCATCTACCACCTTGTTTGCCTTCCAAGGGTGGTAATGAATTGAGCAGTCATAATCCTTAATCATCTCCAACCATCTTCTTTGGAGCATATTCATCTCCTTTTGTGTGAAAATATACATTAAAATTTTATGATCCTTATTAATATCACACCTTTCTCCATAAATATAATACCTCCAAATCATTAATGCAAAGATTACTGTAGCTAAATCCAAATCATTAGTTGGGTAATTTTGCTCATGGATTTTCAACTGTCGTGAGGAATAAGCTATCACCATATCATTTTGCAAATGAACACACCCTCTACCTTCTTGTATGCATAAATTTAGATCACAAACCTTTCTCCACTACAAGGAAGTGTGAGTACAGGTGCACTGGATAACCTTATTTTCAACTCCTTGAAATTCTATTTATGTTCCTCTTTCCAGACAAAATTAACTCCTTTTCGAGTCAACCTAGTGAGTGGATTAGATAATCGTGAAAAATATTTCACAAAACGTCGAAAATATCTAGCCAAACCAAGAAAACTTCAGATATCGGTTACTTTTGTTGGTATCGACCATCATTCGATAACCTCTATTTTTTCTGGATCCACAAATATCCCGTCTTTTGAGATTATGTGACCCAAAAATGCAACTTTTTTAAGCCAAAATTCACACTTGGTAAATTTGGCATAAATATTATCCTTTCTCACAGTGTTCAATATAATTCTCAAATGATCTTCATGTTCTTCCTTTCTCATTGAATAGACAAGAATATCGTATATAATGACTACCACAAACTGATCAAGATAGTCTCTAAAGACTCTATTCATCAGATCCATGAAGATAACTGGGGAATTATTAAGACCAAATGGCATCACTATAAATTCATAGTGTCCAAACCTTGTACGGAAAGTCGTCTTTGGTATATCCACCCTTTTGACCCTTAATTGATGATACCCTGAATGAAGATCAATTTTGGAAAGGTATTGAGCTACGTGTAGTTTGTCAAATAAGTCATTAATGCGTGAGAGAGGATATTTGTTCTTGATTGTGATCTTGTTAAGTTCTCGATAATCAATGTAGAGTCTCATTGATCCACCACTCTTCTTAACAAATAGAACAGGTGCTCCCTATGGTGACGCACTAGGGTCAATGAATAATTTATCAAGATTCTCTTTGAGTTTCTTCTTCAATTCCTGCAACTCAATTGGGGCCATTCTATAAGGTGTCTTTGAAATTGGCAAAGAACCCAGTATGAGTTCTATTGAAAACTCGACTTCACGATTTGGTGGAAGACCTGGTAATTCCTCCGGAAAGACATCATAAAACTCCCGTACAATGGAAATATTCTTAATCATGAGTTTATCACCAACCATTTGAGATAAATAACATTAATTTAGTGGAATCAAGACCCATAAGATGGATGAAATTTCCACTAGACGGTTATGTTCATCCTTGCATCGATAGACGATCATAGATTGATCTGGAATATGATATGTGACTTCACTTTTTTTGCAATTGATATGATCTCCATATAAAGAAAGAAAATACATTCCAAGAATAACATCAAATTCCCCTATAGGAAGGATCACGATATTTTCAGGAAGCAAATTCCCACAAACTTCAATCAGAGAAGAATTATAAACATTTGATGCGACTGTTGTGCCATTAGGGGTTGTAACAGCTAACTCAACATCTAATTGTTGAGCTAATACGACGATACCATTAGAAAATTATTTATAAATAAAATATTGGGTGGATCTAGAATCAAATAAAACATTTTCTACTTTAGAGTGGATGGTATGGGTACCTTTTACCACTTCATTGTCGTACTCCGCATCGCCGATAGTAATTTCATTTGACATTTCTTTGTCATTGGCCTTAAGAGTTTTTGGACATCGATCATCATCATTAACCCTTGGATTCAGGCATTGATTGGCATAATTCCCCATCTCCTTGCACTTGAAACATTTAAGTGTAGTAGGTTCATTATTTGTATCCCTTCATTTGTTTTCATCATTAGACATCTTCTTCCCATTATTTCGACATTCAATTTCCTGATGACCTTCTTTTCCACACTTATAACATTTTCTTGTCCCCTTAAGACAATTTCCTCCATGTTTCTTTCCACAATTTGAGAATAAGGGAAAAATCATCTTCTTTTCAGTGTGCTCTTTAGATTTTCCATTTAATTTTATTTTCCTCTTCTTATCAAACCCATATGACTGATGGGTTACTCCAATCTCCATCTCAACCTTGAGAGCACATCAAACAATTTCCTCATAGCTATTGAAGTCCCTTATGGCCAACGCCCTTCGAAGACCTGGTTTTATGCCACTAAAAATCGATCGATCTTACTCTCAGGTTGGATAATAATCCTGTAAGCGTACCTTGCAAGTCTTGTAAAATTTGCTTCATAGGTACCAATATATTGAGCATCCTTTTTCTTTAGTTCAAGAAACTCTTTCTCCATCTTTGTTCGGAGAATAAGAAGGAATTACTTATTGAAAAATAATTTCTCGAACTCGTCCCATTACATGGACACAATATCATACCTTTGCTTCGTATTCTTAATAAGATTCCACCATTGATCTGCTTCACCTTAAAAACGATAAACTGCTAAGATTACTTTTTCATGTTCAGAACATTGAAGAACTGAAAATATCTTTTTAGTGGTACTCATCCATTGTTATGTCACTAATGATCAGAAGACCTGCTGAATGAAGGTGGACGCTGCCTCATGAAGGATTCAACAGTATGTTGCTCCTTTCTTTGGTCGTTTGGAATTCTTGCATGATTCATAGCTTGAGAATGCTGTGTGATCATGGCTACATGATTTTGCATTCCAGATACCATAAAGTTTGGTTGCTCCGGGGGACAATCATTGCATTGCCCGTCACATTCCGCATTAACACGGTTCTTTCGGGTTACATCCATTGACTAAAACCAAGAAGAATAGTGTGAGAAAGACTAATTATAATAGAAAAACCACATAATCAAGAATAAAATTTCACACTAAGGTCTTACCATAGGTTTTTCATGTCCATTTCTAAAACACTAAGATTGTGTTCTATTCTTAAACATATCCTTAGGTTTCTTACTAAGGATTTCACATCCTAGTTTCCAAAGGATGACTATAACATTCCTCTGATACCAACTATAACGACCCATACATTATATACATTGATAATAAATCAAAATTGAAGTGCACTTATTACAACATATAACCAAACCATGAAAGGACCATATAGGTATAGTGTCTTTAGAAACTGGGAAACATAAACAACCAGTTCATAAAGCATCTACATTATCTCCCATTTATTTCATCATATCTAGAGTCCCTTTTGGAATATCCTACTTAATAACCTTCTTTCTGACTTGGGGAAAGAAAACATACAAAAGGGTGAGCTCAAATTCTTAGTACGGGTATACAAAAGAAATAGCAATCACATAATATTCATAAGAACATAACATTTTGGAAATCTTAACCAGCAAAAGTGATCATAATTTCATAACTTTGGATAAATCATATTAGTGAAATGTAATCCCAATAATCATAACATAAAACATGAAACTTTGTGGAATACACACATAATCATAGAGAATCATTTCGTAGTAGTCAAGACTCATAGCCAAGACTATCATAGCGGACAAAGTCCATTTCTGAACCGAGTTCACTCCTCATTTCAGTCCTGTTTCACTGAACCGGTTTAACCTGCCGTTCCAGCCATGTCTATCTCATGAGATATGAATCTTTACCCAATGCCTTGGAGGGAGATATATGTCCAAACCATCTCATAATGATACCATTCTTATGTGTGCCACAAAATCATAAATCATACATCATTGCATAACTTATGTAATAAAAATGGGATTCTTAAACATCATGACATCATAAAACAATTCATATAAGATAAAGGAATTCATAAAAATAATTCCATCACAACATAATCAAATAAATTTAATAATAGGTATATTAACAGAACCCTATATTATCTTAGATGGAATATAATTTTGATAAAACACTAGAACTCCATTATTGAGGAAAATATCCATTGTACTTCAAAAACATTTTCCTTTCTTAACATGTCATACAATTTTAATCTAAAAGAAGTTGATTAAAAATAAACATGAAAACTTGTAAAGGAATATTCTTGGAAATAATGTTTTAAAAATCCATTCATGCTGCATAAGTTAAAAAAACATTCTTCTCATACTTTTGTCGGAAAATTCAAAAAGTACCTCGTACGAAAAATGACAAAAGATTACTTTCATATATTTTAATAAAAACTCACCGAAGGGTAAAATTGGATTTAAACAATTATAGGTGGATAAAAATTATATTAAATATCTAGGAAACATGGATGTGGATGATAAAATACACCCCAGTAAATTCCGAAGTATAAACAATCTCAGATAAAAATGAGATTGTGATATTTTCCCTTACCTTTGGTCCGATTTTCTTCGTAAGTGTCTGAACCTCCTGTATAATGATTTAAATAATGTCATTTAGTTATTCCTGAATCATACTCATTGTTATGACATCATATATGGCCAAATTATTAGCTTTTTATTAGTAATATTTCATTGCTACTTGTTATTCGGGTGTTTATTGCTTTTTGTTCTTATGCGTGTTTTGTCTAAGAAATTCATATTCTTCTCTTTAGGTTATAGATACCTAATTTCTAGAATGGTATTAGTGTAACATATATCATATTCATTCATTAAATTCATTTATATAATCATTATGCAATGAAGATCATGTAGAACGAGTCGCATCACATAGTGGAGACGATATTCCGTACGTACGCACAAGCGATGATATTGTTCCCATGATCGTGGAATTGTATTGGAGTGTATGTATACTATTTCAGAATAAATTTAACTTTACAATAATCATATATAGTTATTATTTAAACCATTATACCCATCCAAGTAAGGTGGTGGTGGAAAATAGATTACACCACGTCGTGAAGACGGTATTCCGTACGTACGCATGCGCGGTGATTTGTTTTTCCGTATGATGGATAGATGTTGAAATAGGATTGTTTCATACTTATAATAACATACCAGTATATTATTGATACTTATTTTATTACTTCATAATGAAAAAACTAACGAAGAAGAAGTGGAAGAAGAAATAATGTTGAAATAATCGGTAAAGGACATTACCTCTTCTTTGAAGGGCCTCTTTGAGACCTCCTATTAGGGCACTAAAAATGGTCTTTGAAGAAGACCAGGACCTCTAGGATGTTTCTAGGGAATTGGACAAGAGAATTTGGCAGGGTTTGGGTGAGCTTGAAGGCTCAATGTGGTTTGAGGAAGAGAGGGAGGAGGTTCCCTCTTATAAGGGAGGAGAGGGGCAGCTTAGAAAAAACAAAAAATATTATTGTATTATAAAGTCATATTCGGTTGTTAATAGCTAAAAATTGATTTATTTCTAAGATAAGGTGGGTATGGGTCTAAATAATCTCATAAAATATAATTTATACAAGTTTATGTATCTATTTTAACCTTATCATTTAGATTTAACTTTAAGTTAGATAATTTAACTTTTACCGTGTCTTCTTGTTTTCTTACACTATAAGGTTAATAGACTGACTATAACAAGCCAAAAGAACCCCAAGTTGTTTATAATTACTATATATAACCTTATATAAGTCATTTGGACGATCCTTATATTTTTAGGAATAAAATAATAGTTAATAATATAATCGTTGTTTTAAAAACTATTTTATGTCAATTTTGACACTATTTGGTAATTGATTTTTGTGAAAATCATAACAGAAATATTAGTTAATCAAAAAGTAATTAAAGCAAACTAACATGTCATATTAACCTATAAAAATTATTTTAATTCTTAAAAAGATTCAAATTACATTTATTTGGGTATTTATAACATCAATTATGTCAATATTTCATTAATAAGATAATTACTTCATCATCATTATGTCATAAATAAATTAAATTATATATTGTCTAAAATTTAAAATAAAATACCATTATGTAGGAAATATTTTTTTCTTTATAATTAATATTTATATTCGAATTTATCTGATGTATAACCCTTTATTAAAAATGATTTAGTTATTAAACATTGATTTTAACTATTTTAAACCTTCTTTAAATAAATTAATAATAAATGTCCTAATCTAATCCAAGTTGGTATAAATGGTCATATTTTATTCCTAAGGATTTTTTTGGTCAAATTACACTTATCAAATATAATTAGGACATGTGTTAGGGTAATAATAATAACACTTTTACCCTTAATTTCCCTATTTACTTTTAACCATGGTAAAAAAGTAAAAATTTACTATTCACCAAAAATTATTTTCATCTCATTGAACCACATTTTAGTCCTTGATATTAACCTTGTTTCTCAGATTTTCTAAATTCCACTCACAGAAGTGGTAAAACTAAGTTTCATGTAAATTTGCAAATTTCTCTAGGAGGTGGGTAAAAGACGGTGAAAAGTTTGATGAACTTTTTATATATATAAAATTATTATAAAATGACTCCAATTAATTACATTGAACATATAATGGTATTATGTATCAATTTTTACCTAAAATAAATTTAAATAAAATAAATAATTATTTAAATAAAAAGTTGGTTTTTAAATAGTAACCTAGTGTTTTCACTATTCATCAAAAATTGAAAATTTTCAGAAAAATACCAAAATTTTACCATAGGCTAATTTCGATATAATGAATCAAAAAATGAAGTCCATTTTGAAAAATAAAATTTTCAAAATTTCAAAAAGTGGTTGTTACTATTCATAATAGCTAGTTTTATTAATATTTTAATAGCATATCGTGGTTTAGTGAAACTCGGTATTGCGTACGATGCAAGCTATCGAGGAAGGTCGCGATTGTGTGTAATGCAAGCAAAGCAAGTGTTGTGTTTAGTGAAATTCCTTTGATGATTTATATAACATAAAATCAAAATATTTCTCATAAAAGTATCAGGTGTTACAAGTGGACCCTCCAAGGCTTATAAAATATTTTAAACTTTTAAAATGTTTTCCCTAAGAGTGTGGCTCACCTCCACATAAGAAATCCTAATATTTAATGAATATCTACCATTGGACTTATAAAATAATTTATGTCACTCAACTTTTTCCATGAAACATGGGAGAACCCATGGGTTGGTTTGTGGTTTTGATTAGTATAATGTGTGGTGTCCAAAACATAATTAATAAAGAATTCACTCTCATTTCCTATATAAACCCACCCAAGATCCCACTTCATCCTCACTAAAAGCCATTAGAGCTAGAACATACCATGACATCCTATATCTAGAATCATACCAAGGTTCCCCATTTACCCATGAATCCTCTCTCAAAACTCTCCCATGCCTTTGGTATCACACATCCGTGAATGTGATTTCATTCATTTCTCATTTTTTTAGATGTTTCTCTATGTTGTTATTGCCTGTTATTTTCAATGAAAAAATTGGGGTATGATTTCAATCCTCCCACATACTTCTTTCCTTGTGTTTTAATTAATATATACCACTTTGTATCTCATTAATTCATATCATCTACACATGTTACCATTCCGAAATTTCATTATGAAATTCTATCTTCTCAATTACATTCAACAAATTATTTTATATTTTGAATCTAAATTTAATTACATATGTTGGAACTTGTATCTATATGACCCCCTTATTTCATATATAATTTATATATGATGATATACCCCTTTCTCTCTCATCACCCATTTTTATGAATCCTTATGTCACGTCGCTATGCTGCCAATATTGCATACTGAATTTCTAAGTTAAAGTCATTTTATAGTGAAAAAAATTCCCATTTTTCTATCAAGGGTATTCACCATTATGAACATTTAAATATTGAATATAGATTTATAGTTATTAATTCAACCTTCATTTTCCTTGGAATAAATTATTACATTTAATGAATCCATTTTGTAGGATCTATGCGGAAAACTTATGCATGAAATGAAATGATTAAGACGGGTGCACCCTGATCGCGCTCCAATGAATTGGGTAAAGATTAGTATCAATATACATCAAGTGAAATGAGGTTTTACTCATTATAATTCATGTGTAATTATGGTTTAATCATTCTTCATGTGAAATTATCCTTGTATCATGCTAAAATCATGTTAAATGTTGTTTCCTCATGTCCATATTATGATAATCATGCTATATCATGCCTTAGTATTCATGTTTCTATTATGCTTCATTGATATGCTTATTACCTAAAATGTATCTTATTGTTCATTGCATGACTTCTTTATTCCCTTACTAGGCTTTATAGCTCACTCATTGCTTATACATGTCCTCAAGTTATCCCATGTAATGCAATATACAACGGAATTTTGTGGTCATGTAAAAGTTGTTTTCAATAAAGTTGTTGTGTTTTATCTTCTACGTTGTTATGTAATGTTCATAATTTCCCAATACACTAGAACTCTCAATCCTCAGAGTTCTCTAACATAAATGTTTATGTAATAAATTGTGTTTATGTGTGTAATAAAGTGCATCGTTATTATAGTTGGTATCAAATGGAGGTTTAGATTTTTTTGGTATTAGGATTAGAAAACACTAGTGAATACATTAGGGATAAGACTAAGTATAATAAAAACATCTCTAAATTTAATAGAGTATTGATTTAGTGGTTTATCAAGAAAATACATCCCTGTTTGGATACGATCTAGTTGAGGCAGCTATGGCATATATGTATGTAGGGGTAAAACATAAAAACACTGCTTTGAGCAAGACTCAATTGAGAACTAGTGCACAACAATGGGTCTTGTAGCACTATTGGTTATGAAACTCTTAAGGGATATTCTTTAGTAAATTCATAATGATAGTATGAACTATTATTAAGGAAATTAAAAAAAATCCCCTAATAATATATGTTCGGATGTAGATCATGGATAACATAGATTGATGCGTATAAATTCATATGTTAAGCTAAAAAAGTAATTTATAAGTAATCTGTTTTTGTATTTGGATTACCCATTATTTGTTACCCAAAAATTTCCTTTTTTTAAAGCCAATGACCGGTAATAGGAGGTATCGAGAAAACAACGATTACGAAGATCAAAGTGATGATTATTCTAATGAGATGCTCAATCCGATGGGAGAGGGAATCATGAACATTGTCATGATACTCACTCAGATAACTCGTATTTTGAATAGAAACATGGGTCAAGAGTAACATTAAACCCACACTAACAAATAATATGTCATAATTGATATCTTCATGAGACAAAGGCCTCTAAATTTAATGGATCATTTGATCCCTAAATCATTGAAAAATGAATCAACTCTACTGAGTTGAACTTCTCCATAATTCAATGTTCTTAACAAGAGAAGGTACTTTTGGCTGCCTATCGTAGGGAGGGTGATGTTGATCATTGATTGACATTGATCAAAAATACAATGTATCATGAGGAGATCGAGTAATTGTAAAGGAAGGATGTCTGTAAAATTATTTCGAAAAATATATTCCTCAAAAATTCCAACTTAATATGGAGAGGGTCTTCCATTCCCCCATGAAAAAAAAGACTACTAATCCATCAGATCGTACGAGGAAAACATCACAAGACATGCACGATATGCCTCCAGATTTTTCATTATCCCCAAATTCCAAGGTTGGCAGCTTCTTAGGAGGGATTAATCCTAGAATACGAAAAGACCTAGAGATATGTGACTGGGAGGGCTATGAGGAAATTTTCTGATGTGACCTCAAAGTTGAAATGGAGATCAGAGAATCTATATGGTACCATGGGGATAAGAAATGTAAGGTGGACTTCAATTCAGGTGTTCTGATGGATAAATCCAATGGTGATAAGAAAATACAACACCCCACATGATAATGGTGTGGGAAGAAGCACCCCAAAACATTCTTGAATGAGATGAAGAAATGCATTAGGTATGGAGAAGAAGGGAACCTGACCATTAACTACTGGAATGATAAACATGTGGGGTGAAATAGTCAAGAGGAACACTCCGTTCGACCATCAATGCATTTTCCATTTCTTCAACTACAACGGACTAGTGCAATTTTATAAACTAGTACCCTAAGCCAAGGGTTTTCATAACCAACCAACAACCTCCAACCCAGCAATGGAGATATTTTTTCATCTCTACCGCTGATGTGAACGTTGATAATGAATTGGTGACAGTTATGGTTGTTATTTATTCAAGAATGGAGAACATATTTTTTTATTATGAATCTATGAATTATTAAATATCCCTAATGATTGGTAGATCAATCCCAACACCCCCACAAATAATATAATTAAATATCTCGGTGTAAAATGAAAATGGGGAAATCATTGTATCCGATGAATATAACTCCTCCCCTATCACAATGTGTGGTTTGAACATCCAAGAAAACCTCTCCATACACCAACTAGTGTAATTTTTTGAAATTATTGGCATGTATTGGATTTCCCTATGTAGGGAAAACATAAATTTATATGAGAGATAAGTAACTCTCCATATGGGGAATCAACCTTCGATTATGTAAAAGTGAATGAAAGAGGATGAATATTCTTTATCACCATCATCTAAAGTGTAGATATTACATGCCTATGAGCACACATATCTTTCTCATATGATTGAGTCTAAGAGTGAAACCATCCTTCAATACATGACTATTGTGAGGGAATTCGTCGATGTGTTTCTCAAGGAAATTCTTAGCCTCACTCCTGAAGATATTTTTAATTATCCTTTGATTGTATACCTAGGGAATTTAAAATATCCAATTCACTATATGGAATGGATGTTGTGGAGAATTAGGAGCTCATAAATAATCTATAGAAGTCTCTGGATAGAGGGTTTATACTCCCAAGTGCTTCCCCATGGGGATCTCCAGTCGACTTCATTATGAATAAGAATAGGTCAATGTGCCTTTTCATGGATTATCGTGAGATCCGAAAAAATAATGATAAATAACAATTATCCTATTACCCTAATTGATAACTTAATTGATCAGTTATGTGGGGAACAATACTTCTACAAGGTGGATTTGGAGTCATGATATTACCATGTCTTTGTGAAGCAGGAGGATATCAACAAGACTGCTTTTCCTTCAAGACATAGGAATTATGATTTCATAGTAATGTATTTTGGACTCACTAATGCTCTAGAAATTTTCATGGACTTAATGAATATAATCTTAAGGGATTACCAAAAAATATTTTTGAAAGTCTTTATAGGTGATATTATTTTATACTTTGAAACCATTGAGGAGCATGATGAGCATCTAAGAACTATACTAGAGACCTTGTTGAGAGAAGCTCTTTGAGAAGTACCACATGTGTGAGTATAGTTAAATTAGGTCTCATTCTTGGGTCAGGTCATCACAAGAAATGCTATATCTGTGGATCCCTCCAAGAAAATTGCATCTAAGGATGGACGAGTCCAATATCAGTAACTGTTATATGTAGCTTCTTAGGGTTAGCTATAGATTATCACTAATTTGTGAGAATTTTTTCACGATTGTCAAACACTCTTACCAAGATAACTCGGAAGGGATTCATGTTTTCCTAGAGTGATGAATGCAATCAGGGATACAACAAGTGGAAACAGAGGCTTATCATTGCTCACGTTCTCACACTACACAAAAGTAGAGAAAATTTTGTGATAATTAGTGAATCTTTTAAGAAGGTCATGAGGTGCATGCTAATGCACAATGAAAAAGTTATTACCTTTCCTTCAAGGAAATTGAAATTTCACGAGTAAAACAATCCAACACAATATTTGGAGTTGTATATAGTATAATTCACCTTGAAAATATGGAGATATTACCTCTTTGGGGGGATGTGTGAAATATAAATGGATCACAAAATCTTCAAGTAGATATTCACACACAAAAATTTGAATATGCAATAACGAAGATGGATAGAGCTGATCAAATTCAATGACTGCTCAATCCAATACCACCCTTGGAAAGCAAACAATGTGCCAAATTCACTAGGTAGAAAGGACACTACAATTCTATAATGGATGTGAACTTTAAAGGATCCAATCTTCATAGGTTTTTTGATGTTGGATGTGGGAATCATTAATAATGGAACATCATCAATCCTTTCACAATTTATTTCTCAATTGACTATTTATGGAATGGATAGAGGATGGTTTGATGGATGATGTGGGAATTTTGAAGAATTTGGAAACTACCATAAAAGGGAAATCCTTGTAGTTCAATGTTAATAAAGAAGAAATTTTGAGATTTTGGACAATACTATGTGTTCCATCAAATATAGTGTCAATGAATGATCTTTTGTATGATTAACATAGTTCAAATTTCTATATTCATCTAGGAAACAGAAATAAGTATCATGATATCCAAGAGAATTATTTGCAGGATAACATAAAGAAGGAGATCGCGGAGTATTCATCAAATTTCCAGCAATGTCAAAATGTGAAGGATGAGAGTAAAACCTCTAAGTGGATGATGCAACCATTACCCATGCCAGCCTGGGAATGGGATAACATCACCATGGAATTTTTCACTGGAATTCTGAAGACATCTAAAGGGAGCAATACTATCTGGGTTGGTTTGGATCATCTTATAAATACTGAAAACTTCATTTCAATTTGATATGATTTCACATTGGTCATTTTTCATAGATATATATCAAATAAGTGTTACAGAATCATGGAGTACCATTATATATTATATTAGATCGAGATCCCAGATTCACCTCTATGATCTAGAAGAGCCTTCGTCATCCTATTTATACTGCGTTGAACATCAGTATGGCTTGTCATCCTCAAACTGATGTCCAATCTGAGAAGACTATCCAAACACTTGAAGGCATGTTGAGAGAATTCAAAATGTACTTCAAAGGAGGATGGGATCAACATCTTTTTCTAGTTGAGTTATCTTACAACAACAGTTTCCACTCAACAATCCAAATGGATCCTTATGAAGACCATTATGGGAAGTGGTGCAGAACACCAGCATGTTGGGAAGAGGTTAGGGAGAAAAATATCATAGGTCTAAAAAAATTCTAAGAATTCATTGAGATGGTTAAGTCCATCCAAAAACTCAATAAAGAATCTCAGAGTTGACAAAAGATATATGATTATAATCATCAATATTACCAAGAGTTTGATGTCAGAGACATGGTATTTCCCTACATATCATCGTGGAAGAGATTTATGAGTTTTCGTATGAAGGGCATGCTTAGTCCAAGGTACATTTTCACTTTTGTGATCCTTGATCGCATTAGAGAAGTGTCATATCAACTAGCACTCTCACCGAACCTATCTTAAGGACATGATGTATTCCATTTATCACTCTTCAAGAAGTATATACCTAACGAATTGTATGTACTCAATCCATAGGTGGTACCATTATAGAATGAACTCTCTTATGAAGAGAATCCGAAGAAGATCGTAGATCATAGTGAAACTTTTCTAAAAAATAAGACAATACCCCTTGTCAAGGTGTTGTGGTGAAACAACATTTTCGATGAACTGGCATGGGTATCAGAGGAATGGATTAAGAAGAGTTACCCTCTTCAGTTTTTGTGTGGGAAAAACAAATTTCGAGGGGAAAATTTCTAAAGGCGGGAAGATTGTAACGACCCAAACATTTATCAATGAAAATTTCTCTTCATCAAATTAAATTTCTAATTTTCTAAAATTTTTATATAACATATGCACTTCATTGGTTTAATGATTTTTTATTTAAAAATACCATTACGAATTGATTACATTTCTAATATAGCGTTTTAACAGTGATCACATGATTATAATAAATATAGGGCTATAACGAATCCAATTTACTCAAACAAACGAAGCAATATCCTCATCCAGTATAATTTCTCCATAAAAAGCTCATTTTTCTTAGATTGGAATGGAGTTAGGGTCACTAGGATTCTTTCTTGACCAAGCCCAATCTGAGATTCAACACGTTAATCATTAACAGAACAATATATGGGAGAATTGGAAGTTGATAGAGATTACCACCCAGGCGATGTTATCCGAGCCACCCAAGGAGTCTGTCACTATCACATACCTTAACCATATGTTTTATGAAAGTTTTATAAGGGGTTATTTAATAAGACATTATCACTATGAATATGTGAATTATTTTATGTATATAATAAAAAGGTAGACCTTCATTTTATTATTGTTACTTTGTAAATTTCTTTTAAAGAACAAATTGTTTTTTTAGTTAATATTCAATTAAGAAATATATTGTGTTGAATTAATGCCATTTTTTGTAAAATAATAGTTTAATGAAATATTATAAATAAATTAAATTTTATTAAATATAATTTATCATATAATTTATAAGAATAAAATTATAATTTTTATTAAGGTTTGAAAGTAGTTTTTTTTTTCAAAACCCATGAATTTTTTATAAATGTCTTTTTTTATTATAAAATAAAAAAGTTACATATTTAGATAAATTTTTAGATAAAATGAATATATTTTTTTAATGAGGACATCAAAATTATCCAATGGTTAGTTTTTCATAATTTTCTGAGAGTAGAATTTTTTGGTAAAAATTAAATATTGTTCAATTATATAATGTGTTTTATGACATCATAATGACCCAATAGTGATGTAATATAATTATATAAATGGGATGATCGGCCAATATATTTTTTACCAATAAAATAATTTGATTTTAGGTTCATTGAATTTATTTTACAAAGAATTAGTGGACCGTCCAAGGAATACAATGTATTTTTACCTTTTTAAATGTTTTCCTTAAGAGTCTTACTCACCTCGACATAAGAAAGCCTAATATTTGAAGATGTTAGTCCATTTTACTTATAAAATAATGTTTTCCAATCACATTTGAAAAAAAACTATGGGTAATAACCATGGTATGGATTTTGGTTTTGATTAGTTTAATGTGTGGTGTCCAAAACATATGTAATAAATAATTCCCTCTCTTTTCCTATATAAACCCACCAAAGATACCACTTACACTTCAGTAAAAGAATTTAGAGAAAGACCAACCCATGACCTCACCTATCTATAATCCTCCCATGGTGCCCCATGATCCGAATAATCCTTTCTCAAGCCTCTCCCAAGCCTTTTGTATCACACTTCCATGTAAGTGATTTCCTTCCTTTCTCATTTTTTCAATATTTATTTATTTTTTTATTCACATTTATTTTCAAATATAAATGTTTGAGTATGGTTTTGAACCTCCCTAATAATTCCATCCTAATGTTTTATTGAATATAGACATCTTTCTCCATCATTAATTCCTCCCATGTACACCTATTCCCATGCCGATATTTCACAAAGAATTTATCTCTTCTTATTTACAATCATGCAATTATTTTATATTATGCAAATAAATTACATTAAATATGTTGTGAAATTTATCTATATTACCCCCTTACATTCCATTTCATGTAAATATTATGAGATATCCCTTTCAATATCATAAACCATTTTTTTGAATCCTTATGTGACACTATTATGCTGCCGAAATTGCAGCACAATTTTCCAAGGCAAAGTCATTATGTCGTGAATACCATTATAATTTCCCTATCAAGGTATTCACCTATATGCACATTCATTTATTGATTATATATTTACAGGTATTAATTCAAAATTTATTTATCATGGAACAAATGATGATGCTTAATGAATATATGTTGTATGATCTGTGTGGCACACTTATGCATGAAATTTAATGATTAAGAAGGGTGCACCCTGATAGAGCTCCAATGCATTGGGTAAAGATTTATATCATGATACATAAAGTGAAACGAGATTTTAGTCATCATAATTCATGTCAAATTTGGGTTTACTCATGATCCATATCCAATTATTGTTTTCTAATGCTAAAATAATGTTAAATGTTGTTTCCACATTTCCATGTTATGATAATGGTGTTATATCATGCCTTTATGATCATGTTTATCTTATAATACATTGATATGCCTATTGCCAAATGTGTATTTTATTCTTCATTTTATTCCTTGTTTACTCATTTATTGTGCTTTAGATCTCACCATTTTCTTATGCATGTTCTCAGGTTATCTCAGGCAATCCTATGTATGATGGAATATTGTGGTCATGTAAAAGAAGTTTTTAATAAGGTTGTTGGGATTTATGTTCTATGTAGTTATGTAATGTTACTAATCTCCCATGAAAATATACCTCTTGATCCTCATAGTTGTCTTAAGTTCAATTTTTTGTAACAAATCATGTTTTTGTCTGTAATAAAGAGCCAGGTTATTATTTATGAGGTTTCCAAATAGTAGCGAGGTTATCTTTTCCACTATGGAGGAGTATATTCCGTAAACATCCAATAAATTAAATATAAATATTATAAAAAATAAACACATCATTATTAACTTAGAATAATTTTTATTAATCCATATTATCATAGAATTTTGGACTAATTATCCATTAAATAAAAAACATATAATGTAATCTCTAGGGTCCTTGGAAGAATTGGTAGATAAAAAGAAATAAGGAATCTAAAGTTAAAAAACGTTTTTTTTAATTTTTATAATTATCACCAAACATCATTTCAACTCCTATGACTACATAGGATAATCTAGGGAATATAGAGCCTAAAATGGTGAGATAAAAATACATGAAAGGGGAATTAATATGTAAATGAAGCATAGCCCATGAGTTATAAGGCATAAAATTATTTCAGAAAATGTTTACATCGTAAAGAGGTACATAGTAGAATATAATGTCAAAAATGAGATTATATGAAAATGGAAAATAATAATATTGAAACAACATATATCATGATAGAAAAATGATTCAAAGATAATAACCAAAACTATATCACATGGTGGATATGTTCCAATAATCGATTTGGTCTACTCCACAATCACAAAAATAAAATCTCATGAGACTAACAAAATACCCAATGAATTTGATATCTATCAAAGTGAACCCATCATAAAATATACATGAATATGTTTTCCATATAAATAATCATACAGAAGGAATATATATAGGGGTTACTCATAGAAGGAAATGGGTTTCATAATAATTTCATAAGGAATAACAAAATATCATATCATAATGGTCTCCAAAAACGAATGTGTTTAAGACATTAGTGGAAATTCATAATTGAATGATTATAACATGTCATTTATAGTTAATTCCAACTAATTCTAATTTTCTTAAGTGTATATTAGGAAGGGTTAGATATGTTCCATTAACCGTTGTTTTATGGAAATGAATAAAGAGTCATTAAAGGTAATGAAGTCATAAATTTGTCCATAAACCCAATAATGAACTGATATAGTTTTTAATGATAAACTATGTGATTTAAAAAATTTATTAATAGCTTATAATATTTTTATGATTTTACTTGTTAGTTGATAATAAACCGATATGTTCCCTTTAATTGGGATTTCATATCAAGTGTAATTGAGTAAGGAATCTTTGAAAAAAGTTATTTCCCATAAAGAAATATGAATTGACATACATAAATATTTGGGGCTCATGTAAACATAACATGGGAGAATTATATAATTAAAATTAAGAGATAAATGGATCTAAATATATAGAGAGGGAGGGCATAACAATGAAAAAATAGGGACGTTTAGAGAGATGATTTAAATTGAGATTTCTTTTAGTTGAGCATGATTTATCCTTATATATAATGGATTAATGAATGTTATTAATTTATACTTGAACCTTATTAATATTTATTATATCATATATATTATGTTTATTTCCTCTTACCACCCCCTCGTTAATAATATTATGTTATGCCAATTGTTTCACGTGTTAATGGATTAAATTTTCTAGGTATATTTTGTCACATAAGCGACAGTTCTTATACATGGAGTTTAAATTCATCATATAAAAAATTTATTAATGTTATATGTAACTTATTTGGTGGTTTAATTAATTTTTATAACTATTAATGAATATGGACATGGAAAATGAGGTGCACCACATCATGGGGATGGTAGGTCGTACATATGAACAAACTACTATTTCAATACCATAATTGTTATTGTGTAAGGAAATTTAGGATATATTAATTTTAAAGAATCAATATCATGTCATAATTATCATATATATCAAATATTTTTATAATTATATCCATACATGAAAAGTGGTAATGAAAAACGAATTACATTGGTATGGGGTAACGGTAAGTTGTACATACACACATGCCTTGATTTCATTTTCCATATTGTGGATAAATGGTGGAATATGGTTATATAATATCAAAATAACATATCAGTAAAAATATGATACCATAATTATTATTTTATAATTTATATATCTTATTAATTAGAGGTAAAAAATGATTGAAATTTTAAAGATTCGATAAAGACAATTACCAATTCTATGAAAGAGCTCATTCGTAACTTCTCATAAGGGACATAGTGTAGGAATTTGGAAAAGAAAAAACCACCAGAACATAAATAAGAATGTTAATGATATATGTTTAGAGGATGGTCAATCTGTATGGGTTAACATGGAGTAATGAATTTAAGTATGTTGCACTATATTATAATTGAAGTGAGAAGAACTTTTAGATTTTTTTAAAATATTAAAATACAAAAAAACTATTATAGAGCCAAATGATTCCAAATGGAATTTAATTGGAAAAGGGATGATATTTTAGACCATATAAAATTCCATTTATTTATTATATATTTTTGTGATGACTATAAATAATTTAATAAATGGATATAATCCTGAAATATCATTACTCTCAATTTTAACACCATTCATTAATATGAGTTTATAAAAATATACAAAATATTTTAAAATTGTAAAAACTATTGTATTATATCCTAAAATTTTATTAGTCACCTAATAATTATTTTATGTTATTTAATATCTCCACATTTTTTAAATATTTCTAATATCATTTGTTTGATTATTTTATTAATTGAATAATTACCACATAAGTGTTGTGAAATAATTTAATGTAAATATTTCTTCTATGAAATTATAAAATTAATTATCAGGATGATGATAAATCATTTATAATTAAAAATAATATTTATAGTTGAACATATCATTTGGATAAATTCATAGAAAAAAATATTAATCTTACAAAAAACAAGACTATGATATGTTTTATATATCATTATATAAAATAATATAAACATTATAATATCAACAATCTGTCCATAAAAGATAATATAATTTAATAATGAATGATTATGGACGAAATTTACTATTATAACAAAATATAGGCATGGTTTTGTGTATTTTTATTATTCATATAATCTTATTTTTAACATAAATTTCCCGATTTACTAATTACCATGGTAAAAAATTATTATGGTTACTAATAATTATGTCCAAACTGAAAGGATTCATTTTAATAAATTTATAATGATTTATTCAAATTATGGAATCCATTTTTCAAAATTAAAAACACATAATTTGTATAAATAAATTTAAAATCATACTTGAATAATGCAATGATTCTTTTTCGGAAAAGGACCTTTTTAAATATTTTATGTATTTCTACTAATTTCATGTATAAAGTCCATTTCAAGAACCATTATTGGATTATCAATAACAAAAATGAACTAATTTTAGTTTAAAAATAATCGGAAAATTAATTTTACAATGTAGATACTTAATAATAAAATTTATTTTTAAATAAAAATGATCATTTTGAACTATTCCATGAAGAATCAATATTTTATGAAAAATATAAATATTAATCCTAAGATAAAAAAGGAAATTCATTTATCAAAAATATTTTTTTAAAAAAATTTAAAAATTATTTAAAATGTTCACTCATAAAAATCAAGAAAATTCATTTTTTAGGAAAATTTACTTTTTTGATGAATAAAATGACTTTGCTAAAAAATTAAGTTATGAATCATAAGTAATAGTTTAATGCATTTGAGATGAATATGAAAATAATATATTTTATATTGTGTGTAATATAATTAATTTGATCCAATTTATCAACTAGGTTATAATAGTAAAATTTATAGAATAACATTTCATTGTTCTCTTATACTCAGTGTTTCATATCTTGTACGCTATCAAATATAGTATTAAGTAAAAATTGGGTAGTGAAATTCTTCCCTACTGTTGAATTTTTCTTCTTCAAATTTAGTTTTAAATAATATGGTGTAAATATTAGGGGTAAATCTATGTCATCATATCCTTCATTTTTAATATCACCTCTTTGTATTTTTGGTTTCTCTATAGTCCTTTAAATAGGCGAGTGGTCATGTAGCATTGAAAATTATCTATATATTCCATGATATTCACTTGATTATCTACATTATAGATATTAAATTATTTCTATACTGGCTCTGAAATTATTACATGTGAGGGATATAGTATTTAATTATTTAAGGGGATATATAGAATACATATTGAACATGAGACATGGTTGGTGGATGTACTAGTCGATGTTCCACAACTACAATGTGATCATAAATCTAAATGTGTTTGAAATACCTCGGAAATGTCCTTCAAATCTTTGCAAATCACATCACTATCTTCCCTGGAGATATGTGAATGAATAACTTACCTCCCACCTAAAATACTGAGTCCCGCTAAAATTTTCAGCATAGTTATTCTATAGATTTTTGAAAACACATATATACTACTGAATTTTATTACCATTTTCATTAATTTCATGAATTGTTTATGTACCAGATGATTATGTTCCCCATTATCATCCAACATATAGGATTTTTATAACTCTTCCCAAAAGGGTTTTGTATGGATCCATTTGTGTTATCGAGTATAAACTATTTGTATAAGATAAATCATCCAATGAAAGATAATGATCCCAACGTACTTTTATTTCCATTGATAAATCTATCCAAAAGTATTCAATGGTTTCATTCTTCAATCATACAGACTATCAGTTTTAGGCTGAAAAGTATTATTGATGTTTAGCTTAGTGTACAATGGATGTTAGATAGAATTCTAGAAAATGAAGATAAATATAAGATATTTAATAGATACAATTGAAAAATAGTAATCCATTCATCCTCACAAATTATTGGATATACATCCATGAAATATTATCATGTGACAAGTCGTCTCTATTATTAATAAAATGAGTTTTCATTGTATGATTATCCACAATAACCCATATTGCATTATTTTTTCCAAATGACTTCATATATCCTTTAATAAAGTCCATGGTGATGTTTTCATATCTCCTTGTAGGTATATGTAATAGTTTTATAATCACATTAAATTTTTTCTTCTCATACTTCAGTTGTTTACATACCATGGACTTTGATGTATATTCAATGATTTCTTTCTTCATATCATCTTACCAAAATTGATTTCACTAATCCTGATGCATCCTTGTGATCCTTGTGTGGATGGAGAAGGATGAGTTATGTGGGTCATTAAAAATCATCTTATTTATCAAAATATTTTAAGGAACACACATTCATAACCAAAATATTATCACTCCTAACTCGTTAATTTGGATCCTTGAGTTTTCCCAATTTAGATAGGTACAAAAGATTTCGGAATTTCAGCATCATTTCATTGAGTAACCATTATCTTCTTCATAAGAGATGTTTGAGAAATAATTTTAGAATGAAAATATGATTTTACATCCCTTATGGTTACCATTTACATTCATTATAATTATAATATAATTTGGTCCTTCTCAAATCTCACTGTTTATAAGGTTTCTTGATACCTAATATCTACATCGTCATCCACTTTTTTCATTACTAGTATTGTTGTGAATTGGTGATTCATAATAATTGATGATATTTAACTTTATTAATTGTGACATTATAATATTTTTCTATTTTAATATACATTTGATGATCTAGTGATCATTATTTATCTCACACATCTCCCCATTAATATAATACTTCCATATATTAAATGTGGAGATCACAACCTCCAAATCATGATCATTAGTGGGATATTTTTCTCCTAATATTTTATAATATTTGAGGTGTATGATTTTTAGTTATCAATTTTCATTAGTAATAATAATAAAAAATTATTTTATGCATTATTGAATACCATAATGCCTCCCCACATGAAGCTTGTGAATGTAATAGTACAGTGATAAACCCTGTTTTCAACTCTTTGAAGAATTTTTCACATTCACTATTTTGGAACGAATTTTCTCTCTTCTGAGATGGCCTTGATAATGGATTTTATAATCATTATATGTCCCTAAAAAATAATCAATAATACAAAGCTAGACCATGGATACTATGGATAACTATTATAGATTCTCTCTAGGACCCCACTAAATTTTCCATTATCTTAGAAGGGCCAACAAATATCCCTATACTGGAGGATAAATTCCCAAATATTGAAACATCGTCTATATGAAACTCATAATTATTGTATACTTCTTATTTTTTATCCCTTTGTAATGTATTTATACCAGTATTCAAATTTTTCAAATGTTACTCATTTCTTTTGATTTATTTTAAAAAATCATCTATAGAGACTATAATATTTTTGAAGGTAATCTGAAAAGTCTATATTCATTTTGTAAAGGGTAATTTATATAGATATTGTCAGTGTGGGGTCACCAATATAAACTCATAGTGTTTATTACCCATTTCAATGATTATCGTGGTAATATTGACTTTATTCACCTTAAATTGGTGATATCCTCAACAACATTTAACTGTATATAAAAATTACCCATATAATTGATCAAAAAATAAATCTGTCAAAATAACAGGACAATTGTTTTTTTTTTGTGATTTTTTATCACATGATAATAATTTCATATGCACATTGTCCCATCATATTTCTTGGACAAAGAGGCCTGACACGCACCTTATGGTGACGTACCCTGGTTTATAAAAATGTTCTCTAGATTTTCTTGTAACTACTTCTTCCATTCAACCAAATTAATGATTACCACATTTCTAAGGTTTATTTTATATTGTAACAGATCCATGTATAATTTCAATTGAGAACATAACCTAACAATCTGAGTGAATATCATGAAATTATTTAGGGAATACATCAATGTAGTCCCTCGCAATGGAAATTTCTTTAAGAATAATATTTCCCACTAACTAAATCATTTCCTTTAGATATTCTTATTACAATGTTAATTATATCTACACATGATTTTTTTATTTTGAAGGAGAATCATCCTTATACTTACACATGTATAGAATTAAAGGATTCCTTGGGATGTCAAGAGTGTTATCTCGTCTAGATGGTTTATGTATAATATGAAGAAATATATTCAATCCATGCTATATATATATTAAAACTCTAATAACGGAATTAATATTATATTTTATAGGAGGTTAAATATAGACCCATTTAATATGGATGAGTTATATACATTAGATGAAATAATTTCACCTTTTTCTATTCTCATTGATAAATGAACATTCACATATTGAGATGGTGTTTTAATAGTTCTACTAAACAAACAAAATTTGAATGAATTCATATAACTATAATAATTTTTTTTCTATTTCTGAATGAATTACTATCTACCCATCTCTACATAAATTTTAAGATCCACATTTGCAATAGTGATTGAATATATCATTCCATGTATACTTGGTGGAGTTTTTCATTGATTCTCTTTGAAATTAATTATCTTAGTGCATTGGAATATATAATTCCTATGTTTATTATAGTTTCAAAATAGTACTAATGGTTGAGTGTTTATATTAACATTCCTTTATTACCACACATTAGTGAGATTCTTTATATCCTATTGAAAAATATTTTCCTGATTCCCCTATTTTCCACATTTGATGCAATTGAAATCTTTCTTCAGATAGTTCCATCAATTATTATTCCCACACATTTGAAAAATGGGATGCTGAGGTTTCACTGTTCCATGATATTTTTAGATCATACCAAATATAACCCCATTTTCATGTTTTTATCTCTCATCCCATGAATACATAGAGAGTCTCCAATTTCAATATCAAACTTAATGGCACAACAGAAAATCCTGTAATAGATTTCAAAGTATTGAATCACCCATAATTTTCATAGAAACCACTTTAATCCACTAATGAAGTGATTCACCTTCCTTTCAATGTTAATGGGAAATCTAGATTCATATCGTGAAAGTATTTTAAATTTTTACTCATTTGTTCTAGTAGACTAATGTTCATTTTTATTTAATCTAAGGAACTCTTTATCCATATTAATGTTGATATTTCATGGAAAATATTTATTGAGGTTTTTTATTGAATCCTTCGAATTACTTATAATCAGTTTTCTAATTTGAATTAAAATTTTATATTAGTGTCCACTACAATGAATCAAAAATTGATTAACGAAATTTCTCTTGACCTAATTAAATGTATTTTTGTTTAAAATTTTTATATAAAAAATATCAAATTCTTTGTTTTTTTTTTGTATTCCAAAATAATTTTATGAATTGTTATCGTTGTTAATATAGTCGTTGAACAATGATCCGGTGATTTGTATAAATATAGGGATTTAACAAATCCTATTTATTCAGATAATGGATTTACTAGCCTCATCTAGCTGAATTTATTTGTATGAAGCCCAATTATAAAAGCATAGAAAGGAGGTGGTGTCACTGGTATTTTCTCTTGAACTAGCCCAAAACGAGATTTAACATGTTAAGCTTGACCAGAACTAACTACAAGAGAAGTGGAAGTTAATATAAATCCACCATAGGGATGTTATTTGATACTCCCCAGATATTTTCACCATCACACACCATACCCTTCATCCTTATGCAGGTGTTATAAAATATTATGTAACAAGTCCTTATCACTATGATTATGTGTGCTGTTTTTATAGATAATAATGAATATACATTCATTTTATTATTGTTACATTATAAATGGGTTTTAAATCACAAATAGTATTTTTAGATAATATTTTATTGAGAAATATATTATCATTAATTAATTAATTTTTTAGTTAAAAAATATTTAAATAAATTATTATTAAATAAATTAATTTTTATTAAATATTAATTATCTTAAAATTTATGAATACAATATTAATTTTTATTAAGTTATGAATGATTTTTTTTCAAAACCCATGAATTTTTTATAAATGTTAGTTTTTATATTAAATGTAAAAATCACATATTTATATAATTATTTATACAAAATTAATATTATTTTTTGAACCAGGATATTGAAATTATCAAACGGTGATTTTTCATAGTTTTCTGAGACAATCAAATTTGTGCGTAAAAATTAAATACCATTTAAGTATTTAATGTGTTTTATGAGATCCTAATGATCAAAAAGTTTTGTAATAAAATATTATAAATGTGTTTTTCGGCCAATATATGTTTTATCTTTAAAATAATGTGATTATAAATTTTTTTTGATTTATTTTATGGTGCTTTAGTGTACCCTCCAAGACTTATAAAACATTTATAATTTCTAAAATGATTTCCATGAGAGTGTGACTCACCTCCATGTAAAAAAATCCTATTATATTAATATGATCAATCATTGGCCTTATAAATTAATTTCTTTTACTCCGCATTGAACAAAATATGGGATGAAACCATGGTATGGTTTTTGGTTTTGATTAGTTTGATATGTAGCATCCAAAACCTCAATAAAAAATAATTCCCTCTCTTTTCGTATATAAACCCACCCATGCTCCCACATCCTATTCACTCAATGCCTTTCAAGGTGGACCATAACTCTAACATCTTTTCTCTAGAATACTCTCAAGGCAACTTAATCTCCCCAGAAGTCTCTCTCAAGCCTCTCTCAAGGATTTGGGATTACACTTCTATTTAAGGGATATCTTCTTTCCTCATTTTTTCCAAATTTCATTATGTTGTTATACCCAATTATTTTTAAATAAAAATTTTGGGGTATAATTTCACACCTCCCCTATACTATACTCCTTATTTGGGAATGACTATAGACCCATTTCTCTCTCACTAATTCCGCCCATGTACAGCCGTTACAATGTAGAAATTTTGTAAGGGATTTATCTCTCCCCATTTACATCTAAGAATTTCTTTGTTTTATGAATCTCAATTTCATTAAATATGTTGGTAAATGTATCCATATGACCACTTACTATCCATTTAATGTACATATGATGAGAAACCCATTCCACTCTCTTATACCATTTTTTACGAATTCTTATGTCACACAATAATGATGCCATAATTGCACGGAAATTTCAAAGCCAAAGTCATTGTGTAGTTAATACCATGTCTTTTTCTCTATCAAGGGTATTCACCTTTATTTACATTTACATATTTATTTTAGAGTTTCATGTATTAATCTGACATTCCATTATCGCGAAATAAATTATGATGTTTAATGAATCAATGTTTTATGATCCATTTTTCACACTTACGCATGAAATGAAATGTTTAAGAAAGGTGGCCCTGATAGCGCTCCCATGCATTGGGTAAATATTATTATAATGATTAGTCAAGTGCAATGAGGGTATAATCATGATAATTCATGTTAAATGATTTTTTACTCAGGCTAATTCATTTGGAAAGAGGGTTTACTCATGATCTATGAGAAATGATCCGTGGTTTGTTCTAATATCATGTTAAATATTTATTCCACATTTCCATGTTACGAAAATCATGAAATATAATTTATTTAAGTTAATGTTTCTCTTATGATCCATTGATACACCCATTTCCTAACATGCACTATATTCTTCATGTTATTCCTTGTTTACTCACTTGATTGTATTTATATCTCACCCTTTTCTTATAAATGTCCTAAGGATATCCCATGAAATGTTAAATATATAGAAATGTTGTTGTCATGTAAATGATGTTTTCAACAAATATGATATGTTTTTTGTTTTAAGTTGTTATGTAACGTACCTATTCCCCAAATACACTAGAACTCTCAGTCATCTATATTGTCTCATATGAAAATTTAATGTAACAAATTGTGTTTATTTGTGAAATAATGATAAGGGTTTTTATAGTTTGTATTAGATGATATGTTTTGTTATTTTTGGGATTAGGATTAGAAAACCCTAGTAGAAGCCTTAGGGACAAGAATAAATATATTAAAAAATCCCTAAATTTTTTGATTATGGTGTAAGTGGTATATCAAGAAAATACATCCCTCCCTAGATATGAACATGTTGAGGTGGCTCTAGATTAGATGTATGTAGGGGTAAACCCCATTAAAAACACTTTAATCTAGACTCGAACGAGAACTGGTGCACGACAACAGGTCTTGTTGCACTCATGGTTATGACACTCCTGGGGAAAATTCTTTAGTAAATTCATATGCTTAGTATGAAATATTATTAATGGAATTAAAAAAATACTGCTATGAATATATGTTGGGATGTAGATCACAGATAACAAAGATTGAATCCTTGGAATTCTTATGTTAAGAAGATAAGTGTAATTTATAAGTTATCCATTTTTGTCTTTGGGTTCTGATTTTTTTTTGTGTTACCCCTTACATTCATTTATTGTAACCAATGGAAAGTAATTGGAGTACTTGGGATAACAACTAATGTAAAGATCAGTGTGATGATTGTTTTAATGAGATTCCCAATCTGATAATAGTGGGAATTGAAAACTTTATCATGATGCGCACTTAGTTAACTACTTTTTTAATAAAACATTGGTCTAGAGGAACATTCAACCCCCACTAAGAAAAAACAAGTCACCATCAAGAGAATCAAGAGAAAAATACCTAATAATTTTAATGGATCAGCTGATCCCTCAATTGTCAAACAATGGATCAACTCCATTGAAAATATCTTCTCCATACATCAATTTTTCAAACAAGAGAATGTTCTTTTTGATTTGTATCGTATTAAGGGTGAATATGATCAATGGTGGACATTAAGAAAAAATAAAAAGCTTGAGGAGGATGTCAATGCATTGGAATGGAAGGATTTATTGAAAATGGTTTTCAATAAATACTTTCCCCGCACCCTCCAAATTAAGATGGAAATAGACATCCTTTCCCTCATGCAAAAATATGAGTAATCCATCAGAGTGTACGGGAAAAAATTCACCAACCTTGAATGATATGCCCCTGGATTTGTTGTTAACCTCATATGCAAAGTTGATCGCTTCATTATGTGGCTAAAACCTAGCCTAAGGAAAGCCCTAGGAATCCGTGACTTCGAGAGATATAAGGAATTTTTTCACAAGACCATTAAGTTGAAATGAAGATTGGATAACCGTAGGGGTATAATGGGGATAAAAATCATAAGGTTAAATTTAATTTTGGTGGTATGATGGTTAAATCCAATAGTGCTTATAAAATTCAGCAACCCACTTTCCAAAGGTGGAGAAAAAAGAAACCTAGTAATTTTATAAAGGGGATGGGGAAATGAATTAAATGTTGAAGAGAAGGGAATATAGACATTAAATACCGGAAAAAAATACTTCGACTATGATAGAGGATAGGAAAACATTGTATGACCCTCAAAACATTATTCATTACTTAAACTGCAAATAACCAGATCACTTCGCAAACCATTTCACTAAGCCAAGGGTTTTTTGGAGGAATCAAAAAACCTGAATGGTGGAAAGGGAGACTGTATTCCATCACTACCATTGAACTAAACCATGAAAATGAAGTGGTTATTGGTACTCTAGTTATTCATTCAAGTATATATAATATACTTTTTTATTATGGTTCTATGAATTTTTTTATATCCCAAAATATTAGTAGAATAATCCCAACACCACCACAAATCATGGAAGTAAGGATTTTATTGAGAATGAAAAATGGAGAAATTATTGCATCACATGAATATAACTCCACCCCTTTCATAATTTGTGTATTGAACATCCTGGTGAACCATGTTATACTCCCTCTTGTGGAATTTGATGCAATTCGTTGAAAGGATTGACTTTCCCTATATAGAGCCAACATAAATTGAAGTGAAAGTGAAATCGCTCTCTATATGAAGAATCGACCTTGGATTCTGCACAAGTGCATGTAGGAGGAGGATTATTATTTATCCCCATAATCTCAGGTGTGGATATTAATTCCCAATAAGCAAGTGTATCTTTCTCAGATGATTGAGTCTATGGAAGAAACCATCCTTGAAGACATTCTTATTTTGAGGGAATTCACTGAAGTGTTACCCAAGGAATTCTCAGGTCTTCCTTCGAATAAGATATTTTGAATTCTCAATTGATCTTATACTTGGGGCATTGCTAATATAAAAGACACTATATAGAATGGATATTGTGTATCTTGAGGAGCTGAAGAAACAACTATAGGAGAATCTGGATAAAGGGTTTATATGCCCAAGTGCTTCACCATGGGGTGAACCAGTCCTCTTCATCAAGTAGAAGGATGAGACAATGTGCATTTTAATCAACTATCATGTTCTCATCAAAATTATGATAAAGAAAAAGTATCATCTTTAATGAATTGATGACTTCTTTGATCATCTTTTTGGAGCACAATACTTATTCATGGTGTATTTGTGGTCAGGATTTTATGAAGTATGGGTGATGAAACTGGATATACCCAAGACTGCTTTTCGAACAAAAAAAGGGTACTATGAATTAATAGTAAAGACTTTCAGACTCATAAATTCTTCAAGAATATTCATTGACATGATGAATAGATTCATTAGAGATTATCTCAACATATTTTTTTTGTCTTTATATAAAATATTATAATATACTCTAAAAACCAAGTAATAACATGAGGAGAATCTATGCACTGTACAAGAGACCTTACGAATGGAGAATCTCTATGCAAAGTACAACATGTGTGACATGTAGTTAAAGGAGGTTTCATTATTGGGTATTACTATCACAAGAAGTGGGATATCTATGGATACCTCCAATATAAGTTCAATTGAGGGATGAGTGTGTCCCACAATGATAATGGATATTTGTAGCTTCCTGGGGTTAGAAGGATTTTATCGCATATTTTTGAGAAATTTCTTATAATTTTCCAACATTCTTACAAAGATAACACAAAATGGAGTAATTTGTTTTTGAATGATTCATGAGAAGAGTGATTAAGGTGTTGAATATGAGACTTATCACTGCATCCATGCTCACACTACCAACAAGTTGGAAATTTTTTTTGATCATTAGTGATGATTTAATGAAGGGAATGAGCTATGTGTTGATGTAAAATGACAATTTCCTTGTCTATGATTTCTGGAAGATGAATGTTCATGAGAAAAAATTTAAAAACATGATCTGGAGTTGGCTACAGTAATCTTCACTTTCAAATTTTGGCGGTATTACCTCTTTTGGGAGAAGTGTGAAATATAAACAGATCACCATAGCCTCATGTATATTTTTACCTATAAATATTTAAATATATGCTGAAAAAGATGGTTATAGCTGATCAATGACTACAAATGATCAATCCATTACAACCCTATGAAATAAAACAAGATGTAATATTCTCTATATAGAAAGGCCCCAATAATGATATCATTTATGATAATTGAAATGGATTCAATCATCTTAAATTTGACGAAGATGTACATGAGAATCATAAATAAAGGAACATAATCAATCATCTCACATATAATTTCTCAACCATATATATAGGATAGAATGAAGGATTCTCAAAAGGATGATGTGTGACTTCAGAAGAAAGTGAAAACTATCATAAAAAGGAAAATCATTGGTGTTCAATTTTAATGAAGATGGATTTGTGATATTTGGGGCAAGAATACATGTTCCATCAAATCTAGTGTTAAAGAATGAACATTTGGATGATGCACATATTTCTAATTTATAAATTTACCCAGTATAAAAAAATGTATTGAGATATCCAATAGAATAATAGGTGGGATAACATGAAGAATGAGATCATTGAGTATAAATCAATGTTCCTGGTATGTATGTAAGTGAAGGCTGAGAAGAAAAATTCTAATTTGATGATGAAACCATTACCCATACCAACATGGAAATGAGAAAAATCACCCTGGACATTCTCACTGGGCTTCCGATGAAATACAAAGAAAACAATGATATCTAGGTTGTAGTGGATCGTCTTAAAAAGACTACACACTTCACTGCAATTCGAGAGGATTTGTCATTGGATGAACTGGAAAAGATATACATCCATGATGTTGTAAATATGCATGATGTACCACTATCTAATGTATCTAATCAAGATGTGAGATTCGCCTCTATGATCTGTAAGAGTCATCAACAAGCTCTTAATACTTAGTTATACATTATTATGACTAATCATCTTCAAACGGATGGCTAATCTGATCAGATTATCCAAACACTTGAGGATATGTTGAGAGAATTCTCATTGGACTTCAAATGAGGATCAGATAAACATATTTTCTAGTTGTGTTCTCTTATAATAACAGTATCCAATCAAGCATCCAAATGGCTTCTAATGAAGCCATGTATGAGAAGAGGTGTAGGAAACCAGCATGTTGGGATGAATATGTGGAGACAAAACTCCTAGTTCTAGAAATGGTCGAAGAAATGGTAGAGAAGGTTAAGACTATCTAGCAGCACCATAAAGCTGCTTAAAGTCAAAAAAAAGTTCTATGTTAACAATCTACGATAAGACATTGATTTTGATGTCGGAGAAATTGTATTCCTCCTTATATCATCTTGGAATAGAGTTATGATATTTTTAAAGAAGGGGAAGCATAGTCCAGGGTATATAAGCACTTTTGAGTTCCTTGATCACATTGGTGCAGTGGACTATCAACTAGAACTCCAACTAAACCTATCTCATTTACATGATGCATTCCATGTATCACAATTTAGGAAGTTCTTACCTGACCCATCTCATGTACTCAATACAGAGGTGGTACCATTGGAGAATTACCTCTCCTTTGAATAAACGTCAGTGAATATCTTAGATCATTGGGAAAGAGTTCTATGAAATATGATAATTCCCTTGTGATAGTGTTGTGGAGAAACCACAATATTGAAGAAGTAATTTGGGAATCCTTGGATGTGATGAAGCATAGATACCCTAATATTTTTTAGTGTGGAAAAAGGTCATTTCAAGGGTGACATTTTTTAAGGGGTGAAGATTGTAATGAATCAAACATTTATTAATGAAAATTATTCTTGATCTAATTAAATGTTTTATTATGTAAAATGGTTATATAAAACATATGAAATTCCTTGGTTTTATGTTTTTTAATTTCAAAATACCATTAATAATTATTTTTGTTGCTAATAAAGCTATTGAATAGTGAAGACATGATTAGTATAAATATGTGGCTTTAAAAATAAAATTTACTCAGACAAAGGATGTGATGACCTCATCCAGTAGAATTACACTATATGAAGCCCATTTTTCGGTCCTCGGAAAGGAGGTGGCATTACATGGTTTTTCCCTTGACCAAACCCAAGATAATCTTCAATACATTATGCTTGAGAAGATCTTCCTATAGAAGATGTGAAAGTTAATAGAGATTACCACCCTAGCGATGTCATCTGAACCTCCCCAAGTGCCTTTCACTATCACACACCTAACCCTACAATCATATGCCTTTGTTATAGGGGTTAATTTAGCAAGACCATATCACTATGATTATGTGCATTATTTTTGTACATAATAAATAATTCAAATTCATTTTTTTATTGTTACATTGTAAATGGTATTAAAAGCCCAAATAGTATTTTTAGTAAATATTAAATGATAAAATCCATTTTGTTGGTTTAAAGTATTTTTTAATTAAATAATACTTACCTAAAATATTATTAATAATTTATATTTTATTAAATATATATGATTATATAATATATGAATTCCATTGTAATTACTGAAAACCGATTTTGACCAAACACATGATTTTTTGATAAATATAGGTTTTATTTTAAAAGTTTAAATTCATGTATTTAGAAAAATATTTATATATAATTAATATCATTTTTGGAATCATGATGTCAAAGTTATCCAATGGTGAATTTTTAATAATTTTTTTGAGAAAGTCGAATTTTTTGGTAAAAATTAAATACTGTTTAAATATATAATGTATTTTAAAACATAATAATGACCCAATAGTGATATAAAAAACCTTATAAATTATATTTCCTTCCAATATATGTTTAATATTTAAAATAATATGATTTCGGATTTGTTTTATTAATTTTATTATTCTTTAGTTGACCCTCCAAGGATTATGAAACATTTTAACATTTTAAAATTATTTCCTTAAGAGTGTGACTCACCTTCACATAAGTATGAATAGTATTTTAATAATTTAATCCATTAAACAAATAAAATAATTATTTTCACTCCAATTTTTTAAAAAACATGGGAAACCATGTCTTGGTTTTTGGATTTGATTAGTTTAATGTGTAGTGTCCAAAACCTATATAATAAAGAATTACATCTTTTTTCCTATATAAATCCACCCAAAATCACACTTCCTCTTCACTCAAAGACTTTGGAGCTCGACCAACCTCTTCCCACCACTCTCTATAATCCTCTCAAGGCACCTATATCTCTGAAGAATACTTTCTCAAGCCTCTCCCACGCTTTTGGGATCACACATCCACGAAAGGGATTTCATCCTTTCAAATTTTTGTCTAAATTTATTTATGTTGTTATGAACTTTTATTTTCAACTAAACATGTTGGGGTATGATTTAAAACCTCCCCTATAAATTTTTCATTATGTTTTAATGAATATTTACCCCTTTATATCTCATTAATTCCTCTCAGGTACACCCATTACCATACCGAAATTCCATAAGGTATTTCACTCTCCTCGTTTACATTAAGAAAATTATTTTGTTTTATAAATATAAATTACATTGAATATGTTGGGAAAAGTATCTATATTACCCCCTTACTATCCCATTCATTTATATATGATGATAATCCCCTTAAATTCTCATTAACCATTTTAAATAATTCTCTTGTCATGCTATTATGCTGAGAAAATTTCATTGCGGTTTCCAAGCTGAAGTCATTGTGTAGTGAATACCATGCCCATTTATCATTCAAGGGTATTAAAAATTGTGTACATTTACATGTTGATTATAGAGTTTGATGAATTAATTTCACACTCCTTTATCATGTAATAAATTTTTGTTTTTAGAGAATCCATGTTATATAATCCATGTGGCACACATATGCAAGAAATGAAATGTTTTAGAATGGTGCACCATGATGGCACTCAAATGCATTGGATAACATCTAGTATCATGATACGTCAAGTGAAATGGGTGTTTAATCATGATTATTCATTTGAAATGAGGTTTTAATCATTCTAATTGAAGTGAAATAGTGGTTTACTCATGGTCCATTTTCAATGTGCCTTGGCTCATTCTAATATCATGTTAAATATTATTTCCACATTTCCATGTTATAATAATAATGTTATATCATCCCATTATGTTCAGGTTTATATTTTTCTCTGTTGATACACATATTTCCTAACATGTATTATATTCCTCATTTTATGCATTTTTTACTCCCTTAATGGAAATTATGTCCCACACTTTTCATATCCATGTCCTTAGGTTATTCCATGAAATGATATTTACAAAGTAATGATGTGGTCATGCAAAATATGTTTTCAAAAATGATGTTGTATTTTATGTTTTATGTTTTTATGTATTATTCCTAATTCCCAATGACAGTAGAACTCTCGATCTTCTATTTTGTATCAAGTGAATAGTTTATGTAATAAATTATGTTTAAGTGTGAAATAAAGGGATAGTTTGTTATATCCACCACTTATAAACTTTCCCATCAAAATGATATAACTCCATCATTACATTCTCTTTTTCCAAATTTGAGGAATTGGGAATTTCTTATCAATAGAGTTAATCCACATTTCTGTGAAGAGAGGATAAGAAATACAACAACAGTAAGATGAATTTTTCACATAATTCATTTAACCACAATGTTATACATATTGGGAATGTAGGGTGTTCTATATTATTAAAGTTATTATTGTTAACTTGATGTTGAGGAGCCTGAAATTTCATGAAGTCATGAGCTCCTGTTCCCTTTATGGTTGGAATATCATTGGGGAAATGATCACATTTCTTGTTACATTGTTTTTCAGAATGAGATATCCTTTTTCCATCCATTAACTGTATAAATAAATCAAATGGATTGTTATGAATACTTATCTAATAAATAATAAAATTGAAGCTGTGAATATATTATGATAAACATATAAAAAAATTTAATCATAACTTATGAGTCTATACATTTCAATGTATCTTATCTATGGGGAAATAATAATCCATAGGGTTCTTACCAATTTTATATAGTCCTAATCCACCAAAATAACTAGTACATCCTATGATACCAAATATAGTGAACCAATCATTTTACACATATTATAACATGATTTTAGGACTAATTATCCACTAAATACAAACCAATGTTCAAAACATCTAGTGTACTTGAAGGACTGGTATATAAGAAGAAATTATACAAATAAAATAAATAAATATTGTTTATAATTTCTACATTGAGATTATAATTCACTTCCAACTTCTACAACTACATTGTATAACATGGGGAATACATAGACAAAAGGGATGAAATAAAAATCTATGTTAGGGAATAAACATGGAAATGAACCATGGATCTTGAGTTAGAAGGCATAACATGGAATCATAAAAGGCATTCAATTTAAATTAAAAATTAGAATCATATCATGTAGAACCTAGAATCATATGATCATGGATAATATTAATGTGGAGGAAACATATATCATGAACTAATAATGATATGGGTACAAATTCTAACACTATAAAACAATGTGTATTGAGTCCTAGAATGAATAGGTTTACAACCTAATCTCATACATAACATATCATGGGATGAAAATTACACAATGAAGTATATAACTATCTGGTCACACCCAACATGTCATGTACTTTAATATATGGGCCACATAAATAATCAACCATACAAAATAAATATGATGGTTAACAATGAATGGAAATGGGTTTCATAATCGTGTATTACGATACAACTGAAGGCAGTATAAAAATGGAATATATGGTTGAATTGATTTAAATAAAACATGGACATCATTAATAGAATGATAAGAATAGTTCATGAATTATGAATTCCAACTAAACTGAATAAAACTAAATTAGTGGTTATGTATTTTTAGAAATTATGCACTAAAGAATGGTTTTAAGGAAAAAAATAAAGTATTTAAATAAGATAAAAGCATAATTATGTCAATAAAACTGAAAATGAACTATAATTTTTTAAATGATAAAAGGATTGATTTTAAAAAGAAATCTTCATAAAATATATAATGTAGGGTTCTTTAAAATGGGTATGTTATATATATTTCCCTTTAACTGTGTTTGTTTATCGGGAGAAATTGAAAAGTGAACCTTTTAAAAATGTAATTACCCATCAAATAATGATGAATTGAGATACATAAATATGACTGGTACCTATAAATAGAATATATGATAAGTATAAAAGAGTGATTTAGATATTAATAAGGTCAATGAGGTAGAATGTTTAACTTAATGGGAATAAGGATGTTTGGAGAGATCCCATACATTGCCCATTCATCTAATTAAATATTCATTAACATACTTTATAATCGTTTTGAGGATGATAATAGTATTTAAAAAACCTATTAATATTTATTATTTTATATGTAATAATTATATTGTAATTTCCTGGATCCAGATGCCACCAATATGTTCCCCGTACCCGGTTGGCCACATGTCATCATGAGCATTTCCCCAAATTCCAAAGGCTGTCAACAACTAAATAGGGCCTAGGTGTGATAGTTGGGAAGCTATTCCCTAATTATCTGAGTATAACACAATCAAATGCAGTAATACAATAATAGCAGAAGAAGTAATCACATACAAAAGAAGTAAACAATAGAGGACTGATAATATGGATTACCAGATGTCATAGAATGTAAATATAATGCTCCATAATACATGTTCATGGGAAAAATACAAAACAGGTTATAGTATAATTATACAAAATATATGTACCAACAGTATAAAAAGTAACAAAATAAACTCAGAATCATCACAAGCCTTGGCATGGTCCCATGCTCTACTAACCCTAAACAACAATCAAATACCTATAAAAGGGGTTTTACCCTTATCGACACCAGAAACAACACAATCTATTAGGTAACCAATGCATGAACCAAATAGGGTGTGGGAATAAATATCATTTCGAAACCACCCAAGGTATGTTCCCATCAATATGTGAAAATATATAAAATGCCATATGTAATAGGGAATGTATTAAACCAAGAAGTAATCAAAAGTAAAAAATCATACAAGTAATGGTTTCTACTTATATTCATTTTATATTCATTATCAATTAAATTTCCTTGAATTATATAAGTCTCAAGATCCAGACTAGGCTAAACGATACCCATACAAAAGTAATCATTGAAAATTTATCAAAAGACCACCTAATCCAGTATTAGTGAAAACCTAATCCAAACTTGTTCTTCGGATTGGAAAACACCTCATAAGTCATTCAATCTAATATTTAATGTATATGTCAATTTTGAATCATTACATATAAAATCCTTCCAATATATCCAGTCCTTAGAATCCCTTAATGTATTCAAGGTAGAATCATCATTTATATAATATCGTTAAGATCCCAAACACTAAATTTGTGACTTTCTCACGACATAACATCATAATTCCCTCTTGGAGGCCATCTATGGTCTTTTAATAGATGCCACAGTTCATGAAAGGTATAAGGTTCATTAGTCATATGAGCCCAACCGTTCCTTTCATCCAGATTCTATGGATATCAAATTTCAATTTTCCCTTCAATCATTTCACATGATAATCAACAGATGTAAATTAAACTATTATATAGGTTTAGAATTTATAACACATGTGGGAATATATCATATATCAAAAAAAAATCTATATTAAACTATTATATGCCTTCAACATTAATCAGATCATGTGGTATTTTCATATAAAAATCATAATAGGTAATCTAAACCATAGTAATGCCTTAACATAACTAAATTGACCTGGGAAGGTTCACAATTGTAGAAAACAGTCAAACCATTCTTAATCAAGAATAGTCATAACCTGGGGAAATAAGTGAATCACTAATCCAAAACCCCTAGTCAAGAAAAATATAATTCAACACAATTACAAGTCCATTTAATAACCAATACCATTTTCAATATACAAAAAATTGAAAAAAATTCATGCCTCATAGGAAAGATATCCCAAATGTCCCTAAACAGTCATCGAATGTGAAATGCACAATTGGTGTTGCAATAATTCGTAATAAAAAACATAATTCATGAATGATAACACAAATTTAATTACATAAAAATAAATAAAAAATAACATAGGCCAAATATCAATTAATTTTATGCCCTCAATTGGGCGTGTGGCACTCTAGAATGTATAATCAACTTGAAAATTCATGAAAGGCCCGAGACAAGATACATCGTGGTAGTACGACTCTCTTCATCCATTGTCTGCCTCTAATTCAACCTAGAACGGTGTAGAACTTCAAAACATTAAATAATGATCAAGGTTTGAAAGCTAGGTCAAGATAATAAATCAATAATAAAGGATAATTAGGAATTTATAACTCACTATGGGGATTCGAACACATCCAATGGCGTTTGAAAAAGAGTTTGGTAGACAAATTGGGAGTAAGAATGATCTTCGACACTGCATTTCATGATACCCAGGTGGGGGGTTTTGTCTATCTAAAAAATGATGCCAATGTCCATTTTATAAAAAAAATGAATTTACATTCCATGTATATGAAAATACATGACATGTTTATGTAGATCATTTTTTCGACACGAGACCTCTTCCACATCATAAATGAATCTGTCCAACATCCTTACACGGTGTGTATTAGGATTACCTAGCATGTAACCCCAATCCACATTATGAAAAAGTCTTGTAGTCTGTACATGTCATGTTTTCTTCTTGTCTCTCAAGTACATTCCAAAATGAAAAAAATACAGAACATAAAAGAAGAACATGGTTCTTACAAACATCCATTGTATAAGAAATCATCCTCGAATTTCCCTTACAAGGGTGATGAATAAACATTTGAGAACTACTATGTCCACTTGGATCATACCTTAACCTCCCTCTTCTAGGTATCATCATATACATAGTAGTTATTCCATAGAACCCATGCTAAGGGATCATACCAGCCATAATTAACCATCGCGAAATGATCCACAATTCATACAATATTCTCTTCAATGGACGCATATACCTGCAACTCAACCTCTTTGGGATGAAAAGTTAGAGGCGAGTCATAAAAGTAATGTCAAAACTGAGAAACAAGGAAGATATCATGCATAACCTTATACCTATGGGTTAACTAAAATTGATTGGAAATCAGTCTGACTCTCTCCAGAAACATTAATGGCCAGACATATATCAAAGAAAGCATACCATGTCTCCTAATCCACATATGTCCCAATCGCAGTGAAACATGCAGTAATACCTAATCCCTTACGTCAAACTCAAGAGGTCATTAAATGAGTTTGAAAAAAAATATTTCTAGTGAGTTTCTGTTGCATTAATACACTTCTAAATCACCATATCATATTCATTGGACCCGTAGAGAAGATGAGGTCCCAACATTGATACCCTTCCTACCTCCATCCAACATATGGATGATCGACATGTCCTACCGTATAAACAATCATATTTTTCCATCTGATAAGTAACCTGAAATTAATAGTTACATTATAACTCAACAAGGGGAAGGTGTTAATCCTATGAACCACTGAAAGAGAGTACACATGCCCAAATTATATCCTCTAGAACCTTAATCATGTGCTCTGATTAGACATCTGCTTAGGGGTAGTAATATGTGCTCAAAAGAACATGTGTACCCAACAACCTCTGTAGCACTTTCCTAAAATTAGAATTAAACATGATAACCCTATTTGAAATTATATATTATGGGACCTCATGTAGTCATACAAAATTATTGATGCACAACCTCCAAATATCATTAGTAAAAAATGTTTCCTTAATTGGTGGGAAAATTGAAAACATCGTGATCTTTTCATGAATCCTTATAAAAAATAATTACCATGACACATCCAACATCATAAATAACCCACAATGAATTGCCCGAAACATTCTACCAAGGAATCCATGATGAATTCTATTTAAATGGGAGATCCCGAACACAACTAAGGTTATACGAGGGACCTGAAAGAAAATGCTGGTCAGACCCCGATCAACCTCATCAAAATTAGTCAGGAAATCCTCTCATAAACGACATGTCAGAGTTTTAAACTACACCCACCATCAACTGGAGGAGTGTTGAAACTGGTTCATTCGGACCATACATGAGGGAAAATATGGTTAATGAGTAAATATAGCCCATGGTAATTTAAGAAGACCATTCCACAACATGATAAAATGATTAATCAAGAACCGTCCTAATTAAATCATTACCCTTTTCAAGAATCACATCTAAGACTAACATTACATCAGATATAACTTTAGATTCATCGACCCAAAGTCTATGGAACTCACCATTGTGGTTCATACTCCTTGTTAAAAGTGTGACATTGGCACAATGTCAAAAGTTCACATAATAACACTGACTATACCCAGATCAGAATCCTCCTATCGGCCACATCAAAGAAAATGTAAGGAATACAGAGTCCTTAACATGTGTTCCTACATGGGATGCTAGAAATCACTTCAGATTGACCGATCCACATTTAAAACCATGCGTACCATACAAAACACCAGAAAAGTTTGTGAAATATTCCAACGACATTCAACTATTGGGTGGAGTATAACCGAGGTTCTCATAGTACATTTGGGACAATGTCAAGATTGGGGTCATGCTCATCTCTTAAGGAAGAGCATTCTAAGAGTATTTCAAGGATCATATGAAAATGATAGCCAAACCATTACTATTCGTCCTCCTAAATGAATCTCGTCTTCACATGACAACAAATCGTCATTTATATTACCACAATGTCATTATCCAATGGAATTCTGTGATATCTTACTCTTAACCATTGAATTCCATCTATGATCATTAGTTACTCACAAGGGTTTCAAACATATCCAAATGAACAACTTCGTGCTAAAAAGAATGAATCAACATGAAACATGACATGCAAGCCTCAATAAAATTCAAGTATAATTGAACATTTACTAGTGGCCATTGATGGTGAACCCTATATATAGATTGACTCATTTAAATAGAATTGACATGATAATCCATCCATATGAGTGTCATAGAATTTCAGAAGAAGTACTATCCTCTCTGAAGTTCATTAGTCCAGAAATAAAATAAACTCTTATGTGTGAATCCATGAACCACTTACTCCACACTAAATCACATGGAATGAAAGTTAAAATTAATATGAATAGTGTGTCTAAACCCTCGTGTCCTAGATGGTCCTTCTGAGTAGTGAAATGAACTTGGTTCCATAACGCTAAGATTACTCTCTTCTAGAGATAACCTAAGAACATACCCAGTATCTCAATGCTCAGCAATTTAACCAACCCATAGGATCAATTTATCATTTAATAGTCAAAGTCTACCACATATGTAAACATATACTACCCAGATTTTACCAGAGAAAACAACACATTTTGGGTACTATTCATAAGCTATCCACCCTATGAACCCTATTATGATATGTATCTTCCAAGAAATGTCTCAAAGGCTCATCATATACACCACCATTTACTTGGTTCACGATGTACTATGTCGCCCATCATATAATGAAAGAGTGGTTTACACAACCTCCTAAGTAGCACACCATTCCAAAGGCATGTCTGACCTGCTGAACTGAGCATTCCTTAATTCTCATTCCCACACTAAGTGTCAAGATACAACAAGGGTCATATTCAAAAGAACATATAAAAAAACTCCAACACCATCATCTAAACTCTCACCCCACATCCTACCCCATGGGTGAGGTTTATATGTCATACAATGTTGGATACTAACAAAATCCTTCTAAAAAGGTTGGTTTTGGTCATCTCAAAAACTGTGAGGTTCTCTACTGGGGATCCTCTAATTAAACACTAGTGAAGGCATACTATATGGGATCATTTTATAAAAAGGTGGGGGAGGAATCCTATAGAGTATTATCAAACAGTAAAAAATAGAGGCATCCTACAACACAGTTCCTCGCTAACGGTAGAAATGAGAGGGATCCTACAAGTGACACCCTGATCATCATTTAGTAGAAGTCATACCTCAGGGAATCCTTATAAGAAAATGGTCTCATGGTCTCATAGGCCATAGGGGGCACGCCTCACATGGGAAAAGTCCTCAAAATCATAGGTCTCGAGAGATGGATCAAATATCCTCTTAGATTAATGTTCTCAACTAGGATGGTCTAAACACCCAACCAATCATCAATGTGAAGTCTCTATATTATTTGAAAATAGAAAAAAAGAACTATCAGAGGAACCTCAGAATTTAGATAAACCCCAAAACACTCATTATGAGTAATAAAAATGCAGTAAAGGTTTCTCCATTGCGATCTGCATGGAAAACTACTCATAATGGACTACTCTATGGTCCAAAACTGACAAAGGGGAACAAAAATAGAAAAGACCATCAATGGGTACCAAAAGAGGAATACATGACATGTAGACACCATACATGGGGTGTTACCTTATGCCATCAAATGGGCATATACTACCACTAGCCTAGGCATGTATACACCCTGGTTACAGGGCGTGTTAGTGAGTTACATGTTGTGTACTCGAGTCTCCCATTAAATCCATGTACTTATACATGGCCAAATCCACATGGGGTCTGCCTGTATAAATGTACACAGTGTGTATCTATAGTACATAGTGTGCGCTATCAAAATGCATAATGTCGTGTTTTGTCTGACACAATTAAACACCCGGCCACATTCCATATGGCATCAACTCATTATACACAGTGTGTAATAAAGAAATTTATTTCATCCTAAATTGAATAACACATTCTGTGTCTTCAATGAACCACACCCTTATTTGTATGTGTTTTTGAATAGTAACCTAAAAAAGGTCACCAGAACCCCCATTTTGTGAAATGTAAAATAGTGGTTTAACAAATTTCAATATGTGGGGACCCATAATCCTTTTGAATCAAAATTTAGTATCCACATGTAGCAACATCGAAATATGATTCAATATAATGTTGAAACATGATCCATGAATTCTGATCAAAGAGGTCCCATACACATTTGGGACCAATGATTGGTATCCATCAACTTTCAACCCTAGAATGTACCAATACACATTTCACATCAAAATCCATATAAATCCTGATATCTATCAAAACTACAAACTTATCTATCATGAAATATATAAAAAAATCAATCATCAATGCTTTCTAAATGGCATGGTAGGAATACTTGTAATGTGATCTTCAACAAGTTCCTATATGATTATGGGATTTCACACCCCCATATCATCATGATTTAACAAAATAGAACCAAAACTATATTAATAATAATTGCACAATACATGTGTGCCACCCAATAGTGAAATTGAATGAACAATTACAACTCATAATCCAAATATCCTAAGTCAATTAGATGAAATTTTGTTTTCCTTTGATATGAGGTAGCTACTCCCTAGCATAGTTTATTACCAGACACCCTTTTCATCCTATCCATATCTAATATTTCCAAATAGTATGATAATCCAAAACAACCAACTTATGATAACACTTTGAAACATCTTGGATGCTAATGCCACCCAAATGTGCCCCATACCTAGTTGGCCACATGGCCCCAAGAGAATTTCCACAACTGCTAGAGTCTGTTGACTAGAAGGGCCCATGTGTGGTAGTATAGAAACTTTTCCCTCACTGGTAGAGTATATCACAATATAATAAAATAATTAAAAAATAGTGGAAGTTGTAACATAATTAAATACATTGAAAAATTGGAATAATGATAATATAAATAACTAGATGTCATAGAATACTAATATGATGATTCATGTTATTTGTTCTAGGAAAAAAAATTGAATACTTTACACTATTGTAATACATAATATAAGTACTAATAGTATAAAAAGGGACAAAAGAAACATAGAAGCATCACAAGCCTCAGTTTGGTCCCATGCTCTCATACACCTTAGTAGCAATCAAGTACACGTAGAAGGGTTCCTTCCATTATCGACACCTGCAACAACATAATCAATTTGAGACCAAAATAATTAACCAAAATATTTGGGAGACTAAATCATAGTAGGCAACCACCCACAACCTATGCCAATCTATCAGGGGATATATAAAACAAGCGATGTTCAATAGGGAAAGAAGTAAACCTAGAAGTACTCAAAATTAAATAGTCCTAAAAGGACTGGTTTCATTTTATATTCATTTTATAGTCATTTTCAAATTAATTAGCTTGTATTATATAAGTCTTGGGATCTGTCCTTCACCTGAAGATCGCCATACAATTGTAATCACAGTATAAGTCTCCAAAGACCACTTGATCATGTACAATTAAAAACTGAATCGAAAATTTTTCTTTGGCTTGGAAAACACATCTTAAGTTATTCCATTCGTTATTCAAATTATAAGTAAATTTCAACTCATGACAAATAAATATCTACTAATAGAGATCATTCTAGGAATCCCTCATTTTATTTAATGTTTTCTCAACATTTATATAAAGTCTCCAAGAGCTTGAACACTACATCCATGACTTACTCATGACCCAACATGATAATACCTTATTTGAGTCATTCGATGGCTTTTTAATCAATTCCATGGTTCACCTGTAAAGACCCGGAAATTTCAAGGAAATATTTTTTAATTTTTTTTGGAATTTTACAAGAACTTAGTTTCAGACGGCGCCTGATTCCGAGGCTCTTTGTCCCCGGAATTAATTTACGAAGTTTACTCGGGTAGGTTCAGTGAACGAACGAGCGGGAATTTCCAAAATTTTGAACCGGTGCTCGGAATCAAATTTTGAGGGCACTGATCGAAGAACAACACCGGTATTATCTTAGAAACGCCTCTTCCGGAGTTGTGTTTGCTAGGGTGTGGTTTTTAATTTTGGGGCTATAAGTTAAGAAATAAAATAATGTGGTACGCCAATCTTTATTTTATTTCACTTTAAGCCACTTAAAAGCCACTTTAAGCTGCTTAAGATAAGTTGAAGAGGATAGGGTAGATCCCTAAATATCCTACCCTCCTAGTAGGATATTTTTAAGGTGGTTCCCGCATGAGCCACTCCGTTTCTTTTCCGCTAAGTAACGCACCCGTGAAAACTCGTCATTATGAAAGTTAACTGACGCGTTTTCTTAAATTCTTAACACACCAATTAATTGGGCAGTTTTATTCGTTGAATAAATTCTACGAATTAATGGGTCGTTACATAACTTATCTTTCTTCATTTGTTTGCATGATAATAAAATAAGACCAACTCTTTTCTTCTTAAGTAATGCACTCGCACCCCCTATTAAACGAAGTCAACCGACGCGTTTCCTTAATTTCTTAATGCCACTATTTAATTGGGTCGTTATGTTTTACAATTATTTCTTTGAAATTAATTGTGAGGGTAACGTCGATTGAATTTTGAAATCGTTGGTGGAAAGAAATAAAATAAGACCTTAGCCTCTTTTTATTTTTGGGATGGGAAGTGTTGCGTGGAGTTTTCCTCTCCTCCTCCTCCTTCGTGAAGAACGTGAAGAATGCGCCACCTCTGATGAAGAATACTCGTTTTCCTTCCACGGAATTTTTCCCCTTCCATGGAGAGACTCTTCAACAGATCTTCTTCTTCCCCTTCATCGTTAACAGATCGACGAACAAGATCGGAAACGGAATCGGGTAGCGAGCGACGATGGCTTCGCCTTCCCTCAAGTCGGACGAACGCCGACATCCCCCTTCTACGTCGCCATCCTCGCGATGCCATACCGCGACGAACCTCGAATGACAATGCCTCCTACCAATTGTCTTATACCCAAGGTAGGGGTTCGACTATTTTAAGTTGGTGATTCTTTCCTTCGAATATGAAAGATAAATCTTTCGGCCATGTTCCAATTTTTCTTTAAATTAAAAATTATGACGGTTAAACAATTTGGCTGATTGCTATCTTTTTAATGGGAGGGGATCGGACCGCACGAACACGGCCGATTCCCCACCCTTTTTTTAGCCTTGGTTGAATAGCAAAGTCGACATTGTAACGTCGCCCTGCGCATGAATGGGAAGAAACACGGTAGGACTGGGCCACGATGAAGAAACGCGGCACCGTCGCGCCGTGCCGAGGATTGCGAACATGGCCACGGCTGCAGTCGGGCCGCGGCAGAAGGGCACGGCGCCGTCACGCCATGCCGGACGGATTCACAACCATCTTGGAAGTGGCGGCCAGAAAAACCGGCCACCAGAGAACACAATGGAGGCGGCCGGAACCCCGGTCACCGGCACCGGAAGATGTGGGACCGCGGGGTCCTGCGGCGAGAAACCAGCTGGCCCCGCGCTGGCCGGCCGTTACTGGCAGAAATCCAGGGGGTTACACCCCCCGGTGTTACAAGGTGTGGCCCCCTTAATGGGGGCCGCCGTTTTCATAAAGGAGGGGTAACACCCCTCCCTTGGCGCATGTGCGGCGCAAAGGCGGTGCTGGCCGCGCTGGCCGCACCGTCGCGCCGCCACGCCGCCGGCCGGGTCGGGCCGTCGGGCCAGGTCGACCCGGTTCGGGTTGGCCCAGGGGGTACTGGGCCGGGCCGGGCCGGGCCCAGACCCCCCGTACTCGGACTTTTCCGTTCAAATGCTCATAACTGGGGCTACGGACCTCCGAACGGTGCACTGTGAGCGGCGATGCGATCCTTGGAACGAGGCGGTCGTTTCGGTATATCGCACTCAAGGTTTCTGAATACTTTGGGTTCGGTTGGGTTGGTTTGGATACGAAACCAATCGGGCCCTCGGAGCGGAAACACTTATATCTTGAGCTTCGGACGTCCGATTGATGTGCCGTCGATTTTGATGGATTCCTATAAGTCAGAAGGATATTTTGGATTACTCCGCTCGAGGTTTAGATGTCGTCAGAGTGCGTTCGGGTTGGTTTTCTCGTGAAACCAACCGGGCCCCTGGAACGAAAAATCCAATAACTCACAGACCGGGCGTCCGATTGTCACACCGTCTATCTCGATGATTTCCTCTAAGTGAGACAGAACTTTTGGCATACTTCGCTCGAGATTTGGAAACAGTTGGATAGTGGCCGGGTTGGATTGCACCCGAAATCCAACCGGGCCCCTGGAATGGAAAAGCGAATATCTTTCAGACTAGACGTCCATTTCACGAACCATCAGCGGCGTTGGTGATCTCATTGAGAAATGGTCCCTATGAGTATACCCTATGAGAGTTCAGGGTATAGTTGAGATATGGCCGGGTTGGTTCACTCATGAAACCAACCGGGCCCTTAGGATGAAAAGGCTAATAAATCGCAGTCCGAGCGTCTGATTGACGCGCTGTCTGTTGTGTTGAGACCCCTATGACGAGGCGGTCCTTTGAGATACTTCTTCGTGGGACTTTGAGATAGTTAAAGTATCGTCCTATAGCTTGTGGATCAGATCCTCCCGGAGACGAGCGTGCGGAGTACGGAGACCGTGTAGCCGACTAAGACCTGACGACTGCTTGACCGACTCAACATGGGGTGAGTCGACTAGCCCAGTGGACGGAGCACTACTTTGTGAGGTGCAGACCCAGGGCAGAAAGAGCACTACCTTTGTGACAGTGCAGACCCGCGTAACTCGTCCGGAGAGTACCTCTGCAGGCTACTAGGGGGTGTGCACTACTGTGTTTGGGTGACATACCTTGGCGGGAAGCACTACTGTGTTTGGGTGGCTGACCTACGGTACTCGACAGGAGGAGTACCTCGGCAGTCTTAGGTTAGTGTGCAGTACCTCGGAGTCGTGACAGGACCACTGTACAATCCAGAGACGGGGCTCTTCAGCAGTTACGGTTTCGATAATGAAAATCATGGTTTGAGTTGAGTCTTTGACCTTTGTGTTTCCTCATGATTGTGATGGGTTACGTGATAACATAGGTAAATGTATGGCCATATATCTGGGTAGTGTTTATCCGTTGATTTCATAATCGTTGTGTTTCCTCAGGATTGAGATGGTTTACTTGATAACATAGGTATATGTATGGGAATATACCTAATTAGAGGTTATCTATTGAGATCTTCTTTGTGGTTATCGTTGTTGGTTTTAGTGAGGCCTTGAGGGTCTCGGGGTCCCTACTGAGTATCTTTATACTAACCCCTGCATGGGCTATGCCTGCACCTCGTTATGTTGGTTGCAGACGATGGGCAGTGATGACGGAGGCCGAGTGTTCGAGGACTGGATGGTACTTGGAGGTGGACTATAGGATGAGTCAGCACCCGGAGGTGGACTACACGACGAGTCAGTACCCGGAGGTGGACTACACGACGAGACGACACACGGAGGAGGTTGACGGATGAGAGCGTTGAGGTGGCTATCTGTACCTACCCTTCAGGTAGGACCCGTGGTGGACGACCAAGAGCTGTGCCATCTGTACCTACCCTTCAGGTAGGATCCGAGGAGGATGACCCAAGAGCTGCTACCATTCTTCCAGCTGTTGCCTTTTTCTGTTTTACTTGTTCAGTTGTAGTTGTATTTTCATTTGGGTTTGTATTCTAGCCCATTTACTTTTCATCACTTTCTCTTTATACTTAGTGTTTTACTTCTACTTGTACTCTGTGGTGTTTTGTTTACTTTTATAAAGGAAATGCCTTCTCAGTTATCGGGATTTACGCCTTTGGTGCTAGTCGCCAGCCCCTGGCCTATGGAAGGTGGGCTTGGGGTACTCACGGCACGGTCCCTGAGGACGGGTCGTGACGAATTGGTATCATAGGAGTCGGTTCTACCGCAGAACTCAGAACTCTGATCTTTTCTTTCTATGAAGCAATAGTTTTAAGAGTACCGAGTGTGGTTTTCAGTTCAGGGAGTCCAGTGTTGGTGCGGGAGGCCGACGTATCCATACACCATGACCCTGACAACTGACTTCCGACTTTGTGCATGAAAACACTAATTGCGTGTGTGTTTCCAGAAGTTTTATTTAAATATCAGCTCAAACCAGGTCAGCTCACCAGGTATAATAGTTTGATCATGTCATGTTGTTTCTTTCAGGATGCCTTTTCTTGGACGACCAGCTAGAGCCCAGAGGGATGTACATACTGACAGCCTGTCGAGCAACAAGGATTCGGTATAGGGCCCTCCTGCAGTTGAGGCACCAGCAGAGGCACCAGCGGTACTACCATACATTGGGCCACCGATGCCACCAGCCCCAGTAGTAGGTGATGCACGCCACTTCAGCGCGCTTCCCGGGTTCCAGCGCCAGAGACCACCCAGATTCCGGGGAGAGACGGACCCGCAGGCGGCTGAAGATTGGCTGGAGGCTGTGGTGAGAGTCTTCAGGCTAGTGGGGACGCGGCAGACCTCATGGTGATCTTTGCTGCCAGCCTTCTTCAGGCAGCAGCATGCAGGTGGTGGATCCACTTGTTCCATTTTTGTGATAGGATGACCTTCACATGGGAAGACTTCGAGATCTTCTTCAGGGTGGAGTTTGTGCCAGTAGCTCTACACCCCGAGCGTGTTCAAGAGATACTGCCTTTTACGCGTGTTTTTCGATCAGTAGACGAGTCATCTGTGGGAAGTAGACAGATGATGCAGAGGCCCAAGAGGGCCAGAGCCAGCCGTACGAGGAGTAGGAAGTGTTATGAATGCGGAGGAAAGGGTCACATGGCACGTGACTGTCTGAATCCTCGTACAGTTAATCCGTAGGATATGGAGGAGCCACCGAGGCAGAACCAGCGGTGGGTGCTTGAGCAACAGCCGAGCAGTGGACAAGGCAGTAGAGCTCCGGGAGGAAGTGGACAGGAGCGGAACTAGTGGATAAGTCCCTTGTACTATAGTTCCATTTTTCGGTTGTATTCGTGTCTTTGTACTATGAGCTGCAATAATAAAAAGAATCTTGTCTTTGTGATGTTTTCATTCCTGTCCTTTTTTTTGGTTGATACTGAGTGGTCCTGGTTAAGACTGTTGACTTGACCCTCACTTTCAAGATTCCTACTGGAGGAGACCCAGTGACCTCACACTGATGCCGACAGTGTGACTCGACCCTTGGAGGTGAGAGTGAAAGTTGATATCTTAGTAGTTACGTCGAGGCCTTACGACGTCATCCATGGAATGAATGCACCCTTCATGTCAGGATTGACTGTAATAGGCAATGTGCGTGGTTCATCCAGGGGGATGAGACCGGGTTTCTCTTTTCGGCAAAGGAGAAATTTTAGCAGCTCTTCCAGATCGTAGGAAAACAAGGTGCAGATCATCCAGGAGCGGATGAAGATTGCACAGTGCAGTAAGAAACAGGAAACTGGTGCCAGTCATAGAGAATCGGGTGTGTTAAATGTTAACGAAGAGGAAGCTTAAAGGAGAGATGATTCTGCGAAGCAACAGACGTGGAGGCGGAGCTAGGAGAGTAGCGTGAGGTGGTGTACATCTTAATATGCTACAACCACCCTCCTTAGTTATCCCCGCCAGGCTCAGGGAGCTGGAGGGCGGTGGAAGAGTGCGACTGCATGCGGTCAAAGAGTGTGACCCAATGGCTCTAAAAATGATTCAAGGGACAGTCTGTGTCCAATACTAGCTGTTGTAGTAATAGACGTCGATATGAATCATTCCTCGCTTTCAAAAATCTTGTCCCAGACCTAGAGTTTCCTGTAAGCGGAGGACTTGACCCTCACGTCTGGAGATACCTTGGTAGGAGACTCGATATTCACACTTACGCCGATGGTGTGGTCATACCCTCAAGGCAAGAGTTTCAATTGGAATCTCTTGGGGGTAGCATCGAGTCCTTACGAAGTTTGTTTGAGTATGGACTGGGAAATCACAGTTCATACACAAATTGACGGTATTAGGAAAAAATGTTGTGGTTTAACTACGACATCGGTAAGGGTTTTCCTTGGTCGGCAAAAAAGAAACCCCATGTAGCACAGGATAAACACTTTCACAGGAGGGTGCGACCGATCACTCTTGATTCGGTAAACCTTACCATCATGGCAGCAGTCGTTTTGATTTCTATTTCTAATAGGAATTGGAGACCTCAAGAGTTCGATGATGATGATCATGTCCTTATATGGGTCTCACCTCGACGAGGATTACGAAGATGTGGCCAAGGCAGAAAGTTATCTCTGAGGTTCAACGGACCTTTCTAGGTCCTCAGTTGGGTAGGAAGGGTGGTTTACTGCTTGACCCATCCAACTCAGTTGCACAAGGTGCACGGAGACTTCCACGCATCTCAACTGAGGAGATACGTGCTCGACCCTTCGCATATCATCGACCATGAAGAGCTAGACGATGGAAATGGGGTGTCTTTCACGGAGGTTCTAGTGGGGATCGAGGATCGACAGGAACAGATCCTATGAGGATGATCGATTCCTCGGGTGCACTTTCTCTGGAAGTACGGGAACCTCCGGGTGAGCACATGGGAGCGGAAGGCTCAGGTGCGTGTTTAATACTGCTTTTGTGACCCTAGTTTTTGTTGATGATTTTTGAGGACGTAAAGCCCTGCAGTGGGAGTAAGGTAAAGACCTGGAAATTTGAAGGATTTTTTTTAAAATTTTCTTTGGAACTTTACAAGAACGCAGTTTCTGACGGCGCCTGATTCCGAGGCCCGGTGTGCCCGGAATTAATTTCCTATGTTTAGCTTGGGTAGGTTCAGTGAACGAACGAGCATGAATTTCTAAACATTTGAACCGGTACTCGGAATCAAATTCCGAGGGCACCGATGGAATCGCAGCACCGATATTTGCTTAGAAACGCCTCTTCCAGAGTTTCATTTTCTTGGGTGTGGTTTTTAATTTTGGGGCTTTAAGTTAAGAAATAAAATAATGTGGTACAAAAAACTTTATTTTATTTCACATTAAGCCACGTAAAATCCACTTTATGTTGCTTAAGCTGAGTTGAAGCAGATAGGGTAGAACCCGAAATATCCTACCCTCCTGGTAGGATATTTTTGAGGTGGGCCCCGCTCGAGCCCCACCATTTCTTTTCCGCTAAGTAACGCACCCGTGAAAACCCGTCATTATGAAAGTCATCTAACGCATTTTCTTAAATTCTTAATGCACCAATTAATTAGTCATTTTTATTCATTGAATAAATTCTACGAATTAATGGGTCATTACTTAACTTCTCTTTTTTCGTTTGTTGGCATGATAATAAAATAAGACCAACGCTTTTCTTCTTATGTAACGCACCCGCACCCCCTATTAATCGAAGTCAACCGACGCATTTCCTTAATTTCTTAACGCCTCTATTTAATTAGGCAGTTACGTTTTACAATTAATTCTTTGAAATTAATTGTGAGGGTTACATCATTTGAATTTTGAAATTGTTGGCGGAAAGAAATAAAATAAGGCCTTAGCCACATTTTATTTTTGGGTTGGGAAGCGTTGCGCTGAGTTTTCCACTCCTCCTCCTCCTACACGAAGAACGTGAAGAACGCGCCACCTCTGATGAAGAACGCTCGTTTTCCTTCCACGGAATTTTTCCCCTTCCGTGGCAAGACTCTTCAACAGATCTTCTTCTTCCCCTTCATCATCAACGGATCGACGAACAAGCTCGGAAACGGAATCGGGTAGCAAGCGACGACAGATTCGCCTTCCCTCGAGTCGGACGAACGCCGACGTCCCCCTTCGATGTCGTCATCCTCGCGACGTCATACCGTGACGAACCTCGAACGACGACGCCTCCTTCCAATCGGCTTATACCCAAGGTACGGGTTCGACTATTTTAAGTTGGTGATTCTTTCCTTCGAATATGAACGATAAATCTGTCGGCCATGTTCCAATTTTTATTTAAATTAAAAATTGTGAAGGTTAAACGATTAGGCCGATTGCTATGCTTTTAATGGGAGGGTATCAGACCGCACGAACACGGCCGATTCCCCACCCTTTTTCTTATCCTTGGTTGAATAGCAAAGACGACATTGTACCGTCGCACAGTGCATGAACTGGAGGAAACACGGTAGGAGCGGGCCATGATGAAGAAACGTGGCGCTGTCGCGCCGCGCCGAGGATTGCGAACAAGGCCGTGGCCGGAGTCGGGCCGCGGTGGAAGGGCACAGCGCCGTCATGCCATGCCGGACGGATTCACGGCCATTTTGGAAGTAGCGGCCGGAAAAACCAGCTGCCAGAGAACACGAAGGAGGCGGCCGGAACCCCGGCCGCCGGGACCGGAAGAAGTGGGACTGCGGGGTCCCGCGGCGAGAAACCGGCTGGCCCCGCGCTGGCCGGCCGTTACTGGCAGTAATCCGGGGGGTTACACTCCCCGGTGTTACAAGGCACGACCCCCTTAATGTGGGTCGTCATTTTCATAAAGGAGGGGTAACACCCCTCCCTTGGCGCATGTGCGGCGAAAAGGCCGCACTGGCCGCGCGCGCTGGCCGCGCTGGCCGCACCGCCGCGCCGCCGTTCTGGCTGCACCACCGCGCCGCCGGCAGGGTCGGGCCGTCGGGCCGGGTCGACCGGGTTCAGGTTGGCCAAGGGGGTACTAGGCCGGGCCGGGCCGGGCCCAGACCCCCCGTACTCGGACTTTTCCGTTCAAATGCTCATAACTGGGGCTACGTGCCTCCGAACGGCGCACCGTCAGCGGAAATATGATCCTTCGAACGAGACGGTCGTTTCGGTATATCTCACTCAAGGTGTTGGAATAATTTGGGTTCGGCCGGGTTGGTTTGGATACGAAACTAACCGGGCCCTCGGAGCGGAAACGCTTATATCTTGATCTGCGGACGTCCGATTGACGTGCCGTCTATTTTGATGGATTCCTCTAAGTGAGAAAGATCTTTTGGATTACTCCACTCGAGGTTTGGATGCCATTGGAGTGCGGTCGGGTTGGTTCGCTTGCGACACCAACCAGGCCCCTGGAAAGAAAAAGCCAATAACTCACAGACCGGGCGTCCGATTGACGCACCGTCTGTCTCGATGATTTCCTCTAAGTGAGACGGAAGTTTTGGAATACTTCGCTCGAGATTTGGATACAGTTGGATAGTGGCCGAGTTGGATTGCACCCGAAATCCAACCGGGCCCCTAGAACGGAAAAACTGATATCTTTCAGACCAGACGTCTGTTTGAAGAACCGTCAGCGGCGTTGGTGATCTTATTGAGAAATGGTCCCTATGAGTATACCCTATGAGAGTTCGGGGTACAGTTGAGATACGTCCGGGTTGGTTCGCTCACGAAACCAACCAGGCCCCTGGGACGAAAAGGCTAATAAATCACAGACAGGGCGTCCGATTGACGCACCGTCTATTGCGTTGAGACCCCTATGAAGAGGAGGTCCTTTGAGATAATTCTTCATGGGACTTTGAGATACTTAGAGTATCGACCAGTAGCTCGTGGAGCGGACCCTCCCGGAGATGAGCGTGCAGAGTACGGAGACCATGTAGCCGACTGGGACCTCACGACTGCTTGACCAACTCGACTTGGAGTGAGTCGACTTGCCCAGTGGACAGAGAACTACTTTTTGAGGTGCAGACCCATGGCGGATGGAGCCCTACCTGTGTGACAGTGCAGACCCGCGGTACTCGTCCGGAGAGTTCCTCAACAGGCTACTAGGGGGTGTGAACTACTGTGTTTGGGTGACATACCTCGGCGGGAAGCACTACTGTGTTTGGGTGGCTGACCCGCGGTACTCGACAGGAGGAGTACCTCTGCAGTCTTCGGTAAGTGAGCAGTATCTCGGAGTCATGACAGGACCACTGTACACTCTAGATACGGGGCTCTTCAGTAGTTACAGTTTCGATAATGAAATTCCTGGTTTGAGTTGAGTCTTTGACCTTTGTGTTTCCTCATTGTTGTGATGAGTTACTTGATAACATAGGTATATGTTTGGGCGTATACCTGGGTAGTGGTTATCCGTTGATTTCATAATCTTTGTGTTTCATCAGGATTTAGATGGGTTACTTGATAACTTAGGTATATGTATGGGCATATACCTAAGTAGAGGTTATCTGTTGAGATCATCTTTTTGGTTATCCTTGTTGGTTTTAGTGAGACCTAGAGGGTCTCGGGGTCCCTACTGGGTATTGTTATACTCACCCCTTCACGTGCTATGCCCTCACCTCGTTGTGTTGGTTGCAGACGACGGGCAGTGCTGACGGAGGCCTAGTGTTCGAGGACTGGACAGTACCCAGAGGTGGACTACATGACGAGTCAGTACCCAGAGGTGGACTACACGACGAGTCAGTATCCGGAGGTGGACTACATGATACATTGGAACCATTGAAATAAATTAACACTTTAAAAAAATAATGTATACGTAAAAAATCCCTTAAAATCATTTTGAAAACATGGACATTAATGAAATTATTTAGAAAAATAAATCTTTTAAAAAATATAAAATGATGATCTAGTTAAAGAGTCCGTTCCTTAATAAATTAAAATATTAATTTTTTATAAATTTATTTTATACATGTAGAGATATTATAAATATTTCCAAATAGATACTTACAGATATACCATCTCGGATAATAAAGAGATTGAAAAAATAACCACTACCTTGTACATTCCTTTGGTCAAGGATAAGTTTAACCTCTTTTGTAATTACCATAGTATGGTATTAAATTATACCTGAAACATATTAATATTTGTGATATCATACTTGTTTCATTTACGGCATTATACTAACCATTTAATAATTATTTCTATGTTAAAATAATATTTCAGGTAATAATCGCTTTCTCTATCGTACATGTTTTTACTTGTAATTCTTGACCATATAACTTATATTATGAATTAATTTCTTCTAAAATATAAAAATTTATGTATGAATAATACATATTCAAAATATATATATGTAAAATATAGTGATATATGAAATGGAAAACACTGTTTATGAAGATGGAAGGTCATACGTACGCATGAATGTTGTTTCCATTTTCACATCATATTGAACAGAAGTAAGTGAATTAGATATACGAAAATAAATAAATACATTTATATATAGTATAATTATTATGTCATATATTACATACTTATTAATAATATATAATTTTATAATAATTGTTGAATAGTGAATGTGGAAATGAATCTCCTTGTGTCGTGGAGACGGTAAGCTGTACGTATGCACGAGTGACGATATCATTATATTGATGGTGAAATCCTATGTAATTGGATGGTATATTATAAAAAAATAATAATTAACATGTTATATTTATTATTTATATTAATTATACTCATTATTATCACATCAAAATAGTGAAATGTTGAAAAAAAAACTACTCCACGACGTGGAGACGGTAAGTCATGCGTACGCACGTATGGTGACTTTGTCATTCATAGGATGGATAGAACAATGAATATGGTTATACCATATTTACAATAGAATATATATACGAAGAAGGTATGGGATATATTATCTTATTATGGATAAATTCAAAGACATGGGAAGAGGAAGAAGAAAAAAACATTGAAAGAGGTGATGAAATAATTACCTCTTCTTCAGGTGCTTCCTTTTGATTTGATCAAAAGGGCTCTTTAGGATGGATTTTTGATCAATGTAAGGCCTCTAGGAAGAATTTAGGATAGTTGGGGGGATATTTTAGAAGGGTTTTGATGATCCAAATGGCTTTGGAGGTGTGATTTTGAGACAAGGGGAAGTACCCTTTTATAAAAGAGGTGAAGGTCACTTTAAGAGTAGTTTAAAGTATTATATTATTATACAATCATATTACATTTATAGTGTTTCCAAGAGGATTTATTTAGAAGATATGGTGGTTATGGGTCTAAAAACTCTCAAAAATAGGTTTTAGATAGGTTTAGGTCACCATATTAAACTTATCTTTTAGATTTAACTCTTAGTTAAATAGTTTAACTTTTACAATTTCTTCTTGTATTATTATACAAAATGGTTAATAATCATTCAATTAAAAGTAAATAAAACCCCAAGTAGTTAATTATTGACATATAAATAACCTTTTCTATGTCCTTTGGTTGAATAATATATTTTTTGCAATATCATATCATTTAATAATATTTTATATTAAAAAAAACACATTTATGTCATTTTGACAATATTTTGTATTTTGTTTTTCTGAAAGTCATAACAACTTTATCACTTCGAAAGAAAATTATTTAATAAACCCTAACTTGTCATACTGACTTATAAAATTATTTTAATGCATAAAATGTGTAAATTATCATTTATTTGGATATTTACAATATAAATTATTTTAATCATTCATTAATAAGGTAATTACAGCATCATCATTGTGTCATATATAAATTTAATTTTTTAAGGTATAAAAATTATAAATAAAATAAAATTATGTAGGAAATATTTTTTTATTTATAATTAATTTTTATAGTTGAATTTATCCTATGTATAATGCTATATTAAAAATGTTTTATTTATGAAAATGTAAATTTAACACTTTTAACTCGTATTTAAACAAAATAATAATAAATGTCCAAATATAAAGTAGTTGGATCAATGAAGATCATATATTATTTATATGGTTGATATTTGTCAAAAAACCTTTTTCCAATATAATTATTACATGTGTTAGGGTAATTATAATATCATTTATACCTTCAATTAAATTATTTACTTTTATCCGAAGTAAATTAAATTTCAATGTTATTATTCTCCAAAAATTATTTTCATCCTATAGTACAACATTTTAATAACTGATGTCAATCTTTTATATTTTATTTTTGAAATTTGATTCATAAATGTGGAAAAATTATGTTTTATTCAAATTTTCAAATGTGCTTTGATGGTGGAAAAAAGACGTTAAAATGTTCCATAAAATTTTATACATCTAATTTTATTTCAAAATTACTCTAGTTAATTAAATTTAACTTATATATTTATTATGTATCTTCTTTAACTAATATAAATTAAAATTAAATAAATATTTATTTAAATAAAAATTTGGTTTTAAATTATAATGCAATTTTTTATATTATTCATCAAAATTTCAATGTTTTCATAAAAATTCCAATTATTTACCCAAATTTAATTTTGATATTAAAAATTCATAAATGATGTCTATTTTTTCAAATTAACAATATATAAGTTTCATTAATTAATCTAAAATTAATTCCCACTGTCAAAACAAGAAACCATGTATTTGAGATGTAAAAACCATCAAAAGATATTTTTTTGTGTTTATGTCCAATTTAAATGTAAAATTACTTCTGATGACATAAATTATATTGAATGATAAAAATATAATCTAATGATACTTTAAAACAACACAAATATATAATTTAATAATATAAATTATTTTTATTAAAAAAATTATTTTTAATTAAAATTTAATATTGTAAACTATTCATCAAAATATAAAAGTTATCATAAAAGAACAATAAGTTTAACCAAAATAAAATTTATTTCCCATTTCTAAAGAATAATTTTGTTTTGTCAAATTATATATATAAAATTTCCATGTATTAGATTTAAAACAGTGTTCTCCATTAAAAAGAAGTAAAATTTAATTATTTTGGAAAGACACTTGTATTATCTGAAAATTTGAATTTGTCTGTTTATTATGTCTCATAAAAAATATGATTGTTAAAATTATATAGTATAAATATAATATTCAAAATATGGTAAATACTATTCATAATTTTTTAAATGGCTAGTCTGATAGGTTGTTACGCGCTTGAACACGGTGTTCCATGTACTGCATGCTATTAAATTACTTTAAAGAATTATAGCACTATGAAATCCTAGGGTGTTACATTCTCCCCTACTAAAATAAATTGCATCCACACTACTTAATAATATTATTTGAAAATAAAAGTGGGAAAATAGAAAATACCTTTGTGGATAACCCACATTGGAAATAGGGTTACTAAAAATTAGTCTTAATAAGAGGGATTGAGAAATGAAAAAGTCACCACCAAATTTGGGTTTCGAATTTGAGAAATTTGTCAGAAATTATGAACAGATAATTGGAGGAAAAACCTAAATATATATAGGAAGTGATTGGGTTCATCAATCGCATAAAAGTGAACAATAAATTTAAAATTTAGGGCCTAAAAGCCATAAATTTATGACGAGTAAAATATCATCCATTCCACATAAGGTATTAAGATAATACATTTTTTGTTTTGGAATTTTTCCTTAATTTTTAAAATGTAATTTCATCATAAAATAATAAAAATAATACATGACCAGTAGAGTACCATCATTTAAATAATTTCTACCACAAACTCATCTTTCACTTGAAAAGAAAATAAAACAAAAAAAATATTCTATTTATCCTAATCGTATAGGTTCCAAAAACTGAAATTTTAATTCATCTTCCAGTCCTTTAAAAAAAATCATATACAATCCAGGACATCACATAATCCAGTGGTCGGTGATGCACCCTTTTCATCATTCGGCTACGGGTTAAAATATCATGGACCTACCAGATGCGAGAGGTTGTCGGCCAACATCTAGGTTGTCCTTTTTATATTAATCTAAAAATATTCATAAGAAATTCTTTATCCTTAACAATAGTATCCAATATCAATCTTAATACATTCCCCCCTTTAGACATATCCACAACTCTATTATCTGAACTCACAATCCAAAATTTATAAGGAAGGACGCATGATATACTTGTCAATAAAATGAATTACCAGAAAACCACATTTGAATTGGTATGTAATTCATTATTCCTTTTGTAAAACATAGAATACTGGTTATACTACTAAAATCCAAAAATGTTGTTATTTCAAACAAAAATGGAATAAATAAACCATTAATTAGTTACAATTTATTCAATAATATCTAATATAACTTATCCAAATCAGCAATCGCTTATTCCAAAATCAAAACATCAATATCCAGACCATATTAAGGTTTTTCTTTCGTTCAACCATGTATTTTCCAAAACGGTTAACATACCATTGAGTCACTTTTCTTGGTAACACAAAATCACAAATCCTTATTAAAATAGTACTGTAGTACAATCCTTATATATTCCATAAATCTTATAACCAGTACATTGATGATACAATACTCAAATGATATAATTCTTTAATAAAAACATAATAACAATAGTCATTCCTCTTCATCAGCAGTAGTATGATAAATTGATTATTATCCAACAACATCATTTGAGATATACTTTGATGATTGGGACAATTATTCGTGTAGTGTACCAACTCCTTGCAGACGAAGCATTGTACATTTGAAAACTTTTTCATACCCTTGAAATCTCTTACATGGTGTCCTTTTTCTCTACACCAATAAAAAACTCCCATTCCCTTCATGCATTTACCAAGGTGATTCTTTCTACCATTATCAGATATGGGAAAACTCTTCTTTCCCTTATTCCCTTTATCAATCTTTCTCTCTACCAAAATTTTCTTCTCTATCATCCCATTAAATCCATAGGACACAAATAATTCATTACTTATCTTATAAACACCTGATACTATTTCTTCATATGATGAGAATACGTGGGAGACTATTTCCCTTCTAAATGTTGGCTTGATATCATCAAAGATATTATCCTTGCTTCTCTTTGGATCATGCGTATTCCTAGATTTTTAATTTTTTCTATTGGGAACCATTTCTAAACAATAACATAGAGTAGCTTAGTTTATAAATCAAAATGCATAATTAAAAACATCTAAAATAACTAAAATAGATTTAACATTTTATGCATATAATACTTAATTAAAAAATTGTAATATCTAAGGATGAATTTACTCATCAATCCTTCATAATGGTTTGAAATAAAAATTTCAATTATACTAAGCATATCCCTCAGGTGTGTTGTAACTTAGAGTGAATCACTGCTCGTTATTGTGTACCAGGATACCCCAGGTCAAGCCCAAAACATCTTGTCAATGTTTTCTCTCTTAGGTACATCTGTTCCAGAGCCGACTTTACCAGCCCGTATCCAGAAAGGGATTTATTTCATGGAAAATTCACAAAATATCTACATTACCAAAATTCTCATAATTCCTTTTATACTAATTCCTAAGGACAATCATTGGGTAATGTTTTAAAATTAGAGTTTATCTAAATCTATTTCCATGGTTGATGATAACTTCCTCTGATACTAACTATAACGGCCTCACCCCAGTTACCTAGAGTCAGTACATTATTTTAATACATTGGAACAATTACAAGGAATCACATCCCAAAAGACCGATTGGTTTTGCAATATGGAAAAATAGATTACATATTTGAACGTTAAATTAAAATTTCTAAAATTGAACACATCAAAAATAATCATCTAAGAACACCATTATTCGTCTAGATTAAACTTGTATATCAATCATAAAACACTTCTTCGAATCCTGAAATAAAAACAAAATAAAGTGGTGAGCTTAGATGCTCAGTAAGGATAAAAATATAGCATAAACACTCATAAATAAAAATAAACAATTGAGGAAATGTATGCGAAAAAAACAAAAGTCTTTTAAACTTAAACATTATCATAATATGGAAAAGATAAATCAAATAATTACATTTACTTATTCACATGTATATTCTACTATTCGAATAATCACATGTAATATCAATAGATAATTTCATAATAATGGAATGCATAATTCCAGACAACATAAATGCATATTCAAGGCCTCATGCCAAGACTAAAAAAAATATTTTGTTAAGTCCTTGTGACAATACACTAGTTTGTCTCATGAGACCTACCGATGCATCGAGGACCTATAGCAGGCTCCCCCCCCGTCATTTTCTATGTCCAATAAATTACACATATAAAAAGGTTGAAACATATCATAAACATTTGTATTAATCAAATCATACAATGTCACGACCCATCCTCTGGGCCCGTGCCGTGACTACCCCAAGCCCGCCTTCCATAGTCCAGGGGTTGGCGACTAGCACCAATGCGTAAATTCCCGATAAAAAGGGAAGGCATTGCCATTGAAAAGTAAACAAACACCACAGAGAAAGAAAGCAGAAGAAGTAAAAACTAAGTAAAAGCTGGTACAACAGTTAGTGCGGAATGTAAGTGGGCCAGTATAAAAACACAAACTCAAAGTAAAGTACAACTGGAAAGGGAAAACAACAACTGTAAAGTAAGCTGCAACGCTGAGCTGTCCACTGGAAATCCCACCTGAAGGGTGAGTATAGATAGGCTTCTCTGCTCCTTGGGTCTAGCCGACTGCTCCGAGTACGTCCCGTCCAGTGGTCCACCTCCAGACACCGTCCTGTTCCGCAAGCCTCAGCCACGATCAGTGCTGTCCATCGTTTGCAACCAACACAACATAGTGCGGGCATAGCCCATGAAGGGGTGAGTATATGCTACTCAGTAGGGACCCTGAGACCCCTTAAGGTCTCCCTAAATCCACAAAGGATAATCCACAAATGAATGATACAAACACGAAGTAACATCCAACACTTCTTAGGTATATTCCCTTACATATACCTAAGTCATCAATTCTCGTTCGGCTCCAACATCCGAGCCCAAGTACAACCTAGTCCACACAGGTAAGCAAAACGTAAATCCACACAGTATAGCACAACACGATCCACAAAGGAAAGAAACATAGGGTTTCAACTCACATAGGAATACTTCTTTGTATGAAAATAGGGATGATCCGGAATTACCGCTGATTCATCTAAGTCGTCGGACCCACAAAGGATCGATAGGTACTAACCCCCGCAATGACCCACAAAAGATATGACCCACACAGGATCGATAGGTAACTAACCCCCGCAATGACCCACAAAGGATCTGACCCACACAGGATCGATAGGTAACTAACCCCCGCAATGACCCACAAAGGATCTGACCGACACAGGATCGATAGGTAACTAACCCCCGCAATGACCTACAATGGATATGACCCACACATGATCGATAGGTAACTAACCCCTGCGATGACCCACAAAGGATCCGACCCACAAAGAATCGATAGGTAACTAACCCCCGCAAAGACCCACACAGGATCAGACCCACACAAGATCTGTAGGAACTGGCCCACACAGGACCGCTGAGCGCTGACCCAAACAGGATCTGTAGCACTAACCCACAAAAGATCGATGAGTGTTGTAGTCGTTTCCATCACAGTAGTAGTCGCAACCAGCTCTAGGGTTCCCGCACAAAGAAAGATCGTTTGGGAGGGTCCGCTCCACGAGCTGAGCTGATACATCATCTGACACATAGTCTAGGGTTGCTGTATCCAAAGGTTTGGTATCACCAACAAGAACTCAACGTCGCAGACGACGCGTCAATCAGACGCCCTGTCTGAGAGTTATTGTCTTTTTCGTTCCCGGGGCCCGATTGGTTTTTAAGGCAAAACCAACCCGATCGTAATACACCTGTGTCCAAACCTTGGGCAGAGTAAGCCAAAATATTTGTCTCACTTAGAGGAAAACAATAAAGCCGATAGTATGTCAATCAGACATCTGAAGCTCAAGATATGAGTGTTTCTGCTCTGAGGGCCCGATTGGTTTCGTGTACGAACCAACCCGGCCGAACCCAAAATATTTCGAAACCTTGAGTGCGATATACCAAAACAACCGTCTCGATACAAGGATCACATCGCAACTGACGGTGAATCGATCGGAGGTCCGTATCAAATGTTATGGGAAAAAGATCGAAGATGATCCGAAAATGGGGGGTCTAGGCCCGGACCGACCCTGCCCAACCCCCCCCCCCCCCGGGTCGGCCCGATCCGGGTCTGACCTAGCCGGGGCGGCCTAGTGACCAGGAGGCACGACCATGATGGCCTAGCGGGTGCAAGGGGGCGCCGCCCCCCTTGATGATTCTGCGGCCCTGCGTGGGGCCGCTCGGTGTCACCGGACGCGGATTAAGGCACGTCCCTGCCGTTGGTTTTGCACGGTTGCGGAACTGCATCCCGCCACCGCGGCATCAGTCACAACGGCTCTGTCTGGTGGTGCGTCAGGCCGCCGCCGCCGATGGAGTCCGCGGGCCACCGGAGTTGCTCCGGTGGTCCGATTTCACTTCCATCTGCGCCGTAGCTCATCCTGTGTCTCGTTCTTCACTGCGGAAACAACAAATCGTCTCTGCGGTCCATTTTGTCATCATCCACCGTTTCTCACATCATCAGCAAAAGGGTGGTGGGTTCAGACTTGTTCATTGGTCCACACCCACCGCGTTAGCGGTTTGAAACATCACCATAATTCCCAGCAATTAATAAACCTCAACCCGCAATAACAATCCGCCGACCAACTTGTTAATTTGGATGGTCCGCGTTCTTGCCTTGGAGGAAAAAAACATGGGTATTATCATTTTCAAAATGACCCCTACCTCAACGTCGTCGTCAGATGCGAGTTCATCACAGAATTGACCGTCGCGGAAGAAAAGGATCGTCATGCCGCGGAAGGGCGTCTCTGTCGCGCGGTACTCGGCGTCGCGTAGACAAACTCTGAGGATCAAGAACACACAGATTTAATTATAACAATTAAATCAATGTTGATTTTATAATCCACAAAGAATTAAAAGGACGGTAATCCCCTACCTCAAGATGTCGATCTTATTTTGTTGCGGGGATGGATCATCGTGGAAGAAGTGTTGCGGAGGGAGAATCGTCGGTGTCGCGGAACACGGCACCGCGTCATCGATCTCCGAGTGTGACAGTTTTCTTCGCGTTTCTTCACGTTCTTCGCGTTCTTCGTGTTCTTCGCGTTCTTCGCGAAGGAGGATGAAGATCTCAAGCCTTGGAGTCTTCTCCAAATCCTCTCAATGAGCAATCCTCAAGAAGACAAGCGTTGGTCTTATTTTATTAACATGCCAACAAATTGAAAAAAAACTAAGTAACGACCCATTAATTCATAGAATTAATTTCAACGAATAAACTGCCCAATTAATAGGAGCGTTTAAGATGTTAGAAAACACGTCAGTTGGCTTTCATTAAAAGGGTTTTCGTGGGTGTGTTACATAGCGGAAAAGAAACGGTGGGGCTCATGTGGGCCCCACCTCACAAATATCCTACCAAGAGGGTATGATATTTTGAATTTCACCATATCCGCTTTAACTCAGCTTAAGCAGCTTTAAGTGGCTTTTAAGTGGTTTTAAGTTAAATAAAAATAAAGTTGTCTCACCACATTATTTTATTTCTTAACTTAACCCCAAAAATTTAAAAATCATACCCGAGAAAACAAAACTCCGGAAGAGGCGTTTCTAAGAAAATATCGGCGCTACGATTCCATCGGTTCTCTCAGAATTTGATTTCGAGCACCAGTTCAAATGTTAGAAAAACCCGCTCGTTCGTTCACTGAACGTACCTGAGCCTAACATCGGAAAATGATTCCGGGCACACCGGTCCTTGGAATCAGGTTCCGTCAGAAACCGCGTTCTTGTAAACTTCCATAGAAAATTAAGAAAAAAATTTACTTGAAATTTACGGGTCTTTATATCACTCCCACCTCATGGCTTTACGTCCCCGTAAAGATACATCATAAACTAGGGAAACAAATTTGGGTAATGAGCACGCATCTGAGCCTCCCGCTCCCAAGTGCTCTCTTGGAGGTTCATGTGCTGTCATCTGATGCGCACAGGAGGAATCGATCGCCCACGTAGTACCCGCTCCTGTCGATCCTCGATCTCTAATGGGACCTCCATAAAAGTCGCCCCATCATCAACGTCTAGCTCCCCATGGTCAATGATGTGCGTCGGGTCGTGCACGTATCTCCTCAGCTGATATACGTGGAAGACGTCGTGCACCCGGTGCAACTGAGGTGGTAGAGCCAGGTGATAAGCCACCTCTCCAATCATGTTGAGGACCTGGAATGGTCTGATGAAGCGTGGAGACAACTTTCCGCCTTGGCCAAATCTCCCTAATCCACGTTGAGGTGAGACACGCATGAAGCCGTTGTCGCCATCCTCGAACTCTAGTGGCCTCCGCCTCCTGTCAGCATAAGACTTCTACTGGCTCTGAGCTGTCCTCATACGCTCCTGGATGACCTGGACCTTCTCTGTCGTGGCTCGGACCATCTCTGGTCCCACAAGTGCTAACTCCCTACGGTCTCTCCAGCACAAAGGAGATCTTCATGGACTGTCGTACAACACCTCGTACGGTGCCATCCCGATGGTGGAGTGGTAGCTATTGTTGTACGCAAACTCCACCATGGGTAGGTGGTCCTCCCAGCTGCAGCCAAAGTCAAGGACACATGCGCATAATGTCCTCGAGAGTCTGAATGGTCCTCTCTGCCTGACCATCCGTCTAAGTGTGAAAGGCGATGCTCAGACGTAGTTGTGTCCCAAACGCCTCCTGAATCCCCATCCAGAGCTGGGAAGTAAAGTGAGCATCTCAATCAGAGACGATAGACGATGGCACACCATGAAGCCGCAAAATCTCCTGAACTTAGAGACGTCACATGCTCTCCACTGAGCCCTGCTCTCTGATTGGTAAGAAGTGAGCCGACTTGGTGAGTCAGTGGAAAATCACCCAGATGGAGTCGTGACCTCTGGAAGTGTGTGGAAGTCCAGTCACGAAGTCCATAGATATCTCGTCCCACTTCCACTCCGGGACCTCCAAAGGCTGTACCAAGCCTGCTGGTACATGATGCTCTGCCTTCACCTGCTGGCAGGTGAAGCATCGAGAAACGAACTCTGCCAGAGCCTTCTTCATACCCGGCCACTAGTGCTATCGTCTGAGATCCTGGTACATCTTCGCCACTACAGGATGTACCGCCAAAGAAGAAGTGTGAAACTCTATCAACACCCCCTCTCATAAAGCAACTGGTACCATGGTACGTCCTCTGAAAAGGACTTCGTGATCTGCTGCAAAGGAGAAACAATCAGGTGCATGTCCTGAGTATATCTGCGCACGCCGCGTCTCAGAGATAGCATCCCCACGCTGTGCCTCTCTGACCCGCTACATTAGTGGAGGGGTGACTATGAGAGATTGAAGTAAGGATGCTCCATATCTATCCATGAAGAATATCTGCAAGGTGACTAGCTGCTCTGTCGCCTCCTCAAGTAGCTGAATGCCCGTCCTCCTGCTGAGAGCATCGGCTACTACGTTCCCCTTTCTAGGAGTATAGACTATCTCAAAATCATGGTCTTTGAGGAACTCGAGCCATCATCGCTGTCTCAGGTTCAGGTCCTTCTGAGAAAAGATGTACCTGAGACTCTGATAGTCAGAAAAGACTGTAAAGCGCTCGCCCATCAGATAGTGTCGTCATGTCTTCAGAGCGAAGACCACTGCTACTAACTCCAGGTCATGGGTAGCGTAGTTCTGGTCATGTGGCCTCAAATGACGTGATCCATAGGTGATCACTGCCCGCTCCTGCATCAGGACACATCCGAGTCCGGTCCATGAAGCATCGTAGTAGACTACGTACCCTACTCCCTCCTTAGCCAACCTCAAGATTGGTGCGCTGGTCAATCTCTGTCTCAGCTCCTGGAAGCTCTACTGACATCTGTCTGACCACACAAAGGGTTTCCCCTTCTTCATCAAAGCTGAGAGTGGTGCCACAAATCTGGAGTAGTCTAGAATAAATCTCCAATAGTATCCAGCTACTCCCAAGAAACTCTGCACCTCCGTCACGCTGTTGGGTGGCTCCCAAGCTAGCACTGCCTCGATCTTCGCAGGATCCACTGCAACTCCCACCTCAGAGATGACGTGTCCCAAGAAGTGGACCTCACATATCCAGAACTGACACTTAGAGAGTTTTCCATAAAGTTGGTGCTCTCAGAGTGTGTCTAGTACAACCCATAGGTGGTAGATGTGGTCCTCCTAAGTCGTCGAGTATATCAAAATGTCATCGATGAATACCACGACAGATCGATCGAGTTATGGCTGAAAGATCCTGTTCATGAGGCCCATGAACAATGCTGGAGCATTGGTTATGCTGAATGGGATATCCAATAACTCATAGTGTCCATACCGACATCTGATGGTCGTCTTCTACACGTCCTCGTCCCGAACTCTGAGTTGATGATAGCCTGACCTGAGGTATATCTTCGAGAACCACCGTTCTCCCTTGAGCTAATCGAAGAGGTCATCTATCCTCAGAATCAGATACTTGTTTCTCACCGTCACCTGGTTCAGGGGACAATAGTCATCACAAAGTCGCAAGCTCTCGTTCGCCTTCTTGGAGAATAATATCGGAGAAGCCCAGGGTGAAACACTGGGTCGCATGAATCCCTTGCCCTGCAAGTCCTCCAACTGTACTCGTAGCTCTCAAAGCTCAGAGGGGGCCATCCGATACGCTGGAGTCGATATCGGGGCTGTCCTGGGGTACAGGTCAATATAAAAGTCAACCTATCTACGAGGAGGTAGTCCTGGAACATCGTCGGGAAAGACGTCTGCGTACTGATCCACCATTGCAGGAAAACCAGGACTCCGCACATCAACTGCTCATACGATGAGGCTAGCCAACTGATGAGTGATGGGTTGTCCTCTCCTCCGTGGAAGTCCATCCTGTGCTGCAAAGGCTCCCTTCTCTCCAGTGAAGGTAACTCTTCTCCCGTCGGTGCGTACACATCGCACCATGCACCTAATACAGTCAATCTGTGCATGGATTGTAGATAACCAATCCATGCGCAAGATGACATCATAAGGCCTCAACGCCGCTACAAAAAGATCCCAGCTGAATCTCTCACCTCATAGAGTAAGCTCACACTGCCGGCACAAGTGTGTAATCATCGATTCTGCTCCCGTAGGAATCTCTAGCCGTAAGGATCGAGCCAATGGATCTGTCGGAATCTCTGAGCTCTGCACAAGGGAAGCATCTTTGAAAGAGTGACTCGTTCCTGTGTCTATAAGAACTGCAGAAGGGGTGTAATAGACACAGATAGTTCCTCGAATCATCTCAGGCGCGCCGTGGTCGTAGGCCTCCGCTGCTTGGAGTTGTGCCTGTCCCTGCCCGCCAGCTCCCTGTTGCCGAGGTGGACCTCCTGGTGGTGGTGGTGGTAGAGCCTCAAAGCGTCGCCCACCACCTGTTGCTCGGCCAGCTCCTCTTCCTTGTCCTCCTCCTCCCTGTGGACCGCCACGGTCGACCCTATACCTATGCCTAGGTGGTCCCTCAACCGTCTGCTACTCCTCGGCATGGCGGTTCGGGCAATCACGAGCCATGTGGGCCTACCTGCCGCATGAGTAGCATTGCATGCCTCTTGAAAGACTGGCTCCGCGTTGTGTGCCCCGCACTACTGAGCCAGTGTCCTGAGTTCATCTTCCTGAGGGTCTGGTCTGCCTGGACCCATGAGTCATCCATCGACTGCTTGCTGCAGAAGAATCGGCTACGTGCCGCCCTACGGTGGGTCTCGGCGCTGGTGTAGTCTCAGAAATAAATCTCTCGATCAAAAGGGTTCGCTCCAGTACTCCTGTATGAGTCAGAATGCTGAGGGAGATCAGTGATGCCCTGATCTCATGCCTCAATCCCTACTCAAAGGTCCGGGCCCCAAAAAATGGGTCCCGTACCATGTCTGTCAAGTACCGTGAGAGATCGATAAATCTCGCCGAGTACTGGGCGACCGTCATGCTGCCCTGCCGCAACTGAAGAATCTCCTGGATGCGCACCACACAGAGGGTGGCTGGGACGAACTCTGAGTGGAATAGGATCTCAAAATCCGTCTAGAGAAGAGATGCCTCATCGTGCACCTAGAGCATCAAGCTCCACCATCTGCCTGCTGCTGCGTGCAGTAGGCTCGCTGCGAGGATCACCATGAGGTCTACTAGTTTCCTCACTAACCTGAAAACTCTCACCACTGCCTCCAGCCAGTCCTCGACTGCCTGGGGGTCCGTCTCCCCGTGGAACATGGGCGGTCGCTGGCGCTAGAACTCATGATGTGCACTGAGGTGACGTGCATCGTCAGCGGCTAGGGATGGAAGCATCAGTGGCTCGGCGGGTAGAGCTACCGCCGGTGCCACTTCTAAAAGAGGGCCCTACACCGAGGCCTCATCACTCGGTGGCCTGTCATCATGCTCAACTCTCGGAACCCTATCTGGCTGCCGTCCTGGGGCCATCCTAAAAAAGGAAACAGGTGCGTCATGGTCAAAAAAGTATACCTGGTGAGCTGATACAAAGTAATCACAAAGAAAACTTGAAACACACATGCAATCAATGTTTTCGTGCATTATGTCAGAAATCAGAAGTCAGGGTCCTAGTGTATGGATACGTCGGTCGCCGCAACAACACTGGACTCCTTGGACTAATAACCACACCCAATACGCTTAACATTATTGCTTCACATAGAAAAATATCAGAGTCCAAGTTCTGCGGTAGAACCGATCTCCTCTGATACCAATTTGTCACGACCCGTCCTCAGGGCCCGTGCCGTGACTACCCCCAGCCCGCCTCCCATAGGCCAGGGGCTGGCGACTAGCACGAAGGCGTAAATTCCCGATAAAAAGGGAAGGCATTTCCTTTGTAAAGTAAACAAACACCACAAAGAAAGCAAGAAGAAGAAGTAAACACTAAGTAAAAGCTGGTACAACAGTAAGTGCGGAAAGTAAGTGGGCCAGTATACAAACCCAAACTGAAAGTAAAGTACAACTGGAAAGGGAAAACAACAACTGTAAAGTATGCCGCAACGCCAAGCTGTCCACTGGAAATCCCACCTGAAGGGTGAGTACAGATATCCTCCTCTACTCCTCGGGTCCAGCCGACCGCTCCGAGTACGTCCCGTCCAGTGGTCCACCTCCAGGCACCGTCCTGTTCCGCAAGCCTCAACCACGATCAGCGCTATCCGTCATCTACAACCAACAAAACGTAGTGCGGGCATATCCTGTGCAGGGGTGAGTATAAGCTACTCAGTAGGGACCCCAACACCGTTGAATGTCTCCCAAAATACACAAAGGATAATCCACAAAGAAAAGATACAAACACGAAGTAACATCTTACACTGCTTAGGTATATGCCCTTACATATACCTATGTCATCAATTCTCGTTCTGCTCCAGCATCTGAGCCCATGTACAACCTAGTCCACACTAGAAAGAAAAAGCTAAATCCACACAAGATTGCACAACACAATCCACAAAGGAAAGAAACACAGGGTTTCGGCTCACAGAGGAATACTTCTTTGTATGACGATAGGGATGATCGGGTATTACCACTGATTAATCTAAGCCGTCGGACCCACAAAGGATCGATAGGTACTAACCCCCACAATGACCCACAAAGGATCTGACCCACACAGGATCGATAGGTAGCCAACCCCCGCAATGACCCACAAAGGATCTAACCAACACAGAATCGATAGGTAACTAACCCCTGCAATGACCCACAAAGGATCTGACCCACACATGATCAATAGGTAACTAACCCCCGCAATGACCCACAAAGGATCTGACCCACACATGATCGATAAGTAACTAACCCCCACAATGACCCACACAGGATCGATAGGTAACTAACCCCCGCAATGACCCACATAGGATCAGACCCACACAGGATCTGTAGGCGCTAGCCCACACAGGACCGCTGAGCGCTGACCCACAAAGGATCTGTAGCGCTGACCCACAAAGGATCGTTGAGTGCTATAGTTATTGCCGTCACAGTAGCAGTCGCAACCAGCTCTAGGGTTCCCGCACATAACAAGCTCATTAGGGAGGGTCCGCTCCATGTGCCGAGAGGCTGATACATCAATTGACACATAGTTCAGAGTTGATGTATCCAAAAGTTCTGTATCACCAACAGGAACTCAACGTCGTAGATGGTGCGTCAATCGAACGCCCGGTCTGAGAGTTATTGGCTTTTTCGTTCTAGAGGCCCAGTTGGTTTTTAAGGCAAAACCAACCCGACCGTACTCCACATGCATCCAAAACTCGGGCGGAGTAAGCCAAAATATCCGTCTCACTTAGAGGAAAACAACAAAGCCGACGGTACATCTATCAGACGTCTGAAGCTCAAGATATGATTGTTTCTGCTCCGAGGGCCCAGTTGGTTTCGTGTACGAACCAACCCGGCTGATCCCAAAGTATTCCGAAACCTTGAGTACGATATACCAAAACGACCTTCTCGATCCAAGGATCGCATCGCAACTGACGGTGCGTCGATCGGAGGTCTGTATCCCATGTTATGGGAAAAGGACTGAAGATGGTCCTAAAACGGGGGGTCTGGGCCCGGCCGACCCGGCCCAACCCCCCCCCCCCCCGGGTCGGCCCGGCTGCCAGGCGGCTCGGCCGTGATGGCCAAGTGGGTGCAAGGGGGAACCTCCCCCCTTGAAGATTCCACGGCCCCGCGTGGGGATGCTCGGTGTCACCGGACGCGGCTTCAGCCACGTCCCTGCCTTCGGTTCTGCGCGGCCGCGAAACCGCATCCCGCCGCCGCGGCTTCGGCCGCGGCGGCTCTGTCCGAGAGCGTGCTGGGGTTCCGCCGCGCCGGCGACCCGCGCCGCCGGTGGAGTCCACGGGCCACCGGAGTTTCTCCGGTGGTCCGATTTCATTTTTTTCTACGTCGTAGCTCATCCCGGGTCCCGTTCTTCACTGCGGAAACAACAAATTGTCTCTGTGGACCGTTTTTTCGTCGTCTGCCGTTTCGCACATCAAGAACAAAAGGGCGGTGGTTTCGGACTTGTTCGTTGGTCCGCACCCACCGCGTTAACAGTTTGTAACAACACCATAATTCACAGCTATTAATAAACCTCAACCCACAATAATAATCCGCGGACCAACTTGTTAATTTGGTTAGTCCACGTTCTTGCCTTGGAGGAAAAAAAACATGGGTAATCTCATTTTCAAAATGACCCCTGCCTCAACGTCTTTGGCATACACGAGTTCGTCGCGGAATTGATCGTCACGGAAGAAAAGGATCGTCGCGTCGTGGAAGGGCATCGCTGTCGTGCAGTAGTCGGCGTCGCGTAGACAAACTCCGAGGATAAATAACACACAGATTTAATTATAACAATTAAATCCATGTTGATGTTATAATCCACAAAGAATTAAAAGGACCATAATCCCCTACCTCAAGATGTCTATCGATGATTGTCGCGGGGATGGATCATCGTGGAAGAAGCGTCGTGGAGGGAGAATCGTCAGCGTCTCGGAACACGGCGTCGCGTCGTCGATCTCCGAGGGTGACGACGTTCTTCGCGTTCTTTGCGTTTCTTCGCGTTCTTCGCATTCTTCATGTTTTGCACGTTCTTCACGAAGGAGGTTGAAGATCTCAAGCCTTGGAGTCTTCTCCAAATCCTCTCAACGAGCAATCCTCAATAAGACAAGCGTTGGTATTATTTTATTAACATGCCAAAAAATTGAAAAACAAACTAAGTAACGACCCATTAATTCATAGAATATATTTCAACGAATAAAACGCCCAATTAATAGGAGAGTTTAAGAGGATAGAAAACGCGTCAGTTGACTTTCATTAAAAAGGGTTTTCGCGAGTGTGTTACATAGTGGAAAAGAAACGGTCGGGCTCGTGCGGGCCCCACCTCACAAATATCCTACCAAGAGGGTAGGATATTTTGAATTTCAGCCTATCCACTTTAACTCAGCTTAAGTAGCTTTAAGTGGCTTTTAAGTGGTTTTAAGTGAAATAAAAATAAATTTGTCACACCACTTTATTTTATTTCTTATCATAACCCCAAAAATTTAAAAACCATACCCGAGAAAACGCAACTCCGGAAGAGGCGTTTCTAAGAAAATACTGGCGCTGTGATTCCATCGGTGCCCCCGGAATTTGATTCCGAGCACCGGTTCAAAAGTTAGAAAAACCCGCTCGTTCGTTCACTGAACGTACCCGAGCCAAACTTTGGAAAATGATTCCGGGCACACCGGGCCTTGGAATCAGGTGCCGTCAGAAACCGCGTTCTTCTAAAATTCCAAAAAAAATTAAGAAAAAAATTTCCTTGAAATGTACGGGTCTTTACATACAAAATATTAATACATTAACCAAAATCCATGAATGGAATAAAAATAGAACATCCATAATCAAACATATCATAACTCATTCAATGAAATATTGAAGAATGTAATACAATAAATCGACCTCAACGAAGAATAATATCCAATAATAGATTTTGACCAATTTGAAAATAATCAATAAAACTCATTGGGAGAAACACACATTTTACAGAAATCATTTAAATGTTGCACAATTTATAAAGGAAGTCATTTAAAAGTTATTTTTGACTCAATGTGTTCCATACCACTTTGAGTCATTTGAAATAAATTAACACGTTAAAATAATCATGTCTACTTAAATAAATCCTTAAAATCATTTTGAAAACATGGACATTACTTAAATGATTTAGAAAAATATATCATTAAAAAAATTTAGAAGGACGATATAGTTAAAGAGTCCATTTCATAGAAACATAAAATATTCTTTATATAAAATTTTTAATGATACATGGACATAGATGACAAATAACTCCCAATGGATACTTAAAAATAAACAATCTCAGATAATAATGAGATTGAAGAAATAACATTGTCCTTGTACTTTCCTTTGCTAGAGGGTATGTTTAACCTTATTTATAATAACCATAGTATGTTTTTAAATTAAACCAGAACCATATTCATATTTATGATATCATACTTTATTCATTTATGAATTTATACTACCTATTTAATAATAATTTATATGTTAAAATAATAATTTGGGTAATGATCGCATTCTCCATCGTACATGTTTTAACTTGTTATTTTTGAACATATCACATATATAATTAATTATATTCTTCCAGAATATGAAAAATTATTTATGTATCATACATATGTAAAATATAAATATGTATAATAGATAGAGATATGAAATGGAAAACACCATTTATAGAGACGGTAGGCCATATGTACGCATAAACGCTCTTTCCATTTTCATATAGTGTTGAATTGAAGTGAATGAGATATATGTATATATATATATATCAAGTAAAATTATTATTTCATATAAGACATACATATTAATCATATATTTTTTTAATCATTGTTGAATGGTGTACATGGAAATGAATCTCACCACGTCGTGAAGACGGTAAGCCGTACCTTTGCACTAGTGACGATATCATTCTATTGATGGAAAAATTGCATGTAATTAGACAGTATATTATTTAAAAAAAATTCATAAACGTTTTCTATTTAATTTTTATATCAATTATACTCATTATTATACCCATCCAAGTAATGAAGTGTTGAATAACAAACTACACCATGATGTGGAGATGGTAAGCACTACATATGCACATATGGTGACTTTTTCTTTCATGTAATGGGTAAAATAATGACTATGGTTGGACCATATTTATAATAACATATCAGCATGTAGAAGGTACTGCAGTAATTATTTTTGAATCGAAAAAATAAATAAAAGAGAAAGAGGAAGAAGAAAAGAACTTTGGATGAGGTGACGAAATAATTACCTCTTCATCATGTGTTTTTTTATTGGATCAAAAGGGATCCTTAGGTTTGATTCTGATTAATATAAGGACCCTAGGTTTAACAGAGGTTAGTTGGGAGGATATTTTAACTTGTTTTGGTGGATCCAAATGGCGTTGGAGGTGTGATTTTGAGTCAGCTAGAAGTACCCTTTTATTAGAGTGATGAGGGTCATTTTAGGAAAATCCTGAAATATTATTTTATTATACAATCATATTCAGTTTATAAGGGTTCAAAAAGTATTTATTTGAAAGCTAAGGTGGGGATGGCTCGAAAAAATGTCAACCAATATGTTTTAGACAGGTTTAGGTCACTATATTCACCTAATCATTTAGATTTAACACTTAGTTAAATATTTTAACTTTTTCCATGTCTTCTTATACTATTATACTAAATGGTTAATAAACATACTATTAAAATCCAAGGTAAACCCAAGTGTTTAATTATTCATATATCAATACTTATCAACATCCTATGGCTGAACCATATTTTTTCAAAAATATTATATCATTTAATAATATAATATTTTTAAAAAAACTCATTTATGTCAATTTTGACACTATTTGGTATTTTATTTTTGTGCAAGTCGTAACAACATTCTCACTTCAATTTTTTGTAGTCAACCCTAACATGTAATATTGACCTATATAATATGTGTAATGCATTAAAAGTCACAATTAACATTTATTTTGATGTTTATAATATCAATTATTTTAATCTTTCATTAATAATGTAATTACTACATCATTGTTGTGTCATAAATAAATTTAATTATTTAATGTCTAAAAATTATAAATAAAATACTATTATGTAGGAAATATTTTTAGATTTCAAATTAATATTCACAGTTGAACTTATCTTATTTATAACAAGATATTAATAATGTATTAGTTATTAAATTTTGAATTTTACACTCTTAACTCTTCTTTAAATAAAAGAATAAAAATGTCCTAATCAAATACAAGTGGAACAAAGTGGAACAAATTTTATTCCTAAGGATTATTTTGGTCAAAAAAAATTCTTATAGAATTAGGACATGTGTTAGGGTATTGATAATATAATATTTCCCTTTAATTACACTTTTTACTTTTAACAGTGGTAAATAAAATTCAAAATATACTATTAAAAAAAATTCATCCTATTGAACCAAATTTTACATACTGATATCAACTGGTCTCTTTTATTTTTGGGAGTAATTTCATAGACGTAGTAAAATTACATTTTATGCAAATTTGAAAACTTAACTAGAAGGTGGGTAAAAGAAGTTAAAATGTTCAATAAACTTTTATAAATCTAATTTTATTATAAAATGACTCTAATTATTTACATTTGGATTTATATAGGTATTATGTAACTATTTTATACTAAATTAAATTTAATTAAAATAAAAATTTATTTAAATTAAATGTAGGTTTTAAACAATATTTCAATGTTTTCAGTATTTATAAAAAATTGAATGTTTTCAAAAAAATAACAAAAAATCACCCGAAGATAATTTGGATATTTCATATTAAAAAATTATGTCTATTTTAATGGCTTTAATATCTATAAATTTGATTAAATAATCTGAAATTAATTCTCGTTGTACAAACCAGAAAGCGGGTTTTGAAAATTAAAAACTATAAAAAGGATTATATGTGTTTATGTCCAATTTATATGTAAAATTACATCCAATAACTTACATTATATTAAATGATAAAATTATAATCTAATGATACATTAAAACCACTCACATTTATAACATAACACTATATATTATTTCTATTAAAATTGTTATTTTTAATTGAAATTTAGTATTTTTCACTCTTCATAAAAATATAAATGTTATCAGAAAAGTACCAAAAGGTTAACCAAAATATATTTTTAAGTCTCGTTCCTAAAAAATAATTTTATTTTGACAGATTGAATATATATAAGTGTAAAATATTTTATTTTAAATGGGTTCCCCATTAAAATGTGTTAAAATTACATTTTTTGAAAGACACTCATTTTATCTGAAATATTGAAATTGTCCGTAGGTTATGTCAAGTAAACAAAAAATATAATTATTAAAATTATAAAGTATATATATAATAAAAAAATTTGGTTAATACAATTCATCATCTCTTTTTAAACGGCTATTTTGATAGGTTGTGATGCGCTAGATCGCGATATTTCTTCTAGCACAAGCTGTTGAATTTATTCAAGTAGATAACGTACTATAAAATACTATGGTGTTATAAATAAGAGTTAAAATACGGTTTTATAATATTAAAAATAATTTATACATATATATGATACAATAAATATTTTCTAATATGGATATAAATTATTTATAATAGGTAAAAGAAGAAGGATTTTTGAAATAGTCGTTAAAGGGGATTACCTATTCTATGAAGAACTTCCTTTATATCTTCTCTTAAGTAACTTAGGGTAGTTATTTTAGAAGGTCGAGAACCAAAATAAAATAAATTAGGATTTTAGCAATATAAATGGTAAGTTATGGTCTTGATATTTGTCTCAATTTGGGGTAAATAAGTGATGGAATGGGTGTACATTTATAATTGAGATGAGAGGCCCTTTTTAAATTTCCCAAAATATAAAAATATATTAAGCATATTCTGGAGGAAAATAATTCTAAATAACCAATAAATTCAAAAAGGATTTCATTTTTAACAATATATTACCCCCTTTGTGATTGTATAATTTTTTTGGGTTTTTTATCTAATTTAATAAAATATTTTAATCATGAAATATAATAATTTTCATTTTTAAAAATATTCATTACCATTACATTAAAAATAAAATAAATTAAGATTCAAAACAACTAGTTTAATATATATAAAACATGATTTATAAATTTATATAATTTATTTAGAAAATTATATACCAAATATAAAATTTATTTAAATATTTTTTATATGATTTATTTGAATTTTATATTAATTGAATAATCAATACATCAGCGTAGTGCAATAATTTAACGTTATTATTTATTACATAAAATTTAAAATCAAATTATTTATCGAATATAAGTATTTAGAATTTAAAAATAATTTATTTTTTGATCATATAATTATAATTAATCTATATTATACAAATAATACACTTATTGAAAACAAGTGTGACATGTTTGGATTTTCATTATATAAAAAAATATAGTTGTCAAAATCTTACCAAAGTGGACACAAAAGGTCATATAATTGAAAAATGGATGAATAATGATGAAATTAAGTCATAAATTAAACTTTAGAAATATTTTTGTGTTAGTTAATATTAATTGAAATTTTATATTTAACCAAAATTAACTAATTTACCCATTAACATTGTAATAAAAATAATTATGGTTACTATTCATTACCACCAAAATAAAATGGCCATTTGTTTTTGAAAAAATGAACTTTTAGTTATAATATGTTTATATAGAAAATTCATGTTTCAAATTCATTTCAACATCCATATATAGATTATTGTTTTATTAAAATGACCTAATTAAAGTTTAAAACTAATCAATAACATATTTTTAACATATAAATCAATTAAAATAAAATACATTTTTCAATAAAAATATGAATTTTTTAGTCATCCTTGAAAAATAAATATTCTCTGAAAATTCAAAAATATCCAACCTATGATTAAAAAAGGTAATTTCCTTGACTTAATATTATTCAATTTATATAAATTAATATTTATATTACCTCAAAAAAATAAATACAACCACTTTTTAAATAAAATTCATTTTTTATTAATAAAATGACATTAATAAAAATATGAGTGATTATTTACAAAGAATTATTTAATGAATTGGAAATGAGTATAACTATTATATATTTATATACTAATGTTGTTATTTTTATTCTTTCCTTACAATTTAATGGCTATGTTATAATGATCTAATTTAAAAAATAAAAATATTTTGTTCGTTTAATACTGATGTCACATATCTTGTATTTTATCGAACATAGTATACTTTAAAATAATGGGATTTTACAATAAATAAATAATTCTATTAAATAATTTCATGGAATCTTCCTCCAGTCTTATATAACAATTAATAAATTTAAAAAGTATGAAGGTAAATTAGAGTACAAGGGAGATATGAATGCAAATAAAACATGCTATAATCCCTCGAGAGTGTGTCCTCATATCCCCATTGAACACCATGCCTCATCTACTAGATATCCATCCCTATGCCTTTTATATCCCCTAGATCCCTCATACTAATTTGTTCTCCTTCATCGAGATTTATATGAATAGTGTGGGTATAATCCAGAAATAAAACCAAGAATTAATCTTTAAAACAAGTGCACATGAATATATGATTATATATACCATGATAGAGTAAGTTCATGAGTAAACATACAATGACACATTTTTCGTGTACTCTTGTAATAAAAAGTCCACCATGAACTCTGAACCAACCTTTATTAGTGTGACGCTCGTATGTGTGTTTATGTCTACCACTACACAACAGAATATGTTTCATAAGTTCAAAATTTTGTTGGTACCCAATACCTCGTAGTCCCACTAAAGTTCCATCATTATGGAAATTCCATACACCCCCCCATAATAGTGTTCATTATCATAAACATAACACACCCCGCCATGATTTTCAACATTATCCCCATATGATTTAATTTCTCATCTAACATGTTTGATGTATATAGATAGGCACATCACCTTTTCCTGGAATTAGCTCATTTCAAAATATAGTTGGAAGATTCAATGTTTGCATGGATATTTTTCACCCACATCAGTAAATATGTATGTCATCCAACATATATAATCAAAAATGGAATATGTTTTATCCATCATCATGTTGTTATGCTTACCGTCCATGGGTTTGTTTAACCAAAACTGTGAAACTTGATAATCATGATACATATTTCAATTTTACATAAGATATTAAACACCACCAGTAAAAAATTTGGTTATAATGATTAATATTTAATTTCTTGAAAAGTAATCAAGAGTATACAAAATTTATATAATCATATAAAATGTATGAGTGTCAAGGTCCACTAACTCTCTCACATGGAAAATCCCAATAGGAATAGGTTTCATGAATAACAATACATAAAAAAATAATATATGAGGTACAATATGTTTTGGAAAATCCTAACAAAATTACATCATCGTCAACTTCAACATTCATCATGATATTCCTCTCCCGTCCCACATTATGAAACAAACTAGAAAATTATCTCACAATATGAATTATTAAAACCAGATCCAATTCAAAATAAAAATAATTCTTCTGTAATAATGAGGATAGGAACATTACAATTTTACCATAAACAATTATCCAAAATTATATTACATAAAACAGTAATCTTTGTGTCTATTTGAATAAATAATAACATCTACACTCATAGAAAATTAAACTACAAGATACTTGTAGCGTATATGAGTATGAGTCAAAATAAAAACATCATTTCACGATCATTTACAAAGGTAAATAATATATTTTTTGAAAATAATATTGTCTTTCCAATTCTTATCACCAAATCACCCCAAATTGTAAGAACAAAAAATGAAGGATTAACTATGGATATATATCGTCCCAAGGGATAGAAAAATCAACATAATAATAAACCAATTTGGCATAAAATATGTTTGATCAAAGGTCTTCCATTTATTTGTAAAATAATCTATAAAAATGATAAATCATTAAGTATAATGATTGGACTTATTAATAGAATAATTTAATCAATTGAATGTTCATTTAAGTCATCAATTATGGTCCCACTAATTTTTTTGTTTTTTATTAGGTCAATACCCTAGAAGACATGTTATTATTTTTAAAATTCCAATGCTATCTTCACCATTTCCACACCTCAAACCCCATGAAAACCTAAATAATATTTTATCATTGTGTATTTATCATTCCTATTTTTTTCGACATCACCAATCCCATGCCAAGGGATTTCTCAATCCACTAACAAGTAGTCATTTTATAGAGGAGGATACCAAAGAAAAAATCAATTAAAACATGGTGTGGTGTTCTCTATTTTTCAATCACTATAATCTCATCCTATTGGTTTGGGTCCCCTAACATCATCGTAAACATCCATCAAATCAGAATCAACTACAGAGATCCACATGACTTCACTTTTTCCTCTATTGATGGTTCCTTCAATCTCCTTGGATCCAAATAAATATTAATTAGTGGAAAGTTATCTTTAAATATCTTTTATGTAGAAAGAACATATTGAAAATTCCATTTACCAATTTTGGTATCTTATTATGATGTTGTATATTGACAAACCTTACATAGTAGTGTTTTCCATATTTATAAATCCCTTGGTCCACTTTTGTGATTTAGTGGTTTCCATCCACTCAAGGTAGTATTTTTATGTTCATCTCTTCTCATAATTTGAGTTATTTAAGCCACGGAAAGGTAGGGGTATTTCTTTGGCCATCATAGTATTATTCGCCTTCAGTCATCACTCGATGCACATCAAGGAAAATAATCTACATTTATAATTTTGTGGATATCTATCCCCATTATCCAGCTTTTTTTATAATATATCTTTCCAGAAATCCATTAGCAATATTCTCCGACATTTATTATATGATGATGATGTAACACTTCAAATAGAACAAACAATAGAAGTTCATATCATTGTGGAATGTGATCTAGACTCTCTTCTTTCCCTAAAAATATTTCAATATGAAGGGTATAGACTATATCTCTAGTAAAGAACATTTAATCCAACATCTTTAGGATTTATCTTCCACTGTAATATTCATGTTCATTCTGAATTCTTATATAAAATCAAAGATCCCCAAATCCCCTGATATGATGATATCTTGTCTCAATCGTTTAAGAATACCCCAAAGGGTCCCCCTAGGGATCATGTTCATATGGGTTCTAGGAGTTTAATTGAAATTTTTCTTCCTCTGGATCATTCTAGAATTTAACATATATTGGGTGTGACTTTTTTGGCCCCATGTTCCCTAGTTTTAAATATTTCATCGCTTATGTACGAAGTTACCCATTAATTTTCTCTAGATTTCACATGTACAATTTTCCAAGATTATGATATAGATTGAAATACCCCCCCTCAAAAATGGGGTTTCAAGAGGTTTCTCCAATGTATAATCTTGTAATTATTGGATCAAATCATATAAAATTGTAGATTCCGTTAAATTATAAGTTCATGGATGAGCATCCTCCATGAATTAAACTAGTTTTTAAATAAATTAATTGAATAATTATACAAGTTGTGGTTTAATAATCAATTATTGGTGATTAAACCCCTTTTATTGATGACGAGTGACTGGTTTCAGACACCTCTCATCCCTCAATGTTAATAGATCTAGATAAAATTCCAAATGTTATGTTATTTTCTATAGGTCCCCCTACCTTCCCATCATCTTCATCTAATCATCCATGAGTTGATATTTACTCATTTGTGATTTCTCCCATGTCGTTTAAGGACTTCCATAGATCTCATCAATAGAATAAAATAAACCTACTCATAATGTATTACAAGTTACAGGATATATGGGTGAAGTTATATTCCAACTATCCTCAGATCTAGGTGGTCCAAAGATGGATAATTCCAGGATTCCTCACAATAGCATTGATTCTCAATATAGAACAAAATATCAGAAAAATGGAATTTAATCATATTCATCACTCAAATTTGGCCAATAGGACGATCCTTTTTATTCTCAATGATTTATTCTATCAAATGGAACTCTATTGGTATATTATCTATGGATGACTGTCATTTTATCTTGAAGAAAATTTTGGAGAATATAATTACATTATTGTACATCCTCGAACTGAATCTAAAATCTGAGTCCACCAAGTACATATCTCAAAGTATACATTATAGTAATTTTATTCATTGGAATACAATTAGTAACCAAATATGGATATTATAAAATGATTGTGTAAATTTTGGTTTTTTAGAAAGTTATAATAAACCCATCTTAATTAATGTTATTCAAACTTGTTGTTCTTTTTAGATGTCCATTATATATTCCTAATGTGACCTAATACGGAGAAGAGAAAATCAGAATTCCTTCTTAATAATCATCTATAGAATAATTTTGTTAGTCTTTAAAGGGGATTTTTATATTATTCTTATTTAGTATAAGAGGAAGGGGTATTTATACTAGAAATAGTATCCATGATTTTCAATGCATTTTAGAATCTAGCGAACTCCTAGACCTAGGATATTGAGGAGGTTACTGGACGTGGTGAAACAAACAATAGAGAAGAACTAGAATTTACTGTAGACTTAATAGATTGATATTAATTTATTTAGATATACCTATCTTTATCAATTCCTCATTGACTCAAATTTATATATCATTATTAGACGACTCTACCTACTTACTCATGTCTATTTTTCTAATGAGGTGAATAATGGTTTCTATTAGAAAATTAGTTGGATGAATATGGGAGATATTAGATAGATATTTCGTTATTATTGGATTTATCTATTTCATGATTTATCATAGGATGATATGATGAATAAGATAGATATAATAAAGAGTAAAATTTCTAATTTTCTCAAATTTCTTCCCATCCATGATTTTAATCTGTAAAATATATACGAATAAATAAATCGACATAATGATCAACTAATGACATAGTGGGATGGTATCACATAAAATATATTTTCAAATAAAAAATGATGGAGGAAGTATTAATATATCTTGAAAAACCAGCCAAGGAGATACAAAATCCCAATGTATTATGATAAGAGAAAAATATAGCCTACTTTATTTCATGTTTTAGAGAGAAAAGGGTTGATATATGGATAGATCATTATCTTCCATATGGTTATCACAAATGTTATTCATGTATTAAAGGTGATTTTTAACTGGATCAACTCACCAAAACTCTTTCTGGTAAGTGTCTTCTCTAAAGGGGACATTCTAATTAATAGGAATCTTCTAGCTACTTCATTCATACTATTCATAATTTATACATTATTTGGTCAACCAAATATTGGATTTACATCTAGAAGAGGATGATATTTTTGATTCCATTAGAAAAATAAATCCTTAGAGATCCATGAGTGAAAATGTTTTTCAAGGTTATTTTTATTATGACTCATGGAACATCTTTAATGGTAATGTGGTGTGTGTTATCATAAAATACATTTGGGTGGGATTTTTTCAAGAGTTTCCTCACTCCTGATCCATTTTTTTAGTATACCAACTTTTTGATATAGTGGATAACATACATCAATTAACCAATTATATAAAATTATTATTTCCATAAACTAAAAATTGAACATCCAAATACCCACAATTATGAATCATATAAAATCGTAAGAAAAAATTAGAACAAAATCGAAATAAAAAAATAATAAACCAAAAAAATCATTGGGGTGACTACTTAAAATTCATATTTCAAAAACAAATGAACATAGAACCACCTAAGACAATGAGCCACATCGATCCACACACCTTATGTGAATTCTTATATCATCATCAGCAATCACGCCAGTGAGACCAACATTTATAAGATAGACCTTATTTCCACTGAAACAATTAGAATAATTCAACAAAAAATAGGAAACAAAATCGTTAACACCACAGGGAACCACCTTCATCGTGGATAACTAGCCATTATGTACAAAAAATCAATTAAAATTAAGGATCCGAAAACCAATAAAACCAAAAATATTGTATTTACCATAAAATGGTGTATAAAATTGTAGTATCAGATGAAGTAGTTTAAAAACAATAGGATGTATTACCCACAAATTGATGCATACCTCCACAGCCATCATATTCTCATGTTACCGAAATCACCAAAATAAAATACCAAGACTGGTATCCTAAATAAAGGGCTCAATAATAATAGAATCGGAATGGGTAATCATGATGATGTGGAATCCACCGCAAAAAACCATCTCTGACCAAATCCCAAAACATCGATGCACCTTAATAAAAAAAGAAACCATATGGGTTTCAAATGACGGATTATGTTATACAAGTAGAAAATACTGTATTCACTACTATGAAAATCAATAAGAAAAAGTTTTAAAACTCCACCAAACACTGCAAAAACACAATCTTCAATGTTATGAGTGACAACTTATAATTCATAAATTGTGTTAAAACATGAATAATATAGGGAAATGAGAATATAGGTAGCATTCGATGACATTGAAACACAAGAAAAATGGTGCATCTAATAAGAAGATAGGGAACCCATAACGAAAATCGAAAGGGGGTGTGGAGACTGAGAATAGAGAGAAATAACTCACCAATAGAGGGACGTCGATGGGGAAGGAATAGAGGGAAGTGGTATATATCTAAAGAAACATCAATGGATTTTCATGGAGATTATGAAGGTATCCATGGAATATTTCGACTATAGTGCACGTGACTGAACCAATGGAATTGAACGCCCTGGGTGTTCCACATTTCCAAGAGTTACCTTGGAAAATTTTATGGATCATCTTCATATGATAAAATAGCCAAACAGAAAGGACAATTACATTAGGCAATAGTGTTCCCTCTTAAATTCATATTATCATTTTTTCTAGTTTAATACCAACCAAATGTTATAAAAAATTTAGAATTATTTATATACTCTTTTGGTAATCTCACCATGAATGAAATGAACATTGAGAATATTGGTACAGACCTGTAATACATTTTCCATATGTGGGTATCAATGTTAATTTTATTAAATAATGTATTTGGTGATTCTAGGATAAATTTTTTTGGATGTTCATCACAATGAAATATATATAGTCATCATTTATTAAGAGAATGTATGATCGTTTTCCCCTCACATAACCAATAAAATTCAATGACACCAATCTTTGGAGAAATTTGCAAAGGAATATTGAAGTGATTTTGGAAAACATTCATCGGATCCTTTGATGTGGGGATATTTACATCTTGAATCATAATTCGACCATCTCTATCATATTCTTCCATATCTACCCACCTCTAGACATCATTTTTCAACAAACCCTTTCCCACCCATGGTTGATAGATGTAGTGAATAATTAATATTTGAATGGAAAATTTCATAATCAACATTTTTATGAGGATTTTAACCAATTTTTCACCTTGTATTCCCCCTCTATGATGATTAATTTACCATATTTTAATTTGATGATTTATTCTTCCTCTCATATATAAAATATTGGAAAATTAATCCGAATCAATGAAATCTCTCCTGATTAAAATTTTCATCAATGTGGAATTAAAAACTAATAAATACATTGAGAATATAATATTTATCTGATTTTCAGTTCTCATTAATCAGAGTTCAAATATTATTCAATTTCAAAGACTGATCATGTTACCCACCGTTTGTTTAAATGTTAATGGTATGTTTAATCTATCGATTCATGTAATAATATTTCAAATTTTTTATGTAAATGTGAGAAATATGGAGGATTTAATTCATTAAATATGATATTTTCATGTGTGGAAAAACATTCTATCCAATATAATGGACACCATCACTACTACTGATTGTTGAATCAATTGTGAAACAAGGAATACTTTTCTTTATTTTGATAATCTGTCTGAATATTTAGTACATCGAGTTCAAATTTCAGGTCCTCCTCAATTATATTATGTAGAAATGTAGGATATGTTATTCTGCATAAGGATTTTCAATCACTTATCTCACATTTATGATCAAATGGTTATGATTCAGATTGAAAGAGGGGACTTGTATTTTAGGTCAAATGTTAATCCCCCTATCATGGAAGGAAATTGAACACTGATGGATAATATATTTAAAGCATAATGCATGGTGGTGGAATTGTTCATGATTCATAGGGATCGTTCATCCTGGATTTTACAAAACTAATTTGGAAGGGTACTTTATAGGTGGGTGAGGCTTTAGTAATACTACAAAGTACTAATCTCTATATTTTTAATATTATTACATTATCTGATGCTGTATTGAAAACTTCCATTGTGTTTCATGCATTGTAGATCAATTGGATCATCCTTGGAATATAATATATATTATCAAAAGATTTTTCTCCATTCTATATTAAAATACAATGGTTTTCAACCCAAAGAATGAGGGTAATATTTGTTAAGATCTTATTTATTCCAAAGATAAATAGGATGAAAGGATTATAGTTTTTTCTAATATTATTTCAACAACATTATTGTAATTTTTCATATTATCCTCGGTGATTCCAAAAGAATTTTTTTTTGCATTTGTGATATCCTAATATAATATTTTTGAATTGATTCTATTAAAATATTTTTTTTAAAATGATTTCAATTTTTTTCCAATAAGTAATATTTATTTAAGATGTCAAAATTTGAGACAAAGAACCCTTAACATACTTTCTAACATTCAGTAATGCACTTGAGTCTCTTATATAAACAATAACTATCTCAATAACCATTTTCAACATTATTAATATATTTATATTCTTTTATAAACATCATATATAATTTTTAGATACATATATATTAGTATGTTATTCATAACTATTAGTTTCAATTGCGAGTAATCATCAACCTTTTAAAAAATTATCATAACAACGTTGTTATTCTTTATTATTATCCCAATTATCATAATTCCTAGATAATAAAAATCAATTAAAATGATTCTTTAATAAAATTTGTAATGATATATTTTTATTCCATATTAGTTTTCATTATAGTTCATATAGATTTAATTATCGATGAGTACGTTTAAATGATTTTCGGGAAATGAATTATTAAATCACAATTAATCAGATTAATATTCATGTTAGTTTTACGTGACTAAATTTAAATAATTATTCAATTATTTAAAACATATATTAATAATGGTAAAATTCACATGGTCATACTTGATATAAATTTATAGTAATGTTCAAGTAGGCAGACCAACTAAAACAAGAACATAACATAATTAATAAATGATTATGAAATGATTTATTTTTAATATCATTAAAAAAGAATAATAATATCCTAATTTTGTGTTTCATAGTGTAATATGTTATATTATTAATGAATTATATGATTGGAAATACCAATAAGAATTTATAATATAGTATAATGAAATAAATTTATATTTTAAAAATATCTTTTGGATGGTGAATGAACCTCAATTTGTTATTCATCATATTCTAAATTAGACTTAAAACATATCATAACATTACTTTAATACATTCATGAATAGAATATTAAACCCTAAAACCCATTATCATGACTAGATGTGATATGTGGTAATGAAAAGAAAGTTAGAATGTAATTGTTCTATGGAGGTACGAGTCTGCATGTATGCCTAGTTAATGAATTCATTTCATATAGAATATGAGGAATTTATAATTCTTTTTATCATTTAAGGATCTTAAATATTTTATAAATATTCTAATTATTTATTAAATTCATTATTATTACTATTAATTGAAGTTAGTAAATAATAATAAGAAATTTCGTTCATGGAGGCATTAGTCCTCACATAACCATGAAAAATATTTTATTTATCTATGAATTAAACAGGTTGAACATAAATATAAATATTTTACAAAAGAATAAAAAATATATTTTATATATAATATTTATTCATAAATTACCTCATTATAAGTAGAAATTGGAGGTTTTTATACGAAATAGAAAATTTCAGTCCGTGGAGGACGTTTTCTGCACATACACATTATTAATGTTTTTTTCCTTTTTGGATGAAAATGAATATATAAGGGGTGTAATTTATTAAAATAACATATTTTTATATTTATTTAATAAATTTAAATATATTTACTGGTTAAAAATTGTTTTTAATTGTAATATTAATAAGAAAATAATGAGAAGAAGGTGGTACTTATGTTTAGAGCGTGAGTTTTTTCTTAGAAATTTCATTAGAAATGGAGGCTTAAGTATAAAAATGATGATTCTTGGTTTAAGAAGGTTGGAGTGGATTCTGGGAAAAAATGGTAGAGTTTTCAGATCAATTTTGAGTAAAATGTGTTAAATGGTGTGGTGGTAGCATCCCCTTTTATAAGTGCAGCATCTATGAATTTTTGAAGCACTCTAATATTTCCAACAATGTATTGTTTCTATTCTCAAGTAAAAGATCAAAATGGAGAAAATATTAAGCGAAAGTGAGTTTGTTTTTTTGATACAACCCTTAAATTTCAATTATGGGTGACATGTATAACATCATTTTGTTTCATAACATCTTATAATATAAACTGTTTTCCATTTTTTCTTTTACCATGGTAATTAATTTTTAACCTAAGTAATTAATTATGATAATAAAATAAAATAAATTTCTTACCTATTTTGAACATTTTAATTTAATAATTTAAATTCTAGAAATTTATATTTATAGCAATGTGAAATTTTTAATTTAAAAATAAACACACATATCATGTAAAACAATTTTTAGAAGAAGTGTTTTTCCATAATTAAAAAATTTGTGTAAGTCATATTTTTCCAATTATCATTTATTAGGATATAAATTAACATTTTATAAACCAATAAATTTATATATATATTTAAAATAAACACAATTTATTATCAAATAAAATACATAATTAAATAAAATGATTAATAATTGTTTTTATTGTAATGACAATATTATTTATTATTATAAGTCCAATAAATGATTTTCAGATTTTTAAAAAAATCGTTAAAATTGATTACTATATCCATTAAACACAAATTTTTCCAATTAACAAGATTTATAATCTTCTAGGACATTATTACATAATTATAATGTCATAAATTTAATAGTTTTGGGAAAAAATATATCATTAAATATCCACATAAAATATAAACTAGTTTATATATGTCCAAAAACATAATCATAATATAATATATAAATTTCAAATATTAATTGAATAATAAATTTTTAATTCAAATTTCAAAACTCTAAAATTTATCAATTAACATAATAATATAATTATATCCTTTTTCAAATGTAATTACCTTTTAAAAAATAATTTAAACTATTATTTATGTTTTTAATGAATTATTGATATTTTATTATCTAATATGTTATTAATATCAACAATATTATTTATTCGTAGAGTATTTCTATACAAAAAAATAAATAAAAATACACTTTTTGGAAAGGATATATTTTAAATGACAAATATATATTACTTTCTATTTTTCTATAAGAACATGATTTATAAGTTCATTATAATTGATAATGACATATATTTTTGTTTATTTATATATTTCATTACTTTCTTACATCTGTTTTAACCCTCCAACTATAAAGATACATTTTAAAATTTATATATTGCTTGATAGACCATATTGTTGTATGGTTTTTTATGCATCCCAAACTATCAAAAAAAAATTAAAAAGGGAATTATATTTTTAAAAGTTAATTTTTGGAATGTATATGAAATATTTATTGTTGTTTCAATTCTCTTACACTATTTTTAAAAACATTACTCACCATAGAGGTTTTATGCTACCTTTGTATACATGGATATTTTTAAAATCATTCATCATTTATAGATATTCATAACAATTGATATTATTATTTTTTATAAAATTAATAATAAAATATCTTCATTTTAAATTTTATTTAATTCCAAAATATTAGTCAAAAAAATGAAACTAAAATAAAATAGTGATATTCAACTTTAACTATAAAAATATGTGTCATTAATGAAGAAATCCTTAAATGGTTAGTGTTTCATGAAAAATGACACTCATTTATTTAGATAATATAAATAATTATATACCATGACACATACCAAAATTATGGAACATTTGGAAAATAATATTTCAATTAATCCCACAATACTGATGTTTTTTGGAATTATTTACCAAACTTCCTCAAAATGACATATCTATTCAACACTAATGTAGTATATAAATGACTCATAGTATAAAATGAATAAAATTGAAAATTACTAATAAAAGAGGTTCTTAATGTGGTAAAAAAATTAAAATTATTCAATTATTCATGAGGTTAGAGTATGATCAAGGTGACATGGGACTTAATATAATGGGATTTAAATTAAACAATTAAATTTAAAATTTTTGACATAATTATATTAAATAATTCTCAACCAATTTTGTATTAATTATTTTATTTTTATGATTAAATTCATTATTATTTTATTTTTTATCAGTTAATATTTTTTATGAATGGGTATATTTTTGTATTATAAAAATATTTTTTGTTTACTATGTTTACATTGAGGATTTTCTCTATTTAAAAATTAATTTTTATTCTTATTTCTTTAAAAAATAATTTCTTTTCAATAAAATACTATAAAATAATAAAGGGTGTTCATTTATATTTTTATGGGTTGGCCATAAATTATTATATTTATGAGTTTATTATATGTTTATATGATTTTTATTGTGAAATTAATTATCATATGTGTTTTATCATTGTCATAGTACCTGAACCGTACATATGATGATGGGTGGGTCCTAAATAGACCTCTAATGAATTGGTTGGTGAATTATTATATGGATAAATGATGATGTAATTAAAAATATGTTTTTTATTTCATTAAGGGTTACTGGAAAAAAATTATAAGTTATTCCCTTGGAAGGTACATTAGAATGGGTGATAATAAATTTATTCTCCTAAGATACCTTTATAGAATTCTATTCTTATTATGATATTTGAATGGTTTATTTTAGATAAGGATGTTATAATGTGTTATTAGATTTTTTTATGATCCACATTCATTATTAAATTAAATATTTTCATAATGTTTCTCTATTATTTCCATGGCTGAATGGGTTTTGAATTTTGTATGCTTCTTTCTGAGGATAATGTTCTCATAAAAAATTTTCCATGGTTTTCATGGGACTTAATGATATGTAGGAATTATTATGGATTCAAGATTATGATTATGTGATTTTAGAAATAAATTAATCAATCATATAATTTAAATTTTTTTGATAAGTAAAACGAATTCCCTTTCATATAAAATGTACTATTTTTTTTGTAACAGAATATTTTAATTCACCTCAACTATAAACCAAAAAGTTCATGTGTCTGTACGTGATTTAATAATTTATATATTTCATTAAATTATGGGTTTTCTATGTTTTAGTTTTCATGGATTTAATCGATGAAATTATTTAATGTAACACCCAAATAATTTTAAATGAATAACATATTTGATAGCGTATATTACACAAAGCACAAAGTCTAAACAAATTGTGAAATATTATTATTTAAAAATGACCATTTTAATATAGTTTCTATATTTATGGTTATGAATAGGATTAAATACCCTATGAAATATATAATACATTCCTAAAAAATATATATGTAATCATAATTACTTAGTAAATAATCATTAAAATTTATGTAATGTCGTTTTATTTTTAAAAAATACAATTTCTTCTAAATATTGTTATTTTTATTAAAAAATATGTCAATTAAAATCATGTAAATTTAGAAATTTTATTTGATAATAAGTTATATATTTTTGAAATTATAATATCATAATTCTCTTTTAGAAATTTTTTGATATGTTTCAAAAATGTTTATTTTTTAAATGAATACTAAAAAGTATAAAGTTTTATTGGAAATTTTATTTTATTATTGATTATATAAAAATTAAAACTATATATTTATTTATTTAGAAAAGTTATTTAGAAAATTTTCATTTTAAAAAAATTAATTATAGTCTTTGTGTTGAATTTTATAACTGAATTTTGGATGAAAATATTTGTATACATTAAAGGATTTCATTTGGAGAATTTTTTCCCTTGCATTTTGGATTTTAATATTATGTTTATTTTGAAAAAATTATAAATTGAATCATAAAAAATTGATTCTATAGTTGGAACCAGGGTGTCCAAATTTGGAAAATAAGAATATTTTAATTCTAGTCATTATGAATAGTAACCATAGTAAACAATGTTGACCACAATAAGGGTAAACCATTTAATTAATGTTAGAAATAAAAACGAAATGAATAAAAATGACTCATCATATTGCAATATATTTTTTGGATATGTTCATCCACATAAAGAAAATATAGAATATTGGTTCCATATTTATCTAAATTTGACATTTATATTATATTATTTTCAAATAAGCCAAATCATTCTCTTTGTTTTATTAGATGTACATTTTTGACATAGGGGTAAATGTAGGATATTTTAATTTTTAGATGTTCAATTTATATACTAATAATTTGTTTTCATGTAAATTCTTTTCTAATTTACATTAATGAATTAATTACCTAAAATTATTATGTAACAACATCACATTAATTATTAACATTATATAAAAATATAATAAATGATCATAAAATGGTTTAAAGAAATAAAATTGGAATTAAGAATTGTGTTACAGACATTTTTTATATAAATATAAAAATGTTATTGTAATGTTAAAGGGTTATATTTGAATTTTTTTATCATGTTTTTTAAAGGTTAAATAAATTGAATATAATAAAAAGTGATATTAAAAAATTGATATGGTAAATAATATTTATTAAAATTATTTAATGTTCATAAAAACAAATTAAATGGAATATTACGATGTTAAATGGTCTAAAATTCTATTCTATGGAAATTTATGATCCAATTTTCACCTTATATGTAAAATTATAAGACATCGATATTGAAAAACTCAATATCGTGACTATGGATAAAATTGGATAATTGATGGGGTTATCCCTAATGAAACTCTTTACAATTATATCAAACCACATAAAATGGTTATTAGATGAATATATCAATTCCATATCTTCCAAATGTTTTAATAAATGATAGTTTGAAAAATATTACATGAGTTAGACACATGTTATATTATAATATATCATCTATTTCCAAAGTTAAATAAATGATAATATATATATATATATTATTTTATTAATTGATATAAAATTCCTAAAATTCGTGTAATTTTAAAATTGATTAGGATATGGATTAAAATATCATCCATGAATTTTTAATGATCCAATTTTGTCTTTATTGTAACAATATTTTCATATAAATTTTAATACACTTATTTATGAAGATAATTTTTAAAAATTGGATAATGCAAGTTAAAACCAAGAGATAAGAGAAAAAACCAAATTTAAAATTATCTAAATTTTATTAGATGATATTACATATACCCATACTTATATTATAATTTATTTATATCAGTACGTATCATTTGTAACATGAAAACTAATTTATATAGACTTAACACATTATGAAATTCAATTAATTCCCCACTCCTTATAAAATGGGGACCTCATCTCCTATATTATTTACCCATCAAAAGGATTTTTTCTCAGATAGTACCAAACAAATTTTTTTTTTAAAATCCATCCCCTAAATATATATGTGTTTTTTTCGGAATACAATGCATAGAGGGATTAACATTTAAAATAAGGTAGATTTTCGGAATAATAGGTGTAGTCTTTAACCAATTTTATGTTTTATTTATTCATATTATCCAATGAAATAATCTAAAATTTCTATAAATAATAAATAATTTTTATTACATACTCTTATTTTTTTATGTTAATGTGATAGCCTATATTTATCCCCTCTTTTATAAAATGGGAAATGAAATCTTCTTTTGTGTGTATGGAAGACTATCGTCTTATGAACTGATGTAATTCATTTTTCATCACTACTTCATGTGATAAGATATAGTTGTGGTTTTAGTATATATATATATTATATTAATGAAATAATTAATATTATAATAATATAATATATCATCGGTTTTTTTCGAATGTTATCCATTTTAGAAATGATAATTTTGTTCGTGCGTATGTGTGAATTACCACCTCTATGATGCGATGTGATTGATTTTTCATAACCACATAACATGTAATCTATAAAATATTATATTTAAAGTTAATATATGATATATATATAATTATAAATATATAATGTTAAAATGACACATATATTATTTCTATCATAACATTGAAAAAATGGAGATGTTACTCGTTCATTCGTACAACATATCATATCAATCGTTATAAGATTGTTCATTTTTCATTACCATAATTCATGTATAGTTTTAAAAATGAACTTTTTTATAAAAATTATGATAATGACATGTGTGTTTTGTTGGAGATGATGGAATAATGACTTCATTGACCATATTCATCCAACTAATGTAGTTTTTGACATTTGAGAAGAATATCATCAAAAAATATAACATGAACTTAAATAATTATGCTATTGAATACACTATTATAATAGATAAAATAAAAGAAATAATAAAATTGTAAAAGGTTCATAACAATTTAAATAATTAATATAATTTTGTTATATATGAATGTAAACAACATACAAGACACATCAGATTCAGGGTAAATGACACTTTAAATTAAAAACTCAATTAAATGTTTTAATTATATATATGAAAAAAATTTATTTTCTATGACCATATATATAAAATTATTTTATTCTTGTATTTATATTTTTAAAAATTTTTCTTAATGAAATTTTATATCTCTATAGAATTTATTTCTCTGTTTCCTAGAAGGAATGTTATTATGTATTTTAAAGAGAATATTTTTACTTCCTTTTCAAAATATAAAATAATTTTCTCTTATTTTAATGAATATGGAGAAAAGTTATATCAAACTATTTTAATCATTATTTGAGGTTTTTATTACCCTTTAATCATACATTTTTTCAAATAAAAAACATTTTTTATTTTTTCTATGTATATTCAAAAGGATTTTGAATGGAACAAATATTTTGATATCTAGAATGGTTTTTATTATAGGTGTAAGGGACATCTACAAACCACCATTTTTCTTTTGGTAATGACCATTATCTCTATATATGAATTTCCCTCAATTTATAATTATTTTTAATTGATTATAAAACCTATATATTTCTCACTCACATATATACCTACCTTAGTCATTCTTTGTTTTATGGTGTTATTCATTCCATAAGTATTTCTATCAAATAAAAACAATTTCATTCCACGTGTACTTTTTATCTTTATGACAAAAGATTTCTTTCCATTTTGGGAACACTTAATTATGAAGATGATATTTTGGGTGGACCTATATATAACCCCAATTCAATGGGTAATGTTTTCTCACATCAGATGTTATGCACGAGACTTGGGAGTAAACCTTATCCATTATAGGACTCTATAATCTATGTTATTTGGTCTTGGAATTTAGCCCTGATTTAAGATTGTGTCATGTTTTATGTTTCTTTGATTTTTCCAATGAATCAATGATCATATTATACCAATTTCTTTTTTTGTAATGTTTTTTGTCATGAGATTATGTTTGAAGGAATCTATATTAAAAATCATACATGTGAAATATATATATTTTATGAAAATGTTTACATCTATATATCATTACTTAAAAGGGGTTCTTTATGTCTTTTAATTTTATTTTACGACTTCTTATCAAATGGTTTTTTAAAAGTAGAAGGAAAAAAATTTCATTTCATGGTTTATAATTTTTGGTCCCAATGTTTATATTTGAAAAAGAAAAATAATGAAGTTGTATTCATGAACAGACTTTTTTATTTCCATCAATTTGAATACCCATTCTTTTTTTGTGCCCATCCCACAGATTAAAATGTTTTTCCTTGGGGTTTTATGGATTTCTAGTTGCTAAGACGTTGTTAAGATGAAAATTGTTAAAATATTCAACACAATATAAAACATGGTTTTAATAAAAGGGATATTGTTTTAGAAAAAATGATACTAATTTGATATGAAAACATTGTGATGTAATAGTTATTTATGCAATGCTGATGTAATAATTATCAAAACTAATTCCTTAAAGATCCAAAAAAGAAATAAAAATTAATTATTTACTTAAAAATCAAGATTATGAATTGACTATGGACATAAAATTACATTAGATATCATTATTTATTGATATTCATTCATTTAATAATAATTTAGGTGTTGTGGAATTAATCATGTGTTTCATAAATCCATTTAAGACCATAATTAATAGTAAAAAATATCATTGCGATTTTTATATTGATTACATTTTTAGGATATTAATAATATTTTCGGATATATTTATAGGATTTTGTACTAAACAGATGGTTATGGAACACATAATTTTTTGGGTGGGTATATGATTTGACGATGCGGTAATTATGGTTATTGAGAAAAAATAATATTTCAATTTTGAAATATTAGATGAGTAGTATATATAAAACATTTATTTAAACGTATTTTAATATCAAGGATATTTTTGTAGAAGTTTGTAATATTTTGGGTGTTAGTATATATATTGGTTAATGTGTGATATTATGTAATAGATAATAATATTTTTTGATGGATAATTATTTAGTAAATATTTTGGATAACATATGATTAAAGAGATCATGAATATTGGGATAATATATTTTGAAATATTTCTATGATTACCATTTTTCAATAATTTTCCAAAAAAATATATGATAAATTTTTTTAGAACACATGATCACGATTTCATTCATTATGGTGTCTCCTTTCCATGTTTTTATTTTTTCAAAGTATTTTTATTTTTTTTAATATTAAAACAAATATATCATAAATAAATTATATTTAACTAAACATGTTACTGATTTAAATTTTTTTGATGAATTGATGGTATATTTTCATCTCTTATGGATTTAGTGTTTGTACAACATTATTCACTAGAGTTTTTCAACTCATTTTTATTGATTTGGTTTGTAATAATTTTTGTGTAACTATATCCTTCTATGTTCGGTACATTATTCCTTATATTTTTATTGTATTTTATATCCAATTGTGTTAATGGTAATCCAAATATATCTATCATAATTTCATTTTCTATTGATTTATACTTCAAAAAAATTCAATGTAATAAGTGGTTTTTTACTTAATCATATTTTATTGTGTATTGTAATCCATTTATTGAATACATTATTCTATGTTTATTTTATTCTATACAATTATTATATCATACAATATTTCCCATGGAATTATTAGAGTTTTTATGTATTTATGCTAATATATTATATAAATTATTCATAATTTTAAAAATACATTGTTTGTAAGAGTTTATTTGTCCCATTTATCATTCCCTGAATCATGACTTTTTTATACACACATTAAATTTTACATTGTTAAAAGAATACTCCATTGACACATATTATCATAACGTAGATATGAATAATGGTACTAAAAATTTCATTTTAGTTCTCTATTTAAATTCTTTTTCAAAAACACATTACCATGTTCATAAGTGTTTATCTTGAATAAATCACCTTTAACCCATTTAATATATATTTATTATTTAACTATGTTCTTAAAATATTTTTATATTATGTCACTGCATTTATAGAATATTATTCCCACTTTTTCTCTATGGAAATAACATTCTCATTTCTTGTACTTTTTTTCTGAATTTTATGTATTGTAAAATAATGATGTTTTTTCATAGTAATTACCTAGAACATTAGTTAATAATATTTATCCTATAGTAAAATATTCTTTCTAACCACAAATTAAATTCATTCTATTTTTAAAACATAAATAATTTTTCTCTTCGAACCATTCAAATATCAAATAATATTAATCCAAAAATAAATGATATATTTAATTTATTAATGTTGGTTTGGTTATAAAATATTTAAAAATAATAAATGTTATTCGTTACCAGTTCTCTATATTTATTCATTGGTCATGTGAAATAAAAATGACATAAATAAATTTTACATCATTTTGGATGAATATTAAATACATATTACATGTACACATGAATTAGTACTGTAAAAGATTAGTTTATTGATACTATATACAAAATCATCTAATTTTATAAAATATCTATAACATATCGCAAATTTTATTTTCAAATTTTACACTTCTTAGAACAATTTTACATAAAACAATTATTTATAACATGTGGAGGGATACATTGGAATGGGGTGACATCAATTTCCATGTAAGATTTTATATGAAATATAACAATAAATGATCATATGTAATCATAACATGGGTATAAGTGTATAAGGATATGATCCTATAATTTAGATATCATTACAATCAATCCATGGATCATAGTCTTGGAATAGGACTATGGTACATAATAAATCAATCATAAAAGAATAAAAAACCATGACCAAGAGATCATATCATAAACATAAGATCATATCATATATAGTGTCATAAATTGTTTTTCACAATCATGATCATATAAATAATATATCAAGGTTAACCACCAAGACATACACCACATATTCAGTTTGGTTATATGAAGCATGTACCTACATTGGGCTTTGGATAACATCCCATATACCCTTATTTGGCTACTGATAACCACATGCGTACCATTCATTAGTCTCAGGATAAATTATCATGTTCCTTTTCAGATCATAATCATTAAAAACTATATTATTTATTTTAGGGATATAATGGACCCACTCATAACATAATTATTTCCCATTAATATGCATTCCACAAGATTATGATATTGTTTATAATTTCTTCGTAGAATAACACATGTAAATTAAAATAGGTTTTATCAATATTTCATTATCATAATCAATAAAAATCTACGGAAGGAATGAAAATGGTAACCTGGGATAATATCCCTAGTGATGATATATGAAAATCAATTGATGTTATCATATATGAAAATACCATTAAATGTTCACTACAACATTTATTGAGGACAAAATACTTTTTATTTAAATAACACATATATATAATTTTTAAATTTATAGATTATTATAATTTTGATCATTCAATGGAATCATGTAATCATGCAGATGATGCTTCAAATCAATGACCAATAATGGTGGATATAATTTCAATTTTTTGGTATATGTTAAAATAATCATTCCATTCAGACCATTGGCTAAAAGCACATTGTTTTAGAAGAAGAGGAGGGGATTGATTTTAACACCTATATATAAAGACAAAAATATGTTGAAAATTAATATAATATATCATCTAATGAAATTAATAACAATCATGAGAACAATATAATTTCTAAGAAAAAGATTCTTAAATGAACTGATAAATAAGGTCAGGTTTCTCTGAAAACACCATTCGTTATAAAATTTCAGAAACTAGAGGTATGTAAAATGAAATTAGAACATGTAATTTCTATATTTAATGATATATAATGAAATTAATAAGATTTTTGAGATATACATGATATAATTTATTCACTATAAATTAAAAAAATAATGATCCTGGTAAAAAGAAAATTAAAATTTAAAACCCTAATAACATTAATGGCATTAATATCAAAATAGATACAAAAGGAATAACTGACAATGTAACTTTAGATACAATAAATATAATTATATTCATAAATATCATATCAATGGACTATTATATATGTACACTAATGAAACAAGTCCCGAATATGGAATATATCTCATAGAAAAATAGTGAGAAGAGAAACCTTTGACTTATGAATAACATTATTTGTAAGTGATTTTAACAAAATATAGAATAAATTTTAATTTATTATAGTTAAATACTAGATTAATGTTCATAAATATAATATCAAACATGTATTAATCATAAAACCTATAACCACTTTATTAAAAATATTTCATGATCATCATCATTTCGGACGTTAACTATTGTTAATTCATGTATGTTTCAATCTAGATGTGTTGATTCCTGGAAAATGTGAATAAAAAAATCTACAAGGCATGAAATAAAAAAATACGAAAATTATTTTCCCCACAAAGAAATGGAGGAATATGGGGCTTATAACACATAGATCGTGTAAAATGCCAAAAGGCACATGATCGCGAGACCATCAGATGACCACTTGAAGGTGTCATGAATAGTGTATAACATGTGAAGCCCCTTTTAATAATTATCCATGACCTGGAAAAGGTTCCCAAGAAATATAATGATCATGTGGAAACACTGAGAAGATCCCCCTTGAGTCATGAAGCCTATCAATTGGTGTGAACCTAACAAACCATCCAAAAATTCCTAGCAAATAAGGATGAAAATTTTAAAACATTTAGAGCCTATTAGAACAATAAATATATCATGATGCACCATTGAATTTTATAATAACCCGCAAAAACCTAGTAAAATTTCCGCATTATCATGATAGAGCCTCCTAGTATGTCACCCTTATCACATGAATGTCCTCAGACATGTCTCTGTGGCCTTGTGCTGCCCCTTCAGCTCCAAATTCAACTAAAGGAATCTGTCTATGAAATGATCATGCATAACCACATGAAAATTTGTTTTTTAACATGAATTATCACTAATGATCAGAGTTATTGACTTTGAAAACACTTATCGAAACTCGTAAGATCCACAACCCTTGAAAAATAAACTAGGAGGTAATCAAGGGAAATGATGAAAGCTTTATTTGAGGGAAAGATACATAGATATTTTGACAATAGGTTCATATTCCATGGGTGATCACCATTGATAATGAGACCCCCCCCCCAAACAATCCATATTTATGTCATGAAGCATCCCATTCAAGCCATTTTTTTCACATGGATGACCCTAAAGAATTCATCTGAGATCATGTAAAATCCATTCAGCAAGTAACATGATCTCACTAAAGCCACTAGAAATGACAACCTAGCATCGAAAATTCACCTTTGAATGTCCTAATTATATGAAATGACATCTTTTTTTGGACAAAATAAAATAAATTATACTTTTTTGATATGATATTTTGGTCCTTGGAAATAAATGTATTCCCATGAGATGACATATGACCAGACCTTCTAAAACACATCATATCAAAGTTCTCTATTAACTATAGCCTAGATTTTTAAAAGATGCTCAATAGAATGTGGTGTATAATTGGGATGGATAAGACATTAATTACCCAACACAAACAAGAATAGATATATTCTTGGATCTACCAAACGATGCACTCATATATCATAGAAGTCTTCTCATAGTGGCCAATATCACAATCACAAGGTTTTCTACTTAGTAAACACAAGGGGAATCACATAGAAAATCATGTTACATGTATTGGAACTTCACATGTTCACTTATGATCATGTGAATGACATATGGTGGGTCATACAAGGAGCATCCTGCATATCTGCTGAATAACAAGAGGCCATAAAATGCTATGAATAAACAAATATCATGCACAATTTAAACAAAAAATAGAATAAATAACAAAGAAGAGATACTTCCTTTAGGGTAGACTCTCTGATACTTATACGATTATAATGACTCACATAGATCATGATACAACACTAGTACATGTCACCATGATTATGAAATGTTCCCTTGTTATAATATTTTTGATAATGAGATGTCCCGTTTACATATAAGATAAAGTAAAATGGTACCCCATGAATGCCACCCATGTCTCTTGAAGCCCTCTAGAATCACCATCAAGTTCATGATATTTTCTTAATTTATTTTTCCCAAATCATATGGAGGGACCAATTTAATTTACCATGTTCTAATGATGGAACCAAGTAATATTTTATATATTTCAAGACATTTTAGGAACAAGTCATTGAAATCATGTGACAACCTAAATGCATGCCAGTTAGCTTTTATTATGACCTCAAGGACAATTAAAATAGTTATCATGATCTCCTATGAACATGGAATATGTCATTCATGAAGAAATTGGGAAATTTCTGTTGAAATTAAAATATATTGATCAAACAGCCATAAATTGGACTTGTGATATCATTCACACAAGTCAACCATGATCATGCCCTAGCCTTCAGACATGACATCAGATCCTTCGATGTCCTCCGATCATGTGTACTGGATCATTTCATTGATTTTTTGACATACTGATAATAAAACTAGATGTAACACCCCATGATTTCATAGTGTGTTATTTCTTCAAAATAATTCAATAACTTGCACTACACGCAACACCGAGTTCAAGCACATGATGAATTACCAAAAAAGACGATCAAATGAGGTTATGAATAGTATTAACTAAATTTTAAACTTTATATAATCCCTATAATTTTAGAATCCATATTATGAATTTCTTAGACATAATGTAAGAACAAATTCCTTTTCAGTATTGCACTTTTACCAACTATAATAGTGAACCCTTTTTAAATACAATATTTTAAACTTTTTGACTAAATGGGGACATCAAAAATTTAAAATGAAACATCCCAAGCTTCCACGGTACGCATTCCTTTTAAATATACTGTAGTGTGTGTTGTACGCAACTTCGAGTTCTAACACACACTACAACCAATCAAACTAGCCGTTATGAATAGTAATACCTACTTTTTTAAATTATATATATTTTATATTTCAAAATGGACTTCATTTTTGGATTCGTAATATCGAATTTTTCCTAAGGTGAAATTTTGGTACTTTTTGGATAACTTTAATATTTTGATGAATAGTGAAAATTACAAAATTTTAATTAAAAACAACTTTTTTAATCAAAATAATTAATAGTGATAAATTATGAATTTGAGTGGTTTTAAATTATATTTAGAATATATTTTCACCATTTAATATAATTTTGGTCATTGGACGTAATTTTACAATTAAACCGAACATATACAAGTGTCAATCTTTTGATAGTTATTATCTCTTAAAAACACGCTTTTTGTTTTGACAGCGGGATTTTTTTAAAATTAATTTCTGCCACTTCTGTGTTTCTAATTTGGAAAAATTTATTCCATATTTGGAATCAGTATGTTCAAATTGTGTAAATAGTTAACTTTTATTCTTAGAAATTTTGAATAATTACTGCGGTAAATATTTTATTTACCATGGTTAAGGGTAAATCCGGTAAATAAGGGTTAAAAAATAATATTATAATAATACTAAATTACCTTGAAACGTGTCCTAACCTTATTGGTTGATACATGTTTGACCATAGGAATCTTTGGGTCGATTTTGGGACCCCATGGAGCCACTTGTAGGTGATAGGGACACTTTATTTTAATTTAGATAAAATGAATACAAAAATGATACAAGCATATATCTTTTTGAAAAAGAATTTTTACATAGGGTTATATAAGTCAGAATTTCGACTATAAATATTCATTAGAAAGATAAAATTATTTCCTACATAATTATATTTTATTTATAATTTTTAAAAATTAAATAATTTAATTTAGTTATGACACAATGATGATGCAGTAATTCCCATAATAGTAAAAATTTAAAATAATTGATATTATAAATACCCAAATAAATATAATTTGAGACTTTTTATGAATTAAACTAATTTTATAAGTTAATATGACATGTTAGGAATCATTTAACTAAATTTTTTCGAAGTAAGCATTCTTTTATGAGTTTCACAAAAATCAACTATTGAATAGTGTCAAAATTGACATAAAAGAGTTTTTAAAACAAATTTTATATTATTAATTGATATTAAATTCCTAAAAATATATTTTTCGGCAAAGAGACTTATATCATGATGGGATCCTCATTAATGGACCACATGGGGGTCTCTTGGATGTATATGGTATGTTTATTAACTATATAATATAAAAATACAAAGAGACATTGTAAAAGTGAAACTAATTAACTTAGAGTCAATACTTAAAGATAAGGTTAATATAAGTACACAAATCTGTCTAAATTCTATTGGTTGAGTTTTTTTCGAACCATACCCACCTTAACCTGTGAATAATCAACTTTGGAGAAATTAGAAACCGAATATGAATTTATTATAAATTAATAGTTCTAGCTTTTCCAAAGGTGCCCCTCACCCCTCTTATAAAAAGGCACTCCTCCTTCTCATTTCCTCACACCTTAAAAGCCTTTTGGTTCGGCCAAACTCTGCCCAAATACTCTCCCAACATCCGTCACTACATCCTAGAGGCCTTAGTTTGATCAGAAATCCAACCTAAGGATCCATTTTGATCAAATCAAAAGGAAGAACTCGAAGAAGAGGTAATGATTTCACCACCCATTTCCAAGTTCCTTTCTTCTTCCACTTCTTCTTCCTTTGTTGTTACCATTCTAAAATAATAACTCCAGTATCATATATATACTGTGATGTTATTATAAATATGGTACAACCATATTTAGTATTCTATCCACCCTTTTAATAACAAGTCACCATACGTGCGTACCTAAGGCTTACCATCTCCACGTCGTGGTGTAATTGTTATTCAATATATTATTATTTGGATGGGTATAATAATGATGTGTAACTCATGTAAATAATAAATATAGAATGTTAATGATTCTCTATATATGATATACCATCCATTTAAATATTATTTTAATATCAAAAGAATGATATTGTCGCTCGTGCGTACGTACGGACTACCGTCTCCACGAATGCGATGAGATTCATTCTCCATCGTATCCATTCAAGTATAATTATCATTTGATGATTTAACAATGATGTTTAAGGGCTTGATATCATTATGGATATTAGTAATATACAACTTATCCATTACAAACATGGCTTACGTAACAAAACATATAAAAGAAAAGGAGTAAGTTAACACATGAAACAACGATAATACTATGATATTATTAACAAAGCGAAGTTAAAAGATCATATATGATATCATATTAATATATATGATTATTGTATAATTCAATAACAATTATTTCACTATTATACAGGAGGTTAACCTACCCCAACCAAGGAAAAGTACAAGGTAAGGGTTTATTTCACAATCTCTTCATTATCCGAGGTTGTTTATACGTAATTATCTACTGGGATCTCTTTATCATCGACATCCATGTTCCATAAAAATGTATTTAAAAACATTTTTACTATTTACTAGAAAATGGGTTAAAGTCATTAATACCCTTATGTGTTTCAAAAGGAATCTTTCCGTCGTTTTCAAAATAAGTTCCTTTTTATCCTTTTCGACAGAATTAAGGTAAGAATATTTTTTTAACTTATACGGCGAGTGCGGATATTTACCGCCGTTATAAAATCGTCAAAGCTTCCCTTACAATCTTATAAGAATATTTTCAAATTGAATGTATTATTTTATAATTATGATACTTTTAAAATGATTTCAAAAAAAGAGATATTTCTCTAAAATAGTTTTGATTTCATCTATGTCAACATCCTTTGATGGCTTTTAAGCTTATTTGAAGTTGATTTATTATGATACAAAACATCCATATTTTATTGAAGGTTTTGTGATATTTTTGACTGTGGATAGGCTATTCTTATGTCACTCATGGTTTTTGTTTAATGTATTGACATTTCATAAGTTATTTTTAATCAGAATGTTTATTTTATATTTCAACCTTTCATTCAGATGAATATGTTAGACAAGTATGTTCCGGGTTGGGGACTGGTAAAAGTAAGCCCTCCGGTTTGGTCTTCGGTTATTAGAGGGACTCCGGTTTGGTCTCCGGTTATTAGAGGAACTCCGGGTTGGTGTCCGGTTATTAGAGACACTCCGGGTTGGTGTTCGGTTATTATAGGCACTCCGGGTTGGGTTCCGGTTATAGTTAGCCCCTAGGTCCTGGGACGAGTCCTTGACAAAGAAATTAATGTTCAGAATTATGCAATCAGTCATTATGAAAGTGGTTATTGATATTGCATGTGATTATTCGATTTGTAGAATATCTATGTGAATATGTAAATGGAATTATTACATTTTACTTTTTCCATACTATGTTGATGTTCAAGTTTAAAAGGCTTTTTTTTAGTAATGCATTGCCTTAAATGTTTATGTTTATTTTTGAAAGTTCCGCTATATTGTTATCCTTACTTGGCATTTGAGGTCACCCCTTTTCTATGTTTTATTTTTCCCAGGATGTGAAGAAGTATGTTATGAATGACCTACAGGGATTTTATGTGGGGATATGAGTGTGGAATTTGGAGACTATGTTGTTGTAGTAGTTTTTCACTTTATGATGTAATGTAAAACTTTATGAATATATCTAGTGTTTCCAAGGCTACTAAACCAATCGGTCTTTCGAGATTTGATCTTTCTTATGATCATTACAATGTTATGTAATAATGCACCGACTCTGGGTAACTAGGGTCGGGGCGTTACAGTTGGTATCAGAGGAAGTTTAGTACAAACCTTGGAAGCTAGATTTAGATAAACTCTGATTAGAGCACATAGATTTAAGATGGAATTTGAGGATTAGAATAGAAGAACTTCCTAGATTTTGTTATTGTACAGATTTTGTTAGTGTTCTGAGCAATACATCCCTGTGTGGATACGAGCAGGTAGAGGCGGCTCTGGCATAGATGTACCTAGGGGTAAAACCCGAAAACACCGCTTTGAACTAGACTCGAATGGGAACTGGTGCACAACAATGGGCCTTGCTGCACTCTTGGTTATGAAACTCCCAGGGGATATGCTTAGTATAACTCTCATTAACTTTAGAAATCATTATGAATTGTTTATGAGTATATACTTCCTCAAAGAATACATTCTTATGATTTTGGATTATATCCATAAATAATTCAATTTATGTTAAGTGTTTTATAAGTATGGGATTATGTATTTTGATTCATAAACTGATCTAGTTTATTCTATTGTTTAGAAATGGCGCCCAATAGAAGGAATGAGAACTCCAGTATTGCACATGATCCAAAGAGAAAGAAGGGTCATATATTTCATGGTCTTAAGCCAGAATTTATAAGAGAAATAGTCTCCCATGTATTATCATCATATGAAGAAATAATATCATGTGTTGATAAAATAAGTAAATATTTTACTGAGTCCTATGGCTTATAAGGGAAGCAAGAGAAGAAAAGGATGGAAGAGAGAAAGATGGATAAAGGGAAGAGGGAAAAGAAGAATTTTCCCATATGTGATAACTGTGGAAAGAAACACCCTGTAACTTTCCTGAAAGGAATGGGAGTTTTTTATAAGTGTGGAGGAAAAGGGCACAAAGTACGTGACTGCAAGGGTAAGAAAATGGTTTCAAATGTACAATGCTTCATTTGCAAGGAGTTTGGACACTACGCGAACCTATGTCCCAGTCATCAGACTATGCCACAAATGATGCTATTGGATAATAATAAAGTTATGATTATACCACAAATAAAGAGGAATGATTAGAGTGCTTTTATTGATTATGTCATTTGAGTGTTGTATCAACAATGTACTTGTTATAATAATTATGGAGTATATAAGGATTGTACTGCAGTACTATTTCATTAAGGACTTGTGATTGTGTGGAACAAAGAAAAGTGACTCAATAGAAGGATAAATTTTTGGAAAATATATGGTTGAGAGAATGATAAACGATAATATAGTTCTGATACCAAGGTAGTGATTTTGGAATAATACATGATTGATTTGGATTGAAGGAGTATATCTATTGTTCTTTAAGGAATGAGGGATCATGAATGAAATGAATATGGTTTTATGGTAATTCAGGATGTTGCAGGGTTTAAAAAGAATACATGATGAATGTGTTCACATGTTATTACGCAGAAAAAAGGATCTTTATTGTGTTTACCTTCCTTATAAATTTTGGACTGAAGTATTTTGGATAATTCTAGTTTGGATTATTTTGGATTACTATAAAAGGAAAACCCAGAGGTTTGGCAGCAACCCGTCGCGTCCGGCAAGGCCGCAAGACTTGAACCCACAACCGAAGGGCGACAAGGGTGTATCACCTACCACTGACCCACGTGATGTCCGAGATTAAATAATGTGGTTTTTTAAAAATGATCTGGTAGATGAATTATAAATTAGTTTTTTTGAACCCTATACGAATAGAATAAATAGAATATATTTTTTTACGTTCTATTATCTTTTATAGTGAAAGATAAGTTTGTGGTAGAAATTTATTAATGGATAAAAGTATAATTATGAAGTAAGTATATCTCCTTATGATCTTAGCCAATATCATAAATAGATTCCTCAACATTAAGAAAAGGAACTTAGAACAAAAATGTTGTCCTAGATGGTACCTTAAATCATCACTAATTTATGGCTTTGGGATTCTTGGCCTTCTCATAGCCATGTTTTCTACCACTCTCCATCAGATAATTGATGGTTAGATTTGTCTTCCATATCCATATTTTCCAATATGGAACCCTAGTATGTGTTATTTTCGGTATTCTTTATACTTTCCACTCTTTATTTTAAATAGAGTCCTCATTAATTCATTTTTCGATGTGGGATTTCAACTAAGATATTTTGAAACGTCAAAAATGGGTTATCCCAGTACCCTATGTTTTGTTGAACCGATGGTATTTTAAATAATCATATATTGATGAATTTAAGGACCTCAATTTTGTACTTGTTTTTGATTGATGACCTCAATCACTACCTATAAATATTTACAATTTTCCTCCAATTCTATGCCTCTAATTACCACCAATGTTCCCCTAACTGAGATCATTATTTGGTGGTGACCCTTTCATTTCTCTTTTCCTCATATTAAGACTAGATTTTAGTAACCTAATTTCTGATGTGGGTTTTTCCACAAATATATTTTCTATTTTAAACCTTTTATTTTCGAAGAACAATTTCAAATTGCGAGGACGCAATTTATCGAAGGAGGGGAAATGTAACACCCCAAGATTTCATAGTGTGTTATTTCATCAAAATAATTCAATAACTTGCACTACACGCAACACTGAGTTCAAGCGCAAATGAATTACCAAACAAGACGTTCAAAAGAGGTTATGAATAGTATTAACTAAATTTTAATCTTTATATAATCCCTATAATTTTGGAATCCATATTATGAATTTCTTTGACATAATGTAAGAACAAATTCATTTTCAGTATTGCACTTTTACCAACTTTAATAGTGAACCCTTTTTAAATACAATATTTTAATCTTTTTGACTAAATGGGGACATCAAAAATTTAAAATGAAACATCTCAAGTTTCCACGGTACGCTTTCCTTTGAATAATACAGTAGTGTGTGTTGTACGCAACTTCGAGTTCTAACACACACTACAACCAATAAAACTAGCCGTTATGAATAGTAATACCTACTTTTTGAAATTATATATATTTTATATTTCAAAATGGACTTCATTTTTGGATTCAGAATATCGAATTTAGCCTAAGGTGACATTTTGGTACTTTTCGGATAACTTTAATATTTTGATGAATAGTGAAAATTAGTAAATTTTAATTAAAAACAACTTTTTTAATCAAAATAATTATTAGTGATAAATTATGAATTTGAGTGGTTTTAAAGTATATTTAGAATATATTTTTACAATTTAATATAATTTTGGTCATTGGACGTAATTTTACAATTAAACCGAACATAAACAAGTGTCAATCTTTTGTTAGTTATTATCTCTTAAAAACACGCTTTTTGTTTTTACAGCGGGAATTCATTTTAAATTAATTTCTGCCACTTCTGTGTTTTGAATTTGGAAAATTTGATTCCATATTTGGAATCAGGATGTTAAAATTGTGTAAATAGGTAACTTTTATTCTTAGTCATTTTGAATAATTACTGCGGTAAATATTTTATTTACCATGGTTAAGGGTAAATCCGGTAAATAAGGGTTAAAAAATAATATTATAATAATACTAAATTACCCTAAAACATGTCCTAACATTATTTGATGATACATGTTCGACCATAGGCCTCTTTGGGTCGATTTTGGGACCCCATGGAGCCACTTGTAGGTGATAGGGACACTTTATTTTAATTTTGTTAAAATGAATACAAAAATGACACAAGCATATATCTTTTAGAAAAACAATTTTTACATAGAGTTATATATGTTGGATTTTCGACTATAAATATTAATTAGAAATATAAAACGATTTCCTACATAATGATATTTTATTTATAATTTTTAAACATTATATAATTTAATTTAATTATGACACAATGATGATGCAGTAATTCCCATAATAGTGAAAATTTAAAATAATTGATATTATAAATACCCAAATAAATATAATTTGAGACTTTTTATGTATTAAACTAATTTTATAAGTTAATATGACATGTTAAGAATCATGTAATTAAATGTTTTAGAAGTAATCATTCTGTTATGAGTTTCACAAAAATCAACTATTGAATAGTGTCAAAATTGACATAAAAGAGTTTTTAAAACAAATATTATATTATTAATTGATATTTAATTCCTAAAAATATCATGTTCGGACAAGAGACTTATATCAAGATAGGTTCATCGTTAATGGACCACTTTGGGGTCTCTTGGATGTATATGGTAAGTTTATTAACCATATAATATAAAAATACAAAGAGACATTGTAAAAGTGAAACTAATTAACCTAGAGTTAATACTTAAAGATAAGGTTAATATAAGTACCCAAACCTATCTAAATTATGTTGGTTGAGTTTTTTGCGACCCATCCCCAACTTATCCTTTTAATAATCAACTTTGGAGCCATTAGAAACCGAATATGAATTTATTATAAATTAATATTTCTAGCTTTTCCGAAGGTGACCCTCACCCCTCTTATAAAAAGGCACTCCTCCTTCTCATTTCCTCACACCTTCAAAGCCTTTTAGATCGTCCAAACTCTTCCAAAATACTCTCCCAACTTCCCTCACTACAAACTAGAGGCCTTAGTTTGATCATAAATCCAACCTATGGAGCCCTTTTGATCAAATCAAAAGGAAGAACTCGAAGAAGAGGTAAAGATTTCACCACCCTTTTCCAAGTTCCTTTCTTCTTCCACTTATTCTTCCTTTGTTGTTACCATTCTAAAATAATAACTCCAGTATCATATATATACTGTGATGTTATTATAAATATGGTACAACCATATTTTGTATTCTATCCACCCTTTTAATAACATGTCACCATACGTGTGTGCGTACGGCTTACCGTCTCCACGTCGTGGTGTAATTGTTATTCAATATATTATTATTTGGATGGGTATAAAAATGATATGTAACTCATGTAAATAATAAATATAACATGTTAATGATTCTGTAAATATGATATACCATCCACTTAAATATTATTTTAATATTAAAAGAATTGTATTGTCGCTTGTGCGTACGTACGGACTACCGTCTCCACGAATGCGATGAGATTCATTCTCCATCGTATACATTCATGTATAATTATCATTTGATGATTTAAAAATGATGTTTAAGGACTGGATATAATTCTGGATATTAATAATATACAACTTATCCATTACAAACATGTCTTACGTAAAAAACATATAAAAGAAAATGAGTAAGTTAACACCCGAAACAATGATAATACTAAGATATTATTAACAAAGCGAAGTTAAAAGATCATATGTGATATCATATTAATATATATGATTATTGAATAATTCAATAACAATTATTTCAATATTATACAGGAGGTTAACCTACCCCAACCAAGTAAAAGTACAAGGTAAGGGTTTATTTGACAATCTCTTCATTATCCGAGGTTGTTTATACGTAATTATCTACTGGGATCTCTTTATCATCGACATCCATGATCCATAAAAATGTATTTAAAAACATTTTCACTATTTACTAGACAATGGGTTAAAGTAATTTATACCCTTATGTGTTTCAAAAGGAATCTTTCCGTCGTTTTCAAAACAAGGTCCTTTTTAACCTTTTCGACAGAATTAAGGTAAGAATGTTTTTTTAACTTATACGGCGAGTGCGGCTATTTACCGCCGTTATAAAATCGTCAAAGCTTCCCTTACAAGCTTATAAGAATATTTTCAAATTGAATGTATTATTTGATAATTATGTTACTTTTAAAATGATTTCAAAAAAAGAGATATTTCTCTAAAATATTTTTGATTTCATCTATGTCAACATCCTTTGATGGCTTTAAACCTTATTTGAAGTTGATTTATTATGATACAAAAAATCCATATTTTATTGTAGGTTTTCTGATATTTTTGACTGTGGATAATCTATTCTTAGGTCACTCATTGTTTTTGTTTAAATTATTGACATTTCATAAGTTATTTTTAATCCTATTGTATATGTTATATTTCATCCTTTCATTCAGATGAATATGTTAGACAAGTATGTTCCGGGTTGGGGACCGATAAAAGTAAGCCCTCCGGTTTGGTCTCCGGTTATTAGAGGAACTCCGGTTTGGTCTTCGGTTATTAGAGGAACTCCGGGTTAGTGTCCGGTTATTAAAGACACTCTGGGTTGGTGTCCGGTTATTAGAGGCACTCCGGGTTGGGTTCCCGTTACAGTTAGCCCCTAGGTCTTGGGACGAGGCCTTGAAAAAGAAATTAAAGTTCAGTATTATGAATTACATCATTATGAAAGTGGTTATTGATATTTCATGTGATTATTTGATTAGTAGAATATCCATGTGAACAAGTAAATGGAATTATTACATTTTACTTTTCCCATACTATGTTGAAGTTCATGTTTAAAAGGATTTTGTTTTAGTAATGCATTGCCTTAAATTTTTATGCTTATTTTTGAAAGTTCTGCTATATTGTTATCCTTTCTGGGCATTTGACCTCACCCCTTTTCTATGTTTTATTTTTCCCAGGATCTGAAGAAGTAAGTTATGAATGACCTACAGGGATTTTATGTGGGGATATGAGTGTGGAATATGGAGACTATGTTGTTGTAGTAGTTTTTCACTTTATGATGTAATGGAAAACTTTATGAATATATCTAGTGTTTCCAAGGCTACTAAACCAATCGGTCTTTCAAGATTTGATCTTTCTTATGATCATGCCAATGTTATGTAATAATGCACCGACTCTGGGTAACTAGGGTCGGGGCGTTACACTAGACATGTCCATAAATCCTCCACCATGTTTGTCAAACATCCCAGAAATGTCATTAAGACAATAAAATAGGTATGGTATATGACAAGTCTATGTCCAACAGGCATCGAAATACATGATAACATTATCTGGTATTCATATTACGGTATCCTTAGGGTGTAAGCCCCGATCAATATAACTATGATGTATTTTATTCCATCCATAGAAGGGATACATTATACCCCTTCATAAATCCCAATATCCATATAAATCATCTCATGATCTATCCTAACACATTAGTATCACATTTAAATGATTATTTTCTATAATTTTTTTTCTCACAGAGATCATAGGTCTTATGGTCATTGGATGTTCCAATGATCATATAATTCAGATGAATTAGGGAAACATCCTTATATATTCCCATATTAGTGACCTAGCATAATGGGTCCCAAAATATTAGTGAAAGATCAAATCGTATTTCCCTATCAATTTAAAATTATGATATACCCCACAAAATAGGGAAACCAGAGTGTGTAATCCCCATTAATTGGATAATATGATATTCCCCACATATAGGAGAAATGTCGGTGTGTAATCCCCAATTAATGACATGATATGATATTTCCCACATACCATTAAAACACCATCATCAAATCCCCATTCATCAAAATAATATAATATACCCTGTTTTCTAGGGAAACCTCAGTGTGTAATCCCTAATCAACAAAAAATATAATATCCTCACATAGCATGGAAACATTAGAGTATACCGCACAACCATTTTCTTAATATTATATTCACCTAGGACAAGGGAAACCACATTATGTCCCGCCAGATCAATTAAAATATGAGAAATCTAATTCATGCAATAAACCTAGAAACACATGATTCTTTCTTAAGACCCATGATTAATCATATGTGGACCTCAGTGTATGCCCTGATATGGTCTTTTAATACAACCATTAGTACCCAATTATTATTGTGGGGTTATAATCCCTTCTCATATATATTTAGAACGAGAAGTCAACTGAACTACAATGACTCTAATTCCTACCATAACTAAGATACATAACATTCCTTCCTAAGGCATGAGCTCCAAATTTACCATCTCAATGGTTTTCCTAGTATGTAAGTATTATATCCATATTTATTGAGACTAGTTAATTTATGTCCCTTATTTCTCACACCATGTGAATCTTTTGTAGTCTTAAGAAGTTGTAATTATCATATCATTTGCATCACGATCTTCTACCATATATGGATATCATAGTTGGAAATCCAAGATAAAATGAACTATGAGGGATCTAATTCTTACAATAGTATGAATTTATATGATTCCATCATATGGATCATGCTAAAACATACATCCATTTAGGTGAAATTACCACATGTATCCGACATCACAACCATTATGACCTAATAATTCCCATGGGATGATCATTCCAAATCATCTGTTTGTCGTATAAAAATACAATTTAACTATGAAGAATCTAATTCTTATAATATCCTAGATATTCTTGATTACTTATCATGGTTCATGCGCAAGTAATCTATACCCAGGTTCCCACACATATTTCCATTCCACATGATGTTAAACTTGACGGATTAAATGAACTATGTGGTTTTTAATTAATGCTATAAAAAATATACATAAGATGCCTCATAATGGATCAATCACATACTTGAAATATTAATCTACTCTATTCATGATTGAAGAATAAAATATTCAAAATTATATTTATTCAATATATAAGTTTCAAATCATTAATGGTGCATGGATAATGAACATCAGTTACAAAGAGATGGATTCTTTAGTAGATTCTCATTTTTGTATGAGCATTTAACCTATGACCAACATATTAGGGTAACTATTCAATTATACAAATTCATAATAGATTCTCGAACATATCCAAAAAAATTAATAGATTCAAATAGTTTGAAACAATCCCCCCAAAATTTTTTGATAAGATCAACCTCCATCCTCTTGACCAACATTACGTTTAATGTTCCATCGTGTCAGAAACACAAATTGATCATCTCTAATATGGAAACAAATTTGTTGCTACATAATGTCATTAGAAACTGTGGGAGTGTATATGAAAGGTGTTAATGATGTACTCGAAACAAATTATTGCAATAGAAAGAAGACCCCACAATAAATCCCCCAAAAATTGACATGTCATCTTTTTTAAAAAAAAATGTTGAACCTGATGTTAATATATCAAATAATATTATGATCAGTTAATCATGCATTTTTCAATGTTATATAAAAAAAGATTATGAATTGTATGAAAATATCATAACGAATCTTCTATAGCATGGATTTTTGGGAAATAATTCTATCATGTATTTTCCAAGTCCACATGAAAAGAATGGAAAGATCAAGAATATAAGTGAACTTGTGATAACCATGCATCTATGATTAAACATATATCATTATAATGAGGATGAATTAATCTGTGAAATTGATCCTGTAACATCCCAGATAAATGAATAATAATACATACTTCATTTTTATTAATATTTGCGCATTAAATATTAATTTTGCTTTAAAGGGGTTGATGTGTTCGATAGTGTACCCAATACGCAAAAACGGGTTTCCTTGAAATCTTACGTTGCACACTATTAATATAATATTATTATTTTAAATTTTAGTTCACTCCTAGCCGTTGTATTGGAAGGAATGAACAAAACTAACTAAAATATGATTATACATGTTTGTTAAATGTATTTACATTTGTCCAATAAAAGATAGAGGCTTAAAATGTGAATGAATCTAATTTTAACCATAATTTACATTAAAAGGTCGATTTACTGACTTTTAATGGAGAACCCTTTTTAAATCTAGATTTGGTCCCTTTAATACATTCTATATGACCAAATAAAATACTTCTTTAGAATGGGGACATCAAATTTTACTTTTTCTAAATTTTTGGAATTTTTCCGGTAAAGTTCATTTTTTAATGAATAGTTAAAAATTTTGTATTTTAATTCAAAAGTGAATTTTAATCTAATTTATTTATATGGATAGATTATATTTTTTATATTTTTTAAAGTGAAATTAAAATATAATTTTACCATTTAATCCAATTTTTGTCATTGTAATTAATTTCACTTTGATATTGGACATAAACAAGTATCACTCTTTTGATAGTTATTGTTTCTTAAAAACACGTTATTTGTTTTAACAACGGGAATTAATTTTAAAATTAATTAATGGAACTTATATGTTTTCAATATGGAAAAATATACATCAAATTTGAATTCGGAATATCAAATGCATCATTGGATTAATTTTTGGTATTTTTCATAAATACATCAATTTTTGATGAATAGTGAAACCACTGTGTGGTAGTTAAAAAAACTGTCATTTTCATTTAAATGAAATTTTACCACTTCTGTAAATTGAATTTAGAAAATCTAACAAACATGGTTGTTATTAAGAAGTAAAATGTTGTTCAATAAGATGAAAATAATTTTTGGTGAATGGTAACTTTTAACTTTTATTTACCGCGGTTAAAGGTAAATAGGGCAATTCAAGGCTAAAAGATTATTATAATAATTCAATATTACCTTAACACTTATGAAAACCTTATTTGTTGAGTCATTTACGACCATGGTCATCATTGGGTCAATTTTGGGACCCCATTGATCCACAATGGAGTGAAAATGACAATTTAGATTAATTAATTTAACGTAATGACAAAATTGGCATTAACAAAATTATTTTTGTAATTAAATTTTATATGGTCTTATATAAGTGTTATTTTAGACTATAAATATTAATTGAAAATCTAAAATGATTTCCTTCAATATATAATTTCTTTAAAAAAATTTATACATTGAATAAATTAAATTATTTATGACACATTAATGATACAATATTTACCTCATTAACAAATTATTAAAATAAATAAGATTATAATGATTACAATATTATCCAAAACATGTCCAATTCAGATTGGATGATTTTATTTTGATTATGAGACATCTTATCACTGACCTTAATGATTTTTGGAGCATTATAAACCGAATATAATTATATAATAAAATAATGTTTTCATACTTTTCTAAATAGCCCCTCCTCTCCCTTATAAAAGGAGACCATTTCTATCCAATTCCTCACACCTATCAAGTTATTTGGCTCATCCAAACTATTCCCAATTAATCTACCTATATCCCTTTCCTCCTCCTAGAAGCCTTAACTTAGGCAGACAGAATTTCATGAAGTTCATTGGTTCAATCGAAATAGAGTTACCCAAATTAATGGTAATCGTTTCTCTTAAATTATTTTATTTTATTTTACATCTCCAACCCCTAAACTATTTTTAGTTCCTTTTTTTGTTACAACACGAATATCCTCAATATACTAGGATGTTTTTATGAAATGTATTCTAACTACACATACACAAACCTCCATCAAATGGATGAAGAACATAATGTTTCTGTGGATGGGAAACTAAGGCCTCACGAAACGATGATTGTTCCATTACATCTTACCACCTCTCATGGTGGCAATTATGATGGAACTATATTTATATATGATATATATTATTTTTATGATTTCCTTATGCTTCTTTACTTCCCATTTATACAATGACTTTATGGTTTCCATAGTGGGTAAATACGATAATCGCATTTGAGGAAGTGCAGACAACCGCCCCCTCAAAGTGATTTGATTCATTAATTCCTTATGTGGGATGAATAAAGGATAGTGTTAATGATATTATATATGATATTATACTGAAATTATAATATATCTATATATAATTATGTTATATTTCCATTAAAATAAGAAATAGACATGAAATTAGCATTCATGCCTACATACGGCTTACCGTTTCCATGAACAGTGCATTTCATTGCGTACCTCTAAACGTTATATACTATTATAAAAAAATATATATACTGTATATATATGATATATATGATATCAAAATCATGAATATAATTCTAGATATAATGAACTATTGACCACATGGACAACTTGTAAATATAAGGTGTTCATTTTGACTCAAGTACCAAATATCGACAAAATGAACGTTATTAACTTAAATGATTACATAATATTTATAACATATTAATAAGTTATATAAAAGGAATAATAAACATGAAAATGATTATTAATAAAGTATAAATTAAATTTATAGGTAAGGGATCCGACCTCTCTCTTTCTTTTCAAGTACTCTCTTTTATGTCATTTCATTTATGCTCCAGGTTCTTATGTTGGAGGATGTTCTTTTATATTAACCATACAGTAATTTGTGTTTTCATATGATTAGAGCCCCTCTCTTACTCTTATAAATTCATTTTATTAATTTTTATGCGGCGCCGTTAGGATGCCAAATTGTTTTAAAGGATTTTCTGATCTCACTTGTAATTCAGTTAGATTTCCATTGTTCACCACTTATTTATTAAATGTGGTGTAATTAGTACAGCCATTGATATATATTACCATGATTATATTTATATTCATGGTATTCTGTGATTCATTTTGTGTTTGTTAACTTTTGGTCATATGATTCAAATTGAATACAATGAAGTAAGGGTTTTTCATCTCACTTTTTATTCCCATGATATTCATGCTATATTGGCCACTATTTCCTTTTGTGTGGAGTATGTAATCTCCAGTATTGTAATATTTGTTTAATATAATTTCATTTATGAGTATTTATATCTTCATTGAATTATCCTTCTTTTAGGTGGCGTATGTTTTTTAAATTACCAAATAGGTAAGAGAACCATTCACCCTTCGCTTTATAAAAGACATCTTTTTGTTATGTCTTTTAATATACATCTTATTATGGTGGGATATGTTCTTATATATCCTTATTGAGTGTGAAATATATATCCAGGTGATCATATTCCCTTTTATTATCTCATCAATTAATTTTCTGAATTTTTAAGTGACGTCGTTAGACTGTCGAATTTTTACAAGGGATCTTCTTAACCCAATTTCAATTATTTGGGTTCAACTTGTACTTCATGAACATGTATTCTTATGAATATGTTGGAATGAGCTGTGATTTTTTTACACTTAATATCCACTTATATTGGGTATATTTATATTTTTCACAAATAATTATGTGATTGATTTATCCTTAATTTAAAGATACCATCTTTATAAGGGATTTCATCTCAATTTACATTTCCATTGAGACTTCAATGTTGTAATGCACCAATACACTCTTATGTGGTGTATATATTGTCCTTTGGGATAATATATCATTAATACCTTTATTATCATGATATTATAATGTTTTGATTAAATTTTATTCCTCAATTATTTATATTCAAGCGTTTCTCCTTTTTTGTTAAAAAACTCTTTAACTAAAAGATCATTTTAAAATTTTTAATGATTTATTCTTCTAAATATTTCTCATTAATGGGTATGTTTTAAAAATGGGTTTTAGAATTTTATTTATATGGAAATTAATGTTTTCAAATGATAATTCTTTTATGTTCATTGAAGTAGTATGGACACTTTGATTCAAAAATATCTTTTTAAAAAAAGTTTTGAAAATGATTTGATAAAACATTGTTTATTTCAATATCTTGATTTGATATATTGGAATGTGGAAATGTTATCTTTCCTTTATAAATGTTTTATATGTTATGATTATGTTATGGTTATTGGGAATTGATTACTTATATGGGTGGTTCCATGATAAACCTAGGGTGGGTGAGACTGAGATAGCTCTCAAATCCATTGGTTAACGTGACGGAGGTAAACATGAATGTTTCTACTAAGAGATTTAGTTAATATACTATGATGGGTATTCTAAAGTAACTCCCTATGTAGAAATGATAGAAAAAATGTGTGTTTGACATGGATTCCATAAGTTACATTTATGATTTATGATTTCTATGTGTCTTTAACAAATCTTATGATTTCACGATGTAAGTGAAAGATTTCATGCTTTTTATGTATTTATGAACAAGTTATTTCATTCTTTGTTTTATAACCCTTACTAAGACTTTTATGCTCATCATAAGTTTTGAAATGTTTTCACATGACTTAAAGTTGAATATGGTCAAGGATGGGATCAAGGAAAAGTCATGATGTCTAAATCATGGAACTATACATGACTTTTTTTCCAAGAGTTTTTATTTTATGAAAATAATGGAAATCTGTGTAGAAATGTCTACCTTGTAATCTTATGAGATGTAATAGTTATGTCCTAATTCTCTAAAACTATAAACCTAAAAAGATCATCAATGTGAATTATTCATTTAATTCAATATTATGTAATGTTTAAGTCCGGGTCCTTATAGTTGGTAACAGAGGGAGGTTTAGTCAACTTTAGGGATTATGAATTTTCGTTAGACATATGGTTAGTCCCTATCTATTATTTCAGTTAAATATTTGTTTTATAAATTTTCAGATCAAGGAAATCTAGTTACAAATGGAAGGAGGAGGATCTCTAATGACATTCCTATCTCTTCCTGATGACATGCTTGCAATAATTATTGCAAAGTCATGTTCGGATGATTGTGAAACATTTTCTAGCATACAACTAACATAAAATAAGTAATTTGAGATATCAAACACCTCCACTATACCTCATTATAATCGTGGTTCATGGGTTGTATTTAGAAAAATCCTATTTTCAAAATATTCTCATATTTTCAGGAAAGGTAAATATTATCAAGGGATTTTCAAATATTTTACATTATAACAAGATTTTGATGCATATTATGATTTTAAAAAAGGTGATGAAAAAGAGAACCTTGTGGAACCTATTTATATTGAATTTTAAGATAAAGTCTCTCGACACATACTTATGGTATTTTAGAAGGACCATTAATTGAAAGTTTCAACTCAATTTCGGTTCGACTGTTTTATAGAAATCATGTTTTATTATATGTTTTGAAATTATATGTCATACATGATTATTTTCCAAAACTATTTTTCTATGAACATCCATATGACCCATGTTGTACAAGGTGTATTTGGACAGAGTAAGAAAATGATTTTGAAGGATCTCTAAATCATTATTTCAATGCATGGACCTTCTACCTATGTGAACAAAATGACGATGAAACCGAATGGAAACCCTGATCAAGGCATGATGTTCTTCATTTTGGGGATTGTTTTGTTTTATCATATGGTGGTGAAATAAGACTTAAAGAATTAAGAAGTTTAGATCACAATGAATTTGGATAAATATGATAGGTATAAGGAATCCTTTAAGGTTAAAACATGTTAAGGTTATTTTTGAGTTTTATAAGAAGGACAACACGTAGGATGGGTGACAACCCGTCGCATCCGGCAAGGCTACAGGAATCTAACCAACAACTGAAGGTAAATAAGGGCACATCGCCTACCACTAGCCTACTTGAAGTCCCTGGTTAGTATGACTTGTAATTTTAGTAAAATTGTTTTATGTAACAAGAATAAGTTAATTTTAGGAACTTATTTATAATCAAATGGATATACTTAGTATTGAAAAATTATTTAGTGATTAAGAGATAAAAGGTTGTTGTGGAAGACGTTCTCTCTTTTAAGGAAACACTATATGCCTAAGGAAGATAGAATACTATGGGAGTTCAATTGTGGAATAATGGTTTAAATTTTAGTTTAGAATAATCTATGTTTTTATTTTGGACACACGATGATTTGATTTATTTATGTAAATGATTACCCTATCATGGAGAATATGTGATTAGGTTAATTACTTTTCAATAAGAGACTTTATGAGAAACTGGTGCTACTTGGAGATAAATGTTAAGATTTATCTTGAAAGTCTATGTAATTAATCCCTTGTGATATTTGGGTAACAATCAATGTTTGGATTACTTTTGAAGAATTTTTGGGACAATTGTTTATTGAATGGTCTTTGTTGAACTTTGGGTTTCGTTACGAAAAATTTTCGAGATTAAGAGTAGTTTCTCTTTATGAAAAAGGTTATCCTTTTGGGGATTATCTGATCTTGTCTAAACGTTTTGGTTTTAGTTAATATGTAAAGAAAAATGAAATATATAGTTCATATTTTTTGGATTATTTGATTCTCTTGATGTTGATTATAACACTTTTAATGTAAAAAACGTCATCCTGAATACTCATCATATAGAGGAAATATGAGTTTGTGTTTGAAATATTGTGATGGATAAAAGTATAAATGAAAATTAATTGTGTTTCCATATGTTTTTAGTTAAGATCAAAAATAAATTAATCAATTAAAATTAACTTAAAACAAAAACCTTGTCTGTTAACTTTTCCAAATGGGATATCAAATACTGTTTATCCTATCACATGTTTTTGATTTTCTGGTGGATAACATTCTCTTAAACATGTTTTCTATCACTCTCCAACAGAACATGACAGTTTTTTTTCTCCTACATATTTATGTTTTCATGGAATTCTATTATCTGTTGTCTTGAGTAACCTTTGTACTTCTCTTCCTTTATTATAAGGTGATAGTTTTATTGACTCTTTTTTCTGATGTGGGGCTTTTAATGAAGTTTCTAAGCCGAGTATTAAAATTGCGAGGACGTAATTCCCAAAAGGGGGGAAGGATGTAATATCACATATAAATGAAGAATAAGACATATTTCATATTTATTAATATTTGTGAATTAAATGTAAATTTTACTTTAAAGAGATTTCTAGGTTCGAGAGCGTACCCGATACACAACAACGGGTTTCTTTGGAATCTTACGTTGCACACTAATAATATAATATTATTATTTTAAATTCTAGTTAACTCCTAGTTTTTGTATTGGAAGGAATGAAAAAAACTAACTACAATAGGATTATACAAGTTTGTTAAATGTATTTACATTTATACAATAAAAGTTAGAGGCTTAAAATGTGAATGAATCTACTTTTAAGCATAATTTACATCAAAAGACCGATTTACCACCATTTAATGGAGAACCCTTTTTAAATCTAGTTTTGGTCAAATTAATACATTATATATGACCAAATAATATATTTATTTAGAATGGGGACATAAAAATTTACTTTGTGTAAATTTTTGGAATTTTTCCGGTAAAGTTCATTTTTAATGAATAGTGAAAAATATTGTATTTTAATTCCAAAGTGCCTTTTAATTTAATTTATTTATATCGTTAGATTGTCTTTTTAATTGTTTTTAAAATGAAATTAAAATAAATTTTTACTTATTAATCCAATTTTCGTTATTGTAATTAATTTCACTATGATATTGGACATAAACAAATATCAATCTTTTGATAGTTATCGTTTCTTAAAAACACGCTATTTGTTTTAACAAAGGGAATTAATTTTAAAATTAATTAATGCCACTTATATGTTTTTATTTTGGAAAAATAGACATCAATTTTGAATTTGGAATATCAAATATAGCATCGGCTGAATTTTTGGTATTTTTTAGAAAAACTTCAATTTTTGATGAATAGTGATACCACTTAGTGGTAGTAAAAAAACTGGCATTTTCATTTAAATGAAATTTTAACACTTATGTGAATTGAATTTAGAAAATCCTATATACATGTTTGTTATTAAGAAGTAAAATGTTGTTCAATAAGATGAAAATAATTTTTGGTGAATTGTAACTTTTGACTTTTATTTACCACGGTTAAAGGTAAATATGGTAATTCAAGGTTAAAATATTATTATAATAATTCAAAATTACCTTAACACTTGTCCAAACCTTATTCGATGAGTCATTTACTACCATAGGCATCATTGGGTCGATTTTGGGACCCCATTGATCGACATGAGAGTGAAAATGACAATTTTGATTAATAAATTCAATGTAAAGACAAAATTGACATTAACAAAAATCATTTAGTAATTAATTTTTATATTGTGTTATATAAGTCATATTTTGGACTATAAATATTAATTAGAAATATATAAGGATTTAATACAATATAGTATTTTTTTTATAATTTTTATATATCGAATAAATTAAAATATTTATGACATAATAATGATACAATATTTACATCATTAATAAATGATTAAAATTAATAAGATTATAATGATTAAAATATTATCCAAAACATGTATAATTCTTATTGGATGATTTTATTTCGATTATTAGTCATCTTATCTTTTTCCTTAAGGATTTTTGGGCCATTAGAAACCGGATATCATTATATAATAGAATAATGTTTTCACACTTTCCTAAAGAGCCCCTCCTCTCCCTTATAAAAGGACATCATTTCTGTCCAATTACCCACACCTCTCAAACAATTTGGTTCGTCCAAACTCTCACCAATTAATCTTCCTACATCCCTATCCCCCTCATAGAAGCCTTAAAATAGGCAGAATTCATTTTAAGAAGTCCATTGTTTCAAACCAAAAGAGTTACCGAAATTAAAGCTAACAGATTCTCTTAAATTGTTTTCTTTTATTTTACATCTCCAATCCCTAAACTATTTTTATTTACTTTCTTTGGTTACAAAAAAAATATCCTCAATATACTAGGATGTTTTTATGATATTTATTAGAACTACACTTACCCACAACTCCATCTAATGGATGAAGAACATAATGTTTCTGTGGATGGAAAACTAAGGCGTCACGTAACGATACTTGTTCAATTACATCTTACCGCCTCTCATGGTGTCCATTGTTATTTCACTGTATTTATATATGATATATATTATATTTATGATTTCCATATGATTCTATAATTCTCATTTATATCATGACTTTATGGTTTCCATAGTGCGTAAATACAGTAATCTCATTTGAGGAATTGCGGACTACCACCCCCTAAAAGTTGTTTGATTCATTAATGCCTTATGTGGGATGTATAAAGGATAGAGTTAACGATATTATATATGATATTATACTAGAATTATAATATACCTATGTATTATTATGTTTTATTTCCATTAATAAAATAAATATAAATGAATGTAGCGTTCATGTGTACGTACGACTTACCGTATCCAGGAACGGTGCATTTCATTTCTTACCTCTAAATGTTATTTACTATTATAAAAACATTTATATACTGGATATATATGATATATAAGATATAAAAATCATGAATATCATTCTTGGTATGACAAACTATTGACCACATGGACAACTTGTAAATATATGGTGTTCATTTTGTCTCAAGTACCAAATATCGACAAAATGAACACTATTAACTGAAATGATTACATAATGTTTATAACATGGTAACAAGTAATATAAAAGGAATAATAAACTTTAAAATGCTTATTAAGCAAGTAGAAATTAACTTTATTTTATTATTCAGGATATTAAATAACGATCAAGTCAAGTCAGAAACGAGGAAAGGGATCTGACCTCTCTCTTTCTTTTCAAGTACTCTCTTTTATGTCATTTAATTTATGATCCATGTTTTTTATGGAGGATGTTATTTTGTATTCAAAAAACTGTAATTTGTATTTTCATATGATTAGAGACCCTATATTTCTCTCATAAATTTATTTTAATAATTTTTAAGTGGTGTCATTAGGCTGCCAAATTTTTGTAAGGGATTTTCTGATTCACTTTTAATTCCATGAGATTTCCATTGTTCGCCACTTCTTTATTACATGTGGTGTAATGTGTACTTACATTGATATATATTACCATTATTAGATTTATATTCATGGTATTCTGTGATTCATTGGGTGGTTACTAACATTTGTTCATACGATTCAATTTGAATGCAATGAAGTAAGGGTTTTTCATCTCACTTTTTATTCCTTTGAGATTCATGCTATATTGGCCACTATTTCCATTTGTGTGGCATATGTACTGCCCATGATTGTACTATTTGTTTAATTTACTTTGATTTATGAGTATCTACATCTTCATTGTATGATCCTTCCTTAATGTGGCATATGTTTTGAAAATTACCAAATCGGTAAGGAAACCATTCACCCTCCTCTTTATAAAAGAAATATTTTTGATATGTCTTTTAATTTACATCTTATTATGTTGGGATATGTTCTACTATATGATTATTGATGTATAATTTATATCCGGTTAATGAGATTCCATTTTTTATCTCATCAACTCATTTTCTGAATTTTAATGTGACATCGTGATACTGTCAAATTTTTACAAGGGAACATCTTAACCCAATTTCAATTCTTTGGGTTCAACTTGTAATTCTTGAAAATGTCTTCCTATTAATATGTGTGAATTACCGATTATTTTTTTACACTTATTCTCCACTTATATTGTGTTTATGTATATTTTTTACACATAATTATGTGATTTATTTATCCTTAATTTAAGGATACCATCTATATAAGGTATTTCATATCAATTTATATTTCCACTAAGACTTCATTTTTGTTATGCACCAACTCCCTCTTATGTGGTGTATATGTTGTCCTTTGGAATAATATATCATTAATAATTTTATTCTCTTGATATTATAATGTTTTGATTAAATTTTATTCCTCACTTATTTTTATTCAAGTGTCTCTCCTTTTTGTTAAAAAACTCTTTAGCTAAAAGGCCGTTTTAAATGTTTTAAAGATTTATTCTTGAAAATATTTCTCACTAATGTCCATGTTTTCAAATTGGGCTTTATGATTTTATTTATATGCACATTAATGTTTTCAAATGATAATTCTTTTAAATGCTTCAAACTGGTATGGGACACTTTGATTCAAAAATATCTTTTTTAGAAAGGTTTTGAAATTAATTTGATAAAACATTGTTTATTTAAATATCGTGATTTGATATATTGGAATGTGGAAATGTTATCTTTCCATTATACATGTGTTATATGTAATGATTGTGTTTTTGATATTGGGAATTGTTTACATATACAGGTGCTTCCGTGATAAACCTAGGGTGGGTGAGCCCGAGATTGCTCTCCAATGCATTGGGTAACATCACAGAGGTAAATGTGAATGTTTATCCTAAGATATTTTGGGAATATACTATGATTGGAAATCCAAAGTAACTCTCTATGTAGTTGTGATAGCTATAATGTAAGTTTGATATGGATGCCACAAATTACCTTTCTGATTTATGATTTCTAGTTGTCTGTCATAAATATTATGATTTCAAGAGGTAAGTAAAAGATTTCATGTTTTGTATGTATTTATGAACAAATAATTTCATTATTTGTTTTATAACCCTTACTGAGACTTTTATGCTCATCCCATGTTTTGAAATGTTTTCACAGGACTTAAAGTTGAATAGGGTCAAGGATGGGATCAAGGAAAAGTCATTCTTTCTATAACATGGAACTAGACAAGACTCTTTTTTTCAAGAGTTTTTATTTTATGAAAATAATGGAAATCTGTCTAGAAATGCCTACTTTGTAATCTTTTGAGATGTAATAGTTATGTCCTAATTCTATAAAACTCTAAACCTGAAAATATCCTCAATGTGAATTATTCATTTAATTCAATATTATGTAATGTTTAAGGTTAGGTCCTTATAGTTCCATTTTATCTACATGAATATAGACACTACTTTATTCGACAAATCCCTAATCTTGGATAATATTTTTGTCCATTAACCATTGTAGAAAATTAGTTGAAACTAAAACCCCTATGGGTCTCAAAATGAACTCACCCACCCAACATCATCAGCATAGTTTGGATAATGTCATGGTCTATATATACCATTATCATGGTACAATATCGACCCTTCATGCTTCCCATGATAGTCTCCAACTACAAAAACCAATGGGTATTTAGTACATAAAGAATGTTTCAGTAAATAATGTGACCATCATATCACATACAAACTATTAAAAAGATTACTCATGCAGCAAAAATATCACAAAATGAAATATCTAATGAAGGTTGAGTAGGGATTCCAGTACATATCCCTTCCCACTGAAAGGCCATTGAGGAGGGCTCTTATCATCTATTTCCACGAGCTCCATCCCACTGATACCCTTGCGTTGCCTTCTAGGGGAACCAACCAACACACTTGCACATATAACAGACATACATGATCAATAACAATATAAATATAGTACAAACAGTTATTGATAACCATGAGTGGGCTCATATCACTTCTCTAGCTGATGAAGCCCTCTGGTATATTCTTCCAGTAGCCACTGAGTAGGCTCATATTCATACTCCCTCCGAACAAGTCTGTGGATATAACACTATAGTAGGAATGGGTTAGGTTCATATCCCTACAAACCATGGGTAAAGTCCATTGACATATTTGTGTGTAGGAAAATAAGAAAAAGGTGGGTTCATATTCCTAATTCCTTAAATGATATATTCCTACATGCACTGGAGATTGAAAATGTTCATGATTATATTCCTACACACACTATGCTAAAATGATATTACATCTTAGTAAAAGATGAAGAACACCCCATAAAGTATCCAAATTTAGTACAAATATTGGGATTAATAAATATTACTATCCCTATAGCAAGGTTTGATCTATATTCATATCATTAGGAACATGTGGTTACTCAAATAAAGAAAAAATTCATCATCACATCCAATAGGATTATTAGAATATTGTTTTAAAGGGAAAGGCATTAGACCATGCTAAAATTCAAAATATTGTCGGGTCTCACCCGGTGATACTAGAACATGACTGATGTAGTGGAACATGGATTTCAAGAAAGACCAAAAACATATTCCAAAGTCACATTATGAGTCCCATATACCCATTATGGCGAAGGATTATAAAGTTATAGTGGTACATGCCTCAGCATAGGCTCATATTCTTGTCGAATAATTCTATAGAAATACTCAAATTGAGTATGATCAAGATCATATTCTAGTTTTGGATGAGTCCCACTAAGTCAGAGTGGAACATGGATCAGGATAGTCTCATATTATGGTCTGTGAATCTACTATTTATATTCTATTAGATCATGGATTCTGAACTCCTATCGCTACTTCCACTGAAAAGAGACTGAATCGCAATCCTTATAAGGATATAAAATAGTAGGCATGTATTATTTCTCCCATTTCAGAATCCCTTAAGCATATTTTGGTGGAAAATGTATATTCATATTGGTCTCATATTCCATCCCCAACGGGGGATCACAAAGTTAGAGTGGAACATACTTTGAGACTAGTTGATATACATGTCAAGAAATACCAGCAACAAATCCAAAGGCTCTTGGTCATTCTCATAATCAATTCTGACCAAGGATGACCAGATTATAGTAGAACATGCCTTGCGGTAGAGTTATACACTATCTAATAATGAAAATGATCATTGGAATACAACATAAGCTTCTTAGTAGTGGTATTGTACTACAGTATTTCCAAACATTTATCAACATGTTCTGATAGCCATCATATAAAAATCTTGCATCCCTATACAATTCCCAAATGAATGTCATCATATTTTGTCCATAATGGAGAATGAGGATCATATTCCCATTCGGCTCATTTAATGTGTCCTAGATATTGTTTGAGACAAAATCTCTACACCTCAATGGTCTATGGACAATTAATCTAAAGAAAAAGGTGATAATTACTATGATAGTTTTACTTAATGTATTATGGAGATGGATGGATGGAACTATAATTCTAACATCGAAAGTGGTAAACCTCCCCATAGCGATATCTCCCACAAACATGGAAATACACCCCATTCCTATACACCATCATATAGATAGTTGTTGAAAACATAGATGATTCATATAAAAAGGTTATGAAAACATAGGGGTAACCCATATATAGTTATCCATCAACTCCTATAAAGACACCACTATAATCAATAGGAATATCAATGAATCACCATATATTTTCTGATATGATGGAGACATGTATGTATTATAAATAAGAAGTAAACACTGATTTATAATGAGAATTTCCAAAAATTATACCGAATTTTTCTATCCTCATACAAATTTTGACTATGATGTCTTAGAAGATAATGACATGGAGTACATTCAAAATCTATAAAAAATATTTGGGAAACTCATTAGTGACTAAGGTTTTGAAACTTCCCTTATCAAGTATAAAATTCTCACCAATAGACCATCATGATGCACTATTTTCAGGTTGACTTGGCTATTATTTCTATGGCCAATGATCCAAAACTGTAAAAGCATAGTTGAAATATATAACATGATTTCTCCCATTGAATCACAAATTCTAAGAAAATGATCACTAAATGAATATCATGCATCTGTATTCGATTATGGGGATAATATGATTCATTGAATCTCACCTCACCATTGGAACTGAAGAACCCTTCAAATACAGTGTCCTATAATTTCATATCCTCTGGTAAAAAACGTGTACCAATTAATGATCAGCTCAGTTGGTCACTATGAAGAAATTAACCCCACATCTATGGTGCCAAGACATCATGAATGAAGTGAGAGGGTAGCGAGAAAATTTACGAAATGATCCCTTTGAAAGAATTCAAATGTATTTTAGACACGGAAGATGATGTTATAAATAACCAAAAAACTTTTCATACAGAAGGACTCCCGTCATGGAATTACGTTTCGCCAAACTACCACAGAATAATTTCTAAACCAAATCAAAATGTCTATAATAATATATTACATAGAATCCTTCCACGAGAGATCCAAACTCATCGGGATGGGGGGAAATCTATAACCCCCTCAACCTCCAAAATTTGGCAGTTCATGATAATGTAATAGAAATATCATTAGTATATGTGAACAAATCCTATTCCACATGTCAAGGGAAATTTATATATCAATATTCATCACATGTTTTATCATTACTCGATAGGTTCTTTAGAAAATCATTGTTGGAAATATATCAACCACAACTCGTTAGGTGGGGTGGGGGTTTATATCTTAATGTATATCCTAGGTGTAATAAAATCCTTGAGTAGAATCACTTAATAATGAGCATTAAGGTCAATAAATTCCAATTTTTTTCTTCAATAGTCTCCAACCTAAAGGGATGGAGGATTATTCATCATCATCATCATCACCATAGAGGAAATCTGTCTTCTCTAGGTAGGGAGGTAAATATCGATAGTTAGTGTAATGACCCAAACATTGTAATTTTTTTTCTAAATTAATGTTTGATTCATATAATAAAAATATATATTTTCACAAATAACATAAAATAATAAAAATATTTTCTCTTTTAAAATGATATTTACATTAGTTAGCTCTGAAAATGATTAAAATTCCAAACATTACATATAGAAAAAAATTATAAAATAATACAGATAAATTCGAAAAGTAAGGATCACCCCAATATTCTAGAGTCATATCCCCCACTAAAAATTCTATATGAATAAATGAAAATATTACTATAAAAAAAACATATTATGAAAGAGAAATTGTAACCATAAGAGAAATTGTTGGGAATTTCTAGTGAAAGGATGAAATTGAATTTATTTTGTTTAAATGGAAAATTGAATGTTGGTATCTGACCATTATATAACCATTGGTCAATATGACTATTGGCCAATATTACTATCAAAAAATATATCCATGGTTAATAATTCTTCATTTATAATTAGATTGTATAAGTTCTAATGGCAAATGATAATTGATATATAAAGGATAATCATGGACCATAACCAGTAGAGTTATGTTGTTTTAGTCTCATTTGTCATATCATAGGAGCGAGGAATCATTAATGGAGTTCTCCCTTGACAAAGAACAAGATGAGCTTATTCAATTGAACATTGAATGAAATAATTTATATCATAAGTTCATGTTAATAGAGATTACCTCACGGTCAATGATAGTTGAGGCACCCCATGAAACTACCTTCATCGCAAACCTAACCCTTTGTTGTATGTGGGTGTAATAAGGAATTATAAGTCAATGGATTAGTTAAATAAAGTGTAAATTCCCTTATATAAATAAAATTTAATTTTCAATTAATTCCTCTTAATAATATTTTCCCTTTATAAAATGTATGTATAATTGAGATGAATTTGGTAGTTTGATTTTTGGGCACAAATAAAATTTAATTGTATTTTTCAAGAAAATATAGATATTTTTTAAATATAAACAAATTATTTTTAATAGTAATTTTTATTATTAAATTTTCTTATTAAAAAAAATATTTTAAATAATAAACGTTTAAATATTTTTATAATGGGAAAAGAATTTTTTTATAAATGTTATAAATGTGATTATGCCTAAAAACTAATATATTTAATAAATATAGTGTTTTATATTTTAAAATTAACATATTTTAATTTAGAAGAAAAATTGTGATGGAATAAACACTATTTTTTAACCAAGAACATTTAAATTATGTTATTCTTAATTTATGATCATTTTCTAAAATACATTAATTTTTCGTCAATAGAGAACAATAATGTTTCTAGGTATCATTATATTTTATGATATGATATTTATGTCATAATGATATAATAACTAATAAAACAAAATTTATGAAAAATTTATTTTTTTATGTTAATATTATTAATTGTAATATATACTATTAAAGTTGTTAAATTTTATTTTACTTTCCAAAGTAAAAAAGAATTATTTTTTTAACATTAGTTTGTGGAATATTTAGTTTTCCATGCCAAAAAAGTAGTAAATATTCTTCGTTTGTTATAGAGTATTAAATAATAATATCATATTACCAAAATATTCAAAAACAAAAGAGTAAAGCATGGGTATTCCATGGGTTTTTGTTTCCACAACCTAGTTTTCCAACACCTCTATTTTGATATTATCAAAACATTACTCCACTTCTCATATAATTATCTTCCCAATTATCCGGTTCCATTTCCTACTAATCAATTATATATGATTTTCTTGTGGATTTACATCCCATGGAGTCTCACCGAAGGTACCTAAAACCCTGTACTTTTCGTCCTCATGTTTCAAGAACAACTATTCAAGGTAAATGGAAATATTAACATCTCGTTTTAATTCAAGAGTCCTTTTTATGGAAAGTCTTCCAATTTCCAAGAAAAATAATTTTTTTCAACATTATATTACCAAAATACTGTATGATTAGTACTTTATGAATTAGATACCCTTTCTCCCCACTCATTTTACCATTTTATACATCCTTGTATTACACTATCATGCTACCAAATTTGATTCTAGAATTTTACTCCATTGTATGAGTAATTATATTTTCATTTTTATTTGACTTCAAAAATAACATTTCATTTTATTGGGTATTAAAATAGATTTATAAATGTAATATTAATTTATTGATTTACATACATAGAAGTCACATTACATTTCATTGGTTTTAAATGTCTTAATGATCATTTCTTTAAGATCAATTTTTCCATGATTTTTTATTAGAAACCCATTATTTATTATCCATGAGTTATTAGTGAAATGATTTGTTACTATATGTGTATCTCACAAGATATTAATCATTATTAATTGTTCATAGTAATTTCAATCTAATTTATTGGGTATCAATTTTAATCTCTAGATCTAACTTGTTTTATGATAACTTGGTTAATAAAATTTTTAAAAATAATTTATGACACCCCTATGACAAACATTTATAATGTGATTATGAATGTATCATTTAAATATTATAGCCCCATTTGCATTTTATGATTAATTTTCATATTATTATGATATTCCACTTTCCCATTATATATAGTTATGACTTTTGTTCTTATCGATTCCTCTCAATATCACATGTTATATGTCTCTCTACATTATTTCTCTTGCTGTAATTCATTCTCACCACTTTCCCCTAATTTATCCCCCTAGGAAATAAAATTCAGTAAAACTAACATACAGTGTACCCATGAAGATTTAATTCAATTTTATTAGAATAACGATTTATGTTTTCATGTATAATGGACCATATTTCCATGAAAATAAACATGAAAATTTCCACAGTATATACATTAAAATAGATATTTTTCTATTAAAAATGTAAGATTCTATAGTATGTATAAAATGAATTTATAGTTATTTTAATAAATTATTTCTTGAAATCATTAGGAAGACCCATAGAGAAAAGTATAAATTATTAGAAGAAGTAAATCACTCATTAGGTGGGTGAATTCCGTGTCTATAAAATTTTCTGTTAAAATTTGATATTTAAAATAATATCCCCTATTAAAATAAAATCAAAGTCAGTTTATAGTGAATTTATAAAAGTCCTTAAGATTTAATTCATTTCTCAATAGACTTATTAGTTCTCAGCTTTACCAATATAAAGATTAGTCAATCTTTTGAAACTAATTGACTGATTCAAAATAGATATAAACACTAGCTAAACTAATTATCAAATTTTAGTTTATCATAATGTGAAAAATACATATCATATTAAAACACAAGATAAACATCATAGTGGTAAAAAGAAGAGGTTCATTCTCAAGCTGAGACTTAGTCATCTCCACATGGTGATCACTGGCCTCCAAACTATTTATATTAATAAAAATTTGATCCACTCCTTCATCGGGGTTCAAAAAAGCACATAAGGAGGTCTAGGTCCAACATGACTACTACCACAGTTATTCATTGGAATACCATCAAATAGATCACACATGATCTATTCCACATTTCAACATGGGATACAAGATCAGAAAGGGATTGAGTGCAAGGATATTTTGGTATCCTGTAGTTATGCTCAGGAGACATTGTGTGTGACACAGCCAGATACACACATTACTCAAGAAGTAAACACAAGATCAAAAAACAGTTATAAAAAAAGAATAGATTTATGAAGTCTCTATGTGATGTGCAATAAAGCACTGGAATCAATGGATGTAGAGAAAATGATATTCAGGTCCTATTCTATAAGTTGGCTCCAAAACAGAGTATCGTAGTCTATATAATATAATTTCAAATTATGTAAATGATAGGCTCTTCATTGTCAGGATGTTCATCAAGCATCAGCAAGATGAAGCTTGTAATATTAGACATCTTGTATAGTCAAGCTTCTAGTTCTTCTATTTTTTGTATCTTTCATATGCTCACAGCTAACATTTTGGTTTTTTTGGCGTGTTTATAGACTCTCTTTTTAGGTTGAGCATGTGATCCTTTTAAACATCAAGGCCTAGTAGGAAAGAAGATCTCCCCATGTTTATGTACATCATACTATCTATGGAAAGTCCTACAGACAACATTAAATATTGTCAGAAACATTAATTTGTCTAAATATGACCGTTAGAAATAAATTTGAAGAAATAAATTTAAAAAAGTTATTTATGACTATTGATGAGTCATAATTATCGTTCAGTCATCATCATTCTATTAACATCAATGTGTCACCATCGATGTGTCATCTTCTGTGTGTCAACATTAGTGTGTCATCTTCAGTGTGTCATCATCGGTGTGTAATCTTCGGTGTGTCATCTTCCGTGTTCCATTATCGGTGTGTCATCTCCGGTGTGTCATCTTTGGTTGGTCATATTCAGTGTGTCGAACATCGGTGTGTCGAACATCGGTGTGTCAAACATCAGCGGCAGTGACCTTGAAAAGCTTATGAATTTTCTGTCTTACACATAACATTACAATATTAAGTGACATCCAAAAATACATGTAAAAATACAATTGTAAACATATTGATTCATAAATATATTTAGGGTATTGACTTAATGAAGTACATAGTTATGTATGAAATTATTGATTTACTTAGATATATTAAATGGCATGAATTAATAGTATATGTAGGTGGACATATATTTGTGATTATAAAAAATACTATAGAAATGAGGGTCCAACAATCTCCCCCTTTTTTATAATAAAAAATTAGAGCATACATGTAAATATAAGAAATAATAATAACTTAACTTTGCATAATCTTAAATATATTTCATTGTTCAATATAAAAAAATACTTCCCTTTTATGGGTTTTTAAAACATATCTCCCCGTCAATAAATGTATTATGCTGAGTACAAGCCATGTGCCATATGCCATAATTTTTCCCTGTTATATTAATAATGTATGCCTCTTATTTTTCTCCCCCTTTTGATATTTTAAAAAAAAGGAAAGGAAAGAAGAAAAATATCATATAAAAAAGAAGATAAAAAATAGTTCCATTAAGAAGAAAAAAGTACAGTCAATAAAAATAAGATAAATCCCAATAAAAGAAACAATCAATCCCTAAGGGTTTGGCTTCTGAGGGGCTTCTCTTTTATATTAATTATCCAGAGTAGGATGAGAAGGTCTGGGAGTGGAAGTGGGAATAGGTGGTCTGAAGATAACACTAGGCATGGAAATCTCTATAGGGACGTTGTCTTCAATACTAGGCCTTCCCTATAACAACACGAGACAGGGAGATTGAACTATAATTACTAGTCAAATATAGGAATGATCCTGGGAGACAGTCATTGGATCAAGAGGCCGTGAGGGAGTGCTAATGGAAGCAGTAGAAGGGGCACAATTGATTCAGCCTAGAAATGTAGGTACGGCTGAAGGAGGTTGATGAAATCATTTATGATTTCCCTACCATATTGCATAGATTTCTCGATGTTGTCCTTATTCTCACTGAATTTATTCAGTGGAGGGGTAAGCTCTATTAATTGTTAAACTTTTTTCTTGAATGCTTCTTTGACTAGAGGTATTCTGAGATTTTCTGCAAGAAACATGAAACTATTTTTTAGATCATTCTTTGTATAAATCCTTATAAATTACTTACCCAATTTATCTTTAATCTCTTTCTATGTAGTAGAGGCTTAATTTGTTTACTACCTGAATATATTGTACAGAAGGTATGTATTTCATTATAACTTTTCAAGAGTTTATTTGTCTGAAACACTAATAATTTAATGTTATTCTCTCATTTCATCCTTGAGAGATTCCAAATCTGCAACAGTAGCATTCCCACTCATATAGATGGAAGGGAATGTATTCATTTTTCTATTCTCTTCATTCCATTTCATCAGATTTACAATTAGTAAATGAGTCACAATGTTCCTAAGAACTAATTGTACACCACTAATGTAGGACTTGAAATCAGAGGTTTGAGAATATAACTCCTTTCTCATCTTCTTTACGTCACCTCTTAGCATGGTACTATATCAAATGATGGTTTATGATTTAGTAATTAGATTTGGTTGATTCTATTCGATCAACATCATTGTAATCTGTGATGAATCAACATCTGAAATACCAATCGACGTTGAGAATTTAATTCTAGGTACAACCAAGGCTTTCAATGACTCGCATATATCGTTTTTGAATTTCTACAAATCATCAATTGGGACATTGTCACTTGGAAATGTCTATGATACGGGCTCTACTGCTAGAGAAATAACTGGCATAATAGGTTCTTCATCAGTTTGCGCTTGTGGTGTTGGAAGAGGAGGCACCATCTCTTCATATGAGTCATATTACAACCCAACAAATGAATGTATCCTGGATCATTATTTAATTCTCGAGTACAGGTTCAATCTCTTTGTTCATTAGTGTCAATCCTGATCCTTCTTCCTCTAGGGTACTGAATAACATCAACCTCATTAGCTTCTTTATCCTATTTTATATTCGTAATGTCCTATTTGGGTACTGGTATCAACTGATCTAGAGGTTCTTCATGTGCTCCACCCACTTCATATTCTTCAAGTACTTCCTTAATTTGTGGAACTTGGTCCTGATATTCTTCCTCATGGACACCAGCTATAATATCATTTAATTCCGAAATGATTTCTTGATTTACAACATTATGATGGGGTGATCTATCTTCATGGCCAACATCTCTATGATCAATATCTTCATGTTCAATCGACTAAGCACCATTAAAAACACCATGTACATATTCATCACTGGATCTGCCAACTTCTTGTTGTCCCAATTTTAAAGAATCACTTACATGATCATCATTTCCTCCAACATCCTCATCATTATCATCAACATTATACTCCTCATTTTATTTATCTACATAACCTCCAACACCAGTAACCTCAGCCTCTTCCACATCCACGTCACCTAATAAGGATTCTCTTACGGGTATGTCTAATGTGGACTAGCAGGTCTATATGACATTTCCTTGGGACATTCATCAATATCATGATCACTCCTGTCATAAAAAAGGATATCTTTCTTTCCTTTTCACTTCAGTTTCAGCATCCTCATCCGAATAAAAAGGTTCTTCTCCTGGTTTGAAACCGAGATCAACATGATCCTTTTGTCTGATAGAATGGTCAATTGGATTAAAATCCTCATACATCTTTCCTCATCACCTAACCAGCATTTTATCCATGGGTTCTAGAATATATTTATACTTTTACAAATATCCATTTGAATGTAGAAACAACTACATGAAATTATCACTTCATCTTTATATTGTAACGCCCCGACCCCAGTTACCGAGATTCGGTGCATTATTACATAACATTGGAATTATCACAAAAAAGATCAAATCTCGAAAGAACGATTGGTTTAGTAGCCTTGGAAACACTAGATATATTCATAGTGAAAAACTACTACAACAACATAATGTCTCTATAGTCCACACTATTATCCCCTCATAATAACCTTGCAGGTCATTCATAACTTACTTCTTCACATCCTGGGAAAAATAAAACATAGAAAAGGGGTGATCTCAAATTCCCAGTAAGGATAACAATATAGCAGAACATTCAAAAATAATCATAAACATTTAAGGCAATGAATTACTAAAACAAAAGCCTTTTAAACTTGAACTTCAACATTGTATGGAAAAAGTAAAATGAAATAATTCCATTTACATATTCACATGGATATTCTACTAATCGAATAATCACATGAAATTTCAATAACCACTATCATAATGTTGGAATGCATAATGCTGAACTTTAATTTCTTTGTCAAGGCCTCATCCCAAGACCTAGGGGATAACTGTAACCGGAACCCAACCCGGAGTGCCTCTAATAATCGGACACCAACCCGGAGTGCCTCTAATAACCGGACACCAACCCGGAGTTCCTCTAATAACCGGAGACCAAACCGGAGTTCCTCTAATAACCGGAGACAAAACAGTAGGGCTTACTTTTACCGGTCGCCAACCCGGAACATACTTTTCTAGCACATTCATCTGAATGAAATGTTGAAATATAACATAAACATTCGGATTAAAAATAACTTATGAAAAGTCAATAATTTAAACAAAAACCATGAGTGACATAAGAATAACTTATCCACAGTCAAAAATATCACAAAACCTTCAATAAAATATGGATGTTTTGTATCATAATAACTCAACTTCAAATAAGCTTAAAATCCATCAAAGGATGTTGACATAGATGAAATCAAAACTATTTTAGGGAAATATCTCTTTTTTTAAAATCATTTTAAAAGTAACATAATTATAATATAATAAATACAATTTGAAAATATTATTATATGCTTCTAAGGGAATATTCTAAGATTTTATAATGGCGGAAAATAACCGCACCCGCCGTATAAGTTAAAAAAAAATTCTGACCTTAATTATGCCGAAAAGGTTAAAAAGCACCTTGTTTAGAAAATGACGGAAAGATTCCTTTATAAACCACTTATAAAAAGTCAAACAAGGGTATAAGTGACTTTAACCCATATTCTTGTAAATAGTAAAAATCTTTTAAAATACAATTTGAAGAAGCATGGATGTGGATGATAAAGAGATCCCAGTAGATTATTACGTATAAACAACCTCAGATAATGAAGTGATTGTGAAATAACCCTTACCTTGTATTTTTCCATGATTTGGGTGGTTAACCTCCTGTATAATAGTGTAATAATTGTTATTTAATTATACAATAATCATATATATTAATATGATATCATATATGATCTTTTAACTTCGCTTTGTTAATAATATCCTAGTATTATCGTTGTTTGGGGTGTTAACTTACTCGTTTTCTTTTATATGTTTTGTTACGTAAGCCATGTTTGTAATTGATAGGTTGTATATTATTAATATCCATAATGATATAAAGTCCTTAAACATCATTTTTAAATCATCAAATGATAATTATAATTTAATGGATACGATGGAGAATGAATCTCATCGCATTCGTGGAGACGGTAGTCCGTACGTACGCACAAGCGACAATATCATTATTTTGATATTAAAATAATATTTAAATGGATGGTATATCATATATACAGAATCATTAAAATTTTATATTTATTATTTACATGAGTTACACATCATTATTATACCTATCCAAATAATAATATATTGAATAACAATTACACCACGACGTGGAGATGGTAAGCCGTGCCTACGCATGTATGGTGACATGTTATTAAAAGGGTCGATAGAATACTAAATATGGTTGTACCATATTTATAATAAAATCACAGTATATATATGATACTGGAGTTATTATTTTAAAATGGTAACAACAAAGGAAGAAGAAGTGGAAGAAGAAAGGAACTTTGAAAAGGGTGGTGAAATCATTACCTCTTCTTCGAGTTCTTCCTTTTGATTTGATCAAAAGGGCTCCATAGGTTGGCATTCTGATCAATTTAAGGCCTCTAGGTTGTAGTGAGGGAAGTTGGGAGAGTATTTGGGCAGAGTTTGGCAGAACCAAAAGGCTTTTAAGGTGTGAGTAAATGAGAAGGAGGAGTTCCCTTTTATAAGAGGGGTGAGGGGCACCTTTGGAAAAGCTAGAAATATTAATTTATAATAAATTCATATTCGGTTTCTAATGGCTCTAAAGTTGATTATTTAAATGTTAAGGTGGGGATGGGTCTAAAACCACTCAACCAATAGAATTTGGACAGGTTTGGGTTCTTATATTAACCTTATCTTTAAGTATTAACTCTTAGTTAATTAGTTTCACATTTACAATGTCTCTTTGTATTTTTATATAATATGGTTAATAAACATACTATATACATTCAAGCGACCCCCAAGTGGTGGATTAATGATACACCTATCATGATATAAGTCTCTTGGAAGAACCTTAGATTTTTAGGAATTTAATATCACTTAATAATATAATATTTGTTTTAACAACTCTTTTATGTCAATTTTGACACTATTCAATAGTTGATTTTTGTGAAACTCATAACAGAATGATTACTTCGAACAAATTTAATTAAATTATTCCTAACATGTCATATTAATTTATAAAATTAGTGTAATTCATAAGAAATCTCAAATTATATTTATTTGGGTATTTATAATATCAATTATTTTAAATTTTCACTATTATGGGAATTACTGCATCATCATTGTGTCATAACTAAATTAAATTATTTAATGTTTAAAAATTATAAATAAAATATCATTTTGTAGGAAATATTTTTATCTAATGAATATTTATAGTCGAAAATCCAAAATATATAACCCTATGTAAAAATTGTTTTTCTAAAAGATATATGATTGTGTCATTTTTGTATTAATTTTAACTAAATTAAAATAAAGTGTCCCTATCACCTACAAGTGGCTCCATGGGGTCCCAAAATCGACCCAAAGATGCCTATGTTCGACCATGTATCAACCAATAAGGTTATGACACGTTTTAGGGTAATTTAGTATTATTATAATATTATTTTTTAACCCTTATTTACCGGATTTACCCTTAACCTTGGTAAATAAAATATTTACCGCAGTAATTATTCAAAATGTCTAAGAATAAAAGTTACATATTTACACAATTTGAACATCCTGATTCCAAATATGGAATCCATTTTTTCAAATTCGAAACATAGAAGTGGCAGATATTAATTTAAAATTAATTCCCGCTGTCAAAACAAAATGCGTGTTTTTAAGAAATAATAACTATCAAAAGATTGACACTTGTTTATGTTCGATATAATTGTAAAATTACGTCCAATAACCAAAATTATATTTAATGGTAAAAATATGTTCTAAATATACTTTTAAACCACTCAAATTCATAATTTATCACTATTAATTATTTTGATTAAAAAGTTGTTTTTAATTAAAATTTAGTAATTTTCACTATTCATCAAAATATTAAAGTTATCCGAAACTACCAAAATTTCACCTTAGGCTAAATTAGATATTCCGAATCCAAAAATGAAGTCCATTTTGAAATATAAAATATATATAATTTCAAAAAGTAGGTATTACTATTCATAATGGCTAGTTCGATTTGTTGTAGTGTGTGTTAGAACTCGAAGTTGCGTACAACACACGCTACTGTATTATTCAAAGGAAAGTGTACCGTGGAAGCTTGGGATGTTTAATTTTAAATTTTCGATGTCCCCATTTAGTCAAAAAGTTTAAAATATTGTATTTAAAAAGGGGTCACTATTAAAGTTGGTAAAAGTGCAATACTGAAAATGAATTTGTTCTTACATTATGTCTAAAAAATTCATAATATGGATTCTAAAATTATAGGGATTATATTAAGTTTAAAATTTAGTTAATACTATTCATAACCTCTTTTCAACGTCTTTTTTGGTAAGTCATGGTCTGCTTGAACCCGGTGTTGCGTGTAGTGTAAGTTATTGAATTATTTTGAGGAAATAACACACTATGAAATCTTGGGGTGTTACATTCTCCCCTCCTTCAATAAATTGCGTCCTCACAATTTGAAAATGTTCTTCGAAAATAAACGGTTTAAAATATAAAATATCTTTGTGGAAAAACCCACATTGGAAATTAGGTTACTAAAATCTAGTCTTAATATGAGGAAAATAGAAATGAAAGGGTCACCACCAAATTATGATCTCAGTTAGGAGAACATTGGTGGTAATTAGAGAAATATAATTGGAGGAAAATCATAAATATTAATAGTTTGTGATTGAGGTCATAAATCACAAACAAGTATAAAATTGAGGTCCTTAAATTCATCAATCTATTATGATTTGAAATATCATCGGTTCAACAAAACATAGGGTATTGGGATAAAACTTTTTTGACGTTTCAAAATATCTTAGTTTAAATCCCACATCAAAAAATGAATTAATGAGGACTCTATTTAAAATAAAGAGTGGAAAGTATGAAGATTACCGAAAATAACACATACTAGGGTTCCATGTAGGAAAATATGGATATGGAAGAGTAATCTAACCATCAATTATCTGATGGAGACTGGTAGAGGACATGGCTATGAAAATGCCAACAATCCCAAAGCCACAAATTAGTGATGATTTAAGGTACCATCTAGGAAAAAAAATTTGTTCTAAGTTCCTTTTATTAATGTTGAGGAATTTCTTTATGAGATTGGCTAAAATCATAAGGAGATATACTTACTTTATAATTAGAGTTTTATCCATTAATAAATTTCTACCACAAACTCATCTTTCTCTCTAAAAGATAATAGAACGTAAAAAATTCTATTTATATTATTCGTACAGGGTTCCAAAATAAATGACTTTATAATTCATCTACCAGATCTTTTAAAAAAAACTACATTATTTAATCCAGTACATCTCGTGGGCCAGTGGTAGGTGATGCACCCTTGTCGCCCTTTGGTTGTGGGTTCAAGTCTCGTGGCCTTGCCGGACGTGACAGGTTGCCGCCCGACCTCCGGGTTGTCATTTTATGGCAATCCAAAATAATCCAAACTAGAACTATCCAAAATACTTTAGTCCAAAATTTATAAGGAAGGTAAACACAATGAAGATCCTTTTTTTAAGCGTAATAACTTATGATCACCTTCATCATGTATTCTTTTAAAACACTGCAACATCCTGAATTATCATAACACCTTATTAATTACCTTCATGGTCCCTTATTCCTTATAGAATAATATATATACTCCTTCAATCCAAAAATGTTGTAAACCCCAACAATGATGGAATATAAAAATCATTAATCAGTTTCAAGGTAGTCAAGAATATCCAATATAATTTATCCAAAACAATCATGTATTATTCTAAAATCACTACCTCGGTATCAGAACCATATTATTGTTTCTCTTTCTCTCGACCATATATTTTCCAAAAAATTAACCTGCTATTGAGTCACTTTTTTCTTTGTTTCCCACAATCTCATGTCCATAATGAAATAGTACTGCAGTACAATCCTTATATACTCCATAATTATTATAACAAGTACATTGTTGATACAACACTCAAATGACATAATCAATATAATAACTCTAATCATTTCTCTTCATCTGTGGTAGTATCATAATTTGATTATTATCCAATAGCATCATTTGCGGCATAGTCTGATGACTGAGACATAGGCTCACATAGTGTCCAAACACCTTCCAAATGAAGCATTGTACATTTGAAACCATTTTCTTACCCTTGCAGTCATGTACTTTGTGCCCATTTCCTCCACACTTATAACAAACTCTCATTCCTTTTAGGCAAGTTCGAGGTTTTTTCTTTCCACAGTTATCACATATGGGAAAATTCTTCTTTTCCCTCTTCCCTTTATCCATATTTTTCTCTTCCATCCTTTTCTTATCTTTCTTCCCTTCAAAGCCATAGGACTCAGTAAAATCTTTACTTATCTTATCAACACATGATATTATTTCTTCATATGATGATAATACATGGGAGACTATTTCTCTTATAAATTCTGGCTTAAGACCATGAAATATATGATCCTTCTTTCTCTTTGGATTATGTGCATTGTTGGAGTTATCATTCCTTCTGCTGGGCGTCATTTCTAAACAATGGCATACACTATATTAGTTTATTAATAACAATACCTAATCCCAAACTTGTAAAACACATAACATAAATTAAATAGTTTATGGATATAATCCATAATCATAAAAATGTCTCCTTTGAGGAAGTAAATCCACATAAACCCTTCATAATGGTTTGTAATGAAAATGAGAATTATCCTAAGCATATCCCTCGGGAGTGTCGTAACCAAGAGTGCAACAAGGCCCGTTGTCGTGCACCAGTTCCCGTTTGTGTCTAGCTCAAAGCGGTGTTTTCGGGTTTTACCCCTAGGTACATCTGTGCCAGAGCCGCCTCTGCCTGCTCGTATCCAGAATGGGATGTATTGCTCGGAAAACTCACAAAATCTCTACAAAACCAAAATTCTAGGAAGTTATTCTATACTAATCATCAAGTTCCATCTTACGTCTATGTTCTCTAATCAGAGTTTACCTAAATCTAGTTTCCAAGGTTTGTACTAAACTTCCTCTGATACCAACTATAACGCCGCGACCCCAGTTACCCAGAGTCGGTTCATTATTACATAAAATTGGCATGATCACAAGAAAGATCAAATTTCAAAAGACCAATTAGTTTAGTAGCCTTGGAAACACTAGATATATTCATATAGTTTTGCATTATATCATAAAGTGAAAAACTACTACAACAAGCTAATGTCTCCATAGTCCACACTATTATCCCCTCATAATATCCCTGCAGGTCATTCATAACTTACTTCTTCACATCCTGGGAAAAATAAAACATAGAAAAGGGGTGAGCTCAAATTCCCAGTATGGATAACAATATAGCGGAACATTCAAAAATAAGCATAAACATTTAAGGCAATGCATTACTAAAACAAAAGCCTTTTAAACTTGAACTTCAACATGGTATGGAAAAAGTAAAATGAAATAATTCCATTTACTTACTCACATGGATATTCAACTAATCGAATAATCAAATGCAATTTAAATAACCACTTTCATAATTTTGGAATGCATAATGCTGAACTTTAATTTCTTTGTCAAGGCCTCATCCCAATACCTAGGGGCTAACTGTAACCGGAACCCAACCCGGAGTGCCTCTAATAACCGGACACCAACCCGGAGTGCCTCTAATAACCGGACACCAACTCGGAGTGCCTCTAATAACCGGAGACCAAACCAGAGTTCCTCTAAAAACCGGAGACCAAACCGGAGGGCTTACTTTTACCGGTCCCCAACCCGGAACATACTTTTCTAACACATTCATCTGAATGAAAGGTTGAAATATAACATAAACATTCGGATTAAAAATAACTTATGAAATTTCAATACTTTAAACAAAAACCATGATTGACATAAGAATAACATATCCACAGTAAAAAATATCACAAAACCTTCAATAAAATATGGATGTTTTGTATCATAATAACTCAACTTCAAATAAGCTTAAAATCCATCAAAGGATGTTGACATAGATGAAATCAAAACTATTTTAGGGAAATATCTCTTTTTTTTAAATCATTTTAAAAGTAACATAATTATAAAATAATACATACAATTTGAAAATATTCTTATAAGATTGTAAGGGAAGATTCGACGATTTTATAACGGCGGAAAATAACTGCACCCGCCGTATAAGTTAAAAAAAACATTCTTACCTTAATTATGTCGAAAAGGATAAAAAGCACCTTGTTTGGAAAATGACGGAAACATTCCTTTATAAACCACTTATATAAAGTCAAAAAAGGGTATAAGTGACTTTAACCCATATTCTTGTAAATAGTAAAAATGTTTTAAAATACATTTTGAAGAAACATGGATGTGGATGATAAAGAGATCCCAGTAGATTATTACGTATAAACAACCTCGGATAATGAAGAGATTGTGAAATAACCCTTACCTTGTACTTTTCCTTGGTTGGGGTAGGTTAACCTCCTGTATAATAGTGAAATAATTGTTATTGAATTATACAATAATCATATATATTAATATGATATCATATATGATCTTTTAACTTCGCTTTGTTAATAATATCTTAGTATTATCGTTGTTTCGGGTGTTAACTTACTCATTATATTTTATATGTTTTGTTACGTAATCCATGTTTGTAATGGATAGTTTGTATATTATTAATATCCAGAATGATATCAAGTCCTTAAACAACATTTTTAAATCATCAAATGATAATTATACTTGAATGGATACGATGGAGAATGAATCTCATCGCATTCATGGAGACGGTAGTCCGTACGTACGCACGAGCGACAATATCATTCTTTTGATATTAAAATAATATTTAAATGGATGGTATATCATATATAAAGAATCATTAAAATGTTATATTTATTATTTACATGAGTTACACATCATTATTATACCCATCCAAATAATAATATATTGAATAACAATTACACCACGACGTGGAGACGGTAAGCCGTAAGTACGCACGTATGGTGACATGTGATTAAAAGGGTGGATAGAATAATAAATATGGATGTACCATATTTATAATAACATCACAGTATATATATGATACTGGACTTATTATTTTAGAATGGTAACAACAAAGGAAGAAGAAGTGGATGAAGAAAGAAACTTGGAAAAGGGTGGTGAAATCATTACCTTTTCTTCGAGTTCTTCCATTTGATTTGATCAAAAGGGCTCCTTAGGTTGGCTTTCTGATCAAACTAAGGCCTCTAGGTTGTAGTGATGGAAGTTGGGAGAGTATTTGGGTAGAGTTTTCCCAAACCAAAAGTCTTTGAAGGTGTGAAGAAATGAGAAGGAGGAGTGCCCTTTTATAAGAGGGCTGAGGGGCACCTTTAGAAAATCTAGAAATATTAATTTATAATAAATTTATATTCGGTTTATAATGGCTCGAAAGTTGATTAATTAAATGTCATGGAGGGGATGGGTATAAAACCACTCAACAAATATAATTTAGACAGGTTTGGGTACTTATATTAACCTTATCTTTAAGTATTAACTCTTAGTTAATTAGTTTCACTTTTACAATGTCTCTTTGTATTTTTATATAATATGGTTAATAAACTTACTATATACATCCAAGCGACCCCCAAGTAGTGAATTAATGATACACCTATCATGATATAAGTCTCTTGGCATATCCTTAGATTTTTAAGAAGTTAATATCAATTAATAATATAATATTTGTTTTAAAAACTCTTTTATGTCAATTTTGACACTATTCAATAGTTGATTTTTTTGAAACTCATAACAGAATGATTACTTCAAACAAATTTAATTAAATGATTCCTAACATTTCATATTAACTTATAAAATTAGTTTAATTCATAAAAAGTCTCAAATTATATTTATTTGGGTATTTATAATATCAATTATTTTAAATTTTCACTATTATGGGAATTACTGCATCATCATTGTGTCATAACTAAATTAAATTATTTAATTTTTAAAAATTATAAATAAAATATCATTATGTAGGAAATCATTTTATCTAATGAATATTTATAGTCGAAAATCCAACATATATAACCCTATGTAATAATTGTTTTGCTAAAAGATATATGCTTGTGTCATTTTTGTATTCATTTTAACTAAATTAAAATAAAGTGTCCCTATCACCTACAAGTGGCTCCATGGGGTCCCAAAATCGACCCAAAGATGCCACTTGTCGAACATATATCAACCAATATGGTTAGGACACGTTTTAGGGTAATTTAGTATTATTATAACATTATTTTTAACCCTTATTTACCTGATTTACCCTTAACCATGGTAAATAAAATATTACCGCAGTAATTATTCAAAATGTCTAAGAATAAAAGTTACCTATTTACACAATTTGAACATCCTGATTCCAAATATGGAATCCATTTTTTGAAATTCAAAACCCAGAAGTGGAAAAAATTAATTTAAAATTAATTCCCGCTGTCAAAACAAAAAGTGTGTTTTTAAGAGATAATAACTATCAAAAGATTGACACTTGTTTATGTTCGGTATAATTGTAAAATTACGTCCAATGACAAAAATTATATTAAATGGTAAAAATATATTCTAAATATACATTAAAACCACTCAAATTCATAATTTATCACTATTAATTATTTTGATTAAAAAAGTTGTTTTTAATTAAAATTTAGTAATTTTTACTATTCATCAAAATATTAAAATTATCCGAAAAGTACCAAAATTTTACCTTAGGATAAATTAGATATTCCGAATCCAAAAATGAATTCCATTTTGAAATATAAAATATATATAATTTCAAAAATTAGGTATTACTATTCATAACGGCTAGTTTGATTGGTTGTAGTGTGTGTTAGAACTCGAAGTTGCGTACAACACACGCTATTGTATTATTCAAAGGAAAGAGTACCATGGAAGCTTGGGATGTTTCATTTTAAATTTTTTATGTCCCCATTTAGTCAAAAAGTTTAAAATATTGTATTTAAAAAGGGTTCACTATTAACGTTGGTAAAAGTGCAATACTGAAAATGAATTTGTTCTTACATTATGTATAAGAAATTCATAATATGGATTCTAAAATTATAGGGATTATATAAAGTTTAAAATTTAGTTAATACTATTCATAACCTCTTTTGAACGTCTTTTTTGGTATGTCATGGTGCGCTTGAACTCGGTGTTGCGTGTAGTGCAAGTTATTGAATTATTTTGACGAAATAACACACTATGAAATCTTGGGGTGTTATATATATTCCACTAAACCTAACCTTTTTAACATGATAGAGATAATCCCCGAATCATAACAACATGTTGCCTTCATGGAAGGATTCGTCAAATCAATGTCATGTACCATTTTATACCTACACGGATTCACTTTTATCCCATGTTTCCAGAAATGGATCTGAAATACATTCGAATACATCATAGAAAAGTAATCTCCCTTCATTGGGAAGATTTGTTTTTGTATAAACATAAAATTCAACCGTACATCTCCTTCAAACTCACTCACTATAATCCTCATAGATTATCCATTTCTAGTTAGCTCATTCAGAGTGCCATCAAAATAGAATAAATTAGAGGAAGGTGGAATATTACCTAGATAATCAGCATAGAAACCTTCACGGGGCTTCTCCAAGCACTCAGCCCATTCCTTAAACGAAAAATCTATTTAATTTCCATTTTCGACTGACTTCATTTTAGCATTATCATCTTCATCTTGAGATATATTCAAATGTCAATAAAATTAATGTACTATTTGGGTATAATAAGTCCTTTCATTATTAGAGAACCAGCTTATCCATCATTGAGATTTCATCACTCTTAATAAAAATGACTAGTATGATTGAAGCCACTCATTATATACTTCATTTTCAGCCGTAACCACTCAGCTTTCCAAGCCCAGCTTTACAATCCCACTGGACACCCCTTTCTGATGCTTAACAGGTGAAGATTTTCTTGGCTCTTCCATAGCATGGATGGTCCTTTCCATTTCGAGGTTTCATATACCAAAGGAGTTCAGAGTTCGCTGGTCGAGAGATAGAGTGAAAAAGGGTAGAAGGCTTTACGGTAGTGGGATGTTGAAAGGTCGTGATGGATCAAACATAGAATATTATTTTGGGATTGTGAATCGTAAAGCATTCAATTTAAACTAGGAAAAAAAGAATACCTAAACAATGTCGTTTTATTTAAAATAGATAGAATTACAAAATCAAACTTCAATAAATCAGTGTTATTGAATCAATTTTACACAATCGGTTTCAGGGATCAGTTTCACAAGATCAGTTTCAAGGATAAGTTTCACAAGATTGGTATCAAGGATCGGTTTCACTAGATCAGTTCCAAGGATTGGTTTCACAAGATTAATTTCAAGGATCGGTTTCACAAGATTGTTTTCAAGGATCACTTTCACAAGAGATGTTTAATGGATCAGTTTCATAAGATCTATTTCAAGGATTGGTTTCACAAGATTGGTTTGAAGGATTAGTTTCACAAGATCGGTTTAAAGGATCAGTTTCCGAAGATCGATTTTATGGATCAGTTTCACAATATTGGTCTCAAGGACCAGATTCACATGAAAGGTATCAAGGATCGGTTTGACAAGATCGGCTTCAATTATTACTTTGACAAGAACTTTTTCAAGGATCAGTTTCATGGATCGGTTTGACAAGATAGGTTTCAAGGATTGGTTTGACATGACTTGAATGATTTATCATTCCTAGTTCATGTTTGATATAGTTCATTCTCTTAGTTTTTAGGGGTTTAGTTAATATATCTGCATCCTTATGATCATTCCCAATAAACTAAAGAATTACATCCTCTTTTTTAAAATGATCTCTCAAAAAGTGATGTCTTACATCACTATGCTTTGTTCTAGAATGATAAATTGGATTCGTAGAAATTATAATATCACTCATATTATCACAGTTTATAGGGATATTTCGAAATTGAATTCTATAGTCTAATAAGGTTTGTTTCATCAACAAAATTTGTCCACAACAACTTGCAACTGCAATGTATTCTACTTCAGTAGTTGATAATGCAACTGAATTTCGTTGTTTACTACACCATGTTATTAAAGACTTCCACAAAAAGTGAAATGTTCCACACATACTCTTTCTATATGACTAGAATCCACCAAAGTCAGAATCTAAATATCTAAATAAATAAAAAGTTTTCCCTTTATTATATAACAATCCTTAATTAGTTTTATACTTTAGGTATTGAAAAATTCATTTAACATTATTTAAATGTGTCTCCTTTAGGTTTACATGAAAGCTTGCACAGATACTCACACTAAACATAATATCTGGCCTACTAGTAATTAAGTACAGCAAACTCCCAATCATTCCTCTGTAAGAAGTTTGATCAACTAATTTTACATTATCATCAAGATCGAACTTACATGTAGTACTCATTGGATTTTCACTACTCTTAATGATATCAAATCCATATATTTTCAAAAGACCATTTTTGTACATACTTTGATTTAAAATAATACCTTCTTTATTTTGAAATATTTAAAATCCAGAAAAATATTAATGGTCACCCATTAAACTCATTTCAAACTCACTTTTCATTATTTTTTAAAAATCATTACATAATGAATTTGTAGTAGATCCAAAGAGAATATCATCTACATATATTTTGTCTATTAAAACTTCCTTTTAAATTATTATTTTAAATAATGTAGGATATGAAGGTTCTTTTGTATAGCCTTTTGAAATAAGATAATTAGTCAACCATTCATAACAAGATCTTGGAGCTTGTTTCATCCGGTAAAAAGCTTTAGATAATTTGGACTCCTGATTTGGAAAATGTGGATTTGAAACCCCTAGGGGGTTTTCAGAAAAACATCCTCAACTATATAACCATTTTAGAATTAACTTTTGGCATCCATTTGATAATTCCAAAATCCTAGTTCGCTGAATAGGCATGTATGATCCTAATTGCTTCATGTCTAGATATTGGTGAAAAGGTTTCTTCATAATCAATTCCCTCTTCTTGATTACATACATGTGCAACTATTCTATCTGTCTTTCTAACTATATTTCCAGATTCATGTACATTATTTCTAAACAACCATTTGGTTCCAATGGTCAAAGTATCATTCGATCTATCTATAAGTTTCCAAACATTATTTCATTCAAATTGATTCAGTTCTTCTTCCATGGGCATTACCCAAAACTCATCTATAATTGCTTAATTGAAATTTTAAGGTTCAATAAGTGACCTGGAGGATTGATGTTCTAACCATTTTCTCAATGAAGCTCTTTTTTTTGTTCTTCTATCTAAATATCCAATAACAACATCTAGGGGATGATTTTTAAGTGTCCTAGTTGGTCTAGAGAATGTAGGACTTGATATTTCATGTTGTTCAGGTTGATCTGGTTCACTATGGTTAGGATCTGAGGAATTTCTAGAACTAGATGCTTTCACAGATTCCTTCATATGATGATTTTAGGTTTTATCATTAATGTCGACATTGAGCATATCCTCTTAAATATTTTCTATTGAGGTCTTGGGGTCGTGTGGATCTACATCATCAAATTTGATAAATATAGATTCTTCCACAAATTTGGTTTTCTTATTAAAGTCCATATAGGCTTTTCTTGAAATAGAATATCCAAGTCATATTCCTTCGTCACTTTTGGAGAAAAATTTATCTAAATTATCTTTAGTGTTCAAAATTTAAACATTCCATCCAAACAAATTAAAATAACCTAATTTGGGTTTCCTATTATTCCAAAACTCATAATGAGGTTTTTTATGAATGGGTCTGATTAAGTCTCTAATTATTATATTGTATGTTGTATTAGTAGATTCATCCCATAAATAAATAGGTAGGTCATATTCATTGAGCATAGTTCGGGCAATTTCTTGTAGAGTTCTATTTCTTCTTTCTACTGCACCATTCTATTGAGGTGTCCTAGGAGCATAAAATTTTTGATTATAGACATTTAGTGAGAAAAATGCTTCAAAATCATGATTCTAAAACTCACGACTATGATCACTTTTTATGTATTTAATCTTATGTCCATTAATATTTTATACAGTCCTAGCAGACTTGGTAAAGGGTGAACATGCTTCCCTTTTGTGATATAGGAAAATGTTCCAGGTGTACCTAGATAAATCATTTACAAGAACATAAACATGGTCCTTCCCATTGAGACTCAAAACACTAGATATTCCAAAAATGTCCATGTGAACAAAATCCAGATGTTGGGAATTAGTTACTTATTTCATTAGTTTGAAAGAGATTTTATGTTGTTTTCCTTTTTGACAATGATTGCATACTTTACTATTTGGATACTCAAATTTGGTTACATATTTAACTAAAACATTTCTAGTTAACTACCTAAGAGAGTGTATGTTGGAATGTCATTGTCTTCTCTGCCAGAGCCAAGACACTTTTTCAAATGCATTTAGACAAGAGACATTTTCTGAGTCTAGTGTGTCTAGATTTATATCTTATACATTTTCATTTCTAAAATCATTATATACTATGTTTTTCATGAAATAAAAAACATGCAATGAATAATTTTTTAATTTAAAATTAATTACATCATCAAAAAATTGATATATGATGAGAATTTTATACTTAAATCCATCAATGTAGAGTACATTAGAAATTGAAATAGAGTTAGGTTTACTATTATGTCCAAGGCTGATGATTTTTCTGTTATCATTGTCACCAAATGTGATATTCCCTCCATCAATCTTCTAAAGGCTTTTAAATCATGAATTTTACCCTATCATATGTCTTGAACAACTGCTATCCAAGTACCAACTATTTTTACAGGAGCACATTAAATAGTTTACATACAAAAATGTTCATCCAGGAAACGACTTGGGAACTATTATTTGTCTGGGTCAACATATATTAGTGATATAAGACATATGAACCCACAACTATCTTATGGGTTTTCTATATACAGAATATAATGTGTTTGAATAGTAAAATTTGTTTGGTCCAGAAGAATTAGATACAATAAAATAATTCTTGGAATTAGAACATGTTGTAAAATTATTGTTTTTGAAAATGGTAGTAGATTTTATAGATCTGGTTACAAAATGTGATTTGGATAAATTTCTTGGACCAGGTTGATATCCTATTCCTGATGTATACTTTGGGGCTATTTTACTACCAAGCATTTAAGTAAGATTACTTTTCCCATTGGTAAATTTTTCCATGTCTTTCATTAATTTATCATTAACCATTTTCAAGTAATTTTTTTCTATGAGTTGTCATACATTTTTCTCTTTTTTAGTTGTATGTTCAGAGTTAATAGTCACAGTAAGAGCATTATGTTTCATCAAAGACTTGTACTTATCGTTCAACTCATTTCATGTTTCTTCTGGAATATTACAAAAATTTGAATAATTCATCATTTTTAATATTCTTTGATTCACTTTCAGATTAATCAAAATTATGCATATAATAGTCTAAGTTTACCTCAGGTGTTCTTGCCATAAAACATATATTAGCCATATCATCTTTCTCATTTTTAGAAGAGGCATATTAACATGAGCTGTCCTCGGAGGCATTCCAGGTGGCCCTCATTGACTTCTAATATCTTCTATCATTATTTTTATAATTTTTCTTGTATTTTAACTTCGGCCAGTGTACCATAAAATGTCCTTTAATTTTACATTCATAGAAGATTATCTCTTCTGGTTTATCATTCCTCTTCCTATCCCTTTTCCTATTTCCCTTTTTATCATACTTTCCATTTTAATTGAGATTTTTGAAAAAATGCAATTTCCTATGAAATTTATTGAATCATCTAGCCAACTGGGCCATTTCTTCATCATTGTCCGAAACAACTTTATCACTGAATTAGCTTTCAATTGTAGATTGAACTTTCTCCATGTCTTTACTTTGATAATCAGTTGTCTTGAAAACTACAAACATTCATTTTGGTTCTCTTATATTTCATTTAACTTTAATTCGCATTCATAAATCATTAAATTTCCAATAAATTACTTTACTGGCATCATATCAATATCGCAATATTCTCATATTGATACAGACGTTCCACACCATCTTTCTTGAAAGAATCACAAAAACTGCATAATATTCTCTTTGGATTTTATTTCTCTTCCTAAAGAAATCATGGTATTCACAATTTCCTAGACCCATAGATGCATATTAGAAATAAACTCATCATGCTTCTTTCTAAAGTTGAAATATTTAATAGTATATGTATTTAATCTAATTTCATTAAAATTAGATGGTCCCTCCTGAGAAACAAGCAGAGTGTGCCAAATCTCATGTGCAATTTTACAGGAAGAGATATAGTTAAATTCGTCATCTCCTAGTTCACAGTATGGAGCATTCGTTGCAATAAAATTATTGTTAAAGGTGGTGTTTGTAGGTTCATCCCAAGTGTTTCTAGAAATTTTAGGAACTGTTTATATACCTTCAATAGGAGTCCGAATTTTAAATCCCATGATTTCTAGATGTATTTTCATCTTAATATTCTACGAAGAAAAATTACTTCAATAAATGAAAACTTCTCTATTGGTAGTATCCCCTTATAATCTATTATCCATGTTAAAGATTGTAAAATAGTTTTAAAGTGACAAAAATTTAGAAATAATAATAATTTTGAGATCATTGAAAAATAACTATAATCATAGGTGACATGATTTGAATGTTGACAATATCTCTTAAATCCATCTAATACCAAATATTGGTCGGAGTAGATCACTCAAGAGGGGGACGAATTGAGTGGCTATAAAATTTTCTGTTAAAAGTGGTTCTGTAAAATAAAATCCCATATTAAAATAAAATCAATGTAATTTTGTAGTGAATTTATAAAATTCCTAAATGTTAAATTAATATCTCAAAAGATTGATTAGTTATCAGCTTTTCCAATCCAACGATTAGTAAAACATTTGAAACTAGTCTACTGATTCGAAACAGATATATAAACTTTCCAAACTAACTACAAATTTTCAGTTTATTTTAATGTGAAAAATACATATCAGATTAAAACACAAGACACACAACACAACATTTATGAAAATAAGTTTAGTCTCATGTGGATATTCATCCTCTCCTATTAGTGATCACTTGACTCCAAGAAATTTATATTAATATACTTTTGATCCACACCCTGGATCAGGGTTCACAAAAACACACAGGGTTTTCCAGGTCACACTTGGCCTCTACCATAGTTATTTAGGGGAAAAAAATAAAACAGATCACATATAATCACTTTCATAGTTCTACATGGGGTAAAAGTGTAAAAAGTGATTGACTGTTAGGATATTTTAGTATCCTTCAGATATTCTCAGGAAACAGTGTATGTGACACAAACAGATACCCACAATGCTGAAACAGTAAACACAAGATCACAACAGAGTTATAAATGATGAATAGAGTTTAGAAATCTCTGTTTGTTGTGAAGTAAATATCTGGACTCAATGGATGTAGATAAAATGATATTCAAGTACTCTTCTAGATGTTCTATCCAAAACAGAGCATTGTAGTCTCTTTAATCTAGCTTATAGGAATGTAAAGGTTCTACTCATCAATGTTAGGATATTAAGCAAGATTATGTATGATACAACTTGTAATATTAATCTTCTTGTATACTCAAGCTTTGAGTTATTATATTTTCAATATCTTTCATATTCACACAGCCAATCTTTTTGTTTTTCTAGGGGTCCAATGTCTCTCTTTTTAGGTTGAGCTTGTAATCCTTCTAGACTTCATGGTCCAGTTGGCATGAAGACCTCCCCACATGTATGTTTCTCTTACTATCTATGGATAATCCTACATACAACATTAAATAATGTCATAAACATTAATTTTTGTAAATATTACCATTAGAAATAAATTTGAAAAAATAAATTCGAAACATTAATTTATGACTATAGATGATTCATAAGAATCGGTCTGTCATAATCGACATGTTATCATCAGTGTGTCATCATTGGTGTTTCATATTTAGTGTGTCAACATTGGTTTGTCATCTTCTGTGTGTCATCTTTGGTGTGTCATCTTCAGTGCCTCATCTTCGGTGTGTCATCTTCGGTGTGTCATCTTCGGTGTGTCATCATCGGGGTTTCATGTTCGGTGTGTCAAATATCAATGTGTCGAACCTCGGTGCTAGTGGCTCTAAAAATCTTATGAAGTGTCTATCTTACACATAACATTACTAGACTAAGTGACATCCAAATATACATTTAAAAATAAACTTTTAAACATATTGATTCATATATTTATATATATATATGGCATTGGCATATTGATGTATATAGTTTTTTTATGAAAAAATGGATTTACTTAGTGATTTTAAATGGAATGAAATTGTAGTATATGTAGGTTGACATATATTTGTGTTTATGAAATATACTATAGCATAGAGGGTCCAACATAAATATTGGAATTCAACATGGGATTTTATTTCAGTTTTATGTATGGGGTTTCTAGGAAAAAAAATATCTATCTGGATATAAACAAGTGGATTCTCCTCTAGCACAAATTAAACTAGGGAAAGCACCAACAAAAATTTCTTTACAGTAGTCTGGAATGAGGACTAGTGCATGAAATTTGGATTTATTTCACTCCTAGTTTGACACTCCTAAGGGATATGTTAGGTTAATCACAATATTTTTGTCAACCATTATTAAAAATATATAGAACAAATTATTTTTACTCGAGGGGGTTAATAACATAATATGAATGATGTTTTGAGATATTAAATTACATTAAAATTATAATATTCATAAAAGTAACTCATTTCACACTATGAGTATCGTATTTTAGGAAATTAATTGGAAATAGGAGGTAGCAGGTAAATGTTGAGTGAAATGAACGATGCAATGGAAATTTTTTGATGAAGGATGAAATGGAAAACATCATGAGGATGGTAAATCAACTAACCAGAGTTGTGAACACTAACTTGAATCAAGTAAAGTGACCAGATTCACCTAGATGTGAACAAATTTTTATTGAATCCTTCACATGTAAATGACTGCTTTTTTTAATGGATGTACATAACCATTGATTGTTGAACCATGGATAAGATCTATAAAAAAGATTTTTTAACACTCTATTGTTCAGATCTTGATAATTCCACCTTTTCAATATACGACTAAGAAGATTAATGTGGCCACCAGTAGAAAATAATTAGACACATGTTGATAAGAAGGGAGATCTATGCTATGGAGTGGGAAGAATTCAATAGAATAATTTTCATTAAATATTTTCCTATTTAATGTGAATGAAAATTAGTAATAAATTAATTGAACTATTGTAGAAGGAAAATGAATTGGTTTGAGTCTATAAATAGAACTTTACAAGACTTTCTCAATATACATGAATCTTTTTTGTGGATCCCAAGGTAATGATTAATAGATTCTTCAGTGGGTTAAGACCCCATATGTAGAGGAATCTGGTAAATAGAGACTATGAATTCTATGAGGAGATAGTGAAGAGTGTTTTCAAGGATGAACAAGAGTTTGGATATACAAAGTGGTCACACAGATTCAATGAAAAGTAGATGTCTATGAATTGATACCAATGGAGGAAAATTGATCGTGTAAGATGTGGAATGAAAATGAAACATACCATGTGTAAACAATATTGGATGAATAATTTAAAACTTATTTATTAGTACGGTAATGTGCTACATGTTGGGAAGAGATGACTATATATCTCAAAACTATCATGTTGTGATGAATCCTCAACTTGTTAATACTAATGATCAAGTTAATATAGTGGAGACCCAACGATAAAATCATTTCTTCATGTGTGTATAGAATGGGATGATTTCTAATCAATGTCAAAATCAAAATATAATGGTTGGGATCCACTATTACCTTTATATTATGTTATGATAGTATGTTCATGCATTGAATATCATGACATCCAAAGGGGATACATAGAATTATGTGGTGTAATGTACATTTGTTGTGAACTCAAAGAATTTACATACATTATTTTATTCTAGTTCTACACATTCATTTATATAATCCGTGTTTCAAAATAATATAGAATAAATCCCTAAATTCTCAAATGTATAGTCCCTAGACAAGACTTCTATAGGAATTATCATTTCATCAATCGTGTATAGAAAATATAGTAGTAACTTTGTCTAGTAGAATATCATCATAAATATAGTAGTCATTCCCATGATGTAATTTGACACTATAATAGGGATGGATAGGCTCTCAAAGTATAATACTATGAAAAACAGCAAAAGAAAAGAAATTTTGGTATTATTGAATGGAAAACCCATATTTTTTTCAAATGAGATATATCATGGAAATATATTTTCGTAATTGTTCCTCATGTATCATTCTTTGTAGAGATGATTGGAGAAGATGTATAAAGAAATTAATATATAAAGAGAGAAAATGTATCAGTCGTTTAATAATATATTAATGAATTTATTGAATTGTTAGCTGGATATACCAAAGAATGATACGAATAGTTATCCAATTAAGTCATTCATGTATCTGACATAATAACAATGACCCCATATAGAGTTGAAAATATAGAGTAAGAGGAAATAAAAAAAATTAATGATCATCTCGAGAAGGGTTTTATCAAACCATGTGTGTCTCAATATGAAGGCCATGTTCTCATTGTAAATAAGAATGACAAATCAATTTGTCTATTAATTGATTATAGATAACCTAGTTGTATCACAATTATGAACATGTACCATATCCCAATGGATGCTGATTTTTTTTAATAGCTTCATTGAGCTCAATTATTCTCTAAGATTGACCTCCTGTCTAGGTATCATAAATTGTGGGTGAATAAGAAAAAATTTCTAAAGACTTCCATATGAATAATATGTGGTCATTATGAGTTATTTTTTTTTCCACGAGGCTTGAATAAGGTACCATCTATATTTCCAGTTTTGATGAATAGAGACACTGTGAACTGCATTGATAATTTTATGGTAATTATAATCAATGATATTATGATAAAATAAAAATATCTATAGGAGCATGAGGATCATATAAGATTTATCTTGAGAACTCAAAGGAAAGAGAATATTTGTTGAAAATTTCCGATTTTTTTTTCTAGTTACAACGAATTTATTTCTTAGGGAAAATTATAAACAATAAAGGAATATAAGTTAATCTTATCAAGAAACATTATGTAAAGGAGTGGCCTCGTCCTACAACAAAAACTGTGATTTTAAATTCCTTGATTTAGTAGGATATTATAGTAGCTTTGTAAAAATAATATCCTGAAATTATAATCCACTTACAAATATGACTCTAAAAGGTTCTTGGTTCCGCATGAAAAAATGAATGTGAATAATGTTTCCATAATCTGATGAATAGATTTTATTATTGGACATATGTTAACTATAACCTCTATTTGATATGGATTAATTATTTATTGTGGTGCATCTCTGAAAATGATTGGGCGAATCCAAATGAATTATTACAAGGTGATTTCTTATGCATATTGACAGTTAAAGACTAATGATCCAAATTCTCCTACCCATGACATGGTGCAAGCTATTTTTAATTTTTCCTGGAAAATATAGATTCAATGTCATTATGTGGTGAAATGTGATATATAGCTGACCACCAGTGTTTGAGTGCATATTCAAAAAAATGTAATTGAACATTAGAAAAATGAGACGGTTGGAAATTCAATATATGTATGGCTACTCAATAAATTATCTCCCAATAATGGATTAAAATGTTGTTGATGAATTATGTACGAAAGACCCTGTTGTGCTAGAAATGATGAGGATTCATGGAGAAACTTTTATCAAGGACCTAGTAAAATTGGACATGGAAATTATATAGGAATGGAAATCACCATCCATATGCCATAATACTTATAAACTATCATTTCTAGAGAAACTCAAGAAATATATAAGACAATATAATTTTTTTCAAAAAGAATATAGAGGATGTGAATAATAATATGATTTTTGAGATTAATAATGATCAAGTATGTGTATTTAAATTTCATTCAAATATAAGTATTCTATTTGTCCCTTATATAAAGAAGGAGTTCATGGTATTTTATTATAACATTATATTATATATACATATTGGAAGAATTAATATGTATAGATACATTCATAATCATTGTTGGTGGGATATTATAAAAAGAGAGATTGCCGACTACACTACAAAGTTCTTTTTAGGTCATCAAGTGAAGGCGGAGGAAAAAATTCTAAAAGGTGTAATGCAACCTCTCCCCATACCAACATGAAATAAGGAAAATATAATTATGGACTTATTCATGGGTATCCAATAAAATTCCAATTGAAACATTCAGATATGGGTTATAGTGTATTGTGGCATCATGACTGCATGTGTCATCACTATTCTGGAATATTTATCCCTTGGGAAACATGGCATGATATATATAATGGTATTGGTGCCTTTTATTGGGTTACACAATCTATTATTCCTGATCACGATCCTCTATCCACATATATATTAATGAGAATTGATAAATATGTTTGGAATAATAAAATGAATTATAATATATTCTATCACCCCAAACTGATGTTCAATCTAAATAGACTATTCAGAAAACCAAAGACATGCTCAGAACATTCTCAGTGAAATATGAAGGTTTGTGGGATCAAAAAATACCATTATATGAGTTATCATATAATAAAAACACAAATAAAAGTATTATTATGGCTCTATATCATGATATAAATTGAAATTTATGTATAACTCTGTGACATCCCACTTTTTCATGACATAACTATTCATTTATATTGTACAAAACATGGAATCTTTTAATGTTTACTTTGTCAAAGATATAATTTATAATAAATTAAAAAAACCATTATTCTAAATATTTTTAATTTCATCATTAGATATTCATCATATTTACATTTATTGCATCCCATAACCTTGGTAGATACATCAATTGAATGGGTGATAATATCCACCATTAAGGGAAAATAAGAGATTCAACTTACATGTAATCTCGAGGAAAAATCAATAAGAACATAATGAATAACACAAAATAATGAGAAAGTGGATTAGGGTAACATCATAATTATAATAACATCAATAATAACATGGAACAGTTTCTATAAAATTTCAATTACATATTCATAATAATCTCACCAAGGTTTATCAATGAGGTTTGATAAAATTTACGCAGTTTATTCACCATGGTATCTTAAAACAAGTCATATCAAGGGATTAAATTATTTTCCACTATATTAGATAGATCTATGGGAAAACCCTTAATAATTATTAATTAATTTGACACACATACACCATGATAAAAAATGTCATAAAAAACCCATGGATAATAAATGAATCAGGTTTCATATCAAAATCATGACATTTTAAGAATATGCTTTAAGACAATATCGTTGTGACGTTATTAGCCTATTGAGTGAAAGGTGGGTTACATGATTGATAATCCTATAATAAAATATATTGTATTGAAATCATGGTAAATACCAGTTGAAAATAAATATGTTTTTGTATTCATAAAAGAAAATATGGGAATTTCTTGGAAAAATGGGATATATTTTGAGATGAAAATTTATCAGTATAATGTGTATGAAACATAGTTTTAGAAAAAAGTAAAATGAGAGAGGAAAAGGGTCACCAACTAATTAAATAAAATTAATAAGTTAAAGGGGTTGACTAAAATGGAAATAATAAATTATTTGGAATGTTTGAAATACATATTATATAAAAAAGGGAACTTTAAAAGAAATGAGAAGTTGTGATTTCTCTTACCATGAAGAGTTGCTACTAAAACATAAGGATCCAGACATTGGTTGTTTGAGAACATGTATGGATAACTCACTATAAGGTTAATATATCATATATTCATATAGGATGAATTTTTAGTGAATGAAACTAGAAATATTGGTGCATATTTATATAAAAAATGTAATAATATTTTATTAATTTTCTTGGAAAACTTGTTAGTTGTAAGTGAAAAACCATCGGCATTCCCATGGAATTTTCCAATGGTATTGGACACTTGGAAAACACATTATTGTATTTTAATACACAATATTCAACCATAATTTTATATTAATTATAATATAATATTGACATAATTATTATGTCATTAATCGTTCTCAAAATCCCATATTGAATTCTCATTATTCATGAAAAACTAAAGTATTTTATAAAATTTTATTAAATTAACCCTGAAATAATTTGGATGTGATGATTTCAAAAATGATATTTAATTTATCCTATTAATTATATAAAAATGATAATTTTAACATATAATTATAAAAATATTAATTTTATAAATAATAACGGCTAGAAAAGTGCAGAGAAATTTATAACACTTAAAAAGAGTAAAATTATTTATCATTTATATATAAATATAATTGTTTTAATTGAACTCTATCATTAAAATATGAAATATTAATATTAAATTATTTTATTATAATAATTATATTATTTCTAAAAAGTACAATTTTTGACTGAAAATTCAATATTTCAAATTAGACATATTTTTTAGAAAAATAATTATCATAACAAAATTGATGGAATGCAAATTTTATTTATATAAAATGATTAAAATTTATGTAACTAATGCCTCAAATGTAACAACCCAACCCCATTTACCAAGATTCAGTTCTTTGTTATATAACATTGGGCTGATCACAAGGGATTAAATCCTGAAAGAGCGATCTGTTCTTTAGCCTTTGAAGTACTAGATTCTTACTTAAGTTTTAGATTACATTATAATGTGAAAAACATCAATATAATTGTCTCTATTGAACACATTGGTCTCTATTATACTATACTTGTAGGTCATATATAATACAATTTTTTGCATCCTGAAAAAAATAACACATTGAAAGGGGTGAGCTCAGGTTCTTAGTAAGGATATAATTATAACATAAACCTCCATTAATAAGAAAAAAACATTTAAAAAAATGTATAAAATTAAATCAACAGGATTTTAAAATTAAACATCAGAAAAAAATTGAAAAGATAAAACAAATAATTCCATTTATTTATTCACATGGATATTCTACTAGTTGAATAATCACATGTAATATCAATATCCAATTTCATAATGATGAAATGAATAATGCCAGACCTCAAAACCACATAGTCAAGGCTTCATTCCAATATTAAAATAATATTTTTTCAAGGCTTTGTGCCAAGACACTAGTTTTTCTAATTAGACCTAAATATGCATTGATGAGCTAAAGAGGGCTCCACTCGTCACTTACTAAGTCCAATGCATTTTTCAAATGAGAATATTAGAACAAAACATAAACATTTGTATTAAAAATATAATTCAAAATGATAATACATTAACCATAATCCATGAATGTTATAACTATAACACATCAATAGTAAATCATATAACAATACCGTTAATACAATATCGAAGATTTTATCATAATAAATCAACTTCAAACATGTGTAAAATCCATCAAAGGATGTTGACCAAAATAAAATCAAAACTATTTGAGAGAAATATCTCTTTCAATTTTGAAATCATTTATAAGTAAAATAACTAAAAAAGAAAACATTGATTATGAAAATATTAATATAATAATTTATGGGAATCATTAAAGGTGTTATAATGGAAAAAATAGCCACACCCTCCGTATAAGTTAAAAAACCACTCTTTCCGTAATTTTTTCGACAAGTTCTTTAAGTACCTTGTTTGGAAAACAACTGAAAGAATACTTTGTAATGATTTTATAAAACTCAAACTAAAGTATAAATGACATTAACCCATAGTTTAGGAAATAGTAAAAATGTTTTGAAATACATTCTTAAGAAACACATATATGGATGATAACAAGGTCCTAGTAGATACTCACGTATAAACAATCTTGGATAATGCAGAAATTGAAGAATTAACCATTAACTTATAATATTCCTTCATCATGGTTACGTTAACCTCTTTTATAATAGTTATATATTTTTATTAAATTATACAACAACCACATACCTAAATATGATATCATATATGATCTTCTCATATTTCTTTGTTAATAAGAATTCATTAGTATCACCGTTTCAGTTGTTAACTGATTCATTTTCCTTTATATGATATGTTATGTAAGTAATGTTTGTTATGGATAATATGTATTTGATTCATATCTAGAATGATAATATGTCATTAAACATTATTTTTTAATCATAAAATGATATTTTTTCTTGAATGTTAACGATGGGGAATGAATTTCATTGCGTTCATTGAGACGGTAATCCGTACGTCCGCACGAGTGACAATACCAGTATATTGATGGTAGAATAGTATGTAATGGGATGTTATATCATATATAAAGAATTAATAAAATGTTATATTAATTATATCCATCAATTATACTCTTTATTATACTCATCCAAATAATGATGTTTTTGAATTACGAACTGCACCACGATGTGGAGACGGTAAGCAGTACATACGCACGTATGGTGATTTGTCATTCATAAGATTGATAGAATAATTAATATAGTTGTAACTTATTTATAATAACATCCCATTATGTATATGGTAGTATAGATATTATATTTCAATGTAAAAAACAAAAAAAGGGGAAGTGGATGATAAATGAACTTTGAAAGAGGTGGTGAAATAATTAACTCTACTTCAGGTTCTTCTATTTGATTTGACCAAAATGTATCCTTAGGTTTGCGTTCAGATCAATGGAAGGCCTCTAGTATTTTTTTGATGGTTGGCGGTATGATATTTGGGTTGGGAATGGACGAGCCAAATGGCTTTGGTGGTGTGTTTTTTAGAGAATGGGAAACACCCTTTTATAAGTTAGGTGCGGGTCACTTTAGAAAAATCCTGAAATTTAATTTTATTATACAATAATATTGGGTTTATAATGGATCAAAAATAATATATTTATAATATAAGGTAGGGATGGGTTGAAAAAATCTCAATCAATAGGTTTTAGATAGGTTTAGGACACCATATTAACCTTATCTATTAGATTTAACTCTATGTTAAATAGTTTAACATTTACCACGTCTCCATGTATGATTATATTATACGGTTAAAAAACGAACTATAATCTTCCAAAATAACCCCAGGTGGTTCATTATTAATATATCTAACCTTATATAAGTATTTTGACATAAAAATAGATTTTTAAGAGTAATATTTAATTTAATAATATTGTATTTGTTTTAAAAACTCATTTATGTCAATATTGACATTATTTACTATCTGATTTTTGTTAAAGTTATAAAAACTTGATTAATTTGAATAAATTAATTTAAACAGCCCCAAAATGTCATATTAACCTATATAATTCGTGGAATTTATCAAAAGTATCGATTTACATTTATTTGGATATTTATAATATCAATTTTTAATCATTCATTAATATGGTAATTACTGCATCATCATTGTGTCATAAATAAAGTTAATTATTTGATGTCTAAAAATTATAAATAAAATACTTCTATGAAGGGATTTTTTTTCTTTATAATGAGTATTTATAGTATAGTTTTTCTTATGTGTAACCCTATATTAAAAATGTATTAGTTAAGAAAATTTGAATTTAATACTTTTAACTATTCTTTAAATAAAATAATAATAAATGTATTAATCTAGTCTTAGTGGACCCAAAGGATCATATTTTATTCCTAAGGTTCTTTTGTTCCGAAATAAACTTATCCAATAGAATTAGAACTTGTGTTATGGTAATTATAACATTATTTTTACCTTAATAAACATATTTACTTTTAACCGTTGTAATAATAAAAGTCAAAAGATAATATTCACAAAAAAATTATTTTCATCTTATTGAACCACATTTTACTTACATATGTCACCCGTGTCTCTCTAATTTTTTATATTTAATTTACAGAAGAGGTAAAATTACATTTTAATACAAATTTTAAAATGCGCCTAGAAGTTTGGTAAAAGACGGTAGAAAGTTCAATAAAATTTTATTTGTCTAATATTATTTTTAAATGACTATAATGAATTACATTGAACATATATTCATATTATGTATCTATTTTGATGTAATATAAATTTAAATAAAATTATTAATTATTTAAATAAAATATGTTTTTAAACAATAACATTGTGTTTTTCACTATTCATCGGAAATGGATTTTTTTCCGAAAAATACCAAAAAATTGTCCTTAGAAAAATTTGATATTCAAAATCCACAAATAATGTCCATTTTAAAAAATAAAATTTATAAAATTTCACAATGTGGGTATTACTATTCAAAGAAACTAGTTCGGTTGGTCCTAGTGTGTTAGAACTAGAAGTTGCGTACAACGCAAGATATTGTATTATTCAAAGAGAAGAATAATGTGGAAACATGGGGTGTTAAATTCTTCCCTCATTCAAATAATTTAATCATTTAAATTTATAGAATACTAATATAAAAAAATATTCAGGTTGTTCATCATCATTAGTTCCTCGATATCCCATGTCGCCTCTTCCATCTTATGATTTCTCCATTGAATGTTTACAAGACAAGTCGTCCAGTTTCTCAACACACATTCTCTTGTATCAAGAATATTGACAGACTCTTTACAATTAGACAAATCAGGTTCCAGTTCAATTTCCTCATAGGTGAGTACATGTGTAAGGTCTGACATGTATTTTCTCAATAGTGATACGTGGAACACATCATGATCTTTGACGAGACTTGGTAGAGTTTCTTAATGATAAGCTAAAATTCCAATTCGTTCTAGATTTTCAAAAGGTATGATGTACCTAGAACATAATTTACCTTTCATACCAAATCGTATAACACCCTTCCATGATGATACATTCAATAAAACATGATCACCTACTTCAACTTTCAAATCCTTTAGTTATCAGGATAGCTCTTTTTCTTTACATTGAGCAGCTTTGATTTGGGTTCGGATAACCATCACCATTTCCATTGTTTTTTCATCAAGTTCTAGGACAATGAGTTTTCTTTCACCAATATCATCTCAACATGTTGGTGTGCAACATCTATTTCCATATAACGCTTTATATGGTTCCATCTGAATACTTGAAAGGAAGATAATGTTATGGAAAATTCTACCAGAGGTAAATATTGATCCCAAATACCATGAAAGTCATGTAATTAAAATCAAAACATGTCTTGTAATAATTGATTAGTCCGTTCAGATTATACATCAGTTTGAGGGATGTAGTCAGTGCTCAAACTAAGTTCAGTATCCAGGGCCTTCTAAAGGATTTTCCAGAATCCTGATGTAATATGGCGATCATGATCAGAAAAAATTGACAGGGGTGCACCATGAAGAATTACAATGTCATTAATATATAGTCTTGTTAAAATTTCACGTGGTAAAACTTCTCTTATAGAAACAAAATGTGCTGACATGGTAAGACAATCATCAATGACCCATATTGCATCATTCCTTCTAGGAGTCTTTAGAAGCCCCATGATAAATCCAATCATAATAACATACCATTTCAACATAGATATAGGAAGAGGTTTTATGACCCGTCTAGGATGTTTTCTTCCAGCCTTCACCTATTGAAAAACCATAAATCTTGACACATAATTAGAAATATCCCTTTTCATGTAGTCCCACCAAAAAGGTTCCTTCAAATCACTATACATCATAGTGTTACCATGGTGTATAGGGAAATTTGAGCTAGGAGAATCATCCAACAAATCCCTTTTTAGACCAGGTATATCTAGAACACAATGTCTCTTCCCAAATTTTACAATTCCATCTTCATATATGAAGTAAATCAATCTCCCATCATTTACATCATTAATATTCTTTTTAAACTCCACCTCATCAGTCTAAGGATTTGTTATCCTTTCAAGTGAAGATGGTTCATCAACCATTTTAAAAATTATTAATGTTTCACCTTCCATGATTATTCCCAAATAAATATTTTCTTGATCCATGAACATAGGATTCATTTTAATTCTCATTATGTTCAGAACTCCATGATCCTTTCTGCTGAAGGCATATTCCACCTTATTTTCCATCCCCTGGTTGTAGTGCATAGTGTAATAATAATCATTGAGTAGTTTAACCCATCATCTTCACCTCATGTTGAGTTATTTCTATGAGAAAATATAATTCAAACTCTTATGATCGATATGTATCCCACATTTTTCACCATTTTGATTGTGTCTCCATATATTCAGGGAAAATATTAAAGCTTCAAACTCAAGATCATGAGTGGGATAGTTTCTCTCATGATTTTTTAGATGTCGTTATGCAAAGGAATTAACAATATCATTCTATATAAGGACACAAAAAAGTATTTTCTTTGAAGAAAGACTATAATTAATAAACCCATCATTCATCAATGGTAGATTAAATATAGGATCATTGACTAATCTTCTCTTTAGTTTTTCAAAATTTCTTCACACAATTTTGTCCAAACAAATTTAACCCCTTTACATCTGTGCTTGGTTAGTGGGTAATCCAATCAGGAAAATTTAGGGACGATGTGCTGATAATAACCTTCTAAACCAATAAAAATACGTACCTTAGTTATACTTTTCAGTGCTGACCATTCATGGATTCCCTTGGTCTTTGAAGGATCAACATAGATTCTATCCTTATAGAAAATATTTCCAAATAAAATTAATCACCCCAATCTAGAATTCAAACTTGATAAACTACCCATATAATTCATTTTGTCAAATAATTTAGAATAGTGTGAAAGTGATTTTCATTATCGTTGTAGATTTTGGAGTCTACCAAGATATCATCCATAAATAACACTACAAGGTCATCAATAGTTTCCTCCAATACCCTAGTTATTTGATCCCTGATGACATAGGGTGCATTAGTCAGTCCAAAAGACATTACTATAAACTCATAATTCCCATACCTTGTATGAAATGATGTCTTCGAAATATCTTCATTCTTCCCATACAACTGATGATATCAAGATAGAAGGTCGGTATTTGAAAAATATTGTTCTCCATGATGTTTATTGAATAAATCATTAATGTGAGGTAGGGGATGCAAGTTCTCTATTATTATATCATTTACCTCCATGTAGTCAATTGACAACCTCATATATCCATCCTTCTTCTTAACAAAAAGAACATGGGCTCCCAATGGAGAAATAATAGGGTGAATAAATCCTTTATTACTCAATTCCTCTAGTTTTTTGTTTAGTTCCACTATTTCCACAGTGGATACATTATAATGGGTATTCTATATGGGCGTTGAAACGAGATTTAAATCAAAAAAAATATCAATTTCGCATTCTGGAGGATGTCTAGGTAAATCCACTAGAAATATATCAATATAATCTTGAACAATAAGTACATTAACTATTTGAACATTCCTTTCCTCTACCATAGTTATTTCACTATATTCCTCCCCAATAATTGAATTTAGTAGAGGCACACAAGGTGGATCTTGATAAGAATCCGGTGGTGACGTTTTTGCGATAAAGAAAAGGTACTCCTTATTATCATCGAAAATTGTAACCTCCTTCTTCTTAGAGTGAATTATCGCATCATGGTCTGAAATCCAATCCATACCAATGATTATATAAATTTCAAAAATGGGTATTACAATGAGATCAGTACATAAATAATGTTTATATGCCATAATGGGAACTGATTCACAAAACATTGTTGCAATGATACTTCCCTTGAGTGTTTTGATTGAAAACTCCCTTGTTAAATAAAATTGGAAATATCTAATATTTTTAGCAAATAGAGAAGATATGAAACAATGTGATGATCCATAATCAGATAAAGATTTGAAAAAATTTGAGGAAACCATTAAATTACCTTCCACCACATCTTTTGGAGCTTCAACCTCAAAAGTAGTGATCACATATGATTATCCATTCTCCCTTTTCTTTTCATTGAGGTATGTTTCCTTGGAGCATAGGACATTGAAAACCAAAACCGAAGAATTTTTTTAATGAAAAATAAACATACATGAAAGTGGAGATAAATGACACAAGATAGAATTCATGGGGGTCTAAAGTAATAGAGAACAAGGGAATACCCAATGATAGGAGCCATGCTCCCAGATGGAAGGGATCTAGGATTATAGTAGCGTCTGAGCTCTTTTATGGGGCCCTCCATAGAGGCTAGACAATCTGAAACTATATTTCCCTCCTGCTATGTGTGAAGAATATACAACTATGGGGAAATGAGACAATGACACTTATGGATAGTATATGCGATGCACCATGGTGTAATTACACTGCCATGAAGAGCATGGTGAAGAGATATGGAATCCGTCTCAATGACAGAGGGTGTGATATTCCTCTCATAGCAGAGAATAAGGCCAAAGAGCATTGCTTTTGCCTCTACATGAAATGAATTTCTGCTCCCATATAAGGACAAAAAATCTAGGATTGTAGACCCATTATGGGACCTGAAAATACCTCCACCTCTCATGACCCACATCCCGCAGGCTTCGTCCGAGTTGAGCTTGATGCTGGTGCTAGGTGGGATCCAACGCACCCAGTGTCCTTGCAGGGTTCTGGGAATTGGAATTATGGTTGCCGATAAGTTCCTAAAAGAGGGCGCCCCTTCTCCCCTCTTGAAGAGTCGAGTGAGATCGACAATCATGGACTTCGTTCTGAAGAGGAGCGCTTCACGCAATGTGATGATACCCTCATGCCTCGAAAGATTCTGGGCCTTTCAGATGTTCCAACACCCTGCCAACAAGATTTCCATCTTTTCTTTCTTTTCAATGATAGTATCATCCCCCCAGAACCACATTTGTAGGATTTCGGCGCTTCTAATGACCGAGAAGCTTCTAAAATCATCAAAGACCTCTCATACAACACGAGAACATGCGACTTCGAAGAATAGGTGGGTTGCAGATTATTCCTGGATATCGGAACAATAAGAACACATGGAAACCATGAATATTCAATGTCGCGTCACATTATCATCGGTGGAGTGGGTAAAATTCCTAACATTCCATAAGAGAATGTTCTGCATGGTTGGGTCTTCCTTATAACATAGCATGCCTCCCCACTCATCTGTTACTGAGGCATTTCCAAGAAATGGTCTGTATCCCTTGCTAGAGAAAACACATTCCAGTGAAGCATCAAATTTAAAGTAGTCCAGTTCATCTTTCAGAACAATGGAATCAAATATTTTACATTGTATGTCATCCAAAATCACGTTGATAAACTGAGGAAATATGGTGGCCTTCTTGAAAGATATATAATGGACCAAACACCCATTTAAGGCTAGTTTGGTTCCCGCCTAGTTGTGGTGCATAAAATATTTTCACTGCTCTCAATAATCCATCTATTATGCGATTGTAGAGTAGAAATGTTCACCGGGATAGTACTTTATAGAAGAGATGCAGTCCCCATAACCGAGTATAGATTCCTACAATACTTTTTTTGAGTGAATCGGACCTAAAGAGTATCACACGATGTCCTCCCACACTAGTTTCCATAGCATGCATTACATGGTAGCATAAAGATCTTTCAAATTAATGCCTTCCTATTAAGAAGGTATTGCTAGTCTCCGCCAGGATTCCCAAAAGAAAATCCCCTCGAAATGTGTATCCCATATAAAATAGTTGAAAATATTTTCAATTTTATATTATACACCGTTTGGGACCTTGAAAAAAATATAACATGAATGAGAATCTAAGAAAGAACATGATTAACCAGAGTAATCCTGCCAGCGAAAGAGATAAATCTATTTTTCTAGTTAGAAATCCGATAATTGATTTTAGACACAATCTGTTAAAAATGATGAACCTTGAGACTGGGAGAAGATAATAGAGCACCAAGGTAGTCAAAAGGGAAGTATTTTCTATGAATACACATGCTTTGTTCCACTTTACTCACCCGTCTGCCTAGATATTTATTGGAACAAAATAAACTGCTCTTATCCCAGTTAACACGCTATCCAATCCAATTCCCATAGGTCTCTAGGATCATGTTGATTCCTTGGATGGACCTCTGACAGAAATTATTAAAGAAGATAGACTGATCGGCATACATTAGGTGAGAAATTATTTTAAAGGCATGCCTACAATGCTAGGTAATTGTGACACCAGCAGTAATACTCTTCATGAGGTACACGGAGAGAGTATCATGGGAAATGATAAAAGGTATTTTTAATAATGGATCTCATTTTCTTTACCCACACATCTATTTGAAGAAACCATAGTAGGTCCCCAAAAATGAAATGGAAACTCATGGCGAGCTGAAAAATCTAAACATTAAGTAAATGGGCTGAGAGGAGAAGCCCATACAATGTAAAAATTTGATGATGAAGTTCCACTCAATCATATAATAGAATTTATTGATATTAATTTTGAGAATCATATATGAACAAGTCACATTAGCATCTATGTCATGAGCCATCTCTTGATTCAACCAAATCACATATTGGATATCTCTCTATTTTTCCAAGTCATGCTACTCCAAAGATATCCATTGAGGAAGGTAATGTACCATCCTTCTATTGAGCACTGTATCCATCACATTGTATGGGAAATTGAAAATGATGATAGGTCAAAATTTATTGAGATAGGATGGGTGGTTGACATTGGGAATAAGGAACAACTTGTTGACGCTAGCCACACGTGGGAGGTGACCACCTCAGAGAAAGTCTCTGATGGAATTAGTAAGTTATTATTTAACCAGGTCCCAAGAGGATATATAGAAAGATCAAGGGAGTCCATCCGGTCATGGCGCACTCTCGGTATTTAGATATTTGATAGCCTCAATAATCTCCTCGTCGTCCAGACAAGAGGGGAGATTGGAATTGTCCTGGTCGGAGACCTAGATGGGGATAACATCAAATAGGTCTGCATGCCCCAAGGGATACCCATCATGCCTGTTAGAGATGGGGGCAGCTAGAAAAGCATATAAATTCATCATAACCATGTCACCAATGACTATAGAGTCATTAGTGTAGGATCTGACTTGCTTAACAATGTCCACAATTGTATGTATTTTTCTCTCCTTAATCCAATAATTAAAATAAGCATAATTTCAGTCTCCCACCCATAGCCCCTTGACCCCAGCCTTCTCCCAGGAGAGGTCTTCCATTAAGAGAAGTAACTCTGCCGTAATTTCTTTCTTGTGAATAATCACTCCAAACATAGACTCATCCCAAACACTCTCCAACAAAATTTCCAGATGGTTGATTTCCTCTTTGACTGCATCCAAGTCCCGCAACCGGGAGGGATGATTGGAGATCCACAGATAAAAGTCATATCAAAGTCGTCGAAGTTTTTTTTAAAGCTTGGTCTACTGCCTACCCTGAGTAGGATTCACCCATGAAGATTACATAGTCTGGAGGAATCCGTTGATGTCGGACCATGAGTGATGGTAGAGAAAACGATCCCCATGACTTGTACCAGGTGATAGTGAAACCAATAAGGGAGAGTGGTCCGAAATCGCACTCTCCAGGTGGGCGAACACTGTAGATGGGAAGGCATAAAGTGAACTCCAAATAGCCAGGCACTGATCAAGGCGGAACCACGTACGCCGACTCCACTTCCGGTTGTTGCACCATGTAAATTGGTCTCCTGTATATCCCATCTCCTTGAGTCCTGCATTTTACAAAAAGGATGTGAACTCCAATATAGCTCTCTAAGGAAAGTCTCATCTACCATTATTTTTTGACATATGCATGATAATATTGAAATCTCCACCAACAAGACAAGGATTTTCACCAGGATCAAAGGAGTTGATATCTCTTCATAAGCTTCTTCTATCATGGACAACACATTTTTAATATATAAAGGAGATGAAAAAAGATATGGGGTTGGAGGAAACCTTATTAGTAATGTACTAATACGAAGACGCTAAATGATCGACAGAAACATTAGTCCTCTAGAAGATCCATATGTATTATAGAATTAGTTCAATGTGTAAATAACCACAGGCTTTGATTCTACCCGTGCAATCCTTGATTTTGGATGCATGCAACATAGGCTCGAGTACATAAAAGATAGAAGCATGAGACTTAAAGAATTACGACGATATGAAATCTATTTTCACACATGCACCCAGACCACATGTGTTCTGCACTATAAAAGAGATCATTGAATGTTGGAAAGTCTGGCATGGGCCACAAACTTCTTTGATCCAATTTTGTTGTATGAGGGTTCTGGAGAAAATATGATTGATTTAGATCGAGTAATCACCCTAGTGGTGCTAGGTTATTATATAGATGGAAGGGGATAAGGCCCACCTAGATCTTAATCTAGAAAAAAAAAGGAGTTTGTTAAGCACATTGAAGAGATGGAGAGAGGGCGAAGAGCATGGGGAGGACCCAAAAAAGATAGTAATATGGGGGGAGAAGGATCAGGCTCGAGGAACCATTCAACTTCATCTTCGGCCCTAGTAGTATCATAAAGAACCAGAGACATAAATTTATCAAAACAGGACTCCGGGTTCATGGAATCAGAAGAATCATCCAGAGTATGCATAGGAGGACTGGGGCTGGGAGCAGGAACAAAACCAGTCAAACCTGTGCACTCGACATCCTAGGTCGGAGGAACCTGAGTAGGGATCCTAGGATTAGAGGAGGGGCCATATGATGAGTAAGGAGCTGACCAAGGAGCACCTAGAGGCTACCGAAGCTTTTTGCAGTTAGAAGGGGAGTGACCCTGGAGATGACATTCTATGAAGAAGTTTCCACGATGTTGATAGATAATCATCCACCACCATGAAAAGGAGTCCCCCACCTGATGAAAAATCTTATCCAGCTGAGGCTGTGAGAGATCCATCTTCACAAAGATCTAAGCTAAGGAATAATCTAGAAGCATAGAGGTAAAGACATCCACGCACAAGAAGGATATGATGGTGTCTCCAATGCCACATAAGAAACCCATGATGAAGAACGGAAGATAGAGGTATAAAAGAAAGATCTAGGATGCCACTTGGGGGGAATCGAAACCGTGGTGGACCTACAAAGACCATATGAAGAGATGAAATCTCCCGGTCCCAACTGATCACACCCACCTTGACCATTCCCAAAAAAAATCATCCTTGGAGGAAAAAAAATACAGAATGACTTTATATAGAATTCCTAAACTAGAGAAACATTATTGAGACCCCAAGAGGCTACAAAATTTCTGAAGAAATGAATGGAAGGTTTATCCACACCAAATCGATCTACTGAGGTCCATTGGTGGCGATCAGCAACTTCCGAAAAGGAAATGCCTAAGAATGAGAACGATGGGAACACGTATCCATTTCAGGCGAGTGGAACCAACCTCAATCTTCGGGAAGGCAGACAAAAGCGCCGGGGATAGGTTATGTTACCAGAGAACCTCCTTGGAGGATAGAGCCGAAGGCAGATCCAAGACCGCATGAGGATCGAGGGGTCGAGCTTGAGTATCACCAGATGAAGAGAGGGGGGCTGCCAGAAGATTATCTGAGATATGAACAGTCATCGTCTCCTCAACGGGACACAAAAATATAAAACGAAGGAGATGCATTCCATGTGTACACAGAACCAAGAGACATCTTTTTACTCATATAATAGAACATTCATTTACATAATTACCCATTTCACTACAATTATAGAATTCTAAATTGACATCCTCTTTCTTTCCCTTTCAATTAAAAGCATGGAGGCATTTTCTTACCACACTTACAGCAGACACACATTCTCCTTATGAAAGTACCAGGTTGTATCGTCCCATGTTAATTGTAGGATGGAAATTAAAATTTTCCCTTCTTCCCATAATTTCCATTTCTAGAGTGTTCCGCAGATTTCTTCTTCTCTTTCATTTCATTAAATTCGTAAGACATAGAGAATTCATTTTCTGTCTTGAAAGAAAATTAGACAATATCTTCATACTATGAGAAGGATTGTGGGAAAAAAGCTCGACAGAGAATTGGTTTTAATGCATCAATGAATCGATCTATCTTAATAATTGGGTTACATATATAATCTGTTTCATTCCTTGCCAAACATTTAAATTTATAATCATACTTTGTGATATTTTTATCCTCTTTTTTCCTCAAACTCAATAATTTTCTTTTTATATCTTCTTGATGGCCACAAGGAAATTATTTTTCTACAAAAAGCTCTTTAAACTCCCTCCATTTCATATTTGATAGTTCTTTATCCTCCTTTGTGTTTTGAATTAATGACCACCATTGATTTGCATCACTGGTGAAGAAATTAACTGTAATGGCAACTTTTTCCCTTTTGCTACTCCGCAAATAATGAAATTTTTTTTCTAAGGAACTTATCCATTGTTCAGCTAAAAATATATTTTTAGTCCCTTATAATCTTGGTGATTATTTCCTCACGATGCAGTCTAAAATTTATCCTATATGTTTTGTATCAGGGTTCTCTTTATTGGTTAGGCTATTAATCATAACCTGAGTGAGTTTTCCTAGTATGGTGATAAGATGATCGGAAAAAGTTTCTTCACCAGCTCCACTATTATTATCTTGAGTAGGATGGAAATCCCTAGATGGATTATGTGCGTTGATACAGTATCCATTCTATCTACTAGGCGCTATTTCTAAACAATGGAATACACTAGATTAGTTTATGAATCACAATACATAAATCCAAACTTGTAAAACAATTAAAATAAATTTAAATGTTTTTAGATATAATCCAGAATAATAAATGTATTCATTGAAGAGTTATATACTCATAAATCCTATAAAATGGTTAGTAAAGAAAATGTGAGTTATCATAAGAATATCCCCCGTGAGTGTCGTAACCAAGAGTACAACAAGTCTCATTGTCGTGTACCAGGATACCCCGGGTCAAGCCCGAAAATCTTTGTCGGTGTTTTCAATCCTAGGTACATTTGTGCCAGATCCACCTCTACCAGCTCATATAAATATAGGGATGTATTACTTTGAAATCTCAAAAATCACTACATTACCAATATTCTAGGGAGTTCTTCTATACTAAACCAAAAATTTTATCTTAGGGTAAGGTTCTCTAATATGCGTTTTTCTAAATCTTTCTTCTAGGGTTTGAACTAAACATTATTTGATATCAACTATAACGCCCCAACACCAGTAAAAAAGAGTTATTGCATTATTAAATAACATAAGAGTGATCACAAGGTATCAAATCCAGAAGGAAATATTAGTTTAGTTTCTTTTGAAGTACTAGATACATATATATGTGTTCAATTATATTATAAAATGAAAAACAAAAAAAATGTCTAATTTGAACACATTCATATCCCTTAGTATATCCTTGTAGGTCAGTCATTATATATTTGTTCACATCCTTGGTAAAATGAAACATCGAAATGGTTGAAATCTAGTGCTCAGTAAGGATAAAAATAAAATAGAAACATTCATAAATAAGCATAAACATTTAAGGAAATGTATAAGACTAAAACACAAGCTTTTTAAACATAACATTTATCATAACATTGAAAATATAAAAAACTTGATTTACTTATTCACATGTATAATATATTAGTCGATAATCACATGTAATATCAATAGAATATTCAAAATGATGGAATGCATAATTCCAGTCTTCATAAACACATAGTCAAGGCCTCCTGTCAAGACTAAAAATAAGATTTTTTCAAGGCCTTGTGCCTAGACACTAATTTGTCTCAATCGACCTACCAATGCATCAATGAGATATATTGGGCTCCATTTGTCACTTAATAAGTCCAATCCATTCATCATTTGAAAAGATTGAAACATAACATAAATATTCATATTAAAACTAGAATAGGAAATGTTATTACTTCAACCATAAGGCATGAATGGTAAAATATTTAAACATCCACAATCAAACACATTCTAAAACCATTAATACATTATAGAAGATTTTATCATAATAAATAAACTTCAAACAAGTGTAAAATCTATCAAAGGATGATAAAATAGATGAAATAAAAACTATTTGAGAGAAACATCTCATTCTATTTTGAAATCAATTAAAAGTAACATAATTATATAAGAAAACATTTATTTTGGAAATATACTTATAATATTGTAAGGGGATCTTTGAATATGTTATAACAGTAGAAAATATCTTCCCCCAGCGTATAAGTTAAACAACATTCATTCCCTAATTTTGTCGAAAAGGTCATAACGTACCTTATTTGGAAAAAAATGGAATGATTTATTTATAAACACTTTATAAAAGTCAAAAAAGGGTATAAATGAATTTAAACCATAGTCTAGGAAATAGTGCAAATGTTTTTAAATACATTTTTAAGAAACACAGATGTGGATGATAAAGAGGTCCTAGTAGATATGCACATATAAACAACCTCAAATAAAAAAGAGATTGTATAATTAACCCTTACCATGTACTTTTCCTTACTCAGGGTTACGTTAACCTCCTATATAATAGTTACATAATTTTAATTAAATTATTCAAGAACTAGATATATAAATATTATATCATTTATGATCTCCTAAAATTACATTGTTAATAATATCTCAGTAATATCATCATTTTGGGTGATAAATGATTTGTCTTCCCTTATGTGTTTTCTTACGTAAGTCATGTTTATTATGGATAAGAATTATATTATTTGTACACAGAATCATATTATGTTCTAATACCTTATTTTTTAATTATAAAAGGAAATTTATTTTTGAATGTTAACGATGGGGAATAAATCTCATAGAATTCCTGGAGACGGTAATCCATATGTATGCACGAGCGACAATACCATTATTTTGATGGTGGAATCATATGTAATTGGATGTTATATCAAATATAAAGAATAATTATAATGTTATATTTATTATTAACATCAATTATACTCATTATTATTCCCATCCAAATAATAATGTGGTTTAATAACAAACTACACCACGATGTGGAGACGGTAGGTCGTCTGTATGCTCGTATGTTGGCTTTTCATTCATAGGATTAGTAGAATAATGAATATTGGTGTACCATATATAAGGTACATGATTTATTATTTTGGTATGGAAACATCAATGAAAGAGGAAGTGGATGATGAAAAGAACATTGAAAGAGGTGGTGAAATAATTACCCCTTCTTCAGGAGATTCCTTTTGATTGGATCAAAAGGGCTCTATAGGTTGTCTTTATATTCAATAGAAGTACTCTAGGATTTAGTGAAGGTAGTTGGGAGGATATTTTGGCAGGGGTTGGCCAGGCCAAATGCCTTTTGGGGGTGTTACATTTTGAGAAGGGGAGGTACCTTTTTATAATGGAGGTGTGGGTCACATTAGGGAACGTCTGAAATGTTATTTTATTATACAATCATATTCGGTTTATAAATTTTCCAAAATAATTCATTTAGAGGTTATATGGGGATGGGTAGAACACCTCTAAAAAAATATGTTTTTTATAGTTTTAGTTCCTCATATTAACATTATCTTTTAGATTTTATTCCATGTTAAAAAAATTTATATTTACCACGTCTCTTTGTATTTTTATATTATATGGTTAATAAAATACAATAAACTGGCAAGAGAATCACATGAGGTTCATTATTAATATATCTATCCTTATCTAAGTCATTTGGATGAGCCATATATTTTTAGGACTATTATATCATTTAATAATATAGTATTCGTTTTAAAAACTCATTTATGACTATTTTGAAATCATTTTGAATCCGATTTTTCTTAATGTTTTAAAAACATGATAACTTCAAAAAATGTCATTAAATCAAACCTAAAATGAAATTTTATCCAATCAAATTCTTGGAATTCAAAAAAAGTCTCAATTAACATTTATTTGGATATTTATAATATTAATTATTTTAATCTTTCATTAATAAAGTAATTATTGCAGCATCATTGTGTCAAAAATAAATTTAATTAGTTAATGTATAAAAATTATAAATAAAAAAATTATGTAAGAAAACATTTTATCTTTGTAATGAATATTTATAGTCGAATTTATCTTATTTTTAACTCTATATTAAAAATGTAATAGTTATGAAAATTTGAATTTATCCCTTTTAACTATTCTTTTAAAAATAATAATAACTGTCCTAATCTTATACATGTTGACCAAAATGATCATATTTTATCACTAATGTTTTTTTGTCGATATAAACTTATCCAATAGAATATGGACATGTATTAGTTTAATTATAATATCATTTTTTACCGCTAATGACCATATTTACATTAAAACATTGTACATAAAATTGAAATGTTACTATTCACCAAAAATTATTTTCATCTTATTGAACAACATTTTACCTATATATTTCAACCGTGTCTCTTAGATTTATGAAATTCAATTAAAAAAAGTAGTACAATTTTCTTTTTATGCAAAATTTTCAAATACGCCTAGAAGGTGTGTAAAAGACAATAAAAAGTTCAATAAAAGATTATATGTACAATATTTTAATAAAATGTCTTTAATGAATAAAACTGAACATATATATAATATATTTCTATTTTTACATAAAATAAATTTAAATAAAATAATTAATTATTTAAATGAAATGTTTGTTTTATACAATAAGACATTTTTGTACTATTCATTAAAAATTGAATGTATTTAGAAAAATAACCAAAATTCACCCTAAGCAAATTTTTATATTATGAATCAAAAAAGGAAGTCCATTTTGAGAAATAAAATTAAAAAAATTAAAAAAATTGGGTATTTTTATTGATAATGGTTAGTTTAGATAGTCATGGTGCGTTAGAAGTCATAGTTGTGAATAATGAAAGAAATTGTATTATTGAAAGAGAAGCATACCGTGGAAGCTTGTGGTGTTACATCAAAGAATAACTCCTTTGAATACTCTTATACAAACAAAGGTTGTGGTGTTCAATGAAGATTGAATCATTCAATGGCTTTCCTTACATCGCCAGAGTTGTAATTTCCACTAACTATAACTTCTCTGATGGGATATTTTGTTCGAGCTTCAATTGTTGAAGATCAACATGGTTTCGGTCGAGAATGAATCACAGTGATTGTACCTTCCTCCCATATTCTAAAAAATGGTATTTTACAGAATGACTCAACTAGTTGAGTCCATCATTCCACATTTCCTCATTAATTATCATTTATCAAAATTTTAATTATATACTCTATTTATAATATTAAAATTATTATCAAGTGTATCGTTACCTATTATCCCATTTTCCAATTGTTAAATTGAACAATGGCCATATAATGGTTGAATCCAGATGGTCACATTTCCATTAATATTAACTTCAATAAAAAAATAATGGTTTGGTTTTGAATAATTTAACAATAATTTTTAGTAAAAAAATTACTATTCAAATAGCTTAGGTTGTTACATTATTCATCCCCCTATGAAATTTCATCCATGAAATTTCAAATTTTTTTCCCAGTTGAAAATATATGTGGGTACTTTCTCATCATTGTCTTCTATAATTCCCAAATGAATTATTCAAATCTATGGTTTATACACAACACATTGAAGAGCTGGGTAGTCTTGTTTTATTGAACCTTGTCACTACTGACCAAGGTCTTCACTGGAAGCACCTCATAATAGATGTCAAGTTCCAATTGTACAACCTTATTATTTAGTACATGTGATGGGTCAGGTGCATACTTCCTCAAGAGATATACATGGAAGACATCATGAACATGAGCTAGATTTTGAGGATGTGCATGGTGATGGACCATTACTCTTATGCAATCAATGATTTAGTAGGGACCATGTACCTAGGGTTAAGATTATCATTAATTTTGAACCACATTACTCTATTCCAAGATAATATTTGAAAGAACACTTCATCACCAACACCCAACTCCAAGACCCTTCAACAGTTGTTAGAATAGCTCTTAGGCCGAATCTGAGCATCCTAAATGTGATGTCCAATGGAATGAAACTTTTTTATCATATCATAAATAAGTTCTAGCCCAGGATTCTTTATGTCACCAAATTCATCCCAAAAAGTAAGTGACCTTCATCCCATCTGATATTGAGAATTATAGGGTTCCATTTGAATACTCGAATGGATGATGTTATTGAATGGGAACTCATATAATGGGGTATTTTTATATTATACACTATTAAATTCCATTTATCATGTTATCAATATATCCCCAAGTTTTTAAAATGACCTTCTAGATTTCGAGTCAGTTTGGGGATAATATGCATATTGAAACTCAATTCAGTAACCAGAGCATATTGAATACTTATACAAAATTTTTATTTGAACCTTTGATCAAAAAAATATATGATAGAAAGTGGAACTCTATTAAAACTCACCAAATTCTTTACAAACCTCATTACAAGATGATCATGAAATAATTAATCTCTAAAAGAGATAAAATGGCCTTTGATGGTGAGTTTGTCCACTATAACCCCTATCCCATTTATTTCTTTGTATTTTCTCAAGAGTCCACTGATAAAATAAATATTTATATTGACCCACTTCCATGTTGGTATGGGTAGTGGTTTTAATACCCTTTTTGAATTTGTTTCTCTACCTTAACATAATGACACAACTCGAAACTCTTCTTGTAGTCACCAATCTTCATTTTCATTTTATCCCACCAATAAGGACCAAGAACATGCCTATAAATTTTAGTTATTATAGGATGTATATAGAATTTAGAGCTCTAGGATTTATCCATAAACATCTTCTTTATTTCTGGAACAGATTGAACACATAGCCTTGTATGAAATTTTAAAGTACCGCATATTGATCAATATTGAATTGTGGAAATTTCACATTGTTCACATACTCAATATTCATATATAAAAAAGGACCATTTCATTGAGATTTCTTAATATTCTATAGTAAGGAGGGTAGATAATGGTTTTGGGAAGGGGTTTTTTAATTGACATTCCCTTATGATTCCCATTGACAATTTTTCCAGTTCATTGATCAATGTATCTCCTTGAATCCTCATCATTTATAGAACAAAAAGGTAATTTCAAATTAAGGAATCAGTGACTTTTTTCTCATCTAGGATGATATTGAATTGAACAATAATTGTCTTTATGAATTTCTAAACATCTCTTATATCTCATCTTCAATTCCTTCTATGTGAAAATACACTTCAAATTTACATGTTTGTGTATATAACACATTTCTACACATAAATATAGTACCACCGTATCTTTAGAGTAAAATCAACTACAACTAGCACAGATTCATATGTAGGAAAAAAATTACATGCGACTTCCACTTCCATGATTAATAAGAAACACTGTGTCATTTTACATGAGGATTCACCCAATCCCTTTCCAAGTTAAATATCCAAAAATAAATAATATTTCTTTGATATAGGGTTTATTTCACCATAGTGTAGTATCCAATATATTATTTTTCTCATCGAATCATTCTCTACACTCCTTTGTTTGGAAGAACTAGGACCCTTTCCGAGTTAAATTGGTTAGTGGATTAGAAATTCATGAAATTTTTTTCGTAAACCTTCTATAATATCCAACTAAACCTTGGAATATATGAATATTATAGACTATTTTAGGATGTGGACACTTCTCCACAACCATTTTCTATGTATGGTAAAATAAATATTCCTTCATTGGTTACAATTTTCCCAAGCAAAGAATCTTTTTGTTAACAAAATTGACATTTTCTAAAGATTCCAAATAACATATCATTTATTGGAGTTATCAATATAACCCTTACATGATATTAATTCCACCGAATATATTTATAATATATAAAAATATCATCAATAAAAAACACCATATAGTTATCAAGGTAATATTTAAAGACAATATTAATAAAATCTATAAATATAGAAAGTGATGTTTTCAAGTAGAGGGGCTATAAAATAATCATACCCATATCATTATCAGAAGGATTTCTTTAGAATATTCTCTTTCTTTACCCTCTATTGGTGATAACCAGATCGAAGATCAATCTCGGAGAATCATTGACCCCATTAATATAGTCAAATAAATCATAAATCCATGGAATATGGTACATCATATTTATTGTTATCTTGTTTTGTTATCTGAAACTAATTCATAGATTCATTGATCTATCCTTCTTCTCCAAACGATCTTGGATTATTCTCTTTATCCACTATCCCCACATTTTCTATTATATGTAGGGTATTGGAAATCTATATTGAAGTATCCACAAGATCAATGGAGAGCAATACATTTCTTTTTGGGGGTGGTCCAGGTAGTTCCACAGGAAATATGTCAATGTATTCCTGGACAATGAGTACATTTTCTATCCATATACTTTCATACCTTGTTCTTATTCACCGATAATTTCCTTAAATAATTATATTTGAGGTGATTTTAGTCAAAAAATATATTGGGATACCAATCCTTTAAAAATAATTTTCCCTACTCCATTTAAGACTACTAGTAATAACTTTCTTCTCTCGTTGATCATATTATTATAATTTTAGAGCCAGTCTATCCCTAGTATAATGTCAAATTCTATTATGGGAAATGATTATTATATTTTATATGAGATTAAACTGACTAAAGTAAATACTATTGATTCAATAGACTGTTGATTCTTGGATAATCCCTTCGAGAGTCACGAATAATACTTATACATCTAGTATTTCGTCGATTGATTCTATAATCCTTTCAAAAAATATACAAAAAAAATTATTGTGTATAATCAAAATTAAAAAATGTATACAATTAGAAAATGTCAAACTAGGTATGAAATTTGGCCAGTTGTTACGTACTAGGTAACATCGATCTAGGATCGATGCACTTTATTAATGTTGTTTCCTCAAGGTACAATTATTCTACAACCAAAACTACTTGTTCATATCCATGAATGGATTTCTATTTTTGGAAACCTATTACATAATAATTTACCAAAATTTCAATACTCCTTCCTAATTTTTTTCTTTTATATAAGTTTCTTTCTTATTGGTTTAAAATATGAATTTCCTAAAATAAATAAAGAAACCTATGATACCAAGTATCAAATCTTACCTTTTTATTATATAACTTTTCATTTACACTATAAAAAACCTTGGATACTTTAATGTTTAGTTTGTTGGAAAAGAGGAACATAATAAATAAATACGGAACAAATTATTTTAAATATCATTAAAGGCTTATTTATTGGTTCATAAAATGTACTTCTACTTCATCTCATAACCTGGTGACATATATCAAAGTAAAGGGTGAGAATAAGACCCATTAATGGAAAACAAGAGAAACATTACACATCTGATCTTGAGGAAAAATCAATAATAACATTAATAATATCACGAGGGTATGTGAAAAGAAAAGATGGGAATATCATAATAAAAATCAATATAATCATTTCTTATAAATATGGAAAAAATATTTAAATTATGTAGTCATAAACATATCACCATGTTTTGTCAACAAGGGGTTGAAAAAAACCCTAATGTTTTTCACCAATGTATTGTAAAAAATATCATCTCTATATAGTAAATTCATTACCTGATGCATTAGATTTATATAATGGTTCACACTATATATGTATTAATTAATTTGAAACACATATATAATAATTCAAAATTTAATAAACAACCCACATAGAATAAAATAAATGGTTTTTATATCAACATCAATTCATTTTAAAAATATTATTACAGACAAACTCTCCATGTCATTATTAACCCATGGAAAAGGAATTCGAGTTTCATATATTATAAAATAATTGTAAAATAGATTTTACTCACATCTATGTTAATACACAAAGAAAATAAATATGCTTTGGTGTTAAAAAAATAATATAAGTGAATTTATTCTAAAAAAGAGGGAAATTTTGAGAAGAATGTTCGACAGCAGAACCATTTTAAAAAATGGTATTAGTAAATCATAAAAAATGAGGAGAAATTGTAAAACAATCATAAAAGTGTCTCAATATTTAATAGTGATATAATAAAATTTAAAAAAGTACATTTTTTTGAAATTTTAAATACATACAACATAAAAAAAGAACATGATGTAAAAATAAAATTTTAGATTTCCCTTACCTTGATGAGTTGTTCCTAAAACATAAGGATCAGGACTTTGGTGGAATGAGGACTCCTTGAGATAACTCCTTGTGATGTAAAACTATTGTTGAATCTTGGAGGAATAATAAAGAGTGAATTTAATTAGAGAAATAGGTGGTTATTTATAGAAAAATAGAATGATTTTTTATTAATATCCTTGGACACAAAGGTGGTGGGAACTAATAAACCATGGGATTAGACATGGAATTTTTCCCATATATTAGAAAAATGGAACAGATATTATGTTCTTTTAACCCATACTAGTTGAAAAATATTATATATTACTTATTAAACCATTAGGTCATAATTTTGAAGTCATTAATATTACTAAATACCAAAATTTTATTTTTACTATTGATGAAAAAATATTTTATTTTAGAAAATGATAATAAATTCACGGTAACCTTATTTTAAAGTGCTAATTTCAATGTACTAATTTTATAGTTTTAATTTCAACAATGATATTTTATTAATAATAATAATTATCAAAATATGAGAAATTTATTTTTTAATTATCAGAATAAATATTTAAAAAAAAATTACAGATATGAAAATGAAAAGTGATCTTTATAAAACATGAAAAGAATACGAATTTTAAATATAAAAAAAATTATTTATTAGAAATTATATCATATATAAAATATGAAAACTTAAATTTATAATCCTTGCAAAAAGTGAAATTATGTTATCATTTATATATAAATATGGGTTTTTTAATAAAAATATTTCATTAATAAAAACATTATTAGTAATATATATGTTTTATATATTAATTATATCTTCTATAAATTTATAATTTCTGTCCAATTTTTTTAAATAAATTTCATAATATTTTTGATAAAAAAAATTTCAAAATAGAATTGAAGGAATATAAATTCTATTTATAAAATATGATTACTCTTTAAGTAACTTAGGTCTCAGAACAAAACCCCTTGTTACAACTGAATACAACCAAAGTGTAAGGTTTGCTATGATGATTGATTCATGGGGTAGCTTGCATAACATCACACAAGTGGTAATTTCCACTAACTCATACTTTTCTTGAAGGTTATTTCATTCACGCTTTACTTTTAGAAGCTCGACATGTTCTTTCTCAAGAGAAAATCCTAGTGATGCTAGAAAACTCTCATGATATAACATGTGGGCTTCCTAAGAGATGGATGTATTAGTTGGGGTCATTGTTCCTCCTTTATGAATTAATTATCATTTCTCCAAATTATAATTAAAACTCATCGATAATGTTAATATTATTATTAAGTGTATAGTATCCAACATTCCTTATTTTACAATGGTAATAATTTACCAACAATCATATTATAGTTGAATCTATATGGTCCAATTTACCTTTATATTCACATAAAAACACTGTTTTTTTAATATTATCACACATATTTTGAGAAACAATTATCATTAAAAATGTTCATCACATTATAAACTCTTTCTTTTTGGGATTAATTTGGTGAGATGAATGTTTTTGGGCTCGATTTTGTGTAACAGATAAAAAAATGGTTCATGTCATCAAACAACATAAAAAATATTTTTATAGTCTAAAAATTTTCAATGATGAAAATCAATGAAGGGACTTGATGATTGATGTTGGAAATAAGTTTTTCAATTAGTTTTCACCGTGGATGTTAGTCATGAGATTTTCAAAGAAATGGAATCATATCCCTAGTTACAATGGCCCCTATGAAATCTTTGATCACATTTTAGTAGTGGCCTATAAACTAGATTTTACAGAGTATATATCTCAACAACATAATGTCTTACTCATATCTCTCTTGAGGAATTAAAAACCTGATTCCTACATGTACTAAATCCGAACGTGGTACAATTTTAACATGACCTCTCTTATATGAAGCAATTTTTAGAGAGAAAGAACTATAGAGACAAGGCTATACGAAATAAGACTACCCACCAATGCAATGTGTTATGGAGGATCCATAATTATGATGAAGTGACAATGGAACCATATGTGACAATGAATAATAATTACCCTCACATTTTCTTAATAGATTACATGTGATGAAATTTTAGGGATGAAATTTAATAAGGGGAGAGGAATGTTATGACCAAGACATTATAAATGATAGTTTCTTCATGAATTAATGAATTTTTAATATTAAATATATTTATACAGAGACAAATAAATAAAAAAACAAAATTTTATCTCCATAACAATTATCCATATATTAGTTAGATGTGAAACTATATTAAAATTCAAAAAAATCGATAAAAAAATTATAAAATTGAACCCTTATAATGGGAAATTAAGCATCACCCCAATAAACCAGAATAATATACCTGTATAATTTTTTTTTGGAATAAAATAATTATTAAACCAAACAATAGCCTATGAAATGAAAATATAATGTTAAGGTAAATTATACTAAATATGTAGTGAAATAATGAATTTGTTGTTATAGTGTATAAAGGGAAATGTGATTGTTGGTATTCAACCATTATATGACTGTTGGTAAATAAGTATATTGGAAACTATACCCTTGGTTGATAAAATTGAAATTATGATTAGTGTTTATAAATTGTAAGGACAAGGGATAGTTGATATATATAGGAGAATCAAGATCCTCAACTGGAAGAGTCAAGACATTTGAAGCCCATTTTTTTGGGACTTGTGATGGAGGTATTATCATTGGGGTTCTCCCTTGAAAAAGGAAAATATGATCTTAAACAAGTGAATCTTGAGAGAAATCCCTTATGTGGGATGTTTATGTTGTTGTGGATTACCGCTCAATCAATGTTATCTAAGGGAACCTAGGAACTACCACCATTATACATCATATCATTAGAGATTGTGTGAGTGTAACATGGGGATACATATCCAGGCCTTAGTTATATAATTTTTAAATTCATTTCTATGTATAAAATAATTATTCTATTAATTACTCTGAGGAATTTTTTTTCATTATAAAATATATATTTAATTGATATGAATTCGATAAATATATTTGTTGGATGCAAATAAAACATAATTATATTATACAAGATTATATGTAATTTATATAAATATACAAGTTATTTTCTATTTAATTTTTAATGAAATTTTATTTTAAAACACTTTATTTTATATAATAAATTACCAAGTAAATTTATATACACAAAGGATGATTTTTATAAATATTAAAAATTTGATTCTGCATTAAAAATGTTATTATTTAATAAGGTGTTTTATATATAAAAATTAAAATTAGAATGTTTATAGAATTTTTTGGATGAAATAAACCACATTTTTAAAATCACCATGTCAAAATTAGGATACGGTGAATATCTAATAATGTTTAAAAAAACCTTTTATTGATTGAATAATAAAAAAATATAGTTTTAGGGTTTAATTATATTATATGAAATAATATTTCTATCATAATTATTTAATTATTTATTAAATTAAATACATGACCAAATCCATTTTATTTTATTAATTATAAGTATTTGAATATATTTTATTCAATTTTTATAACTATAATTTACTTTCCAAAGTAAAAAATAGAAAATTTATTTGAATAAAAAATTACTTTGTAGATTCATTACTTTTAAATATGAAAATAAGTATTATATAATGTTTTTATATTTTGGGGGATTATTAATAATAAATGTGACCCCAATTTCCAAACTACATTAGTAATACTAGGGTTAATTTAATGGTTTTTTAATTTCCACAACCTAGTCTTCCATGACCTCTATTTGGAAATTATTAATGATTTCATCCTTTATTCTATAGATAAACACAAATTTCTCAATTTCCATTCACTCTCAATACATCCTCTATGATGTTCTGATCATTTTATCTACTATTTATTATTCTCATGTTTTTTTTCAAGCCCCTGAGGTTCAATCCTCATGTTTTTTAACAAATATTCAATTTAAAGAAGATCATAACTTCTCTATTACATTATAGATTCCATTTTATGCTATGTATTTCAAAATGGAATGAAATTAACTTTACCCAATTTATATTATCCGAAATCTTTATAAATATTCTTCTAAGAATGGGGTACCGTTTCCCACCATCATTTTACCATTTTCAATAATAGTGTTTATACCCATCAAGATGCAAAATATTCTTCCCAAATTTCCCTCTTTTACATGATTATTTTTTCTCCTTTTTATTTTAATACCCAAATATATTTTCTCTATAGTGGGTATTAAACTAGATTTAAAAATAGGCTTTTAATTTTGGGGATTTATATATATGAAAATAACATATTTTTCCTAGTTTTAAAATAACATAATGACTGTGTTTGTTGATATTTTGTATACAAATATTAAAAAAAACAGTTTCATCATTATCCATGGTTTGATAATGAAATTATTTCTTATTATCTAAGTGGATCACATTAATTAGATCATATTAAGAGCATTCCATGATAGTTCTCTAAATAATTAGTTAATGAATTTAATCTCTAGAGACAACATGTTTTATGCTACCTTGGAAAATTAACTTGTTAATATTCCTTAAAAACCCATAGTGATAAACTCTGGTAATATGATTATTCAAGTATCATTTAAATTTTGTTTCTTGATATGCATGTCATGATTCATGTTCTTATTATTAATATATGCCTATTTCTCAATCCTTGTCTTTTTCCATTAATTCTTATTGATATGTCTCAATATCACATGCTATATGTATCTCTTTATTAATCATGTTACCTAGATTCAGTCTCACCCTTTTCCATTGATGTATGTCACGAGGATATGAGATATAGTAAAATTATCATAGAGCGATCCCATAGAGATGTATTTCATGGGTTTTTGGAAGAATTTTATTTAATGTATTATATATATTATTTCCATGAAAATAGACATGAAAAGTACTCTAGTTGTACGATGAAATTAAAATTTATCCAATAAAGGGGTATGATCCCATAGTCAGCATCCCATCGGTTTCTCCAACTATATGAGAAGCATTTTCTATCCATACTTGTTTAGAAATCAAGACCAAACCCTCACTTAGAGTCACTACTCATAGGATGAGATGGGAGGAGTGTATAATGAAGGAAATGAAACTCTATCAAGGTCGCAACCCAAAATGGACCAATATGGCCCAGGTTTTGAGAAAAAATTCCCAATTAATGTGGAATAGAATCATCCTTTTATGTTGAATATAATGGGACACCATCTATTTCACATTTCATATTTGTGAATTTCATCTCCTTCCAGCCAACAAAAAATGTAGATCGAGATGAAGATGATGAGGGTCACACAATGGAAAACATACCCCTAGAGGAGGGTGATTTACATACACCCACTGAGTATTCCCACACCTAGAACCAGAGCAGGCTCCAAAACATGGAACCTTAGAATCTTGGGCTTCATGATCTACAGTGAAACACTCCAAAACATAAATTTAATGATGTGAAAAAATCCCAATAACCACCTTATACAATTGAACATTCATCCATAGGGAACAATTATAATGATATGAGAGTGAGATACGAACTCTCAGAAAAATTAAGGAGGAGCTTCTTATGGACGATATTCTCACTGTCCATTTCATTTAGGTTGAGGAAATTATTCCACCTCCCCCAAATCTAGAAAATGTTTACTCACTTGAAAAAGAGTTGTCTGAGAATCATAGTGGCCCCACATCAACGAAACTGATCTACATAAAAAAGGAAGAATAAAATGATTATGAATTTAGACCATTTTTAGGACAGACCCTCCACAATGAGAGAACATTTTAATCCTTAACCTGATTTGATAATAAATTGGAAATGATAGTTATGAAACCTCATCAGCCCCTGCATGATCCCTATGGATGGGAGACAACTCAGATAATGTCTCCTCCAAAATTTCTCAAAATAAAGTCCCTAGATACTCGAATAGAAGCCATGTAAAGAAAAAAATTACATTATTTGCCTAAAAAGGATCCATATCCCATGTGAGTGGATTCTACATTCCCCCACCAATTTTCTTAAATCATAGATTATCTACCTATGATTCCTTGGGAGAACGTTAACAACTTCTCACACACTTTGTGTCATGATGTAGGATGATTATGGGCCCTCAATATTAATAATAGGAAATCAAGAAGATGTGTTTTGTATAGAATCTGATAGGGAAAACCATTGTTTGGTACAACCATCATCTATTCGGACCATTTATAGGATGGGAAGAGCATATTCTTCAATTCAATTACCAATTAATTCTTATGGAAAGGAAAATGTAAATTGTCGAACAAAACAACTAAAATCAATTCCCAAATAATTGGGTTTTTAATTCATATATAGTTGGAAATATTCAACTAATTCAGTTTGAATCCCTCTCTCATCAGAGAAATTAGTTGAGCTCTGTTATGATATTATATAGGCAGATTTTCTTCAAATGCAATATCATGGTGCATTCTACAAGTTCAATGAAATTAGAACAATAATTGGGAGATTTCATTCCATGAAAACAAACCGAATCATGAATCATTCACCAAACATAGGTGGAAAGGATAAACCAATAATAACCTAATATTTTCACTGTCAATCTAGTAGCAGTTCCCATTCAAGCACCTAGGATGGTTTCAAAGAACCCAACACCTCATATAAATTGGAAACAATCAATAATCACCCTAAACCCAAATCAATGATAAATTATGGTATTGATGGACATGCGTAAATGATGAAAATGATAATCCTTATAAAATTAATAATTCTTATGTTATTTCCTTGAATCTATATACAATAATATGACCATGATGGCCCAATCGACGATTCCCAATGTGGTCAACCTCATCGATCATCCTGACAACTAACCATTACCTAGGAGTCTTGATTATAAAATCCATGATTGATTCGTCTTCAAAGATGTACTACTAAGTGTGGTCAATTCAAGAGACGTTATTTTGGATTATTCTCCATAGAAGGTGGCCTCTATAAGCATCACCCATTCAGAAGGGGAATAAGGTGATTGGAAAAATGTTCCATCCCACTGTGGGAAGAAGTTATAGAATTGGTTGACTTAGAAAATAGTTGATCAGGATCATCCACTCTGATATCATATATATTTGTGGTCCCCAATAGTTCCACCATATAGGTAGGTGACATCAGATATATCCCCCAATTGTGGGATTGATTTTCAGATGCAAGCTTCGACTCTAGCATATTGCATCCCTACAACAACTAAATCACATTAACTGACCCACAAAATGAATCACATATAGAATGAAGATGTTATAATTGGTTCTTTCACTCTGACACACATGTAATATCCCTTATATGACGATTATTGCGACTCAATGTATGATTTCCACACACCAAATCATGGGAAAAAAAGGCCACATTCACAGGAACTGAGGTTACAAGTGACAACATGGTCTTTTTTCGACCCAATATTTTGGTCATGTACCCATAGAACATATATACGACATATAATGAATAGAAAACTCCCCATTAGGGCCAATAGAGAAATGGATGTTTTCTAGAACACTCTAGTGGTCGTCTACATCCAATTGTCATGCATGACCGCCTAGAGGGGGTGATATCACATGATCAACCCAAATAGAGGGGAGGGATAACAAGACCTATACCAGAATAATTTATCCCATTATCCCATGCACATGTACCAGGCCTGTATACTTAAAAGTACCTAGCTCCTGAGATACATAATATAGAGGAACTCCACCTAGGTAAGGGTTGGCCTTTTTCACAAAATTATGATATTCAAAAATATATGGAGGGATTCACAGGAAAGATCTCAATCATGCATTTTCTCCATAATATAAAATAACCAATTGCAAACTTGTTCAGGCCCTCTAATGACCACAAACTATCAAGGTAGAATATGTTGTAGTCATGGTCTATTGAGTCGAAACTATTACATTGGAATGAAATGTCACTATCATAATTAGAAAAAAGAACTTTAAGAAGGAACACATGGACACATCATACACGTATAAGTCAAAGGTAAACTCTATAACGTCGAAATCCTATGGTATGTGATTGAAAATGGTTCATGGATCAACCTCAAACCAATTTGTAACCTCAAAATTTTCGGGTATAAAGAAGGGGATCTATCTCCCACAATGATTAAAATTAAGGGCATGATAAAAATGTTCATTGATCTCTAGGGAATATTTACCTAAAATATAAGTTTTGGGAAATCACATCTAATAAAAAATTTATTATTATATACATACACTGCTTAAATTTTCATGCTCAGAAGGCCCTATATCTACGACCACATGGATGTACATTCAATATTTCTCAGTTTTTAAAATACACTATTAATGGAATGGTTGGTATACTACATGGAGAAAATGAACACTTCAGGGATTATGCTTACACATATACTAAAGTTTGATTCTATAAAATTTAAAGGAATAAATCCAGTGGTGGGTGATGATATTTAGGTTCCATCTTATAATGGATTGTGGAATGCCCATGAAAATCCTAGGAGTATTCTTAATAGAGACTATGTGCAATAAATAATTATATTTGAGGTCAAAAACCAGATCCTAGACACCCAATACCATTTTATAATCCAAAATAGTGTAAAACAAACATGTTCCTGAATTTCAATGAAAAAATCATATAGTAGGTGGTGACAATGTATCTTCTCATGGACTCTCTCACCCAGATAGTGACAGAGAGGCTCTCATACTTCCAAATTCATCTAAAAATTAATCCACCGACTAAGAGGTGTATGAAGAAGAGGATGACCTCAAAAATGATCCTCCCACATTTGAGGAAAGAATATGAACCACCATTTATGAGTTTATGTAGTTAAATATGGTAATGAAATAATTACCACGATATACATTGATTAATGTATCTCTACATCTTAAATAGAAATATATATACAAAAATTATAAGGAAACCCAAATATTTGTTTGTTTGTAGTTATAAAAAAATTCCCATAACAAATATAGATGTTGAAACTCACTATATTTACTTAATTAATAATCATAAATTCATCATATAGGAGTATAAGAGGATTCAAACCTCTATTGATACCATTTTATTGGAAAATGTAGAAATTTTTTTCAAATACATCTTTTTTGGGAAGTGTAAAATCCCAGATAGCTCACCAACATTTTCATTTTCATTATTTGGAATAAGTAAATTAGGGTATTTAATGATTTCGTTGAACATAATTTGTAGTTCTTAAATGATTATTTCTCATTTTAGATCACATAACTCTTGATATATTTAATTTATAGCATCCAATCCATTTTATTCATGGATTTGTATTTAGTGTACAACTAGATAATGATGGACCAGGAAGATGAGGAAGATAAAAAATTTAGATAACCTCAATGGATCTTTTAATATATGTTCCTTATAAATGGATTAATGATTTATGGTTGTACATACCCCTGTTTCATTCATCAAATCATTAATCCCCTCTCAATATTTATTTCCATATATTAAGTCGATGTCCTAGTGGTCAAATCCTCGTAGTGATGTGATCACATCATGGATCATCCAAAAATAATCAAAATGATGTGACAATATAGTATGAAGATGAATCCACTAAAATGTGGCTTTGAGGTAACATTAGGTACGTTCAATAGATTTATGGTATTCCACCATTAAATAAAGGATGATCTAGAAATGTATAGTTTTATTTTTGAATTTTCACACCCCTTAAATCTCATAGAACCGAGGGGGATCTCTGGGTACTCACCTAAACTCAAAGATTACTAGAAAACATGTATGTAAAAGATATCTCCTTAAACAGGATAATTATGTTTGGAATCTCTTGTTAAATGCACAATGACTTCCTCCAAGACTTTGAGAGTTTCATGTTGTATATTCTATACCCAGTAGTCCTGATGTAGCCAGTGTAAGTAATGTGACTCATATTATTTATGGAGTCAATCGAATGCTCAATATGTACCATCCATATATAGATAAATTATGTGAAGAATTAGAATAGTCACTAATACCTCAGAAACATGATGCTAGGTACATAGACTTGATGATTTGATATCGAGAATAATTTCCTCAAACATCTATTTATAGTGAAAAAGATGATCTATTACATGAAGCAGAAAAACATCCATTTTTTCTATTGTATTTATATTGTAATGAAAATAATTGGTCATTATGTGTTGATTGGGTGTTTGGACTGATGGGATGTAATTCCATATTAATAGTACATTTAGTATTTATCATAGAAGCCGGTAAAATGTAATACCCCAGATGACTTCCTCGTGGAACATCCCACACAGTAAAATACATTGGTGGAAACAATTATTAGAGATGAGGAGGTATTCTATTCCAGTGAAACACAATAGACATGGGATAAGTATTTTTATAGACCCTATTTGACTTGTATTTGTAAAATTATGGAAAATCCAATGTTGTATCAGGTTAGCGTAGGTATTGTATTTGTATCCCCAAAAAAAAGAATATTTTACCTACTGTTTCTCACTATGGAAAGGTTTCATGAATAATGAGGACAAGTAAAAATCCCTCATAATTGATTTGAATCTATATCTAGTGCTGTAAATGGCCAACCTCAACATCAATGGAGATTCATATGTAGTGATAATGAAGAAAAATGTAGACTATTCCATCAAAATGGGAGAATTGGATCCTCTTCGTGGTTATAGCAGGGGACTAATAAAATATTTCCAATTTGAACCCACATTTACCCATGGTCCCTCATCATAGAATGTTTAAGATTATGCACTGGATAATATAGACATAGTCTTCTCCAAAATTGATCAAGAGGAATCAATCATCCAAATCATGCACCGAAGAATGGTCTAATGACCAAAACATCTTGAATGATATTTTTTACTAAATAAATGTTTGTTTCATATCATATAAAACCATATATGGAAAAATAAAGTGAAACCATCAACATTATATCATCTTCAACAATTATCCTTACATTTGTCATCTATGAAACTGATTAAAATTCAATAAAGTACAACATGAAAAATTTATAAAATCAAATAACTAAAATGGGAATGTTATGAGAAACCCAATCTACTTGAATCATATCCCCCACTAGAAATTCTACAAAAATTAATAATAATATTAGTAAACCAATATATATATATATATTATGAAATTATGATATACCCTTAAGGGTAATTATACTGAATTTTGAGTGAAATAATGAAGAGGGATTTATAGGGTATAAAGGAAAATGTGTTTATTGGTATTCGACTATTTTATTACAGTTTCTCAATTTGACAATTTTTAATTATGAAAATTGGTGACTATACACTGGATGAAAATTTTACATTTATAATTACTGTTTATAAACAATAATTATAATGGAAAATTTATACATAATGGATAATCGATGGGCTCAAATAGTAGAGGTATGCCATTTAAAGCCATTTTTTTGAACATGGGAGGGAGGTATCATCATTGGGGTTGGCCCTTGACCAATCCCAAGCTGATATTCAACCTGTTAATCTAAAAAAAATTACCTTTGGGAGACGTTCACATTAGTGGAGAATATAACTGGGCTTATGCTAGCCGAGGCACCCCACAAAACTACCACAATTTCACACCATACCCGTAGGGAGTATGCATGTGTAATGAGGGGTTACATGTCTATGAATTATTAAGATAAATTATAAATTCATTTTTTTAAAATGAAATATTTTTTAGTCAGTTCCTATTAATAATATTTTTCCTTAATAAAATATATTTTTAATAGAGATGAATTTGATAATTTTATTTTTGGGCACAAATAAAAAAATTGTATTTTCCATGAAAATATGTATAATTTTTATATATATTCAAGGAATACTATATATAATTCATTTTGATGGATTTTTATTTAAAAAAATTAATTTGATTGATAAAAATTAAATACATTTATAATGGCCTAGAAAAATATTTACAAGTGTTAGAAATGTAAATTTTCATTAATAAATACTATTTTTAATAAATAAGTATTGTTACATTTTAAAATTAAAATTCTCGAATTTTTTAAATTTTCTAGATTAAATAAACATCATTTTATAAATAATCATATCAAAATCACGTTAGAGTGAATTGATAATTATTTTCTAGACTACATTATTTTGGCTTGAAAAATTAATATTTCTTTTTTATATTTTATATACATTTTTTGAAATAATAATTTTTTTTTAAATTATTTAATAAGTCATTAAACAAAATAAGTATTAATGATATTTTATTATATTAATATTAATTATTTTAATATATTTTATTCAATTTTTAGAACTATAAAACTCTTTCCAAAGTTAGAAAATGATAATTGGATTTTTTTTTAAACATTACTCATAGAATCATTAATTTTCCATGAAAAAATGTATTAAATATTTATTTTCATTTCTATTGAATTAAATTGATATAAAATTTTACCTAAATTTCCAATACCATGAAAAAGAACCCATAGTCATTCCAACAAGTTTCCAATTTCCACATATTTGTTTTCTTTGAACAATGTTTTGAAAATATTATAAAATTCCTCCACATATCTATTAAAAACGACATTTTTTTTATTAAAACCTGGGAGGTAGGTCACCTAGAATAATTTCATAATGAATTATAAAACAAAGGGAACTAGGGAGGTATAAAATTGTGAAAATGAAGAGAATATGCCTAAAAGAGATCTACAAATTCTGATGGAAGATGACCTATATTAGAGAAAATATTCCGTGAATATTTTTCTTCACCCTTGGAGGCTAAAAATTATTCCACATTATTACCATCAGGCCATGTATGTTATATTTTCCCACCATAAGAAAAGTATTAGATACACCTTCGAATGTAATAATCAAAAGAACAAGGCGTATTTTTCATTCCTTCTATAGAATTATATATCATTGTAGAGTCTGTTTCGATCAATGATGGAGATAAAATTGAAGTCCCGAAAGATTTTCATCCCCTGAAGAAGAGCCTTAGCCTCCGCTATTATAGATTCTCCTTGGATTTTCATGATTCTTGACACGTAAAGTTACATATTATTAAGATGTTGAGGCCTATAAATCCCCCACCTTATAATGAAAAAATTTCTTCCATGAATCAACACATTAGGACACCATTGTATCAGAGCAGACTTATCCGAGTGGCCAATCTCGTTATCGTAAGGTCTATTTCTAGGTAATAATCTGAGGAAAGACTTAATAGATCATGAAACATGCATAAGCACTTTGCAGAATCACATAATATCACGTGAAGGTCTTCCTCTCGGTCATGTGAATGAAATCCAATATATCTACAAAATAACACAAGACCAAACAAAGTTAAATATAAAAAATACCATGCACATATGAAATAGAAACTAGAACAAAGAATAATGATTAGAGACTTGTGTGAAGGTATACATGCTGATCTTTATGTACTTCACAGAACTGACCTAAATACTACAACATAAATAGGTCATATAACCTAGATATTTTAAATTTCTTGTGTATAAAATTTTTATCTTGCATTTTTGTTGGGGCATTTCATTGAATGTCACATGGAACCCCCAAGAATGCCACCCATGTCTCAAGAATCCCACATGACTCACTGTCCATTCCATTAAATTTCCTTTAGATATGCCTCCCAATTTATAAACTGGAACCAATGCATGGATGTTGGGTCTCACGACAACAGTTGGGCATGTCAGCAAGATTTCGTGATTTCCTCTGGACAAGTCATCCAGATCATGTGATGCACTTGAATAATTTTTGCTATATATTTCGATAACATCTTGGAAAAATCACATAGAACTAAACAAATCCCCTTGAAATGGCATCTATATTTCTTGATGGCATCAAGAAATTTCATATATGATTAAGAGATTGTATTTTAACATCCAATGCTAGTACTTGGTTATATTATAGACATGTTAACCATGATCATGAAATGACATTCATACATCCCATTCATATCATATAATGTCCTCTAGACAAGTCAACTTGGTACTGATATGGACTTTGTACATGAATAAATTTAAACAATACATGTAAACACATCCTCAGATATGTTAGTGAGATGAGAATGATATGCCATGTAGACAATCTAGTATGTGAGGATGATAACAAGGCTAGCTTTAGTAGGAATCCCATGAAATGATAACCATGTCGAATTTACATAGTAGGGAAACCATAGTGTGTAATAACATATTAATTTGAGAATTATTAAACTAATTACCACCATAATCATGATAAAATGGGCATATTCCAAAAGGCCTGATCTCCATATCAGACAACTCAAGGTATTTCTGAAAACATAACTCTTCCTTTTTTATATTGTTATACTAGTTATTTTCAATCCCTTATCTCCCACATTGAAAAAATATATTGTGGTCTTTAGGAGTTTCAATGATAATCTCATTCAAAAAAGAGTTTTTAACCTCTATGTGTATGCCCAAATCAGGGACATACTATAAAATGTTCCCAAAATTAGAACAACCATTGTGAGTAAGCCCCAATAAATAGAAGAATATGATATTCCCCACATAATAGGGAAACATCATACTGTAATCCCCTACGAATAGAAAAATATGATATGTCCCACATGAACAGGAAACATCATCATTTAAGCCCCAATCAGTGGGAGGATATTATATGACCCTCATAATAAGGACACCTCATCATGTAATCATTGTAAAAAAACAAAATATGATATTCCCCACATGTTAGGGAAACCTCCTCCTATATGCCCTGATCATCAAAAAAAAATTATATACCCACATTCTTGGGAAACCTCTGTGCATAAGCCCATACAAGTAGTATAATATCATATTTTTCCAATATAAAGCCATCCTCAGTGTGTAAGACCCAACCATCTAAACTATTAGAACTATGTTTCTTGTTATAAACAAGAATACCTGAGATTCCTTCTTACAAACAATGATCAAACACAAACTCAAATTAGTTTATTTACATCTATGTATTATAAAATTCAACCATCCGGTCCAAATTATTACCATCAGCTGATCATACTTTATCATTTACTTGACGATCGAGATGTTAATTATACAATGATGACTTTGATTCCTGTAATTACACGGTTATGTATGACACCATCCTAAATACTGAGGTCCATATTAACCAACTCATGGGTTTTCCCAAAACATAAGTCTAATATCCATATGAATAGAGTATAATTAAATTCTATACTTATATTATCAAACCTAACATGTCTCATGTAGGATTTAGGTGCTAAAAGGATCATATCATTTTCATCTTAAAATTACACCAATGAGGGAAACCTCTATATGTTATACCCAATCATTTATACATTGATAACATTGATTTATACTAAAATTAGGAATCAATGGATGTATTTATAAGGCTAAATATCACATGGAAATTCACATTGGTGCACCCCCCGGTCCTTGACATCTCAACCATCATGACCCAACCATCCCATTGGATAATCATTCTACTTCATCAATTAGAATAATGAAAATATAAATTGGTTGTGAGGAATATGATTCTAACCATTTCTAATATTAATAATAATGATCCTCAAGTTATGAGCTCGAATACTCAATGTCAGTGTGCCCAATCATCTTTCCTTTCACATTATGTTAAACTGCATTGTTTTAACAAACTATGTGGTTTTCGATTCCATATATAATGAAGGATATATAGGATTCCTCATAATTGATAAACCACAACCTTGATATATTAATCTCCTCCATTCATGGAAGAAAATTCATAAGATCCTGTTTATAAGGCTTCATTATATAAGAAGCCACAGATAAATGGGAAATAGAACATGAACCTTGGATACATACAAATGGATTAAATAATAGATTTACATATGTTTGAGGATTTAACATATGATATACCTGTTAGGGTAACCTTCCATATTTATGGATTAGGATGATACTCAAAAATATATTTTCAATCTATAAGAGAGTCTTATAGTAGAAAAATATTCCCCCAAAATGGTTAAATGATCCTGACCTCCCATCCTATTGGGCAATGTGAGTTCCTAAGTTCAATTTCGTCTAAACCCCCAACTGGTCGCCTGCAATTAGAAAGAATTCCAGTACCTAGTTATGAATCTGGGAACCATTGGTATTTTTTATGAATGGTTTAAATTTTGAAACTATCATAAATGATTTCAATATACATTACCCCCCAATCAACTGTTAGGTAAAATAATTTGTCATCTTTGGGTCTAATATTGCATTTATGGTCCATAAATCATGATCTTGATTTTATAATATCTATTATTTTAGTCTTAATATATATATATTATATATTCATTGTATACATATTATTAATAATCTATAAATTAAGACATTGAAAACTTTATATCATCATTAATAGAGATGGTTTTATTTAAAAATATATACACATAGTTTTAATTTTCTTATGAAATGAAGGAATACATTTAAATTAATATTTCTTATTATAAAATTATAGTTAAATAATAATGATAATAAATATTTATTAAATAATTGATTTTATCAATGAATTCAAGGTGGTGATGGAAAATGAATCACATTGTTATATGGTGGAGGTAGCACAATCATATGCATGAGAAATAATTTCAATTCCAATTTGATAAAAAGGAGGTAGAAAGTTGGTTTTCTATTATCATAAAAACATAAATATATATATATGATATTACTGTAATTATGTTTGGGTTCATAAATAATATTTACTGAAAATAAAAGAAGAAATGATAGTTGAACGAATCACTAAGATGATTAAACCATATTCAATAGACCACCGTTGACATACACATTAAGGATTCATAGGATCGTATTAGGGTTTTCCATGAAACTCAATAACAAAGATAAAAAGGAAAAGAATATTTTGATTCATTAATTGGATGAGGTATGATTATCCAATTGGTTGAATAAGGGATGACAAGAGGTTCCCTTTTATATGATATGGGAGGGATACACATGTAATTACTTTTCAAATTTTATTAAAATACAGCCACATTCTAGACAATGTAGCACAAATGGGTTGAAAATTGATGTTATGATAATATAAAGTTAAAAAATATTCAATAAATTGGGTTTATAATTTTTAAGAGGTATTTTTAACCATATCAATTAGTTGTAACCCTGGTAAAACCCTTTTAAACCAATTAATGGTAACTAGTTTATACATTTATTAATTTTCATTTAATTCTAAAATAAATGATTATTAAATTATAAATTTTGACATGATTATTTGAAATATAGAAATAAAAAATTAAAATTAAAATTTTATAATTGGAGGAAAATAATTTTAAAATAATTTTTGAAACATGAAAAGAAAGGAATATTTTATAAAAAGGAAATTTTGAGCACAAAACTTTGTACACATTCAATCCATTCATGGTAAAAATATAAATGAATATTAAAATAAATTATTAAATATATATTGTATAAATTTACTTAAAATTATTAATATATATATATACTTAATTTATTAATATGAAAACCAATTGTGCACACAAAATTAGTTTTTCCAAAAAAACCAATTATTTTACTATCAAATGATTTTATCTTCATTCATAATAATTAGATAAATGTTGTATTAATGATTATTTATACATTTAAAATAAATTAATCTAAAAAAATATTTAAATATTAATCAATACATTTTTACATTACAATATTATAACACACAGAAAAACACATTTCTTCATAAAAATAGATATTTTATTCATAAAACAGTTTTATTAAAATTTAATGATTATATAATCTCAATTAATTAATTAATTAATATTAAAGAAATATCAATATATATTTCCAAATTTTCTTAACCATATTCAGAAAAACCAATCTAATAGATAAGTTATAATGGTCGTAATATATCACGGTACATTTTGTTTTGGACATGCATGTAATGAATGTGATCAAATAATTTAAATTTATTTTTAAAGAAAGATATATAATATCTCATGGTATCACAATTTAATATCCAAATTCATTCTACTATCATTTATTTCCTTTCAAATATCCTTTATTATTTATTATTTAGTAAATTATGGTTTTCAAAGTCATCATTCACTGTATTAAATTAATTGTGAAATATTTTATTGAATTCTCTCACTTCGTAAACCCATTATTTTTTTGAAATATGAAATGATGGAAATTGTATATATGGGAAAGTTTATGAATTTCATTGAAAATGTAAAGATTACATTTCAATTTTGAAAACATCATTTGATCATGATTGGTTGAATATTAATTTTCATTATTATAAAGATGTATTACAGAACAAGACATTGTACAGTGCATAAATTATTGATGACTTATATTATTAAAGATTCATAATTATTGATTTTTTCATAGTTTTTTTACAATAAAATAAAATTTAATGGATATTCTTCATTTATGTGACATAATTTGACAACAAGTTTATTTTAATTCAGCAGACCGGTTTTATGATTAATTAATATTCATTGTGTGAATTTATATTGAATCAAGAGATATTTACATTAAAATATATAAATTTTAAAAAATATGAATAAGATCATATAATATACTCTTTATACATTTGAAATTATTGTTATTTCATTATAAAACAAATTCAATTTATTTAAATGTTAAATTTATTTTATTAAAATCATATGATCCCAGATCATGATTTCTGGTATGGGTCTTTCTTTTAGGGTATTTTTTAGAGAAAGAGGAGTGTCTGTAAATATAAGGATTACACTCCCTATACTTTGTTGTATACATCGTGTACCCAGTTTTCGGGGGAGACCATGTACTGGCCATGTAACGGCCATGTACATGGCCTTATCGGTTGACCTGTTGACTTCTTAAAGTAGAGGCAAGTTAATTCATGTACATGCCTTGTAATTTTCGTTTTAATTGTTATGATAGACTGGGGTCACGTATAATTAATAGAAACCACTTATTCTAGATACGTCTCTTCTAGGAGTGAAAAATACCAAAAAATATTCTCTGGGCCTCTGACTCGTCATCCGTTCTCCGAATCAAACTCAGTCAGTTTTGTTGGAATCACAATGGTGAGTTCTTCCTTCTTATAGAGCCTCATCTATTAATTTCTTCCCTCTTATGAGATATCGGTGTTTGAATATTTTCGATATATTTGTATATCTATAGTGTTCTAGGTCGATTCATGGGCTGAAATCAGATAATATCAATCGTACAACGTCGTGGTAGGTGTTTTGATCCTTTATGTAGTTATTCATTGAATTTCTTGTGCAAAAGTTCCCATTACCCTAGAACGAGGTATTGCATGTTTGGGGGTTTTAGCTCTATTATTGCCTACTATGCCTTGTGTGCCTATGTAGAGGATGTTAGATTTTGAATAGGGTTATTTTCCATGCTATAGATGTGTTTCCCATGTTTGTTTTGATATTTACCCTTTGACCATTTGGTCAATAATTTCCTATTAGACAGCTTGCATTCCATACCTAGTATTGTCAGGATAAAGTTATTTTATCTAATTCTATGGAATGCCTTGTAGAAATTTAGCCTAGTAGTAGTACTTTTAGGTTTACTTTGTCTAATGAATAATGTTTGAGAAATATTTCTTTACACATGGATATGGGAACCTCGTGTAGTGAGACAAAGGGGGAATTAACATTGACGGCTTCCCCGTAGTGTCTATTATTTCTTTATCACGTTGCAAGACCATGGAAGGGATTGAAGTTCAGTGCTCCCTCAAACTTTGTATAGTTACTATTATGGGACATCATTGTAAATTAATGTTGAGTGCTTCCTCAGAGTGTCTGTATGATATCATCAAAATGGGGGTTTGACAGTGAGTTCGTCCACATAAAGGCTTTGTCTACATGAGACCAAAGTGGTTAGATCATGTGAGCTACCCAATAGGTTGTTATATCATTATATAAGTTGAACCATAGTGGTTAGGATGTGATAACATAACCAGAGAGTTACATGAGATTGTTTGGTCGAACTAGAGAGGATAGGTTGTGGGTACTTCCAAGAGGGTTACTTGTTTTGATTAGCTACATGTATATGAAAATGATTGCAATTTAAACATTTGGATTGTATACATTTGAGTGCTTCCTTATTTACTAAATAATTTTTCATATTTACTACAACATATATTCACTGACTATTTGGAATAGATCATTGGGTGTTTTCCTGCTGGGATTTGTCTCACACCTAGATTTTGTCATGATTTTGGGCCCAAACTGATTATATTTCTACAGATATAGATAAGGGGAAGCACCCTTCTATGTCAGGTACCAGATAGCTTCGGAGATGGAGAGCATGGGACAAAGATGAGCCTTGTGATACTATGGAAGTTTATTTCTTTCCATTGTACATTGGTTTAGTATAGTATTACAACATTGTGACTTGTTTGTCTTATATCCTAGACATATGTGTCATGCATGAGTTGTATATGTGCTAGAGTTTTTTATTTATTTCAGTCTTCTTCTGTTTGATTACTACATGTTATTACTACTTCCACTATCATATATCTGTTTATTTCCATGGTGTTAGTCACATGAAGAGAGTATAGTTTCCCCACTACCACACACAAGGACCTCGCTGCTAGTCAGCAACCTCTAGTGTTTGGGGAATTGCTCTTGAGTCCATTTGACCAACCATGTACGTGGCTCCTTTGGGTGGCACCCAGAACCCAAACGTTACAAAGTGGTATCTGAGGAATTAATATCTCTAAAACTTATTTTTTGAGCCTATAGTAAGGGATAATATGGAATATGTACTTGGTAATATGATTTTCCAAGGATTAGCTAACACATGTATAGGGAAAAGCTAATTTACCTTGATTATTGAAATTTTTCTGGTTTTTCAATTTTAGAGTTTATTTCATTTCACCTTTGGGGGATTCACATATTTTTTTGTAATCATTGATATTATTTAAATTCTATTTCTACTGAAATCCAGTGAGATGAGAGTATTACATTTCATGTATCATATATGAACTTTCTATAGATTAATGTCATGCATTATGTCCATGCCATTTCTGGTACATTACGAATTTCATGTTATTATGATAGATTTTATGATAGATATGAATGATGTTTTGATATATTCCTTCAATAGAAACCTATTGTTTCATAGGGTATTTCTAATGTTTAAATTTCAGTTGAATGAATGCCAAAAATTGTTCCCTGAGGTGTTATGGTACATCATGGATCAGAATTAGGTGTATCATTTTATTATTATGCTAGTTTATGGCATGTAAAAGATTCCATGCATTGATTCTTGGGGTGTATGGTCCCTCGCATATCATAATTTTGAACCATAGTGTTTGATTCAGTGTTTTTTGGGATCTGGAGTAGTTTCAGATGCTTACATTCCAGAAAAACCTAGAATACACCGTGGGTATTGCTGGATACATTCCATGTATCCTTACGTTTTGGATGGAACTATGTTTATTATGTTCATGCCATGTACTGTCTATACACACCTTCTGGTCTCTAACCATGTCATTGGTTGTGTGGGAAGATAAAAGAGGCTGGTAAATCTTTTGTGGAACACATTATTGTAAAGTACATACACGCCATGTGTATAGACCATGTGTTCCGCCATGTCACCAAAACAACAGGTGGATTATGGGTAGTGAATACACACAGTTTCTGGAGTAAACATGTTGTGTAGAGTCTCCCATTTAACCATCCATCTAACAAACTACAATGGTCGGTGAACTTCATCAACTACATGTTGTGTTTGGAACAAACCTGCCCTATATTCATTCTCTAAGAGAACAATGTGGGTTAAATCGTGTAAAAGAACTCGGGAAGAAAATACGATTTAAGTACACGATGTGTGTTAGGATAACACGCTATGTGTATGTGGTGTTGCACAACCAAGGTGGAAGGAGTAAACGCCCATGTGAAGGATTAAAGGAACATTCCATGTATGGGAAAACATGTCTTGTATCCATGTGTTGAAGAACTTGAATGATTTAATTTATCATGTTCATTTCGTGAACTTATATGTTTTAGTCCATGATAATACTGAACTATGGTATACACTAGACCTTGCTGATTCATGCCACTAAGACCTCTTTTAGTTGTATGCTAGTCATAATGCACTAACCAGATACCAAACATGGTAGATCAAGAATTTCCACCAGATCTCCCATCATGCCTATCTTTCCACCAACCATCATTCTAAATGCATATGTCGATTAATAGTTCCGAGAAGGTATTATGAGGTTTATTTAGACCTTTGAGGGTGCACTGCATCCTACCCTATCTATGGAAGAGTTGATGTGGGTCTTTCAGCATAAGCATCCTCCCATATTCTCAGGGGATGGAGGACCTCAGGTAAATGCATCATGATTAGAATCCATGCTAACTATCTTTGAGAAACTTGAGAAGACTCTAGAGAGGAGGCTGAAGCTCACGGCTTATAAGCTTTTGGATTCATCAATGAGATGGTGGGATATTATCTCATAGGCGGGATACTAGCCAGTTATGTATTGGTGTGAGATCCAACATACCTTCTATGACTACTTATACGCAGAGACTTTGAGGGCCGATTGATTATGATAGTTCATGAGTTTGGAACAGGGTACTCTCTCGGACATGGAGTATTCTTCTCGCTTCACAGATCTACAAAGCTTCACACCTATTCTAGGGGGTTATGAGCTCTTCCATTAAAGGATGTTTGAGGATGGCCGTAGGCATGAAATCCAATCTCAGGTGAACATCTTCTGGTAGAAAGAAATATCATAATAGTCAACCATGAAATGATAAAAAAGAAAAACATAAGGGATTCTAGAGATGGGGTCCAGGGTGGTTCAACATACAGAGTTTGTGCTTCTCTGTCTGATAGTAGGAATCACCATAGGAAATATACATGTGGAGATCGGAGTAGGAGAGATACACATTTAGGTATCCAGGTGGTATACTACCAATGTGGGATGTGCAGTAATACGAGGACCCATTTCCCGAGATACTCAATGGAGTGTCGATAATGTAGCATGATGGGCCATCTTTAGCGATTTTGTCAATTTTTCTCACCAGTAGCTGGTGACATGCATTCCTCTATGACTCATCATTTAGGAGAAACACCACAAATTTATCATATGTCTGGGAACGGGAGTTCATTAAGTCATTCAGGCCGAGGTTGATGAGGTGAAGTAGTACATTAGAGCTGCGGTATAGGCCATTCATTTGCAGTGGAGAAAATCCAACATGACAAGGATTTCAGACCCTCTACAGCTCGACGTATGATCCTAGTTGCCTTAGTTTTAGCTTCTACAATTTTTGATGTTGGGGTATCCCATAGATTCATATTTTTTGTTGTTGTGTAGATCCTTGGGCTCAGTAACATTACTTATATTTATGTCTTCATGTTGGTCACTTTGTTGGGAACAAGAACGACTAGTGTACGTTAGTGCATGGAGTTCCCTCTTGAGGTTGGTGGGTGTCACTTCTCATGGGACCTTTATGTCTTAGAAATGATGATCTATTATGTCATTATCAGGATGGACTGGTTAGTTCCGTTCAAGGTAGTTTTCAACTGGGATCATCATAGGATAAGTTTTACATCACCAGAGGGAAGTTCGTTTTTAATCAAGGACAAATTGGATGTCCATGCATTCAAAACTAAACCCGAGATTTATAGTTTCAAGGATTTACAACCTAGATTACAATTATATATCTAGATGACTAGGGGGAATCACTATTTTACTTTCATCTAGTGGTGGATCATTTCACGGATGTATTTCAAGAGAAATTTTTAGGTTTTCCTCTAGAGAGAGGGGTATACTTTTTTAGTGAGCTTGTTCCAGGAGTGGCACCAGTATCTACTCATACTTATAGGATGGGTACACTAGAGTTACAGGATCTCAAGAAGTATTTTGAGGTTGGAGGAGTTATCGGAAAAGGGTTTCATTTGATCCAATACATCTCTTTGGGGGTTGCCTATTCTTTTTTCCAAGAAGGTGGATGATACCAACATACACTGTGTGGGTTATCAGATATTGAACTAGTGGACGGTCAGGACCCAATATCCCTTGACGATTATTTTTGATATATTTGATATGCTCTATTGAGCCCGAGTGTTCACGAAGATTGACTTGTGATTCAGTTATCATCAGTTGCAGATTAGACCATCAGATATACCTCTTACAGCCATTTGGAGTAGGTATGGTCTATAAAAGTACGTGGTTATGTCGTTCGGTCTCAGAAATGCACATGCATTTTTCATGGCACTAATGAACTGAATGTTCCATCCATACTTTGATTATTTAATGGTATTCTTCATAGATGATATCTTAGTGTACTCTTACACTCAACATGATCATGTCACACATCTTGTGATCATTTTGACTACACTAAGACAACATTATTTGTACGCTAAAATCACAAAATTCTACATTTCGATGGACTAGATTCACTTATTGGGTCATGTTATCTCATAAAAAGGGGTGCTACTATACCTAGAAAAGTGAGAGAAGTAGATTCCTAGGAGAAACTGAAGAACATCTTTGAGGCACAATGTTTTCTAGGGCAGGCTGGATACTACATAGATTTCATATAGGACTTTTCACACATAGAAATGCCCATGAAGTGCCTAACTATGATGGGTGAGAAGTTTTTGTGGATAGATTCTTGTGAGTCAGCCATCTAGGAGCTGAAAAAGAGGCTAAATTCATCACTGAGTCTAGTTTTTTCAGAACCACGAAAGAAAAATACTGTATAATTTGATGCATTGGGTATCGGGGGAGGGGGAGTTATTATTCAGGGTGAAGGTGTTGTTCTATACGAGTCTCGATAGGTAAGGCCACATGTGAGGAATTACCGGACACATGATCTTGAGATAGCTGTAGTTGTTCATGGTCTGCACTGTTGGAGACATTTTCTTTTGGGAGATCATTTTTTTTGTTTTCACAGACCAAAAAAGTATCATGTATATCATTAATCAGCATGATCTGAATTTGAGATGATGAGGGAGGGTTGAGTACCCTTAGTATTTTGATTTGGAACATGCCTACATGCCTGGTAAAGCCAACGCAGAGGCTGTTACGTTGAGTAGGAGGACTCAAATACTGAGTAACTCACAATGTTTTCTCGCTTTTTTTCAATGAAGGATACCTTTAGTGTAAACGAGATGAGAAGGATGTACATCTGAGAGATTGTACGTCTACATGGGGTTCTACACTCCATTGTTTCATATAGGGATGTATGCTTTACTTGTCGGGTCTGGAAAGGACAATATAGGGCTTTGGGTACACAGGTACTTCTAAGTACAACATACCACCTCATAACAAATGTCCAGTTCGAGCTTCAAATTCAGGTTTTGGAGGACATGCATCATGAATGAGTCCTATATTTTGGAGGATCTTGGGAGAAAAACATACCTCTTGTGGTGTTTTCCAACAATATTAGTTTTTTAAGAAACTATTCATATGTATCCTTATAAGGATTTGTATGGTAGCCCATTCTGAACACCCCTATGTTGGATGGTGGTAGGAGAGGCACCTATGCTATGACCTAGTCTTGTCCATGACACTATAGAGCATGTGGGGTTGATTCAGAATTTGATGGCTTCTGTACAGTCATGATATAAGTCTTATACTAATCAACGAAGATGACCTCTAGAGCTCAAGGTCATATATTAGGTTTTCTTGTGTGTCACACAATGTTTGTGACATTGGAGGATTGGCAGACAGGGTAAGCTTTCTCCAAGATACATTGGGCCATTTTAGGTATTGGAATGAGACGGGTCGGTTGCCTATCGACAGCAGTTACCTCAGAGGTACTAGGCTATACATGAAAACTTCTATATTTCACATCTATGGAGTTACTTCTCATACCAGTCTTATGTATTTTAACACGAGGAGGTTGAACTAGAGCTAGGTGACTCATTTGAAGAGATCCTATCCAGATCATTGACCACATCACAAAGGGTCTCAGTGGTCAGTTTTTTTATCTATTACATGATCTTTGGAATCACGGGCGAGTATAGGATGAGATGAGGCAGAGGGAGGCTGACATACAATCACATTACCTGAAGGTGTTTGAGGATTCTTCTTTTATGCTGTCTTGCTAGGGAAATTTTGGGAGGGATTTCTTTAAGGGGGATGTTTGTAAGAACCTGTATCATTTTTTCAGGTTTGGGGTTTTCTTCTATGGTGTTCTTGAGGAAAAGAATAGAATATTAAAATTTAAGGAGTACACACCATGTAATTTGGATCACACGTCATGTACCTGGTTTCCATGGGTTACCATGTACTATAAATGTAACGACCAAGTATATGGTCATGTGGGGTGATCTGGAGACCTCCTACATCAAAGACTGGTTAAGGAATTCAAATATAGTGTAATTTTAAACAACACGTTTTGTACTCATATCATTAATAGTTATGTCGGACTAGGGTCACGTCTAATCAAAATAAACCTCTTATTCTAGGTTTGTCTCATCCATAAGTGACAGATACTTACGAATCCTCTCCCAGCTACCGATTCATTGTCTGTTATCTAAATCATACTTCATCCGTTGTGTTGGAATATCATCAGTGATTTTTTACTTCTTATAGAGCCTCATCTCTTTATTTATTCTCTCTCGTGAAATATATTTGGTTGATCATTTTGAACATTTTTTTATATCTGTCATGTTTTAGATCGAATCAAGGACTGACGTTGGATTATATCAATCATAAAATGTCAAGGTAGGTGGTTTGTGCATTTCCATACGTAATCATTGAATTTTATGTTCACAATTGCACAATACCCTATAACGGGGAATTGCGTGTTTAGGTATTTTAGCCCTGTTAATGAATCTATGACTTGTGTGACTGAGTTTATGTTTTTTGATTGAAAATAGTGTTATTTCCTATGATTTTAATTTTTTTCCAATTCGTGTTTAGATATTGAATGTTTGGTCTAGCTTTTCTTGTTAGGCTGCTTTCTTTCCATGCCTAGTATTGCTAGGATGGAGTGATTTTATCTAATGTTGTGGTATGCATTCTAGATATTTAGACAAGTAGTACATATAGGTTTACATTTTCATCTGAATATCATGTGTGCATGATTACATTACACAAGGATATGGGAACCTGGTGTAGTTAGATCGTAGGGGGAATTGACGTTGATGGATTCCCCACAATGTCTATTATTTCCTTATCACACTGTAATACCATAGGGGTATTTATGTTGAGTGATTCCTCAGAGTGTCTATAGTTTCCATTACGAGACCACATGGGGAATTGACATTGAGTTCTTTCTAAGAGTGTCTAATGTTTATCATTAAAATTCTATATGGGGAGTTAACAGTGAGTCCTTCCTCATAGAGTATTTTTTTACATGAGAACAAGGGGGTTAGACCATGTGAGCTACCCAGGAGGGCGTTATATAATTTTATAAGATTAACCAGATGGGATAGGCTGTGAGAACTAACCTAGTTGGTTACTTGAGATTTCTTGGTTCAACCAGAGGGGATATGTTGTGGGAACTTCTTATAGGGTAACTTATTTTAATTAACTTCTTATATGAATATGAATGCAATTGAAACTATATGATCGCTTACTTTTGAGACTTCATTGTTTACTGCTTCATTTTTCATATTGCCAGAAATATATATTCACTCACTATTAGGCACAGATATTTGGGTGGTTTCCTACCAATGTTGGTCTCACACCGTGTTTGGTTCAGGATTTTGCACCAAAATAGATTATATTAGTGCAGTTATAGATAAGGACAAGCACCCTTCTATGTAATGTACTTGACTGCTGTGGAACTAGGTAGAATGTGGCCAAGATGAGGCTTCAATTGCTATTGGAGTTTATTTTTTTTCCTTATTCTATGGTTTAGTACTGTATTCCTACATTGTGACTTGTTTGGATAATTTCCTAGAAATAAATATCATGCATCATTTATATATGTGATCCAGTTTTTTATTTCATGTAGTCTTCTGATATTTACTAACTGCATGTTATTACTACTTTCACTATACTATATCTATTTATTACTGTTGTGTTACTCTTCCAATGAGGGAAAAGATTCCCCACTACCACACCCAATTCCCTAGCTTATAGTTAGCAGCCTCTGGCATCTGAAAAAATGTTCTTGAGGCCATATGACCAACCTAGTACGGGGCACCTCTGGGTGGCACCCTGAACCGGGACGTTACAAAAATGACTTATTTTAATGATCTATTTAAAAAAATAATTAATTTTTAGATACTTTATAGTTAGAAATTTATTTTATTTATTTGGATTTATGATAATATTTAATATTATGATAATAATATAAATAATTTTATTATGGTATTAAATATGAATATGGATTTTATTACAAAAATGAGAAAATTTTATTTTAAATAATTTTTTTGTTATATCTAAAATTGAAATTTCTATATATTATAGTTTTAAATGAAATAAATAGATATCATTATTTTTTTCATCATTTTAATACATGATTATGGTTAGTTTTTGTCAGATCAATTTTATTTTTTTGAATAGTTAGATATATATAGTATTTATGAGTACCATTGCATTGATAAAGTCATCATGTTATAAATGTGAAATAAATATTTAGACAAATTATTTCACATTTATTCCAATAATTGATACTAAAAATACAATAGAAAATTTAAAAATTAATATATATTAATTTTTATGTCATGAAAAAATTTGAAATCATAAATTAGTACCAATATTGTGCTTTCACTATATTTGGAAAATAAAATCTTATATATTTGAGATATTTTTACAAAGTGGATAATGGAATGACCAATTTGAGATATATGAATTATGTCTAAAATTTTTTATATACGTTTTGAATATTATTATTATATTAATATATAATTATTTAAATGGTAACCAAATTCTTTCTAAATACAAAAATAAGTCAAAATAACAACATAAATATATTTTCATAATGAAGATGAGAAAAATAACTTATGAATTTTTTAATATAATATTATTGACTAATAATAAACAATAAATATTCTATTAATTTATTTCTAGATTTATGTGTTAGGAAAATTATCCAAAATGGTTACCCATAGTTGATGGAACAAGTATTTAGGAAGAAAAAAAGTCTAGATAAATGTTTATTTAAAATATTTAAAATGATATGTTTAGGATAAATTATAACATTAAGTGTTTTTGGGATACTTATGATATTTATTAAATTATTTAATGTTTAAATATTAGTTTTAATATTATCTAAAAAAAATTAAATCCATATCATCAAAATGATCGTAAATGTATTTAATGATAGAACTTATATCAAAATTTATTAAAACAACTTTTACAATGATTCAATATTATATTCATAATAGTTTATCGTAATATGTTTTATATTATTTTGATCTACATTCCATTTTGAAATTACATTATTGACCCATAATGAAAAAATATTTCCAAAAATTTCACTGAATCATGCCTTTAAAAACAGCCTCATTCTAATCAATTCAAGACACATTTAATGAATAATTTTATCCGCATATTATACCTAAAAAAATCTACAAACAGTTCAATTTTATGTTTTTGAGGTTCTGACGATTTGAAAATTACTTTTTTTGATGAATATAGACTCAATAAATAAGTGGTGGTTTTAGGAGATAACCAATATGGTTACATAGAGATGATGAAATTCTTATACAAGTAGAGGTCAAGTCCAAATTGATTTTTATGTAAAATATTTAGATTGAAAATATTTTGTTAAATTTAGATATTCAATTTTTTAAAGGGATAACTAGGATATTCCATAAACTAAATAAATGTTTAAATTATAATATCATTGTTAGCTAATTAATTTTAATACATTTCATAAAAATAATTTTAAATTTCAATAATATATATTGACGTTTAAAGATTATTTATAATTTATTTAGAAAATAATATTTTTACAATGGTTCAATTATTTAGTTATAATTGTTGATCATATTTTATTTTTTCAATTTTTTATCTGCATTCTTATTTAATATTACAATATTTATGAATAAAGGAATGATATTTTGTAAAATAAAATTGAATTTTTCCTATGAATTCATCAATATAAATAGTATTTCATTATATTTTTATTGGTAAAATGTATATAAATTTTTATGATTTTAATGTATTTTGTATCTGTTTTATTATTATATGATACTTAATTTGTGTTTTACTAGTTGTGTGGATCTTTTACATTATATTTATGATTATTGAGTCTGGTATACCTTTCTAATGAATTGAGTAACAATTCATTATCTTGATAAATGATGTTGGAATTAAATGCATATATATTATTATATTATATGTTTTGGGATATTAATTGTTACAGGTTATTCAACTGGAAAACTGATTTTAAAAAGTGATACTGAATATAAATAACCAAAATAACATTAGACTTTTATATACTTGTTTTTCATTTTAAATGTTTTAATTGAGATTTTTTTTCTTTGAGTGATTTTTTCATCTAAAAAGATGTAAATTTATTATTGAATAGATATAAATTATCTAAGGATCCATGATATGTCATTGGAATGTAGTTTTTTTATATTTTAAACGCCCTAATGTGCTTTAGGTTATCATCTAATGTACTTAAAATATTTTTATCCGAGTTATGGACAAATTGGAATGATTTTGAATTAATTGATTTATTTATGAAATTTTATCCATGAATAAATAACATGTATCATTTAATTTTTTTCCATTGTATAAAAACTTTTAATAGGTACAAAATTTATCAATTTTATATGTGAGAGATTTTTTAATTCTATAAAACTCTAAAAAATTATATTGGGTATAAAATTCATATAAAAATTCTAATAGATGACCTAATTATATGATTCTTAAGAATAGGGCTTCACACATATCCATTGGATTCTAATTCACAAGAGTTAAAAATTGATATAAATGTTAATAATGGGTAATAGAACATGGTAGAGGATTAAATATACATGATCTATACCATACGCGATGATAAATCTTTGATACATACATTATATTGGGGAATATTTCCCAAAAAATAATGTTTATGTATATTTTCTCAGTTTTTATCACTATAAATATATTTTAAATATTAAAATTCTCCATGTTGAAAAATAAATGAGCGAGTATAGGTATCATATATAGGATGACTTATTTTTTGGGGAATGGTTGTATAATAAATAATTGGTTAATTTTTAGGATATATACATATTTATTCAATGTATATTAATTTTGAAGGATCTAGAGAGATACAGTTCAACCATCACCATGAAAATATGTATTGAAGCCAATGGAATTATCTGAGTTGACATTATCCCATTGGATGCAGTTGATCAGAATATATATTAGTTTTTGTTATAGTGGAGGTAGTTATATAAAATTATAAAAATCATAAATTTGAATGTCTATATGAATAAAATTATTGAATGAACACATTCCAATGAAGGAATAAAATAGTGGAAGGCTCATATGGGTGTGAAAAAAGTTACTAAGGTAGTGGATGTTAATACTAACAATTTATTTTTAGGAGAAATTGTGGATGTATAAATGAGTTAAATAATGGTAAACTCTAAGGATTTAAGTATATGTAATAACATAGTTTAATAACCCCATCCCCAATAGCCCTAATTTTGTTGAAACGTTTTTTCATTGGAACTTCATATATGGAATCACATTCCAATGTTCAGAATATTCATAGAATCATATAAATCATGGTACATAAATAAATGTATCATTTTAGATGAAATAACAAATTACAACAAAGTACACCATTATTCTCACTATCGTATCCCTTTATATTAATCATTATACACATCATGTAATTCATGTGATGAGAATCATAAGAAATGTGTGAGATCAGATGCTTAGTAAGGATGGGTAAGATCATATGATTAGTAAGGATACATATACAATGGAATATATCAAAAATAAATAAAAAATAAAAAATATGAAATAGTAAATACATGAAAAAATGGAATTTAATCAACAACATGAGAACGAATAGTAATATTGCATGAGAAAATGATGATAACATAATTAAATTTAACTTATCACATGATCTATAATCTTATCCCTAATTATTTCAAGAAATCCAGTAATCAAATAAATATAAATAACTAATATCATATTGATGAGATGCATAATTTCTAAAATCATGAACATACCTTCAAGTCCACATTCCACGATAGCTATCATATATCTATAAGATCAAATCTAAATAAGAAATATTTGTTCTCTCATGAGACCTATAGATGTATAGAGGAGAAATTGTGGGTTCCCCCCATCACCTAATATTACCAATTAATAATTATTTTAATAATGAGATACATATTCAATGTAAACATTCATATTGAGAAACTATCATAAGTTATGATAATAATTTCCCCAATAAATAATCATAATCATAAACTATCTAGAGTAATTCAAAAAAAATGAAATTGGAATAGTAGATCCCCATAGAAACTGATCATAAAAATTTATATAAATAAATTTTTTGAACTAAGGTAACATATTTCATGTGTAATATTGTTAACATAATTTTTTTTCATTGATTAATTGAAATACCAAAAAATGCCATTATTTTTTTGGAAGATAATACAATTTTCACAATGTAATAAATTTAAAAAATAAAATTGTAAAAAATAAATTGTAAAATATTTACTTTGAAATGAGTAATGTAAAACATTAAAGGATTATTTTAACAAATTATTTCTTAAGAAAACATTTAATTTCATATATGTCGTTAAAAAACATTTTATTCTCATTGTTTTATGATTGTCCAAACGAACCAAACTCAAAAAAGGAAATGAATATATCATTTAAATAAAATTTTAAAATATCAATCATGGGTATAAATATATTTTAAATAACATATTATTATTATAAAAACGTTTCTATTTTTTTCTTGAACACATGATTAAGGAAGTGAAATATTATCGACCATGTCAAAAAATAATTTCAATTTTCCATAAAAATAAAATTTTGGATCACTGAGTGTTAAATGAAATTTTTATTAAAGTAAAATTTATAAATCATAATAATGAATATAGGAGAAGAAAAAATATTATTTTTATGACAAAAATATATAATTATTTTCCTAGTGTTGAAAGAAACAAAAATAATCATGAATATTGATGAGATTGTGAAATAAATCAGTACCATTGTTGTAACATTTGAATCATAACTACCATGAATAAATTAACATAAAATGAAATCATGAATAACATTTATATGAATATAATGATATAAAATATTAATGGGGTATTATATATTACAGTAAAATTAAATTAGTGGTGAATATGAAATATTTATTAGGGAAGTAAAAGTCAGACAAGAAACGCTAACCACATATTTTATATCTTTTGTAGGTGTTATAAAAAAATCTATAATAAATATATATTTATATAAATATATTATATAACCATACTGATATATATATATATATATTTCTATATATAATTTAATTATAATTTTTAATCAATTATTTATTAAAAATACTATTTAGAGTGATAATATTTGATTTTCTATGTATTTTTTTGTTTAGTAGTTTTGGAAATCGTTCAATGAAAAAGGAAACATAATATATTGAATTTTAAAAATGATATAAATTTAATATATTTTAATTTTATATTTATTTATATTAATCCCCTAATGTCTCTTAAAAATTTAATCACACAGATCATGGAGATGTTAGGTCATATATATGCATGAAAATAATTTACATTTTTAATGGTTGGAATTAAATAAAGGTAAATAATATTTAACCATAATATAATAATTATTATATAATATATATTAATTAAATATTTCCTTGTTATAATTTATGAAAAAATGAAATGAAAAATGTATCACAATGTTATGTAGAGGAGGTCGTCCACACATAGGATGAGAAAAGATATCATTTTCCAAATTATTGTAATTGAAGAATTTATATGATATATTATAATTATATATATATATATTCATGTCATAAATATTATATATATAATCTAAATCTATCAATATATCCATCAATTGAGGTGGAAATGGAAAACAAACCAAAATATTTCATGAGGTGGTGGACCTCCATATAGAAAATCTACAGTTTTGTTTCCCATTTGATGGAATAAAAACTTTATTTAGGTAATTATAGTAAAATAATAAATTCTCACAATATATTTAAATTTTGGTTTAATTATTTCACCACTATCTGATATGATTTGTATGTGTATTGTAATAAATAAAATGGTGATTCGGGGTTAGGAACTATACCTCTTCTTTAGAGACCACCATTTGGTTTCTACCCAAAGCCTTCATAGATAGGTTTTTTAATACCAATAAGGTATCTAAATTAGGTAAAGGTATTAAGTAATAGATTTTGGTAGTTTTATTCTATAAAAAAGTACTTTTCATATGTGAAGATGATAGTTGAGGGGTTTTCTTTTTATTGTTGTGTAATAGGACACTTTTGACTTTTTTTTTTGAAAAGAATGAAGTATACCTTTGTTTTTCGCACATCAAATGGATCCAAAATTTCCCATTAATGAAAAATATAAAATATTATGTCAACATATGGTTATATTATAGAATTTAGATAAATTTATTGATCATTTAAACCTTTATCACTTTAGTTTAACCCCCCCCCCCCCCCCCCGAAAAACACCTTTTTAACCTTACCTGTAGTAAATAATTTTTACTGATTTACTATTAATTATTACCAACAATTTTATTAAAGTTATTAAATATTTTTAATTATTAATATTCAAGATATTCAATCCATTTTACCAAATTAAATTCATAAAAGTGGTATAATATAATCTCAAATTATCCCCACAAACCTATCAAAAAATGGGTTCCCTAAGTAAACATTTATTTCTCAAAAAATAATATAAAAATGAATCCAATGAACTAATTTTATTTATAAATAATAATATTTTTTTAAAAAAAAATTGATCTTTGTAAATGTGTAAAATCAAAAGGCATTTTTATATTGAAATTAGTAAATTTCACTTTTCATAAAAAATATTATATTTTCAAAAATATATCCAAACATCACACTAAGAAACGTTTCAAGGGGATTTCAAAAACTATTTTAATTTTTTTTCTATTCATTCTAAATGTGGAAGATAATGAATTTTAATAGAAGCATGAAAAACAAAACAAACCTGATTTTTAGAAAAATTATGTTTGTGAGCATAAAAATGATTTCTTCTTTTCCCATGAAAAAAAATTATTTGAAGAAAGATAGAATATCCAATGTATATATAATATAAATAATTAATTCAAATAAATCTACAATAGCGATTAATTTAATTTATATTAATAAAAACTCATTGCATGAATAAAAAATGTTTTTTTAAATAACATTTTTATGAGAAAATTATTATTATTTATATTCTAATAAATTGTTAACCAATGAGTTTATCTATACATGTAAAAACTGTTTTTTTCATAATTTAGTTAGTCTTATTCATATCCTTTAATTTAATAACACAGATACAACAATCAGAATGGAATAATACATTTTACATGCTATTTAAGAATAGTATTTCATGATGTATATGCTATCAAACCTAATAATATTATTTTAATATATCTAGGTGTTGGACCCTCCATTATATTTTAGTTTTTAGAATAAAAAATACTGTCAATATACATATTCTATTATTTCATGCTAGTTTAAGACGTCTTTGTAAATCAATTATGTCATATAACAATATATACTTTAATAAGTCATTCTCTTATATTAATGAATAAATATGTTTTCAAATGTATTTATACATAAACGTTTTCATAACCCTTAGTCAGGTAAGATAGAAACTTCACAATCTTCCTAGATTCCCCGACATTGATGGATAGTTTGATAGACCGATGTATGACACACCGACGTCAACACACAGATGTTCGACAGACCGATGCCGACTGATCGAAGTCGATAGACCGATGATCAACAGACCGAAGCACGACACATTAATGTTCAGCAGACCGATGTCAACACACCAAAGTTCGACAGACCGAAGTCGACACACTGAAGTTCGACAGTCCGATGTTTGACACACTGAAGTTCAACTGGCCGAAGTATGACACACAGAAGTCGACACACCAAAGATCGAAAGACCGAAGTCGACACACCGAAGATGACACAACGAAGATGACAGACTGCTGTAATCAAACCGAAGACAATAGGCCAAAGATGAATCACCAATTTTTATAAATAAATATTTATTCAAACTTATTTCTAATGGTCATATTTGTAAAAATTAATGTTTTTGAAAAATTATTAATGTTGTCTATAGGACAATTCGTAGATAGTACGAGGTACAAGAACCTCTGAAGATCTTCATGCCTAGATGATTCTGGAGTATAAAAGGACCTCATCTTTCACTTTAAATAATTGCAGTACACGGAATATTATATGCTGAGACACAGACTGTTTGAATACGAAAAGAGACGAACCAAGTGCTTGATATTACAAAAAGATTTTAAAAAGAAAAATTCTCTAAAAGCGCAGTGTACATCGATACCTTAAAGGTAATAACCTTTTAACTCATCAAATATGGATTACATGAAATTGTGATACTCTGTTATGAATACAACTTCCAGAAGAAGTCTCAAAAACCATTTTCTCAACATCCAATCCAGAGCAATACTTCGCACCAGACTGAGGATTCTTAACTCTATTATTTTTATTAGATCTTTTGTGAGTTATCTACACTAATTGAGCCATGTGTATTTTTTTATCACACACACTGTCTCCTGAGAATAATTGGAGGATATAAAACTATCCTCATACACAATCACTACTTATATTTGTATCCCACATAGAACTGTGGAAGAGATCCCTTGTGATCTGTTTATCTTTATTAACCATGAATAACTGTGGTAGAGGTCATGTGTGACATGGAAACCCAGGTGTTCTATTGTGAACCCCAATCCAAGGTCTGAATAAAATGTTTATTAATATAAACTACTTTGTGGTAGGTGATCACCAAGTGGAGAGGACTATGCCTCTGCTTTATACTGAACTTATTTTTTTATCCGCGATGTTGATTATCATAAATTTTTTATATGATATTTATTTACTACATTAAGATATCATAAACTTTTATAGTTTTTTTAGAAAGTGTTTACATTGGTTTTGAATTAGTATATATTTTAGAATGTTTTTTAATCTATAGGTTAGTAAAACAGACAACTAATCAGTCTTTTGAGAATCAAATTGAACATGCAAGAAATTTATAAATTCAATACAAAATGACTTTTTGTTTATTTTTATAGGAAGAATTTATTTTGTAAAGAATCCTTTAAAGATAAATTTTTATAGAAACTCAAATAACCCCCCCCCCCCCTCTTTATTCATCTACTTTGACCAACATTTGGTATCAAAGGCTTTTAAATGTTACTGGTAGTTTTTAAGATCGTATCAAATGTGATTATAGTTATGTTTCAAAGATCTTAATTTTTTTGTCTAAATCTTTATTTTATTGAAATTATTTTACAAAAATTATCATGGATAATAGATTTTTAGGTGATATTACTAATAGACCACCTTTCTTTAATGGAACTAAATATGGTCCTTGGGAACATACAATGAAGATACATCCAGAAATAATGGGCTATGAAATATGGACTGTTATTGCAAGTAAATATAAAATACCCGAAACATGTAGAAGCACTTGGGTTGAATCTAAAAAATATTCCTATAAATATAATTGTAATTTAATGAATGCTCTGTGTTATTAAATAGGGGGTGAATAATTTAATAGTATTTCTGACTGTAAAACTACATATGAAATTTGGGATTCTTTAGCTATCTCTCATGATGGATCAACTAATGTTAAAGAAATTAGATTAAATACATACACTATTAAATATTATAATTTTAAAATGAATCTTGATGAAACAGTCTCTGAAATGTATCTCAGGTTCAATTAAATAGTGAACAACATGAGTCTGCCTGGGAAACCCGTGGACTACAAGGACCAAATCATGAGACTGCATTGTTGCCTACCTGACAGATGGATACGAACATCTTTTTCTGTCCATGAATCATGTGACATAGACAAACTTACAATGAAGTAATGAATTGGAAAGTGTATAATGTATGAAGAAGAACTTAAATTAAATCATGAAGAAGATAAGGAACCAAGGAAGAAGTAAGTTTCCTTCCAGACTTCATCTTTAAAGGGAAAATAAAATATTCATGTTCTTGTAGAAAGTCCCACTAGTACAGATTCAGCTTCAGACAGTGATGAGGAAATGGCTCATCTTGCTTGAAGGATAAAAAAGTTCTACCAAAAGAAGAAATTCTTTTAGAAGTCAAACTAAAAGGGAAAGTATGATAGTAAAGGAAAATGGAAGAAGGACAGAAAATAGAATGATAATTCTAAGGAAATATTCTAATATGAGTGAAAACGAACAGGTCATGTGAAGGCAGGCTACCCAAGCGGAAATTTAAAAATAAATATGAAGATAAAGGCAAGGGTTATAAAATTTCTATAAAATCTACATGGAGTTTTTAAGAAGACATCTCAAGTGGATCTGATTCTTTTAATAGTTAATAGAACAATCATGACAACTTATGTTCCAGGACAGAAACATCTGAGTTAAACTACCTAAAGAGTTCCTGTAAAAAGATATTATACTTTGATAGAGGGTGTTCATGGAATATGACAGGGGATTTTCAAGATTTTAAAGTTTTATCAAGATCAATGGAGTACATGTCACATTTTGTGACAATGGTAAAGAAAAAATCATTCTCTTATGCCAGATACAAAACCCTACATCTATTTAAATTTCTAATGTATTATATTTTGATAGACTAAAGTATGACCCGGTTTACATATCCCAATTTTATGATGATGTATTTAGTTTTATGATTAAAAATGATTCATTCCATGTTTTTTATGCCAAAAATAATTTGGTATTTACTGCTTTTAGAAGTGATAATGTATATGTTATAAATTTATACACACTAGCCTCACAGAATGTCTCTTGTCTAAATGCCTTTCACCAAGAGTCTTGGCTCTGACATAGAAGACTAGGACATTGTAATATAAAAGTTCTTAGGATGTTATCTAGAAAAATATTAGTTATAGACTTACCCAAATTAGAGTTTCCAAACAGTATAGTATGTAATCCTTGTCAAAAAAATAAAGGAACATAAAATCTATTTCAAACCATATAAAGAAGTAACTACTTCTCAACCTCTCGAGTTGGGTCACATGGAATTGTTTGGACCATCTAGAGTTTTGTGTCTAAATGATAAGATTTATGTTTATGTTCTTGTAGTGTATTTCTATTGGTATATCGGGATCATTTTCTTGGCTCATAAAAGTAAAGTCGGTTCTCACTTTACCATGTTTGCTAGTACTGTATAAAATCTCAGTGGACTTAAGATTAAATCCTTAAGAAGTGATCATGGTTGTGAGTTTTAGAATCAATATTTTGAAGGCTTCTTCTCACAAATTGGATATAATCATAACTTCTCTAAACCTAGAACACCTTAACAGAATGGTGTGGTAGAAGGAATGAATATAACCTTACAAGATTTTTCCCAGACTAAGATCAATGAATATGATCTACCCTTTTATTTTTGGGCCTTTGCTGTAAATACATCCTTCTACATAATAAACAGAGTCTTAATTAGACCCATTCATATGAAAACTCCTTACGAGTTGTGGAATAATTGGAAACCCAAAGTAGGTTATTTTAAATAAGTTGGATGTATAGTTTATATCGTAAATACTAAAGAAAATATTGATAAATATTCCTCTAAATGTTATGAAGGAATATTTTTTGGGAATTATACATCAAGTAAAGCCTATAGAGTCTTTAATAAGATGAACAAATGTGTGGAGGAATATGTACACATCAATATTGGTGAAGAATATCCACATTATCCAAGACCTCACTATAAAATATTCAATATGATATGTCCAATCTAGACATTAATGATAAAATAGAAAATCTTCATGAGAAGGATTCTTTGAAAATATCCAATTCATAAATTTATCCTCGCCTTAACAGTAGTGAACTAGATCAACCTACCCAACTTGAAATATCAAGTCCTACATTCTCAAGACCAACTAGAACCCTTATGAATCATCCCTTAGATTATGTTGTTGGAGATTTAGATTGAGGAACACAGACCATAGCATCCTTGGGAAACTAGTTTGAACATCAAGCTTTCTTGTCACATTATGAACCTAAAAATATCAATGATGCTATCAATGATGAATTTTGGGTAATGGCCATTCAAGAAGAACTTAATCAGTTTTAATGAAATGAGGTTTTCAAACTTGTAGATATACCTAAGGATAATTTGACCATTGGAACCAAATGGATGTTCAGAAATAAGATAGATCAAAGAGAAAATATAGTCAGAAATAAATCTTGACTAGTTGCAAAATTATATAATCAAGAAGGAATTAATTATGAAGAGACCTCTTCACCGGTAGTTATACATAAGGCAATTTGGATCTTACTTACATATGTAGCACACATATATTTTAAATTTTATCAAATGGATGTCAAACGTGAATTCTTAAATAGTTATATAATTGAGGATGTCTTTGTGGAACAACCCCCATGTTTTAAAAATCCTCATTTTCCCAATCACATTGTCAAATTATCAAAATCTATATACAGTTTGAAACAAGCTCCAAGAGTTTTGTATAAAAGGTTGAGTAATTTTCTTATTTCTAATTGTTTTACAAAAGGACATGCAGATCCCAATTTATTTATAAAAATAATTTCCAAAAAAATTTAATATCCAAAATATATGTAGATGATATTATTTTTGGATATTCAAAAAATTATTTATGTAATGACATTTCCAACATAATGAAAATTGAGTTTGAAATGAGTTTAATGGGTGAACATTAATATTATATTGGATTTAAAATATTTCAAAATAAAGAAGGTATAATCATAAATCAAAGTAAGTATAAAATATTTCATTTGAAAATATATGACTTTGATATCATTAATAGTAGTGAAACTCATATGAGTTCTTCATGTAATTTAAATCATGATGAAAATGGAAAATTAGTTGATCGAATTGCTTATAGAGTAATGATTGGGAGTTTTCTGTACATAACTGTTAGTAGGCTGAATATTATTTTTAGTGTGTGTATGTGTGCAGATTTCAAACAAATCCAAAGGAGTTACACCGAAATAGTGTTAAATGAATTTTCAAATACCTAAAGTATACAACTAATTTTGATTATTCTATTCTAAAAGAGAACCATTTGATTTAGTTGGTTGTTCAGATGCTAGTTTAAGTGGATGTAAATTAGATAGATGGAGTACCTCTGGAACATGTCACTTGTTTGGAAAGTCACTAATATCATGGTGTATTAAAATGAAAAACTCAATTGCATTATCAACTGCTGAAACAGAGTACATTGATGCTAGTAGTTCATACGCACAAAGTTTGTGAATGAAACACACGTTATTAGACTATGGATTTAAATTTAGACATATCCCAAAAAATTGTGACAACACAAGTGCTCTTAAAATTTTTAAGAATCCAATTTCTCATTATAGAGAAAAACATATTGATGTAAGACATCACTTTTTAAGGGATCATTATCAAAAAGGTCATATAACTCTTGAGTTTATTGGGACTGATCATTTGATTATTGATATATTCAGTAGACCTTAAATTTTGATAGAATGAATTACATTAGAAATGAACTAGGAATGATAAATTAGTAAGAGATATATTGTCACGACCCGCCCTCGGGGTCCGTGCCGTGACTACCCCAAGCCCGCCTTCCATAGGCCAGGGGCTGGCGACTAGCACCAAGGCGTAATTCCCGGTAAAAGGGAAGGCATTGCCTTTGAAAATTAAACACACACCACAGAGTAAACAAGCGGAAAGTAAACACTAAGCAAACAGAGTACGACTGAAAGTGCGGAAAAGTAAATGGGCCAGAATACAAACCCAAACTGAAAGTAAAGTACAACTCGAAAAGGGAAAAACAGCAAATGAAAAGTAAAGCCGCTACTCCGAGCTGTCCACTGGAAATCCCACCTGAAGGGTGGGTACAGATAGCTCCTCTGCTCCACGGGTCCCGCCGTCCGCTCCGAGCACGTCCCGCCCAGTGGTCCACCTCCGGGTACCGTCCCGCTCTGCAAGCCTCAGCTAAGGTCAACACTGTCCGTCGTCTGCAACCAACACAACGAAGTGCGGGCAAAGCCCGTGCAGGGGTGAGTATAAGCTACTCAGTAGGGACCCCGAGACCCCTGAAGGTCTCTTAAATCCACAAAGGATAAACCACGAAGAAAAGTACAATCACGAAGTAACAACCGACACTGCTTAGGTATATGCCCATACATATACCTAAGTCATCAAAATACGCTCCATCCTCCGAGCCCAAGTACAACTCAGTCCACACAGGAAAGTATACGTATTCCACATAGGAAAGCAGAACATAATCCACACAGGATTGCACAACAAAATCCACACAGGAAAACAACAGGATTCAGCTCACACAGGTATACTTCTTCAAGGACGATAAAGATGATCACTGATCCATCTAAGTCGTCGGACCCACGAAGGATCGATAGGTAACTAACCCCCGCAGAAGACCCACACAGGATCGGGCTCACACAGAACCTGTAGGCGCTGGCTCACACAGAACCGCTGAGCGCAAGGACCCACACAGGATCGGGCTCACACAGAACCTGTAGCACTGATCCACGTAGGATCGCTGAGTGCTGTAGTCGTCGTCGTCGAATCCACACAAGATCTCTGTACTGTCGTCGTCCAATCCACACAGGATCTCTGTACTGTCATCGTCAAATCCACACAGGATCTCTGTACTGTCGTCGTCAAATCCACACAGGATCTCTGTACTGTCGTCGTCAAATCCACACAGGATCTCTGTACTGTCGTCGCAGTAGAACAGTCGCAGCCAGCACTAGGGTTCCCGCACACAGCAAGCTCGTACGGAGGGTCCGCTCCACGAGCCGAGAGGCTGATACATCAACTGTCACGAAGACCAGAGTTGATGTATCCAAAAGTTCCGTATCGTCAACAGGAACTCAACGCAACAGACGGCGCGTCGATCGGACGCCCGGTCTGAGAGTTATTGGCATTTTCGTCTCCGGGGCCCGGTTGGTTTTTAAGGAAAAACCAACCCGACCGTACTCCACCTGCGTCCAAACCTCGGGCGGAGTATGCCAAAAGATCCGTCTCACTTAGAGGAACACTACGCGACTGACGGCACGTCAATCGGACGTCCGTAGCTCAAGATATGAGCGTTTCCGCTCCGAAGGCCCGGTTGGTTTCGTGAACGAACCAACCCGGACGAACTCAAAGTAAACCGAAACCTTCAGTGCGATATACCGAAACGACCGTCTCGATCCAAGGATCGCGTTGCCGCAGACGGTTCGTCATTCGGAGGTCCGAGGCTCAAGTTATGAGCCAAAAACCAAAACTGGTTCGAAACGGGGGGGTCCGGGTCCGGGCCGACCCGGCCCGACCCCCCCTGGGCGGCGCGGTGGCGGCGGCGGCGGGCCGCGGCGGCGGCGGCGGCGGGCCGCGGCGGCGGCGCTGGGCGCCGCACGTGGTTGGCACGCGGGGCTATGCCCCGCGTTTCTTCAGAAGGCGGCGCGGCTTTGCCCCGCCGTTTGCAACAAATCGGCCCCCACGTGGGGGCCGGTTTTGAAATTGGCCGGGGGGCTGCTGCCCCCCTCTTCCATGGAACCGCCCCCCCTCATTATGAGGGGGGGTTTTTAAGAACCGGCCGGGGAATTAAATTCCCCGGTTTAATGGTATCCGGCCGGCCAGCTGGCCGGCCGGTCTTCTCCAACGGGACCGGAAAATCCGGTCCCCTCTTCGGCTTCCGATGCCGGCGGCCCGGCCGCCGGTCTTCCCTTCCGCCACGGCCCGGAACCGGCCGCGGTCTCCTCGTCCTGCCGCGGCCCGGAACCGGCCGCGGTCTTCTCGTCCCGCCGCGGCCCGGAACCGGCCGCGACATTCGTCATCCGGCGCGGTGCGTCGGCACCGCGCCCCTTCGCCGTGCTTCGATTCTTTTCAACGCGGCGCGATGGCGTCGCGTTCTTGAAGATTCTCCTCGGCGAAGCGCGACGGCGTTGCGTAAAATAAATGAACGATCATCCGCGTGGTGCGACGGCACCACGCTACTTTTTTCCACCCGCATAAACAAACATGAACGATGGAGGGGGGATTCGGCCGTGTTCGTGCGGTCCGCCCCCCCCCCCCCCCCCCCCTCACGTTAAAGAAATAAAAACGAAACTTAAATAAAATCCAAAAGCCTCACGTTTAGTCATGCTAAAATCCATGATTCAAGAATGGAATAAAATAATCAATAAATAACATCCCCTACCTCTGGTTTGAGATTCAAAGAATCTTCTACGTTCCGCGGAAGACGGCGTCGCGGAAGTCGGGCGTCGCGGTCGTCGTTCGTCAAATCCGTTGACGAAGAGTTACGTCCGATGCGACTCGTTGTTGGCGGATCTTCGTTTGCCGACGAAGAAGGCCCGAGGAGGATGCGGCGTTCCCTCTTGTTGACACCGAGGACGAAGAAGAGAGGCGTCGTTCTTCGTCGGAGTTTGAGCGTTCTTCGTCAAGATGAACGTTCTTCGTCAAGATGAAGAAGATGGAGGAGGAGCTCTCAAAAGAAATCCACACAAGTTGGCTAACAAAATAAAATAAGGTCTCTCCTTATTTTATTTACCAAGCCTAGGAATTCAAAACTTCAAAATTCAAACATAACACTTAATTAATTAACTTGTCATGTGTAATTAATTTGATGTTAAGTTTACAAACAATTAAGAGGGAGAGAGGGGAGTTTAAGGGGGAAGTTGAGAGGTTTAGGTTCGTGTGGGTCCCACCACACTTAATCCTCTCAAAGTAGGTTAAGTGGGTGTGGGTCCCACCCCCAACTCCTTTTGAGAGGAGTTAACCTACAAAAGTGAAATAAAAAGAATCCACATTTTTTTTATTCAACTTTTTATAATTCTCCCAAAAACTAACTTTCGTCCCGCAACAAACGCAACTCCCGAAAGGGTCTCTTTAAGCGAATATCGGCGCTGCGAGTTCATCGGTGCCCTCAGATTTCAATTCCGAGCACCGGGTCAAAAGTTAGGAATTCCCGCTCGTTCGTTCACTGAACGTACCCGAGCCAAACTTCGGAAATTAATTCCGGGCACTCCGGGCCTCGGAATCAGGTGCCGTCTGAAACCGCGCTCTTGTAAAATTCTAAAGAAAATTAAGAAAAAAATTTCCTTGAATTTTACGGGTCTTACATTACTCCCACCTCAGGGCTTTACGTCCCCGTAAAGCTACATCAAAAACTAGGGAAACCAAAAGAGAGTACTTAGCACGCATCTGAGCCTCCCGCTCCCATGTGCTCTCCTGGAGATTCTCGTGCCGCCATCTGTTGCGCACAAGAGGAATCGATCGCCCATGTAGGACCCGCTCCTGGATGACATGGACCTCTTTTGACGTGGCCCGGACCATCTCTGGTCCCACAAGAGCTCCAAGATTTCTTCTTTGCCGAAAAGAGAAACCTGGTCTCATCCCCTGGATGAACCACATTCTTTGCCTAAAACAGTCAATCCTAACATGGATGATACTAATCCATACTAAGGATGACGTCGTAAGGCCTCGACGCTACTACTAAGAGATTCAACCGTTACTCTCGCCTCCAAGGGCTGAGTCACACTGTCGGCATCAGTGTGTGGTAACTGGGTCTCCTCCAGTAGATGTCTCACAAGTGAGGGTCAAGTCAACAGCCAAAACTGGAACCTCTTAGTAACATTACGATAGAGGACAGGAACGAAAACATCACAAGGTATGCGTCTTTTATTATTGCAGCTCGTAATACAAGACGCTACACAAAAGCAACAAGGAACCAGAAGTACAAAGGATGTATCCACTAGTTCTGCTCCTGTCCATCGGCTCCCAGAGCTCCATGATCGAAGGCCTCGGCTGCCTGAAGCTGAGCTCTCCCCTGCGGTCGGGGTGGACCTCCTGGTGGTGGTGGTGGTGGTAGAGCCTCAAAGCGTCGTCCACCACCTGCTGTTCGGCCTGCTCCTCTGCCTCGTCCACCTCCTTCCTGCAGACCGCCACGGTCGAACCTCTGTCTCTGCCTAGGTGGTTCCTCAACCGTCTGCTGCTCCTCCGCATGGCGGGTCGGGCAGTCACGAGCCATGTGGCCTCGCCCGCCGCATGCATAGCACTGTCTTCCACTCGAAAGACTGGCTCCGCGTTGTGTGCCCTGCACTGCTGAGCCAGTGCCCTGAGGTCTGGTCTGTCTGGACCCCTGAGTCATTCGCCGACTGCCAGCTGCAGATGACTCTGCCACGTGCCGTCCTGCGGTGGGTCTCTGTGCTGGTGTAGACTCAGCAAGGAAGCTCTCGATCAGAAGGGCCCGCTCCAGTACTCCTGTCTGAGTCGGTATGCTGAGGGAGATCAGCGATGCCCTGATCTCGTGTCTCAAACCCTGCTCGAAGGTCCGGGCCCGGAAGAATGGGTCCCGTACCATGTCGGTCGAGTAGCGCGAGAGATCGGTAAATCTCGCCGAGTACTGAGCGACCGTCATGCTGCCCTGCCGCAGCTGTAGAAGCTCCTGGATACGCACCGCACGAAGGGTGGCTGGGACGAACTCCGAGCGGAAGATGCTCTCAAAGTCCGTCCAAAGAAGAGATGACTCATCGTGCACCTGGAGCATCAAGCTCCACCATCGTCCTGCTGCTGCGTGTAGTAGGCTCGCAGCGAGGATCACCATGAGGTCTGCTGGTGTCCTCACTAGCCTAAACACTCGAACCACTGCCTCCAGCCAGTCCTCTGCTGCCTGGGGATCCGTCTCCCCGCGAAACCTGGGCGGTCGCTGGCGCTGAAACTCATGCAGTGCGCTGAGGCGACGTGCATCGTCAGCGGCTGCTGCTGGAAGCATCGGGGGATCGGCGGGTAAAGCTACTGCCGGTGCCACTGCTGACAAAGGGCCCTGCACCGAAGCCTCGTCGCTCGGTGGGCTGTCGTCTCGCTCGACTCTCGGAACCCTAACTGGCTGCCGTCGTGGGGCCATCCTGAAAGAAACAACGTAACACGATCAAACGATTATACCTGGTGAGCTGGCACAAGTAATCACAAGGAAAACTTGAGACTTTCATAAAGCAGATCAGTATACCCGGTGAGCTGACACAAGTAATCACAAAGAAAACTTGAAACACACACGCAATCAATGTTTTCGTGCATTAAGTCGGAAATCAGAAGTCAGGGTCCTGGTGTACGGATACGTCGGCCGCCGCACCAACACTGGACTCCCTGGACTGATAACCACACTCAATACACTAAACAATATTGCTTCACATAGAAAAGATCAGAGTTCGCGGTAGAACCGAACTCCTTTGATACCAATTTGTCACGACCCGCCCTCGGGGTCCGTGCCGTGACTACCCCAAGCCCGCCTTCCATAGGCCAGGGGCTGGCGACTAGCACCAAGGCGTAATTCCCGGTAAAAGGGAAGGCATTGCCTTTGAAAAGTAAACACACACCACAGAGTAAACAAGCGGAAAGTAAACACTAAGCAAACAGAGTACGACTGAAAGTGCGGAAAAGTAAATGGGCCAGAATACAAACCCAAACTGAAAGTAAAGTACAACTCGAAAAGGGAAAAACAGCAACTGAAAAGTAAAGCCGCTACTCCGAGCTGTCCACTGGAAATCCCACCTGAAGGGTGGGTACAGATAGCTCCTCTGCTCCACGGGTCCCGCCGTCCGCTCCGAGCACGTCCCGCCCAGTGGTCCACCTCCGGGTACCGTCCCGCTCTGCAAGCCTCAGCTAAGGTCAACACTGTCCGTCGTCTGCAACCAACACAATGAAGTGCGGGCAAAGCCCGTGCAGGGGTGAGTATAAGCTACTCAGTAGGGACCCCGAGACCCCTGAAGGTCTCTCAAATCCACAAAGGATAAACCACGAAGAAAAGTACAATCACGAAGTAACAACCGACACTGCTTAGGTATATGCCCATACATATACCTAAGTCATCAAAATACGCTCCATCCTCCGAGCCCAAGTACAACTCAGTCCACACAGGAAAGTATACGTATTCCACATAGGAAAGCAGAACATAATCCACACAGGATTGCACAACAAAATCCACACAGGAAAACAACAGGATTCAGCTCACACATGTATACTTCTTCAAGGACGATAAAGATGATCACTGATCCATCTAAGTCGTCGGACCCACGAAGGATCGATAGGTAACTAACCCCCGCAGAAGACCCACACAGGATCGGGCTCACACAGAACCTGTAGGCGCTGGCTCACACAGAACCGCTGAGCGCAAGGACCCACACAGGATCGGGCTCACACAGAACCTGTAGCACTGATCCACGTAGGATCGCTGAGTGCTGTAGTCGTCGTCGTCGAATCCACACAGGATCTCTGTACTGTCGTCGTCCAATCCACACAGGATCTCTGTACTGTCGTCGTCAAATCCACACAGGATCTCTGTACTGTCGTCGTCAAATCCACACAGGATCTCTGTACTGTCGTCGTCAAATCCACACAGGATCTCTGTACTGTCGTCGCAGTAGAACAGTCGCAGCCAGCACTAGGGTTCCCGCACACAGCAAGCTCGTACGGAGGGTCCGCTCAACGAGCCGAGAGGCTGATACATCAACTGTCACGAAGACCAGAGTTGATGTATCCAAAAGTTCCGTATCGTCAACAGGAACTCAACGCAACAGACGGCGCGTCGATCGGACGCCCGGTCTGAGAGTTATTGGCATTTTTGTCTCCGGGGCCCGGTTGGTTTTTAAGGAAAAACCAACCCGACCGTACTCCACCTACGTCCAAACCTCGGGCGGAGTATGCCAAAAGATCCGTCTCACTAAGAGGAACACTACGCGACTGACGGCACGTCAATCGGACGTCCGTAGCTCAAGATATGAGCGTTTCCGCTCCGAAGGCCCGGTTGGTTTCGTGAACGAACCAACCCGGCCGAACTCAAAGTAAACCGAAACCTTGAGTGCGATATACCGAAACGACCGTCTCGATCCAAGGATCGCGTTGCCGCAGACGGTTCGTCATTCGGAGGTCCGAGGCTCAAGTTATGAGCCAAAAACCAAAACTGGTTCGAAACGGGGGGGTCCGGGTCCGGGCCGACCCGGCCCGACCCCCCCCTGGGCGGCGGGGGGGCCGGCGGCGGCGGGCCGCGGCGGCGGCGCTGGGCGCCGCACGTGGTTGGCACGCGGGGCTATGCCCCGCGTTTCTTCAGAAGGCGGCGCGGCTTTGCCGCGCCGTTTGCAACAAATCGGCCCCCACGTGGGGGCCGGTTTTGAAATTGGCCGGGGGGCTGCTGCCCCCCTCTTCCATGGAACCGCCCCCCCTCATTATGAGGGGGGGTTTTTAAGAACCGGCCGGGGAATTAAATTCCCCGGTTTAATGGTATCCGGCCGGCCAGCTGGCCGGCCGGTCTTCTCCAACGGGACCGGAAAATCCGGTCCCCTCTTCGGCTTCCGACGCCGGCGGCCCGGCCGCCGGTCTTCCCTTCCGCCGCGGCCCGGAACCGGCCGCGGTCTCCTCGTCCTGCCGCGGCCCGGAACCGGCCGCGGTCTTCTCGTCCCGCCGCGGCCCGGAACCGGCCGCGGCGTTCGTCATCCGGCGCGGTGCGTCGGCACCGCGCCCCTTCGCCGTGCTTCGATTCTTTTCAACGCGGCGCGATGGCGTCGCGTTCTTGAAGATTCTCCTCGGCGAAGCGCGACGGCGTTGCGTAAAATAAATGAACGATCATCCGCGTGGTGCGACGGCACCACGCTACTTGTTTCCACCCGCATAAACAAACATGAACGATGGAGGGGGGATTCGGCCGTGTTCGTGCGGTCCGGCCCCCCCTCACGTTAAAGAAATAAAAACGAAACATAAATAAAATCCAAAAGCCTCACGTTTAGTCATGCTAAAATCCATGATTCAAGAATGGAATAAAATAATCAATAAATAACATCCCCTACCTCTGGTTTGAGATTCAAAGAATCTTCTACGTTCCGCGGAAGACGGCGTCGCGGAAGTCGGGCGTCGCGGTCGTCGTTCGTCAAATCCGTTGACGAAGAGTTACGTCCGATGCGACTCGTTGTTGGCGGATCTTCGTTTGCCGACGAAGAAGGCCCGAGGAGGATGCGGCGTTCCCTCTTGTTGACACCGAGGACGAAGAAGAGAGGCGTCGTTCTTCTTCGGAGTTTGAGCGTTCTTCGTCAAGATGAACGTTCTTCGTCAAGATGAAGAAGATGGAGGAGGAGCTCTCAAAAGAAATCCACACAAGTTGGCTAACAAAATAAAATAAGGTCTCTCCTTATTTTATTTACCAAGCCTAGGAATTCAAAACTTCAAAATTCAAACATAACACTTAATTAATTAACATGTCATGTGTAATTAATTTGATGTTAAGTTTACAAACAATTAAGAGGGAGAGAGGGGAGTTTAAGGGGGAAGTTGAGAGGTTTAGGTTCGTGTGGGTCCCACCACACTTAATCCTCTCAAAGTAGGTTAAGTGGGTGTGGGTCCCACCCCCAACTCCTTTTGAGAGGAGTTAACCTACAAAAGTGAAATAAAAAGAATCCACATTTTTTTTATTCAACTTTTTATAATTCTCCCAAAAACTAACTTTCGTCCCGCAACAAACGCAACTCCCGAAAGGGTCTCTTTAAGCGAATATCGGCGCTGCGAGTTCATCGGTGCCCTCGGATTTCAATTCCGAGCACCGGGTCAAAAGTTAGGAATTCCCGCTCGTTCGTTCACTGAACGTACCCGAGCCAAACTTCGGAAATTAATTCCGGGCACTCCGGGCCTCGGAATCAGGTGCCGTCTGAAACCGCGCTCTTGTAAAATTCTAAAGAAAATTAAGAAAAAAATTTCCTTGAATTTTACGGGTCTTACATATATGTGAAAATGATATTTCATAAACCGATCTTGGTAAAAGTGATCTTTCTAAAATAGATCTCTGTAAAACCAATCTTTATAAAACCAATCATTTTAAAACTGATCTATGTTAAACAGATCATTCTAAAAGCAATGTTTCCCAAACTGATCTTTCTATAACCGATCATTATGAAATCGATCTTTCTAAAACCTATATTTGTGAAACCGATCTTTCTAAAACTGATATTTGTGAAACCAGTCTTTCCAACGCCAATCTTTTTGAAACCGAGCATTCTAAAACTGATCATTGTGAAACAGATCTTTCTAAAAGCAATCATTGTGAAACGTGTCGTTCATAAACCAATATCTTGTGAAACCAATATTCTTGACACCGATTCTGCGACACCAATATATTTATGGGATTTTTTGAAAATTATGTCTGCCTTGAATGAAATGAAGATGTTTTATATCTTTTAACATGCCTCATTTAAATTTTATGTTTTATGATTTAAAATATCTAAATAATATATTTAGTGCAATCCATCCTGACCTTTCACCTTCTCCACTTCTGTAAATTCTTTTTCATTTAGCCACACTCTCTCTCTCGACTCTCGACCTCTCAACACGGTAGAAATACGAATCTTTGACATTGCTAGGACTAAGTGCGCAATGTAAGAACCTCAAAAATATCTTCTTGTTAAGCGTCATAATGGGGAGACCAATGGGACTGTGAAACCCAGTATAGAAAGATTAGTAGTTATAGCTGAAAATGAGGTGTCTGATGAGTGGCGTCTGTCAATAAAATATTTTCTGTTAAAGGTTCTGGAATCTCAAGGGTGGTTCAGTTGGTTCAACAACAATGAAAGACCCTATTATCCCCAGCTTGTGCACGAATTATATCAATATTTGCGTATATTGTTGTATGAAGATTAGGAAGCTAAGATAAAATATATGGTTAATGGAAAAGAATTTGTATTTGCGTATAATGAATGGGTTGAATGCATAGAGGTTCCTCATCAATGTGTCTATGCAGACTATCCTGGAAATATTCCCCTTCCTCAAATTTGTTTTCCTATAAAGATGCTCTAAAGGAGCTGACTAGAAATAAAGAATCATAATGAACTGTTGCAAATTAATTCTATATAGATGTTATATTTCTTTGTATGTTCATACAACATCAAATCTTCCCAAGGAAGAAATATTTCTCTACTGATAAATATTCAGATGTCTTCATGATATTTTTGTTGAAACATGGAATAAAAGTGAATCTGTGCAGATATCATATGTTTCATATCTCTGATTTGTTTAGGCCACATAAAAAGGCAACCTTATTAAACTATCTAAGGATGATTTATGGCATGTTGGAAAAATTAGATTGTGTAGAAGATGGAGATGACGTGATAAGTTCCAGCAGTGGTTTTTTTCTTTAGAAAAACATCTGTAAAAGAATGAAAATTTTCTAGAACATATGGGAAAGATATTGGGTAGGAGATGAAGAAAGGTTGTATAAAAATTTCAATCCAATTGTTCACCCTTCAAGTACAAAGTGTCATGTTGATCCAGGTCTCAAACCAGGTGAGGTTCCAGTTTATTCTAATGGGGATACTGAACCTAAGGTGCCAAGAGAAGAATGGCATACATTTGATGATAAGAGTGATCTTGATATTTTTAAAAGTCCTAAGAATATAACTTATGGACCTGCTAGTACACCTATGGAATTTCCCTCAAGATATACTATTCTAGGTGATGATGAGTAGAAAGAAACCGATGTTTCTTGAGTTTAAGGTTATGTTAGATAATCAGATAATGAATCTTATGATGATGATGATCACAATGATGATGGTGATTATGATGATGATGGAGGAAGTGTTGAGCATGTGAGTGAATCTCTAAAAGTGGGACAACAAGTGGTTGAAAGATCTAGTGATGAATATTTTCGTGTACCTGGCGATGGAATTGATCATGCAGATCAATATGCTGATGATCATAGAGATTCTGAAAATGGGGACATACCACTCCATCCTAATGCTAAAAAACAAGATATCATTTAAGAATTGAATGATCTTATGGATGCTTCCCAAGAAGAAGAGGTCGTAGTTCCAGTGTCTCAAATTGAAGAAGTACTTGATGAAGCTGATGTAGTTGGAGCTCAGGCAGAACATGATGTTCAGTTGGTCCCTATTCTTAGACAAGTTGTTATGGCCGGAGACCAGGATGAAGTAGTTGATGCTCTTGATGTTATTACTGAGCTTTAGGGATGAAGGGATAGAATTGATAATGTTGATCCAAGAGATTGGACCTGTACTAGAGAGTGGAATATTGATCCATGATATATTCTTTTCAGTTTAGATTATGACTTAGACGAGGAAAGGGTACCTCCTCCTTTTGTTCCAAAAATCCATGCTGACCCGAAACTTGTTGCATCTATTACACAAGTTGGATCTCCACCTCGAGAACCTATAGCTCACTCATTGCCTAGTGACTATGACAATAAGGCTGATTTGGAAAATTTAAGAATGAGTTATGTGAGTATGTGATAGATTTATTGGGATCTAGAACAGAAGCCTCCACCTCCATAAGTATCTTAGATGCTAATTCAGAAAAAATTGCAAGAATGGGGATTTATGAGATTCAAATGAATCTTATTACCACAGCAGAAACTATTATTATACACAAAACTGTACTGAGAGAAGAATTAAGAAAGATGATCAATGAGTTTAATTCCTTAACCTCTGACTTCAAGAGCTCTTTTAGTGGTGTTATGGATGTTCTTTATAACCTAGTAACTAATCTTCGCAGTGATGACCTGATAATGTTGAATGAAGTACTGGGGAAAATACTGGCTGGCCCATACAGTTCCAGGAGTGGGAGAAGTGTTGTTTCTGATTTGAAATCTCTTAAGACTCTGATGAGATAGAAAATTAAAAAACTCAAGATTGTTTTAGATAATGAAACCCCTGAAAAAGTACATTAGAATACCAACTTTGTATACAATATGGTCAGATAGTGCACAAATGAAGCCTTTGCAGCTCAGAATAAAATTCGGGAAAAGGTGGATAAGTATTTCACTATGATATACACCAAGCATGAACTCATCAATAGTTTGATGTTTCTGGCAGAAAATTTGAGAATTCCTCCAGTCACAGATGCATTCAAAGAGAAATTTCTACAATAGAAATAGATTACACATTTACTGAGTAAATTATGAAGAATAAGGATGACTTCAAGAAAGCAATGCATTATGGTGGTGATATCATTAATAACATCATCAACATGATCAAACCTTATATGCATGTTCATGACAAGGCTATTGGGGTCCCCCCATCTTCTTTAATTGGTACTTCCTCTCAAACTACTGCTCCATTGACTGTCTCTTGAGATCTTACTCATATTCGACAGATCATTTCTGAGAAGTCACCATGTCGTGTGTTTTCAAAGAGAAGGCCTAGTCGTGCAGCCACTGTTTGTACTGATGTTTCCCTACCTGGTGTTATCCTCAGACCTTCTTCCTCTTTCACTCCCAAACCCTCTCATTCTCCTCTGGATCCATCCAACAAATGAAACACTCCTCTGCATCCAAAACCATAGTGATGGATTGTATGTAAAGATAGGGTTTTGGTCTTTATTTCCTTTTACTCTTATGCCTTTTAATGGAAATTCTTATGGTATATTTCTTTTAAATTATTTATCCTTACTGATTTTATCCTTTTCTTAATCCCAAATGGGGGATAAAAGAAGGATGGAATATACTCTTCTTAATCCATTTATTGAGGGGGAAATCTGTTTTATCTAAATTCTAGCAATGACAAAATTTAGTTATAATGGAAAATTACATTCAACAATGTTGAGCTACCTTTATTCAATATAATTTCATGTACGCCATAATTTGTGATTATAGAAAAGGGGGAGACTATTATAACAACTATGATATTGTAGTTTTCATAATCACAAATAATGTTAATATACAGATTCTAATCTTTCATGCTAGTTTAATACCTCTCAATAAATCAATCATGTCATACAAGAACATATAATTTAATAATTCAATCACTTATATTCATGAATAAATATGTTTACAAATGTATTTATACATAAACATTTTCATAACACTTAGTCTGGTAAGACATAAACTTCGCAATCTTTCAAGATTCCTTGGCACAGATGGTTAGTTCGACAGACTGATGTATGACACACCGAAGTTCGACAAAATGAAGTCAACAAACCGATGTTTGACAAACCGAAGTATGAAACATCGAGGTTCGAAAGACTGAAGTCAATGCATCGAAGTTCGACAGACTGAAGTAGACACACCATAGATCAACATACTGAAGTATGACACACCGAAGTTTGACTGATAGATGTATGACACACTGAAGTCGACACACCGAAGTTCGACAGACCGAAGTCGACCCACCGAAGATGACACACCGAAGATGACAGAACGATGTTATCAAACCAAATACTAATGACAGAATATGACTCAGTGATTGTTATAAATAACTAGTTATTCAAATTTATTTCTAATGGTCATATTTGGAGAAAATGTTGTTTTCTGGAATTTTTTTTAATGTTGCCTGTAGTACAATCCGTAGACAGTACGAGGTACATGAACATAAGAAGACCTTCATGCCTAGATGATCCTATAGTATAAAAGGAAATCATCATTCTCATTAAAGAAGTGTAGTACACAAAATATTACATGCTGAGACATAGACTGTGCAAATAAAAAAATGAGGAACTAAGTGCTTGAGATTACAAGAAATTTGTAAAAAATAAACAATCTCTAAAAGATCAGTGTACATCAAGACCATGAAGTGCTGAACCATTTCACTCCTCGATGCTCGATTACAAAATCTGCTATACTCTATTCTGAAGAAAACTTCTATAAGAAGACTCAAACACAATTTTCTCAACATCCATTGAGTCCCGAGCATTACATCACACCACACAAAGAATTATTAACTCCATTCTATTTCTTAACTATGTTGTGTTTTATCTTCACTAATTGAGATGTGTGTATTTTTGATTGTATCACACACACTGCCTCCTAAGAAAAACTAAAGGATATCAAACTATCTCCATATTCAATAACTTCTTACATTTTAATCCCACAAAGAACTATGGAAGAGATATTGTGTGATCTTTTATCATCATTAACCATGAATAACTGTGGTTGAGGTCAAGTGTGACATGGACATATGGGTGTGATGTTTTGAACCTTGATCCAAGGTGTGGATAAAACATTTATTATGATAATCTACTTGGTGGAAGGTGATCACCAAGTGGAGAGGACTAAGTCTCTACTTTAGAATGAACCACTCGTTTTATCAGCTGTGTTGATTGTCTTAAATTTCTTATGTGATATGCATTTACTGTATTAAGATATACTCTAATATGATAGTTAGTTTAGCAAGCGTTTAAATTTTTTTTGAATAAGAATATTTTCATTGATTGATTTGTTAATCAATAGGTTAGTAAAACTTAGAACTAATAAATCTTATGAGAATCAAATTGAGAATTCATGACTTTTATAAATTCACTACAAAATGACTTTGTTTTTATTTATATAGGGGGATTTTATTTTATTCATAATCCTTTTAATAGAAATTTCTATAGATACTCAATTCACCCCCCTCTTGAGTCATCTACTCTAACCAACATTTTTATCAAAGGCTTTTGAAATATACCATTATTTTTTGAAATCGTATCAAATGTGATTATAGTTGCGTTTCAACGATCTTAAAATTTTTGTTATTTCTAAATCATTTTTTCTTTGACATTATTTTACAAATTTTATCATGGAAAACAGATTAAAAGGGGCTGCTACTAATTGACCACATTTATCTAATGGTACTAACTATAGTTAGTGGAATCTTAAAATGAAGAAACACCTAGAACGTATGGGAATTAAAATATAGACTACTATTGAACGTAAATATACAATACCTGAAACTGCTAGAATAACATGGGATGAATGTACCAAATATTCCTATAACAATAATTGTAAAGCAATTAATACTCTATACTATGACCCAGGGGATGAATAATTTAATCTTTTTTTTCCTGTAAAACTGCATATGAAATTTTTGATACTTATCTATCTATCATGAGGGAACAACTAATGTTAAATAAATTAGATTAAATTCATTCAATATTAAATATGATAATTTAAAAATGATGCCTGATAAACCAATCAATGAAATGTATCTCAGGTTCCATGAAATAGTGAACACCATGAGTCTGCTTGGGAAATCAGTGGACAACAATAACCAAATCATGATACCGCCTCGATGCCTACCTTAAAGATGGAGAGGAACTTATATTTCTATACAAAAATCTAGTGAAATAGGAAAACGTCCAGTGAAGGAACTAATTGGAATGCTTATGATGTATGAATAAGATCATAAAGTAAATCAAGATCTAGATGAGGAACCAAGGAAGAAGTCAGTAGCATTAAATACAACAACTACAATGAGAAATGAAAAGATGCATGTTCTTATAGACAGTTCCACAAGTGACGAGTCATATTTAGAAAGTGAGGAGGAAATGGATCATCTTTATAGAAGGTTCAAAAAGTTCAAACGAAAGAATAAAAATTAGCAGGTAAAACTACATGGGAAAGTATGATAGTAAAGGATAATGGAAGAAAGAAAGAAAATGGAATGACATTTCAAATGAAATAATCTGTTATGAGTGGAAACTAAAAGGTCATGTGATGGAAGACTATCCCAAGATAAAATTTTAAAAGAAATATGATGATAAAGTCAAGGGTAATAAAAGGGATATTAATGCTACATGGAGTGTTTCAGAAGACATATCGAGTGGATTTGATGCTTCTGATAGTGAACAGAAAAATCATACCATTCTATGTTTCATGATAGAAACATATGTGGTAAATTTCCTAATGAGTTTCTGTAAAAATATTTGGTACATGTACCATGGGTGTTCATGGCATATAAAATGATATTTTTCATTATTTAAAATGTTTATCATGTTCAATGGAGGATATGTCACATTTGGTGACAATGGTAATGGAAAAATCATCAGCCTAGGCCATATTGGTAACCCTAAATCTATTTTAATTTCTTATGAATTATATGTTGAAGGAATAAAGTATCACCTGCTCACCATATCCCATTTGTGTGATTATGGATTTAATTCAATGCTTAAAAATGAATCATGCCATGATTTTGATGCCAAAAATAATATGGTATTTGCTGCCTTTAGAAATGATAATGTATATGCTATAAATTTAGACACACTAGCCTCACATAATGCCTCTTGTCTACATGTGTTTCTCAATGAGTCTTGTATATGGCATAGAATACTAGGACATTGTAATATACACTCTCTTAGGAATAAAACTAGAAAATTATTAGTTAGAGACTTACCCAAATTAGATTTTCCAAAAAAATAAAGTATGAAATCCTTGTCAAAAATGAAAGAAACATAAAATCTCATTCAAACCTAAGAAAGAAGTACCTACTTCTCAACCTCTCAATTAGGTTCAAATTGACTTGTTTAGACCATCTAGATTTTCGTGTCTCAATGGGAAGCACTATGTTTATGTTCTTGTATAATATTTCTTTAGGAATACCTGGACATTTTTTCTGTCTCATAAAAGTGAAGCATATTCTCTCTTTAACGAGTATGCTAGGACTGTAGAAAATATCAGGGGACATAGGATTAAATCCTTAATATGTGATCATGGTCATGAGTTTTCGATTCAATATTTTGATGCCTTTGGATCAATAATGGCTATAATCATAACTTCTCTGCAACTAGAAAACCTCAACAGAATGTTGTGGTAGAAATAAGGAATAGAACTTGAGAAGAAATTTCCCGGACTATGCTTAATGAATATGATATACCGATTTATTTTTCGGCTGATGCTATAAATTCAGATTTCTACATAATAAAAAATGCCTTAATTAGATCCATTCTTTTGAAAACATCTTACGAGTTGTGGAATAATAGGAAACCCAAAGTAGGTTATTTTATAGTGTTTTAATATAATTTATATATCCTAAATAATAATGATAATTATGATTAATTTTCCCCAAATAGTTTTGAAGGAATAATTCATAGATATTCTACATCATGTATAGCCTATAGATTCTTTAACCAGAAGACCAAATGTGTGGAAGAATCTGTACACATCAAGTTTGATGAAGCATATCCACATGAGCCCAAGACCTCACCAGAAAATATTGAAGAGGATATGTCCAATCTGGACCTTAATGATAAAATCACAAATCATAATGAGAAGGTTTCTATGAAAACATCTAGTTCAGAAATTTCTCTGCATCTTAACCGTAGTGAGAAAGATCAACCTGCCCAACATGAAATATCAAGTCCTATTTTCTCAAGAATAACTAGAACCCTTATAAATCATTCCATAGATGTTGTTGTTGGAGATTTAGATTGAGGAACACAAACCAGATCTTCCTTGAGATGCCTGGTTGAAAATAAAGCCTTATCATCACAACATGAACCTAAAAATATCAATGATGCTGTCAATGATGAATTTTGGGTAATGGATGTGCATGAAGAACTTAATCAGTTTGAAGGAAATAAAGTTTGGAAACTTGTAGATAGACCTAAGGATACAATGACCAATGGAACCAAATGGGTGTTTAGAAATAAGGTAAATGAATGTGGAAATATAGTAAAAAATAAATCTAGAGTAGTTGCACAAGGATTTAATCAAGATGAAGGAACTGATTATGATTAGGCCTTTGCACCAGTAGCTATAATTGAGGCAATTAATATATTACTTCCCTATACTGCACACCAAAATTTTACACATTATCAAATGGATATCAAAAGTGAATTCCTATATCGTTATATAATTTAGGAATTTTTTTGTTGAACAACCCCCAGGTTTTAAAAACCCTTATTTTCCAAATCATGTGTTCAGATTATCAAATGATTTATATGTGTTCAAGCAAGCTCCAAGAGCCTGGTATGAAAGGTTGAGTAATTTTCTTATTTCTAATGTTTTTACAAAAGGACTTGCAAATCCCACTTTATATATAAAAATAATTTCAAAAGAAGTTTTAATAGCCCACATATATGTAGATGATATTATTTTTGGATCTTATAAAAATTATTATGTTATGAATTTTCAAACATAATGAAAATTGTGTTTCAAATGAGTTTAATGGGTGAAATTAAATATTTTCTTAGATTTAAAATATTTCAAAATAAATAAGGAATAATTAAAAATCAATGTAATTATACAAATGATCTTTTGAAAAGATATGGATTTTATAGAATTAGTAGTAGTGAAACTCCTATGAGTTCTTCATGTAAGTTAGATCTTGATGAAAATAGAAATTTAGTTGATCAAACATCTTACAGAGGAATGTTTGGGAGTTTCTTGTACATAACTTCTAGTACTCTGGATATTATGTTTAGTGTTTGTATGTGTGTGTGATTTCAAGAAACCCCAATAGATTCACAACTAAATAGTGTTAAAATAATTTTCAAATACCTCAAGTATACAACTAATTTAGGATTTTTCTATACTAAAGGAAAACCATTAGGTTTAGTTAGCTAATCAGATGTTGATTTTGGTGGATGTAAAGTTGATAGAAAGAGTACCATTGAAACATCTAACATTTTGGGAAAGTCACTAATATCATGGTGTAGTGAAAAAGAAAAAATCAGTTGCATTATCAACTGCTAAAGCAGAGTACATTGTTTCTGGTAGTTTTTGTGCACAGATTTTGTTGATGAAACACACCTTATTAAACTATAGATTTAAATTATCACATATCCCCATAAATTGTGACAATAAAAGTTCTATAAATATTTTAAGAATCCAATTTCTCACTATGAAACAAATAAAAATTGATGTAAGACATTACTTTTTGAGGGATCTTTACCAAAAAAGTGATATAAGTCTTGACTTTATTGGGAGGGAACATTAGCTTGCTGATATATTCAGAAAAATCTTAAATTTTGAGAGATTTAATGACATCATATATGAACTAGGAATGATATATCAGTAGAAGATCTCAGTGAAATCAATCATTCTAAAAATGATCTCTGTAAAACTGATCTTTCTAAACCCGGTTTCTAGAAAACCGATTATTCTCAAACTGTTCTTTCTAAAACCAATCTAGGTGAAAATGATCTTTCAAACCCAGTCTTTTTATAACTGATCTCTTTGAAACAGATCATAATAAAACCGATCATTCCAAAACTGGTCTTTCTATAACCGATATTTATGAAACAGATCATTCAAAAACTGATCTTTGTGAAACCGATCTTTCTAAAACTGATCATTCTGAAACTGATCTTCTAAAACCAATCTTTGTGAAACCGATATTTCTCAAACCAATCTCTAGTGAAACCAATATTCTCGAAACTAACTATTTGATACTAATATATTAAAGGGTTTTTTTGTAAACTCTGTCTATTTTAAATGAAACGATGTTGTTTTCTATCTTTTAAGTAAACACTTTTAAATTTTGTGATTTCTGATTTAAAATCCCTAAATGATATATTTAGTATAATCTACCCCTACTTTTCACCTTCTCCTATGTCGTAGAGCATTTTACATTTTTTCACTCTCCTTCTTGACTATCGACCTCTCAACACAGTTGCAATCAGATGCTTCATCGGGGCTAGAACAAAGCACACAATGATAGAACCTAAAAAAGATCCACCTGTTAAGCATAATAAAGGTGAGACCAATGGGAATGCGTAACCCTGCTTAGAAATCTGTGTAGTTACAGCTGAAAAGGATTTGTCTGATGAGTGGATTCTGTCCAGAAAATATTTTCTTTTAAACGTATTGGAATCTCAATGGTGGCTCAGTTGGTTCACCAACAATGAAAGACCCTATTATCCCCTTCTTGTGCACGAATTCTATAAACATTTGAGTATATCACGAGATGAAGATGATGCATCAAAGTTGAAATCTATGGTTAAATGAAAGGATTTGGTTTTTTTCGTATAAGGAATGGGTTGAACGCTTAGAGATGCCTCATGAAGGTGTCTATGCTGACTATCCTGGTAATATTCCAACTTCCTCAAAAACAATTCCTATTTTGATGCTCTGAAAGAGCTGACTGGAAATGAAGAATCCAGAATAACTTATGAAAATTAATTCGAATGAGAAGTGATATTTCTTTTTTATATTCATACAACATCAAATCTACCAAGAAAGGGAGATTTATCTTCTATGAAATATCAAGATGTATTCTTGATATTTTTGTTGAAACATGGAATAAAAATGAATCAGTGAAGATATCTTGTGATGCATATCTCTGATTTGTTTAAGACATCTAAAAAGGTAACATGATTATACTATCTGAGGATGATTTTTGGCATGTTGAAAAAATAAGATTGTGTAGAAGATGGAGATGATGTGATAAGTGCCTATAGTGTTTCTTGTCTTCAGAAAGACATATGTAAAATAGTGAATTTCTTCTCGATCCTATGGAAAATATGTTGGTTAGTAGATAAAGTAAGGCTATATAAAAATTTCAATCTAGTTGATCACCCTTCTAAACCAAATGATCATGTTGATCCAGGTCTCAAACCAGGCGAGGTTCTAGTTTATTCCATTGGGATACTGAACTTGAGGTGCCAAGAAAATAAGGATCTCCTTATGATGATAGGAGCGATCCCGATATTACTGATAATATAAAGAATATGACTTATGGACCTGATAGTCCACTTATGGAATTTACCTAAAGAGAAACTATTCTTGGTGATAAAGAAGAGGAAGAAACTGAAGTTTCTGGAGTTAAAGGTTATGTTACCAAATCGGATGAGTAATCTGATGATGATGATGGTGGTGATGATGATGATGATGATAAAGATGGTGGAAGTGTTGAACATGTGAGTGACTCTATAAAAGTGGGAGAACATAAGGTTCAAAGATCTAGTGAGGAATCTTTTCACGGAGATAGCGATGTAATTAATCCTACTGATCAACAGGATAATGATCATATAGATTATGAGCATGAGGACAGACCACTCCATCCTAATGCTGGAAACCTAGAGATCATTCAGAAATTGAATGATCATATTGCTTCATGCGAAGAGGAATAAGATGTAGTTCTAGTGACTCAAATTGAAGAAGTACCTGGTGAAGCTGAAGTAGTTGGAGCTCAGGGAGAACATGAAGTTCAGTTAGTCCCTGTTCCTTGACAAGTTGTTATTTCCAGAGACCAGGATGAAGTATTAGATGATCTGGATGTTATTCTTGACCCTTAGGGATGAAGGGATAGAATTGATATTGTCGATACTAGAGATTGGACTTGTACTATATAGTGTAATAGTGATCCAGAATATATTCTTTTCAGTTTATATTAGGACTTAGATTAGAAAAGGGTACCTCCTCCTCCTGTTCCACAAGTCCATGCAGACCCAGAACCTGTTGAATCTATTCCACTTGTTGAATCTCCACCTCGAGAACCTATAGCTCAGTCAGTGCCTAGTGACTATGACACTAAGGCTAAATTAGAGAATTTTAAGAATTATCTATGTGAGTCTATGATATCTTCAGTGGGATACAGAAGTGAAGCCGCCACCTCCATATGTATATCAGATGCTGATGTAGTAAAAATTGAAAAAATAGTGATTTTAATGATTCAACCGAATCTTATTACCACAACAGAAACTGTTATAAGACACAACACCTTGCTAAGAGAAGAAGTAATAAAGATGATAAATGAGTTGAATTCCTTAACCGCTGTCTTCAAGACGTCCTTTAGTGGTGTTATTGAAGTTCTTAAGAACTTATTAACTCATCTACTTAGTGTTGACATGAAAAAGGTGAAAGAAAAACTAGGAAAAATGCTGACTGGCCTATCCAGTTCTAGGAGTGGGAGAAGTGTTTTTTCTAATTTGGAATCTCTTAAGGCTATTATGAGAGAGAAAATTCAAAAACTTAGGATTGTTTCAGATAATAAAACCCATGAAAAAGTACATCAAAATACCAAACTTGTATACAAGTTGGTCATATAGTGCATAAATGAATCCTCTGCAGCTCAGAAAAAATTTCGGGAAAAGGTGGATAAACATTTCACTATGATATACACCAAGCATGACCTCATCAACAGTTTCATGTTTTTGGTATAAAATAATATAATTCCTTCAGTCACAGAAGCATTCAAAAATCATGTTCCCCAAATTAATGTTTTTACACCTTATCTGAGTAAATTATGGAGAATAAGGATGACTTCAAAAAGATAATGCAATATGGTGGTGAAATCATTATTAAATTCATCAACATGCTCAAACCTTATAATCATGTTTAGGACGAGGCTATTGGGGCCCCTCTAGCTGCTTCAATTGGTACTCCCTCCCGACCTACAACTCCATTGACTGTATCTCAAGCTCTTACTCAGATTTGACAGATAATTACTGAGCAGTCTCCAAGCCGTGTGTTGTAAGAGAGAAGGCCTAGCCTCACATCCACTGTTCCTACTCTTGTTTCCCATCCTAGTGTTATCTTCAGACCTCTTTCATCTTCCACTCCCAAACCCTCTTCTTCTCCTTTGGGTCCTTCTAATAAAGGAAAATATCCTTTGAATCCAAAAACATAGTGATGGATTGTATCTTTTGATAGGGTTTTTATATTTTTGTTTGCCTTGTACTCTTATTCCTTTTAATGAAAAATCTTATGGTATCATTATTTTATATTATTTCTCCTTACTTATTTTCTCCTTTTGTTAATCCCAATAGGGGGAGATAATGAAGAATACATATACTCATCTGAATCCATTTATTAAGGGGGAGATCTATTTTCTCTAAATTCTAGTAATGATAACTTTAGTTATAATGGAAAATTACATTCATCTATGTTGAGCTATATTTATTCAATATAATTTCATGTATGCCATAATTTTTTATTATCAAAAAGTGGGAGATTGTTGGACCCTCCATGATATTGTAGTTTTCAAAGTCAACAATAATTTCAATATACAGATTCGAATCGTTCGTGCCAGTTTGATACCTCTCACTAAATCAATTATGTCATACAACAATATATACTTTAATAAGTCAATCTCGTATATTAATGTAGAAATATGCTTACAAATGTATTTATACATAATATTTTTCATAACTGGAAAGACATACACTTCACAATCATTCTCGATTCCCTGTCATATATGGTCAGTTCAACAGACGGAAGTAAAACACACCGAAGTCGACACACCATAGTTCGACAGACCGAAGTCGACACACTGATGTTCGACAGACCGAATTACAACACACCGAAGTTCAACAGACCAATTTTGACACACCGATGTTCAACAAACTCATGTTGACACACCGAAGTTTGAGAGACAAATGTAATATACACCGATGTTCAACAGACCAATGTATGACACACTGAAGTCAACACAGTGATGTTCGACAGACAGATGTTGACACACCAAAGATGACACACCGAAGATGGCAGACCGATGTTATCAAACTGTAGAAAACATACCTAAGATGACTCACCGATTTTTATAAATAGCTATTCAATCATATTTATTTATAACGGTAATATTTGGAAAAATTAATGTTTTAGAATTTTTTTAATGTTGTCAGCAGGAAAATCTGTAGACATTATAAGGTACATGCACCTACGAAGATCTTCATGCCTAGAGGATCTTGGAGTATCAAAGGACCTCATCATTCACTTTAAATAAGTGAAGTACACGATATATTAAATGACGGGACATAGACTATGAAAATACCAAAATAGAAGAACCAAGTGCTTGATATTACAAGAATATTGTAACAAGGTACTTCCTCCAAAAGCTCAGTGTACATTGAGACCGTAAAGAGCTGAACCTTCTCACTCCTCGAAGCTGGATTACAGAAACTGCGATACTCTGTTATGAAGAAAACGTTCAGAAGAATACTGAGATACAATTTTATCAACATCCATTGAGTCCAGAGCATTAATCACACCACATAGAGAATTATTATCTATATTATATTTCTTAACTCGATTGTGATTTATCTTCACTAATTGAGCAGTGTTTATTTTTGTTTGTATCACACACACTATATTTTGAGCATAACTGGGGGATATCAAACTATCATCACACTCAATCAATTCTTACATTTGTATCCCACGTAGAACTGTGGAAGAGATCCTTTGTGATTTTTTTATTTCCCACAAAAAACTGTGGTAGATGTCAAGTGTGACATTTAATGATGGGTGTGATGTTTTGAACCCCGGTCCAGTGTTTGGATCAAACATTTATTAATATAAACTTCTTGGTGGAAGGTGATCACCATGTGGAGAGTAGTAAGTCTCTACATGAGACTGAACCTCTTGTTTTATCTGTTGTGTTGATTATCTTATATTTATTATGTGATATGTATTTACTGCATTAATATAACATGAAATTTGATAGTTTTTTAGCAAGTGTTTACATTTGTTTTGAACAAGTATATTTTCATCGAATGTTTTGTTAATTAATAGGTTAGTAAAAATGAGAACTAATCAATCTTCTGAAAATCAAATTGAACCTTCAAGACATTTATATGTTCACTACAAACAGACCTTGCATTTATTTTTATAGAGGGATTTTATTTTGTAAAGGATGATTTTAAAAAGAAATTTATAGATACTCAACTCACCCCCCCTCTTGAGTCATCTACTACGACCAACACTTGGTTTTTCATTCAACAAAATATGAATAGGTTTTTCCCGAATAAATTTATATTTTTCATGAAAATAATCATTTTTATTATAAAAAAACATCTCTAAAAACCCGCATTTGAAAATATGGTTAATAAAAAATCCACTTAATATAAGAGAAATGGAAGTAGGATGGTCATCTAGAATGACACAAGGAAAGGATTTTTAGTAGGAAACCATTTTGTGAGAGTGAAAATATAGACATTGAAAAAAAGTGGAAACAACTAAGGATATTTATATATATAATTTATCATAAGAATGTCAATGATCAAGAAAATATTAATGATAACTTAACTATAATCATTTGATGGATGAAAAGACCATCGATTGATAGAAAATGATGGTAAATGTATAAATTTTTTATTTAAAAATTTCTTTTCATATAGTTGATTGATTAATTGACTATAATGAAATGTAATAATAGAAAATATAATTATTTGATATATTTTTTAGTTCATGATAAAAATTTCACCCTTTCAGTTCTAATTGACCAGTTTCTTATTCATTTCATACTGAAAGCAATGAATATAAAATATTATTTTTTTCCTAAGCGATAAAATTAACATAACATATACTCCACAAAATAACAATTTTTTTCCTCTTATCTCTAATAAAACCATAATTATTCCCATAATGTAAGTTATACATAAAATTAATAATTCTTCAAATGAAAAAATAATACATTATACTATAAAACTCATCAACAAAACAAAATATTTAACCTACATCATTCAATAAATAAGTTACTATGTATCCCATAAAACTTATATCCTTAACAACTAAATTCTTTTATCCTCAATGGCCATCACATACCCACTATTTTACAACTCCAAAAAATTAAAAGCTTTCTCCAAAAATAGTTCATTACATTAAACACATTATATATATATATACATCAATAGAATAATACGACTCTTAAAATATCATCAATCTTCTCGAAATCGTAATAGTTATAAATCAATATATCATATAACGTGTTTCTCAAAAAATATAATAATATTTAAACATTATATTATTTAATTAAAAAATACATACTAACTCGGATTTCACATTGGTCATTGTTAGACATTGGACCCATGTCAACCATTTTTTATCGGTTCAAGCCCTCTTGTATTGCTAAATTTTCTGGTTTGTCACCTGACAGATAAGTTGTCCTTTTTCAAAAACTATATTTATAAAATACTTATAAAATTCCATAAAATAATTTAAAAATTAAAAAAATAACAATACTCATCAAATTCATTTTTAATCCCAACAATAAGATAAAAAATAAATTCTCATGTTTTAATAACCTACAACTACCACTTTATATAAAACCATATAAATAGAAAATGATTCTAATAAATTCAGACTTGTTTCAAAAAATGTAAAAGTATTATTCCTCATATAACTTTTCACTAAATACCATACTATTACCAAGGGTTATATAAACATAAATTTATCCAAAAATGTCCGTAATCACAATTTAATTCCATCACATAAAATATGAAAAAGGGTTTTGAAAACATTAAACTTATGATAAAATAAAAACACATAACACTATGACGGTATCCAGAAAACTTTTATTTTTCAAAGACAATAAAATATATTCTTACAAAAATTAACACAATACATATATGATTTATGATTATTATAACAAAAATAACATTATTATAATTAACATTAAAAATTAACTCATGAATCAAAATACATAAATACATCAATATTCTCACATAAATGATTGTTATAGAATATGTCCTTCAATAATCTAAGATTTAACCTTCCAAAGTGGTTATTGAATAATATAATTTCAAGGTTACCCCCATTTAATAAAACACTCTATAAATCGATATAATTGGTGAAATTTACTTATATATACTGATCTTCTCACTTTTCATCATAAATTATTTTATCTATTGTATTATTTCAAAATGATTAATTATTTTCATAGTCCTTTGAGACATTTAACTGTGCATCTCATTCCACATTTCTAAAATGAATGAAAATCATAATTCATTCCACCGTGGTCTCCACCACATTATCTATTAACAGACTAAATCATTCTCATTTTGTGTTCATTATAGACACAGATATGGTATATATTTTATTATATATCAAGATAAAATGTTAATAATGATCAAAATATCTTTTAATTTAGTCATCATCCCATTTGGTTGATTAAAATTATGTAATTTTTTGATCACATTCTACATTAACATACATTCTCTTACTTTGAGCCATTGACTAAAATAAATAATAATAATTTGAGTAAAAATATCATAATTGTGAAAATTAATTTATTAAATGTTTAAATCACGAAAACATCATTTCAATCTATGAAAACATGGGTTTATCAATGGTCACCAATGACCATCCTCTATTTAATTCATTTATAATAGTTTGAATATTAAATTTCAAATTACCCTTGTATAACCCCTAAAATTTTCAAACAAGTTGCACAACAAGGCCCTTCTTCAAGCACCATGTGATGATAAATTAAAATACCAATGCACCCTCTTTCTAGTTATTACTCCCTAGTATAACTATTCCACATTACATATAATTTTATTATATAGAAATACATATATCTATAGAAAATACATATCTTCTCCACATTACCAAATCATTAGGATATTATCCAATACATAATCTTATCATAAAATCCATTCATAGGTATTTAGTTAACAATCTATGTGGTCATAAATCTAGTGACCATGTATTCTAGAAAAGGTTGTCGGATACCAATTGTAAAAACCCCGACCCGAATATCCCAAAGTCGATTGTTACATTATAAAATTGGAACAAGATAAATTGAATCTCATCCTTAATGAAAAAAATAGTTTAGTAGTCTTAAAAAACATGTTGCATACAATAATTTGACAATATAGTTGATTACATAATATAAAACATAGTACAATATTTTTCTATTTACCATATCCATGCATATTAATTACAATATGCTTCCATAATTCTATGGAAATGAATCATAAAAATGGATGGAGCCTAAATGATTAGAAAAGGTATGAGTATAGTAGAGGATTATATGATTACATATGGAATAGTATTAATGGAATGAAAAATATCTAAAAATGCATACTATTTAATAGGTATCTTGATAATTAAATGTAATGTGGTAGTAATAAGAATGATTAAATAATTCCATATATATAATTATGTGATATTGAAAATATCAATGGATAACCAAAATAACCAAATAATGACTTCAAAATTCATAAACAATATCTTATTTATGGAGTTTATAATGCCAGACATTATAAAAATATCATTAATTACTCCCTCAGATACATCATACATAAGTAGGAACTGTCTCAGCCAATTACAAAATCTAGTTACTCTTGTTAGGGATATAGATGAATCAAAGGTCTATAAATGACCAAACATGTCACTTATTATTTTCAATGCATTTTTTGTAGGAAACTAATGAAAAATAATCAACATAAACATTCTTAATTAAAAAACATAATAAAAATGTGAATAATTTCTCTATTCAAAAAAACTATAATCTATCTAGAGTAATATGTGGAATGGTATCAAAATAGTAAATCCCTGGTAAATATATTCATCATCAATCGTGAATAATTATAAGGATGGTATTAAAAAAATCCCTAATACATAATATGTTAAATATGGTTTTACTCAGTTTATTTATATAAATACAATAAAAATTTCATTCAAAACATTCCTAAGGAAAATAATAATTTCACTTTGAAAAATAACATTTAAAAACTAAAAAATTGGACAGTATTAGAAAAATAATTTTCTAATAGAATCAAGGAATATTTTACATTATTATTAATTGAAATGAGTGGTCATGGTGGAATGTAATTCAATATTTCCAATTATAAAAACATTCTTTTACCACTATTGAAAAATGTAAAATATCACATCATTCAAAAAATTGAAATGAAAAATCATTTTAAATAACTTTTTTATTAAAATTTATGTGAAAATTTATTTTTATATAATATAGGAATAACATAATCATTTTTTAATTTTTTTAATTAATCATGGATATGAGTGACATTGATTCCTCTTTGATATAAAAAGAAATGTTCGTTTTCCATAAAAAAAGTTTTTTATTCCATGAGTACATAATAATAATAATTTGTAATGACGAAATTTATCTCATAGTAATAAATATAGTACAATTATATATAATAGGTTTATTATAGAAATATATAATTATTTACCATGTGGTGACATAAATTTAAATAATACTGAATAATAATGAGCTTCTGAAATGGACCCTTGCTACTTCGTTAACTTTTGAATCATAAATGTCATGAAATATATAAAATAAAATAATATAGTAATAACCAAGAATTTAAATATATTAATGATATAACATATTAATGGGTAAGTATATAATCCAGATAATAGGAATAAGTGTTAAATATGGAATATTTCTTGCGAAAGTGAATGTGACAAGAGAAACCATTAATTCAGGTCTCATTTCCCTCACACATGTTCAAAATATATATATAATAAATATTTATTTTTATAAATATATTAATGATTAAAAAAATTATAAATCGTATGATAAATTATTTACTTATATCATTTTATCAACTTTTGATTAACAACCTTTTATTAAAAACACTATTCTGGAGAAAAATGCTTTGTTTTCCATGATTGTTTTATTTTGGATGTATTTAAAATTGTATAGTAATCTTGGTTTCATCATATATAAAATGGTAATTATGATATAAATATCATATATATTCATTTTATATGTTTTTATAGTATTCCATAATGGTTATATAGAATATATGAATTACACAATTCAGATAGACGGGTGGTCTTACATAAACATGAAAGTTGATTCTATATTTTTCATATATTATAAAAAGTAATGGAATATAATATTTCAATTTAATTGGATAATTATTATATAATATTTTTTATTTATATTTAATAAATCTATCATTAATTTCATCCATGTTAAAATAAAATGAAAAAAATTACATCGATATGTGGAGGCGTCAATCTTCATGTACACACGAGTGATGTTATCATTTTCAAAAAGATTTGATTGTTAGAAATTTGATGTTATATTATAATTATAGAATTAAATATCTTTCATAATATATATATATATATATATATATTAAATCCATCATTATATCCATCCATGAGATAAGGTGATTAGAAATGAATTACATCAGTTCACGAGACGATGGTCCCCTAGGAGGGTTTTATTTCCCATTTGACATAAAAGATAATTTATTTAGTTTATTACAAAATAAAAATATAATAAGAGTATGAGTAATATGTTTGAGTTGTTTTTATATAATATTTGGATAACATTTATATGGATCCAAATAAAATAAAATATGCATGGTTAAAAACTATACCACTTAATTGGAGAACCTCTATTGGATTAAACCAAAATCCTTCTTAAAAGGGTTTTCTGATAAAACTAGGGACTATTTATCATTAGAGGAATTTAATATGTTAATTTTTAGGTATTATCATATACAAATTTCTATTCATGTGTGTATATGAGAGGAGAGGTGGTTTCCTTTTATTAGTTAGGAAGATCACACACTTAGAATTTTTGAAAGGAATAAATTATACCCCTATTTTAAACACAATAAATGGAACAAAAATAGACCATTAAAAATAATTTTATGAGTTAAGGTATAAATATGGATAGAAAAATGATATAGGAAATATTTCGACTTTATTTAAACCCTCATATTTTTTGTTAAATCCCTCGGGAAAACTATTTTAACATTAATCGTGGTAATTAATGTTATGTATGTTACAATTTCGTATGATTAAAAATATTGTGGAAATTATTAAATTATGTAAATTATTTTGATTTTAGATATGGAATCTACTTTACTATATTAAAATCATATCATTTTTATAATTTAATTTATTATAAATCATGAAAATGCATTGAAAAATGGTTTTTCAATGGAAAAGTTTTCTTATATAAAAAGTATTTAAATCAAAATGAAACATAAAATTTATTGGAAAAACAGAAATTGGATTTAATATAATATTAATGAACTAATTTTACATTATAAATTTTTAAAAAAAATGAAGCATTAAAATTCGTTAAACAAAAAACCAGTTTTCCGTAAAAATATGTATTTATTCATTATTCATTGAAAAATCAATATATTCAAAAAAATGACACCAAGATAATTGTTAAGTGGATATTTAAAAAATAATGTTCAATTTTTTAAATAATTTTTTAATGGATATTTTTAATAAAAAAATATGCATTAGAATCCATTTTTTAGAAGAATACAGTTTTCATTTTTAAAAATGATATATTCATATTTCTCAGATAGAAAAAATATTATACAAAATATAATAATTTGATTCGATATATAATATATAAATTTCATTAATCTAAATCACAAATAGTGATTTATTTAATTTTTTAATGTATAAAAATATTTGGCACTCCAAAATAGTATTTTAGAGAAATTATTATTTTACCTTCAAATGATTCATAATTTTTATTATATTAAATTAATAAAAAATTATACTATTTACATAAATATAAACCAAATAAATTTTGTTATTTATTTAGTATTATTCATACCATCAAAAAAAATATCTGGTTTATAATATTATTATTTAAATAATATATTTTATCGGTTATTTGACCTCAATGTATTGTATCATATACAATGGCAATGGTAATGTTATTATATTAATATAAAATTTTGTAATTTAATGAGCATGTGTATTCCTTTGATCATGTCTATGGATTCAAATAAATACTTGATATGGATGGAATTGTCAATATGGTGATTAGAAATTTGATTGATCGAAAGCTTCATTATAAAATTAAAAGAGATAATACATAAAGATCATGATGAGAACATAAGTTCATGTGAAATTTTAAGAATTTCTAATTGAGGGTAAAAATATATAGCATTAGAAGGATTTTTAAGGGATTCCTAATTTCCTCTTTTGGGGACATCATATAAAGTTCTTGTGGGGAGGGTTTCTCAGGGTATAACATTTCCATATGTCATTATTTAGGATTTTGGAAAGGAGTTAATTGGGTGGATTTTATTATTATTAATGATTGGTCTAATATTAAGAATATAAATTTCCCATATTACTCAGTTTATCTAATATAGAATAATCAGTTTTTCCCACTGTAGTGTATGTCCAATATCAGAACAAACATATTTATATAAATTATTCTTATTCTATTAATATTGAGAAATTCATCTTTATTTTTTATTTCTTAAAAAATATATTATTAGTTTTTTGATAGTATTATATAGTGGTGGATTAATTATAGTTTTAATGATATGTTTTCATAAATATGAATCTTGTATTTGTTCCTATGTTGTATACTCTTGAACTCATTCCACTATGTTTTTTTTAAAGGATATATCTTCTATAATTATAGGTGAATGAAATCTGATAAGTGGTATAAAATCATCATTGTATAGATAAAATGATTATAATATAAATTCTTTTTCCTTACATGTCATTTATATCATTTCATTCTTACCCTGGTATTATATGATATTTTTGGAAGATAATTATAATCCATTAATGTTTTTGTATTTAGTATAAGTCATTATTTTAAGAAGATGGAGCTATAATATGTCAGGTGCATAATGATATTCAATACTAGATTAACTATAATACATAGGAAACTATTTTTTCTACACCTTGATAATTTTTTTTTGTTTTTTAAAAGTGAATCAAATAGATGATATGTTTTTAGATAAATAATAAACAACACTATAATGTATAAGTAAATGTTTTGGAATGGGTTCCCAAGAGAAATAGTGCATGGAAAATAATTTTTAATGCAGTCAATTCATTTTTTTAATTATATGAATGAAAAATTTGATGACACTTAACTATTTCCCAAATCAAAAATTTTCATTTCACAATGGATGCTCTATAGTATAAATTTTTTTGTCTATGTATCTCTGTTATTGTACCATAATATTCAATTGTTTTGTAAATATAATGGTTGGTAGGGGTGGCGGTTTTACTACCAAGTGAACATAACACTACATGAGTCACGTTTGATTGTTATGGGTTTCTCATCGCAGGATGTCTAAGAAAAATGAGAAGGTAATGATTTGTCAAATTTAAATTTATAAGTGATAATGTTTATGGGAGAAATGGTTGTTCCATCCCAACAAGGATTAAATGAATGGTGTATGGGATTTTCTTGGTCAATCTATAGAAAATATCAATTATATGTTGGAAGAATAAAAACATATTTGTTTACAGTGTTATTTTTATGAAGGGTTCATTATTTTAAATTTTTTGAAAATATGTTTATTTATTTCTAGATAGACCATTTCACACCATAGAAATATTATTCCAAAATGTTATGTTTATGTCATTGGATTCGATATCTCATAGATGTCAAATATTTGAGGTATTTATATTTTAGAATTATTTGGCCCCTTTAATTTGAACATTGATTGTTATAATTTTTCTTATAGTTCCATTGTATGTATTTCCTTTATTAACGATATGACTTTAGAGTGTGGGTGTTGTCTCCACTTTCACAAGTACGAGGTGTTTTAGTAACCGTCATTAATGAAAAAAAGAAGGCATTGGAAATTTTTGAATGAAGCTGAGAAACTTGCTGTTCAGATCTTGGTGGATGGGAGTTTATAAGTAATGTTATAATTAGTTGATATGTTGATGAATTGGACTACATATTTAAGTGAATGAACCTTGATAATGAGAAGGTTTTTAAATGTATATGTTTAATTTTTTTAGTTTCGTATCTTTCAATGCAGTTTGTATATATAAGAAAAATGGGTTTCTTTATATCTAATCTAAAAGGTCATTATGAAATTGACCATGAGTTATTTGCTTTAATTATTAGTTAAATCCCCATGTCTCTGTCGTGTTTCTAAACTAGGTTAAGTGGTGAAGAATATTATGTATTACAAATAAATTAAAATAAAATTTTAATGGTAATTAGTAGTTAAAATTCACTTTAGTGTAGTTGGAGATTTATTATTTATTTAGAATTAATATGGAATGTATAAGGAGAAAATTACATGTGTATTCATTACCATCAAAATAAAATTTTCTCTGAAAGGACCAAGATATTTTTTTGTTCCCTTTTATTGATCGATGATACCTGAAAATCCAAATGTTATGTTTTATATGGAATTTGGTTCAAGTGATATCACTGAAGATTGATGTACTAGAAAACTATAATATTTTGTGTTCATTCTGATAGCGTAGGGATTTCAATGGAGATGGACCTTGTAAATAGTATACGATATCTCTTGTTGAAAGGGAATGAAAAAATATAGATAGATCTCATGCATGTTCTGTTTAGAGAAACACTATAGAGGAAATCATAAGGCATTTTATGAATTAAATTGGAGATCGTAGTCAATAATGTGTTGTGTTAGGTGCACCTAGATTATCAAATGAATGTAAATGAAAATTGTAGCCACTAACAATAGAGAAAGAGTATATTTTTGTTTTCCGGAATTCGGTGAATTCCATGGAAGGGTGTTTATGTTAGTGAATTATATGCTTAACCATAAAATTCAATTTCCATGTGGTGGAATGATAGGTTTTTGTTCTATGAAATTATTTTTGGTTATGATATTTTATTTCAAAAATTTAAATACATAGATGATATAATAGATGTAAATAGATAAAAGCATGTTAACCTACACCAGGGATGTTTGGATTCATGTCATATATGAAAAATTAGAAGAAGTTAACTTAATGGAAATAATTGAGTGGAAGAAAGCATTGTGAAACGAGTAATGAATGTAGGGTTGATAATGTGTGGAAATGAGGAAATATGAATATCAAGAGATTGAAATTGAAAAGTGAACATATTCCAATTTATTAAGGGACATAGATTAAGATATCTGCTATATGCATTATTAATGTTACCAAGGAAGTGGATTTCAAAATAAACTATTTTAAGGTGAGGAAAAATTTACAATTAATTATCCTGTGTAAGAGACATATCAATGGAATTACCTGGGTGTAAAGGTATATTGTTTCTAAAGGAATTCATAGATCAGCATTAGGAACAATTTATTTTGAAATTTCTCTAGAAAAGTTATAGTATTTAATTTTAATATGATGTTTAAGAGGAATTATAACCACAATGATTGGAGGTCTGTTCAATTTGAATTATACGACTTGAAGAAATAGAGATACTTTTTAAATAATGTGACAGGAACTTTCGTTATTTAGTATTTAAATAGAAGTAATAATGATAATGTTTTGAAATAGAATGATAAAGAAGGTGGATAAGATAAAATCCATCATTATGAGGGGGGGTACTTCCCTACAGTGTGTGTGGGAAAAAATATTTTATTGGAAGGAATTTATATGGATATTTATGTATGATAATTATAAGGATTCAAATATATCGAGACAATTATAACTTAAAATGGGTAGGTTTACGTAGGATTCATTTCCTAGTAAATTTTTTTATCTTTTAATGATTTGTCTATATGTTCCCCTTTGGAGCATAACTAACATCATTAACATCATATTTTCATGTGTCATTTTCTCCTACTTTGGTCATGTCATATTTATTTATTTTTTCTTATCTTGTAATTTTATTTTTTGGTTTTGTTAGAGAGTGGACTTGTGTGGTGTATTAGGTATATTAGATGTTAGTTGTTCTAGTAAATAAGTTTTATGGGTTTACTACTATCCATTATTTTATAGACCTATTTTTATTATTTGTTTTATAGGGAATTAACTTCTACATCAAGATGTGAATTTGGCCAAACACCCATAATTTTTATCAATATTTTTATTACCACATCACTATATAATATATATCAAACGTTTTGATTGATATATTTTTTATTTTCATCAATTATATTACATGTTTTCATCACATTTTATTATAATTTAATGTCTATGTTATCGTTTTATACTATATTATATTGGACTAATTCTTCCATGATGCCTCTAATTGTTTATATTATTCAAATTTTCATACACAATCAAAATAATTCTCAGAGAAATGGGATTCACAAGAATCTTATAATTACATTTTATTTTTGTTCTGTAGGTAGAATTTATTTTTATGTCCTTTTTGTTATATAATTTGGTAATATATTAATTATTATTTTTGTGATTATATTTGATATTAGGATAATCCTAAATCCACTAGGACTATATATTCTCAATATTTAGCCACTTTTATCATTTTTTAAATTTTTTAATGTTTTATATTCCAAATGAAATCATCAATGATAAAAGGACCCATCATTTCAATAGAAATATATATATTTTTCAACAAATGATTGAGGGCGCACAAAAAAATTTAACACCGTACAACCCCATATAAATTATTTGGAATAATATCCAACTATATATTTAACAAAAATATTTTATAATATCATGAAAATAAATATAAAGGATTGGATAAATAAATTTTATTATGAACTATGGGGACGTTAGACAATAAACAAGACTCCACTCAAAATATCATCATTTTGAATCACAATAGAGGAGGAATTCCATTTTCTTTTGTTGAAAATTATGATTTTGAAGAATTAAAAAAATTATTATATATTTAGATAAATTTTCAGATCAGATGATTCTATTAATTTATTATATGTATTATAAAAAATTAAATTAAATTTAGAAATAATGGCTAAAAATAATAAATAATTTTACACATTATAAGATAAATCAAAATTTTAATTGTATAAGTTAAAAATTTAAATCATTATAGTTCATCATGGAATCACATACATATGAATAAGACATATTATTATCAATTTAAGATAATTATAATATATGAATAGTCAAAAAAGACAATAATTTTTAGATATTCACCACATTTGAACTTGATATCACTATTGCACTTTATCCAGCAGTTTTAGAATGACCCATCGATGGGGACAATCATATAGAACAATGTTGTATAATCGTTGAATAAAGAGGATTCAGAAAATCATTTTATTAGAAATTAACAATCTATACACGTTGAACATGCATTGTGTTAAAAAAATAAAATGTTATAGAAGACATCCCAAATGAAACAAGAAACCGATGTAATTAATTAATACCATTAAGGAATTCATGGAAATTAACTGGTTTATAAATATTCATTTTATATGGAAATGAACAAATTACTATAAAAGTAAACAATATATTATAATAAAATAAGGGATTCTGAAGTCTAATTTAATATAATAATAGGCTCTACCATAAATAATCTCTATAAAAAATGACTATAGTACCAATTTATAAAAAACCAGTACAGAAAATACTGATAATTTTTTATTAAACCCTATTTAAACATCATGAAAAATTGTCCAAACAGTCTCAAATATTTGTTGAATGTAACCACAATGACCAGACACTCTAATATATAGAAAATTATCCCATGTGTCTCCTCATGTATTCCCATATCATTTTTTTCTTCTAAAAAAAATCCTCCATGTTCAACTCCAATATCAATGTTCTAACACATCCATCAATACATATCAATCAAGTGTATCCTCCTTGAAAATTAGAAAATTTTGAAGTATCATCCATTAATATAATATATATTCTTTATCCCCATGAAAATGGTATCAAACGTCTAGATAGAATAGTCTCTTTTGAGGGATACCTGTAAGAATATTTAAAAAATACTTCTTTCTATAAGATTAATTACAAAGATAGAAACTAATTTCTCACTAGACACATAAATAATATCCTACATGATAATCATTTTTAGGGTCTATCACCAAGTCTCGTAGGTCACAAGTATAATCAACTATTACACTATTATTCAGTTAATTACTTGTATTCTATAGTATCTTCTATGATATCAGTACTTCCAAGTCATCCATGACCACTATATTTTAGAAACTCTATTGAATTTTCTTAGATACGACATTTTTATTATATAATATTGTTTTCATTTCCATTCATCCTTATATAGATTAATCAAATAAAATTCCAAAACCTTTTTTATGAAGTGGTTTTTAGTTGAATGTGGATTGCATGATAGTGAAACTATGGATTCATATATAAGTGAATCACACATTTTCTATCACAATACTATAACTGAATACATTTCTTTCAGTTTATCTTCCCTAATAGTCCATTGATATATTCTAAATCCTTATATACTTTTATAGTAACAATATATTCAACATTCATGTTTGATAGTGAAACTATTGTTTTTAATAGAGTCATTAATATCGAAATGTTTACTTAAAAAAAGAAAAACTATAGTGGTTCTATCATTCGAATCTATATCCCTAACAATGGTTGTATTTTTAAAAGCTTTTAAGATACCACCAGTTTAATTATAGGGTAAAACAACCACTAACTTTTTTTTATATTAATATATCCACTCTAAAAACACCAATTTCACTTTTAATAAAAAATCAATATATCTATAAACTCCACCGACCAATTGAAAAATAATAAGTTTCATAGTAAATATTATATACATATAATTCCAGTAGATGATTCACATAGTTCCATCACCATGCTTATAAAATAATTACCTTTTTTATGTGTTCTCTTCCTTGATATGTTTATGTCTCCTAATAGATGAGTAATAACATTCTATGAATAATTCATTTTGAATCTTTCTTATATCTTTTGGAAATATTGTTATTGATATTGTAATAATGTTTTAGATAAAACATCTCTTTTGATTCACACCTTAAACATCCTATTTAAGAAAATATTATCCGTCATCAAGAATATTTTAAAAAATTCACATTTTGACTCTATCATCAAATTTATATGAATGACTATAATTAATTCGTTAACATAATGAAAAAAAATTATAAGATCTTATCATCATGTATGATTAGGTGGAAACAATTATATACATTACTCTAGAAAAAAATCATCTCATTATTATGTATCAAAATATTTATTCCATTTTAATGGTTCCTAATTTATCTCATTAATAATTTTCATGATGTTTCATACTAGAATATGATTCCATTCTAGATTTAACCCTTCAAGATTCTCCGCTTATATTCAATCCCTTAAATATGACCATAATTTATTGGTATTAATTTTTTCTAGAAAACATTATTTTGTTGAAACCAAGATGATTACTGCTAAAATATTTGTTTGTTTCATAACTAGAGTATAATATCACCTAAATGACGTCCTCGTGATTATAGTAACCTTTTCACAACCAATCACACATATTTCCAAACCCTATATTTTGATTTTTTTTACTATAGAAAATAACCCCATTTCTTATAATAATCACTTTTTATATACTTTTTTGGGTTCCAAGGTATAGAAATAATACAATAAATCCAACTCTTTTTGTCACTGATAACATTATCTATAATGACACACTTCTAATTTTAACCACATTAAGACTTTTTGTATCACCATTATACTTGCGAAGTAGAAATTGATTTTTAGAATCAATCTAATACATTAGACTTTTGATAATTTTATACCACAAAAAATTATTAGGTTTAGATCATTCTTGATATATTACTTTCAAAAAAATCTATGATTTATTGGTCCTTTATAATTTAGGTATATTGATCCTCAAAGCATTCAATATTTTTCCAACTCTTTTTATTCTATTACATGGATCTACCTCTTCTAATCTATGTTTCATACATGATAAATATAATGAATCCTCCTACTCTTTTCTCATCTCATTTATAGCATGATAATTTTTTTCCGTGTTCCCAAAATAATCTTATACATGGTTTGGATCATTCCACATGATGTACTCATCCAATAAGATTATCCTAACACTAATAAATTTTTTTATTACTATCTAGATATATAAAAGAAGAGTTTTCATCACCATAGATAACTAATAATAACATTTAGGAATTATCGGAAAACTTATCCCAGTAAATGGATTCAAAATTTGAATACATTATACTTCAAAAAATGTTCATGTCAGTTATGTAATCATTTATTAAAAAACATGATTCATTTAGAATAATATTTACTAATGGATCACAGGCTCACTAAGTCACATGAAAAGGTTAATAGTAAACCATTTTTCTAAAAAATAATATTAAAAATATATTGAATAAACATATCCATCTATATGTCTCATTCAACATCTGATTAATCTGTTCTCAAACACCATTAAACAAACTTTTCTTAGAATAGTCTTCTCCATCCTATTACCATTCATCAAACATTACATCTAGAACACTCTTCCATAATAAACCAAACTATAATAGTAAATAAAAACTTTAAATTCATTCTAGTATTTTTATACTACCATGGATATACATCATATGAACATTAGGAAAATGTCATTTTCCTATTTGATTAAAACACTATCAGTGTAGAATCATCGATGAAGGTAATGTATTATATAGAGAAATAGTAGTATCAAACTGGTTCTAGTTAAAAAACATCAATATGATCTATATAAATCTTATGATTCATTTGTGTTACAAAACTTTTATTTAATTCCACCTTTCTATACATTAATTATATGATATAGCGACACAATAATAACATAGGTTTATATTACATATTTTCTTTGGATATTCAATATACCTCCCAAATAAACATTCTTGAGAACTATAATCAATTTTTGTTATAAGATACTATATACATAAAAATCTTAATTTAGTATGACATTAAACATTTCAAACATATCTGTTTACAAAAGGTATGATTCCAGAATCATCATATATATAATCCTAATACAAAAACCGTGGTGAAATTTTAAATATTAGAAGGGGTGATCTCAAATTCTCAGTAAAGGTATAAATGAGAGATATGAATCAACGATAATAGAAATTATATAATCCGAATAATGGTATGATAACAAGTGATTATCAATAGAATATAATACCTATAAATTTATAGATATTAATTAAGAGTCATGGATTGATAACCAGTATGTCAGAAGACTGGGAAACATTAAAAAATAAATAATGAGACAAGTGATTAAATCAAAATCATGTCATAATTTCATAACTGTTTGGAACCTTCAGAGGCATATAAACCATATAATATAACAAGCATAACTACTAGGGATAAAATATCATAGTGGATCAGGAATAACTAACTATTTCCCATATCATAGTGGATTAAGAATCACTACTTGTTTCTTTTTGTCGAATGAGTTGATTTAATGGTTTCCCATAATTATGTCTTGAGATATATGGATTTCACAAATTCATTGGAGTTATATATATTTTTTGTAAAACCCATCACATGATGAAAAAAATACACTAAGTGTTACAAATGATAATAAGACATTTATTATGTCATCATAACATAAACCTATTAACATGAATTTTATTTATAATAATTTTATAATTTCATCATATAATAATCCATGGAAAAGAAGCATGTTTTGTAAAGGTTTTATCAAAACTTTATTTACCATGGTAAAATAAATATGTTTCATAAAATCATGAAAAAATTGGCGTCATCCTCAGACACCCAGATAATGAATGTGGATAGTATCATATGTCCATTTCCTGAATAAAGATAAACAATAATTAATCGATATTAACATATATGAAAATATATTTAGGATAATATTATGAACATTCATTGAATGAATGAATGAAATGTCCTTCTTGATTGAATTCTAACTGAAAATTTCTAATATCCATAGAAAAATATATATATTTTATTTAAATAGGTAAAATGTAATTTAATATACAATGATGATAATTTTAATAATGTTTATAAAATTCATTCATGCTTTATATAATAAAAGATGACATTATTTTCACAGCAATATAAAATGAAAAAATGAATTTTTCATAAAACTATATTTAAAAATACTCATTTTAAATATTTGTTAATAAATTTAGAATAAAATGGGAAAATTAAAAAAATTAAATGTATAGGTAAATTCAACTATAAACCAATTTTAAAGATCATGGATAGCGAATAAAAGTTTTTGCAGACCATTGATGAAATAAGGTCAAATTTTGTTTGAAAACATTTTCTAGATTAGTTGAAGTTTCATAAAAAAGAAAATTATATTAATACATATAACTTGTATGAATATAAATATGTGAAAAAAATAGGTGGGTTTAATTCAATTAGAGTTATATAATTTCCCTCAACAGAAATATAGAAAATATAATCTGAAAAAGAAATGAGATTATATCATAAAACATTATGTCATGTCTCATCTTGCTTAGATTATATTCTAAAATCCAATACAATAAATATAGATTAACTGTAAATATATTCCAAAACCATATTATTACATAACATACTATGTATCCTTTATTTATAATTTCATATTATTTTTTATTGTTTTTTAATTGAAATGATTATTTATGTGAAAAATTTTCTATTACCCATGGATGGTTTAGTTATATGATTCTAGTACATGAATCACCATATCAGTTTCATAATTTATATATTATTAATAATGAAATAAGTATAATATTTATTTAACATATAAAATTTTATAATCATTCATATAAATTTGTGATGAACAATTAATTACATCACTCTATGGAGGTTGTAGTTTGTACATATGTACAAGTTATGTTTCCATATTTCATTTGCAGTAATGAAATATAGGTAAATAAGAACTAACCACAAAAATATAATTATTATAAAAAAATGAAATATATAAGTATTAAATCCATCATAATTACTAATAATAAAATAGTTTCTTTAAAAATAAAATACATCATATTGCGAGGAAGTAGTCTTCATGTAAACATGAATAATAATTTCCTTTCGAATTTAATGTAGAAGAAGATGGTTAAATAATTAAAAATATGTATAATGACATATTAGTATATTGTAGATAGTAATATTATTATTCCATAATTCTTATCTGACAGTTTTATATGTTATAAGATGATATAAAATGAAAATAGTCAGTTAAGAGCTACACATACACTTTAGACGACCACAATTGGATTACACCTTAATACATATAAAGATGGTATTTTGATCCAACCCGAACCACTACATGATGAGAAAAATAAGTTTATAAAGGATTATGATTGGTTATGTATGATATGTAAGGACCATTATGTCTGTGTGATATAAGAGAGGTGGTATCCTTATTAATTGGAGGGAGAGGATACACTCAGATTTTTTTGAAATATTAAAATAAATGAATGTCGATATGAAAAAAAAATTTGCTAAAAAATACTCATCATCTAATATGATATTATATAGGTTCTATGTGTGTATATAAAATAGGATTTAGGCCTTTTTATTTCTATTTATGCATTATAATGTTAGTTTTAACACATTTAACCTCTTTTTACTCATAATGTTGTAATTAAATTGTTGTACACAAGAAACTATTTATAATGAATAAATATTAAGTTAAAATTATTAAATAACAATGATTATTATATTTCATGATATGGGATACATTTTTCATTATTAAATATCAACAATTATGTTAAATATTTTTTAAAATTTTTTTGCGTAAAACACATCAAAACATGTTTGTGATAAAAAATATTTTAAGCACAAAACCGTGAGTAGATTTATTCATTTACTTGAACAAAACTATTAAAATATTCATAAAATATTTATTTAATATATTATTTATAAATTTAATTTGAATAATATTTCAATATATATTGGGTAAAATATTCCGGATCAAAATAACTTTTTTTGTAAAAAAATTTATTTCTAAAAAACATATATATTTTATCATCAAATACTTTTTGAAAATTTATAAATAATTAACAGATAATGAATTTATTGTTTATAAATATCAAAATAAAATTTTCATAAATTATGAATACCAAATTCATACACGGTAATCTATTGGCTAGGTAATATCTATCATTTTAAATAAAATTTTTTAATAGCATATCTCGGTTCATTTAAATATGGTGTCACTTGTATAGAAAGATATCAATGAAATTAAATTCATTGAAAGTGTAATATATCATAAAATATTAGAGTGTCACACAACACATACTTATAATTTTAAAATCTAAATATTTTTTAATGTAAAAATAACTAATGAAGATTCTACCTCATTACATCTTCAGTTTCCCACATAAATTCATCAAATTTATGGTTTAACCATAAAACTTTGACCATACGAATGGTCTTGTTTCACTTGAATTTCTCTCTTTGATACTGAATATACCAAAGCATTTTCTTATAAGATATATCATGTTCCAGTTGTATAACCTCTAATATCAATACTTGTGAGAATTGAATTATATACTTCCTTGAGTGACATATAATGGACACATTTTGAACTTGAGAGATATTCTATGGAAAAGATATTTGATAAAGAACATCCATGATATAATAAATAATTTTTAATGGGATAATAATTCAAAGGCTCTAAATGCCTTCTTTATAAATTTTATATCCAAAATATATGAACAAATTCATAGGAATAAATTTTATCAAACCTTAATCAATATATCTCACTAATGATTGTTATCATAATTTTTCCATTAACTCTAAGATACACTAATGTGTTGTTGAATGGATATAAACTCCTCTAACATTTACTCACCTAGATCAGGTCCCAATGGATTTATTTCAACATAATCATCCAATTAAATTGAATTTATTCACTTCCCTCCATATAGGTTATTATAAGGATCCATCTGAATACCAAATTTAGAGCTAATATTTTTATAAGACACCCTAAAAGAATTGTTTTGATCCCAACCACACTTAAAAAAGATAAAATGGAAGTCAACATGTCAATTATATTTTGAATGGTCCTCTCATAAAAACTATAGATCAAATTTTTATATTCAATACTAAAACTCAAATATATATCCATATCCTACTGAATACATCACTAGAACATTGAGGTAAACGACATATCCAAATAAGATGCTACTGAGAGTGGTGCTCCATGAAATATCACTGATTTATTAATGTATATATGAGGAGGATGATCAAGAGATAAATATTATATAATATAAATGAAATTTTCATACATTTGAATGTTGTTCACTATAACCCAAATATCATTATGGATTTTATAAAATTTTGGGGATTATATTGATGAAATCCATGGTGATGTTATTCAATTTAAATTTATAATTGGGATTTTTTTTCAATATATGATTAGGGTAATATCTCTTATCCTTAATATTATTGATATGCCAATAATAAATAAATATATTATGTAATTATCCTTGTCATTTAATCCCATCAAAAATAATATTTCAGATATCTACACACCTTTGTTTTTCTAGAAATAATAATGAATGATGAACCAAGAGAATCATCCAACACATCCTTCAATAATAGTTGTATTTTTGGGATACATAGTAAGTTCATGAATCATATCTTTCCATCATACTCATTGATAAAATTAGTATACTTCTCAACATATTATTCAACCCTACATATTCCTTCAGTGCCTCTTAAATCTTCTCTTTTATATGTGGATTTGAATTCAGTTGAGAGATATATTGTTTTTCCTCTTCTTTCCATATTTCATGGTCCATATTTTGAAAATCATGGTTTTTTGAATCATTCTTATTCACCATCATATATAAGATAAAATTTTTCTGGACTGAAATCATTGTCCCCCATATTTTCTATCCCATGGTTGTAATATATTGATCATTCACAATCCTTAATCATCTCAAACCAAATTATTTAGCAGAAATTAAACTATTTTAGTTGAAGATATACTTTAAAATTTTATTATTAGAATATATGTAAAATAATTCACTATATATATAGAGTCCAAATATTTAATATAATGAATAATTATTATAATTTATATCAATGTTTAATAGTTATAGGGTTTCAACGAACACAATGTTTGATAACGTGTTCAACACCCAACATTGAGAAAAAATAATCCAAAAAATTCATAAAATATTGATAGTTAAATTTTATTTTTATAAAATAGAAATTAAATTATTGGGTATGAATAGTTTTAACTAATTTATGAAGCAAATATAACAGTTCTAATTAATATAAATAAATTTATAAATTCATTGTTAGTATACAGTCGAATATTAAAAGATTATTTTAAAAATATAAATATTTTTGAGAAAATGTGATAAATAGTATTTGAATATATTATAATTTTTTATAAAATGAAAATAATATTTTAAAATATATTATATAAATTAAATTTGGGTCAATTTTAATTTTTTTTCATAAAATAGTTATTTCTCAATGAAAACTAAAAAATACATTTTTTTAGAAACTATCATTTAATTTATTAACATAAGTAATTTACATTTTTTGTTATTATTTAAATTTTAATTAAAATTTTTTCCTTTATTAAAATTTAATCCATTAATTTAAATCATATTTATCCTATTTTATAGAAATAGTTTATTCTTATTATTACAAATGCATATTTTCAGAAAAAAAAATTAATGTGAAAATGTTTTTACATTTTAATTAATTTAAATTACCCATAATGAAGAATTTTATAAACTATTTTAATATATGACATATCAATATTTTTGAATTGAATTTTATATTATTATTATTTATATTCATATAGTTAATATAAGATAATATTTTCTTTTAAAATGTAATTTTAAAAAACCGATTTATGTCGTGCTTGATGGTAAAATATTAAATTTAAATATCGCAATTCTATGTATTTAATTTGATAATATGGAATACATATTTTTAATTATAATATTTTTTATTTTATAATTTTTCAAACATATTTTTTGGACATAATTAATAGTAGAAGAAAAAATGATACAGTGGAAATACTTTTAATAATAAAAGTGAGTAGTATTAGGGATAATGAAGTTATCCTTTTTAAAACATGTTTCTATTCATGTGTTTGGTGTTTAATCACCTTATATTTCATAAAATAAAAGGATTTATGATTTTTGAGGCACTTATATTGGGATTTACAACCAATTTTTGAATAGCTTTTGGTATTTACCAAAACCCCACTCTTCCACCATTAAAAAGGGAACCAACTCACCTCACTTATTCAAAACAATAAATACATTTGGTATTATAAACACCATAAAAAATATCTCATGAACATATTTAGATACATTATATATCCTGTATGTATACCATAATATGAACCTTTGTGCCATTAAATAGGGATCCTAAGGAAGTTCTTCATAAAGAAGGTAATCATCTTCCTAGATATCCTTCCTTTTTACTTATTATTTATTTAAATTAAATTATATATTGAAAATTATAATATAATAACAGTAGAATATAATATGTATCTATTTCTTTCATCTGATTTATAACAATAAACCACATCTAGTTCAATCCAATTGGAATCAAAACCATCATTAATGAGTATGATAGACTGTCATCTCGCAAACTGATGGATTTCATTTTCCAAGATCTACTCTCGTAGATGTTCATGATGAGGTATTTAATATTTATATATTATATTCATAAAAAATTAATCATTATGGAAATTTATAATATAATATAGCTCCTACCATACCATCCATGAAAAAAATCATAAAGTCATTTTTATGAAAAATTTCTTTCCGTGAGGATATTGATTCAATTTTTTTTATTTCTGCATCAAATTAATTGTATCTATATTTTTATTTAATGAAATAATATGAAATTTATGAAATTTTTATCATTCCAGTAATTAAAAAATATTTTTATTCCTTTAATCATGATCTTGCAAAAATGGACGTGTTACACATGCATATATATTAGCACCCATCTTTAGAAATGTAACATAAATCTTTTTTCACGACCTTATATATTATTTATTTTATAAATTATAATTTTAGTAAAAAAAGAAAATTATTTTAAAAAAATTATAATTCATGAGACTATGGGACATTTTCATCATTTTCTAGAGTCAACACAAAAATTTCATTTAAAAAGTATGAACAAAACTTCCCCAAAAACACATTTTGTGGAAATATTTGATTATGTCATAAATTAAATAAAAAAATACACAAAGAAAAATTTTAAACTATAAGGTATTAAACCTAAAAGTTATTATTATGAAAAAATTAATTTCAAAATTTTTATTCTGTATGAGATAAAATAAATAAACAATAATTTCTAGACATGTGGTAAGGGTTTTGTCTCAAAACGTGATTGTTTAGACACATGATCTTTTATGATCCTAATACCCATTAAATGGTGAATATACATAAACATAACATATTATATAATAAATCCCTCATAATTCATGAAATATTATATTATAATTCATCTACATCATTGTTGGATTCATTATATCAAATGTTACCAAATATCTCTAGGATTATGTTTCAAAAACAAATTAGATGGAATTTTTTATTCCTGAATTTCATTTTTGGAAAATTATAACATCATTTATTATAAAATAATTATAATAATATAGTTATTAAATAAAATTTCAATTAACAGTATTATTTTTTTCCATTTCAAAAATAATATAACTGAGAAAATGATTCTAATGAAAAGTTGACTTTATTTATCTCATCTATCGAAAACCCATTTTCTTTCATATCTATGTTTATTAACAATACCATCATTGAATCACTGAAGATTTTGGAAAATATTTACTAATGATATTTTTACCCATGATTCACTTTTTACATAATATTTTGAAAGGAATTATCTTCTCGTTGGACAAACTATGAACTTTAAACTCTTTTACTACATTTTGAGTGGAACATTTATTGTATTTTATATAGAATGTTTGGAGTTACCCTCAATAATGAACACTAATGTATGTAAATGAAACTTTATAGGATTCCATTTTTAATTATAAACCAAACATTTTTTATATTATTTATTAAATATTAGATTTTGATATTGTGATTTCAAAATGAAATTTTTTATTTCTTTAGATGCGTTCTATAAAATATTTTAATGAAATATTTATTATTGAAAATCCCCAATGTTGTTTTAGATTAATTATAAATTATGTATATGTTTCTATCACGTATATACCTATCTTATTATCCCATTATAGTATTGTTTAAAATAATCCTTATTTTTATCTATATGTCTCTTCATTAAAAAAATTCTTTCAAATGTGATATGAAACTATATTTCACAACCAATTTTAATTTTATGTTAATTTTATGTTATGACTTATGATTTTATTACATTTCTTTGAAAAATATAACTAATGATCAATTTATTGTGGATGTTCCTAGATAGCATTGGGTGATCCTAATATATCATACATTATGTGTGTATCTTGATAGAAATTGAATGCATTGGGAAATGTTTTTAGTATCACGAGAAGTCATTTATGGGATTTGAGAGTAATACTAATTCGTTATGTATCTTTATTTACCATGTGATATTGTCTAGGAATTTATCCTTCACTCATGTTTAATTCATGATATATGTTTCTACCAAATTTCATATGATTCCATGTTCTTTATGTTTTACTCCCATGTTATTACACGAAACCATTATCTTTTTTTGTTATCATATTCTATATTTTACTCACATTCAATGATTTGTTATCATGGTTATTCATATACTATGATTTTTATCACACCTCTTTTGTCAATTTATTCACCTGGTTTTCCCATATTGAATCAAGATCAGAAAAGGATATAATATATCATTATAGAGAAAAAATAAAAAGTTTTATTTTAGACAAACATAATGAATTATCAACATGGACATCCAATGACACTATGAATCAGGATATTTTGGTAAAAATTAATGGATTTTTATTTTTAAAATCACGTATTAACATGTCAAAAAAGTTTTTGTAATGTCTCCATCATGAAGGTCACTAGACTAGTGCCTAATTTTGGTATCCATATAGCCTTAGGGATGCCTCCCTAAACACCAAATGTCAAATAGATCATGTGAGGATACTATACCTTCATTATAATAATGATACTCAATATGTAATTGTAGGGTAAGGAAACAATGAAAAACAATAACATAAATAAATAATACAATTCATTACCAACCATTTTCCAAATATGTGTACAAGACTAAAAATAGTTGATAAATATGATATGTCTTGGCATACAGTGTCATGTGTAAATAAATAACCAAAATAAATAAAAACCGATGAATCCCCAAAATGGTTTATAGCACCATGTCTGGTTCACTCTACCATGTACATCCCATGACAAAGTCAATACTCAAGCATTGCACCCCTTCCTTTTTACAAACCATAAACCATGAAATATTCTTAGGTACCCAATGAATGCCCGAGTATGGTGTGAGTACAATTTAGTTGGCCACAACCAAGGATCTGTACAAAATATCACATCTATGATGATAGTGTATTCATGTAGTAAAAGGATGGTACAACAATCACAAGATAAAATAATTTCCAATAATTAACATTACTCACAAAATAAATTTCATAATTTATTCCATTGGTTAGGAAATTCATTTATAACACAATGACCAATTTCGATCAAGTACATTTCATATGGTAAAAGCCAAGATCCCTATATTTCTATGGAAACCATTTCCCAATCACATAAATCAAACATTACTTGGAGCCTCGGTCAAGGTAGTCCAATCCAATGCAACTATTAGGACATAAACCCTCAGTTAGATTCATTAACCCATGAATTTTATCAGAAGGTTAAAGAGCCTCAATCCAACCCAACTTAGTGGGGGAGCCTTAGTCCAATGTCCCACACACCACCATGAAATGACACATGCTATAATAGATATACATTAGATAATCCATTTAAAAACCCATTTTCATTTAATTCTTACATAATTTACAATTCATAGTTCATTAAATAAATAAAAAATCATTATGCCTTAACCCATTTTAAATTTTTATTTATATTCCTTAACTCAATTACATGTTTCCATTACAACCCATAAGTGATTTAGCACATTCACGTTAAGTCATTTAACACATTCGCAAAATTCTAAACCACTCATTGGGTCGTGGTATCAACAATTCATAGTTACCTTTTTTACATTTCGTAACTATGTCCATGAATTAAACACATTTATAAATTTCTATACTTCACTGTGAAATAATTCAACGTCGAACATTACCATTTTCCTAGTTTGGGTAAAACCACACCCCATGGGTTTCCTATAGTCAATCTAGTCAACGTCAACACATCTCATGGGGATCAAGAGGGGTTAAGTTCATCATTTAACCTAAACATTTACCAAATATTACCAAGGGAACAAAAATCACAATGAGAGAACACCATTTAACAACCACATTTATATAAATGAGGAATTAAGGCTATGTGATATAACTTGCAGAACATCTGCCTTGATTATGATGAAAACCACACACTCAACCTTACAATTTTATTTAGATATGAACAACCCTTGAAGACCCAACAAAAGACCCACTATAAAAATAGGTCTTTAGGACCTCAAAATAATAATAATTATTCTACAATACTACATCCATAAAAATTAGAAAAGAGGAGTCTTAGAAAAACATGGAACCCTGATCTAAAACTAAAAACACACCAAATAGCATATAAAAAGTTGAGAGCAGCTGTTAGAATGATTGGGTTGTTTTTGTTTGTTAGTAAGGATGCTGGAAAAGATATGAAGCAGTAAATATTAGGTAGAACAAAGAAATGTCGATGGGGGTAAAAGGGTAAAATACCACTTTTAAGGAAGCACATGGTATTGTAGCATAATTTTCCAAGATGTTTTCAAAATTTTCACTATACACAATCCATGTTGGATAGGTCACTCTGTTACCTAAGGCGCCTTGAAAAAACCCTCGAGGCCTCGAAACAACCCTTGAACCATGTGCTAACCAATAAACGTGCATTGGATGTCCATTTTTTTTTATTACATGTCCCAAAGCCTCAAAACAACCCCTGATGCTTTTCATGCACCACGAAACATTTTTATAACCACCAATAAGATATTTTAACCAGAATTAAAAAAAGGATGTATATCACTAGTATTCCTAGATCCTACTACATCACCACATTATTATAAACCATCCTCGAGATTCTCTTCCTAAGAAACACAGAGCTCCTCAAGAAAAGTGGTTGGGAAACTGGGCACACATATCTGAATTTCTCTCCAATGTTTCTTTATGTATATTTTCATGATTCCATATCACCTGAAACAAAGGCACATCCTTTCCCAAAATGACATTATCATTATGATACACAGTATAAACCAGATTCTATTTGATAAGACACATCATCCTCATCCTCCACATCATTAAAATCAATCACACTGGATGGGTCCAGGTAATAATTATGATGATTTGATAGATGAAATACATTTTCCATACCACTATACCGTATTGAAAGATCTAATCAGAAATCCAAAGGTTTGATCCCTTACACTATCTCAAATAGCCCCATGTACCAAGGTTCAAACATACCCTATTTTGGAATCTCGCATTGACCCAAACATGGAGACACCTGAAGAAACATTTGATCACCCATTATAATATCATGTGGTCGATAATGCTGACTGGCATACCACTTTTACATACTCTAATATTTTTCCATCATATTCAAAATTATCTGAACCTGCTCTAATTTCTCCTTCATGAGACTTGACCACATGAACTCTGATTCTCTAGCCTCCAACCAAAACAATGGTGATCTATATGGCCTACTATAGAGTTCCTCATATGGTGCTATCAAAACAATCACATAGTATATTTTTTTATAAAAAGTACACATAAAGTGAAAATTGTTTCTCTTATGATCCACTAAAGTACATGACACATTACCTCTATATGTCCTCTAGCACCCAGATAACAGGATCTAATATCCCATTTATAGGTGGGTGGAAAAATGGACTCAAAAACACTTAGGTAACAAGAACCTTTTGTAATCCATAATAGAATCATGAATTAAAACAAAAATCATGACCTGAAATTATTTTTCATTGAAATCCATGAGACCATACTATCTTTTAAACATACAAATCACCCAAATTATCTATGGTGGATGTATTTCGAATATATATGAAATGTATCTCATTGGTAAAAAAATACAAATCTACCAAGATCACATCGTTATTTTGAGGAATCCTCAAAAAACCAAAAATGTATATCATCATGCCATCCCACATCCATTATGGAATGGATAGAGGCTATATGAAATAACTTGTTCATTAATGCTAAACCATTACCTACTAACATGTATAACATTCTTCAATGAAACATGTATCCTCTTTCTTCATCCATAGACACCAATACATCCTACAAGTATCACAATACATTTGGGTCAACCCAGGATGAATCTCACACATCATGGAATTTAACTCAAACATCAACTCTACATGCATATAATTAGGCACTACAACATGTCCATGAACCTAAATAATCAAATCACCACAAACAACATAACTAGAAGGTGACTCCCCGCCTTCATAGCTTCCCCATAATGAATAAAACGTGATATTCACATAATTCCTCTACATAATCCGGTTTAGATTTTTGGATTAAAAATACAATGAAGAAATTGACATCTTCCCAAGGCCATTTTGTACCACAAGATGAATCTCATTAAACAATTCCACCATTCTACACTCAGAACTAGATTTTGAAACGGCATGATTTTGAGACTTATTACTCATGGCATCTCTAACACTATTCCCCTTTAATATAGTGTAAACTATCTCAAGGTCACAAGAATGCATGTATTCAACCCATCCTAACTGATGAATATTACAATAACATCCATAGGTGATATTATAAATGAATTTTTTGGTTAGTTTACAAAATAAACCTCTATCGCAATAAGTATTATAATGCCATGATAATTTTTTGATTTTTTTTAAATTAATGTAACCTTTTCAATATTATTCAATTCGTATAGAACTAAAAATATTTTATTTTATATTGAATAACTATTTTTGTCTTCCATTATATGCAACTACATGTTAATTTCTCACTACACACAACATAAATTTTAGCTATCTATACACATAACACCAAGGATAACTTGTGTTATTTGTAATGACGACATTCTTTGATTGTTTACGTGACACAAATGATTGAGTTTACTATAGAATAATATATTATAAAAATATTATTATATAATATAATAAGATATATCCTAAAATCCAAATTTTTGGTTTTTAAAAATATTAACTAATTTTTAAAAAAATATGGTTTACAAAAATATAATATGAATTCATAGGTTATCAATAACAATAAATGAATATGAAAATCGATTCAATATAAATGAAAACATTAATATAATTATAGTAATTAAGATATTTTAGAATAATAAATTAAATGAAATACAATTACTAAGTAATATTAATGTAATATATATGTTATATATTAAATAAAAATATTTTGGGTATTAATATAATTTTATTGATAAACATAAGATAAGAACAAACCTAATTTTATGTATAAAAACGTTTATTGTTTATAAATGTAGTTTTAATCCATTTTAATGGTGAAACTAGTTTAAACCCAATATTTGGCTCTTTAATAGATTTAATATGTCAAAATTAATATTATATTTTATATATAAGAATAAAAATTAGATTAGGTTATTTTTTTCAATTTTTCTATAGGGTTTCATTTTTAATGAATTTTGAATGATACTGGATTTTAATAGAAAACTAGTTTTTCATATAATTCAATTACAAGGATATGTTATATATTAATTTAGATTAATAATTTAACTATAATAATGTTGGGCAAAAATCCCTCAAGGTAACATTGAAGTATTTTTGGGTTGATTGTGTTTGTTGACAAAGCAGGTTTTCATGGATATTTGTCGAATTCCCGAGAATTTGTTGACATTACATGTTGACAAAGAACTATGACAAAGGAAAGGACAATCTGGAGGCGGTACAAAAGAGCAGTACAAGGTGGCGCCGTTTTCCAGTGTTTGCCAAATTTTTGGGGTCCAAAATTTGGAGTTTGGTGAGCATCGCGAAAAGAGGATTTCAATGAAGAGCACAATTTAATATGGCAAAGGCATGAATTTCGCGAAGATAGGATGCATGGTTTGGGAATCGCGAAGACCAGAAGAATGGAGGCGGTGATGCTTCGCGTTTACGTCAAGCTTCGCGAACGGCAGAGGCTGAAGCGCATCGCGGCGGAGAAGGGCTTTGCGAGAGAACATCGCGGCGAAGGCGCGAAGGAATGTTGGGCTTCGCGAGGGAGCTTCGCGGCGAAGGCGCGAGCCGCGAAGGTAAGTTGACGGTGATTCATCGCGACTACGTCAAGCTCCGCGAACGGAAGATTGCCGTAGAGCTTCGCGATTTGGACAGAATTCCAACAGAAACTTTGGAGCTTCGCGATTTGAGATGACGTGGCGTTGACTTCGCGCGGAAGGGACGAGGGTCGGTGGAATCGCCTATAAATAGAGGCCGACCCCATCAGGCGAAGTAGAGAGAATTTTCAGAGAAAATACTTTGCTCTCGATTTGCGAAGGTGGTTCGCGGAGCCAGTGTGCTTCGTGAAAGAGGTGCTTCGCGGCGGCTATTGTAGCTCCGCGAAACCTGCGAGCTCCGCGTTGGCTTACTTAGCTTCGCGAGGGTCGTTGCTTTGCGACGGCTTGAGCATCGCGAGAGTGCTTCGCGAAGGAGCTTCGCGAGTGAGCTTCGCGAAAAGGCAGGAGCTTCGCGAAGGCTTGTTTGAGCTTCGCGAAATTGGGAGCCTCGCATTGTAGGGTGCTTTGCGAAGGTCTTTCCAAAGGTTGTTTGCCCAGTGGATAGTGGCAAAGGGGTATTCATCTACGGGTGAAAGTTGAACTTCAACAGAGCATCTACATACAGAAAAAGATGCATTCCTTAATGGAAATGAAGAGACCTACAGGTCTATAAACTGTGAGTTAATCCCTTCCAAGAGCAGTGAGCTTAGGAAGAGGAAGAAGGTGATCCTCTCCACCGGCAGTGAGCCAGAGAGAGAGAGAAACAGGGAGTGTCCCTTGGGAAAGCAGTGAGCTGACCCTAAACATTGTATAGGCAGTGAGCCTGGGCATAGAAGTGATCTAGCCCGAACATTGTAATCCACAGCTAGTGAAGCCTAGTGGAATTTGGTACGAACCGGCAACTTGTCGGCGTATGCTCCTTGGACGTAGCCCTTAGCGGTGAACCAAGTAAAAATCTCTGTGTCTGCCTGCTTACTTTCCTGCATTGCATTCAAAGCATCATCATCGGGTAAATGAGACAAGTGATCACAGTAACCACACAAGTGCAAACAAAGTGACCCTTGTAACAAAGAGGTCAAGATCCAGTGGGGCAGAAAGAACTTTGAAAAAGAATATCCATACCCTGATTCACCCCCCCTCTCAGGGTATATAGGCCCCTATTGGCCCTAACAATTGGTATCAGAGGGAAGGTTGCTTTTATCAGATTTGTTTGCTTGGACTTGGTGTAGTCTTTCTGTGTAGTTGAAGATATTGTTTTCACTTATATCGGTCTTCCATGGGGAAAAGAAAATCTTCAAAGAAGAATCAGAAGTCAGGTGGTATCCCTCAGTGTGGAAGTGTTTTTGGAAAAAGTGTGATTCAATTAAAAGAATCAAATAGCTTACTGAAGGAATCATGTAGTGAACAGAAAAATGATTTGGATAAATCATACAACAAAAATACTTACTCATTCAAAGATGTTGACGGAATGAGTGAAGAACCTGACTTTCCAAGTGATGTTGGAACCACTGATGATGAAGAAGAAGAAATTGAAGGAAGAATTGATATGCGAGCTGAGTTGGAGGCTGCTCTGGAAGAGATAGATGTTTGGAGGGCCAAAACCAAGAAAGCTAACAAAATTGTTCGCGATGCCAAACTCTATATGCAGCAGCAGGAAGAAGAGAAATCTGAGCTGATGGAAGAAATTGAGAAACTTAATTTATCAACATCAGAGAACTCAGAATCCGTTAGTAAGTATAAGCTGAAGGTTGAAGAACAGAAAAGAGAGATCGATGGCCTGAACAAAAAGGTGGAAGTTGTCCATGGGACTAAAGAATTGGATCAGAAATCCACTGAAGAAATTAAATCTAAAGGCATACAGATCAATGCTCTGGAAACTGAGGTCAACAAGCTAAGAGGTTTAAATCAAAGGCTTATCGATATAGTTACTGACCTAACAAAGAAGAATGATTCTCAAGGTGAGGAACTACAGAAGCTGGCTAAAATGAAAGGAAAACAAAAGGCTGATGATTATGAAGAGAATCAAAAGTCAGATGAAGTACAGAATCTGAAAGCTAGAAATGATGATCTAGAAGCACAGTTGTCTGAAGAAGTTCAGAACAATCGAAGCCTTCAACAAGAGAATGAATCTGTCTCTAAATCTGTTTCTGAGGAAAAATTGAAAGTAGTGAAGAAAAGTGCAATGGTGGAAAAGCTCACACAGGAACTAGAAGATGAGGTGAGTAATGGGAAGCTTCTCAAGAAAGAACTGGATGTCCAACTTGAATCAAGGGAGATGAAGATTAAAAAGTTGGAAGAGGATCTAGAATTAGCAAAGAAGGATGTGGAGAAATCTAATTCTAAAGGAATGCCAAAAATGAAGGATGCCTTACACTTGCTATTTGATCATCCTTCGACAAGTGATGATAAAATGAAGAATAGGTATGCTATTTCTGAAGAAAAACAACAGAATATTTTCTCAGCTCAAAGACCAGCAAGTTTCGGAAAAGCTGGTATCGGATTTGATGAATCCCCTCCTGTGCAAGATAGAAAGAGAGCTATGAACAGTTCTAGATGGGAAAGAAATCCTATAGGTGCTGGAGATAGGCCTAAAAGGACAGATACAAAAAGTAGTGATGACATGTGCTATTTTTGTGGGATTCATGGCCACACATCAAGCTTCTGTTCAGAGGCTCTGGAATACATCTCAGGGTGTGAAAATAGAGACATTACTAAATCTGAGAATAAGAAGAAGCATCATGATAAATCAGAGAGAAGAGTTTCTCAGAGGAGAACATTTATCAGGTGCTATTACTGCGGAAGGATGGGACACACCATGAGTATGTGTCAGGAAGCTCAGGAGATCGATGCCAGAAGAAGAAAACAAGTTGCATCAACATCTCAGCAGAGAAGTGATGAAATGAGGTATGCCTTTAATAGAAAATGTTTCATATGTTCTGATTATGGGCATTTGGCCAGACAGTGCAGCAAGAAGAAAGCGGGGAAGGAAAAAGACCTGAGAAAGAGGTTACCAACTCCAGTAGTACATAATGAGAAATTATGCACTGGGAGACAAAGTGTTAAGGTGAAAAATAGGCCTAAAGCCTCAGGGGAATCACATGGAGCTGAACTAAAGGTGTATCAGTCACCTCCTCTATCGTACTCACAACCACTCTCAAGGAGAGAATGTGAACAAACCTGGAAGATTAAGGGGAGATCTACTCCAACTGTGAGTAAGAAGAATGGACGTTCAGTGGAGGACCCACCACCAATGAAAAATAGGGTGGTGACTCAGACATCTGATAAAAGATGGATGAACAAAGAACGTATTGAAAAATTCACATGTCATGTTTCTCATCAAGAAGTGAAAGAAAGAGGAAGACCCCTACGATGGGAGAAGAAGAAGGGGAAGATGCCAAATAGAGAGGTTCCTACTCAGAGAAATAATCAAGGAAAATGGAATTTTGGTAGAACCTCAAAGAAGGAAATGTGTACTAGTGGGTTTAAACCCCAAGTGGTGAGAAAGGCTGAGCCTACCAAATCTACATATCAGAAAAAGGCTCAGAATGTAGGCAATGAATGCCTTGTCATATGGCCAGAACAATTGAAGTTGGCTAGGCAGTTGGAGGAAGCAAGAAAGGAGTGTGATGCTCTCCAAGAAAGAATCAAAGGGTTGACCCATCAGGATCAACCACAACCCTCATCTTGAGGAGTCTGAAGCAAAACCCCTCTCCTTATGTATATAAATGCTATTAACTGGTGATTCTTGTGTTTCAGGTTTTAGGGAGATACGATCCATGGGGTAGTGGCATATAAGGATGCGAAGTGGAGAAGTGATTTGCTCTAGAATTTCAATTGATTCAAATCAGGTACTAGAGTTGAAGAAGAAAAGATGCAACTGAGCACAATTAAAAGTGATTGTGTTATTAGCTTTATCTCTTGTTTTCTACACCGAGTTCCAACTCAATAGGCTTAGAGATTTTGTTAATGGCTCAAATTTGAGTGGAAGATGAGAACAAATGATGCAGGAGGAAAAGACGTGTTATGGGTCTAAACTATTGGGCCTAACAACTGGAAGAGTTGCATAACACAGGGGGAGCATTCAACAACAAAATCAGATGCCAGATCCATCAAGGAAATAATTGGATGACCCAGCTCAAGAGTTGTCTATCGAGAGAAGACATACTATGAGAGAAGCAGCAGTGATCAAGCATTTCATGCTTATTTAATTTGATCTAACATTGAGGTATCAGCTGACTGTTTTTCAGGATACCAAGAAGCTGCGAAAAGTAGCTGAAAGAAATGAAGCCACTGAAAAATGAGTCAGTGAACAATTTCCTGATGAAAGTGTTGAGGAAGAAAGCAACACAGGGGGAGAAGAAGTGGCTGAGGGTGACTCAGAATAAGATACTGATGATGAGTACAAGGATGTAAAATCCTTATCTGCACAAAATACAAAGAATCGAGCTGAAATTGACAGGCAGACTATCATCAGTGATCAGTGAGATCCAGTTCAGACAAAGAGAATGAAATCACTACAGCAGACATCATTACTATCTCAGGTTGAGTCGAAATGCTTTGCTGATGTAGCTGAAGATGAAAAACCGGGATCATGCCATGAATGAAGCGATAGGTCAGAATTGAGAAGAATCAGACCTGGGAAATTGTTTCGAGGCCAGATGATAAAAACTTCATCAGGACAAAATGGGTCTATTTAGACAAGATGAACGAAGATGGTACAATGATTCGAAACAAAGCACGACTGGTGTGCAAAGCATACACCCCAAGAGAATGGTACTGAAGGCTATATCAGTATTTGAAGAAGATTGGTTTTCAGTGAGGGGGATTTGATTACAATCTTTATTTCAACAATAATAGTAATCAAAGGATGGTGAGGCTGGTCAAGGAAGAAGACATAATATTTGGAAGATCAGATGAAGCATAGTTACACAAGTCAGGAATGGAACATTCATTTCTGAATCCGAGTATGCCAAGGATGCTTTGAAATTATTTGGAATGGAAAATTCCAAGGAGATGAAGACTCCGGTTTCTACCCGGATGAAATCATCAAAATATGACAGTGGCAGGGCAGTTAATATCACAGAATACATGCAAATCATTGGAAGTCTGTTGTACTTAACCGCAACAAGGCCTGATATTGTTTTCGCCACATGCCAAGCAGCGAGATATCAGAGTAATCCCAAGGAAAGTCACATGCTTGCAGTGAAAAGAATAGTTCGGTATATCAAGGGCACAGTGGACTTCGGCTTGACATACAATGACAAATCTCAGACAGAGTTATTGGGATATACTGATGCAGACTGGGCCGGTTCAGCGGATGATAGGAAACCAACGTCAGGTGGTGCTTTTTATCATAATGGATTGTGTATTTCTTGGCTAAGCAAGAAACAAGATTGCATTTCATTGAGCACCGCAGAAGATGAGTATATTGCGGCCCCTCAAGCATGCACATAGTTATTGTGGATGAAGCAGCAGCTTGCCGATATGGGAGTTGAAGTGAAGTCTCCGATCGGAATCCAGTGCGACAACTCAAGTGCTATAAATCTCAGCAAAAATCTCATCCATCATTCAAGGACAAAGCACATTGAGATTAAGTATCATTTTATCAAGGAGAAGGTTGAGTAGGGGATCGTGAAGTTGGAGTATGTGCCTACAGAACTACAGGTTGCAGACATCCTGACAAAGGCCTTACCCAAGGAAGCATTTGAAAGGCATCGACTGGCTCTGGGAGTTCAGTCGCTTCCCCACACTTGAAATAGTGTGGATATGGGACCCCCCCCCCTCTCCCCGAGGTATGGTGTGTTTTTCCCTAATGTGCTGATATGTGTTCTCTACTATGTTACAGACTACAAAGGCGTGACCTTTGGGTTCGTTGACAAAGGGGGAGAAAAGTGCTTGAAAAGTGCTTGACAAAGGGGGAGAAAAGTGTTTGTTCAAGGGAGCAAATAGTGCGGAGATTTGATAAATCATAATTGATACGGGGAGAAGCTGACAGGAGGAGCAGCCAGAAAGGGGGAGCAATGAGAAAGGGGGAGAGATTTTGAAATCTGACGATGCTAGAAGTGATCGATCAAATCATAGAAATCACGACAGCTGAGGATCGTGATAAAAGCAGAACAGTGGTGTTGGAGTGGTGTGAGACGGTGTCCAGCTATCAACAATTGGTATCAACTTAAGAATTCACCAATTGGTATCAGTGTGGTTCAACAACTGGTTTTATTTTAAGAACTGGTATCAGGGTGGAATCGACAACTGTGGTCTGACATGAAGTGATTCATTGATGAACTTTACATACTACTCTTGTTTCTCACGCCGAGCATTGCTCATGTGGGCTTAGAGTACGTGTTAAGTGAATCCTTGAACACTATCACAATCGCAAGAGGCGAATGGTGGTAGCAGCTGGAAGAAGACTCAGTGAGGTATCACAGTGCAGAAAATCATCCTGAGCAAAATTGTGAAGAGTTGTCAACAAACCCAAAGGGGGAGATTGTTGGGCAAAAATCCCTCAAGGTAACATTGAAGTATTTTTGGGTTGATTGTGTTTGTTGACAAAGCAGGTTTTCATGGATATTTGTCGAATTCCCGAGAATTTGTTGACATTACATGTTGACAAAGAACTATGACAAAGGAAAGGACAATCTGGAGGCGGTACAAAAGAGCAGTACAAGGTGGCGCCGTTTTCCAGTGTTTGCCAAATTTTTGGGGTCCAAAATTTGGAGTTTGGTGAGCATCGCGAAAAGAGGATTTCAATGAAGAGCACAATTTAATATGGCAAAGGCATGAATTTCGCGAAGATAGGATGCATGGTTTGGGAATCGCGAAGACCAGAAGAATGGAGGCGGTGATGCTTCGCGTTTACGTCAAGCTTCGCGAACGGCAGAGGCTGAAGCGCATCGCGGCGGAGAAGGGCTTTGCGAGAGAACATCGCGGCGAAGGCGCGAAGGAATGTTGGGCTTCGCGAGGGAGCTTCGCGGCGAAGGCGCGAGCCGCGAAGGTAAGTTGACGGTGATTCATCGCGACTACGTCAAGCTCCGCGAACGGAAGATTGCCGTAGAGCTTCGCGATTTGGACAGAATTCCAACAGAAACTTTGGAGCTTCGCGATTTGAGATGACGTGGCGTTGACTTCGCGCGGAAGGGACGAGGGTCGGTGGAATCGCCTATAAATAGAGGCCGACCCCTTCAGGCGAAGTAGAGAGAATTTTCAGAGAAAATACTTTGCTCTCGATTTGCGAAGGTGGTTCGCGGAGCCAGTGTGCTTCGTGAAAGAGGTGCTTCGCGGCGGCTATTGTAGCTCCGCGAAACCTGCGAGCTCCGCGTTGGCTTACTTAGCTTCGCGAGGGTCGTTGCTTTGCGACGGCTTGAGCATCGCGAGAGTGCTTCGCGAAGGAGCTTCGCGAGTGAGCTTCGCGAAAAGGCAGGAGCTTCGCGAAGGCTTGTATGAGCTTCGCGAAATTGGGAGCCTCGCATTGTAGGGTGCTTTGCGAAGGTCTTTCCAAAGGTTGTTTGCCCAGTGGATAGTGGCAAAGGGGTATTCATCTACGGGTGAAAGTTGAACTTCAACAGAGCATCTACATACAGAAAAAGATGCATTCCTTAATGGAAATGAAGAGACCTACAGGTCTATAAACTGTGAGTTAATCCCTTCCAAGAGCAGTGAGCTTAGGAAGAGGAAGAAGGTGATCCTCTCCACCGGCAGTGAGCCAGAGAGAGAGAAACAGGTAGTGTCCCTTGGGAAAGCAGTGAGCTGACCCTAAACATTGTATAGGCAGTGAGCCTGGGCATAGAAGTGATCTAGCCCGAACATTGTAATCCACAGCTAGTGAAGCCTAGTGGAATTTGGTACGAACCGGCAACTTGTCGGCGTATGCTCCTTGGACGTAGCCCTTAGCGGTGAACCAAGTAAAAATCTCTGTGTCTGCCTGCTTACTTTCCTGCATTGCATTCAAAGCATCATCATCGGGTAAATGAGACAAGTGATCACAGTAACCACACAAGTGCAAACAAAGTGACCCTTGTAACAAAGAGGTCAAGATCCAGTGGGGCAGAAAGAACTTTGAAAAAGAATATCCATACCCTGATTCACCCCCCCTCTCAGGGTATATAGGCCCCTATTGGCCCTAACAAATAATATTTTTATCAATTTATCAAATTTAAGTCATTGGAACTGATATCTAATTGAAATTGGATATAAAAACGTAGAAAACATTGATCGTTTTTAATTTAAAAACACGGAGTGTCGTCCTATCAATAAGAGTAATTTGAAATTTATTTAACCCAATAAATGGAAGAAAATTTTAAAAAATGTATTCAATGTTTGGAATTAGAATAATTTTTAATTTTTAATAAGGTAAACATAGCTTTTGACCAAATTGATTAGTGATATTAATTATAATTAATTACATTAGATTAGGTAAAATGAATCTTAATGAAGGACTAAACCATAAATGTAAGACCCAAAATGACCTATATAAAATCCCAAAACCTATTTTATATCCATTATTTGGATATAACCCATAAATTGTCAATCATGGTTGGTTTTATGTTTTTTTAGGTAAATATATTGGTAAAGTTTACATTCTTTCAAAAATGTCATGTGTGTCCTTTACCTTCCTTATAAAAGCCCACAACCTCCACATTTTCTTCACTCATCTAAAACCCTTATGTTTTAGAAAATATATTCCAAATAATCTTCCCCACATACGTACCTTTCTTCATGAAACCTCTCTTTGTGCAGAAATGTTTCCCAAGAATCCTTTTGGCACAAACAAAAAGGAGTTACCCAACGAAGGGGTAACACCTTCTCACAAAGTCATTTCATTTCATTTTTTACCACCTGATCCTCTATTTATTCTATGTATTCATAACAACATAGTTATCCTAAATATAACATGATTTCTTAATGATAAGGGATATAATTACACTTACACCCACATCCAACTAATAGGTAACGAACATACAATTTTTGTATATGGTGAACTTCAACATCACAAATTGATAATTGATCAATTTAATTTTCTACATCTCATGGATGAAATTATAATATAAAATCTATTTATATATATATATATTATAATTTAAATTTAATATTTATTTACACTTATGTTTCGTTATATGACACATATATTTTTTTACCTTCCATTTTGAGTAAATATGACAACTTCATTTTAGGAAGGGTGGACTACATCCCCATTAAAGTAACATGACATTTCACACAATACATGGAATGTATTAGGGATGGTATTAGTGAAATTATAACATATATATAACATTATAATGTTACTATAATTATATAATATACATATATAAATATATTTTAGTTTATCTTTCTCTTCCAATAATGAAATAAAAATAGAAACAATGTTCATGTGTACGAATGGCTTACCTTCTCCATGAACAGTGCATTCCATTTCGTACTTCTATAATATATTTATTATTATAATAAAAATATAGTTTATATACATGAAATTTATATAATGTTTTACATTAATGAATTATTATATATGTATAATGAACAATGATATAAAAAATTAAGACAAATGTGAAGAATAAATAAAATATTATTAGAAGCGATTACTTGACATATGATGGTGGACAAGTTTGTAATATAATGTTTTAATAAAAACATATATTGTATTATATATAAGAATATGTTTATTTAAATTTTTTAGAATAAATATATATTTATTATATAGTTGTTTTGAAGAGGTACATTGAGATTCGAGACATAAGGTAAGGGAGTATCATGTCCCGTTTTATTTCCATGATATACATGCTTTATTCACCTCCCAATCTATTATTGTAGTGTGTGTACTGAACATTGATTTATTATATGATTATTATACATATATATATTGGTATTAACACAACCAATTTATGATCATTAATTCATGGGGATTAATATTCAAAAATTACCAAATTTGGGAAATATTCTTGTCTCTATTTGTCTTCGTTGAGAGTCTTGTTTTATTAGGAACCTAAATTCACATTGGAGATAAATATAACACCATTTAACCTGTTGTAACATTAATTTTTATATTTTTTATGATATTTTAAGTATAATTAAATTTTATTTTCTTACATGCTGAGCATCATCCTAAGTAATCAGTATATAATGGTTCATTGATACAATTAAATTTCTATTCAAAAGTGTTGATGATTATGAATCCTATGATGAAATAGTATGATCAATATCTCAAGAAAATTCATCAATTTTCTCATCCTCCAGTTATTTATTATTTTTTAATATATTGGTACCATTTGTTCCACTTTTTGTAACATAATAATGTGTTTTACACTATTTACCAATGTTTTTAATGGAATGTTATTATTGCTTTCTGTTGGAAGAATTTTTATAAACTTTTTACTATGTAAAAAATAATGTTCTTTCAAACTTACATGAAATGTACAAATTTACCTGCTATAATTTTTTTGAATATTCCTTTTCATTATTAAAATAATAATTTTTAATAATATGTTTTTAAATTAATTTTCATGGAAATTTTTTTTCGAAAATATATTAACCTTCTGTTAAATGTGTTCATGGATTCTTTTTGGAAAATACATTCAACATTTATATATATGTTTTCAAAATATTTTAAAGGAAATGGATTTCAAAACATTTTCAATATTATTTCATATGTTTTCAAGTAAAAATTTATTTTAATCGTGTTCATAATTTCTTTATATGTTTTCAATGTTTTCCCATTAAAAAAATGTTTTTATATTGTTTTGAATATTATTTTATAAGATTTTAAGGAAAAATTGTTTCAAAATGATTTCAATTTTTAGTTAAAAGTTTAATTCTATTTTTTATGAAAATTATTTTCATCATTTTTTTCTATATTAGAAATAATTTGTCAAAAGAGAATGGATATTTTACTGAAGAAATTTTTTTGAAATATATTTCAAAATTATTTTCCATCTAAGATGTCATATGTTGATGTTAATCATGCCTTTCTAAGAAATGATATAAAGGTTCCATTCACATTATTTATATGAGTGGATTATGCTTAATATTATGGTCTTTTTGACACCCATTACTATTTAATGGGTTATAAGTTTATGAGTCCCATTTCTATTTCACAGGTTATATGATTATGAAATATGTTAATCTTTCACGAGTTATGATTTTCAGGAAATGATTATGAAACCTTATTTTTGTCATTAGATATGATATAATTACATGTTTATAATACCCATTTCTTTTAATTGATTATTATATGATTATTTATGATCTTGTGGGACATGTATGCATGATTTCATTACGAGATGGGTGGGGGACAGATCTCCCTTAAGTGCATGGGGTAATGATTTATATATCATGAGATATACTATGATGGCATTGGAAATGAACCATGACTACTCTTTAGGCAATTCGGGTGATTTCTGAGTACCAATATGGTATTGTAAGTGAACTCATGCTACTAATATGGACATGGGTGTGTTCCATGAATAAAAATATGGTATTTTAAGTGGACCCATACTACCAAGATGGTTTAGGAAGCGATGTCATAACTACTATGGAAATCATATTATATGATTATATGTCTGCCACAATTCCATGTTTATTTTGAATGTTGTGCTTTCATGACTTATGATCTTATTACTATTATGTTAAATATATTAATTATTGAAAATTCTTATTATGATATTTAATATGATGTTCATGATCTACAAATGTTATGACCATGTAGAATCACCTGTTATCATGTAATTATTAAACATTTACTTTATTTACCGTTATTGAGCATCTGAGATCACTCCTTCTTATGTTTAATTTCACAAGGTTATGATGAAGGTTTCTAGGTATAAGTACTAAAGACAATAAACTACTACAATCGAATGGAATGTACTATTATAATGTACTGAATATTCCTCTAAAACGGGGTAATGTCTATATATGTTAAGGTTGAGTTTATTTATTTTATATCTAAGTAATTATTTAGTAATTGTTTAAAAACTATGATGGTAAAACATTAGTGATATACCTAGGTATAATTATAAGGATGCATCTTGGTATGTCTCATAGGATATGTATAAGGGTGAGTTAACATTTAGGAAAATTTCCTATAATGTTTGTAAAGAATAGAGTGGGTAGTTTCCTAGAAAGACTTCCCATTATGGAAACTAAAATTAGATGTGGAACTCGCTCAGATTTACCTTGTTGTAACAAGTCAAAAAAGATTTATTGGGCCAGACATAGGGTAATCTGGTACACGCCAATGAGCCGAGATGTACACATAGTTTTACACTCTTATTGGATATTCTATGGGAATTCAAAAAATCTTCATGAACCATCATTAAGAATTTAATTATAAGTTGTCTATGAATATCCTATGGTAAACCAAGGTATTCATAGATTATAGAGGGTTTCATGATTTATAATTCCAATAAGTAATTCTTTTAACGACTATTTGGTTTTCCCCTATTAAAATTAATGCTCATTTTATTCCTATGATTTTAGTAAAATGTGGGATCCAGAAGAAACTTGATTAACATTAAAATAAATTTATGAATTTCTAATCACCAGTCATGTGTGATGATCAATAGAGTGAGACATTTTGTGAACATGTCTAAGTAGTTTCACTGAACATTATTAACAACATTTACAGTATCCCACTCTCACTCTATCCATGGAATAGAATGTATGAGTTAGCTATGAGTTTAGGTAATGGATACCATAGAGAAACTAAGATTAGGTCTCTTTTCCATCAATCATATAGAAATAATAACATAATTCAATATGTTAGAGTAACAATAAGAAGTTTTGACTTTGGAAAATAGGGACACAAAGAACGTAACCAGAAGGAAAAATGATGCGTTTTGTAAATGAAATGCATGAGAATATTAGCCTTCCTAAGACATCAAATAAAATTAAGTGTTTTATGTGTAGAATAAATAGTCATTATGCAGGTCAATTCCTCAAGAGTAAATCTCATCTAGAGGATCAGGATGGTAGTATGAGTAAATGTTACACTGCTGTTGACGAAGATACAATAGATGAAATGGGAAATATAAGAAGTATTTTGATTATGTAGCCTTATTAATTCATTAATGATTATGTAATTAATGTTTTTTAGTTGGATTTTTGAATAATGTTATATGAAAGGTGAAATACATAATTATTTCTTAGTTTATGTTTTTTTCTTCTGATTTACAAGAACACCTTGAAATGTTTTGCTAGAATAAAAAAGTGATATAATGGAAAGTTGATGACCATGGAAAACACACGATTAAGGGAAATATAATCCTTGATATGTTCATCATTTCATGATAATGTAGTTTGGATAATGATCTGCGGGACATTAATAATTAAATTGTATTCTATAGATTACCTAGGAACAAATTAAGGACTTGTTGAAAAGTAGTTTATGCTAACGTGGATGGTGTTTACAATTTATTGGATTTATGAAATATATATAGCAATATATGTAATAAAGAATAATTCATGTTTTCCATTATTATTTATGTAAATTTAGGTTTTTACCATGTTCCACAATATTTTACCGAGATGGTATTCACATTTTTGGAATGTGAGAACCTAAAGTTACGTTTTGAAATATGGGGGAACAATGTTGTGCTAATTTCATGGCTCTACATTTAAAAGCATGGGATTATCATCTTCAAGAAGAATAATACTATTAACTAATCCTGAAAGGATTATTATAATGATTAAAAAAATATATATTTATTGAGTTTTTATTGACAACCTTTGGTAAAATGATACTTAGTGATTAAACATATTTCCAGGATGCCCGCCAGATTTCTTGAAATAATATTATTGTGGCTCAAGAAAATGAAATCTTGTATATAAAGTGAAAACCAATCATGTTTGGAAATGTAGTGGTTCAAAAACCCATGATTGAAATACGATATGGGTTTCACGTATACCTCTAGCATATGCGATGTCCAAGTTAATGTATTATCATTTTTGATGAATCGATTTTTATGATGAAATAGTAGTTTTAATTTTTTTTATTTATTAAGGTATTATAATTATTATTTTTTAAAGCATATTTTTAGATAAATAATTTTAGGTTATTTTCTTTTATGGACCCATCGATCTGCTAAAATTGTATTTTATCACTTTATGAATCAAAGATAATTTCATGATATCTATTACATAGAGTAATGGATAAATTTGAATTTGATAAAATATAATATAAAGAAAAAATTCTGTTTATAGAAATATATCATGTAATTATATTTATTTATATTCATAGCCAAACAAATAATTACAAAACTTTAGGATAATGATAAATGGAAAATATGTTTTCTTAATACATTAATTGTTTTTCAACTAATGGTCATTTAATTCATCACCTATTTATGACTTTGAGGCCCTCAACTTTTCTTTGATCATTTAGTTGTTTGTGATTTATGTCTTTATTCACTCCTTATAAATATTTACACTTTTTCTCTGTGTTCAATATTCACTCACAACTTATGTCATACTATGTGGAAACCCAATTATATGTTACTTTTTGTAACCTTTATTGTTACAACAATACCATTTTAAGGTATATTTTACATTCCATTTTTATGATGATAGTTTTTATTAATTAAAACATCATGCGTTAAACCATTGATAACCTAGATGAATTTTTAGTGTGAAATTATTTTTATGGGAGGTATAATGTAACACTCTATGATTTTTTGAATCATTTTTCATAAATTAATTTATCCATTTAATTATTTTTCAATTCACATTAAACGAGAAATGGTTTATTTTATATTGAATATCTATATATGGATTTTATTATACAAAAAACCAAGTTAATCATGCACTATAGACTACATCAATTTGATATTTATCTACATATAACACCAATGGTATCTTGTGTTACACAAAATAATGAATTTCCACAATGGTTTTCCTAACACACATGTCTGAGTTTTACAAAAGCACAATATATTTCTAATTTATTTTTATTTAATATAATATGATATAACCTAAAGTTTAAATTAAAATTTAATAAAATTATTAAATAATTTATTTAAATATATAGTTTTAAAAAATATAATATTATTTCATAGGTTATGAATCAATTTCAAATTTAATATGAGAACTGATTGAATATAAAAGAAAAATATTAAATTTTTATGGCCACAAAGATGTTTTACCCTAATAAATTAAAATAATTATAATTTGTGTGTAATATTAATTTAATAAATATTTTATATATTAAATCATGTATTATTGGTATTCATCCATTAGATTATATAGACATAATAGAAAAAAAAATTTAATGCCTATAAACCTATATTTTATATAAAGGTAATTTTGATGCCTTTTCATTGAGAACCAATTTTAAAACAATATTTTTTGGAAAATTTATAGATTTAATATTTCAAAATTAATATTATATTGTGAAGTTAAATGTTAAAAGTAGGTTATGAATTTTTTTTGGTATTTTTAAATAAGGGTTTATTTTTTAACAAATGAATAAAAACAGTAGATATTAATTCAAAACATCTTTTTTATCTAACATATTTATAAGGATACATAATATTTTAAATTAGATTAAAATTTTAATTACATAATAATTTTAGATATTAATCCATTTGAGGACATTGGATCCAATTTCAAATTGATATTGGATATAAAAACATTACAATATTTTAATCATAATTTTACTTCAAAAACCTATAGTGTCATCCCATCAACATGATTAATTTTAAATTAATTTCTTCCACTAATGTGAATGGAATTTGGAAAATTGGAATCAATATTTTCAATCAACATATTTTATAATTTATAATAATTTCAACTTATATTTTATCCAAAATTATTATTTAATTTAATTAGATTTAATTTTAATAGTTAAGGTAAAAAAATTTGAGTCAATGATTTACCTTACGACATTTCCAATCATTTACAGTTTGAAAATAAAATAACCTTTTTTCTATGAAAACGTACCTTTATTTAAGAATTAATTTCATAAGGAAAAACATTTATTCTATAAAGAATGGTTTAACTGAACACTTGGTATTCAATGTCTTATTTAAAGTATTCTCAATCCACATCTAACCATTTTTTCTAAAACCAAAAATTTTGATCTTTACCTAACATGGAATGGAACTATCTCATAGAATTCAAATTCTCGAAAATCTAGACTCCAAATTTTCTAAAAATCAATATCTGAATTATAAAAAGTTCAGACTCCCAATTCTATGAAATTTACAATCTGAATTATATGAAATTCAGACTCTGAATTCACTAAAATTTATAGCAAAATTTCTCTGAAATGTAGAATTTGTCATCTCTAAAATTCAGACAAAGGATTCTATTAAATGAAGACTCTACATTATCAAAAATTTAGACTTCGATTTTCCTTATTATTATACTTAGAATTCTATGAAATTCATACTATGATTTTTCTGAAATTCAGAATCCCGATTCATCATTAATTAGACTCTGAATTTATCAGAATTCAGGCTCTAAATTCAAATGTTTTTAGAATCCAAATTCATAAGAATTCCAGCTTTGAATTCATAATAATTGATACTCCAGCTTCATAATAATTCAGACTCTGAATTCATAATAATTCAGAATCTTTATTCCTCAATATTCAGACTCCTAATTTTTCAGAATTCAGAATCTGAATATCCATTTTTTTCTAAATTCTGATTATACATATTCTCTAGACTCGGATTTCTAATTTTCCAAGATTCTGATTATTAATATTGGTTATTTATACATTACATTCTTAGCATATTCTATCATGTTTATCTGAATATAGTTTCCTAAACATGATGTCGATTTCCTTACATATTAATGGTTCTCCAGTGAATTTTATTTTCTTATACTTGACATAGTATCTCTTATTAACTTTTACAAAACAATTTCATGTAATCTATTCTAAACTATTCATTAGATGAGTGACACATGTAAAAGTCCCTATGAGATTTCTGTAAAAATATGATCGTTGGAGAAGGGGTCGACTGTTGAAGAGTTTTAAAATAAAAATAAGAGCTCATTTGAACAATCTTTATATACATTCACGAGGGCTGATCCTATATTGTATAAGATATACTTTAATTAAATTTATAAATCATGGGACGTTTTATCTAAGGTTTTTGGACACCCATCTATTTGGGTTAAAATATTTCATACTTGTTTACAAGATTTGATATAATTTTATTATTATACTACATTTAGATAATGAAAGGAACCATAACATTAATATAAATTGTTATAATTGTATACTATGGTAAATAATATTCTATAGGCATTATGTAATAATCATTCCCTATGTAATATTTTCATAAGATTCTTTTTAAGATCCATTTTTTCGGATCCTATGAATGTTTGTTTCATAGTTTTAAGAACCAATGAGTATTTGTGAAATGAACCTAATTAACTTTGTTAAGAATATATTTACTTTTATGATAAAAATTGAATATTTTTAAACATAAAATTCACCCCCTCATTTAATTTAGCATCTATATAAATATTTAAATACTACAGTTTGTATCATAAAAGGACTTTGAAATACTTATACTCACATATATGTTTTCTAGCTTTATGTTTTTCTTGATCAACATTTCTTTCTTAACATTCCCTTCTCAATGTTTTATATAAATATATTTCCAATTGTTTAAAAACATTTAATACTGTCATGGTTTGTGGAAAATATATTTTTTATTACAATGGAAGGAAATAACATCAGTTCAATAAGAAACCATATTCCTACCAAACAACTAATATTTAATTGAAATGACTAAGAATACTATAGATATAGGATAATGAGTTTTTATACAAACACTAGATTGGATATTTGTTTCATGATCACTGGTGAATACGAGATTCCATACAAGGAATTAAGAACCTTCACAAATTAAGAAAAACAAGAATATCGACTAAACTACAAGGTACACGATACTCATTTATGTTCCATAACCAGGAATATCTATAGTCATATTTTTTCATGTGAAGCTACCAATGGTATTGGGATGATATATGATGTTACCAAATATAAAACATCAAATGTGATTGAAATTATATGAGCTATTCTTATAGATAAATATCATGGATTTATGATTCCTTATAGAGAAAATTTATGCAATGTGCAATAATGTTTTATGACTATTGTCAACAAGCATCAATCTAAGGGAGAAAAACGTCTTGATGATGATATTATTGTGGAAACGATAATTGATATCATTCTTAATGAGTGGTAATCTAATTGGACATCTATTTATGTTAATAGAAAAGTATCTAACATTACTATTATTAAGTTATATAAAAATCATCATTAGCATGAAAAAATAACAAAGATAGGTACATTTATTAATAATAAGAAGAGTCATAATAGAAGCATTGATTTTTATTCTACATAAAAATCAATTACTCTATAAAGGGTATATAAATAAAAATCTATGACATTTTCAGATATATGTGAATAGAGAGATAGTGATTTAATTGAAAATGAATTAGCTAGTCTTTACAAAAGTTAGAACATGATTATGGGAAAGAAATAATTTTAGTACAGACATAATAAGATAACAGAATGTACAAGAATGATTCTTATGTAACTTGTTATGATTGAAAAAGTGTTGGATAGATCAGACCTGATTTTCCACTGCTCATGAGAAAATACAGAAAAGATAATAATTATGAAAGGAATAGAAATAAGTACTTCAAATATAAGGCTATAAAATTATTGAAATTTTATAATAAATAGAGTGCCAGTAGAGGTGACACAATAGTTGAATTATTGGAATATGAGTATTCTAGTTAGAATAATATTTGTCTTATAGCCAGACTACCTATTGAAAATCATTATCATAAGGTAAGGTACACAATGCTGAATCATTAACCAATATTTTTTTATCTACCAATTTTCCCAATGAAGAATATTAAGAATCTTCAAATAAAGAATGTTCCTCATCCGATGATAGTATGTTACTTTTATTTGAATATTTTTCTTGATTTTCTATATTACATGAAAATGAGAACTGCAAGGTGATCCTTCCTATTAACTTTTTTGTGACACCCATATTCTTAAACTAAAAACAACATTCCATAGGGAAAGTAAATTTATCTAATTTCCTAAATTTTTCATTCGTTAATATAATATTTTGAAAGAAATGTTTTCCATTCCTTAATAAATTTTTTTGGAAGTTAAATTTATCTTTCAATAATAAATGTTTTCATGACGAAAAATGATTCTTTAAAAAAATTAGGAACCTCAAAATTTTCCTTTCTATAACACAAATTTCTGGATATTGAGTTCTTCAGGGAGAATATTATCAATATAAATAATTTGTAATGATAAATCTGGAAGTTATGTTTCGATACATAATTTTTTTGGGTTTTTCTATCATGTTTTAATAAAATTATCTCAGATTCACATTCCTTAAATCTGATTTTTCTTTAAAACCATAAAATATCAGATCCTATTAGAACCTTATTCAGCATTGATGTCAACTGTCAGATCAGATCATCCATATATCAACCACTGGAATAATTTGAAATTTATAACCATCACCACTAAGCCTATTTAAAATCACTCCATATTTTCATCCCACATCTGTTTTCCATTGTTTTTGCGCCGAAAAATCTACTTCCCTTGAAATCAGTCATTCATTTTTCTCAATTTACTTGCATTTTGGATGACTCTAGAATTTTCCTTGAAAAATATGTTGAACTCAATCAAGGAACTCAAAGAATAGAAAATTTTCTGGTAAAGCTTGGTTTTACCAAAATTCTTTTTGAATTATGAGTCCATGATTTAAAAAGTTATAAAGTACAATAGTTGGAAAAATATTTTTGTTGCCATACAGAAAAATAGGGATCCTATTTACACTATTTTTATTATTGAGTTCTACAATGTAGTTAGTTTTTTTGAACAACAAGGAAGAGAATGTTTTCCATTCGAGATATTTGGGAATACTTACTCCTCATCATTCAAAAAAGCTGTATGTATTTCAGATTTTCCATACAAATGGGAGTCTATCTATACTCTCACTTGTTTCTAGAAAATGAATGATGTTTTGAAAATGTTAATGAAATTGATTTCCTTAGACATAAAGGAGTTAATCCACCAATGATCAATCAACTTATAACTAAATACCTTTTATTAGCATTGTGTATGGAAGGTTTTCATATTACTAGAAAGGGAGATAAGTATTCTGTAAAAAAAATTATTTTTATGAAGGATTTATTTTTGAATATATGAACGGTAAACCATATCAAGTATATTCCCTTAAAAATTATATACAACAAGAATAGAACCTTCATGTCTCTAATAATAATGTATCTAGTGATCTTGTTGAAAATCATTGTTCATTGTCTTGAATCATTCAAAATTCCTTGAAGTTATAATCCCAAAACCATTAAGATTATATTGATGATTGATGATACTATAGGTAGAATGAATCTCAGTTTCAATATTAATTTAGTGGAGTTATATGGTAGTTATAAAAGTTAAGTTAATGCTCTGATAAATAATGGTGATGTAGGTGAAACTTCTAAGAAAATACAAAAGAAAACATAAAAAAGAACCAGAATCCAATGAAAATGAACCAATTATAGATTCTCAGTCATCTCAACCAAAAACAAATGAGAAAAATCTTTTTCTGATGACGTGGATTATATGTGAAGATACAAGAAGTATAAGAAGGAATGATGGAGATTCATGGTTTAGTTTAGACTATGTTGATGTTATGGCCTTGAAGAATTAGACAACAGAAGATCTTTTGAAGAACGACAAAGACAGAAAGATGAAGAATAAAATTCCTATAGATGAAATTTTCCATGCCTTTCTTAATGTTTTAGATAATGCTTCTAAAAAATCTAGTTATCGAAACCGTACATACAAGATTCTGTTCAAATAGAATCTCCTAAAATGAAAATTCCAATTTTAGAACCTATTACTGAAGAAGAAGGTATACAAAAAGATTAGTTAGTGGTGGATACATAATAATATTGAAGAGAATATATTATAAAATGGAGGAAGAATTCCTTCAGAAGAATTGTCCTTTAGACTTGTTTTCGATTATAACTTACCAAGCTGAGTCATCCAAAATACTTTCAGAAGGGAAAGATGATGATGCATAGGATGATGTTGATAAACCTACTAATTATTAAAGAAGGGATCATGATTTTATTCATCTTGAATATGTTTTATAAGGTGCTAATAATCCTTATATTGATGATGATAAGATAATTGAAGTCTCAAATAGGTAGCATTAGACTCCGAAGTTTGAGAATAAAATCTCTAGATCTGAAAATAGAAGAAAAGTAGTTGTTAATTCACCATGAAATGTTATAGTAATGAAATATAAGATAGATATTTCTGTAAAATATTAGAAGAAAGCTTACAAACAAGATAGATATTCCTCACCAAAAAATTAATCTACTTCTAAATATTCATTTTCCTTTGGATAAGATTTTTGTGTTCAATATTTGAAAAATCTAGTGAACACCATTCCTTTATTTCCATTTATTTATTCAAATTTTGAGTTTCTTCAGCATACTATCAATTAGAAGTCAGATTCGATAAGCATGCTCATGGAAAAGTATATCAAGAATGATATTGAATTCAAATCTCTTCCCTTTTTGTTATTATTCTCATAAGATATAATTCAATGAAATAACCAATTGGTCTAAGACAATGATTAATAATATGAAAGTTGTGGTTGATTTCCATGATTTATTAAAGGTTTATTTTGACCATTGAAATGAAACCATCAAGAAAATTACATCATATTGTTCAGAATATATGAATATAGAGAATTTTTCCCAAATCCATGAATTTAGAAAACTAAATTGAAAGCACAATTCAGTTGCTCTAAATTTTAAAAGGGAATGAGACCACAAGGAAGAGTTGGAAGATAAATTCTAATAGCAAGAGGAGGTGATAAATTCTCACATTGAATTTCTTATGTCCCAAGATAAAAAAAAATATGGATCTCAAGAAGAAGAATCAGGATCATGATCAATTGTTCATTAAATTTTAGGATGATCACAATGATTTGATGAAGTTGAAGTAAACCTTGATAATTTTGATGCCAAATTATAATAAGGATGAACAATTCCATAAAATACAATATTTTTTGTATTCCCATTGTTGTATTTTTTCAATCATAATGAAATTTTGTTTTACATCCATTGTTTTGTCTTTAAATTTTCTAACCATTAAGGTACAATTATTTTTAATTCATTCCTGTTAATTGTGAAAATAAGAAAGGTGGATAAATTAATGATAAAAAAAAATACTATGTGTAAAGAAGAGAATTACTTAACTGGGAGATTAAATTAGGGGTAGATTAAGTAAGGGGGAGATTTATTAAAGATTATATTGTAAATGAAAAAGAAATAACTTTTCATCAACATGAATAAAGTCCATAGGGATTTCATAAACTAAGGGTGAGTTAGTCATGTTGATCATAGATCATAAGTTAATGAAGATATGTATTTAATTTTAAGATAATAATTGAAACCCATAATCCTGATATTCTTTTATGAATATTTGTTTGGGGCTTCCAAAAGGGGAGATTATTTACTGAATGAGTTCCCTTATGACTTTTACATTCCATTATGTCTTTAAAATCACAAACAAATTTTATCTAAAGAAAATTATCCTTATCAAATAATTTTTTTGTTAAGGATTTTTCTCCATAAAGAATGTTTTATCCTTGCCCATGGTTTTCAATTTCTTATATAATGTTTTATCAAACCAAGACTAAAAATTATTTTTATTAAACAAAATAATTAGATCCTTAACTAATGTAGAACCTAACTATTTATTAGACTCCAAATTTTTTGAAATTTTGAATCTGAATTCACTAAAATAATGACTCTAAATTCTCAGAAATTCTGACACTGAATTCTATAAAATATATAATCCGAATTATTTGAAATTCGGACTCTAAATTCTCTAAAATTCGGACTCCGACATATCTAAAATTCAGAATCTAAATTCTATAAAATTCAAACTCTGAATTCATCTTAATTATGAATCCATGTTCAACTGAATTCAAACTGTAAATTCAAAAAAAATCATACTCTGATTTTTTCAGAATTCAGAAATAAAATTCAACAGAATTCATGCTTTGTATTTAGCAGAATTCATACTACAAATTCATCAGAATTCAATTCCAATTTCGACCAAATTCAGACTCTGAATATCCATTTATTTCCAGAATTATATTTTTCGTATTTCGAGACTCTAATTTCTAATTTTATTATATTCATATTTTTTTTAATTTTTAATGTTACTTTTTTTTCTTAAAATATTGTTTCATTTTTATCAGATCCGAGATTCCTAAACATGATATTTTTTCCCTTTCATATTAATTTTTTTAAATATTTTTTCTTACACTTGACATACATTCTCATATTTCCTTATATAAATCGATGACATGTAATCAATTTTAAACAGCCAATTGGAAAAGTGACATGTGTGCAAGTCCATCTAAGATTTATGAAAAAATATGATCATGGGAGAAGGAGTCGACTATTGAAATTTTGACCTAAAAATATGAGCTTATTTGAATGAACTCCATATATATTAATGAAAAAGAATGTTGTAATACTGTGAATTGTTTTCTAGAGAGAGAAAAACCCTCATGATTTGTTTATACTATGAACAACATGTTCAACCATGAAAAACATTTTCAGCCTACCTCATATGATCATGATTGTTTCTGAGTAAAAACGAGCGCTTCTGGGGATAGAATGATAGTTTGGACGATTACCTTAATATTCAAGGGATTCCAGGTATATAAAGACATATGTATCGAATACATTTAATTTTGTGGGAGTATAGGGATAGAAAGTCATATTCTAATATTCTAATAGAGGGATAACCTCTGTGTGGGTAAGATAGACATTCTTTAATCTATATGTTAGGGGACCTTTTTTCCAAGGTTGTTGGATACCCTTCTCATTGGGTAAAATATTTCCTACTTGTTTACATTCATTGTTATAAGTTTATAATTCCAGGGTATTTTTTAAATAAATAAAGAATAAATTTATTATAATTTAATGTACATGTATACATTTATAAATATGATTTTATATGATTTATGGTTTAAGCATTACCTAAGTAAACATTTTATAAGTTTTTACATCAAATGCATATTTTTGGATCCTAATCAAGTTTTTTCTTTGTTTTATAAACCAAATAGGATTTGGGAATTCATTTTTTTTTTCTTTTTTAAACATAGAGTTACTTTTAGTACTAAATTTGAATCTTTTTATACATACAATTAACATCACCCCTATTGTAATTAAGCATCTACATATATATATATATATATATATATATTTATCCTACAAAATTAAGCATAACTAACGAATAAAAATTTAATTATAAACACAAAACATCCTAGAAAATTATCTAACACCCATTTTCTATATATTATTCAACAATTATCATACCATTATTGAGATTGTTTTGGATTGATATGACTTTTTTATCTAAAAACATGGCTACACATATCTTTTTTTCGAAAAAAACAAAGTGTGTCCATTCCATTCCCAATAAACGAAAAACGCCCCCTCTCCATCATCTTCACACCTCCTAAAACACTTAGGTTCAGAAACGATATTCCCAATACACCATCCCAAATACCAAAATTTTACTTTTAAGCCTCTAATTGGACAGAATGGATTCCAAAGAATCCACTTTTCCCCAACAAAAAGTAGTTTCCAAATTATGTGGTAACACCTTCTCTCAAACTCATTTCATTTATTTTCAATCTTCACGCCCTACACTCCCTTTATAACCAGATTGTATAAAAACCCAAATATCCTAAATATACTATAATGTTTTCATGCTATACTATATACCAAAACGTACACAAGACTCCATCTAATGGTTAATGAACATACTCATTATGTTTACAGTGAACTTCCTCCTCACAAAATGATAATTTCTAAAATTTCCTTACCGCCTCTCACAGTGGAAATTATGATGGAAAATCAATTTAAATATACTATATATTAAATTTCTTATTTCATTAGGATTATTAATTAATTTTATAATATTTATATTTTTTACATTCCATTTTTTGTAAAATTTATAATTTCATTTGGGGAAGTGTGGTCTGTTGCACCATTAAAGCAATGTGATTCACTCTAACACTACATGGAATGTATTAAGGTTTGATTTAGTTCAATTATATGATATATATAACATTAAAAATATACTATAATGATTAAATATATATATATATATGAATAAATTTGATTTTCATTCTTTCTTTCAATTTGATAATAAAAATGGAAACAATGTTCTTGTGTACGTACGACGTACCATCTTCATTAACATGGAATTTCATTCCATACGTCTATATTATAAATATTATTATAATAAAAATATACTAGATATGCATGATATTTATATCATAGTTTAAATTCTGGATTCATGATTTAATTATAAGGACCTATGATATAAAAAATTAATATACATTTGATGTACAATGCAAATATTTTCAGAAGAGAACCATGATATAGGATGGTTAATAAGAGCGTAATATAATGTCGTAATAAAACCATATATGGGGTGATATATACAAATAATTTTATGTAAAATATTTATAATAAATAAATATTTATTATACATGTTTTATTATGGAGTACGATGCGAGTCAAGACATATGGTAATTGAATTTCATTTCACTTTTTATTTTCGTGAGGTACATGATTTTTTTACCCCCATTCATTTTGTGTGATTTGTATACTTCCCATGGATGTATTATATGGTTAATATAGTTAAATTTATTAGTATTAAGAGATATCTTTTATGATCATTATTTCATGTGGATTAGGTTTTAAAAGTTACCAAATCTGTGAAACTGTTTTGTCTCTATTTTACTTCATTGAGGCTCATGTTTTGTTATGCACCTAAATTATAATTTTTGGTGTATATATCTCCATTTTATATGTTTTATCGGAAATTTACATATTTTAATGATATTTTATGTTTCTTTTATTATTCATTTTCTTACATGGTGATTATGATCCATTGTTTCCAAGTTATAATTGTTCATTGAGACAATCTAATTGGTTTACAAGATTGTTTATGCTTATGCTTCCATTTATAAAATATTATGATCCAACTCTCAATAACATTAATTAATTTTCGTCTCATCTATATATTAATTAGTTATTCATATATATTTACCATTTCTTTAAATCTTTTGTATATATGATTATTATGATTTTTTTTGAAATTCCTATGGAACCCTCTATTCGGTCAGAAATCCACATTCCATTAAAACCATGTTTTCTAAAAAGAGTTTACATGAATATTTTATTTATGTCCTATGATAATTAAAAGTTATTTTTATCATTTTTCACTTTTACCAATATTTCAAACTGAATTTTATTATTTCTTTCCAAAAAAATTATTATCCTTTTTACCATGCCACAAGAAAGTTATTTTCGCCTCTTATGACATATACTGCATTACCGTCCATAATTTCCATGAATCATTCTATTCATTTTTAAAAGGGAATTTTTTTGAATTATTTATAAATCTAATTATCACGAAAAATAGTTTTTAATATTTATTCAATCTTATTTTATAATTATTAATATGATTTCATGTAAAATGGGATTCAAAAAAATTTCCAAGCCTCATTTATATTCATTAAAATTAATTTCAAAGAAAAAATATTTTAATTTGTTCTAAATCTTATTTTATATGTTTTCAAGGAATAATGTGTTCAAAATGATTTCATGTATTATTTACGTGTTTTCAAGGTATTTTATTATGAAAATGATTTTAAAAAGATTTTATTTATTGAAAATACTTTTTCATATAAGAAATGATATTTTCATAAAGGAACTTTTCGAATAAAATTTGAAAATTATTTTACATCTAAGATAAATTCTGTTGATATTACAGATGACCTTATAAGAAATTATATAATGTCCCCATTATTGTTATTTCTATTAATGGGTTATTATTGATGGAATGGTTTTAATGACACCTATTACTCTTTCATAGTTTATATGTTTTTGAAACCCATTTATCTTTCATGGGTAATATGTTTATGAAATCTATTTCTCTTTCCTTGGTTATGCTTTTATTGAAATGATTATGAAAACTGTCATTTTTAATACATTATGATATTATTACTTGTTTATAATACCCATTTTTCATGTGTTATGATATGATTATTTATATTCTTATGTGACATAAATTCTTAATTTAATTATGAGATGTGTGGGACTTGTGTTTCCCTCCAATTAATTGGGTAATGACTTATATCTCAAGATACAAACTATTATTGTCATGGGAATGAACCTTGATTACTAAGATGACGATGGGAGTGAAGCATGACAACCATGGCGATATGTGGAGTGAAATCATGATACTAAGATGACCATGGGACTAAAAATTACTATGAAGATGGTATTATTATTGAACCAATACAACCAATATAGTCTTTTCAACGATTCGTGGGCTACTATAGTAACCTTTATATATACTTTTGTGTCTCCCACAATTACATGTTTTTTTATATATTGAGATTTCATGAATTATTCTATTTATTATATTATGATCCATATATGATTACTTTCCAATATTTATAATGATATATAATTTGTAGTGTATGATCTAAAATTGTTATTCAAAAGTTTGGTACCTTTTCATCAAGTTATTCATTCACATTTCCTTTATTTACCCTTGAAAAACATCTCATATCACCGCTTCATGTATTTAATTACATTAGGTTATGGAGAAAATGTTTTAGGTTTATTTACTAAAGTTTGAGATATTTATGGGAGATGTTTTTAGTATTTCCATAGGATAAAAGATTTTGTTTCCATGTTTCAAAAGACGCTAACCTATTACAGTAAATGGGAAGTTATTGTGGTAATATACTTAATATTAAAAAAAAATGGGGTAAATCCATTTATATTATTTCTGGGTAACTATAAGTAATTATACTAGTAGTTTAAAGAATAAAATCCCAAATAAAATTCAAGGTGATTCATATGATAATTTCATTCATAAGGCATCAACTATTATAACCCATAAGAAAAAACCTGATCATTCTAAATTAACACTACCCCAGTCTGACAATGGATGCATAAAAAAGGGTACACCCATTACCTATCTCAAGTAGTACCGAAATATGATAAATTTTTCAGTATCTCCATTCATTCTAGAAAATCATTCTCACATTATTCAAAGCACACAAACTTCATTCCATTCTTGGTCAAATTTTATGTAAGTGAATCTAAGAAGTTGAAATCCTAGACAAAAATTGGCTAATATCCCTCTAAACCAAGAAAAATTCATCCAAAAAAAATCATGTGTTTCTCATAGAATAAAACATCTTTCAGATTCTATTGGTCTATTAACAGACCATCCTCAGAGATTATGTGACCCATGAAACGTACCTTTTAAATCCAAAAATCATACTTGGATTTTCACGACCCATCCTCGGGGCCCATGCCATGACTACACCAAGCTCGTCGTCCATAGGCCAGGGGCTGGCGACTAGCACCAAGCGCAAATCCTGGTAAAAATGGAAGGCATTTTCTTTGTAAAGTAAACAAACACTACAGAGCAAGCAGGTAGAAGTAAACTCTAAGTAAAAACTGGTTAAAACAGTAAGTGCGGAAAATTAACTGGGCTAGAATACAAACCCAAACTGTAAGTAAAGTACAACTGGAAAGGAAAAACAGCAACTGAAAATAAAGTCGCAGCCTCGAGCTGTCCACTGGAAGTCCCACCTGAAGGGTGTGTACAGATAGCCTCCATAGCTCCTTGGGTCCATCTGTCAGCTCCGAGTACGCCCCGCCCAGTGATCCACCTCCAGGTACCGACCTGCTCCTCGTGCCTCAACCACGATCAGTGATGTCCATTGTCTGCAACCAACACAACATAGTGCGGTCATAGCCAGTGTAGGGATGAGTATAAGCTACTCAGTAGGGACATCGAGACCCCCAATGGTCTCCCATAATCCACAAAGGAATGATATAATCATGATGTAACATCCGACACTACTTAGGTATATGCCAATATATATACCTAAGTCATCAATTCTAGTTCGCTCCAACATCAGAGCCCAAGTTCGATCACATCCACACAGGGTAGAATAACAGAATCCACATAGGAAAGAAAGTCAGGATTCATCTCACACAGGTATACTCCTTCGTATGACGATAGAGATGATCAGATATAGCCACTGATTCATCTAAGTCATCGGAACCACACAGGATCGATAGGTTCTAACCCCTGCAATGACCCACAAAATATTGATAGGTACTAACCCCCGCAATGACCCACACAGGATCTGACCCACACAGGATCGATAGGTAACTAACCCCCGGAATGACCCACACAGGATCGGACCCACACAGGATCTGTAGGTGCTGGCCCACACAGGACCGCTGAGCGCTGACCCACACAGGATCGGTAGCACGGATCCTCATAGGATCACTGAGTGTTGTAGTCGTCGTCGTCGAATCCACGGAGGATTTCTGTATAGTCGTCATCGTCGTCGCAGTCGCACACAGCTCTAGGGTTCCTACACACAGCAAGATCGTTCGGGAGGGTCCACTCCACGAGCCGAAGGGATGATACATCAACTAACACAATGTCTAGAGTTGATTTATCCAAATATTCTGTATCATCAACAAGAACTCAACGTCACAGATGGCGCGTCAATCGGACGCTCGGTTTAAGAGTTATTGGATTTTTCCTCCCAAAGGCCCAGTTGTTTTTTTAGGTCAGAACCAACTAGACCGTACTCCAACTACATAAAAACCTCGAGTGGATTAATTCAAAAGGTCTATCTCATTTAGAGGAATCCAACAAAGTCGACGTCACGTCAATCATACGTCCGGAGCTAAAGTTACAAGCGTTTTCCCTCCGAGGGCCTGGTTGGTTTCGTGTACGATCCAACCCGTCCAAACCCAAAGTCCGTTTAAACCTTGATTATAGCATACCGAAACTACCGTCTCTATCCAATGATCGCTACGCAACTGACGGTGCATCGATCGGAGGCTCGTAGCTCATGTTATGGGCAACAGACCGAAAAGCCCGGTATTAGGGGGTTCGGGCCAGGTTCGACCTGGCCCGGTACCCCCTGGGTTGGCCTGAACAGGGGAGACCCAACCCAGGTCCCGGTCCAGCATGCTTGGGCGTGGCCCGGCCCGGCCTGGTGGTCCGGTATGGCCGCGCGGCGCACTGGCGCACCGGCCAGGTGGTTCAGCCGAAACAGCCAAGCTTTGAGACGCGGGGGGGGGGGGGGGCACTGCCCCCACTTGTTTTGCTAACTACGGCCCCACGACGGGATGCTCCTTGCCAACGGACATGGCCAAGTGCCATGTCCCGCCTCCTCTAGTCCCGCACGGTCTCGGGACTACCGGAGACTCTTCCCGGCGGTGCGACGGGCGCCGCCGTGCCAGCGAGGCGCACCGGCGGAGCGTTCCGCGGACCACCGGACGAGCTCTGGTGGTCGGATTTTCCTGTCATCTTCACCAACGGCCCTCCCGGGACTGGTTCTTCACTGCGAAGACCTCACAACGCCCTTGAGGCCTATTTCATCGTCGCTTATTGATCCGCACACCATGAACGAAGGGACGGTAGGTTCGGACTTGTTCGTTGGTCCGCACCCACCGCGTTAGTAGTTTAAAAAGGCTTCCGACAAATTTGAAACATATTTCTTGGGTATAAATCACAAAGATTTAACTGAATCAAAACCCTTACCTCAAGCGTCGTCGAGCGAGGGTTCATCGTGGAAAAGCACATCGCGGAAGAACGCATCGCGGAAGGGGGATCATCACGTCGCGGAAGAAGCGTTGTGGAAGAAGCGTCGCGGAAGAAGCGTCGTTGATTTCCGAGGATCCGACGTTCTTCATGTTCTTAGCGTTCTTCGTGAGGAAGAGAAGATCTTCATGAGCCTGTGTGAAATCTCCCTAGCCTCTCAACACCACCAGCCTAAAAATAAGAGTTGTCTTATTTTTATTTCACAAGCCTTGCATTTTAAAAATTCAAAAACGAAAGAAACAACTATGTGAATTAATTACAATTCTTAAACTGCCACATTATTGAGGCATTTCATAACCAGAATAAATGCAACGGTTGACTTCATTAATAGGGGGTGTGAGTGTGTTACTTAAATAAAGGATGGGGTTTATGAAGAAAAGAAACGGTAGGGCTTGTGTGGGCCCCACCTCACAAATATCCTACCAAGTGGATAGGATATTTGTGGGTCCCACATCACCCACTTAACATATGTTAAGAAATATAAAATAAAAATTGGTTGTACCACTTTTTCATTATTTCTTAACTTAACCCCTAAAATTAAAAACCACACCCGAGAAAACGCTACTCTGAAAAAGATGTTTCTAAGAAAATACCGGCACTGCGATTCCATCGGTGCCCTCAGAATTTGATTCTGAGCACCGGTTCAAAAGTAAGAAAAACCCGCTCATTTGTTCACTGAACGTACCTGAGCTAAACATCGGGAAGAGATTCTAGGCACATCGGCCTTCAGAATTTGGTGCCGTCAGAAACAGTGTTCTTGTAAAATTCCCAAGAAAATTAAGAAAAAAAATCCCTTGAATTTTTCAGGTCTTTACATCACTCCCACCTCAGGGATTTACGTCCCCGTAAAGATGCATAAAAAAACTAGGGAAACAAATGTGGTTATTGAGCACGCATCTAAGCCTCTCGCTCCCAAGTGCTCTCCTAGAGGTTCCCGTACTGCCATCTGATGCGCACTAGAGGAATCGACCATCCACATAGGACCCTCTCCTGTCGATCCTCGACCTCCAGTAGGACCTCTGCAAAATTCACCCCATCATCATCATCCAGCTCCCCATGGTCAATGATATGTGCCGGGTCATGCAAGTATCTCCTCAGCTGAGATACGTGAAAGACGTCGTGCACCCGGTGCAACTGAGGTGGTAGAGCCAGGAGATAAGCCACCTCGCCAATCCAGCTGAGGACCTGGAATGGTTCGATTAAGCATGGAGACAACTTTCTGCCTCAGCCAAATCTCTGTAATCCACATCGAGGTGAGACCCGCAAGAAGACGTGGTCACCATCTTCGAACTGCAGTGGCCTCCACCTCCTGTCAGCATAATACTTCTGATGGCTCTGAGCTGTCCTCATCCGCTCTTGGATGACCTGGACCTTCTCTGTCATGGCCTAGACCATCTCTGGTCCCACAAGTGCTGACTCCCCAGGGTCTATCCAGCACAACAGTGATCTGTAAGGTCGGTCGTACAACGCCTCGTATGGTTCCATCCCGATGGTGGCGTGGTATCTGTTGTTGTACCTGAACTCCACCAAGGGTAGGTGGTCCTCCCAGCTGTGACCAAAGTTGAGGACACTTGCGCGGAGCATGTCCTCGAGAGTCTGAATGGTCCTTTCCATCTGACCATCCCTCTGAGGGTGAAAGGCGGTGCTCAGACGTAGCTGCGTCCCGAACGCCTCCTGCAACCCCTTCCAAAGCCGGGAATTAAAGCGAGCATCTTGATCATAGACGATAGATGATGGCACACCGTGAATCCATACAATCTTCAGAACATAGAGATGTCCCAAGCTCTCCAATGATCCCTGCTCTCGGATGGGTAAGAAGTGAGCCGACTTGGTGAGTCGGCCGACAATCAGCCAAATGGAGTCGTGACCCCTAGAAGTGCATGGAAGTCCAGTCACGAAGTCCATAGATATCCCATCCCACTTCCACTCTGGGACCTCCAAGGGTTGTACCAAGCCTGCTTGTACCTGGTGCTCTGCCATCACCTGCTGGCAGGTGAGGCGTCGAGAAACAAACTCTACCATAACCTTCTTCATGCCTGGCCACCAGTGTTGTTGTCTGAGATCCTGGTACATCTTCACCACTCCTGGATGTAATGCCAAAGGGGAAGTGTGAAACTCTCTCAGCACCTCCTCCTATAAATAAACTGGTACCAAGGTATGCCCTCTGAAAAGGACGCCATGCTCTCCTCCAAGGGAGAAACCATCAGCTGCTTGTCCTGAGGATATCTGCGCACATAACATCTCACAGTCAGCGTCCCCACGCTATGCCTCTCTGACCTGTTGTAGTAGTGGAGGAGTGACTGTGAGTGACTGAAGGAAGTCTTATCTATCTCTATCCATGAAGGATATCTACAAAGTGGCCAGCTTCTCTATCACCTCCCCAAGAAGCTGAATGCCTTTACTCCTTCTAAGAGCATCGGCTACAACATTCCCCTTCACAGAAGTATAGACTATCTCAAAGTCATAGTCCTGGAAGAACTATAGTCATCTCCACTGTCTCAGGTTCAGGACCTTCTAGGAGAAGATTTACCTGAGACTCTGATGGTCAGAATAGACTGTAAAGCACTCGCCCATCAGATAGTGTCGCCATGTCTTCAGAGCGAAGTCCACTGCTACTAACTCCAGGTCATGGGTAGCGTATTTCTACTCATGAAGCCTCAACTGACATGATCTATATGAGATCACTACCTGCTACTGCATTAGGACACGTCTGAGTTCGGTCCCTGATGCATCGCAGTAAACTACGTACCAAACTCCCTCCTCCGGTAGCCTCAAGATAGGCGCGCTGGTCAATCTCTGTCTCAGCTCATGGAAGCTCTGCTGACATCTGTCTGACCACACAAAGGGTTTCCCCTTCGTCGTTAAAGCTATGAGTGGTGCCACAACTCTGGAGAAGTCTGGCATAAATTTCTAATAGTACCCAGCTAGTCCCAAGAAACTCTGCACCTCCTTCAAGCTTCTAGGTGGCTCCCAAGCTATTACTACCTCGATCTTCGCAGTATCCACTGCAACTCCCACCTCAGAGATGACGTGTACCAAGACGTGGACCTCACGTATCTATACCTAACACTTCGAGAGCTTTCCATAAAGCTGATGCTCTCAGAGTGTGTCAAGTATAAGCCGCAAGGGGTAGGTGTGCTCCTCCTCAGTGGTTGAGTATATCAAAATGTCGTCGATGAAGACCACGACAAATCGATCGAGGTATGGCTGAAATATCCTATTCATGAGGCCCATGAACACTGCTGGAGCATTTGTTATGCCGAATGGAATAAATAAGAACTCATTGTGTCTATACCGACATCTTAAGGTCGTCTTCTACACGTCCTCATCCCGAACTTTGAGCTGATGATAGCCTGATCTATGGTCTATCTTTGAGAACCATTGTGCTCCCATGAGATGATCGAAGAGGTCATCAATCCTCAGAAGTGGATTCTTGTTCCTCACTGTAACCTGGTTCAGGCGACGATAGTCGACACAAAGTCGCAAGCTCCTGTCCGCCTTCTTGGCGAACAAAATCGGGGAAGCCTAGGGTGACAAACTGGGTCGGATGAATCCATTGCCCTTCATGTCCTCCAACTGTACACGTAGCTCTTGAATCTCAATGGGGGCCATATGATATGCTGGAGTGGATATCGGGGTTGTCCCGGGGTAAAGATCAGTATAAAAGTCTACCTCTCTGCGAGGAGGTAGTCCTGGAACGTCATCGGGGAAAACGTCTGCATACTGATCCACCACTGCAGGAAAACTAGGACTCTGCACGTAAACTTCTCCTAGGATGAGGCTAGCCAACATAGAGTGATGGGTTTTCCTCTCCTCTACGAAAGTCCATCATGTGCTGTGAAGGCTCCCTTCTCGCCGGTGAAGGTGAACCTGCTCCCTCCGGTGCGTACACATCGCACCATGCGCCTAATACAGTCAATCCGAGCATAGACTGTAGATAACCAATTCATTGCCAAGATGACGTCGTAAGGCCTCGATGCTGCTACAAGAAGATCCCAGCCGATGCTCTCGCCTCCTAGATTAAGCTCACACTGCCAGCACCAGTGCGTAATCATCAAGTCTGCTCCCGTAGGAGTCTCCAGTCGTAAGGATCGAGCCAACGGCTCTATCATAATCTCCGAGCTCCGAACAAGGGCAGCGGCTAGGAAATAATGACTCACTGCTATGTCTATAAGAACTTCAGCAAGGGTGGAATAGACACCTATAGTACCTCGAATCATCTCGGGTGCGCCGTGGTTATAGACCTCCGCTGCCTGAAGTTGTGCATGTCTCTGCCCACCAGCTCCATGTGGTCGGGGTGGACCTCCTAGTGGTAGTGGTGGTAGAGCCTCAAAGTGTCACCCACCACCTGTTGCTCGGCCAGCTCCTCTGCCTCGTCCTTCTACTCCCTACGGACCGCCACAATAGACCCTCTGCCTCTACCTGGGTTTCCCCTCAATCATCTGCTGCTCTTCCACATGGTGGTTCGGGCAGTCACGAGCCATGTGGCCCGGCCACCGCATGCGTAGCACTGTCTGCCTCTCGAAAGACTGGCTCTGCGCTGTGTGTCCCCCACTGATTAGCTAGAGTCATGAGGTCGTCCGCCTAAGGGTCTGGTCTACCTAGACCCATGAGCCATCCGTCGACTGCCAACTATAAAAGACTCTGCTACGTGCTGCCCTGCGGTAGGTCTCACTGCTGATGTAGGATCAGTAAGGAAGCTCTCGATTAGAAGGGCTCGCTCCAGTACCCCTTCCTGATTTGGAATGCTGAGGGAGATCAGTGATGCCCTGATCTCAAGCCTCAATCCCTGCTCGAAGGGTCGGGCACGGAAGAATGGGTCATGTACCATGTCTGTCGAGTAGTGAGAGAGATCGGTAAATCTCACCGAGTACTGGGCGACCGTCATGTTGCCCTGCCGCAGCTGTAGAAGCTCCTGGATGTGCACCGCACGAACGGTGTCTGAAACGAACTCCGAGAGAAAGAGGCTCTCAATGTCCGTCCAGAGGATAGATTCCTCATCGTGCTCCTAGAGCATCAAGCTCCACCATATGCCTGATGCCGCGTGTAGGAGGCTCGCTGCGAGGATCGCCATGGGGTCTACCGGTGTCCTCACAAACCTGTAAACCCATACAACTACCTCCAGCCAATCCTCAGCTTCTTGAGTGTCCATCTCCCAGTGGAACTCGGGCGGTCACTGGCACTAAAACTCGTGCAGTGCACTAAGGCGACGTGCATCGTCAGCGGCTGGGGATGGTAGCATCGGTGGCTCAGCGGGTAGAGGTACTGCTGGTGCCTCTACTGTCAAAGCGCCCTGTACTGAGGCCTCATCGCTCGGTGGCATTTCGTCACGCACAATTCTCGGAACCCTAGCTGGTTGCCGTCGTGGGGCCATCCTAAAAAGAAATAGGTGTCCCACGGTCAAACAGTATACCTGGTGAGCAGACACAAAGTAATCACAATTAAAACATGAAACATACATGCAATCAATGTTTTCGTGCATTAAGTCAGAAATCTGAATTTAGGGTCCTGGTGTATAGATAAGTCAGCCACCGCACCAGAAATGGACTCCCTGGACTGATAACCACACTCAATACTCTTAGCACTATTGATTCACATAGAAAAAGATCAGAGTCTTGAGTTCTGCAGTAGAACCGAACTCCTCTGATACCAATTTGTAACGACTCGTCCTCGGGTCCCATGTCGTGACTACCCCAAGCCTGCCGTCCATAGGCCAGGGGCTGGCGACTAGCACCAAGGCCTAACTCCTAATAAAAAGGAAAGTCATTGCCTTTTTAATGTAAACAAACACCATAGAGAAAGCAAGAGGAAGTAAACACTAAGAAAAATCTGGGTACAACAGTAAGTGCGGAAAAGTAAGTGGGCCAGAATACAAACCAAACCTATAAGTAAAGTACAACTAGAAAGGGAAAACAACGACTGAATGTAAAGTCGCAGCCCTGAGCCATCCACTGGATTTCCCACCTGAAGGGTGGGTACAGATAGCCTCTACAGCTCCTCGGGTCCAGCCGTCCGCTCTGAGTACGCCCGGCCCAGTGATCCACCTCCGGGTACCGACCTTCTCCTCGTGGCTCAACCACGATCAGTGTTGTTCGTCGTCTGTAACCAACACAACGTAGTGTGAGAATATCCCGTGTAGGGGTGAGTATAATCTATTCAGTAGGGACCCCGAGACCCCCGAAGGTCTCCCAGAATCCACAAAGGATAATCCACAAAGGAAATATATAATCATGAAGTAACATCCGACACTACTTGGGTATATGCCCATACATATACCTAAGTCATCAATTCCAGTTCGCTCCAACATCCAAACCCATGTTCTATCACATCCACACGGGATATCACAACAGAATCCACATAGGAAAGAAGTCATGATTCAGTTCACACAGATATACTCTTTCGTCTGACGATAGAGATGATCAGATAGAGCCATTGATTCATATATGTTGTCGGACCCACACATGATCGATAGGTACTAACCCCCACAATGACCCACAAAGGATCGACAGGTACTAACCCCCGCAATGACCCATACAGGATCTGTCCCACACAGGATCGATAGGTAACTAACCCCCGCAATGACCCACACAGGATCTGTAGGCGCTGGCCCCCACAGGACCGCTGAGCACTGACCCACACAAGATCGGTATATTTGATCCACGTAGGATCGCTGAGTGTTGTAGTCGTCGTCGTCGAATCCACGGAGGATTTCTGTATAATTTTCATCGCCGTCGCAGTCGCAACCAGCTCTAGGGTTCCCGCACACAGCAAGCTCGGTCGATAGGGTCCGCTCCACGAGCCGAAGGGAATATACATCAACTGACATAATGTCTGAAGTTGATGTATACAAAAGTTTTTTATAGTAAACAGTATCTCAACGTCACAGACGGAGTGTCAATCGGACGCCCGGTCTGAGAGTTATTGGCTTTTTCGTCCTAGGGGCCTTGTTGGTTTTTTAAGTCAAAACCAACCCGACCATACTCTAAATGCATCCAAACCACTATAGGAGTAAGCCAAAAGGTTCGTCTCACTTAGAGAATTCCAACAAAGTCGACGGCAGGTCAATTAGACGTCCGGAGCTTAAGTTACAAGTGTTTCTGCTCCGAGGGCCAGGTTGGTTTCGTCTACGAACCAACCCAGCCGAAACCAAAGTCTTTTAAAAACTTGATAATATCATACTGAAACGACCATCTTGATCCAAGGATCGCTACGCAACTGATAGTGCATCGATCGGAGTCCCGTAGCTCATGTTATGGGCAACAGACCGAAAGGTCAGGTATTAGGGGGTTCGGGCCCGGTCCGATCCGGCCCGGTACCCCCTCGGTCGGCCCGAACCGAGTCGACCCGACCCGGGTCCGGGTCCGGCCCGGATGGCACGGCCCGACCCGGCCTGGGTGCAGCCTGGCCGGGCGGTCTGGTCTTTCCGTACGGCGCACTGGCGCGTCGGCCAAGAGACTGGGGCGAAACGGCCGAGCGTTGAAACACGGGGGGGGGGGGGGGGGGGGCTTGTTTTGCGAACAGCAGCCCCACGAGGGGCCGCTCCTTGAAAACTGACACGGCCGAGTGCCGCATCCTACCTCCTCCGGTCCCGCGCAGTCGCGGGAGTAGCGGCCTGCAGCCGCGACAGTTCATCCCGGCGGCGCGCCGGCGTAGCGTTCCACGGACCACCGGACGAGTTCCGGTGGTCGGATTTGCCTTCCGTCTTCAACAACGGCCCTCCCGGGACTGGTTCTTCACTAAAAATACCTCACAACACCCGTGAGGCCTGTTTCATCATCCCCGCCGATCCGCACACCAAGAACGAAGGGACGGTAGGTCCGGACTTGTTCGTTGGTCCACACCCACCACGTTAGCGGTTTAAAAAGGTATCCAAAAAATTTTAAACATATACCATGGGTATAAATCACAATGGTTTAATTTAATAAAAACTCATACCTCAAGCATCGTCGAGCGAGTGTTCGTCGCGGAAAAGCACGTCGCAGAAGAAGGCGTCACGGAAGGGGGATCGTCGCGTCGCAGAAGAAGCGTAGTGGAAGAAGTGTTGCAGAAGAAGCATCGTTGATTTCCAAGGACCCGACGTTCTTCGCATTCTTTGCGTTCTTCACGAGGAAGAGAAGATCTTCAATAGCCTGAGTGAAATCTCCCTAGCCTCTCAACACCACCAGTCTAAAAATAAGAGTTATCTTTTTTTTATTTCACAAGCCTTGCGTTTTAAAAATTCAAAAATGAAATAAACAATTAAGAGAATTAGTTGCAATGCTAAAACCACCACATTAATGAGGCGTTTCTTAACCAGAATAAACGCAAGGGTTGAGTTCATTAATAGGGGGTGCAGGTACATTTCTTAATTAAAGGAGGGGGTTAATGATGAAAAGAAACAGTGGGGCTCGTGTGAGCCCCACCTCACAAATATCCTACCAAGTGGGTAGGATATTTGTGGGTCCCAGATCACCCACATAACCTATGTTAAGCAAAATAAAATAAAAATCAGTTGTACCACTTTTATTTTAGTTCTTAACATGACCCCTAAAATTAAAAACCACACCCGAGCAGACACAACTCCAGAAAATATGTTTCTAAGAAAATACCGGAGCTGCGATTCCATCGGTGCCATCAGAATTTTATTCCGAGCACCGATTCAAAAGTTAGAAAAACCCACTCGTTCATTCACTGAACGTACCCGAACTAAACTTCGGAAAAATATTTCGGGCACACCGGGCCTCGAAATTAGGTGCCGTCAGAAACTGCGTTCTTGTAAAATTTCTGAGAAAATTAAGAAAAAAAATTTCCTTGAATTTCTCAGGTCTTTACATGGATAACTTAGTGTATATCTTATGCTCTCTTAGTGTACTTTAGAATGTGTAGAGATTTTTTTCATGATCATCATGATTCGTGGTGTACAATATAATGTCATACACAATGATAACTACACACTGGTCTAGGTACGTGTGTTAGATTTATTTAATTCAGATCATAAACACTACTGGCATATTGGTCAACCTGAACTGTATCACAAAAAACTCATACACCACATACCTACAATTGAATGAAGTCCACAGTACATCAAAATGTCTCAAACTCAAATATTCATACAATAGACTCAAATCGATTTTGGATAAAACTAAGGAATATCTTTGCTAAAAATATCATTGATTTTAGGATGATTGTAACAATTCATAACTATCATCTGATTAAAAATCCTATTATCGACACACAACTACAAGGATCCATCATCCTTCTTAGAAACCATCCCCAAAGATCCCCAAGGATATGTACTTATATGAATAAAATACTTGTTCTATAGCTCTTCCAACAGCAATTTAGTATCCTGTAGTTCTTACTTGTCTATTTTATAATAAAAATTATAATCCAATACAGCCACTGAATACATCTCTATTAAGAACTCATCATCCCACTTGGGTGGAGTACTTGATAATTATTTAGGAAAATAATCTTTTAAATAATCTACCATAGGAGTAGAGACAAGATGTTTTAAAACTCCCCAATCAGTTACAGGACATTCTATATGGGTTTGGAGTTCACCCAACTACTTGCAAACTAGACCAACACAGGTGGTATGAATATGAAATTCCCAATTATGAACATAAGTATACCCTTTTGGGGACATAGATGTTATCTTGTTGATATATGAATCAATATCCGCATGGTACAATAGTATCCAATCTATCCCCATTATTATATCAATACCAAAAATATCAATAAAAAATAAGTTCCATAAGAAATGATTCCCACCAACCATAAGGGAACAATCCTTTCACTACCATATTTTTCATACATGCACCCCTAATGGTGTATCAATACACATGACCTTACACGCATGTTCCACTATAAGGCCCACTACACTCAACATTTGAGAAGATAAAAAATTATTTGATGCTACAGTATTTATTAAATCACTAGAAATCATTGAAGATACAAAAATCATACCTTGAACTACCAATTGTCTGACCTCGCCATCTTCATGTGTTGCTTGAACAACGTGAAACTTAATTTCCCCACTATCATGTTCCCTCTTCCTAGTTATTGGTATTGATCTATCCCACAAATATTAATTCTCTTGTTTGGGAGTATGTCATTCATTTCCAAAAATAGTATGACAAATATAACTCCATCTACCTACTAGATATGTGTCAATAGGCCCTTGCATATACCCTAAACGAGCCTCGAACCTCTATTAGAACCTATCTATTGATGTTTTCTATAGAACCTCTACACATTTATTATCCTACTACACGCAACGCACCCAAGTAGTTGTAGGGGAAACTGACCATGCATATGTCCCGACCATCCACATGAATAGAAAAAAACATGATCACTACCCTGGAAGGCTGGTTCCATTTTTGACCACCCTATCCACCACTTTCTAGTTGTAAACACTCAACAAGGTGAATCCATCTATAGGAATCGACACCATCGGGTCACACAATTGGAACTAAAATTCCACCACTAGAATACTCCATAATAATACCTTTTGAAATATTGTCATGTTATACAACCTCATCAACCCTCATCAAACTATGGATACTATAATGGGACATAATTTCATGTACAATTAAATCCAAAAAATTTATCTCCATAATAGCCTCATCCCTTACCATCTTTGGGATGACACATTAAAAGTCAGTTATGAGTCCAGAATAATTCATCACTAACATATACCCTTGTGTTAGCCTCTAAAGAGCCACAACCTTATCTTTCCCCAAGGTCTCTTTATATAAATGGTCAATAAATGTTTCATGTAAGTCCTTCCATTTTATATCATCATCATGTGGGGTCTAAAATAGAACATCCCACCAGTTCTTTTCCTGACCCCATAACACGTAAGAAGATAGCCTGACCCTATTTTCATTAGGATTATCCAAATGAAAAATAATCATTTGAATAGAATGTATCCATATCTTGACTGCATCAGGTCTTCCCTCTCCAGCAAAAGATTATTGTTGTTACAACTAAAAATCCATAGTAAGATAAAAAATACATCCCATAACCAATCATTATCCCCATTCAATCTTCTAAATAAAATGATAAAAATTATCAATCAACTGCTCATTTCCCAAGTCACCCTGACTCAATGGGTTTTTATGCTCCATTTCTGGAGGATTATTCTTGTAGACAATCTCTTATCATCCAACCAACACACAACGTCATGGTCGCATCTTACTACAATGCCATACATGCATCTCAGAACACACATATCACAAATCTTCCATAGTTTCACAATGGATAGTTCTCATTACCCCAAAATAAACACATTCCAAATATAGTTTTCTACTATGTTTCCTCACACTCATTTCACCAGTTAACCATAACTACCATTGGTCATCATTATCATGGTGTAAACCAACTATCATAGTCAGAAGTTATTCTTAAGACACCATTTTGATCCAGTTTACCAGCAAAACCAAAATCATTCTCACTGAGCAACATTAACATTTTAAAAAATTACCATGAAAACATTTTAACCTATTTTCATTAATTTTATTATGAACCACTACTTTCATCATTTAAAAGAAATGAAAATTCAATTTATCGTTCATATCTCACACAACTTCCCCATATGTTCCTACCATGATGCACATAAATTTGAACCCTTGGTTCTTAACATGATGCATCAATTAACAAACTCATTCAATTTATTCAATAAAAAAATATCATATTATAGTCACATCCAAAAAATTTGAATCCCCAAATGGTGAAATATCTTTAAACTATTACTATAGAAACAATGAACAGTAATACCTCCTTAAAAAAATTTGTTTTCCCTATACATAGGTAAAAAAATATAAATAAGGTACTCATTTCCAAGACATAATACATTTAAATTCATCATCCACCATCCCAAAATAATAATACCTCCTAAAATAAAGAATCTGATAATAATTTGTAATGTCAGTGAACCAAAGGCCAATAAATGTTTCCCCGAGTCAGGTGTCCACGTGACCTCATGCACACATCCCCATATTATAGAGTGTACTGTCTAGTGGAGAGGGTAAAATATAACATATGTGGATAATATAACCTCATTTTCAGAGTGATCCAAAATAGATATGTGAGAAATATGGAAACAATAAACCATAACAAAAATAATCAACGATAAAAAAGGATTACAAACCATTTAAAAAATTTATAGTACAAGCTCACTAGTAAATTGTAAATATGAAATGTCATGTTATATAATGAAAATTGTAAAGGAAATCCCAAAATAAATACAAATGGAAGAATCATAAAAATATCTACCAACACCATTATTGGTTCCCTACACCATGCAAATCATGTACCCATGTCAACCATCTAGTATATGCCCCTTTCCTTTTTCCTGTCACACTCTAGCATTTGGAATTATTTCATATCATTTTTTATTGGATTTGGATATTTTTAGTGGAGGATTGGGTTGTACCCAAATATAAATTTTTTAATTTTGGATGTGTCAGGAGTGTTTTTAGCCTATGAAACATTTCTGCACGGTTTTGGTAAATCATGTCAGTTCTCCTAGGTAATCATTCCTTCTGTTCTAGGGTACATTATTAAGGCACATGGGTTTAGGAAGGTTTGGGAAACCATGCAGCTACTTTGTGATAGGTTATATCGACTTGTATTATGGATACCACCCAAATTGCACAAAATTTGAAAAACCATGCAACCAAACCTTGCGAGATGCAAAACATCATAAAATTTTTAATTGGAATGTTTTCCATTCATATTTTGAATAAGATTTATATATTTCCCCAATACTTGTTTGACCAAGGAACAACAAGGGTCCTCCAAGATCCTCCAATATTTCCTCCATTAAAATTTTAAATCCCATTAAATGTTCAAATGTAATAATCGTTTGATTTTTTGACATCTTCCTCTTCTTATTTCCCTTATCTATTGAGGTATTGGTGTCTCATAGTCTGGTTTCTATCTTGGAAAAACCCAAGAGTCCATGATTGATTCATGGATATTTTATTGTTGGTTGGGTGCACGTATTTTGTCTCGGGCATGGATGTTCCTCTTATAAGATTTTTTTTTCTTTCTCACATCAATGATGTTGTTGTTTCTTTCGATTTCATTTTTTATTCACCCCATTTAATTACAGATTATTATTAAGTAATTTATAAATTTTATTCACATGCTTTTGGTGTTTTTTTTTGGATTTTTGTGGTGATTTCATATTGGTGTAATTTGGTAAGAATCAATTTAAATCAGATTGATTAAAATTGATAATGTTTATATGCACTAAAAATATTTGATAAAAAGATTAATAGACTTTTTAGATGAAATTGTGTATCATTATCATGGGTATGACATGGATATGTTTTAATGACATGGGTCGATATTGTGATATGAGCCCTATGTGTAGTTAACTGTCATTTTTATGGTTTTTAACTTATTCATGGATTGTGTGTTTGAGGCAGATCATGTTTGGTTTAATTAAATATATAATTTAATCAAATTTAACGAATTATTGTTGTTTTTAATTGAATGTGGACACATCTAGTGTTCTCATGGAGCACTCATGAATGGGATTAGAATTGAAAAGGGTATTGTAAAAACTATTTCATAATAAAAAACATTATTTCAAAACACATATCCATCCTCCTTCATTTTTTATTCAAAATCATGATGTTATACTAAATGTTCCTTGGTTTCTAGTTAATAATATCTATTTCTTAGTGTTATTATAAAAGTTATTTAATGTTTGGTAATTTATAAAAAGGAGATGGTTTCTAAATTATTTGACTAGATATTTAACATAGTTATGTATGTTTTGTTCTTTATATTTTATTATGTGGCACGTGAAATAGAATTGTATATAAAATATCAAGGCCTATTTGTAGAGACCCTATGCTTGACGTAAATGGACATTACATTTCTTTTTCTTAATACTTATTATATTAAAAAAACACACACATAAGGACCGTAATATTTTAGTGTCTTTGGAAACTCGGAATATAATCTTTTAATCGTGGTGAAAGATCTTCAACTTCTACCATAAAGATATTCCCTATTTTTTTCTTACCTATAACATATCTTTATATCCTGGGGAAAAGAAAACATAAATGTGCAAGCTCAAATGATCAATAAAGGTAAACAAAAGAAATATCAATCACATCATATTCATAAGAACATAACAATTTGCAAATCGTACCCTGCAAAAGAGATCATAATTTCATAACATGGGATAAATCATGGTAGTGAAATGTAATAACAATAATCATAACATAAAACATGATGCTTTGTGGAATACAAACATAATCATAGAAAATAATTTCTTATTAGTCAAGACTCATTTCCAAGACTATCTTAGTGGACAAAGTCTATTTCTGAACCGAGTTCTTTCCTCGTTTCAGTCCTATTTCAGTAAACCGGTTTAACCTGTCGTTCCAGCCGTGTCTATCTCATGAGATATAAAATCTTTACCCAACGCATTGGGGGGAGATATATGTCCCACCCATCTCATAATTATACCATTCTTATGTGTGCCACAAAATCATAAACCATACATCATAGCATAACCCATGTAATAAAAATGGGAATCTTAAACATCATGACATCATAAAACAATTCATATAAGATAATGGAATTCATAAAAATATTTCCATAATCAAATCCATGTAATAATAGGGATAGATACAGAACCCAATATTATCTTAGATGTAAAATAATATTGGTAAAACTCTTGTACTCCATTCTTGAAGAAAATATCGTTTCTACTTAAAAAACACTTTTCCTTTCTTAACATGTCATACAATTCTAAACTAAAAGATGTTGATTAAATATAAACTTGAAAACATGTAAAGGAAGCTACTTGGAAATAATGTTTTAAAAATCCATTCATGCCGTATAAGATAAAAAATCATTCTTCTCATACTTTTGTCGGAAAAGTCAAAAAGTACCTTGTACGAAAAACGACAAAAGATTCCTTTCATATCTTTTACTAAAAACTCACCAAAGGGTAAAATTGGATATAAAATATAATAGAAGGATATAAATATTACATATTGAGGAAACATGGATGTGGATGATAAAATATATCCCATTAAATTCTTAAGTATAAACAATCTCGGATAAAAAAGAGATTGTGATATTTTCATTACCTTAGGTCTGATTTTCATCGTAAGTGTCTGAACCTCCTCTTCTTTGAAACGCTTCTTTGAGACCTCCTTTTAGGGCAGTAAAATTGGTCTTTGAAGAATACCAGGACCTCTAGGATTTCTCTAGGTAAGTGGAGAGAAGAAATTGGCAGGGGTTGACCGAGCTTGAAGTCTCAAAGTGGTGTGAGGAAGAGAGGGAGGAGGTGCCCTTTTATAAGGGAGGAGAGGGGCACCTTTGGAAAAACAAAAAATATTATTTTATTATAAATCCATATTCAGTTTTAAATAGCTCCAAATTGATTTATTTCTAAGCTAAGGTGGGTATGGGTCGAAATCCTCTCATCCAATAGAATTTGGACAAGTTTAGTTTACTATTTTAACCTTATCATTTAGATTTAACTTTAAGATTGATAATTTTACTTTTACCGTGTCTTTTTGTGTTCATACACTATAATGTTAGTAAAAATACTATAAGAAGCCAAACTAACCCCAAGTTGTTTATTATTAATATATATAACCTTATCTAAGTCATTTGGCCGATCCTCATATTTTTAGAAATAAAATAACAATTAATAATATAATATTTGTTTTAAAAACTATTTATGTCAATTTTGACACTAATTAGTAATTGGTTTTTGTGAAAATAATAACAGAATGATTAGTTCTAAAAACGTTAATTAAATCAATACTAAGATGTCATATTAACCTATAAAATTAGTTTAATTCATAAAAAGTCTCAAAATACATTTATTTGGGTATTTGTAACATCAACTATGTCAATATTTCATTAATAAGATAATTACTGCATCATCTTTGTGTCATAAATAAATTAAATTATTTAATGTCTAAAAATAACATATAAAATACCATTATGTAGGATATCTGTTTATATTTCTAATAAATATTTATAGTCGAATTTATCTTATGTATAACCCAATATTAAAAACTATTTACTTATTAAACATTGATTTTAACTATTTTAACCCTTCTTAAAATAAATTAATAATAAATGTCCTAATCTAATCCAAGTGGGCCTAAATGGTCATATTTTATTCCTAAGGTTGTTTTTGGTCGAATTACACTTATCCAATATAATTATGACATGTTTTAGGGTAATAATAATATCATTTTTACCCTTAATTACCCTATTTACTTTTAACGGTGGAAAAAAAAATATAAAGTTACTATTCACCAAAAATTATTTTCATCTCATTGAACCAATATTACTTACTGACATCAGCCATGTCTCCCGGATTTTTGAAATTCCATTCACAAAAGCGGTAAAATTATGTTTTATGTAAATTTGCAAATTTTTCCTAGGAGGTGGGTAAAAGACGGTGAAAAGTTCAATGAAATCATTATATATCTAAAATTATTATAAAATTACTCCATTTAATTACATTGAACTTATATAGGCATTATGTATCAATTTTGACCTAAAATAAATTTAAATAAAATAAATAATTATTTAAATAAAAATTTGGGTTTTAAATAGTAACCCAGTGTTTTCACTATTCATCAAAAATTGAAAGTTTTCAGAAAAACACCCAAATTTCACCCTAGGGTAATTTCGATATTCCGAATCAAAAAATGAAGTCCATTTTCAAAAATAAAATTTATTAAATTTCAAAAAGTGGGTATTACTATTCATAACGACTAGTTTTAATAATATTTTAAAAGCATATCCTTGTTTAGTGAAACTCAGTATTGCGTACAACCCACGCTATCATGGAAGGTCGCGCTTGAATGTAATGAAATCCAAGTCAGGGATGTGTGTTTTGCAAGCTTCTTTTAGTGTAGCGTACAACACAAGAAATTAATAAAATTAAAAATAATATTTTTCATAAAATATTGGGGTTTTACTTTCTTCCCCGCTTAAAATGAATTTCACCCATGAAATTTGTCAGGGTTATAAATCGTTTACTACTTGAAAGGTTCTTTAATAGAAACCCACATTGTAAAATGGAATACCAAAACTTGGCTTTTAAAAACTAAAGTATGAAATGTAATGGTTACCCAAATTAACAAATCACTCGGTTTCCACATAGGAGAACATAGTTGAAAATATAGATGTGGAAGAGAAATATAATTGTCATGTTTTGATGGAGAGTTGTAGAGAACATGGCTATGAAAAATCAAACAATCCCAAAGACATATATTTGTGATGATCTAGGGTACCATATGATTCATCGGATATATGGGCACTAGGACATCATTTTTGGTTTTCAAGATCATTTCCCTAATGTTTAAGAATTTGAATTAGAATAAATACTTACTTTATTTTGGTACAATCTTACTGTTGTTCGTGCTTTGAACAATTTCCACTTCATCTATTAAAGAAATGACGTTGAATTTGTTATTCATGAAGTGTTAATGGATCATGTGATAGAATGACAGGTCATTCCATCGGTTTCAAACAAAATGTTAGAAAAAGTTATCAAATATACATAAGTCCATATATGGTGAGGTTAATCGTATACGATTCCATGAATGAGCGTATAATACATATATCATACCGTGTAATATAACAAAACTAGTTTCTACTAACCAGGGACTTCCTGTAGTCCAGTGGTAGGTGATAAAGGCCAGTTGCACTTCGGTTGTGGGTTCGATTCCCACAGCCCTGTCCGACGCAATGGGTTGTCACCCATCCTGCAAGTTGTCTTTTTTCTAAAGCTATATTACTATAACATTCCATCAATAATATCGAAAAAAGTTATATCCTTATACAATACTAACTTATGTCCAACATAATCCATTCCAATTTTTAGGCTTATCTAAAATACTTCGGTCCAAGCTCATAGTATAAAGAAAATGGTTACTTGAAATGTCACATAAAAATCATGTGAATGCCATCATGTATCCCCCATATATCATAAGATATGTGAATACCTTAATCTTGTATTATCTTGAAGAATGAATACCCATTGAACCTTAGTGAAAACATGAATGCAGTTAAAAGTTAACACTTTCCACAAACCAAAATCCTCAAAATTATTTATACTCAAACCATTATATCACTTAATCCTTATATCAATCATGAGCTCATGAATACAATCAAACTTCTCATTATCTTCGTATCCCATCATTATGTGCATATCATCTGCTTACCAAAAATATCTCAAGCACTTTCCATGGTTACCGGTACCATAAAATTATTGAAAACCACAATAGACCAATACATAAATATTCCAATATTCCATGATACTATATACAACATTATTTTGGAATCCCATTACATAAACACTTAATGATTCCACCACATCATTGTCATATTCAACATTGACAATAGTGATTTCATGTGACTTCTCTTTGTCCTTTTCCTTAAGTGGTTGCTCATTTCGATCATCATTAACCCTTGGATTAGGGAATTTATTAACGTAATGCCCCATTTCATTTCACTTGAAGCATTGAAGTGTTGTTGGTGCGTTCTCTACAATCTTTTCTTTATTCACACCATTAACAACCCTTTTCCATTACATCGACACTCAGCTGCTCTATGACCTTCTTTTCCACCCTTAAAATATTTTCTAGTCCCTTTAAGACAATCTCCACCATGCTTCTTTCCACACTTTGAGCATAAGGAAACATTCATCTTCTTTTCACCATTATTCTGAGATTTCTCCTTGACCTCCATCTTTCGTTTCTTGTCAAAACCATGAGATGGATATATAACACCAACATCCATTTCTACCTTAATAGCACAGCGCAAAATTTCTTCATATCTACTAAAGTCTCTTATAGCCAATCCCCATCGAAGATTTGTTTTTAAGCCACTGATGAATCGATCAACATTACTTTCAGGTTGGATGATAAAGCCAGATGCATACCTTGAAAGCCTTGTAAAATTCGCTTCGTATATACCAACATATTCATCATCCTTTTTCTTTAGTTCAAGAAACTCATTCTCCATGTTTGTTCGAAGAATACAAGGGATGTACTTATTGAAAATACGTTCTTGAACTCATCCCATTCCATGGACTCAATTTAATATCTTGGCCTCGTATTCTTGATAAGATTCCACCATTAATCATCATCACCTTCCAAACGATATACTGCTAAGATGACTTTATCATGTTCAGAACATTGAAGAACTGAAAATATATTTTCAGTGGTACTGATCCATTGTTCAGCGACCAGTGGATCGGAAGACCCACTGAAAGAAGGTGGTTGTTGCCTCATGAAGGACTCAATAGAATATTGTTCCCTTCTCTTCTCATTTTATGTCCATAATGATTCATATCTTGTGTAAGTATAACAATAAGATTTTGCACTACATCTCCCATAATGTTGGTTTTTTCAGGAGGAAAATCATTGCATCTTCCATTACATTGATCAATACGGTTCCTTCGGGTTCCAGCCATCGTCTAAAACCCAAAAAGAATAGTGTGAGAGGAAAAAATCATGCTAGGGAAACCAAAATAATAAAGGGGAGTACAATCAATATCTAACATCTTAGGTTTAATTCTAAGATCGTTATCACAATTCTATGACTATAATATATACTTAACCTTAGGGACATCCCTAGACATACCTTATAAATATCTCTACGGATCTCAATAAATTTCTCGCATCCTAGTTTCCAATGGTTGACTAAACCTTTCCTCTGATACCAACTGTAGAGACCCAAATCCTGACGTACATGGACATTACATTACTTTTGCAGAATACTTAGTACATTACAAAAACACACACATAAGGATCGTAATAGTTAAGTGTCTTTGGAAACTCGGAATATAATCTTCTAATCATGGTGAACGATCTTCAACATCTCCCATAAAGTTCTTCCCTTTTTTTCTTACCTAAATCCTTTCTTTATATCCTGGAGAAAAGAAAACATAAAAGGGTGAGATCAAATGCTCAGTAAGGGTAAACAAAAGAAATATCAATCACATCATATTCATAAGAACATAACAATTTGGAAATCATACCCTGCAAAAGAGATCATAATTTCATAACATGTGATAAATCATGGTAGTGAAATGTAATCACAATAATCATAACTTAATACATGAATTTTTGTGTCATATACACATAATCATAGATAATCATTTCTTATTAGTCAAGACTCATTTCTAAGACTATCTTAGTGGACAAAGTCCATTTCTGAACCGAGTTCATTCCTCGTTTCATTCCTGTTTCAGTGAATCGGTTTAACCTGCCGTTCTAGCCATGTCTATCTCTTGAGATATAAAATCTTTACCCAATTCATTGGAGGGAGATATAGTTCCCAACCATCTCATAATGATACCACTCTTATGTGTGCCACAAAATCATAAACCATACATCATAGCATAACCCATGTAATAAAAATGGGAATCTTAAACATCATGACATCATAAAACAATTCATATAAGATAAAGGAATTCATAAAAATATTTCCATAATCAAATCCATGTAATAATAGGGTTAGAAACAGAACCCTATATTATCTTAGATGGAAAATAATTTTGATAAAACTCTTGAACTCCATTCTTGAGGAAAATATCCTTTCTATTTCAAAAACACTTTTCCTTTCTTAACATGTCATACAATTCTAAACTAAAAGAAGTTGATTAAAAATAAACATGAAAAAATGTAATGGAATATTCTTAAAAATAATGTTTTAAAAATAAATTCATGCCATATATGTTAAAAAAACATTCTTCTCTTACTTTTGTTGGAAAAATCAAAAAGTACCTCATACGAAAAATGACAAAAGATTCCTTACATATATTTTACTAAAAACTCACCGAAGGGTAAAATTGGATATAAAATATTGTAGAAGGATATAAATATTACATATAGAGGAAACATGGATGTGGATGATAAAATAAACCCCAGTAAATTCCAAAGTATAAACAATCTCAGATAAAAATGAGATTGTGATATTTCCCTTACCTTGGGTCCAATTTGTTTTGTAAGTGTCTGAACCTCCTCTTCTGTGAAGCACTTCTTTGAGACCTCCTTTTAGGGCACTAAAATGGATCTTTGAAGAAGACTCGGACCTCTAGGATGTCTCTAGGGAAGTGGAGAGACGAAATTGGTAGGGGTTGGCCGAGCATGAAGGGTCAAATTGGTGTGAGGAAGAGAGGGAGGAGGTGCCCTTTTATAAGGGAGGAGAGGGGAACCTTTGGAAGAACTAAAAATAATATTTTATTATAAAACCATATTAGGTTTTAAATAGATCCAAATTGATTTATTTAGAAGCTAAGGTGGGGATGGGTCGAAATACTCTCATCCAATATAATTTGTACAAGTTTAGTTTACTATTTTAACCTTATCATTTAGATTTAACTTTAAGTTAGATAATTTTACTTTTATGTGTCTTTTTTTGTTCTTACACTATAAGGTTAATATACTTACTATAAGAAGCCAAACGAACCCCAAGTTGTTTATTATTAATATATATAACCTTATCTAAGTCATTTTTCTGATCCTTATATTTTTAGAAATAAAATAACAATTAATAATATAATATTTTTTAAAAAACTATTTTCTGACAATTTTGACACTATTTAGTAATAGATTTTTGTGAAAATCATAAAAGAATGATAAGTTATAAGAAAGTTAATCAAGTTAATAATAACATATCATATTAACCTATTAAATTAGTGGAATGCATAAAAAGTCTCAAATTACATTTATTTGGGTATTTATAACATCATTTATGTCAATATTTCATTAATAAGATAATTACACCATCATCGTTGTGTCATAAATAAATTAAATTATATAATGTCTAAAAATTACAAACAAAATACAGTTATGTAGGAAAAATGTTTATATTTCTAATGAATATTTATAGTCTAATTTATCTTATGTATAGCCCTATATTAAAAATTATTTACTTATTAATCTTTGAATTTAACTATTTTAACCCTTCCTTAAATAAATTAATAATAAATGTCTAAATCTATTCCGAGTGGGCCTAAATGGTAATATTTTATTAATAAGGTTGTTTCTGGTCGAATTACAACTATCCAATAGAATTAGGACATGTGTTAGCGTAATAATAATATCATTTTTGTTCTTAATTACCCTATTTTCTTTTAACCGTGGTAAAAAAAAGTAAAAAGTTACTATTCACCAAAAATTATTTGCATCGCATAGAACCAGATTTTACTTACTGACATGAACTGTGCCTATGGGATTTTTGAAATTCTATTCACAAAAGTGGTAAAATTATGTTTTATGTAAATTTCCAAATTCTCCTAGGAGGTGGGTAAAAGACGGTGAAAAGTTCAATGAAATTTTTATACATCTAAAATTATTATAAAATTACTCCAATGAATTACATTGAACTTATATAGGTATTATGTTTCAATTTTGACCTAAAATAAATTTAAATAAAATAAATAATTATTAAAATAAAAAGTCAGTTTTTAAATAGTAACCTAGTGTTTTCACTATTCATCAAAAATTGAAAGTTTTCAGAAAAATTCCAAAATTTTACCCTAGGCTAATTTCGATATTACCAATCCAAAAATGAAGTTCATTTTAAAAATAAAATTTATAAAATTTCAAAAAGTGGGTATTACTATTCATAACGGCTAGTTTTAATAATATTTTAATAGCATATCGTTGTTTAATGAATCTTGGTATTGCGTACAACACACGCTATCGTGGAAGGTCGCACAAGCGTGTAATGAAAGCCAGGTCAGGTATACATGTTGTGCAAGATCCTTTTGGTGTAGTGTACAACACAAGACATTAATGAAATTAAAAATAATATTTTTCGTAAAATCTTGGGGTTTTACATTCTACCCCCCTTAAAATGAATTTTTCCCTCGAAATTTGTCAGGGTTATAAATGGTTTACCACTCAAAATATTCTTTAATAGAAACCCACATCGTAAAAAGGAATACCAAAACTTGGCTTTAAAAACTAATGTATGAAACATAACGGTTACCCAAATTAACTAATCACTAGTTTCCACATAAGAGAACATTGGTGAAAATATGGATATGGAAGAGAAATCTAACTGTCATGTTCTGATGGAGAGTGGTAGAGAACAAGGCTTCGAAAAATCCAACAATCTCAAAGCCATAAATTTGTGATGATCTAGGGTACCATATGATTCATCGGATATAAGGGCACTAGGACAACATTTTTGCTTTTCAAGATCATTTCCCTAAAGATGAAGAATTTGAATTATAATAAATACTTAATTTATTTTGGTAAAATCTCACTATTGTTCATACATTGAACATCTTCCACTTCATATCTTAACGAAATGAAGTTGAATTTGTTATTCATGAAGTGTTAATAGATCATGTGATAGAATGATGGGTCATTCCATCTATTTCAAACAAAAGGTTTGCAAATGTTATCAAATATACATAAGTCAATCCATGGTGAGGTTAATCATATACGATTCCAAGAATGAACTTATACTTCATATATCATACCGTGTAATATAATAAAACTATTTCATACTAACCAGGGACTTCCTGTATGCCAGTGGTAGGTGATAAAGGCCAGTCGCACTTCGGTTGTGGGTTTGATTCCCATAACCTTGTCCGACGCGATGGGTTGTCTCCCGTTCTGCAGGTTGTCCTTTTTCTAAATCTATATTACTATAACATCCCATTAATAATATAGAAAAAAGTTCTATCCTTAAACAATACTAACTTATATCCATCATAATCCATTCCAATATTTAGGATTATCTAAAATACTTTGTTCCAAACTCATAGTATAAAGAAAATTATTACTTGAAATGTCACATAACAATCACATGAATGCCATCATTTATCCCCCATATATCATAAGATATGTGAATACCTTAATCATATATTCTCTTGAAGAATGAATACCCATTGAACCTTAGTGAAAACATGAATGCAGTTAAAATTTAACACTTTCCCCAAACCAAAATCCTCAAAATTCATTATAATCAATCCATGATATCACTTAGTCCTTATATCAATCATGAGCTCATGAATACAATCAAACATCTCATTATCTTCATTTCCCTTCATTATGCACATATCATCTGCTTAAAAAAATATCTCAATCACTTTCCATGGTTATCGGTGCCATAAAATTATTGAAAACCACAATAGACCAATAAATAAATATTCCAACATTCCATGATACTATATACAACATTATTTTGGAATCCCATTACATAAACACATAATCATTCCACCACATTGTTGTCATATTCAACATTTCCAATAGTGATCTCATGTGACCTCCCTTTGTCTTTTGCCTTAAGTGGTTGCTCATGTCGATCATCATTAACCCTTGGATTAGGGCATTGATTACCATATTGCCCCATTTCATTGCACTTGAAGCATTGAAGTGTTGTTGGTGCGTTCTCTGCAGCCTTTTCTTTATTCACACCATTAGCAACCCTTTTTCCATTACATCGACACTCAGCTGCTCGATGACCTTCTTTTCCACACATAAAACTTTTTCTAGTCCCTTTAAGACAATCTCCACCATGATTTTTTCCACACTTTGAGCATAAGAAAACATTCATCTTCTTTTCACCATTATTCTGTGTTTTCTCCTTGAACATCATCTTTCGTATCCTGTCAAAACCATGATATGGATATGTAACACCAACTTCCATTTCTACCTTAATATCATAGCGCACAATTTCTTCATATCTACTGATGTCTCTTATAGCTAATTCCCTTCTAAGATTTGGTTTTAAGCCACTGATGAATCGATCAACTTTACTTTAAGGTTGGATGATAAAGCCAGATGCATACGTTGCATGCCTTGTAAAATTCGCTTCATATATACCAACAGATTCATCATCCTTTTTCTTTTGTTCAAGAAACTCCTTCTCCATATTTTTTCAGAGAATATGAGGGAAGTACTTATTGAAAAATATGTTCATAAACTCATCCCATTCCATAGACTCAATTTCATCTCTTGGCCTTGTATTCTTGATAAGATTCCACAATTGATCAGCATCACCTTCCAAAAGATATACCGCTAAGATGACTTTATCATGTTCAGAACATTCATGAAATGAAAATATCGTTTCAATGGTACTGATCCATTGTTCAGAAACAGGTGGATCGGAAGACCCACTGAAAGAAGGTGGGTGTTGCCTCATGAAGGACTCAATAGAATATTCCTCCCTTCTCTGCTCATTTGGAAGTCCAGAATGATTCATAGCTTCTGTAAGTATAGTAATAATATTTTTCACTCTATCTCCCATAATGTTGGTTTGTTCAGGAGGACAATCATTGCATCGTCCATTACATTGATCAATACGGTTCATTCGGGTTTCAGCCATCGTCTAAAACCCAAAAATAATAGTGTGAGAGGAAAAAATCACTCTAGGGAAAACAACATAATAAAGGGGGAGTACCATCAATATCTAACATCATAGGTTTAATTCTAAGATGTTTAGTGAAATTCTTAGACTATAACGTATACTTAACCTTAGGGACATTCCTAGACATACCTTAGAAATATCTCTAGGGATCTCACTAATGTTCTCACATCCTAGTTTCCAATATTTGACTAACCTTTCCTCTGATTCCAATGGTAGAGACCATAAGCTTGACGTACATGGAAATTACATTAATTTTTTGGAATACTTAGTACATTACAAAAACACACACATAAGGACCGTAATAGTTTAGTTTCTTTGGAAACTCGGAATATAATCTTCTAATCGTGGTGAAAGATCTTCAACTTCTCCCGTAAAGATCTTCCATTTTTTTCTTACCTAAAACCTTTCTTTATATCCTGGGGAAAAGAAAACATAAAAGGGTGAGCTCAAATGCTCAGTAAATGTAAACAAAATAAATATCAATCAAATCATATTCATAAGAAGATAACAATTTGGAAATATTACCCAGCAAAAGAGATCATAATTTCATAACATGGGATAAATCATGGTAGTGAAATGTAATCACAATAATCATAACATAAAACATGCATCTTTCTGGAATAAACACATAATCATAGAGAATCATTTATTATCAGTGAAGACTCATTTTCAGGACTATCTTAGTGGTCAAAGTCCATTTCTGAACCGAGTTCATTGCTCGTTTCAGTCCTATTTCACTGAACCAGTTTAACCTTCCGTTCCAGCCATGTCTATCTCATGATATATAATATCTTTACCCAATGCATTGAAGGGATATATTGGTCCCACCCATCTCATAATGATAACATTCTTATGTGTTCCACAAAATCATAAACCATACATCATAGCATAACCCATTTAATAAAAATGGGAATCTTAAACATCATGACATCATAAATCAATTCATATAAGATAAAATAATTCATAAAAATATTTCCATAATCAAATCCATGTAATAATATGGATAGAAACATAACCCTATATTATCTTAGATGGAAAATAATTTTGTTAAAACTCTTGATCTCCATTCTTGAGAAAAATATCCTTTCTACTTCAAAAACACTTTTCCTTTCTTAACATGTCATACAATTCTAAACTAAAAGAAGTTGATTAAAAATAAACTTGAAAACATGTAAAGGAATATTCTTGGAAATAATGTTTTAAAAATACATTCATTCCGTATAAGTTAAAAAAATATTCTTCTTGTACATTTGTCGGAAAAGTCAAAAAGTACCTCGTATGAAAAATGACAAAAGATTCCTTTCATATCTTTTACTAAAAACACACCGAAGGGTAAAATTTGATATAAACTATTGTAGAAGGATATAAATATTAAATATTGTGGAAACATGGATGTGGATGATAAAATACACCCCAGTAAATTCCAAAGTATAAACAATATCAGAAAAAAATAAGATTGTGATATTTCCCTTACCTTAGGTCTGATTTGATTCGTAAGTGTCTGAACCTCTTCTTCTTTGAAGAGATTCTTTGAGACCTCCTTTTAGGGCACTAAAATTGGTCTTTGAAGAATACCAAGACCTCTAGGATGTCTCTAGGGAAGTGGAGAGAAGAAATTGGCAGGGGTTCGACGAGCTTGAAGGCTCAATGTGGTGTCAGGAAGAGTGGGATGAGGTGCCCTTTTATAATGGAGGAGAGGGGAAGCTTTGGAAAAACTAAAAATATTATTTTATTATAAATCCATATTCAGTTTTAAATATCTCCAAATTGATTTATTTCTATGCTGAGGTGGGTATTGGTCGAAATAATCTCATCCAATAGAATTTGGACAAGTTTAGTTTACTATTTTAACCTTATCATTTATATTTAACTTTAAGTTAGATAATTTTACATTTTTCGTGTCTTTTTGTGTTCTTACACTATAAGGTTAATAAACATACTATAAGTAGCCAAACGAACACCAAGTTGTTTATTATTAATATATATAACCATATATAAGTCATTTGGAGGAACAATAGATTTTTAGGAATAAAATAACAATTAATAATATAATATTTGTTTTAAAAACTATTTTATGTCAATTTTGACCCAATATAGTAATTGATTTTTGTGAAAATCATAACAAAATGATTAGTTCGAAAAAAGTAAATAAAATCAATACTATCATGTCATATTAACCTATAAAATTCTTGTAATTCATTAAAAGTATCAAATTACATTTATTTGGGTATTTATAACATCAATTATGTAGATATTTCATTAATAATAAAATTAATCCATCATCTTTGTGTCATAAATAAATTAAATTATTTAATTTTTAAAAATTACAAATAAAATACCATTATGTAGGAAATAATTTTTTATTTCTAATGAATATTTATAGTCGAATTTATTTTATTTATATCCCTATATTAAAAATGATTTACTTATTAAACTTTGATTTTAACTATTTTAACCATTCTTTAAATAAATTAATAATAAATGTCCTAATCTAATCCATGTGGGCATAAATGGACATATTTTATTCCTAAGGTTGTTTTTGGTCGAATTAAACTTATCCAATAGAATTAGGACATGTGTTAGGGTAATACAAATAGAATTTTTAACCTTAATTACCCTATTTACTTTTAACCGTGGTAAAAAAAGTAAAATGTTACTATTCACGAAAAACTATTTTCATCTTATTGAACCACATTTTACATACTGACATCAACTGTGTCTCTCAGATTTTTGAAATTCTATTCACAAAAGTGGTAAAATTAAGTTTTATGTAAATTTTCAAATTCTCCTAGGAGGTGGGTAAAAGGCGGTGAAAAGTTCAATGAATTTTTTATATATCTAAAATTATTATAAAATTACTCCAATTAATTACATTGAACATATATAGGTATTATGTATCAATTTCTACCTAAAATAAATTTAAATAAAATAAATAATTATTTAAATAAAAAGTCGGTTTTTAAATAGTAACCGAGTGTTTTCATTATTCATCAAAAATTAAAAGTTTTCAGAAAAATACAAAAATTTCACCCTAGGCTAATTTCGATATTCTGAATCCAAAAATGAAGTCCATTTTCATAAATAAAATTTATAAAATTTCAAAAAGTGGGAATTACTATTCATAATGGCTAGTTTTAATAATATTTTAATAGCATATCATTGTTTAGAGAAACTCGATATTGCGTACAACACACGCTATCGTGGAAGGTCGCGCTTGCGTGTAATGCAATCCAAGTCAGGGATGCGTGTTGTGAATGCTCATTTTGATGTAGCATACAAGACAAGACATTAATGAAATTTAAAATTATATTTTTCGTAAAATCTTGGGGTGTTACACTATTTATCTTGGTTAACATATAAATGGTGTTTTTGATTGTTTTGGATTTTTTTTGGAATCATATTTTCTAATTTATTAGAATCGATAGTGTTGAAGGACTGGTTGAAACATTATAGGGTATTTGAAATAAATTTTGGTTTTGGGATTACAAATGTCAAGATAGAATAATATCACGTTTTTTGAAATGTTTTTGCAAGATCATGTGACGTGACAGCCTTGTTAGCACTTGTGAAGACTTGGTATGAGATGGTAACACTTATGGAGGATTTATTGAGAGTGGTTTCACACATAGATTGTGTTTGTATTTGGGGTAGGAACATGGGGTGATTTCATGTAAGATGGGTCACACATGCTAGAGCCTCCTAATTTCACCACATACTATTACATTTGGAATACTAGGTTTCTTATAGAGGGTAAAGTAATGAGTGGTTATAATCCCTTATTTGAGGGGTTGGTACACCTTGTTTATTTTAGAGACCATGGGGTTGTGCCCCTGGATTGGCTGTTAGAATCACTAGTGAGTTATTGACTATATAGATGCACCATACGTCGATAGGTGAGTCTAACCAATTTATGTCTTGGGATCACTATTAGGATGTTTAGGAAATTATCATGGTTTTCGTATATATTTTCTTGTTTACATTACACTGCACATTGTTTTCGATTTAATTTGATCATTTATTTTCAACATAACATGGTGTCTCCTTTTTGGATTTTGGTTTACGAATTTCATTTTAAGATGTTAATATGCATTGAAAATAGTGAGGTAGTGTCTAGGCGGTTTGAAAAGTGGAAACATGTATTTTTTTTATTAAAATGAGAAAAAACTATTTTTATACATATATTTCAGTCTAGTGTTATTTTAATATAATCAAGAATGGAATCACGTAGATTTTCTTGTGATTACATATTTCATTGTAATGGTCACACCCTAACTATACCATTTGGTGTTTGTAGACTTGAGTTTTTTTTTCATGTTTAGGTCTCTGGTTTGTGTTCTTACCTTTGTAGGATCTTGGTATTACAGTTTTTTTTTCAACAAATGGGTCAGATCGATATCATGTAGCATGGTTTGGTCTCTGTATTTTATTTTTTTTCATCATATGTTTTATTTGGATTATTTTTATATTAATTGACATTTAATTATTCTATTCCCATCCTCTTTTAAAGATTATTGTATTTGATCCATGTTTAATGGGGTAAATCATTCTCATGGTAATTACATTGATTCCCTATAGTAGTTTCCAGCACGTGGGGTTCGGTAATGCCCTTTAGGCTGTGTCTTAGAAAGAGTCGGATATGAGGTTGGATGGAATCAAAACATTGTTCATGAAGAAATAGTAATATATGGTTTCTTGAAAATTTGGGTGTTAGTTATTTTGATACAATTAGTGTTGAGACTCTATAGGTAGGTACAAGAATGTCTTTATGAACCCTTTGTCATTATGATCCTTGATATTTAAATTTTTCTCTTGGATAGGGTTGTCTTATATTTTGTTTTAGATTGAGTAATTGCAATGGAAGTGATCTAGTTTCATGTTGTGATCTCACATGGAGTAGTGACTCAAGTGGATCCCAATTTCATGGTTCATGGTCTTCATATATGTTAGTTCTTACATGGGTCATGTCCCAATAACCATGTTTTCAAGTCTGGTATGGAGATTAGCTCTTCATTCTGGTAGCTTGGTGCGAGTTTGGATTTGTTTTGGATTCGGTTGGTGCATTTGAAATTTGGAGAAAAAATTGGGTTTAAAATGGAAAAGATCTCTTTAAATGGGTTGGAATTTTCAAAATGTGTTTAATAGAATGTTCTACATTGATTATTTTTTTTTCATTGTGGGTTTTGAAAATTTATTGTCATATGTAACCATTGGTATTCCTCATGGATGTTTTCAAATGTGTGAGTATGGGTGAAAATTAAATATTAGAACTTGTGTATGGATGTTGTAAGTAGAAGTGTAATGAACTAATATGATATAGTTAATAGGATACCATGGGGGATTATTTTAAATTAAAATATTTTCATGTTTTTTCTATGTGGGGTTTTAATGGGAAAATGATTTTGGGAAATAAATGTTCTTAAAAAATTGGGTTTTGGTATTTGAAAAGTTTCCTAAAAAAGGTGGTTTTGAATTATAAATAAATGTTTAGTTTTGAATATATGTTTTTTGTTGAGATTTTGGTTTTTGGATTTGTAAATTGTTTTTTTCCATGATATAATACTTTGGATTGGGATTTGGGTGGAATTTTTTTCCATTTTGCGCTTAACATGTTGATCAAAATAAGTTATGCGGAAAGCTCCACACAATTTATAGTGCGTCTCAACCTATTTTTGGATCCTCTCGATTATTTCTAATATTTCATGGTGATCAAGGTCCTTTGGATGATGAGAAATAAATTGATAATGTTTAGAGTGTCTGCAGATCATGTGGAACTCCCAATGTTGGAAGAGTGGGTGCTAATTTGTGTTCATTTCAAGGTCTGAGTCTGGATTAGTGGGGAATGATAGTCCCTTAGTCATTGTATGTTTGCATGTCTTGTGAAATATTTAATACAAATTTCAAATAAATTTTAATTCCTGATGAGGGGAATACGAGGAAGGTGGAAGAGTTGTAGGATGCTCAGAAGATCCAACTGTCAGTGAAATCATATGTTGACCACTTCAAAGGAATGATTTTTTTTCTCTCTCGAGATGGTATATGAGGATCAATAGAAAGAAACTATTTTCATTTGGGGTATTCATCATGATATCATGGAAATAATTCATATCATCTACTAAATCATGTTTCAATAAGGTGGGGGATGATGCATTTTAGCTGATTTGGTTCTCAAGGTGAACTCACCATTTGTTTGCTCTTAAGAAGGTTCCCCAACACGTGAGTGGCATGTAATAGGGGAACCTATTCCTGGGGAGTCTCCCATGTTGGTTTTAGATTTTAATTCATTTTACCATTCTCTCGTGTGTTTCTAGTGTGGATAGTTTGGGCCCTCAAACATGTCTTGTCATAATCCTCTAATACTTATCATCATTTTGGCCATTTGAGATATCTAGATTTGTTTTGCTGGAAGCATCACCCAAAAAATATGTTTTCAATGAGGGATGTCATCACTTTTTTCTGTGGTAGTTTATGTTTTAGTCATTGGGGTCCCAACCCCAGGCCTCGGTGTGAAGCTCATGCAGAGTGAAGGAATCACCAGGGATGTAGTGGGAATTGGCTGAATTTTTCTCCACCCGTGATGTCTTGAAGGCATTTTTTGATTCCTTATTTTCGTTTTTGATTATGTTGTAAAATCATATTTACTTGAAGAATACATGATAAGCCAATTTTATCAAAATATGATTTTTTATATTTATATAAATGTGGGTCTCAAAGTGGGTATGTTTTCATAGGTGTTATCAACCCCTCTGTGGGCTAGTTCTAGTTTTTGTTTCTTTTTCCCTTGGTTGGATACATACATGATTTTGAAAATCAGTATTTCTAGTTTTTGTTTGGGTGTATTGTTTGGTTAGGGTTTCTTCTCTAGTTCTCCCTATGTTTCTTGGTTCTAGCTTATGTGGATAATTTTTAGTACTAGTGGTGGTGGTGTTTTTCTCATGTGAATATGTTTGGGTTAGTTGTTTTGGGAGTTAAATTGGTGGACCAATATAAGGTCATGCTAAGGTCATAATTGAATTCTTGTGGTGGGGAGAACCCTCTCATGTATTCCCATTTCTTTTATTATTGTGTTTTTCTCTAGAATAGGTTTGGTGAAACTTGTGAGTTGATGATCACAAAGAGATTCATGGTCGAGCGTGACCTTTGAGTGAAAGGTCACCTCGAGGATCGTGGTTTATTTCTATTTTGATTGGACATGGAATCATATTTTGTTTTTAATCGATTTGGAGAATTTCAAGGGGAATAATGTTTCTGTGGGTTGAAAAAAAAATTTACATAATGACCTTTGGAATTCATTTATTTTTGTTTTTCTCATCTTTGGATCTTTTGGGTTATGATTAAGGTTGATCTTCGATTTATATTATTCAATTTTGGAAGTATCATGTAAAATATTGCTCTATTCTTGGTTTGGGTAAACAATTCATCTTCCCACAGGTAACCATGCGGCCTACTTTAGTGTATAGGGGTAAGTCACACATGTTTCACATGGTTTCAGAAACAATGAGGATACTATACGATAGATTATTTTCAATTGGACAGTGGAAACCACATGAAAAGAACATGGTTTGGAAAACCAAGTGACTAATCCATGCGGGAAACCTAGTTTCATAAAATATTGAAAATCTAACATTTAATCAGTGTTTTATTAAACCAATTTCAGGATTTTGTTCCCCTGATCGGAATAAGAGAACCAGGGGTCCTCCATGCTACTCTTTTTCATTCCTTCCATTTTTCATTCCCCTTGAATTTTCTATGGTATGATTCATTTGGATTTGGTCATTTTCTATTCCAATTTCCCATATCTCTTAAGACCTTCATCTCTTTTGGTTGATTTTATCTCCTAACTAAACTATATATGAAATATATGATTTTACTATTGTTTTCACTGATGTTAGGGTGTGCAGATTGGGTCTCGAGTTTGGATCTTCCTACTCTTAGGGTTTTTTTACATTCATACATCACATAGTTAAGTGTTTCCATCTATTTCCTTTCTGAAAAATTCCATTTACTACTTTGAAATTAAATAAAAATTTATAAATGTTTTTCTCATGCTTGTGATGTGTTTTTTTTGTTTTATTTTGGGTATTTTTTGGTGTAATTTGGTAAAAATGGGTTTTAAGGAATATATTTAATAATTATTTTGTTTATATGCACTCAAAATATTTGATAAAATTATAAATATCCATTTTGATGAAATTATGTATCTTTTTCCTAGGTTTGGTATAGTAATGTTTTAATGACATGGGTTTATTTTGATATGATCCCATTGTGTTGTTAATAGTGATTATTATGGTCTGGAACATTTGTGTGGCCTGTGTGATAGTATTCGATAATGTGTGGTTTGTTTAAAGAATGTGATTGGGTAATTTTTTGGATGATTGTGGTGTTCCATTAGATGTGGTCACATCTATGTGTTCTTGATATGCACACATGGATGTGTTCACAAATGAAAATGGTCATAGATGATCTTTCTAAACATAAAACCTCATTTTTCAAAACACATATTTCTCATCCTGTTATCCTTATTCGAACAATTGATGTTATATTAAGTATCCCTCAGTTTCTAATGAGTTTGATGTTTTTTAAAGTGTTATTATCAAAAGTATGTCGCATTTGGTACCTTATTAAAGTGTGTTGGATTCTAAATCATTTTAAATCATTTTTTACACAATCATAAACGTTTTGTGCTTTCAATTTGTCATGATGTGGAATTGTAAATGGAATCATATTTGAAATATAAAGGCATGTTTGGTTGGGTTCACACACAAGTAGTGTTTTATGTTGTTTTGGAAATGGTAAGAAATGTTTTTTTGTTATATATTGTAATTGATAGTTTTAAAGATTCATGTTAAATATTATAGTTTTGTCAAAATAAATTTTGGTATTTGAAGTACAAATGTTGGGTGGACATCATAGCATGTTAGAAGAAATGTTTTTCAAGATATTATAATGAGACAGCCCGGTTGGATCTTTTGAATGGAATTTTTTGAGATGGGAATGCTATGATGGATTTACTAATAGTGTGTAATCTCATAGGATGTGTCGATTTTTTGGCGATATGAATTGCAGTGGTAGTAGATAAGTTGTGTCATACATGCGAGGGAATCATCCATTCAATATGTACTATTTTCATGTGATTTATGGGTGATATTTAGAGGTTCCAGTGTCAATTTATGATCATCCTTTATGATGAGGATTTTCACCACATGGATTTTTTTGTAGGCATGGTGTAATTTTTCCATTCAATTGGATATTAAGATGACCATTGAGTAATTGACTATGTAGTTGCATCATACACCAGTAGGTGAGTCAGACCTGAGTATGTACAAGGATCACTCTAGATGTGTTTAGGGACTTCCAATGGTTGTTATATACAGTTTCATATTTACATTCTTCTTCACTTTGTTTCCTAGGTACACATCCTGATTGTATTTAGATTGACACAGATTTCTTTTTTTGGATTTTTGTTGGGGAAATTTGTTTAAAAATATTATCTAACTTGAAAATAGTGAGGTTGTGTGTTTGTATTTTGAAAAATGGAAATATATATTTATTTATTAAAATTAGAAAAAACTATTTTTATACAGGTATTTGAAGTTAGTGTAATTTTACAGTTTTTTTGGAATGGAAAAACATAGATTCTTTTCTGATTACCTACTCAGTTGTGCATTTCACACATTACTTGTACCATTTCATCTTGGTAGACCCATGTTGTTTTGCAGGTTTGGGGGTGTTGTCCATGTGATTTCCATTGAAGCAGCCGAGTCTTGAGGTTGGTGGACACAAAAAGGACAGAGTGATATCATGTAATGTGAATCTTTCTTGGGTTTAAAATTTTATTTTTTAGAATATATATGTAGATCATGTTTATCTATTTATTTAGATTATATTTTTGTTTTCACTTTATCTTATTCTTTTTTTTCTTATTTAATCTTATTTTATTGTGTTTAATCATTCCATTAGAATTTAAATTAATGCTCTATGATACTGACTGACTAGTGGGGATCAAGAACGCCTTATGGGTCGTGACATGGATTGATCTGGTAGATGGGTTGGATGAAAACCCATCATTTTTTGTGGCATTTCTAAACTAAAACATAGAAATTTTCATTGGTACCCAATGTAATCACTAGAATGGAGTGAGTAAAACTCTACAGGACACCGCCAATGGTGTCTACAAAATATCCAATTTAATTACATAGTTTATGCATGTTTAAAATGATTAGAAGATAAATAGAAGACAAATTGGGTTCAATTAAATCACATTATTCACATTAAAAATTTCATTATTTATCTAGCGGTTAGGAAATTAATTTATTACACTACATGAAATGTAGATATAATATTATGCATAAGGTATGATTTATGATCCATATATCATGAGGGAAAACATGTCACAGTAATTTACATCACACTAACATTGGTACCTCTGTCCATGTATTCCCATCCAACAAAACCACTAAGGGCCTAGATACTCAGTCTGACTCCCCAACCCATTCATTCTAGGGTGTATTTTAGGGCCTTAGACATACTGAAAACGTTATATGAACCTAATATATATTCCCACACACCATCAATCCTTGTGCACATTCTATAATAACCATACATTATACAATCCATTTCATCAAAACATAATTTGGAAATACCCATATAATTCAACATTCATAGTTCATTAAAAACATAAACCATCATTATGCCTTAACCCACTCCACATTCTATATTTTATTCATTAACTAACTTACATATTTACATTATAACCCCTAATCAATTTTACACATTCACATTAATTCATTTTACCGATTCATAATATTCAAAACAATGCCTTATTCCATGTTAACAATTAGATATAATTTCCTTTTTCCATTTCATAACCCCATCCAACATGTTATCAAAATTTCCAAGGGCTATACTTCACTTCAAATCAATTCAATGCATAACATTACCATTTTCATTGTGTGGGTAAGGGAACACCTAGTGGGTGGACCTATAACATGTCTAGTCAACCTCAACTCATCCCCAAGTGATCATGAGGTGTTCAATTCATAATTTAACATAACAATTTACCAAATCATGTTAAAGGCCACAATATCAAAATTGTATAACACCATAGTACAACCAAATACACATAAAAAATAATCAAGGTTTTGGTGAATAACATGCAGTCCACCTTCCTCGATTCCTAAAAGAACAACATTCTCAACCATATCGTGTGATTAGAATCCAAAAAACACCATGATTCCATGATCAATGTTCTTCTAGAAAAATATGGTTTTAGGGATTTTATGGAATAAAAAAATATATTAAAATCCACTATCTATAAAATGGAGGAAAGAGACAAGAAACATTGATTATTAAAAAAACCACTAAAAACTACTTCAAAACTGGAGAATGACCCTTGAGAAATTTGGGGGTTTTGGTTATTCATTATTGTTGATGGTGAAGAAATGAGGAGGAAAAATTGGGTATAACACATAAATTATGAAGAGGAGAAATGAAAAAAATTCAACTTTGAATGAGCACCATGGTCTTCTCACATATTTTTCCAAACCATGCGACAATCGTGCTCCATCCATAGTCCAAAAGGGTTATATCACACATTTACATAGGGTGACCTACAAGGTTTAACAAATCCTCACGATCCAGGTAGAATTTCCCTTCCAAACCCACATGGATTTTCCTTACCCTAACATGGTTTCATCGATGCTCTACCACCTACCACATGACTATTATGGGTTGGGCATTGTGTTTCTCTTAACTGTGCACCAACCGTGGAACATGAACTAGACCACTATTTTACCCTTCATACATGTCTTGAACCCGCTAAAAACCCCTAAACATCTTTATAAACCCATTATAATTTCTTTAACCAAAAATATTTTATTTAAAATAGAGTTCAAATATGTATTGTAACGACCCAAACATTTGAATAAATTTTGATTCCAAGTTGTGTGTGTTATTTTATTGTCTACAAAATTGTATCCCTAATGTAATGATGTGAGTATAATTATAGTGATCCCATTGGGTTTCAACTGTTATACCATTGTTGGATAATATAATCATTGGAAACTAAACTCTTAATGTTATGATTATTTTTAATAAATACACATGATTTTGGTTAATTAATATAGAAATAAGAGTGGATGGCCTCATCGAGTAGACTCGGTCCATATGAAGTCTGTCTATCAGAGCATGGGAAGGAGGTGGCTTCACTGGGAATTGCTCATGACCAAGCCAAATCAGAACTCCAACATGTGTTGCTTGAACGAATTCACCTAAGGGAGAAGTGCAAGCTTATATAAATTACAACTCGGGTGATTCTATTAGAGAAGTCATAAGATTCTATCAACATAGCTCACCTTACACATTGGTCATATGCTGGTGTTTTAAGGGGCTATTTAATGATACCTTAGTTACTTGTGTAAGACATTTGTATAAGTAAAATTTTTATTTCATATTATGGAAAAGATGGTTACATTCAATTATCCAGATAAATGTAGGCTGAATTTGTAGTTCCATATTACTAATGAATTTGGGAAGAAAATGTTATTTTGAAATTTTAATTTAAAAATTAAATAATTTATAATGTGAAATAATTTTCAAAAAATGGTCTCCTATATGTTTTGATATTTATTATGTCATAAATATTTTATTTATGTTCTTTTAATTAATTTAATAATTTATAATGAAATTTAATCATTATAAAATACTATCATAAATTGTTACTTTATTTTCTTATGGTTATACAATAACTTTATGGGAACTTGATTACTTTTTCAAGGTGTTACAAGACAAGTTATGGTTTTAGTGTTGTTTTTGAATAAATAATGATTTTATTTAAAAACTAAAATAACAATATTTAGTATTTTTTTTTATAAAATGGAGTTCATTTTTTAATTTAGAGCATATATATGAGGTTAGGGTGAATTTTTGGTATTTTTATGAAACAGTTGAATTTTCGGTGAGTAGAAAAAATACAGTTTTGAGTTTCTATTGCTTAATGACATCATTAATGATGTAATCACGATGTAATAAATCTGGTAGACTTGTGAATAGTCTGATATGTTATGACGTGTCCCAGGTGGAAAATACCATGGGAAAGCCGATGGTTTTGAAAATACCCCCAATGAGGTGTCTATTGGAAATTAATTAAATATTGCATCCCTTTTTCTATAAATATCAAGCCATTACATCATTCCATTCATTCAAAAATCACTATCAACAATGATCTGATCTTCTAACCTAAAAAAGTGTCATCCCTAGGTGCCCTCAATCCCCCCAAGGTCCCAACTTTCGATCTTTCGAAGTCACTCTTCAAGGTAAGGGAATTGTTGACCCTCTTGTTTTATGTCATGACTTCCTTTATAATATGTTTTATTGTTTCCATATTATTTTTTTGGGATTTTTTTTTATATTCTTATTACAATACATATCATTTAAAAATGATGAGATACCCTCTCCACTCCAATCAATTTATTTTTTGGAATTTCTATGTGACGTCATTTGGCTGCCGAATTTTCGTAAAATAAATTACATCTTCTATTTTATTTCAAGTTTCCTTTCAATGTGGTATGTCATAAAAATATCCATACCATGGTATTATTTATATTTTATTCTATCGTTATACAATATTATATGTTTTTTTTAGCGGTTAACCCTTGTCCCCTATCTTTTTTTTGTTTTCTAAAACCATGTTATATTGATGTTATGCTGCAGACGTTTCGTCTCAAAATATATGTCGATCTCTCAACAAATTTACTTATCTTATTTATGTTACTAACCGGACCTATTTAGTCCTTACAGGTGTTCAGAAATACATAATAATTATATTCTTGATTCTGGAATTGACAAACATATAACCCTCACTCCATTTCTATGGGTTATAAATGACATAATGGTCTTATTTTTATACACTTTTAAAACGTCATGATTTTGATGTGAAACCCAATATTTTTACTCTATTTGGGTTATTTATGAAATTTATGATAATTATCTCTGTGGAGAACATGAAAGTAAAAAAAATTAAGGGTGTGCTCTGATAGAGCTCTAATGAATTTTGTAAAGAGTTTAATATATAGTGATGACATGTTTCATGATACCATGGTGAATAACCTTGGTAATTTTTATGAAAAATTGGGGATGAACCATGGTGAAAACTTCATGAATGTCTAAATTAAATGTTTTAGCCACATAATTAAGTTATAAAAACCGTTTTTTTAATATGAATTTCCTCTAATTCCATTTCTCATGTCACTATGTTTGTTACCATGTTCTTATTGATTTCACAAGTAAAATAATTCCCTTTCGTTACTCACTGGGCCTTCTGCACACCCATTCCTTTGATGTATGTCTCCATGTTATGTGATTAAATACATTTTATTTGGAAGAACTTATGATGAAGACCTATAAGTGGATTTGAAGAAATTTTTATGTTTTCTTGTTTTATGTTCCCTATTTCCTAGACACTAGACTTTAAAGATCCTCTATTTGTAAAATGTAATGAAAAGTTATGTAATAAAAGGAGGGGTTCCATTGTTGGTATCAAAGGTTAGTTTGTTTTTTATGGAAATTATGATATGATATCTTTTGGAAGAACCATATAGAAAATCTTAAATATAAGAAAACTTCCTGGTATTTTGGTGTGTATTGATTATGTTGTTTATCAAGAAAATACATTCCTATCTAGAAATGAGAACGTAGAGACGGATCTAGAACAGATGTACCTATTAGTGAAAACACTAACAAAGAGATTGGGGCAAGACCTGGGGTATCCCAGTACACAACAGTAGGCCATGAAACACTCTTGGTTACTCTATTCATCTAATTCATAAATCAGCCTTAGAAACGGCCAAGGGAACAATGACATACTTTTCCTATCACAACGGATGATGTTGAAGAAAAAATGATGTGGTGGAAGGTACTCATGTTGTTCTCTCAAATATATCAAGTACGTTTTTTGATTCTGGTTCTACGCATTCCTTTATTTCATCCATGTTTTCAATGAATTTATAATCAAACCCTTATTTTCTAAATGTATAGCTATCATTAAAGACATTAGGAGGGATTGACCATGAATTGTCAGTGTTTAGAAACTATAGTATTTACTTTTGTGATCACAAAGTTATCGAAAATCTTGTAGTCACTCACATGCTGGGATTTAACATTATACTAAGGATGTATTGGCTCTCAAAGTATAATTCTATATTCAAATTAAGAAGCATGGAAATCTTAGTAGACTCAAATGGAAAACCTACAGTTTACTTCCAAGGAGAGTTATCTCGACTTTATCTATGTCTAGAAGAAACTCCTATATCTTTATTTATAGAGTTGAACTGTGATGGAGTAGAAGGAGAAGAGTGTTAAAAAATATAAAAATTCCACATCATCAAGGAATACGTTAACATGTTTCATAAGTATTTTCCCAGTCATCCTAAGAAAAAGAGGTAGAGTTCTCCATTGAACTCATACGTGGATATTATTCGATATCAAAAATTGTTATAGGATTGAAGATGTGTAGCTGGAGGAATTAATGAAGAAACTCCAAGATCTTTTGGAGAAGGGTTTTATCCAACCAAGTGTGTCTCCTTGGTGAGAACTAGTTCTCTTTGTGAAGAATAAGCATGAATCAATATAGTTGTGTATTGATTATAGATAACTGAATGGGAACACAATGTAGATCATATACCCACTTCCAAGAATTTATAACTTATTTGACAAATATTGTGGGGATTAATTATTCTCTAGGATTGATTTTTTATATGGTTATCTTCAATTGAGGGTGAAGAAATAATATATTCTAGAAACTGACTTCTGATCAAGATATGGGCATTATGAGTTTGTTGTTATTCCCTTCATACTGACTAATGCACCTACTATATTTATGAATTAGATGAATAGAGTCTTTAAGGACTACTTTGATAACATTTTTGTAGTTTTCATTGATAATATTCTAATATATTCCAAATGTCGTGAGGAGCATGTAGATCATGAAAAGGTTATTTTGAAAACTCTACAGAAGGAGAGGCTTTTTTGTAAGTTAAACTAATCTGAATTTTTGTTGAAACAAGTTTCTTTCATGGAGAACACTTTAACTAATGAATATATCATAGTTTATGGTACAAAGATAAAAGTTTTAGAGTAGTTTCCATAGCCTACACAAAATAATTGAGATTCATAGATTAAATTCATTAACAAGATATTATATGTGGTTTTTGAAAAAATGTTCATGACTTTTTTATCTATTATACATGTTAACATGAACGAGGTCATGTACATATGAGAAAAGGATCATGATGAATGTTTCCAAGAGCCGATGAAAAGATTGGTTACTGGACCCAAGATAACTCTTCCCTCATTTGGTTAAAGATATGTTATTTTTAGTGATGAATCATTGATAGGTCTTGTGTGAATCCTCATGAAAAATGACAAATTCATTTCTTATGCATCTCGATATTTGAAGACACATGAGAAGTATTATCCTATGCATAATCTGGAGATGTATGCGGTCGTTTTTGCTTTGAATATATGGATGCACAATATTTAGGGGGATAAATGTGATATATACACTAACCATAAATATTTGAAGTATATTTTCACAAAAAAATAATTTAACCTGAGACAAAGGAGATGGTTGGAACTTATTAAAGACAATGATTGTTAAATTCATTATCATCTGAAAAGAGAAAACAAAGTCGCTGATGCATTAAGTTGGAAAAAACCAATATTTCATTCCATTATAAGGATTCAAAGAGATCCTTTTTTAAATGACATAGTAAATCTAGACATGTGAATTATATGGTAAGGGACATCATCAACCCAAACCCAAATTATTTATCAATTCTCATTAAAATATAAGATCAATAATTCTCAAAAAGAATATCCTTTCTTATAGAAGAAGATTGGGGCTGTGAAATATGGGAGTATTACTTAGTTCAATATCGATCAAGAAGGTCTAATGAAATTTACAAAAAGAGTATGTGTTCCATATATTCTGTAAATAATGAAGAAGCTGATGGATGAATTTCATATCTCTACTTTCTCTATACAACCAGGAAACACCAAAATGTATAGAGACCTTTATGATCATTATTGGTGGGATAATATGATAAGAGAGATTGCTGACTACACTTCATCGTGACAGGTATTTTTTCAAGTGAAGGTATAGGAACAACTTCATAAAGGGGTAGTGAAACCACTACCAATACCAGCATGGAAGTGGGGCAATATCACTATGGAATTCGTCACTTATCTCCTAAGAACATCAACAGGAAACAATGTGATATGGGTTATTGTGGACAGTCTCACAAAGACTAACCATTTTATCTCTATTCCGGATGATTTTTCTCTTGATCAACATGGTAGGATTTATGTGAATGAAGTTGTATGGATTCATGGAGTTCCACTTTTTATCATATCTAATCATGATCCAAGATTCACATCAAAACTTTGGAGAAGTTTTCAACATGCTTTGAGTACTGAATTGAATTTTAGTATAGCTGATCACCCCCAAACTGGTTTCCAATATGAAAGGACTATTAAAACACTCAAGGACGTGCTAAGAACTTTCTCAGTGGAATTGAAGGATGGATAGGATCAAGATACCCCTTTAGATTTGTTCACTTACTACAAAAGCTTCCACTCAAGAATTCTAATGGAACCCTATGAAGATCAATATGGTAAGCGATGTAGAAATCCATCTTGTTGGCATGTATCTAGTGAGAGAAAGATTCTTGGGCCTGATCTTGTGCAAGAGAAGACTGAAATGGTCCATGTCATCCAACAACACATTAAGGATTCTCTGAGTTGTGAAAAGAGCTATGCTGAAAACTGTCGAAGGGACTTGGAGTTTGATGTTGGTGATAATGATGTTCTTCAGATTTCACCTTGTAAGAGAGTCATGAGGTTTTGGAAGAATGGTATGATCTTCCCCATGTACATTAAAAACTATGAAATCCTTGACCGCGTAGGAGAAGTGTCTTATCATCTTGCACTTTGTTCGAATCTAGAACATGTTCATGATGTCTTCCACGTATCCCTCTTAAGGAAGTATATACTTGACCCTTCACATGTAAAAAATCCAGAGGTGGTACAACTAGAACATGGCCTCTCATATGATGAGTAGCCAGTGGAGATATTGGATTGTAGAGACAAGTTTCTACGCAACTTGACTACCCGCCTTGTTAATGTGTTGTGGAGGAACCACAAATGCGAAGAAGCCACATGGGAACCAAAATATTCTATGAGACCGAAGTACCCACACCTTTTCTCATTTGAGGGTATGAGTTAAAATTTTGAGGATGAAATTTCTTAAGGGGGGAATAATGTAATGACCTGAACATTTGAATAAATTTTGATTCCCACATTTGTGAGTTATTTTAAAAAAAAAATTATCCAGTAGACTTGGGCGGTACAAAGCCCATCTGTCAGAGCGTGAGAAAGAGGTGGCTTTACTGGGATTTTCTCTTGACCAAGCCCAAGGAGTTCTACGTAATGCGAATTTTTAACAACTGTCCTGAGTGAGAAGTTCCAGCTAATAGAAATTACCAATCAGGTAATGTTGTCTGAGACGCCCCTATATTTTATCACCATAGCACACCTTACACTTTGGTCCTATGCAACTATTTTTAGGGGCTATGTAATGAGACCTTATTGACATGTGTAAACATTTTGTATAATTAAAATTGTTATTTATTATTATATAAATGTTGGTGAATTTCAAATATCTAGATAAATGTAAGATAAATATAAAGTTCCATATTGCTAATGAATTTGGGAAAAAAGTGTATTTTAAAATATTAATGCAAACATTAAATAATTAATAATGTGAAATGATTTTCATAAAATGGTCTTCTACAGTTATAATTAGTATGAAATTTAGAGTCTAACAAGATCAACATAATTTTTTGTTAATACTAACGTGTGAATAGTAACATACCCTTTTTAATAGTAATGAATAGTAATGAATAGTAAATTGGCCAAAAATAGAAATTTTTCTAATGAAGGTATAAATACAATTTAGATATCTTAAAAGTGAAAAAAAGATAATAGTATATGTTTAAATATTTTTGTATGTTATAAAAATTTTATTTACGATTTTATAATTAATTTAATAATTTTAAATGAAAATATATTTTCATAAGATGTAGTCATAAATTGTTTCTTTTCTGACTTATAGTTATTCGATAATTTTATGGTACCTTGATTACCTTTTCACATTGTTACAATACAAATGATAGTTTTAGAGTTGTTTTTTAAATAATTATGATTTTATTTAAAAATTAAATTAAAATTATTTAAAAAATTATTTTCATAAAATGGAGTTCATTTTTACATTCATAGCGTTGATATTTGTTTAGGGTACAATTTTGGGATTTGTTTGAAAGAGTTGAATTTTTAGTGAATAGTAAAAATTCAGTTTTGAGTTTAGGGTGTTTAATGAAATATTTAGTGTTTTAATCATGATGTAATAGATATTTTCTAGTTTTGAATTGTAATATATGTTATGAGGTGACCCAATTGGACAATAACGTGGTCAAGCCCATGGTTTTGAAAATACCACTGATGGTGTGTCCATGGGAAATTAATTAAATATTCCATCACTTTTTCTATAAATACCAAGTCATTCCCCCATTCCATTAATTAAAAAATCCTTCTCAAAAAATATATAATAGTTTTAACTCACAAGGAGACCTCCCAAAGTTCCATCAAGCCCCCCAAGGTCCCACCATCGAGATTTCGTAGTCACTTTTTCGGGTAAAGGAACAGTTCACCCTCCTCATTTATGTCAGGACTTCCTTTATGTTATTTCTTCATGATTTCATCGTATTATAATGGGGTATGTTATTATTTATCTTTATTAATATCCATTTAAATTACAAATGAGTTGATACTCTATCTAGTTTCATCAATTGATTTTTCAGAATTTTTATGTGACGCCGTTAGGAAGAAAAAGTTTCGTAAAATAAATTGAATCTTCTCTTTTCTTTCATATTTTATTTCCATGTGGTATATTATTCAAATGTCCATAACATGATTTTATTTATATTTCATTCTGTCAGTATAAAGTATTATTTGTTAATTATGAGTTGTTTACCCTTGTCCGATATCATTTTATTATTTTCTAAAATAATGTTATATTGTCGTTATGTTGTAGATTGTTCCTCTCAAAAGTTTTTTCCCTTTCTCCAAATAACATATTTTATATTATTTATGTGAATACCCAAACATATTTCCTATCTATGGGTGTTAATAAATACATAAAAAAATCTTGATTCTAGAATTGACATACATATAACCTTCACTCCCTTTCCATGGGTTATAAATGACATAATGGTCTTATTTTTAAGCACTTTTAAAATCTCATGATTTTGGAGTGAAACAAATTTCTTTTAATCTATTTGGGTTATTTATGAAATTTAAGATTATTATTTATATGGATCACAGGAATGTAATGAAAAATTCAGTGTGTGCCCTGATAGCGGTCTAATTCATTAGGAAAATAATTTAATCTCTAGAGATGACAAGTTTCACGACACGTTGGTGAATAACTTTAGTAAATTTTTGGACACATTGGGGATGAACCTTGGTGATATGTTAATTACTGTCTAAATTAACTATTGTGTCCAAATAATCAAGTTATGATTAATGTTAATTTTATTATTATATTCCTTTACTCACATTTCTCATGTCTTTATGTTTTCTACCATGTTCTTATTGATTTCACATGTAAAATAATTCCCTTGATTTCCTTACTAGCACTTCTACTCACCCATTCCTTTGATTTATGTCTCCAGGTTATGAAATGCTATAGTTTAACTTACGATGAAGTTATGATGAGGCCTTACAAGTGGATTAGAAGAAAATTTTATTTTTTCATGTTTTATGTTCCTAATTACCAAGACATTAGATTTCAAAGATCCTCTATTTGTAAAATCTAAGGAAACGTTATGTAAAAAAATCGTGGATTCTATAAGTATTTACCTCACTTGAAGCCCAGGGACTTAAATTTTGTTAAAAATAGTTTAAATCTGTGTAATTTCGTGTTATTTATGGGATTATGATGGGAAATATTTGGTGATAACCCTAGGGAAGTGTATAAGGTTATGGATTATTGATGAAAATATATATTTTAATTTTTGATAAATATATAATTTTTGGGTTACTAGAAATTACCTAACTATATCAATGCTAGAAGTTGGCATGGACCTGGACTAGTTGTACAAAGTGGAAATATGGTGAATGTTTATATAATCGATCATCACTAAGTACAATAAAATGATCCTTTCTATATGCCTTATTTGAAACTCCCCGATGATATATGTCTGAAATTCAAAAATAATTATTTGAACCATTATTAGTTGCTCGAAATAAATGATTAGTTTGAAATCATAAAAGAACGTTACCAGGGAAATGCTAGATTGAAGCCTATATAGTCATAATCATGATATTCTTAACATTTATTTATTATTCATTATATGATTATAATTTTACCCATTGGTATGTAAATGAATTATCATCCCTTTCCTTTTATACATTTTATTAATTGAATTGAAATCGGAGAAATAAGGCTAACAACCAATGAGATAAGAAATTTAATTATTTCCATAATGGGATGACTAAAATATTGGAAAAATTAGTTTGAAATCTTATGATAATGAAGAATGAAATATCTATTATTATCAACTAGAACATTGGTTAATTTAAATGAACATTAGAGAATAGAAGGATGGTGTATTATAGAAGATAATGATTTATTGATGATAATGAAAAGAATAATTAATTTCCTACATGCCAAAAATATGTTAAGGGGAACCATGAATAATTCATTATAAAAATTTTTGACTCTGTATGTGTGGTAAAATATGTTGAAAATTAGTTAATTACTGAATGAAAATGAGGTTCCTAATTAAAATGATATAGAAACCCTAGTTTTCATATATTACGTTTACATCTTATTAGTGATGCAAAATATAAAAACATTACACATCAAGGATCCAAAGGATGACTATATTTCAAAAACTAGTATCATAAATAACATTTAAAACACAATATAATTATTGAATTTTTTCACCTCTAGCTTCTTACTGGATCATGAATTCTACATAGTAAATTTAGTCACCTGAGGATATACATAAAAAAGGGGTGAGCTAAAAAAAATAGTACAAGGACAGATAAAAACATTAAACAATATAACATGGGATAAGAATAATCATTATCATAATAATATATTTATAAGATAATAATCATGATAGAAAACATTATGAGAATACTTAGAATGTGGTAATGTATAAAAACAAAACAACATGCCATAGTGGTCAACAACCACACAAAGTTGTGAACACAGCTAGATAATGTTCAAAAAACATTTGAAATTAACTCATGAGATTCATCACATTACCAAATTCATTGTAGCACTATATAATTTGGGGTTCACCCATCACATTACATAATGCATTACAGCACAATATAATTCCGAGTTCACCCATCCCATTAAAACATTCATATTGAGCTATATAATTCTGGGTGCACCCATCACTTCATAAAATTTTAATTATCATGCATTCCACATAGAACATATATGAAAATAAATAAATCATTCAAGGGAAATTTTTTCATCTCATAATATCACTTTCAATAACGGTGGTTTCCCAATTGAAAGAGGTGATAACATACAAGATACAAGAACCATACTCCTATAGTGAGAGGTAAAATGTGTGTTTTTAAAGAAAAAATATTTTGAAAAAAATTGTGTTTGAAATAAACTCCTTTGTAAATAATTTATATCGCAGAAAATTTAAGATAATTTTATAAAAATGGTTTTTAATGAGTAATCATATTGAAAATGGAGTGAAAGATAGTGAACCAAAAGAAAGATTGTTGGGTTCGAGAATTTCACCTTACCTATTATCTGAACACATTCATCACTTTAATGTCCTTTATTATAAAATTAGATTCATTAATTTGAAACTCAAGAACCTTTTATACATTATTTTTATTCATTATGGCTTAATAATTTACTTCAAGGGTATTTTGGTGAGTTATAGTGTTTATGTTCATTGTCTAGGAGTGTTCATTTTCTTTTTTTTTCATGAATAGTTCACTTGTATTCATGGATGGATGTTTGCATGAAAAGAGTATAAAAAATAATTGTTAATATATAATATTAGTGAAATCTCATAGGTACGAATGATGGATTTCTTTATAAAACATGAGGAATAATCAATATATATTATTTTAATGATTAATGCTTGAATCAATTTGGCCGTATTGCTCATAGTGAACATGATTGTATTATTATTTTATAAAATGAATGTATAAGGATTAAAAAAATTAAAAAAAAATATAAAATAAACATATTATGTTTTGGATAAACCATTAAAATGGTTTCATGACCAATATAGAATATTTCAATGAAAATTGAAAACCCATCATCCTGGAAAGTGATAATTCATCAAAACTCGGACGATATTTTAATTTATAGTATTAAAGGATGGGGAAAGTGAGATTATGATAAACTATTCCAGTATAATAATAAAATTCCATTACATGTATGTTACAAGAGTTATCATACCATTTGGGTGAAGGTAGGTGATGAGAGAAAAAAATAACAAGAAAGGAAATAAAAGAATCACAAGGAGGAATTTACCTCTTGAGTTTAACTCCTTTGAGATAGTCTTTAGGGAAGTGGTTTTGGTATTTTTATCAGACCATGGGCTTCTACATGTAGGTTGGAAGATGTTTTTTGGGTATAATTGTTACATGGAAGGTATCTTGAGATATGTAATGAAATGATGGTGTGATGGGTGGTATTTATAGTGGATAGGAGAGAGGTTTCCACAATACACTAGTGCAGAAAACGTTATTTACGTCACCATTTTTTACATCTGTTATATATAACCGACGTGATAATCTGTGAAACGTGGTTTTTTATGTCGGTTATTTCATAACCGATGTAACAAATGCAGTGACTAGATTTTGAACGTCGGTTATTTTAATAACCGACGTTACAAATCGCGCGTGTTTGGTTTTTACGTCAGTTATAAATTAACCGACGTTAAAACTCAAAGCGCGGGGTTTTTTACATTGGTTATTTTATAACTGACGTAAAAAACCAAAGCTTTGGTGGGTTTTTACGTCGGTTATCAAATACCCAACGTAAAAAACCCCCCACGCTTTGTTTTTTTAGCTCAGTTATTTTATAACTGACATAAAAAACGAGATATCTAGGAGTTTTTTACGTTGGTTATGTTATAACCGACGTAAAAACCCAAAGAACGGGGGGTTTTTTAAGTCGGTTATTTGATAACCAACGTAAAAAACCCCCAGTTCTTTGTTTTTTTATTTCGTTTTTAAAATAACCGACATTATAAATTTAAAAAATAGTTTATAACGTCGGTTATTATATAACCAACGTTGAAAAAAATTTAAAAAATTAAAGCCCAGTGGACTATCATTTACTATTTTTCGATTGACAGTCCGCCTGCTGATCTCTCTCGCGTGGTAAAACCTAATTGGATCATTGATCGACCTTCGTTAAACTCATTTTGGCTTCATCGTTTATCTTCTTTACTCCTCTCGGATCTATCATCTCAACTCGCAACACTCAAGTAAGCCTTCCACGAATTTATTTCGTTCGTTTTTTTTTCACGGATAGTCTATAATTATGTTTTGCGATTTTTTTGATTAAACTATGTTAGATTATTCCATTTTGAACCCTTTTACATCTTTTTGAATATCGTTGGCTTTTTATTTCCTAACCATCCACTATGAATACCATGTTTTCTATTCCTTTGATTGAAGGGTGTTCAACAACATATCATAGATAAAATGATTGAGAAAATTATTTACTAAACTATATACTCATTATTTATATGGTTTCAATACCATATAATCATTGAATGGTATCTACCAAGAAATTTATTTAGTATCATTTGGAACCCGTTTATATTACATGGGATTATCATGTTTATTGATTGAACTATAAATTTTTTATTTATATGATTCCATTTTAAATGGATATTAAACCCATTTTTTCCATGTATTCTTTGTGATATAATGATTATTGATTTTATATCTCACTCATACATATGGATTTTGATGGGTGGGGTCATATATCATCAACCACTTCATTGATTTTTTTTATATCTCATAAGATAGTAAGGTGTGGATATAATGAGTTTGTTCAAAATGGCATGGGAATAATATTTTTTCACACATGTTAATGTGTGGACATAATGTGTGGACATAATGAGTTTATTTGATGTAGGTTTTCATTTTTGATGGATTACTTCATAAAGTGGTCTCAGTTCATTTGATTTTCTGTTCCCTTTGACACCATCCCCCCTTAATGTCTATGATCTCCCATTGCCATGTTTTTCTCTAATTGTTCTCTCATACACCTTTTGGATTTGATGGTTGATTACAAACATATTTATTCAAATATTTAAGCTGGATTGTATGAATTTCTTAGGATTATATTGCTGTTTTATTCCACTTTATTTACTATTCTATACAATACTAAGACCCTTTCTAGTAAGAAAAATTCATAAAAAATATGATTAGACACTTCATCATATTTCATGAAATGTTTTTTTAAAAAATATGTTATATCAAAGATGTGGAAACAGGTGGTGTCCATGGGGGGTGTCCAAGGGGGTGGGTGGGTGTGAGTGGTTGTCCACGTGGGTGGGGGCCTGTCCATAGGGTTTTGGGGGTTGTCCGGTGGGGTGGGGGGCTGTCCAGAGGGTTGGGTGTATCCAGGGGGGTGTTCAAGGGGCATGGGTGGGGGGTGGTGTCCAGGAGGGGTGGGGGGTGCTGTCTAGAGGGGTGGGGGGATTTCTGGAGGGTTGGGGGTGTCCAGGGGTGGTCCAAGGGGGTGGGTGGGTGTGGGGGGCTGTCCAAGGGGGTGGGGGCCTGTCTAGAGGGTTTTGGGGATTGTCCTGGGGGTGGGGGTGATTCGCAGGTTTACTCCATTTTCTCCAATTTTCTGTTAACTATGTAGGCGTCATGGTTTTCTTTGATTCAATGATATTTAAAACTGTTATATCTAACTATATTTGTTTTAAAAATAATATTCAAGAATATTTTTTGAAATACCCATAGATTTGTTTTATATTTTAAATTGTTTTACATTCAAATTATGATTTTTTTCATATAAAGGTATATTTGTCTTATTTTAAAAATATATATTTTTGTTGATATTTGTTATAGGTAATAATGAGTCGAAGTTGGATTATGGCGCATCGAATGAGAAATGAATTTGAGGAAGGTGTTGATGCCTTTTTGGAATTTTCAAAACGAAATGTTCCAAGTAGTGACATTTTTTTCTGTCTATGCCTGAAATGTTTGAATATGAAGAAGTTGAAAAGTATAGAGATAAAAGATCATCTGATTTGTCATGGTTTTAATCCGAGTTACAGCCCTTGGATTTGGAATGGTGAAACTGGACGGAATGTCACTAATGATGATGATTCGCAAGATGGTAACTCCGTTGGAATTGAAGAAATGATTCGCGATATTGTTGCAGAACAAATTGAGATAGAACTGACGGTTGAGCGTCTATATGGTGATGCTGAAAAACCAATATATCCTGGTTGTACAGATTTTACGGTTTTGTCGGCGGTGTTAAGATTGATTAACCTGAAGTCGAAACATGGATGGAGTGACAAAATTTTTACAGAGATGCTACAATTGATGAAAGACATTCTTCCAGAAGATAATGATCTTCCAGATTCACATTAAAAAGCCAAGAAAATATTTTTCCCGGTGGGATTGGGATACAGGAAAATACATGCCTGTCCGAATGACTACATTATATATTGGAAGGAATATGAATTTCTGTCAGAGTTTCCTAAATGTGGTACATCACGGTATAAGGTGAAAGAAAAATCACAGGCTGGTGTAGAGATTACAAAGCTCCCTTCAATGGTATTTGGTATCTTCCTATAATTAATTGTTTAAAACATTTATTTTCTAATTCACATGATGCATAATGGTTAAGACGGTAAGCTGAAGAGTGGGTATGTGATGGAAAAATACGTCATCCAGCTGATTGTCCACAATGGAAGAAAATTGATGCACAATATTCTACATTTGGAAATGAAATAAGAAATCTCAGACTAGGGTTGTGCACAAATGGAATGAATCCATACCGAACACTCAGTAGCACACATAGTTCATGGCCTGTTTTATTGGTAATTTACAACCTCTCTCCTGAAGTTTGTATGAAGCGCAAATATGTCATGTTGTGTACAATAATCTCTGGTCCAAAGCAACCTGGTAATGATATTGATGTTTACTTGTCACCGTTGATTGATGATTTGAAACTATTATGGACTGATGGTATTAGGGTGTATTATTCTTATAAAATGGAATATTTTCAACTGCATGCAGTGCTTCTGTTCACTATAAATGACTTCCCAGCATATGGAAATTTGTCTGGATACAGTGATAAAGGGCATAAAGCATGTCCAATTTGTGATCAACAGACGTCATAATGTCAATTGCATCATGGGAGGAAAACAGTGTACATGGGTCATCAAAAGATTTTGCCTATGGAACACCCTTATAGAAGACTAAAAAAGGCATTCAATGGCTCACAAGAATTTGATACTGCTCCAAAATCTTTATCCATGATCTGTATTTTGAGAGGGTGAAAAACCTTGACGTGACATTGGGAAAGACACAGAAATCTGGTATTGATAGACATATTTGGAAGAAAAGGTCAATTTTTTTGAGTTACCATATTGGAGGTATCATGAAGTTAAACATAATATTGATGTCATGAACGTGGAGAAGAATATCTATGATTCTTTGATTGAAACATTGTTAGATATTAAAGGAAATACTAAAGATGGGTTGAATTCAAGATTAGACTTACTATCAATGGGAATAAATTTGGAGATATCTCCCACTCCTAATGGAAGACGAACATTTCTTCCCCCGGCTTGTGATACATTATCGAAGAGGGAGAAAATTAGCTTCTGTCAGTGTCTTCATGATACCAAAGTGCCTCAAGGTTATTATTCTAATGTTAAAAAATTTGTCTCATTGAAGGAATTGAAGTTGATAAGTATGAAATCACATGATTGTCACGCCATGATGCAACAAATTCTACCAGTTGCATTGTGTGGAATATTGCTCATTCATGTCAGAAAGACTATAATGAAGTTGTGATATTTTTTCAATTCAATTTGTAACAAGGAGATTAATGTGAATGATTTGAACATTTTGGAAAAGGATGAAATTTTTATACTTTGTCAACTGGAAATGTATTTTCTCCAACTTTTTTTGATATAATGGTGCATTTAATGATTAATCTGGTTCGAGAAATAAAGCTTTGTGGACCTATATATCTTCGTTGGATGTATCCTTTTGAAAGGAAAATGAAAATATTAAAGGGGTAGGTTAAAAATCTATATCGACCTGAAGCATCCATTATTGAAAAGTATATTTCTGAGGAGGTAGCAGAGTTTTGTACGAGCTACATGGCTGCGGTGCAACACATAGGTTTTCCTCCATCTTGCCATGAACGAGTTAACAATAAGGTAAAGGGGATTCGCGGGTTGAAATTCAAATAATTGTCAGCTGAACAGATGAAGAAGTTAGAATCATACATCTTGAATAACATAGCTGATGCTCAACCGTATATCACATTTCATATTAATGAGTTGAAACAATGTCATCCAAATAAGAAAGAAATGTGGATTCTGAATGAGCACAACAAAACTTTTTTGTCATGGATTAAAAATACTTTTCTTGGTAGATCAGATGTATCCGAGACATTAAAATTGACAGTGGGTGGTCCATGTTTAAATTTGATAACATGGTCCGGTTATGAAATTAATGGTTATAAAATTCATACGAAATCTCAGGATAATAGAAGTGCAGTTTAGAATAGTGGTGTATCGGTGTTTACAGAAGCAATGCATTTTTCGTGTGCTAAGGACTAAAACCAAATTTCTGCATCAAGTACATATTATGGAGTGATTGAAGACATATGGGAGGTTGATTACTTTAAAATTAAAGTTCCCGTTTTTAACTGTAAATGGTTTAACGGTAACAAAAGTGTCAGACATGATGAATTTGGAATGACACTTGTTAATCTGAATAGATTGGAAGACACAGATGATTATTTTATACTGGAAACACTTACAAAACAAATTTTCTATGTAGTAGATCAATCAGATATGCAGTGGGCTGTTGTTTTAAAAGGGAAAAAACAATATGTTGGTGAGGATGAACTTGATGAATATGCTGATTTATGTGAGATCTCTACTTACATGGAAAGATTAACATAACATAATGATGATCATGTTGAAGACATAGTTGGTGCCATAAGAAATGATCACGACAATGGAATTTGGGAAAACAATCCATTTGTACATTCCTAAAATTACAGGTAACATATTATTATTTCTTGTTTACATTTATTTTTTACATAAATGTTAGATATTTTATGTTTTTTATTTATTAAAACATGTTTTAAAATAAAATAATTATATTTTTATGTTTGTTTTAAGTTTCTTTAGTTTACATTATCATGTTTATAACCATTACATGAATTATATATCTATTTTGTTTGTTCATTGACAATTACTTTACCATGTTTACCAGGTTTACCATTTTTACCATTTTTACCATCTTTACCATCTTTACCATATTTACCATTATTTAACATGCTTACCATATTACCAATGTGTACTATTATGTAACTTAGTACACTTTTAAATTTTCTGATTACAATAGTATTAAAATATTTGAATTTGTATATTTGTGAACTGACGTTTGTTTTTTTTATTTGAAGGATAATGACAGATCATTCAGATGATCAACCACATGATTCTGGAGAGGAGCATATTTCTAGTCATACCTCTGGGGATGAACATTCACATGCTCCTATTACGACAAAGATTTCAAAGGTTGGTAAACATGGGTGCACATGTTTACCAAAATTATCACTTGCCCGTATGCAGGATCAGAGGATAGTTGTTGAGTTTGATGATGATGATATTCCTAGAGGTCCGAAAGCAAAATCTTTTAAGAGTTTTGTAGCAACTCAGGCTAAGAGAAAAGTAAGAATTCTGTATGATGATTGGAGAAGTGTGGATAAAGAGATTATCTCTCAGTTGTGGGAGTCGATTTTGGTAAGATCTTTTGTCAATGTTTGACCATTCTTTTAATGTTTCTAGTATATATAATATGTTTAACCACTTCTTTATCAGATGACATTTGATATTCCTGACACTGGAGGAGTCAGGAAGAAATGCTTATAGTTGGCTTCCAGGAGATTGAGGGATTTCAAATCAACCCTCTCATCTGATTTCATTTATGGTCATAGGAGTCATGACAATCCATGTCGTATATATCCTTTTATAGATGAAGACACATGGAGACAATTTTTTGAAAGTAGAAGAAAAGAGTCATTTCTGGTAAGGGCAATGTAAACTTTTATGAACTTTATTTTATTAATGATTTTATTAATGTTTTGTTAATGATTTCTTATTCTCAAATTACAGAAAACAAGGAAAGATCATCAGGAGATCCACTCTAAAAATGTATACCCTCATAGTTTATCTCGGTGAGGGTATTCTTTATTGGAAGAACAAATGAGGGCGGAAATATTTCATCAAATAAGAGCTGAGTCTTCAAGCTCTGGAGAGGTGGCCCCTCCATCCCCTCCATCTAGACATGAAAAATGGAAGAGAGCTTGGAAGGTAAAAAAGGGAAATATCTTTCAGATGAATCAAGAATCGTAGCTGAGAGGATTGTAAGATATCTATTTAATTTATCTAAGTTAACTATTTTATTCATATAATTTCAATAATTACAGAAATGTTCAATTAATTAATACAGGACTCTCTTGAGGGGAAAAGTTCAGAGGGGACATTTACATCTACTGGGAGGGAAGATATTTTATTTTCAGCATTGGGAAGGCCCGAACATCCTGGTCGTGTAAGTGGATATCTGGCATGTGTATCAGTAAGAAACGTTTTGCCACGTTCTTCAACTTCTAACATTGAGGGGGTTTATAAAAAAAATAGAATCCTTGGAGGCTGATGTTCATAATATTAATGCGACGATGGTGGAAAAGATTAGAGTGTCAGTGCAGTTTATGATTATAGAAATGCAAAGGAAATTTCAGACTCCAGCTCCCACTCCTCCACCTCCCCCTACAGACCCCATTATTTATCCTCCACCTCCGTCAGTAGCTCCCACTCCCCCACCTCAGCCCGCGGACCCCATTTTTTATCCTATGCCTCTACCGCAACTTTCTACATATTGCGAGTTGTATGTTGATGATTCTCAACATCATATAGTAGCATATGGGTTGGTATATTGTATAGGAGATACAGTTCATCATCAACAATTAGAGGTCGAGAATCAGAGGGTTACTGTACATGATATTATAGATAGATCAGCTAGGGTACCAATACCTATAGATGAGGTGGCGACAGTTGGACAAAGTATTGTCCAATTTTTATTTTGGCTATCCAGACTTCTTCGAATAATTACCATAGAGGTATGAATGTTATATCTTTTCTTTTATTTTTTTATTAATGTTTTTTTATCATTTGAAAACTAATATATTTTTCAATTTTTTTTACAGGAATACTTCAAAGGTAAAGAAATACAGTATAGACCACAACAAAGACAAATGGCTATGACATCAGATAGAGATTCAAATGGTCTTTACATATTGTCAAGATATTCGCGTTTTTTGTTGGGTTATTATGAGTTTCCAATGGAAGCTCATGTTTGTGGACATGAAATAAGCGTGGAGATTATAAAAACTGATATCATGGAGCTTGTTGCTGGTGATAAGTTGGGCATCAACGTGGTGCAAATTTTTTCCATGTAAGTCTTACCACCTTTTCCCTGCGTTATATTTATTAAAAATGTATACTTATGTATGTTTTGTATTAGATATCTTTATAAAATTTGTGATAGGAATGAGCTGACATAAGTATATGGATTTTTGGACCCGCAATTGATTTCCCCTGAAGCATGTGCATTGAATGAAGAACAAATAATGGTTTATTTTGCTGAACGATTTGAAAAGAATATAATCACACAATGTTGGATGATGCCTTTTTTGTGAGAGGTAAGAAACACATTTCTCTCAAAGTGTTAATTATCTTTTAACATAAAAAACCACTAACGTTAAATTTCCATTTATCAGTGATCATTGGATGTTAAGGGTTTTTTGCCCAAGGGTGAAAGCTCTTTATTGGATATGCTCTGTCCATGGAGATGTACGGGAAAGTTTTAAGAATATATTGGAAAGGTAAGTTTCAATTTTTCAATAGTTTTATATATTATAATGAATTTTAAATTTACCCCATTCGTATTATTTTCTAACAGTACATGGGACTACTTTCGAAAAAACACATTGAAAAGAAATGCAAAGATCACATATGTAAATGCGAAGGTAAATTTCCCTTTATAATTTGTACTTTTTGATTTATTACATTAAAATAATATATTGAATTTACACTCATTCAAATAGAATTTTCATGAACAACAAGGCCTCATAGAATGCGGATATTATATGTTAAGATTTATTTATGAAATAATAACCACTGGGACAGTTGTGAATTTTGACCTGGTACGATTTCCTCTTAAACTATTCCATAATATTTCAATTTGATTTATTCATTATACATGTTAACTACCTTCTTTTTCATTTGTAGATTTTGATGACCCTAAAAGCTATACTTCTGAAGACATCAAACAATTACAAGTGTAGTGGTCAAATTATTTTACAGGTTTGATTGTATTTTAGTTGTTTGTAATGTAAAATGTAATTTTGAATATTGTCGTTGTAATTGTGTATTTGGTAGTTGTCTAGGTTGGGTTTAGTTTTTTTAAGTTGATAGTGTATGTTTTGAATGTTATATAAGCGAATGATTAATTTTGCTATACTTCTTGTTTTGGTTTACTTTTGATGGTTTTTTTGGTATGGATTTGGGTCTGTGGGGGAGGGGTTCCAAAGGTGTGGGGGTGTGTTCAGTGGGGTTGGGGGGTGTCCAGCGGTCTGGGAGGGCTGTCCGGTGGGGTGGGGGACAGTACTGGGGGGTGGCAGTGCTGTCCAGGGGTGTGGGAAGGCGGTCCAGGGGTGTGAGAGTGCTGTCTAGTGGTGGGGGTATACATGAGGGTGGGGGGTCATCCAGGGGTGTTTGGGGATGTTCAGGGGTGTGGTGGGGGGCTGTCAAGTGGGGTGAGGGGGTGTTGTTTAGGCGGTTGGGGGGTTTTTGAGGGGTGTTTGGGGCTGTCCGGGGGTCGGTGGGTAGTCCAAGAGTGTGGTGGGGGCTCCAATGGGGTGGGGGAGGGTTGTCCAAGGGGTAAACATGAGGGTGGGGGAGGGCTGTCCAGGGGGTATACATGAGGGTGGGGGATCCAACAGGGTGGGGGAGGGTTGTCCATGGGGTATACATGAGGGTGGGGGCTCTCTAGGGGGTAAGTTTTATATGTTATCAATGTACATGATTAATTTTGATCTACATCTGTTTTTGTGGTACGATTTCTTGATTTGTTTTCTGGTTGATTCTGGTGGAGATAGGATTAACTACATTCAATTTTTTTTAAAAAAAAATTGGGTTTATCACGTCGGTTATTTAATAACTGATGTGATAAAAGGCCAGGAAAATGGTTTATCACGTCAGTTATTTAATAATCGACGCGATAAAAGGACTAGAAAATGGTTTATCACTTCGGTTATTTAATAACCGACGTGATAAACCCCCTCCCGCAGGTTTATCATGGCGGTTATTATATAACCGATGTGATAAACCCCAATCCCCTGGTTTTTCACGTCGGTTATAGAATAGTCGACGTGATAAACACCCCTGACCCCGGTTTATCACGTCGGTTATATAATAACTGGCATGATAAACACCCCTCACCCCGGTTTATCACGTCGGTTATATAATAACCGACGTGAAAAACACCCCTCACCCCGGTTTATCACCTCAGTTATATAATAACCGACATGATAAACCCCCCTCACCTCGGTTTATCATGTCAGTTATATAATAACCGACGTGATAACCCCCCTCCCGCGGTTTATCACGTCGGTTATTCAAAAACCGACGTGAAAAACCCCTCTCCCCCCATCTTATCACGTCCGTTTTTTAATAACTGACGTGATAGACCATTTCCCTGTCCTTTTATCACGTCAGTTTTTTAATAATCGACGTGATAAACCATTTTCTAGGCCTTTTATCACGTCGGTTGTTAAATAACTGACGTGATAAAACCATCCCATTTTCTTTATCACGTCGGTTCTAAAATAACCGACGTCATAAACATCGCGATTTTATATTTTTGACGTCGGTTTTTAAAAAACCGACGTCAAAAACGTTATTTATAATGTCGCGCGTATTAGAGTCGGCTAGAAACCGACGTAAAAAAGGAAAAATAACCGACGTAAAAAATGTTTTCTACACTAGTGATACTATATTCATTAATTCCTAATTTCCCTAAAAGAAAATATGTAGTGATGATTCCATGTTAAAAGACAGTATCTTAAGTATCTGAGTTTGAACCAAATGTTATATCATCAGTAGAAAATCACCCATTAATGTATTATTATTGTATTTATCTTTTTTTTTTGTAAATTATAATATTTGACTATTTATAAAAAATCACAAATTTTAGAAAATCTAAAAAATTTACCCTAACCAATTTATTATGTGTAAAATCCAAAGAAAAACTCAATTTTTCAAAATTAATTTTACAAATAAGTTTAATTTAATTTTTAATTATAATCATAATTTAATTGAAAAATACAAATGTTAAAATTAAATCCTCTTTTCTATCACATTGAAAAATTAATAATGATCTCATTATAATATAATAATAAGACCATAAAATATTAATTTATGAACACATTTTATGAAAATTTATTTTATTTTAAATTATTAAATTAATTATCAAATTGTAATTAAATATTTATGACTTATAAAAATACCCACACTTTTACTATTGTTATATTGTTACTAATATGATACCTAAATTTTATTCAATCATTCATGGTTGAGGTTACTATTATATTAGACAATTAAATATTCTTAATAGTTATATTACGATTTATACTGTGAGGTTACTATTCATAATGTTGGACAACTATTCATTAAAAAATTATGTTTTTCAAATCTGACGCAAAATGTCTTACTGATCGCAGCCGTGTATTTCAGATTTATGAAATTAAATACACATGAGTGGAAAATATTTGTTTTAAGGTCACATAGTAGTTAATTTAAGGATTTTGTTGAATTATGTTTCCAAATGTGATTTATTATGAAATTACTAAAAGAATGGGGAAATTGTAGTGACAAATTTTTGGGTCATTACATTATTCCCCAATTTTGAAATTTCCCCCTCCAAATTTTGTTTTACATAAATAAATGAAGATACTTCTCCTTAATCTCATCCCCTAGTTCCCATGATTCTTCTTCATACATATGGTCACTCCACAACACTTTGACAAGGTGGGTTGTCTTGTTTCCTTGAACCATATCTCTCTAGTACATAATCACTAATTGTTTCTCCACATAAGTCTGATCATTTTCCAGCTATACCACCTCTGAGTTTAGTACATGTGAGGGATCAGGTATATACTTCCCTAAGATGATACGTGAAACACATCATGAACATTTTCCATAGACAGTGGCAGTTAAAACTAGAATGAAACGTTTCATATGTGGTCAAGGATCTAAAATGGGCCAATGTACCTTGGGATTTGCTTTTGTTTTTTTAAAACTTCATGACTATCTACCATTGTGATATTCGAAGTAAAATATTATCTCCAATGTCGAACTCCATGTCCCTTTGATGGTTGTCAGCATAACTCTTTTCCCTAATAAGGGAATCTTTGATATGTTACTACATGTCAGGAACCTTCTCTATCATATCTTGCAGAAGATCAGGTCCAAGTATATTTCTTTATCCATGATCATCCAAAATAATTGTAGTTCTTCCTCGCATTCCATATATAGCTTCATATAGAGCCATCTGAATACTCAAGTGAAAGCTATTTTGATATGAGAAATCAAAAAATGGGATATATAGATCCAATACACCTTTTAAATCTAAATAAAATGCTCTTAACATGACTTTAGGAGTCTGAATAGTCCTTTTTGATTGGACATCATTTTTGGGGTGATAGGTCATGATGAAATTCGATTCCACACTCATAAAATGTTAAATAATCTTCTAGAATTTAGATGTGAACCTTGGATCACAATTAGAGAAAATTGATAGTGGAACACCATGCAGTCTCACAACATATTTCACATTTATATTTTCTAGTTATTCAAGAGATATATCTTCCAGAATAGCGATAAAATTGCAGTCTTGGTGAGTATGTTAACAAAAACCCATATCTCATTATTTCACTTCGACGTGTTCAAGAGACCGGTGAAAATGTCCATAGTGACATTATCTCATTCCTTCATTGGTATAAGCAATGGTTGCATCATCCCTTTGGAATTTTGTCTCTATAATTTAAATTTATGACATGAAATGCTCTTTGAGATATATTCTATAATCTTCTTCTTCTTGTTATCGCACAAAAAGTGTTTGTGGAGATATCGACACGTCTTGGTGCTACCTGTATGAATAGAGAATATGGAGGTATGAGCATTTTCCAGTGACTCATTCATTACCATAGGTGATAAATGAATAAAAAGCTGCAATCAAAATCAAATCACCCCATAATGTTTGAGATATGACTCTTGCATCTTCCCTTATTTTACTGCATTAAACATAGTTTGTAACACCAGATCCTCTATTTGTTCCTCCATAATCTTCTCTTCTATAGATGGTTTTATAATAATTTGCTCAAGGTAGAATTTATGCACATCCCTTATGATTTCCAAATCCATCCTTTTCATATCGATTATGATATGGTCTTTTTCAATCCATAACTAGGATAGAGTAGCGTATTATTTTCTACTGAAAACATCATCTACCTTGTTTGCATTTCTAGGATGATTGTGAATAGATAAGTCATAGTTCTTTATTATCTCTAACCAACTCCTTTAACACATGTAAATATCTTATTTTGTGAATATATAAATTATTATTTTATGGTAGGGTTAGTTGGAGTACTTCTAACCATAAATGTAGTGTGACAATATTTTCAAAGAAAAAATCCCTGCTTCAAACTCTAGATCATTCATCAAGTTGATCTGCTCAGGGATCTTCAACTATCATGAGGAGTATGATATCAGATTATCATCTTTCATGAGTACACAACCCATGAAATTATTTAAATCATCTATTTATAACACAAATGTTTATCCACTTTTCAATAATGTGATTATAGGTGCAGTGATCATCCTTCTTTTTAGCTCCATGAAGCGTATCTCACATTATTCCAACGAGACATACATCACACATTTCCTTGTTAACATAGTTATTGGGCTTGGAAATTATAAGAAATTACTAAAAAAATGTTAGCAGAACCCAGATAATCCAAGAAAATTATGGATTTCTGTGACACTAGAGGGTCTGTGCCCTTACTCAATCACCTTTGTTTTAGAAGGGTCCATAGAAATTCCCTCACCTATGATCACATGTCCCATGAACATGACATGATTTTTCAAAATTTCACATTTGCTAAACATGGAATACATATTCTCTATTTTCAATGTCTCTAAAACAATGCTTATATGTTCATTATTTTCCTCCTTGGTATTCTATTATATGATAATATCATCAACAAAAACATACACAATATTTTCTAGGTAATGTCTAAAGAATATATTAATCAAATCCATGAATATTGTAGGGGAATTAATTTATCTTAATGGAATCAACAAAAACTCATAGTTCACTTACCTCGTACGGAAGGTAGTTTAATTAATATCATCATCCATCACCTTTACATGATGATATAAAAAATGTAGGTCCACCTTTACAAAGTATTGAGCGTCTCTAAACTGATTGAACATGTAAGAAATCCTAGGAAGAGGATATTTTTTCTTTATGGTGATATTTTTGAGTTCCTCATAATAGGTACAAAAATATATTGTCCCATATTTCTTATTCACAAAGAGAATTTCTTCACCCCATGGTGATGCACAATGACATATGAATCTTTTTTCCAAATGCTCTTGCAGTTGCTTCTTTAACACCACCAGATTGATAATAGCCATCCAATAGAGGCACTTTGAGATAATAATAGCTTTGGGGTACATGTTCTATGGAGAACTATACCTAACAATCTAGTGGGTGTCAAGGTAACTCTTCAGGAAATACATAACCATATTCTCTCATGATGGTAATTGTCACTAGGTTGACACATTCCATTGACTCAACCATTTGAGAGAGGTATTCCACATCCCAAGGAATCAACACCCACACCATTGAAGGATTCTTCAATGATGAATAATGGTCATCCTTGAATTTTTAAAGGATCATGGGTAGTTATGGAATATGAAAAGTAATTACATTTTCTAGATAGTTGATATGTTCTCTATATATCAAGAATCAATCAATTCCCATTATAGTATTGAATCATACGAAGGTATGTATTAAGATATTCACTAGAAGAATAATTCCACATATGCCTAAAGGATAAGATTAAAACATATGGGTTGTAATTATTACATAAATTTTATCTATTATAGATATCTCTAAATCAAGTATTTGAGGCTTCGATTCTATAGTTATATTTAATTTTCATGATATAACACAATGTGTACAACACGAATCATATAAGAATTTTTCCATTCTGGAGTGAATTGGAACTGCACCTTGTATATCATCATTATCTTGATCCACCTTCATTGTAGTGATGATAAAATATTTCACTTTTTTCCTTTGGATTTTGTGGCTGCTGATAATGACTACCCTTGAGGACTCTAGATTTACTACAGTGTATTGCGTAGTTCCCTTTCTCCCTACCGTTTTAGCATTTATCCATGGGTGGTTATATTCTTTCATCCAATATATTATCCTTTATTATCATTCTTTAGGATATTCTTGATCATGGTGGCCTTCTTAACCACACTTGGGAACATTCCATATCCCATTCAGGCAACTCCCATGATACATCTTTCCATATTATTGGTATGTAGGTGGTTGAGTATTCTTCCCACCATTATTATAAGATCATTCAACATGCCACTCAATAATATTATTCTTATCACTATATCCATGGGACCATTATAAAATTCTATCTCCACATTGAGGGAACACTGAACAGCTTCCTCATATCTCCAGAAGTCTCAAATTTAATGAACCTTTTTACTATGTGGTTTTAATCCACTAAATAATCTACCAATATTTCTGTCATTTTTGAAGAAAAAAATACTAGCATATCATGAAGTACTTGTAAAAATCACTTCATTGGTCATGAAATATTTTCCTTCATTTGTCATGAGAAATATGAATTCACTCTCCATCATCATGAAAATAGTTCGTAGGAAATAATAGTTAAGAAAGATGATATTAATATCTTCTCATTACTTCTCATAAATTTCATCTCTTGGATTGGTGTTCTTAATCAAATCCCACTATTGATGGGACTCACCATCTATATAATAAACAGCCATTGTAACCTTCTCCAAATCAGAAAAACTAAAGCATAAAAATAATATTCTCTATGGATTGGATCCAATGTTCCCCAACTATTGGATAAGAAGGTTCTCTAAATTTCACTGGTCATTACCTCATAAAATACTCTATTGTAATTGCCCCCTTTTTGGTGAAGGAGAACGCTACTCATTATTCAGATTATTATTCATAACATGAGATATTTGTGTAAGCATATCCATGATGTTTTGAACTCCACCTATTAAATCATTAGGGATTTCATTCAGGAATTCATTGCATCCACCCTCACATGGGTTCTTGGCCTCATTTCTCCGGGTTCCCAAAATTTTATAAAATAGAAAATGTTAAAACAAAACATAACACAATGATTCATGAATTTTTTACATATTAATTTTTTATATATACACTAAAATAATATCATATGGGATCCATATGATTAAAAAATCTACTTTTGTTCATATTAGTATTTATTCTCAGACTAGAGGTTTTCTCTAGTGTTCACTAATCCTAATTCCAAAATTAACTAAACCTTTTCTCTGATACCAACTATGGCTACCATACTTCTTTTATATTACATTTAAATCACGGGTTCAAATATTTAGTGATAAAAAATATAATCATTAAACATAAGGTATCCAAATTTTTAGTGTATGGGTAAAACATAGACCATACATAACAATAAAGACACAAAAACATTTATTTAATCCCTTAGTCTCTAACTTCACCTTGGCTCCCAACTTCTCTTTAGTATATGTTGTCACACGAAGAAATACATCAATAATATGTGAGAAAAATCCTAGTTAGACAATAAAAAAAAACACGAAACAACATTACATTGGATGAGAAAAATAATTATCATCATAACATAGTCATATGATCATAATCATGAGAGGAAACATTAAGAGAAGGCATGGAAAGTGGAAATGAAAAAAAATAAAATATCATGTCTTAGTAGTAAACTACAAAAAATAGTTTAAAAATATAGAATCATTTTAAAATAACATTTCAATTTAAATCATGAGGTTTATCACATTACCCAATTCATTGTATCAGTGTATAATTCCAGGTGCACCCATCACATTCAAAAATTCATATTGCGCTATATAATTCTGGGTGAAACCATCATATAATAACAGTTTCATTATCATAAATGCCTCATAAAACATATATTAAAATAAATAACCCATGGATAGTAATGGTTTTAATCTAACAAAAACACATTCAATAACATTGGGTTCCCAAAAAAAGAGGGGATGACCAACTGATTCAAGAACCATGAACCTCGAGTAAGAAGTAAAATGTGTGTTTTTGAAAGAAGAGTTCTTTTAGAAGACAATATGTTTGAAAACAATTCTTGGGGAAGACAATTATATCCCAAAAAAATATGATAATTATGAAAATATGATTTTTAATGATAAACCATACCGAAAATGGAGTGAAAGAGGGTGACCCAATGAAAGAAAGTTGGGTTTCCAGAATTTCCCCATACCTCGTATCAAAACACTTTCTTCACATTATTTTCCTATATAATAACATTATAATCATTAATATGAAATTATAGTACCTTATATACATAAATTTTATTCATTATGGATTTATTAAGCTACTTCATGGGTATTTGGATGAGTTATAGTGTATAAGTTAAATTTTTATGAGTGTTTATATTCATGGTTTTCATGAACGATTCACATATATTCATGGATTAAAGGTTGTATAATCCATGCATAACAACCATAATTGTTAATAAATAATATTTTGGACATTATATAGTTAAAAATTCTTAATTTTATTATATACCATGAGGATGATTCATTGGAAAAAAATTTAACGATTAATTATTGGATCAATTTGATGGTTTTTCTCACAATAAACATGTTTGTATTATTATTTTATATAATGAATGTATAAGGATTACCCAACATTAAATAAGATAAAATTCATATATTATTATCTTTTCCAACTAATAAAAGGGTTTCATGACAACTCTAAAAGATGTTAATTCAAATTGAGACCTTTTCATCCTTCAATGTGATAAATCAACACATCTCAGACGGTGTTTTCATTTATAGTATAAAAGGAGGGTGAAGGAGAGATTATGATAAACTATCCCATTATAATAATATAATTATAGTATAGTTATTTTACTAGAGTTATAATTTCATTTTTTTGAAGGTAGGTTGCTAAATAAAATGGAAAAAATGTACTTGAATGAAAATTAAATATTTGGAAAGATGAATTGACCTCTTCAGTTTATCTCTACTGAGTGACTCTTTAGGTAAGATGGTCAGGCATTTATATTAGACCAAGGGCTACGGGACGTGGGGGGGTATAGTGAAGAGATTTCAGAAGAATTTGGAAAAGGATTGTAGCTTGATATATATGAATAAATGAAGTTGTGAGGGGTGGTATTTATAGTAGAGGGGTTATGGGTTTTCACAATTCTATATTCTTTAATTTGTTATTTCACAATAAGGAAAGAAATAACGATGATTACATGATGAAATATAGTATCTTGAGAATGTGAGTTTGAACCAATTGTGTTTACATTAAAAGAACGTCATCAATGACACTATAATTAATGTATTTGTCTTATTTTTTATATTTTAGTATTTCTATTCCTAAAATGACATGTATTTTGTAAAAAAACAAAAAATTCTCCCTAATTATTTTGTGATGTGTAGAATCAAAAAATAAAATTCATTTATCTATTTTTTTTATAAATTTGTAAATTTAATGTTTATCTTACATCATACATTAATTGAAAAATAGAAATTTTAATATTGAAACTAATGTTCTAACACTTTGAAAAATTAATAATGATATAATAAAATTATGATCAAAAGAAAAAAAAATATTAATTTATGAAAACATTTTATGAAAATAAATTTACATTTTAAAATTTAAATTAATTATAAAATAATAATTAAATATTTATGACTTATAAAAATTCAAACACGTTTTCTATGGTTATATTGTCACTTATAGAATGCCTGAATTTTATTTAATAATTCTTGGGGGAGGTTACAATAATTTTCGATGATTTATTATTCATAAGGGTGATATTAAACTTCATTAGGGTATGTTACTATTGATTTGTTTAGGATACTATTTATAAGTGTAGGTTACTATTCACCATAAAAATTATGTTTTCCTTATTGATCTCTAAACATCTTACTAATGAGAACCGTGTATGTCAGATTTTTGAAATTCAAAACACATAAGTGGAGAATTTATGTTTAGAGGATATGTGGTAGTGCAATCAAGCAAGATGTGGCATTGTGTTTCCTAATGTGATTTATTATAACATTACTACATGTAGGGTAAAATATCATTCATTAAATTTTGTGGTGTTACACAAGATGTAGGGAAATAATGTTCAACATAATACCCCACTAAAATTTCAATGTTTTAGATTTATAGAACATGTTCATTATCAAAGTCAACTACCTAATCCAAGGGTTAACTATTAAGATAATATGTTATGAGAATCATTATAGTGGAATTATTTAAGTGCGTATGTGTTTTAAATTTAGAATCATATTGGTGATGTGGTTTTTGTCAATGGTATATAGGTTATATAAATCATGTATCACATAAGTATTTTTCAAATGTTGTTTTTACTTAAGTATTTGAAATAATAAGTTTAATGGTAATAATTACCTAGTAAGGATATTTAATGATCATAGTGTATTTTTGGGAAATGAACATTTTTGAGGAAAAAATAATATTTTAACATGTTTTTGAGGTTGAGGTAATTATATTCAATAAAGTATATATTAATTTTTTGTGAAAAAATAAGATATATAATTGGCATTAGTGTTTAAAAATTTATATAATTATTAATGTTATTTTTAGTATGCTCATCATATTTATTCTACAGAAATAAAATAAATTATATTAATATAGTATTATAAGAATGACTGCACACATCTCAGGTGAAAACTCATCATATCTTACAAGGTTGAGGGGCTTGAACCAATAATAGATGGACTGTAAGGGTGTAGTTCCTACACGTTCCCTATGTAATATTTTTTGTTATTAGGAAATTTTTTTCTTATATGATTTCGTGGAAAAAAATATATTTTTTGGAGTAATTTTAAAAGAACATTTTTTAATTAAATTTATTTTGAGGAGATTAATGACATATGGGGAAATGTTACATTATGTTATGATATATATAAATACAAAGGTTTTAATATTATTCATTTTTGGGAAAAATTCTATAATCTCTTTAGATATGTATGTTAAATGTTATGGTATATACATTGTGGTAAAAACCATCATTCATTTCATGGATATGGATGTTATTAATGATATATGGTTATTTATTTATTTAATGATGTATGTTAAACCATTGGTTTTATTATCTAATTTGGGATATTAATATATTAATATCTATTTTGGTTATTATATAAAATATTTCTAACCATTTTTTGATTTTATAAATATAATGTGAATAATTGTTATTAATTATTTAAAATACAATCACATAAAATATTATTAAATAGCATTTGGAATAAATTTTTTATTATATATTCATTACATAGAGTAAGAGTTGATTTTTAAAATGATCAAAGGACAAAGAAATGGTATAATCGGATTTATGAAATAAAAATATAGACAGTAAATAAATATTATGGTTTTCAATATCTTGATATTAAAACAATTTCTCAAATCTAGGAATATGATCCTAATAAATCTTATTCTCTTACCACTAAATCAGATGAATAAGTGGTCTTAAAATTAATTAACATTTTATTATTTTGTGGCCGATAACATTATATTGATAATATAATTTACCATGATCAATGATATCACTAAATCTATGTAATTATTTAGATGTTTCTTTTATGTCCATATTTTCCACTCCCACCAATATTATCCTTCTTGGAATCCTAGTCCTATGATAATCAAGATGACCTTCATATTTCCCTTTCCTTTTTTGAGGGTGTTTTTTTAACCATTTTTTGGATGTGGCTTTCCCAAAAATGTAATTTTTTTTATAAAATCCCCCACATTACAATGAAAAATTTATAATTGTGAGGATTCAATTTATTCAATCGGGATAGAATATAACACCTTATGATTATAAAGGAACACTTTATTTGATAGAACATATAACAAAAACACATAGATTAAACGAAAAAAAGTGTTTAAATATTTTTATTTAAATACAATGGTTAAGACCAGGAATTTAAATCGGTGGTTATAAAAAATAATGTATATTATGAAATATACAAAAAATTTCTAGGAGAAATAAATTTATTTTTTATTTTTTATGAAATAAACACTCAAATATTTTATAGAAACGCTTGTTTAAAAAATGAATTTTATAGTTATTTATAAGAAAATATTATAACTAATTTTTTGTATGATTAATATAATTTATTTAATAAAATTATAATTTTTTTAAATAATCATATCAATTATATCATCTAGTATACTTTTTGAATTTTAATGAAAATATTGTTTTTTTGTAAATAGGGATGAATTCATATTTTTGAACATCTATATATTCTTTCATTAAACTATGTAATTTTAACGAACAATAATTCAATTAATATTATTCAAAATTAACATAGTTATTAATTATTAACATTTAATCAAATTATCTAATATGAAATTATATATTAATAGGATTTTAGTGTGTGTTTATTCTTAGGTTAAAAATAAATTTTTTCTATAATAATATATTCATGTGTATATGTTTTTTCCATTTAAATTAATTAAAATAACCAATGATGAGGAATGATTAAAATTTAATTTATATATTATATATCTATTTTTTTAATATTAATTAATTTTTTGATGAATTTTATTTATATAATAAATACAAAATATCATTTTCTTGAATAATTTATATTTCTAAAAACGTCTACTCATATTTATTGCATTTTATATGTTAAATTAAATTCCGACACTACTAAGAATGGAATATTATAAAATTGATTCCAATTTTTAAATGAAAAAAATTAATATAATATTATAACCTCAATGTAGTATTTTTTCATAATGAATAGTAATAAAATTAAAAAAATAATTATCATGGTATAAATCAAAATGGTAATAATGAGTAACATTAAGAGTAATATGGATAACATGATTATAAATTCTTTTGATTTATATTTACATTAGTTTATCATCCACGTATATTCTACAATACTTTTTGTCAATTATGTAGACAATTCTCTTAAAAGAGAATTTCAATTATTGAATAGTTTTTGGTATTTTAAAAAACACCACTCCTCCACAATTATAAATAGAAACCCACTGTTCTTAATTTGTCAATAATTTCATGCCATTTGGATCAACAAAACTATTCAAAAACCTTAACTAAAAATCATTATCAATATTGTAGGGATTCGAGTTTTCCCAAATGACCGACCATATTTTCTATAATTATAGATCCAAATGATGTTCTTTTAAATGATGTTAATTGTATAAAATGACGTCCTTATATTTACATATTATTTTTATACCACAAATTATGTCTTAAAAATTACAATATTATAACTCCCATATATCCTATATACTAATTGGTCATTTTATTTATTTAATAACATTCGTCCATATGATCTTCCATCAAATGTGAAATGAAATCATCATTCGTGTGTTTGTAGAAGTACCACATTACAAATCGATGTAATTAATTTTACATCATTTGTTCTCATGGATGATCACAATGATGGATTAAATTTTTATATTTTATTTAATAAATTGATAAATCATTATGGAAATATAATATATCACATATCTTCTTACATTACCTTTTACCGAAAAATGATTACATTGTTTGTGTGTGCGGAAGACTGCTACATCGTGAATCAATTAGATTCTTTTTTAATTACAACATATTATGGAGGATATATGTATGTTTATAAAATAAAATAATGTGATAATAATTATATTATAATAATTATTTAAGGATAAAATAATAATTTCCTTATTTTCTACATGATCATTGAAAAATGAAATCATTACACTTTCATACGTAAGACCTACCATCTCTTAGAATGTAATTCAGTTAATTTTTCAAAATTATAAATCACAGTTATTTTTAAAAATATAATTTATTTTTTAATAATAATATTATCTCTTGATTATTATTAATTTTCATATAATTTAACATTTTCGTCATTGAATACGTTCAACATAATGATTCTAGTTTGAAAATTTTAACTGAGCTTCCCAAAAAAGTTGATACATAGACATATTTCATTTTGTAACTACATATATCATTAAAATAAATCTATTAAATAGTTCTACTATATGGAATTAAATTTTTGGAATTTTACTAAAACAAATTATTTATTTATTATTATTTTATAGTGTAAAAATATATAAAAGATAAATCATGGATTCATGGTAAGGGTTTTGTCTCATAACATCCATCCTTGAGACACATGGCCTTTTAGGCAGCCAATTTATTTAAAATGTTATTTACAAATCTAATTAAAAAAATAGATCATCAATAAATCATAATTTATCATATTTTAGGTTGAAATTTTTATACATCTTTCTGGGACATCATTATTTCAATATTTACTAAAGTCATAAAGTTTTTTGTTTCAATTTCAATTTAATGGGGGTTTTTTGATTGAATATTATTTTTAATAATTTATTTTATCATTATATTATAAAAATTAATATTATTATCATGTAGTTATTAATTATATTTTCAATTATTAGTAGTATTTTCCATTATTGGGAACATAAAATTATTGAGAAAATGTGTTTATGAAAAGATGACTTTATTTCTATCTTCGATCAAAACATTTTCTTCTTCTATCTTAATTTTTAAAAAATATATTGATTTTTTTACATCTTTGAAAACATTTAATAATGAAATTATGAAAATGTTTTACTTTTTTTTAATTGTCTGAATGTAATTTAATATTAATTTTTCAAATGACGTTATTTTAACCATTTTACAATAATGTGAAATTATGGTTTATTTTTTACTTGTACAGAATGTATAGCATTGACCACTATCACGACCACATATCTCATTGTATAATATGTTATAAGAATAAATGTTTATTATTTAATGAAATTTTTTTCTATGAGAATTTGAAAATTATTAGATTTTTTTAGAAGAGATTTTAATGTTAAAATTGAACATTTACCAAGAATAATTCAATATAGTCCTTTAAGGATATTTTAATCAATGAAAAAACCATTACTATTATTATTTAATTCTATATTATGATTATATATCAATCACTAATATACATTTTTTTTATCACTTACATTAATCAGGTAATATATTCATTAATGTTTTCTTTCTAATTCCTTAATTGTGAAATTTATTTTGATTTTGATAAGAGACCATATTATGAGACACATTCTCATTCCATGTGATTTTTTTCTATGCTTTATGACTTATTTCATTTCTGTGTAAAACATAAATCAATACAATGATGTAATGGTTTCACCCATATCGTGGTAGATGAGCCTGATATAGATTATATGAATGGTGAACCAAGATAACACTCTAATGCATGAGGTGATGTTTTTAGTCTCATGGGAAATAAAGTATAGTATTAGGCAGTAATCATAATCCATAATGGACCATTGTCTACCATGTGATATTTTCCAGGTAGTTATCCATGACTCAAATTTATGTAATTCCACATGGTACTTCAATATTTTATTTCTTACAAGATTTTATGAAATGATGTTATTTATATTATCTTCTCATGTGATTAACTTTTAGAATTTTATTTTATGATATCCTATTATTCCATTGAATCACTTGTTTTGATTCATTTTCATTTACCTTCCCTTATTGGTATTTTTAATCCCAAGATTTTGTATGGGTATTTATTCAGGATATCCCATTCAGTTTTAAGAGATCATAAATATTTTTGGTTTGATTATAAATAAATAAATAACGAATTATTCATTTAGTATAACTTTGACGTATTATGGACTTAGGCATCTAATTAAACAAGGTCTCACTGTATATTGTTTATAATTAATATAATTTAATATTATGAATAATTTAATAATATGTGTCAAATGTTTTGGGTTTCTATATAATGATTCATTTATATTTTTTCACTAGTAACAAATTGTCATGATACATAAGTTATCAACATATAATTATTTATAAGAAAACATTGCAACTCTTTTTTTGACCTGTCACTATAAGTCACAAAACCTTCTACTCTGAATGGTAGTGTTTATAAATTTCTTCTAAATAACCCTGTATTATATTCCTAGAAATTCTCTTTACAATCATCATTATATAAAAACATGATTTGGAATAGATATTTGTGATCAATATCTCATAAAGAGTCCATATTATCAATAAAACCCATGAAAAATATATATCATAACAAATTTAGTAAGTCTAGTTAATTGGAGAAATAAATTCTCTCTATGATGGATCCACTGATAAACCCTCACATGAGGTTAAATTATCCATGAATATGAATTTAAGAATCCAAAAAAGTACTTATTAAATTCATAATACAACTTTTTCTTCCTACTAATCTTTAATAAAATTTTCAATTTTTTTTTCAATTTATTCATTACTTATATAATACAAAAGAATTTAATATAAAATGACTACCAAAATATTATTGACATAATCCCTAATGTTTATATTCATTAACACTATAATGATAGTTTCAGAATTTGTTTCCCAAATAGAATCACCATAAATTAAAAAGGAACATAAGTCATTTGGAAGTATTTCTTGAGTATATTATTTATTTTTACCCTTAATTGGTGACATATACAATAAAGAAAAATCTTGTAATTTTTTCTTCTTCTAATAGTTGTACAAATAATTCATGAATACCAGGTATTATATACTTTTTTATGATATATATCAATTAATCTTCTCAGTAATCAATCAAAATATAAACTGGAGAAACATTCATATTATCAAAAAATAGTTTCACGCCATGTTGGCACATTATAGTGTAGGAATACAATATAATGATTTAATGTAGGGCCATTATAAATAGATAATGTTAATTAGGTGTATAACTAGTTATTAGTTATATTAAAAACTCAACATCATAATTTGGGGAAAGAGTATGAATTTACTCCTCAAATACATAACCATTATTTTGAAAAATATACACATCTTCGATGTTTTGTTTCTCCCAAAACATTTGAGATAAATATAATACATGAATAGGATGTCTATAAAGACCCAGAATTTCCATGTAATTTTTTTAAATATATGGGAATTTTACGAGTCCGTGAAATATGATGGCATGTGATTCCGAGGCCCGGCGTGCCTGGAATGATCCATCAAAGTTTTTTTAAGCTTAAGCTAACGCGTGTAAAAAGTTTTCCAAAAAAAGTGGAGTAACTCTTAAACAAGTTTTCGAAAAAAAGTGGAGTAACTCTTAAACAGTTACATTGATCAAAAATATGAGGGCACTGTTTGGCTTTGGATGGCAGGTTTACCCAAGGCACAACATAAGATTAGTTCGCATGGGCCTCCTGTGAGAAAACCTAATAAAGGTATAATCGTAAATAAAATTATGAAATAAATTGTTTTATTTTTCAAATTCATAAAACACACAAATGGTATCTCAGATTTTTAATCCAATACCACTGATGAACTTGTGAGTGTATTCTTTCTTTAATTAGATTCTAACTTTGGCTGGCGTGGGCCACCAGAGAAATATAGTTTTTGGCCGCAAATAAAATAATTATATGAAAATTATTTTATTGTAAAATTAATTACTTCTAAATGGTAAATCAGATTGAAAATATGTGAGTATCGTTGGGTTCATTTGGGCGTGTTTCACCTAGGCAGAGCCTATCCTCGACTTGCGCGAGTCAAGGGTGACTGATAATAATTTTTCAAACTTTTTTTTTCAGATAAATTTCGTAAACACACTAGCGATGTTTCGTAACATTTGAACCGGTGCTTGGAACTGAAATCGGACGGCACCACTGAACTCGCATCACCAATATTCTCTTAAGGATACTTTCACCTCGATGACATTCGGTTGAGAATAAAAGATGTATTTTGGGTTTTCGAGGATAGTAATAAAATAATTTGAGCTTCAAATTATTTTTTTGAGCCTCCATTTTGGTGTTTGGTGGTTAAAATCTCCTCATGGATGTTGGATGTGGGAACACCACAGCATAACCTCCCATGAGAGGTTATGGTGGTCGGGCCCACCCTAATATAACCTTCATCAAGAGGTTACGATGTGGGGACCACCTTAGAACTATTAATGGGAGAAGAGTAAAACCTCTCAACTCTCCCTCATTAATTAGGGAGAGCCTCTTGACTTACCATTTAATTAATTAATGACAACTCCTCTAATTAATTTGTGCCAACACTCATGAATTAATTAGGTGGGGCCAATTAAATTTAATTCACCAATTTGAATTTTGTGCCAACAACTAAAATAATATACAATCTATTATTTTTTGTTGTCATTTCTCATTTAATGGAGCTTCAGAAAAGAAGAGCTTGGGAGAAAAGATATGAACAAAGAACGAAGAATGAAGAATGAAGAATGCAGACGAGGAGAGACTTAGACATTTATCCTCGGATCCTAGCCACATAGGGTTTCTCCAACAAACCTACCCTCCACATCATCTCCAATGAGCCAACGTAGCTCAAGATATTATGTGTGTGGTGGACATGACGATTGGTGAACTCCTTCTTGTTTTTTCCATGACTATAATGTCAATGACCGACAATCATAAGGTAGGGGACAAATGGGGGCACTGAACACATCTGAGCCTCCCTCTCTCAGGTGTTGTCCTGTAGCTTCCCGTACTACCAACAAACCTGCACCAGAGATATCGACCTCCTTGAAGGACCTGCTTTTGTCTATCCCCAATCTCCACAAAAACTCTAATACCAATTTATCATGACCCATTCACCAAAGCGCGTCCCATGAATACCCCAAGCCCTCCTTCCATAGGCCAGGGGCTGGCGTTTCGCACCAAAGGCGTAATTCCCAAAATCTAGGAAAGCATTGCCTTTATAATTTTAAACACACAAAACAGTGTTAGATATGGAAGAAAAAAACAAAGTAAAATTGTATAAAAAAAGTGTTGAAAAGTAAAAGGGGCCGAAAATACAATCTCAACTGTAATGTACAAGTACAACTGAAAAGGACCAAACAGTTGAATGGTGAAAAGCAGCTCCTAGATCATCCACCACAGATCCTACTTGAAGGGTAGGTGCAGATAGCCTCCTCAATACTCCATGCCTATCAATCTCCTCCGGGAACTGACTCATCCTGAGGTCCACCTTTGGGAACCGTCTTGTCCTGGTACACATAGCCTCAGACATCGCTGTTTAGCGTCTGTATCCAACACAATGAGGTGTGGGCATAGACCATGCAGGGGTGAGTATAACAATACTTAGTAGGGACCCCAAGTCCACCAGGGTCTTTCAAAATCCACAAAGGATAAACCAAAGAGTATGAAATCAACAGATATGAATTACATATGTATATGACCATACATATACCTATGTTATCAAATAACCCACCTCAATCATGAGGAAAACATAGAAGTCACCGACTTAGCTCAAACGGGTATACAACTTTTGTAGAGAGATAGAGATGATTAGATGTATCAATTGAGTCATATATTCTATTGAACCAACACAAGATCCAGGGACAAAAATTAGAATTGGCGAGCCCACACAGGATCCCGAAACAATTATTTTGTCCAACCCATATAGGATCTAGGAATAGAAGTCAGAACATTTGAACCCACACAGGATCCAGATACAGTAGTGGGAGCTGTCGAACCAGTACAGGATCCAGGAACAGTTTCCAGTTCTATCGAACCCACACAAGATCTAGCATCAGTCGTAAGTTCTGGCCAACCCACATAGGATCCAGGAACAGTCGTTAGTGGACAGACAGCCACAAGGTTCCGCACGAAGCATGCTTTATTCTGAGAGGGTCTGCTACTCAAGATGAGTTTTGATACATCAACTACCACGAATTCCCAAGAAAAGTATCTCACTGGTCTGCCGCGTCATAGGGGTCTCAACACAACAAATGGTGTGTCAATCGGATGTTTGGTCTATGAGTTATTAGCCTTTTAGTCCCTAGGGCCCTGTTGGTTTTGTCTACAATCCATACTGATCGTATCTTAGCTAAACCTAGAACTTTAGTGGTGTATACTCAAAGGGATGGATACGGTCCAAGATTTCTTGCACCGCTGACGGATCATCAAACGGACGTTCGTTGCCAATGATATGGCCATAGAAAGTAAAGGGTCGGTAGTGGCCCGGGTCCGGTCTGACCCGGTCAGACCCACTCGGCCCCACCCCGTCTAGGACGACCGATTCTTGGTTGACCCGGTTAGACCTGTTTGGTATGGCCGGGCCCATTGGGTGGGCCAGCCTATTATGTTAGGCCTGGCCTGCTGGCCCAGCCCAGTAGTTCGTGAGGGTCGTTCAGTTAGGGCACTACGAGGGGGCCGGGACACTGGCTCGACCGGGTGGTTGCGAGGGGGCCGGGACGCAGGGGCAACCGGGTTTCCGCGATATGGCCGGGATGCTGGCATGGCCGGTTTTCTTGAGGGCCCTGGGATGTTGGCTCGGCCGGAAGGGTGCCCAGGCCGCGCAGAAGCTGACAGGAGGGCCGATGTAAGGAGGCTCACGGGGCACATGCGCAGGCCGGTAGGCGGGACGGTAGTGTTCGGCCGGGCACGGCATAGCCAGGGGGCCAGTGGTAGGGAGGTGGTCGGGTAGCCGTTTCGGCATGGCTTGGGCCGGCGCAGGCCAGTGGTGTTCGACCGGGTTGACTGGAGCGTTGCAGGGGCGGAGCGGTTCGTGGAGGCCGCTGGTAGCGCGACCATTTTCGTCACCAACTTCTTCATTTCATCTCCTCATATCCATGTTGTAGTTAATCATAAACAAGATCGACGAAGGGGTTGGGCCATGTTGGTTCGGTCCACACCCTCCGCATTTAGGGTGGTATCAATTGGTTCTTCAAAGAATAAGAAGGATGAAAAACTATTGTTTTACAACAACACATCGAAACCTTTCCATTCTGATGAAAAAAAGGAAGGATACCCAAAATAAACCCCCTACCATTGATCGTCATTCGCCATTTGTTGACGGAGACGCGGAAGTAGATGACAATGGTCGTCTTTTGTCGCGTCTGCCGCACGCTTTCAATCACAATCTAGGCCGGCTTGTGGAAGATGTTCCACGTCAGTAGGTGTCCAAGGAAGAAGTTCTTGGAGGATCAATGTTCTTCATCGGTGGAGTGTTCTTCGTTCTTCATTGGGAGCTTTTCTCCCTAACTATCCTCTTACAATGTTCCACCAAATGAAAAATTCAATCCAAAAAGAAATAATAAGATATTGATATCTTATTAAATCATTGGAACATTATTGAAATTGGAATGATTAAATTAATGGGCTCCACCTAATTAATTCATGACTGTTGGCACAAAATTAATTAATTTAGTTGGGACCAATTAATTAAAGGGGAGATCAAGAGGCTCCATTAGGGTGGAGGAAACATGAAGTGGGGAGCTCAAGAGGTTTCTCTCTACTTAATGGAGAGTTCAAGGGGTTTCATCCTTGGGTGGTCCCCACCACATTAATCCACACATGGGAGGTTTTTTTTGTGGTCCCCACCACCATAACCTCTCATGGGAGGTTAAGGCGTGGGGGTCCCAACTAAAACATCCATGAGGGGGCTTTAACCACCAAACACCCAAATAACGGCTCAAAATAAAATAAAGTGTCTCTTATAATATTTTATTATTATTTTTCCATGAAAACTCAAAACTAACTTTTATTCTCGACCAACATCCGTTGAGGTGAATGTCTTCTTAAGAAAATACAGGTTCTTCAGGTTCAACGGTGTCCTCAAATATTAATTCCGAGATCCGGTTCAAAAGTTGTAAAACCCCAGTCGTACGTTTACTAAACGTACCAAAACAATAATTCAAAAATTGATTCCAGGAAAATCGGGCCTTGGAATCAAGCACTGTCAATTTTTTCGGACTCCTAAAATTCAAATTTATTTATGAAAAAATTTTCCATGGAAATTATTGGTCATTAAATTCTCCCTGCCTCAGGGAATTACGTCCTCATAAGCTATAAGTCGAACTAAGGGGAAAATGGGGGTTCTGAGCATGCATCTGAGCCTCCTGGTCCAATAAGCCATCTAGGTGGTTCCTGTACTACCAATGAACGTGCAACAGAGGTATGGACCGTCCATGAAGGACCCGATCTTTTCTATCCTCAATATCCACAGGAACCTCTATAAATGTATCCCCATCATCGACGTCCAGCTCCCCATGGTCGATCATTTTAGAAGGGTCGTGCACATATCTCCTTAGCTGGGATACATGGAAGATGTTGTGCACCCGATGCAACTGAGGTGGAAGGGAAAGGCGGTAAGCCACATCGCCTACTCAGTTGAGGACCTGGGATGGTCCGACGAAATTCGTAGATAACATGCTACCTCTGCCTTCACTTGCTGAAAATTGAGGCACCCAGAGACAACTCAACAAGTGATTTCTTTATTCTCGACAAACTGTTGTCGAGGTTAAAGTGTTATTAAGCGAATACCGGTACTGCGAGTTCAACGGTGCCCTCAGATTTCAATTCTGAGCACTAGTTCAAAAGTTACAAAACACCGCTCATGCATTTACTGAATTTAACCAAAAGGAAGTTTGGATAATTATTATCACTCACCCTCGACTCACGCCGATCGAGGTTAGGCTCTGCCTAGGTGAAACACGCCCCAACAAACCCATAGTACTCTTAGATTTTTAATATGAGTTACCATTTAGAGGTTATGCATTTTACAATAAAATAATTGTCACTTAATTATTTTATTTGCAGCCAAAAGCTAACATTCTCTATTGGCCCGCACTGTCCCAAGTAAGTATTTTTTTTAAATAAATCATGCAATCACAAGATCAGCGGTGATCTCAGATTTTTAATTTGAGTAACCATTTGTGAGTTATAATCACTTGAAAAAAAAAATATTTTTTTATTTTATTATCGATTATGCCATTTTTTGGTTTTCTCATAGGGGGAACACGCCGACTAATCATATGTTGCACCAAGGGTAAACCCACCATCATGAGCACAACAAATTCCTCAGACTACTGATCCGAGTAATTGTTTTAGAGTTATTTATCATTTTTCAGAAAAACTGCTTTTGCACGATAACATAAGCTTAACGAAAACGTCGATGGATAATTCCAGGAACTATGGGCCTCAGAATCACGTTCCATTTGATTTCGCAGACCCATAATATTCCCGTATATTTAATAAAAATTACATGGTAACTACATGTCTTTATATTGTGAGACACAAAAAATGGATGTAACATCCATTATAAGACCATATTTATCATCACTCTGAATGAAGATCATAGTTTTATTTATAATATAAAATTTGACCTCCCATCCAAAAAAAATTATATAGACTATAAATATTTGGATCAAAATGATGAAAAAAATTAAATACAAATTCAATTGGGGTTAGAATCATAATTATGGAAGGAATAAAATTACCAAAATAATATATCAAATATGAGATATAAACATGATTTGTGATCTTTATATGATTAGGATTTTTTCTTATTATGTCAACTTATAATCCATGTGGATATGGATGAATATCCATTGTGAATTTCCATGATATAGATGAATTTATATGACTAATATCAAATAAGATACTTCAATATTTTTACATTCCTATAATAACACCAATTTCTTAAGTCAATATTAATTAACATAGTAAAATAATTATGGTTTTCATGATAATCAAGAATAAAAGTGGGAAATCATATGATCACGATTATCACTCATAGGATATGTAAAATATGATACCTCATTTTTAATCTATGACACCTTAGGATTATCCTAGGTCTTCCAAGGCTACTATCTATTGAAATATTTTTTAATGTCACATAAGAAATTCAAATTGACTCATAAATATCCATTGATGTGTCTAGAAAAGTGTGCAATATGTAGATCACTCATTTTACTCCAATAATGACTGAGTTAATACACAATCAAACCCTTTCAAATTTGTTACCCGAAGTTGCATTAATTCCACAACAATATCCACAATCTTGTTTCCTGATAGGGATAAATTTTCTACTAAAACTACACAATAACTACATTAATAATGTTTCAGAATGTAATCCAATATCTCATTCTTATCACCATGGTTTTCAAAAAATTCCTCTAATCATAATATCCAAAATAAATTAAACAAGTAATGATACTAACAATATTGACCTAATATTAATAATCATATATATTATATCATTTTTATGAATATTAAATATATATCCCAAATAAACATACCCAAGAATGGTAAATGTTTAGTGTATTTGGTGACTCGATAAATAAAATTAAAATTTATTTAAATTTATCATTATATTAGAAATATTACATTAAAAAATGTACATATAAAGACTCATTATGCATATTAAATTCTTTCATAAGATGACATAAAACTAAAATATATGATGTTTTGTGATTATATTTCCAATAAAAGAAAATATAGTAGATATAAATCAATGTTCATATACAAGTTTATCGTGAAAATAATTGCATGATAACAGGACATTACTATTAAAAATCATACCAAATAATTTACAGATCGTATTCAAATGTCATGGTATAAAAACATATAAAGTCATAAGAGTGGGGAATCATCTCAAAAAAATTAATTATCCATGAGGTCAACTCATTAAAATATCAACATTTCATAATTTCATTGAACCATAATAATAATAAAAAACCATATAATATTTCAATATTAGATAAGTAGACCATCATATCGTTGTGGATTATGTGTCACCACTAATTTCCTATATCATAGTGGATAATTCATCCCGAACTATTTCTATAGTGTATAATCACATTAAAAAATTTCAAAATTTTATATTATAAGATATATGTATTAATACATTGTATTGGTTGGATATATAATTATTATCCCACCGACCACATAATGAAAATCAATAATGTGTTTACAACAAGATCAGAAATATTTTATAATACCATCAAATTATATCATCTGGAATGAAAATGACTTTAATCAACATTTTCAAAAAAAATTATAGAATAACCCATGGATATGAAATGTGTGTGATAATTTTTTTAACATAACATTATTATCCAATTTAAATGAAAACCATTTTATAGAATCAAAATTAAATCATCATCATAAGATGTCTTGTAATGACCCAAAATTCATGTAATAAAATTTCCATTCAAATAATTCTTTCATATAGTATAAATCACATAAAATTGAATTGCGTAAAAAATAAATACATTAAAATTTAATAGTTAATGAAATAAGTGGTATTTCTAGAAGTTAAGAATCCTATACCAATGTAATAGTAACTTGACCTTTGGAATCGTAATGTGACTCATATGAATAGTAAACCACAAAATAGAATAATAACATCACCAATAAAATTATAAATGAATATATAAATACTATGGATGATGATGTGATATAATTATATCATATTTTTAGTAAATAAATTATTTGATAATGAAAAATTATGTTTTTGTTTTTTTATGAAGAATAAATGTTTTTTATAATTTTTAATTAAAATAATGACATAAAATAAAATTTATTTTTTAAAAATCCAATCACAAATTACTGTTTTTTATATATTGATTACAATTTAATTCTATAAACCCTTGTCTTATTTTTCAATGTTTTATAATAACAGTTATAATATATACATTGTATTTTTTAGTTAAATAACGATTTTAATTAAAAATTAAATTTCACATGTTTAGAAAATTATTTTATGAAAATGGAGTACATTTTTAAAATATTCGAATCAATAAATAGTTTGGGTGATGTTTATTTATTTTTATAAAATATATTGAATTTTTGGTGAATAGTATAATATTATAATTAACGATAAGTACTAAATACATGTTTATTGAGTGATGGATGTTTTTTGCCTTTTGTAAGCCCATAATATCAAACTATAATTCATTATTTTAATATATTTAATTATAATTATCAAAAAATATATTGTTTTGATCCAAAATAATCATGGAGTGAATAAAATATGAGAAAAACACCCATCTCTCCCACAATAAAAACCATAGCTCACCCCCTTTTCTCCTCACACTGCAAAATCTTGGATACTTTTCAAATTTCTAAAAATTTCTTCTCACAATACATTCCCACACATTATGATACTTCTAGTCCCAAAAAAATACCATTTCAATGTTATTAAATTATGTCCTCAAGGAGAATAATTCATGAGGTAAATCATTTTTCGTTCTCTTTCACTTTATATTAATTTATTTTCATCCAACTGTATTAATACCACTTCGTTAAAAATATACATAATAACTCCATTAAATTATATATAATGTAATTTTTTTATGTTAATTGAATATTCATCATCAAACCCCTTTACCCTCTCTTTTATTCTAAAAATTAAAACATCGTCTGTGATGCGAATATTTAACACCATCATGGATGATGTAACTTCATATTCTATTACTACCTTCAAGGCAGGTTATAAGACCATATTTATTATGAAAACTATATTTTATAATATATATAATAAGTTATTTTTTATTGTTCTACCATTCTATATAAAAGATATAAATTTATATGATAATATTAGATTGTGACGATCAAAAAACCGCCAAGATGATTTAAATGATTATCCTTAATGATCAATCTAAGGAATCAACCTCATATATGGAAAAAACAATATATAATACAATTAAATAATATTTTTATTATTAATAAAAAAATAATATATGTTATGGATAGATATTTCAAATTACACGATCTTCTATATTGGTGTAAAAGTAAACCAATCATAAAAATGAAGGAAAAGTACACTCACAATCAAAAAAATTGAAAATATGAACACATCAAAACGTCCATAAATGAACATAATAAAATCATTAAAAATTAAATAAAATATTTATAGGTTTTTAATTAATTTATTAATAAATTTAATTTCATTATCTAGGACGTTAATTACATGTTCATAATACATTCGTACATAACATAAGGGTTTTTGTGAACCTTCATTTTCATTCATGTTATGATTTCACCTTATTTTAAACAATTTATGTCTTCATTATTTATATATTATTTTTTCTAAATTATCATTATATGTTCCAAACTAAGGTATCCATATCTGTTCATCATTCTTTTATGGGAAAAAACATGTTTTTCAGTGTTACCATCTCAATTATCCTTGATATGAAAGCCTGATTAATGGGAACATCTCGATTTCATACCCATTTTCTTGTATCATACATTATCTATTATAAGACCCTATTATTTTTTTAATAATCACTAATTTTTTATGAAAAAAATTAAATTTTCATTTATGATTTAAAGCAACAAAATTATGACAAATGTAAATTATTTTTCCAAATATGTTATTCTTTGAAAACTAATATGGGTATTTGTTTTAATAATTCATTACTGATTTTATTGGAAAATTTTAATATTTTTAAACACCTCAGTTGAATATTATGATTTATTAAGATTAATATCTGTTCAATATCATCTAGAATATTTTATTAATTTTTTATGATCAGTTTTACCTTTTATGATCTATCCTGATACCGTTACACATACTATTCAGAATGGTTTGTGATATTTCTAAAAATTGGGTAATTTTATTTAAATTTCATATGTTTATTTTGTTTAGGGTTAAACCCATTAATATGAGTAATTAATTTGAGTTATTATTTGAGTTTTGGGGCCTACTATATCCCCTTGATGCATCATTAGTTCTCAAGTGACAAAACAAAATATGATTTAGATGAGGCCCTCTCAATTTATTTTCAATTGTCTTGACTGAGGCCTTGATGATATTTTTATCATGTCTCGAATTATATGTTACCTCATTATGATATTAGTAATTCATAATACATTTGATTATTCAACTAGTAGAATATATATGGTCTTGATTCATTCTCATGTGATTATTAATATATAATTATGTATTCAACTTTTATTCTTTCTATTTCATTTTCAGCATTATGTTTAAATGGAATGTGTTTTTAATTATTCAACATGCCATATTATTTATATTTTATTACGTTTTATTAAATACCTGTCTTTAGCATCTAAACTCATCATTTTATTATGTTTTAATTTTCCCTAGGATGTGAAGATTTATATTTTGAATGAATTATAGTTATAATCTATGAGTTATAAATTCTTCCAATGATGATTCTATGTTGTTTTTTATTTCAATTTGTAATTTATAAATTATGTTTCTATCTAGTATAAAAAACATCTAAACTATTCATTCCTTTAGGATGTGACTTCATTTTTTATTATTAAAATATAATAACGTATGGAACCGGCTCTGGGAAACTGGGTTCAGGGTCATTATAGTTGGTATCAATGGAAATTCAGTAGAAAACATTGAAATAAGATTTAGAAAACCATGATTAGGGAATAAACCGTAAGATAGAATTTTAAAAAAAAGTATAGAATAGAAAAAATTAATGTTGGTAAGATATAGATTATGTGGCACTTCCCTGAAATACATACCTATCTGTATAATAAGAGTGGGTGTGGTTCTGGTATATATGTACCTAGGGGTAAAAATTCAGACATGGTGCTCACAACTAACCTGATTTAACCTAGTACACAAAAATATGACTAATTGTGTAACTAGTTTAAAACTCCCATGGGATATACTTAGGAGAATTCAAATTTTCATTAAAAACCATTATGAAGAATTTAAAAGTATTCAATTCCCCAAATAAAACCATTCTTATGTTTATGAGATTATCTATATATTAATTTCTAATTTATTTTCATATTTTCTAATTCAAATTTAAGTGTTATGATTCAGAACAAAATCCAATTCATGCCATTATTTTGAAATGGTGCCTAGTATAACGAAATGAAACTATATTGATGCATGTATCCCATCTTGATATTTTCAACCCATGAAATATATGATGTTGTTATTAGAGATAGGACTAGTGATGAGAAACTTAAATCTATACTGGTATAGATGACTTAGTTTATGAGAAATAACCTTACCCATTTGGAACATCCCGATCTATAATGTGGAAGAGCAATTTTATAGCACATTTTGTGAAAACAACCTTCATCCATCATTTATGTACAATCCCATTTTTAGATGAGTGGTGAATATGTTCACTAGAGATGATATTTATCTCTTTGGGAAGTACTGAAACAAAGATAGTTATCATTTAATTTTATCATATCTTGGGAGATGAAAATTTTTAGTGGTTGAAAATTCAAAACAAAAAGGTAGAATAAAAGTTTTAAAATATGGAATTGAATGATTTTAAGGACATTTTGATGGAAAAATATTTGACTCATTAACCATGAGAAGATATAGAGATACAATTATTGATTCTAAGATAGAATAATGATGAAAATATTGAGAAGTATGAATGAAAAATTATATGTTTATTTAGGCATAACGCAGACTACATACGTAATCCATGGATCAATATTGATTAACTCTTTGATGGTTTAAAACCATTCCTCTGAAGGTTACTAGTCTACTAAAATTTACCATCACAAAATAGATGTAGTCTCATTTGATATCATGATAGATAATGAAAATCTATTTCTTATGAGATTAATGGATAACAAGAGAACAAGAGGGTGGAGGATAAAATAATTAAAATAAGGAAGTATAAAAAGTTATTTCCCAACATTCCTTACACGTGGAAGGAAACACCATAGTGACATCTTAAAAGGAAAATAATTCTGTTATATGTGTTGAGAAAAAGAACAACAAACCCATGATTTATAGGGAATGAAATAATCTACCATTTCTCAATTATACAATTGTATGGAGATGAGATACTATGAAAATGATTTCCCATTATGTCAAGTAATAATTAAAAAGAAAATTAGAAGGGATAAAGAATAATATTATAAAATTAAAAATGAAGAGGTTGAAATTCCTAATGATATATTGGTTGGTACATTAATAATTTCCTTAAACATAGACATGTAATTATATGAATCTCGAACAAAAGGCTTTTTTATATCTTTTGAGATTGAAAACAACATTTTACATTTCCATTTTGATGCAACAAAGGCATTTTTAGTAAAAATTACAATGAGATGTATCATTGTAACAATGAGGTGTGGATACGTACCATTTTTGAAACATAAACTTGCTTTAGTTGAAAACCATGTCATCATACATATGGTTGATTTTTATATTATACATTGTATTGAATGACATTAAAAATAGGATGTGGAAATCTATTGAAATAAGAAATAATTTTCAATTTGTGAGGAATATGTAAAATCACTTATCATTAGATAAGAAACATTATCGTCATCATATTATATAGATAAACTTCTAGTATCTCTTCTATATGAAATTATTATGGAGGATGAGAAAACAACAACTGTGGAGGAAGAAAGATATCTGTAAATTGAATAACTAACAATTATGGAAGAATATTTTGATGAATTTCTATAGGATTTACATAGACATCCTCCAAAGTGGATAATTAAGTTCTAAAGTGATTTTTTACTGAAGCAGCTAAATTAAATACTCTTTATATAATGGACACAGTGTAATTAGTAGAGATGAATAAACAAAAAAATTTATTTATTGATAAGGATTTATTCTCCCTAGTGTGTCTCCATGGGGATCCCCTATTCTTGTTATGAAGAAGAAGGATTGATCCATGAGGTTGTGCATTGACTATAGAGAAATAAATGATATTATATTAAATAACATGTATTATCTTGATCTCACGGATTATTTATTTGATGAACATCATAGAGATCAATATTTTTTAAATATTTTCCAACATTATATATATCATCAATTAAATGTGAGGACAGTGGGTATTCCCAAAATGGAGTTTCAAATATGGTTTGGATTTTACAATTTTATAGTAATTCCATTTGGATGAACTAATGCACCGTCTATTTTTATTGATTTAATGAACAATTTTCTTAACAATTAATTTTAATGATATTGTTTGGGTATTTATTAAGGATATCCCGATATGTTCCAAAGCATATGGGGACCATGAAAATCACTTGGAGGTTGTTTTTGAGACTCTGAGAAGAAAAGAGTTATATGGGATGTTATGAAACTGTGAATTCAAGGTTAATTTTTTTATCAAAATAGTCACTATGGATTGAATCTCAATTTATAATTTGAAGACAAAGGAAGTGCAATAATGTTCGACTCCAATGAACAAAAAATAGGGATTTAGTTTCAATGGTTTCATAGTATACTATTAGCGTTTCATTTTGAATTTTCCTTGATTAGGTAACCCATTAACCAAGATTACTCGTAACAGGGTTAAGTACAATTGGAAAGAGGAATGCGATTTTTTCTGAATAATTGAATAGGATATTAATAAATTATAGGATCATAAATATAACATTAGGAAATGATGGGATTTTAATTTATAATGATTCATAAAATAATTTAGTTAGTAGTGTCCTTATGAAAAATGACAGAGCTTTTTTTATTAATCAATAAAATTAAACGTTCATGAACACAACTATCCAACATAAGATCGTGAGTTAGAATATATAATATATTCCCTAAATATATGAAGACACCATCTATATGGAAAAATATGTGTGTTATATACATATCGTAAGTGTTTGAAATATATATTCACATAGAATAAACCCATCATGAGGAATAGACACTTTCTTGAAATACTCTAGGAATATTATTTTTCAATACATTAACACCCAGAGATGCAGAATAAGGTAGAAAATGCATCGATCAAGAATGATCCTAGAGTTATGAAAAAGATTAGGATTGACAAAGGATTTTTGTACATGGATGTAGAAAAGATTGATATGGAAATTATCATTTTTGGTGAAACATCATTATGTTTTAAATTGGATAACCAGCCATATTTATTGAAAAGGATTAAAAGTTCTCATAATAATGATGTAAATTTTCAAAGGAAAAAAATCTGAATATTATGGTATGTTGAGAGACATCACATATGAGGATGTAATTCTAATGATAGGGATGAGACTTTCTGTTACATCTATACTAGAGCTAAAAAGGGAATTATTAGATATTTCTCATAGATTGAATTTCTATATACACCATTGTAGCACTAATATGTTTTGAGATGTGAGGGAACATTCTTAGCTATATAATATAAGGTGAGAAATTGATGATTATGTACCATGATGTTTAGTATATCAATAGGTTGATGGTGAATGAATAATCATAGAGGAGTCAAGATACCTCTTCTAATTCCTAAATTTATGTTGGATGAAATTAATCTAGATTTGGGACTGGATTACCCAAAACTCCGCAAAATAATGTTTCAATATGGCTAATTTTGGACCGACTATGGAAATTTAGAATTTTTCTTATATTAATGGTTGATTTTTTTCTCAAGCATCTTGAACGAATCTACATTAATGATGTTTGAAGATTTTATATATAACCTTATTAAATTTTTTCTAATCATGATCCCTAATTTACATCAAAATTATAGAAAATTGTTCATATTAATTTGTTTACGAAGAATTAATTAAGTAATTATTATCTCCCTAAAACTGATGGTCCTTCAGAATGGAAAAACCAAACATTAGAGCACATGTTGAGATCATGATCACTAGACATTAAATATATGTTGGCTCAGTATTTCCTTTTGGTAGAATTCTATTTTGAAAATATTTTCAATTAATTTATTCAAATGGATCCATATAAAGCATTGTAATGAAATTGATTTTGTAATCAATCTTGTTAGGATGAAGTCGGTGAAAGAAATATAGTACAACCAGAACTAGTGAATGAAAAATGGACAAGTTAAAGAGTATTCAAACCCATATCAAAGAGGCTCAAACTAGAAAAAAATCTATATTGAGAAAAAAATTAAATGATTTGTTTATTCAAACAAGAGAGAATGTTTTTTAACGTATCTCCATGGACGGGTGTTAAATGATTTGGAAATATATAGAAACCAATATCCATATAAATTGGCCATTTTTAAGTCATATAGGGAATTGGAGTTGTGGATTATCCTCAGGAAATTCCACCATGGCTTTATGAAGTACAAAAAGTGTCCAATATACCTTTGTTAAAGAAGTACATGATATACCAAACACATATGCTCACATAAGATGGAATAAAATTTAAACCTTATTTATCTTTCTATGAAGATATTATCCCTATTTTGAACACTAATTAATATGTTTTTAGGAATCGAATGAATAGTCCAGAAAAATATACTTTGAAAAACTGATAAATTTGAAGAGGTGATGTGGGAAAGAGTGGAAGTTTTTGGGATGAACTATCCAGGTATTTTTATGTGGTGTTATTCTAGAAATATTGAGGTTGTTATTTTTTATATGAGGGGATAATGTCATTTCACAGAATTCTGTTAATGAATTATCCAATCTTAAAATCATTTCACATAGTATAAATCATATGAAATATCTTTTAAAAAATAATAAAATCATTACAAATTAGGAACAAATTAAAGAAGTGTCATTTGTAGAAGTTAAGGATAACATACCAATAGAATAGTAAATTGAACATAGGAATAGTAATGAAACCAATATGAATAGTATGATGGCTAAGAGAATATTATCTTGACCAATGAATTTATAAATAAAATTTAACCATCAAATAAATAAAAATGTGATATAATTATATCATATATTAAGGAAATAAATGATGTGAAAATAAAAAAATAAGTGTTGGTAATTTAAAAAAATGTTAACTTAAATGTTTTTAATTAATATAATGAATAAATAAAAAATCTATTTACATAATATAAATTAAAAAATTAATATTTTGTTATCATATGATTATAAGATAATATTATATGACCTTAGTTAATTTTTGGACGACCTCACCCCCAGTTTATTGAAGTCTTTTCTTTACATTATTCCAGTGGTATAATACAAATAGACGTTGAATGTCAAAGGACTAAATAGATTTTTAGTTTAAGAAAACTAGATACAAACATATGTTTTAAATTACATCTTCAAATGATAAAACAACATAGAAAATATATTTTAAACATCCATAACTCATATATTATCCCTACATATCACTAAAGAAATATATCTACTCTTCTTGGGGTAAAATATAACTTATTAAATGGGTGAGATTAGATGTTTAGTAATGGTTAGAAGTATATTAGAATAAAATATAAATAATTAGGCACTATTTATGAAGTAAAATAAATTCCATTAGAACATAATCTCGACCATAATACGGAATGATCAATGGATAAATAAATAAAACCATAAAAATAATCACATTATGATAAAGCTTAACCATGGAAATTTGTCTAGGAAAATAATCACACGGAATATCAATTTCTAATATCATAATGAGGGAATATATGAAGCCAAAAATTGTAAACATAACACTATGACCCTGACTAACAATTCTAAAAATAAATGGTTACATCCTTGACCAAATCAATTACTATTTTGTCTCAACAGTCCTACCGATGCATTATGAGGCTACAGAGGGCCCCAAATGACACTTTTTATGACTAGTGAATACCTCATATGAGTGGGTTTGATGATAAAAAAACATAAATATATGATATAGAAAAAGGCGTTCCCCAAATTTTTAGACATAATCACTAACCATTGTGAGTTATCTGTAGAATGGAATCAATTCAACACATCCATATTCAAATTAATTATAAACCATTTAATAAAATATGGTTGATTATAATAATAATATACCAAGCCCCATAAAGAATAAGATTAATCATAGGTGTTGAAATAGACAAAAATACTCCAATTAAATCATTGAAGATTTATTGATAGAAATTTTGACTTCCCAAACATAGATTTCACTTAATTGGTGCCACAATATTGGTGGCCCACATGGCGTCAATCACATCTCCTCAAATTCAATAGGCTACTGAATAACATTTTGGTCATAGGGTGTGTCTATGAGGAGACTATTCCCTCACTACCAGATTGTAGCATAGTGGATAAATGTAAACAGAGGTAAATTGAAGAAGAAATATAAGTAAACAATATAATAATATAATGTAATTGATAAAAAAAGTATAAAAATAATTGTATCAACCTGATTAGATGATTATGATATGTCATGTAACTAGAAAATTGGAAAACATATATGCAATATAGTAGGAATTACATGTCCCAAAAAAGTATAATAGAAATCAATTAAATATCACAAGCATCTTGATCTCCGTTATGACCATATTTTATCAATATCCATCCTAACAGTGATCTATGAAGTGATAAATATTTTATTCACTCCTTTTCGACACATACATATAAATAATCCTTCCTTGGAATCATACGACGCCTAGAGAGGGTATGAGATAAATTTCTGCTGGCCACCACCAAAGGTGTCTATAACTCCCATCCCATGTAATGTATAACTAAAAGTGTGTAGTAATGAATTTATAAAGAAATGAAGTATATTTTAATTAAATACCCAATTACATGATTCATCCATCTATTGATGACTTAATGTAAACCAAGACATTTTTTGACTGCACTAATTTATAAATAAGTCCCTCATTATCGATGGTGAATTTTACAAGATATAAAAAGGAAAATATAATTTATAGTTACTAAGTAGTGATTCCATATAATTCACGAAGGCATCCTAGACCTCATGGGTCTCCAACTCAGTAGAAATTGGTTCTAGCTAAGGTAAGAGTGTAATACAAGGGAAATAATCCATGGTCTTCAATTATATAATGCCTACAAATACAAGGATAACATCCAAGGTAAAATCGGGATATGAAGTGAATGGACCCTATGGAAATTAACAACAACACCTACATTCCAATGTTAGACCCATGGAGTGTGTACATCGAATCCCTTAATAATATGAGAGGGATCATATGGGGTCATACAAATAATCAAAGAATATAAAATGATCATGATATATTTGGGTCTCAACCTAAGTAAGTCAAATCATTGAATTAGAATGGGGTACCCGAGTGGTCAAGATTTTCCTCAATAATAATCCAAGGCGATCTCGAGTTAGGTCAGTCCTTTTTAATAAGGAATTCATATATAATTTCAATTTTTTCAATCCATGGACTTAATAGGTGTTAAAAGGCCAAGTAGTATGCATCCATTACTAGCTCCATTTAATATATTTCCAATAATTACGTTTAATTCTTCTACCTTACATTAATTTGGTAAGAGGTTCTATAGACATGAAACCTATTATTAATTTATATTTAATTTGATCAAATCATGTACTTCGTATACATTCCTATTTCAATTTCATATTTTATTTTCAATTGAAGAATATTTCATAGGTGGGTCTAGTTGTGATGATACATTGTACATTCCATTATTAAATTCACAATATAAAAAATACATTTAATATGGATAATATTACCTTCGACGGTTCAAGACATGTCACACCCAAATGAAGGATTAAATGCGTCAACAACTAAAAACACAATTATGGAATAACATCCTACATGAGATGGATGGTGTTGTTGGGGTAACCACAAAAATTTAATGAATTTTTTGGAAGGAGAATAACCATATGATTTAATGAATTTATTCCTTTTATATAAGTTCAATAAATGGATCCTAATGAAATTGGTGGGCCCCCACATAATGATTCCAAGAACAAAAAACTTGAGGGATGAGTTATAGACCACCCACCTAAGTATCCTACAGAACTCCTCATCTAATACCAGAATCTATTTCATCTTATAATGGAGTATATCTATAAAATAAAAAACACTCACACCTAGATAACTAGGTCGAGATCAGTAGATTAGATGACCAACTCAAAAGGACTAGATTACTCAGCGTTGGAAATCCAACATGAAAAATAATATTGTGATCAATCCTTGGATGAAGGAGATAATTCAATAACTACCATAGTCCTACAAAGATACACAAAATGAGTAAAAATTTTTGATCCTATTTGAATTTAGATAAAGAGGAAGTGTGATGCTTAATTCGATCGTTATTGGAAAAATAGTAAAATTACCCAAAATATTTTCTATGCACCGTTTTTCTGCACAGTTTGAAAAACCATGTGCAAAACCTGCGTGGGTACCTGTGAGAGAGGTGAGCCGGTAATTTTAGGGTGGATGGTTAGTGAAATATTATTCTAATCATGATGTATGGCTCTATATAAATAAGCACTCCTTGAATTGTTTGAACTAACTATGCGGACTTCCTGTGTGATTTACTAAAAACCGTATGCCTGGCCTTTTTTCCCAAAAAAACTATCTTCCATGTTCTGAACATGCCCACGACACCATCATTACCTTCAGTAACTCATTTTGAATCCATATTAGGTCCAACAATAAATAATTAAAAAATTTATAATGAATCTAATTCTTAGATAAAAACTAAGTTCTTATAGAAATATGGTTTTTAAATTTCTAAAGTAGAGTTCTTTTAGAAAAATAATTTACATTTTTTAGATTAGTATTTATAATGAACTTGAAATCTATCAATGAACTTTTCCAACTTATTATTATTTCATATATTATAAATAATTTAAAATAACTTATTGAACATAATAAAAACATTACAAATTAATAGCGAATTAAATAAGATCCATTTCTTGATGTTCAGGATCATATAACAATGGAATAGTAACATGAACTTTTGAATAGTAGTGTGACCATTAAAAATAGTAAAATGGTTAATAAAATAGTAACCTCGCCATTGAATTTAGAAATAAAATTTATCCATCCTATAATTGAAAATGTGATATAATTATATGATAGCTTAATGAAAAAAAATAATGTTACAATTTTAAATTAAGTGTTGGTATTTTTATAAATAAAAAATGTTTACTAAAAACTATATAATTTATATAGTGACAGAAAAGATAATTTATCATAATAAAATAAATTAATTAACTAATACTTCTTATATTATTATTATATTTTATTTTAAAGAGACCTTATTTTATTTTTTATTGTATCATAAATTCAGTTATAATATTAAAATTGCGTGTATTCAAATAAATAATGATTTAATAAAAATTCTTATATGTATAAAATTAGTTTCATAAAATTTTTTCTAATTAGCAATTATTCATTTCAAATAATTTTTAGGGTGAATATTTTGTATTTTCCCAAAATCCTTATATTTTTTGTGAATTGTAAATATGATAACATACGATTAATGCTATGTAAGTGAATTATTGATTCATGGATGATTTTTTGATGATGTAAGACCCTAATATAAAATGTTTCTTAATTATTTCAATATATTCCTTGGTAAAGAGAGTACTATTTATAATTTTGATCTGAAATGATAAATTAATAATATATTAATCAAAAAGCACCCCTGTCCTTCATTGCAAATACCACCCCACTACCTCTTCTCCTAAAACCATCAAAGAGTTGTGGAATATAAAATTTATACCAATTTCCTCTCTAAAACCACTCTTAAATGTTTTGATCTTTTTGTTCCAACCAATATATCATTTAAAATTTCTTTAAAGATGTTCTAAAGAAAATTATTTCAAGAGGTAATGCTTTCTTTCATTTTCATTCAATTTATTTTCTTTTATTTTCTTTTTATTTAATCATTAAATCTTTTTTAAAAAAAGTACATGATAAATATAGTACATTATATACACTAGAATAATGTTATTTTAATGTAAGATCCATTATCAAACACCTCATACCCCCCTTTTTTTCTAAAAATGAAAACATCATTCCTGTTAGACAGATTTACCACCATTGTGGATGATGTGACATAATATTCCATTAACACCTTAATGGATGGTTATAAAATAATAATTATCATTAAAATATATTAGATTATCTATATTATAATCTATTTATATTCTGGAACAATTATATATACATTATATAAATTAATAATACAAAACAAGTTCATGATGAATGAAAACCCACCAAAATGATTTAAACAATTACCATTTATGTTATGTCTAATGAATAATCATAATATAAAGATGGAAATTATTATATAATAAAATTATATCTTATGGATGTTAATTAATAACATATAATTTCAATTATATAGAATGATATATATTTTACATGATCTTCAATATACGTGTAAAATTAAACCCATCCTAATAAGCATGTAAAAGAACAATATCGAATGACTAAATTGACTATCATAACATAAAAGGGCATAAATAATCAAAATTAAATTACACTAATTATAATACATGTTGAATAGTTCATGAACTAGTTTACTAATGAATCTAAATTCATTAGCTAGGATGTCAAGTACAAGGAAAGAGCACATTCAGACTTGAGGTAAGGGATTCTTCAAGATCCCCCATTTTCCTTCAGGCTATGATTTTTCCCACATTACAGAAATTTATATCTCCACTATTTTTAAATGATTTTTCTACATTATTCATATATGTTCTGAATTAAAATATTCAGCTCATTTTGTCTTTGTTTTAACGGGAAATACTTGTTTTACAACGTTCACTTCTCAAAGTTTCCCGATATATAGGAACGATTAAATGGAACTTCTTGATATCTTATCCATTTTATAGTAGCATCGATAATTCATATAATATACCATTATAATTATAAAATCACTAATGCCTTCCTAAAAAAATATTTTCTTTTTATTCTGGAAGTATATAAACAATTATAAAAAATAAAAATGGTTTTTCTAAACGAACTCTTCTTTGTAATGTAAAAATGGATATGTTTCTCAATAATTACTCAATGGTTTTATTATAGTATTTTTATCTATATTAAAACCTCTATTGAATATTAATATTTATTGAGATTGATATCTTATTATTATTATATTCCATATTTCATTAAATGGATTATGATAATTTGGTTATGGATGAACTATCTTGATACCATTCACCATACAACATAGAATGGTTAGGTATTATAAATACATATTGGGGAATGTTATTTAAATATCATATGTGTTAGTTTTTTATTTTTAACCCCACTCATAAGTGAAATGGATGGCACTTCTTACATGACTGGTGGATCCCATTATATCACTTTGATGCATTGGTAGGTCTCGTGATAAATAATTAAAATGGATTTGTATGAGGACATAGCAATTTTTTTCAGGTGTCTTGGGATGGGCCTCGATGGTATGTTTTTGTTCTCTGGAATTATAGATTCCCACACAATAATATTAGTAATTGGTAATTTATATGGTTATTTTAAAATTTTAATATTGATGGTTAAGATTCATTTTCATGTTACTATATATATATGGAATTATTTATTCAGATTTTATTCATTCCATATTATGCTGAAAATTATGTTATCGTCGCATATGTTTTTAGTAATTATCCATGAATTATTGAATATATTATATTTCACTATTTTATATTCCCTTACTAAGAATATAATATCACCCTTTTCTTATGTATAATTTTTTCACGTGATTTTAATATGTATATTATGAATGAATTATAGGGATATTTTAGGAGTTATTGATTTTTATAATGGAGTTTCTATGTTGATTTTCCTTTCATGATGTAATGTAAAACTTATTTTTATATTAATTCATTCAAAACTCATAAACTATTCTGACTTTCGGGATGCGAAATATTTTTTTATTATACAAATGTAATAAAATAAGTCACTGGAATCTCAGAAACTATGGTTTTGGAATTTTCATATCTTGAGAATCAATGAAGAGGGTATCACATGATTATATCCCCAAATTAATATTAATAATCCTTAAAAGATGTTGATATATATGAAAAATAACTTTTTAAATATAATTTGAACCAGTATTCGAAAACATGATAAAAATATCAATCTCATTTGATTACTTTTTAATTGGCAATTCCAATGATATGGGGATACTATTTTTAATAATGTCAGGGAATATTTTAAATTTAGTCTCAAATAATATTTCAATCAGGATTATGGAAAATTATATTCAAAATGTATATGTTAAACGTGAAAATTTGTTAACACATTAATGAAAATTCAAAACTTCTTTTTAAGGAAAATGTTCAATAAAATGACTAATTTTAGAAATTTTTAAATAAATTAAAAGGTTATGAAAATTTAATTTTTAATACAATTCATGTATAGGTTAAACTACCATAATTGTTTTTAAGAGAATGTGTAAGGAAGGAAAATCAATAATGGTCGAAGTGGAAATAATGATATTTTTCATTAAAAATGATTCTTAGTCATTTTATATACCTATAAGTGGAATACGATAATAATAAATTAAAACTATAAGAGTAAAATTAATAGAAAAAAATTAATTGGGATTAAAGTATTGTATAAATAAAATTTCACTCAATATAAGTTTAACAAATATAATCATGAAATTAAATGAGACAACAATATAAATTCTTAACTCATGTATCACCATTAATTGTAAGAAATGAAAACTAGTTTATATTAAATATATATTTATTATAAATATATTACACAACCATAATAACAAATAATATACTACGTATAATTCCTTTATAATATTAAAATATTATTTTGTTAGAAAATAATTTAAATAATCATTAATGTGAAAAGTGGGTCAGTATACATTAAAATATTTGTTTGAGGGTTCTAGTACATAAACCTTTCTCACATATTAATAACATCCAAAATATTAATCTTGACATATGATTAATATTTATCTATTTTTAACAACATTAAATTCATTATTATAAATTGACGATGATAAATGTATTACATTAGTTTGTGGATACAGTAGTCCTCACATATACATGAACAATGATTTCATATCAAATTCAATAGGGAAGTAGATTAATAAAGGTTGTTACAAATATATATTAAAATATAAATATATTGGAGACACTAATTTTATAATATCATTAATGTTTTAAAAATATTTATGGTGTTCTAAAAATATATAAAATGAAAACACACAGTTAAGAGAAATACTTATTCCTTGAAACACCATCTTTGGTTAACACATTTATACAATAAATGATGTAATTTTTACAAAAACAGGATTAGTATATAATGATTAAGAATGTTATGGAATGATTAGGGTGTGTCTTAACAAATATAGAATGCTAATGACATGTGAGGAATTAATTATAAGAGGTATACTTTTTTCATGGGATGGAGAGGATACACATAGCATTTTTCAAAAGATTGAAATATATTAATGTATAGAGAAGAATAATGGATAAAAAATGAATAATTTTCAAATATGAGTTGAGATAGGGTAAAACTAAGACTATAAAATTTAATTTATCTATTTTTTTAGTTATTTTTAACTATATCATTTTCTTTTTCACCCTTTTAACCAATTTTGACACATTCAATGGATTGTTTTAGAAAATTTCATGTTGAAAAAATTGGGTTTCCCTTATTACATAATATTTATTATAATGATTAAAAATATGTAATTAATTTTACATGATTTAATTTCTAGTGGATATATAATTTCAATTTAAATTTTTTTAAAAACTCGACAAAACCATTTCTAGAAAATATTATTTCTGGGTATAAAATTGAGTGTGCTTACATTACATGCATTTTAAAAACATTAATAAGATAGTTAATAAAATTATATATAATCAATTATCTAAAAAAATTATTAAAATAAATCATAAATAGGGAATAATATAATTTAATAAGATAAAAACACATTTTATATATAAATTGTTTTAGAAATACATATATTTTACTTTTTAATGCTTTAATTTTAACCAATAAATAAGAAAAAATTAATGAATTCATTATAAAAATATATAAACAATAAATTTTAATTATTTAGTTTTTCCTATTAAAACACTCTATTATAACCCCTTGGAGATAACTCTCACATTAAATAATAACAATTTAATTGTATATAATGGTTTTTTAAACACAGGTTTGTGTGTCAAGAATGATAGAGAATTAATTAAAATTATTTGTTGTGATATATATATATATATAACACATAGTTTTACATATGTAACCATCAAATGAACTATTTTTAAATTAATTTTGCTTTGGAAATCCTTGAATAACCTTTTCTCATAAATATTTCTCGAATAAATTAATAAGACTAGCATGTACTAACAGAGTTGTCACAAAATTCCTTATTATGCATCTTGGATATCATCTAAAATCATGGTTAGTTAAACAAATTCATCATTTAGACCAAGGAACACTAGTATAGAAGATTTTTTGAATTTACACTCACTATCCACAATAAAATTACATAGTCATGAATTATGAAATTGATTAATAGATATTATGTTATTATTAAAATGTGGGATCTTTCAGATACCTTACAAATTAAAAATAAATTATTGATTGTTTGAGATCTAATTTATCCAGTTCCAAAAACATCTTGTTCTTAAACATCTATATGGTGAACCATGAAATAGCTTCAAGACACACAATTTCACAGGAATCCACTTTGTAATATTGAATGAAATAGTGTTCTAGAAATAACAATCCATGAATCCATCCAACATATAACCCATAGAACCAATATGACACAGTCCCCTTTAGATATAGATTATTTACATGAATACATAAAATTATTTTAGTAGAATATAGTCCTCAATTAAAAATAATTCTATATTTTTCTATTATTTCTATAGTGATAATATATAATGTCTTCCAGATTATCTTACTTCCCACAACCCATATCTATTATGGATACCTTATTTTATTTCGAATGATTCCGGTGGAGTAACCTCTATATTCTATACCAAACAATCATTTTGTTGCAAATGAAACCCCATTCCTTACAATATAATTAATCAATATCATATAATAAATATCCTTAAACAAAGATTCAATATTTATTTTAGTATTATTAATAGTGGTCACCAATATATTATCCAATTTTAAAATAATTTATATGAGAATTATGAAATTAATGTCATCTAAATATGTCATACAAACATATTCAAGTGTACTTGATATCACGTTGATCTCATTAACATGACCAACCAATGAACATGCATATAACATTTTAGTGTTTATATTTCACTACAAAATGAATAATTTATTCATTTGGGAAGCATTTTCATACATTTTGGAAATAATAACAATTAATTATATAGTTTTAATAACATCAAAAATGTCGAAGTAAATATTTTGGGCCAAAATCATATATATATATATATATATATCATATAACTCAATTCATTCATGTATTTTTCACTCAATATTGTCCAATTCTTCATTATTCTTCATAATCAATGGAAAATCATGATCCTTATGAATGAGACCGTCCTATATTTTTATCTTCAAAAAATAAAATTCCAATCCATAAAATTTATCTTTGACCATCTTTTCATCTTATAATGATATTTTATAAAATATAAAGAACAAACAACATCAGAATAGGGTAAAATACATGTAACCCATTTATTATATAACACATTATCTGAGTGGTAATTTTCCCCAATAAAATAAGATTTAATGACACTTATTCTATCAAATTTATTTCTACTATAATGACCCCACATCTTCAAAATTAAACAAAATAATAATAAAAGGTTAGTAAAAATTAACCACCACAAATTCATATAACCCGAATGAAGAATCAACTCACCTCAATCTTGTAACATCGAAAGATAAAATACTCACACAATATATTACTCTTACACCAAAGTATAAACTAATTGAGGATTAGGTGCCACGTAAAACTACCCTTAGTACAAATTAATCATATATCAATTTAGATGAATGCATAATAGTACTTTCTTGTAATTCATCCTTCACCACCATTCAAACATCATGTATTACACACAACATGATATTGGATAATGGAAAAATGTTGCTACCTCAACTAAAATCCTTATAGAAAATTATAGACTCGTACACTTGTATTCCAACCATTTTAAAATTCTTATATATTTAATAACACCTCCATTGGCCTCTACATTTTCACATTTTTATAAACCCATGAATTTCATCATATATATCAAATATTTCAATGTGGGCACACATTTTTTTAAAAATTTGTTTCCACTACCATCGTCTAGATTAACCATCATCATGACCGGTAGTTCCAAAATACTTATTGAAATACAATCTTGTATCATGAACGAGTAAGATTCTATAGAAGAAATATCATTCTGGATATAGTGATATTGATATAGAAAATGTCTTCTGACACCAATCCTAGAAATAATTAGATCACATGTCCCCATTTAAACATGAAAAAATGATGTTATTATTATATATATCCTGTTTTTTATTTTGTATTTTTAAAATTTTAATTTCTTATTTACATATCATATAATGGGGTAAAATTGATGTTATTGTTAAATTTAATGTATGTTATAGGATAAAATATTGTGTATAATTTATCTGGAAGATTTTACTTTGTCAGGTCAAAGAAAAATATTTCTATGTGATTTAAAAAAAAGAAAAAAATATATTCTAAAAGTATTTATTTTCATCGAAATTAATTTGGTTTTATATTTATTTCTACATTATGAAATGGAAAATATAATTGATAAATATTTATATTTAAATTATATTTACATATGTGTATAAATATTTTTACTTTTATATCTTGATTTCGAGAAATGCATTGAATTTCATAGATTATTATTATTGTGATAACATTATTGATAATGAAGAAAAAATATAGAATTATTAGAAATTCATTTAATTTTTAGGAACCATAATTTTTTAGTAAAAATCCTTAGAAATAATGTTATCTCTATCACATTCATGAAATATCAGGATCAATAAATCATTTAACAAATACTGTTAAGATAATTTTAAATTAGCATATATTTATAAGAATAAATTATATTACATTATTTGTTCACTGAAAAATTGTATAGTCTATATTTCCTATATTCTATATGAAATAAGTATATAATTAAATTATGATAATATATCTCAATGATCAATTTATATTATTGAATAATTGACCTTGAAGGGGACCTTTAAAAATAAAATAGTATATTAATTGACCCCTATGGTCTTATGTGGTTTGTGAGTTTCCAAATTTGGACCCTCTACATAGGTAGTATGAAATATTATAGTCATGTAAAAATTTTTATGGTCAATAATGATTGAAGTTATATATATATAGTTTAATCAAAATATGATGGTGTATCTAAAAAATAAAAATATTAATGATTAGATTAAATGAGTTATTTGATGTTTTTGGAATATATTTAAACTATATTATCATGGATAGAAATATTAATTCTACATGAAAACATATATGTTATGATTAGACACACACAAAAACTAATGATCTTATTCCGAATGATGATTGTTCTTGGATTTATGTTAAAATATTATTCAATGTTTTTCTATGTTCATTTGTAGATAACAAACATAATTCATAATGAATATTTTTATATTGGTTTTTATTATATTTAACTCAATGGATTTTCCCAATTTGGTTAAATTCTATTATTTTTGTTGATTTAAATGATATAATATTATAACTATATTATATTCCTAAATTTTATAATAATGTTTCATTATATATCAAAAGTTTAAGTGTGAGGGAGTATTTAGATCAATTTATTATTATTATTATTATATTACTTATTTTTAATTAATTTCTTCCATTAAAATATTATTGGGATATTTTATAACATTTTAGTATTGGATCATTCATTTAATTTCCGATGAGAACTAATATTTTATCCCTTTCAATAACACTTACTACATTTTATATAAATATGTTATGTGACTATTTTTACTTAAAATTTATTGATAGACTTAACATTAATTTTTCCATACATTCCATTTAAAAAAATGGACCACATGTGTTAGGAGGGTCAATGAGTCTATTAATCGATATTTAGATTAAACAATTCAAATTAGATAGTCTCCCATCATTTAATTAATATATCATAACCTTAGTATTGTATTGAGTAAAAATTTTGATTGATACGAGAATAACATGTTCAAAGAATTAAATTTTTATATATGTGTTGTTTTTCATTTGATATATAGGTAAAAATATTCTGATAGTTTGAGTGAAAAATTCATATATGATTTTTTATTTGGTTTTGAAATAAAATTTATTCATATCCCCCAATAAAAAATATAAAAATATATTTATAAATTATTGAAGTCATTAAGAATGGATTAGAGAGTGGAGAGAATAATATAATCGAGTTCATTCAATTAATATGTTAATTATATGATGAAATTACTTTATGCAGGGATATCTTCTATTATTATACCACACACCACTTGAATGTTTTTGTTTTTTCATTTTAAATATAATATATTTTTATTATATTAATTTATTGAAATAAAAATTTATTTTTAATGTTCATTATAGAATATAATAATAACATGAGTAAATTAATAAAAATATTTTAAAATAATTTATTTTCATGTACATCGATAATGATTTCTATATACATTAAAGGCTTGTTTTTTAAAATTGATTTAATTTCTATCACCAATTATATTAATTTAATATTTTAATGATAGTAAATAAATTTTGATTTATTTATTTTGGATTTTTTTAACCATTACAATTAATACAACACTGTATGGATGATTCTGTAACATAAGAGAAATGACAGTACTAATTGAATCACTAAAAATTAAAAAACTGAGATCAATTGTTAATGCTTAAATATAATCAATTTTAATGTCATAGAATATTTGATTCGTATAAAAAATGCGATGAATATATATTTTATTTATTTTAATATGATTTTTTTGATGTTTGGTAATGAATTATGATAATTTAGTAGAATTTAGTGGTTTTTTGAGACTTTTCATTCAAATGAGGAAACACCACAACAAATGTTCAAGTTGTGTTAAAACCTGGGGAGCCCCAATACCAACTAAGAAAGGGTTAAATGGATTGTCCATGGAATTTCCGTATCCATGTTACTCACGAAGGGGGGGTGGGTGGTCTATTGGCCAAAAATAGTGTGACATCACCTTGTCATTGTGTATGATTTGTGGAACGAAAATTACGTTCAATTTTGAAATATTTCTTGGGGGGTTGGACTTGTTGGGCTAGCATGGTCGAAGCCAAACATGATATATTAGAGTTTGTGATGGTGGTAATATTTTTTTGTAAACATCCAAAACTAACACCATTATACATTTGTATTGATTATTTGAAATGGAAAATACATAAAATCAATATGAGGGGTTATAAATTTTTTAATCGATTCCTTACTCTTTTAATTGATTCATCCCTCCTATCATGATCATTATTTTGATCTTGAAGACATTTGGAAAAATCTAGACTATGTTGGAGTTCATATTTTATTGATTATAATACAACTAATAATGCCATTATTCATAAACCTCCTTCCATGATCTATCTAGACTAATCAATCCATGGATGAAAAAGGTTGTTCTGCTTAAATCAGAATAATGGGATGTCATTTCCATATCTGTTTTCAAAAGATCATTGGGAGACAAATTTCTCCTTCCTCAACCAGACATATATTCATCTATTGATATTGTTGAACATCAATTATGTGTTAGTTCTAAACATGTATTAATTACTACTTCGGTTTTATTCTTGAACCATCTTGTCTCCGTATTGGAATCATTTTTATATTTTAATTGCTTGGAATCATGTTCAATTTGGTGTGTGAATGTGTTTTGGGTGATGATTAACTTAACAAACATTGATGTTTAAATTCATGTAGTTGTGGTATGTTGATTAAAACGATATAGAGATCATGCATAAAATCATTACCATGATATAAAATTGTGTTATTATATGATTTAGAACATGCCTCAATTTGAAAGTGTGTGTGTATCTTATAAGGAAATGTTTTTATATTTGATAATATCTGCATGTGTGAAGCCCATGGTACCATGTTTTATTTTTGATCTCATGTGTGTGCATGTGAATCCTATGAAAAACATGTCTGTGATTGATCACATTTCTGTGTTTGTATTCAAATTTTCATGATTTTTATTCCTTTATTTTGACCAAATGTTTAATTCCATATTGTGTATGAATGAATAACCATTATAGGATTTTATTTAGGTATCACGTGATATGTGAAACATTATATATTGTTTAGAACATAGAGGGTGGTCATGTTGACATGTGATGATGATGATGATAGACTAATAAATAGGTAAGGGGTACAGAGTCCATGAGGATTTATGAGATGTTTTATTGGTGAAAAAATGCCGTTTAACCTTTCCCATGGTGTAAATGGGGTAAGATGACCTCATTGTCTGAATTTTGATAGAGTCAGTACTTGATGGACTTGTTATCTAACCACCGAACCATATCCATTTGGCTTCATAGAGTAATTTTATTTGTGGGTACAATGGGATACAAGTATTGAAATTATGGTTGACCCTAGTTCAAGAATAATATTTGGTTATAATTCTATAATGGATCCTAAGCAGTAACAAGTAGGGGTTTATAACGGTTTGGTCAAAAAATGATGACTAAATTTTTGGTTGTACGTTATTAATTGGATGATTATTTATTATACTATATTAACCTCTTTTTCATGTCGAGTTTTGTTAAGTATGGATTGGTAGTTTCCTAGTGGGTTTATACCCACATCTTATATGGGAATCCTGACATACACACAGACTTCATGACATGGGATAAAATAAAGGTAAAGACTACAATGATATGGATATAAGTGGTAGAGCATGATGATCAAAAGTGGTTCCTTGAAATAATCTATAGTAATATTAAAGTTAATTATTTTTATACATATATTTTTCATAATATTTTTTGATCATTCACAATGGTGGTCCTTTTTTATTATTCTATATGATCTAATATACATTCCATGTAGTTTTATAGGATTCCCTATTTTATGCAACATTTTTTTCTATTATTACTTATAATACACATTTTTTGATATTTAGTGTAATTTCTATCCACTAAAATCATCAAACCATCACTTATAGTTTGCAACCTCTTGCATACATAGAGGTGGGCATGAAGTGTTGAGGCCTTATAGACTGGACACATTTTTTTAGGATGGGGTGATTTATATATTTATTTAAGGAATAATGCTTAATTTATTATCTTTTTGTGATATTTTAAAATTAGATATGATTCACAAAACTCATGTAGTGAAGATATCATGTGCCTCACCATCTCATATGTAACATACCTCTGAGTTATTGAATATTTCATTATTGTAAAAATTTTATCAGTTGTGGGTACATTCTAGAATCATGAGTAAGAAAAAATTATTCCATTTCATATATATATATATATGAATGTGCAGTTATTCATGATGATTTATACAATAAACCCCTGATATATTACACTTTAATGGTGGTATATCAATTTCCCAAATTTTATGAAATATTTTCCCTATCATTAGTTAGTTAAACATAATATTTTTTATTCGGTTATATATATATATATTAAATGGAATTCTGTTATGCAGAGCCTTGTATAGTATTTGGATGGTTTTACCATCTTCTTGTGGGTAGAATCTTTTAACATGGATTCAAATAAATCCCTTATGTTTTCCTTATAACTACTCATGCAAATCAATTAATACTTTTGTTTTAGGTATCCTAATTATTTTTTTGGTATATAGTAATATGACAACTTTGAAATTACTAGATATAAAACATTGTGACGTATGCTAAAACACTAAGTCAATGGGGGATTTTAGAGTTCCTCCACTAATCAAAAAGGTTAATTCTCCAACACTTGCACTAGTGGTTCAGGGAGAAGGGATGGGTCAACCAAGAGTCTTCAAATTATTTCATATTCTAAATATAGGACATTAAAAAACAATTTTCTAATATTATTAATAATTTTAGATCTCTCATAGTCAATAATTATATGAAATAAGAGGCCATCAGGATGATGGAAACTAGATTTTTTTCATTTTGGGAATCATTGTTCTAGTTGATACTCTAGAGCACCATCATTAAAAAATGGATGCCATTATGATTGATAGATCCACTATGAGGTGTTGGAGTGTTACTAAATAGTTATTAAGACATCAAGTCTTAACATAGATTCCTTCAAAAGGAAATTTCATATTGAATTTCATTTTGAGTATTCAATAGGTGGAAAATAATTAAGAGCTCATGTAGATTTAGTTTCACTCATTAATGGTGGATGCGTACATGTTAAATTTTGTGGTGTTAATTCACTTTTATCATAACCTTAATGTTATTAAATCACAAAACACTATTAAGTTCATCAATGGGATCTTATTGGAGTTTGGGATTTAGGCCTGTAGTTTCAAACAATTGAAATTAAGGAGGTTGCTTCAAATCCCTGATAACAAAGAAATGGTCTCTAAGAGGATTGAATTGTGGGTGTTCTTTCGGCCTTTAGTTATTTCCCCATTGATTCTTCAAGTCTTATGAAGGGTATGGAATATGATTCCCACCATTTCAGTGAAAAAATCCAAATATATTCATGGTTTATTCAAAAAAAATTGGATGAAGCCTTCAAATATTTAAATATAAACACAGATGATACTATAAGAACAATTCAAAAGACCTCATATCATGTGTCTTCGATGTTGAAAATTGATATACCTATAAAATGTATATTCTTGTGTTTCGAAATCATGATCTCATAGTGGTTTAAGGAAAACATGTGATGTGACCCAGTGATCTGGTTTAGTTTTTGAGTAGTATACTCTAACCCCTCATAGCTTGGTAACGCTATTGAGTTATGTACCACATAGGAAAACCCATGGATTCATGGAAGGAAAAATGTATATAGTTAATAAATATCCATATAATGGTATAGAGGGGACTTTTTTAGTTATAGATACTATTTAGATTTCATCCATGATATCTACTACATTATATGATATAGGGTAATTTCATTCATTTATATCTACTCTAGTTGTATTCCCTAAATATAAAAGTTAAGATATCCATAGGGTATCTCTCCATCAGCATGAATTTTGGAAAACAATTATACCATTCTTAGTAATACCCTTACTATCCAATGATTGTTTCTTGAATAATTAAATCTTGGGGACTTCATGATATTAAAGATAACATGTTTTTTTGAATAAATCAGAATGGATTGATTGAATAGTTATCGAGTTAGAATAAATTATTACCCAAGATATGTCACCATAACCCTACCAATAGGACAATGGTTTATGCAGATTGATGAGTGGAATATTATTGTATCAAGTATAAAAACAAATCTAACATATATTGATGATATCATGGTGAAAGTTGTTTATTATTATCTTACCATGGAATCACCGGTAACCCCTTTTAACTATCACATAGTGGTAGATCATTACTATGATGTTTCTCAGTATTATTTCTCTGGTCATCGTCCAGAAAATGTAATTGAGATTGATATTTATCTTAAATAAAGAGAACAAAATTTAGTTATATCTCTTTATCATATTTAACAAATTTATTTGAGATACAGGAAGGTGAATTTATAGTATTTGGAGTAAAAACGTTTTATGAAACTGAAAAATTCCCCTTGGGGTGTTCTAGTTTAATTTTTCAAGAAGAGAGATGGAAGTATACACCATTATGTGGTCGACAATATTATAAAACTGGAAATAGTTGAGAAAATGTAAACATAACTCAGGATTGATAATATGTTTAATAAACTATGGGGAGATCTATGGTTCACCAATATTGATCATTAATTAGAATACAATCATATATGGTAAAAGGAAGAGGATATTCCTATGATATTGATTATAAGTTGGTATGGAGGGTATGAGTATCCTGTAAGTTCTTTTATATAAAATTAAATTGAGTTATGGAAGGCTCTCTTGAAAAATATTTTCCCTCCAAATAATGAATTCTTATTCACTATGTTTATGTTATTCTGATAAACTCTAAGACAAAAAATATTCATACAGTTTTCAAATATATTATATATATAACACTTTGAGCACATATAATATTTTATAAAATTTAAAAATATATTTTTATTATTTATGAGGTCAACTTCTGTAGTCATGTGATTTCCAATGATGGGATAACAGTATGCCTAGAGAAATATGAGATTGTGATGTGTTGGGAATTTCCCAATAATGTGTTGCAGAAAAAAAATCATTTTTTAAATGGATTAAAAAATGGATTATAAGTGTCATCTACCATTTGTACATCCCTATGATAGGGAATAAAAATTAATCAATGAGATTTGAGAAAAATATTCACTGTGAATAGTTCTTCATTAATAAAATAACATGGTAGAAATTAACATGAATCCTGGCATTATTAGATCAAGGAATAGGTATGTAGTTTAATATAACTCTTTTGTTTAGTTGGAATATGTGATTAGGAAAAAATACAAGGTAATAGATTATTGGTCAAGTCAACTATTACCCCATGTGATGAAATAAATGAAACATGAATTGGACTTGGTTATTGGGTTATGTTCTATGAAGTACTGATATTGTTATCACTTTTGTGATAGGTTTTTTATATAGAGAAGACAAGATCATATGATATATCATGACATAGTGGTATCCGAGATTGATATGGACGTTATGGGTGGAGTATCTATGGATATTTTTTCTCAAGTTGTCTTATACTATAGTAAAGGTTATTTTAATTATAGATTCTCTTAGGGTATATATATTGAATTTGAAACAACAGAGAGAGTGGACATCACCGGAAAAATTTAATCGAATGCACTTCATTATTGAGTGGATTCTGGGTGCCTCAAAGGACCATGGTGTTATGAAATTTAGCCTTTTGTATTTCAGTTATCTACTAGTAGAAATATTGATGACTAGAAACGATTCAGATCTTGAATTTCCAATGATGTGAAAATTCATTACATGAGATGATTGTGTTCTATGGGGGCCATTAGATAAGGATGATGTGATTCACAAGGAAGTGTAATTGTGACAACTTCCATGAAAGATTGGTAAATGAACCAATCAATTTATTCTAAATGGGTAGTAAATCCAAGGTTGTTGAATGTAAATCCTTCGGTTTTAAAAAGTATATTTTCGAATAAATTTGATTTCTTTGATATATAGGTTTACACAGAACACCGAGTTTTAACAATCCGTGATATATAATATTTTTTTTTTATAAATGATCATCATAACAATGATTTTGTACATGGTTAAATTAATTGGAAGAAAAAATATTAAAATTATAATATATATATATATATTACAATAATAAAAAAGTATTAATGTTTTTGATATAGTATATATATATATTTATATGAAAAATGAGAATTATCACTCTTTATCAACAGATAATAAACTGTTTTTATTTAATTTATTAAACTTACATGAAAAAATAAAACTTCTTTTTTTGAATCATTATGTCAATATTATCATAGGGTGATTTTTTATGATTTTTCTAAAATGATTAATTTTACGATGAATAGTAAAAAAATTCAATTTTTTATTGGAAAATGGGATTTTAAAATAATTTGCAATTTATATTTATTTTTAAAAATTTAAATGTAATTTTAATTCGGATATATTATAAATAATCCTACCCTGGTCTTTAATATAGATAATTATATTGAATAATTATAAAAATATTTTAATCATTTTAATATTTTTTCATTGGAAAACGATTTTTTCATCACATTTAATGGTTTTTCATTAAATTAGAATTTTCATTTATTTTAATTGAATTATAAAAAATTGATTCTATATGTGGAATCATTATATTTTATATTATATTATATGTTCAATTAAATTATTTCATAAAAGAAATTGTAAAATCATTAAAAATTAAGAAATATGGTCATGGTTAAGACAGGTTTACCATGGAGTTAAACTAAAATTATTTATTGTAAAATAACCTAAAAAATTCTACCAGACCCATTTTATCACCATATTTCATCATTATAAACACTGAGGTTTGATAATATCCCATTTTTGAGCCTTTATGCCTGTGAAAAATGTAGGTACACTTTTTTCATTACAAATATTCTATGATTGTCATATCCCCCAATTATAAAATGCCACCCCATATCATATCCTTTCAAAAATACAAAAAAACATTTATTTCTGTCAATACATGACAAAATATATTCCATAATTCACTCAACATATTTTAGTTTCCATATTTTGTCATGAAATCTCTTTGAATAATTCTTTATGTATAAATATAACGAGGATCTCAAAAGGGGAGGTATAATTATTAAACATGTGTTTATCATTTAAAAATTCTGCCACCACCTTAAGAAATTTTTACACTATGATAATAAAAACAAATAATCCCTCATGTACTGATATATTCATCTGTTAATGAAATTTTTCACACATTTATCATCTTCCATCAAATGTGAAATGAAATTGTTGACCGTTTGTAGATCAGACTACTACCTCATGAACTGATGTTAGTTGTTGTTTTGTCACCACTTATCATATACGTATATGATTATGTATTTCATTTAAATTTATATAAATATATATATATGAAATTATAATAATCATTTTGTAGAGACCTGAAGCTTGACGTACATGGAAATTACATTACTTTTGCGGAATACTTAGTACATAACAAAAACACACACACAAGGACCATAATAGTTTAACGTCTTTGGAAAGATGGAACGTAATCTTCTAATAATGGTGAAAGATCTTCAACATATCCCATAAAGATATTCCCTTTTTTTCTTACCTAAAACATTTCTTTATATCCTGGGGAAAAGAAAACAGAAAAGGGTGAGCTCAAATTCTCAGTAATTGTAAACAAAAGAAATATCAATCACATCATATTCATAAGAACATAACATTTTGGAAATCATAACCTGCAAAAGAGATCATAATATCATAACATGGGATAAATCATAGTAGTGAAATGTAATCCCAATAATAATTACATAAAACATGAAACTTTGTGTCATACACACATAATCATAGAGAATCATTTCTTATTAGTCAAGACTCATTTCCAAGACTATATTAGTGGACAAAGTCCATTTCTGAACCGAGTTCATTGCTCGTTTCAGTCCTGTTTCACTGAACCGGTTTAACCTGTCGTTCCAGTCATGTCTATCTCATGAGATATAAAATATTTACTCAATGCATTGGAGGGAGATATAGGTCCCACCCATCTCATAATGATACCATTCGTATGTGTTCCACAAAATCATAAAACATACATCATAACATAACCCATGTAATAAAAATGGGAATCTTAAACATCATGACATCATAAAACAATTCATATAAGATAAAGTAATTCATAAAAATTATTCCATAAAAACATAGTCAAATCAATGAAATAATAGGGATAGAAACATAACCCTTTATTATCGTAGATGGAAAATAATTTTGATAAAACACTTGAAATCCATTCTTGAGGAAAATATCATTTCTCCTTCAAAAACACTTTTCCTTTCATAACATGTCATACAATTCTAAACTAAAATAAGTTGATTAAAAATAAACTTGAAAACTTGTAAAGGAATATTCTTGGAAATAATGTTTTAAAAATCCATTCATGCTGTATAAGTTAAAAAAATATTCTTCTCGTACTTTTGTCGGAAAAGTCAAAAAGTACCTCGTACAAAAAATGACAAAAGATTCCTTTCATATCATTTACTAAAAACTCGCCGAAGGGTAAAATTGGTTTTAAACAAATGGAGGTGGATGGAAATAAAATTACATATTGAGTAAACATGGATGTGGATGATAAAATACACTCTAGTAAATTCCAAAGTATAAACAATCTCGGATAAAAATTGAGATTGCGAGATTTTCCCTTACCTTAGGTCTGATTTTCTTCGTAAGTGTCCGAACCTCCTGTATAATGATTTAAATAATATCATTTACTTATTCCAGAATCATACTCATTTTTATGATATCATATATGGTTCACTTGTGACTTTATATTACCTGTTCTTTTGTAAATTCCATGTTAAAGAGAGTTTTGGGTAAAATCATCTCATTTGTCGTTCGTGTTTTTAACTTGTAATTATTCATATGATTACTTAGATCATGATTACTTAAATCCAGAATGTAAAACATGATTTATATATAATATATATTCAGAATATACATTTATATAATAGATCAGTAAATGGAAAGAAATACACCGTTCATGGAGACGGTAGGCCGTACGTACGCATGAACGCTGTTTTCGTTTCCTTATTGAGTTGAATGGAATTAAGTAAATTACATACATATATAAATACATAAATCCAGTATTATTATGTCATATATTTCATGATTACTTATTATATATACTTTATAGTCATTCATGAATGGTTAACGTGGAGAATGAATCTCATCGTGTCATAGAGACGGTAGTCCGTACGTACGCACGAGCGATGATATCGTTCTCATGATCGTTGGACTGTATTGGAGTGTATGTATACAATCTCACAATCAATATCACATTAAAATAATCATATATAGTTATTATTTACACCATTATACCCATCCAAGTAAGGTGGTGGTGGAAAATAGATTACACCATGGCGTGGAGACGGTATTCCGTACGTACGCACGTGCGGTGATTTCATTTTCTGTAGGATGGATAGATGTCGAAAGAGGATTGTTTCAAACGTATAATAACATATCAGTATATGAGTGATACTGATGTTATTACTTCATGATGAAACAACTAATGAAGAAGAAGTGGAAGAAGAAATAAAGATGAAAGAATCGGTAACGTGCATTACCTCTTCTTTGAAGCGCTTCTTTGAGACCTTCTTTTAGGGCACTCTAATTGGTCTTTGAAGAATACCAGGACCTCTAGGATGTCTCTAGGGAAGTGGAGAGAATAAATTTTTAGGGTTTGGTCAAGCATGAAGGCTCAAAGTGGTGTGAGGAAGAGAGGGAGGAGGTACCCTTTTATAAGGGAGGAGAGGGGCTCCTTTGGAAAACTAAAACTATTATTTTATTATAAAGTCATATTCGGTTTTATATAGCTCCAAATTGATTTATTTCGAATCTAATTTGGGGATTAGTTGAAACACTCTCATCCAATAGAATTTATACATATTTAGGTTACTATTTTAATCTTATCATTTATATTTAGCATTAAGTTAAATAATTTTACTTTTACTGTGTCTTCTTGTGTTCTTACACTATAAGGTTAATAAACTTACTATAACAACACAAACGAACCCCAAGTTGTTTATTATTAATATATATAACCTTATCTAAGTCATTTGGACGAACCTTAGATTTTTAGGAATAAAATAACAATTAATAATATAATATTTGTTTTCAAAAACTACTTTATGTCAATTTTGACACTATTTGGTAATTGATTTTTGAAAAACTCATAACAGAATGATTAGTTCAAAAAAAGTGAATTAAATCAATAATAACATGTCATATTAACCTTGAAAATTAGTGGAATTCATTAAAAGTCTCAAATTATATTTATTTAGGTATTTATAATATCAATTATTCTAATTTTTTACTATTATGGTAATTACTACATCATCATTGTGTCATAAATAAATTAACTTATTTAATGTCTAAAATTTATAAATAAAATATAATTATGTAGGAAATATTATTATATTTCTAATGAATATTTACAATCGAATTTATCTTATGTATAACCCTATATTAAGAATGTTTTAGTAAATAAACGTTGATTTTAACTTTTTTAACTCTTATTTTAATTAAATAATAATAAATGTCCTAATCTAATCCATGTGGGTCTAAATGGTCATATTTTATTCCTAAGGTAGTTTCTGGTCGAATTACACTTATCCAATAAAATTAGGACATGTGTTAGGGTAATAATAATATCATTTTTACCCTTAATTACCCTATTTACTTTTAGCCGTGGTAAAAAAAAGTAAAAAGTTACTATTCACCAAAAATTATTTTCATCTCATTGAACCACATTTTACTTACTAAGATCAACCGTGTCTCTCGGATTTTTGAAATTCTACTCACAGAAGTAGTAAAATTATGTTTTATGAAAAATTCAGTTTTTTTAACTACCAGTTAGTGGTTTCACTATTCATCAAAAAATGAACGTTTCCAGAAAAATACCAAAAATTAGGCCTAAGCTATATTTGATATTATGAATTAAAAAATGATGTTTATTTTACCAAATTAAAAACAGATGAGTTACATTAACTAATTTTAAAAATTAATTCTCTTCGTCAAAACAAATAGCATTTTTTAAAAGATAATAACTATTAAAAGATTGACACTTGTTTATGTCTGGTTTAAATGTGAAATTACATCCAATGAAAAACATTGTATTAAATTGTAAATATATATTATGAATATACTTTAAAACCACTCAAATTAATAATTATCACTGTTAATTATTTCGATAAAAAAAGTTGTTTTTAATTAAAATTTAGTAATTTTCACTATTCATCAGAATATGAATGTTATCTGAAAAGTACCAAAATTTCACCCTAAGCTAATTTCGATATTCTAAATCCAAAAATGATGTCCATTTTGAAAAATAAAATTTACAAAATTTCAAAAAGTGGTTATTATTATTCATAACGGCTAGTTCATAATAATATTATAATAATATCTCATTTAGTGAGACTCGGTATTGCGTACTACACACGCTATCGAGGAAGGTTGTGATTGTGTGTAATGCAGCCAAGTTAGGGATGTGTTTTGTAAATTATCCTTTTGGTGTAGCGTAAAACACAAGACATTAATGAAATTAAAAAGAATATTTTTCATAAAATCTCAGGGTGTTACATTCTACCACCCTTAAAATGAATTTCTCACTCGAAATTCGTCGGGGTTATAAATGGTTTACTACTTGAAAGTTTCTTTAATAGAAAACCACATCGTAAAAATTAATACAAAAACCAGTCTTCAAAAACAAAAGTATGAAACATAACGGTTACCCAAATAAACTAATCACTGGGATTCCACATAGGTGAAAATATGTATATGGAAGAGAAATCTAACCACCATGTTCTGACGGAGAGTGGTAGAGAACATGGCTATGGAAAAGCCATCAATCACAAAGCCATAAATTTGTGACGATCTAAGGTACCATTTGATTCATCATATATAAGATTACTAGGACATCATTTTTGGTTTTCAAGATCATTTCCCTAAAGTTGAGGAAATTGGAATTAGAATAAATACTTTCTTGATTTTGGTACAGTGTCACCGTTGGTCGTTCTTTGGACAATTTCCACATCAACTCTTAACGAAATGAAGTTGGGTTTGTCATTCGTGAAGTGTTAGCAGATCATGTGATAGATTTATGGGTCATTCCATCTGTCTCAAACAAAAGGTTACAAAAGTTATCAAAAATACATAAGACCATCTATGGTGAGGTTAATCGTATACGATTCAAAAAATGAACTTATACTTCATATATCATAACGCTTAATAAAATAAAACTAGTTTCTACTAACTAGGGACTTCCTGTAGGCCAGTGGTAGGCGATAAAGGCCATTCCCACTTCGGTTGTGGGTTCGATTCCCACAACCTTGCCCGACACGATGGGATGTCGCCCGTCCTACAGGTTGTCCTTTTTCTAAAACTAAATTACTATAACATCCCATCAATAATATCAAAAAAAGTTCTATCCTTAAACAATACTAACTTATGTCCAACAGAATCCATTCCAATCTCTAGGCTTATCCAAAATAATGCTGTCCAATCTCATATTACTGTGAAAACGATTACCAAAGAGTTCATATAACAAGCATGTTAATACCGTCGTTGATCCCCATATATCATGAGATATGTCTTGTTGGTCACATTCCAAACATTCGAAGTCCTTAATCATGTATTCTCTTGAAAAATGAATACCCATTGAACCTTAGTGAAAACATGAATGCAGTTAAAAGTTAACACTTTCCACATACCAAAATCCTCATAATTCTATATACTCAAACCATGATATCAGTTAGTCCTTATATCAATCATGAGCTCATGAATACAATCAAACATCTCATTATCTTCTTATCCCTTCATTATGCGCATATCATCTGCTTACCAAAAATATCTCAATCACTTCCCATGGTTACCGGAACCATAAAATTATTGAAAACTACAATAGACCAATACATAAATATTCCAATATTCCACGATACTATATACAAAATTATTTTGGAATCTCATTACATAAACTCTTAATCATTCCACCACATCGTTGTCATATTCAAAAACACCAATAGTGATCGCATGTGACTTCCCTTTGTCCTTTGCCTTAAGTGCTTGCTCGTGTCGATCATCAATAACCCTTGCATTTGGCCATTTATTAGCATAATGCCCCATTTCCTTTCATTTGAAGCATTGAAGTGTTGGTGGTGCATTCTCTACAGTATATTCTTTATTCACATCATTAGAAACCCTTTTTCCATTACTTCGACACTCAACTGCTCGATGACCTTCTTTTCCACACTTAAAACATTTTCTAGTCCCTTTAAGACAATCTCCACTATGCTTCTTTCCACACTTTGAGCATAAGGAAACATTCATCTTCTTTTCACCATTATTCTAAGATTTCTCCTTGAACTCCATCTTTCGTTTCTTGTCAAAACCATGAGATTGATAAGTAACAACAACTTCCATTTCTACTTTAATAGCACAGCACAAGATTTTTTCAAATCTACTGAAATCTCTTATAGCTAATGCTCTTCGAAGATTTGGTTTTAAGCCACTGAAGAATCAATCAACTTTACTTTCAGGTTGGATGATAAAGCCAGATGCATACCTTGCAAGCCTTGTAAAATTCGCTTTGTATATACCAACAGATTCATCATCCTTTTGCTTTAGTTCAAGAAACTCCGTATCCATCTTTCTTAGGAGAATACAAGGGAAGTACTTATCGAAAAATAAGTTCTTGTACTCATCTTATTCCATGGACTAAATTTCATCTCTTGGACTCGTATTCTTGATAATATTCCACCATTGATCAGCTTCACCTTCCAAATGATATACTGCTAAGATGACTTTATCATGTTCAGAACATTGAAAAACTGAAAATATCTTTTCAGTGGTACTGATCCATTGTTCAGCAACAAGTGGATCAGAAGACCCACTGAAAGAAGGTGGACGTTGCCTCATGAAGGACTCAATAGAATATTGTTCCCTTCTCTGCCCATTTGGAAGTCCAGAATGATTCATAGCTTGTGTAAGTATAGAAATAAGATTTTTCACTCCATCTCCCATAACATTTGTTTGTTCAGGAGGACAATCATTGCATTGTCCATTACATTGAACAACACGGTTCCTTCAGGTTCCAGCCATCGTCTAAAACCCAAAAAGAATAGTGTGAGAGGCAAAAATCATGCTAGGGAAAACAACATAATAAAGGAGGAGTACCTTCAATATCTAACATCTTAGGTTTAATTCTATGATCGTTAGCATAATTCTAGGACTATAACCTATACGTATACTTAACCTTAGGGACATCCCTAGACATACCTTAGAAATATCTCTAGGGATCTCACTAAAGTTCTCGCTTCCTAGTTTCCAATGGTTGACTAAACCTTTCCTCTGATACCAACTGTAGAGACCTGAAGCTTGACATACATGGACATCACATTACTTTTTCGGAATACTTAGTACATAACAAAATCACACACATAATAACTGTAATAGTTTAGTGTCTTTGGAAACTCAGAACGTAATCTTTTAATCACGGTGAAAGATCTTCAAAATCTCCCATAAAGATCTTCCCTTTTTTTCTTATATAAAACCATTTTTTATATCCTGGGGAAAATAAAACATAAAAGGGTGAGCTCAAATGCTCAGTAAGGGTAAACAAAAGAAATATCAATCAAATCATATTCATAAGAACATAACATTTTGGAAATCAAAACTTGCAATAGAGATCATAATATCATAACATGGGATAAATCATAGTAGTGAAATGTAATCCCAATAATCATAACTTAAAACATGATACTTTGTGGAATACACACATAATCATAGAGAATCATTCCTTATTAGTCAAGACTCATTTCCAAGACTATCTTAGTGGACAAAGTCCATTTCTGAACTGAGTTCATTCCTCATTTCAGTCCTATTTCACTGAACTGGTTTAACCTGCCGTTCCAGCCATGTATATCTCATGAGATATAAAATATTTACCCAATGCATTGGATGGAGGTATAGGTCCCACCCATCTCATAATGATACCATTCTTATGTGTGCCACAAAATCATAAACCATACATCATAGCATAACCCATGTAATAAAAATGGGAATCTTAAACATCATGAAATCATAAAACAATTCATAAGAGATAAATGAATTCATAAAAATAATTACATCACAAAATAATCAAATCAATGTAATAATAGGGATATAAACAGAACGCTTTATTATCTTAGATGGAAAATAATTTTGATAAAACACTTGAACACCATTCTTGAGGAAAATATCCTTTCTTCTTCAAAAACACTTTTCCTTTCATAACATGTCATACAATTCTAAACTAAAATAATTTGATTAAAAATAAACTTGAAAACATGTAAAGGAAGATTCTTGGAAATAATGTTTTAAAATTCCATTCATGCCGTATAAGTCAAAAAACATTCTTCTCGTACTTTTTTCAGAAAAGTCAAAAAGTACCTCGTAAGAAAAACGACAAAAGATTCCTTTCATATCTTTTACTAAAAACTCACCGAAGGGTAAAATTGGATTTAAAAAATTTTAGTTGGATGGAAATAACATTACATATTTAGGAAACATGGATGTGGATGATAAAATACACCCCATTAAATTCCAAAGTATAAACAATCTCAGATAAAAATTGAGATTGTGAGATTTTCCCTTACCTTAGGTCTGATTTGCTTTGTAAGTGTCCGAACCTCCTATATAATGATTTAAATAATTTCTTTGACTTATAACAGAATCATACTCATTGTTATGATATCATATATGGTTCAATTATGACTTTATATTACCCGTTCTTTTGTAAATTCCATGTTAAAGAGCGTTTTGGGTAAAATCGTCTCATTTGTTGTTCGTGTTTTTAACTTGTAATTATTCATATGATTACTTAGATCACGGATAATTAAATCCAGAATGTACAAAATGATATATGTATAATATATATTCAGAGTATACATATATATAATAGATCGGTAAATGGAAACAAATACACCGTTCATGGAGACGGTAGGCCATACGTACGCATGAACGCTATTTTCGTTTCCTTATTTAGTTGAATGGAATTAAGTAGATGACATACATATATATACACATAAATACAGTATTATTATGTCATATATTTCATGATTACTTATTATATATACTTTATAATCATTCATGAATGGTTAACGTGGAGAATGAATCTCATCGCGTCGTGGAGACGGTAGTCCGTACGTACGCACGAGCGATGATATCATTCTCATGATCGTTGAACTGTATTGGAGTGTATGTATACTATCGCAGAATCAATATCACTTTATCATAATCAGATATAGTTATTATTTACTCCATTATACCCATCCAGGTAAGGTGGTGGTGGAAAATAGATTACACCACGGTGTGGAGACGGTATTCCGTACGTACGCACGCTCGTGGATTTCATTTTCCGTAGGGTGGATTGATGGGGAAATAGGGTTGTTTCATAATTATAATAACATATAAATATATTAGTGATGCTGATGTTATTACTTCATGATGAAAAAACTAAAGAAGAAGAAGTGGAAGAAGAAATAAAGATGAAAGAATCGGTAACGGGCATTACCTCTTCTTTGAAGCGCTTCTTTGAGACCTCCTTTTAGGGCACTAAAATTGGTCTTTTAAGAAGACCAGGACCTCTACGATGTCACTAGGGAAGTGGAGAGAAGAAATTGTCAGGGGTTGGCCGATCTTTAAGGCTCAAAGTGGTGTGAGGATGAGAGGGAGGAGGTGCCCTTTTATAAGGGAGGAGAGGGGCTCCTTTGGAAAACTAAAACTATTATTATATTATAAAGTCATATTCTGTTTTAAATAGCTCAAAATTGATTTATTTCAAAGATAAGGATGGGATGGGTCGAAATACTGTCATCCAATATAATTTAGACAAGTTTAAGTTCCAATTTTAACCTTTTCATTTAGATTTAACATTAAGTTAAATAATTTTACTTTTACTGTGTCTTCTTGTGTTCTTACAATATAAGGTTAATAAACTTACTATAACAAGGAAAAAGAACCCCATGTTGTTTATTATTAATATATATAACCTTATCTAAGTCATTTGGCCGAACCTTAGATTTATAGGAATAAAATAACAAATTATAATATAATATTTGTTTTTAAAAACTATTTTATGTCAATTTTGACATTATTTGGTAATTGATTTTTGTGAAAATCATAAAATAATTATTAGTTAGAAAAAAGTAAATTAAATCAATTCTAACATGTCATATTGACCTATAAAATTAGTGTAATTCATAAAAAGTCTCAAATTAGTTTTATTTGGGTATTTATAATATCATTTATTCTAATTTTTCACTATTATGGTAATTACTGCATCATCATTGTGTCATAAATAAATTAACTTTTTTAATGTCTCAAAATTATAAATAAAATATAATTATGTAGGAAATCTTATTAGCTTTGTAATTAATATTTAAAATCGAATTTATCTTATGTATAACCTTATATTAAAAATGTTTTAGTAAATAAACATTGATTTTAACTCTTTTAACTCTTCTTTGAATTAAATAATAATAAATGTCCTAATCTAATCCAAGTGGGTCTAAATTGTCATATTTAAAACCTAAGGTTGTTTCTGGTCGAATTAAACATATCCAATAAAATTAGGACATGTGTTAGGGTAATAATAATATCATTTTTACCCTTAATTACCCTATTTACTTTTAACCGTGGTAAAAAAAAGTACAAAGTTACAATTCACCAAAATTTATTTTCAACTCATTGAACCACATTTTACTTACTGACATCAACCGTGTCTCTCGGATTTTTGAAATTCTACTCACAGAAGTGGTAAAATTAATTTTTATGAAAAATTCTGTTTTTTTAACTACCACTTAGTGGTTTCACTATTCATCAAAAAATGAAAGTTTCCAGAAAAATACCAAAAATAGGCCTAAGATATATTTGATATTATGAATTCAAAAATGTTGTTTATTTTACCAAATTCAAAACATATCACTTACATTAACTAATTTTAAAAATTAATTCTTGTCGTCAAACCAAATAGCGTGTTTTTAACAGATAATAACCATCAAAAGATTGACACTTGTTTTTGTCTGGGTTAAATGTGAAATTACATCCAATGAAAAACATTGTATTAAATTGTAAAAATATATTCTAAATATACTTTAAAACCATTCAAATTAATAATTTATCACTATTAATTATTTTGATTAAAAAAGTTGTTTTTAATTAAAATTTAATAATTTTCACTATTCATCAGAATATGAAAGTTATCCGAAAAGTACCAAAATTTCACCCTAAGCTAATTTCGACATTCCGAATCCAAAAATGAATTCCTTTTTGAAAAATAAAATTTTCAAAATTTCAAAAGGTGGTTATTACTATTCATAAAGGCTAGTTCATAGTAATATTATAATAATATCTCGTTTAGTGAGACTCGGTATTGCATACTACACACGCTATCAAGGAAGGTCGTGATTGTGTGTAATGCATCAAAGTTAGGGATGCGTGTTGTGAAAGCTCCTTTTGGTGTATCATATAACAAAATACATTAATGAAATTAAAAAGGATATTTTTCCTAAAATCTCGGGGTGTTACACATTTAATTATAATATGTCATATTTTTAAGACATTCCATTCCATTTGAATATGATAAGGTCCCTCATGTGTATGTGGGACTACGACCACGTGAAGCAATGATATATTTTTTTCACATACGATTTACATGGAAGGTAATTATGGTAAATTTAAATAATATATATAATATATATTTAATAATAATTACTATATAATGTTGATATATTATTTATCTTCCTTTTATTTAATAATTAGTGAAAACTGAAATAGCATCCATGCGTATGTTCAACCTTCCAGCATTATGAATTGTGTATTTCAGTTTCTATATCTATCATTTAATGATGAAAATAAATAAATATACAATTAATATATACTATATTTATATATATGGTTAAAATTATGGGGATTTTGGATCCATGAAGAATGAAAAAGTATCGTAAATACTAAATTAAAACATACTTAAAAAAAGTAATTATTTTCAAAAATGTAATTTTAACATGGAATTTTATATAAATAGGAAATGAAATACCACAATTAAGTAATATATCATGTGAAATATATAATATGATTCTATTATACATAAAAAAATACCATATATTCATTATATAAGTGGTTCAAACATGTACAATGGATTTTGATACTTAATATAAAAAATATATCAAACTTTTTATTCATTGGGAAAAACAATATGTTATTATCTTATCTTATTTTATGATGTGTCTATAAAACCCATGTCACATGTAATATCATAAGTTATTTCTAATCATGAAATTTTATTTTCAAATTAATTTAATTCCATGATAGGTTATACAACTCAATGTTAACAATGTTGTCACTGGTTTACGATACAATCTGTTCATTTAGTAGTAGTGTTTATGTTTGTATTTCCAAAGATAAAATCGTATGATATATTTGTAATGAAACTGAGAAATTTTCAAGTACATTAGTTATTTCATGAAAATAAATATCTTCTTATCATTTTACTCTAATTATTTAAAAAATATTTCAAAAAAATACTTTCATGAAATATCGTCACTATTTCACTCTTCGGTCAAAAATATTGTTTATTCCGTGTCAACATTTTCCAAAAAATATATTTAATGAATTTTTTCAATACTATCCATTTATTTTTTAAATAAATTTTTTTCCCTTGTTGGATTTTAAAAATAATTTGATAAAATAATTATATAGTTTTACAAATATGGATCATTTAGTTTTAACTACAAATATTAAAGTAATTATTGTTTTAATATACATAACACGAATAGAATTTCATGCTAATATGACTACAAAATTTTTTAAAACATAATTTATTAAATTAAATGGTTATTTACATGTAATAGTATTTTCAAAAAGAAATATGAAGATATATTTTTAAAAATATGTTACATTCATTTAAAATTTTTTATTTTCTAAAATATGTTCTATCTTATCATTCAAAATATTTTTGATATAAAAATATATGACGTGTTGTTACATAATATTTAATTGGAATAAATTACAATTTAACCATACTTATTAATGTAGTGTATAAAATTTTGTCTAAGATTACATTATTTTTTTGAAACTCATATCTTGTTCATGAGTTATGCTATGATGAAATCTTTAGGAAACCCATTTCATTTCATAGGTTATGATTATATTAATGTTTTATGATCTTGATGGAAAACATTTCTGGATTATTTGATTGTTGGGGCATATTTTTCCCAAAAATTCATTAGGTAATTATTATTTTTATAGGAGATCAATCTAGAAAATCCCAAGAACCAAACTCCTAGATCCTATAATAAAATCATGAACATTATATTTCCAGCTATAACACCAATAGTTATGAAATTTTATTATAATTCAACCATGCAAAATAAAAAAGTAAAATTGGATTACTTACAACCTTGAGGGCCTTTTATGTTCATATTTTTATAAAATATGAAAAAACTCCTACATGAACAATTCCCATTCCATTAAATGGGATTTCATATACTCAAAACAAATTTTTTTATTTCTTGATATGTTATAAAAATCATCCTTGTGAATTATTTTATTGAAGTAAATAAATCATACCAGTTATTTAAAACCTATTGAAAAGAAAACATAATAATAGTGGGATCAACTTCATATAAATTTTATACATATGTATAAACAATTGAATTTCATCAATGAGAATAAGTACTAACAATGGTTTGAAGACAAAATATGAGTACATTATGAAACCATAAAATAATTCATACACATAAATAATAGGACCATTATATATGAAAACCATTAAAAGGACATATTCATGTTAATCAATAATCAAGATCTATTCTATATAATTATTAATAAAAAAATATCATAATCCTATAGAAATAATAAACAGAACATATAGGTCACATGTGTCAATATTTTAACTTCACTATTATAATCGCTCATATAAATGGAATATACATGTGGTCTCAATCCATACACAATAGATTAGAGTGATATCACAAACAGAACCCTAAATGAAATAGTGTTAATTACTCGAAAAGAGAATAAATATGGAATAAAGAAAAATATCCCTCGTTTATGATATTTAACAATAGTGTTTTATAAAATTTATTAATGCAAATACCATTAAAAAATCATACAAAATTCATGATTAAAATATTTATTTCATTTTGGAATTTACATCATAAAACAATTTGAAAATAATTTTCAATTAAAATAACACAAAAAATTTATAAATTAATAATTTAAAAACTATTTGAAAAATTCCATGAGGAAAATACCGTTTATTCATTGGAAAAGAAATTTTAAAATATTTTTTAAATTATTTCTATAAATCATTGCTTTTGAGGAATACAAATTTTTAAATGAAGAGGGAAGGAAAGTAGGATTGTCTTAAGACTGATTTTGGAAAAATTTGAATTACCAAAGTGTGAATATTTATACAAAAATTACTTGAAAATGTAATAAGCCACCCAATGATAATAGGTTTCATCTAAATTATAGGATTTCATCATTGAATAAATAAAAATACATAATCCTGAAAAACGATGACATTGTAACAAAAAAGTCTATTACAACATTGGTATCTTTGAATCAAAATATATTATAATGTATTAAATTAAAAGAAACATAAAATAAAATGATAATTTAAAAATTGATTATATTAAATTTAAAATTGTATTTGTATACACCTAATAAAATAAAATAGGTTCGTAACATTGCATGAGTCTTAATGATAGAAAATTATTATAATATCCATTACCGATTTGGTAATATAGAAACTGTAGACTCCATGAAAGATATATCCTCAAATAGATATGAAAAACCAAATATGTTTAAAGATAATAACCATTAAATAAATTAATGGATATTATATACACCAAAAAACAATAATAGGTGATGAATATAAAATATATACCAAAGAAATAAAAATGAGACGAGAAAAACTATTATCTAGAGTCTGATTCGTAATGCTTGTCTATTATGTTAGTAAATAATAAACATAATGTAATTATATACTGTATTGATAACATGTTTCATGTTTATTATTTATTTAATTTAATTTGTTTTTATTTTTGATAAAATTTCTTAATCCATTAATAATGATTCATATTCTTTCACCATACACAGCTTATGTGTAGAAAAGACATTGGTTGGTTTACTATGGTCTGAGTGGTCATAGTTTAAACATATCTATAATACAAATATTTATATAGTTATAATATTTATATATAAATTATACATTAAAAACAATTTTGAATGGTGTTTCTGATATATTAACTAATTTTACGATCATAGAGACATAGTTCGTATGTATACATGTATAATGTCTCCAATTTTTTCAATTATCATTATTGAAAGAAGAAATTTAATTTTTTTTTCAATATTGAAAATTATAGAATAAATACCACAATATGAAATTATATATTCTTATTTATATCATTATTTTTATTTATTGATGAAATACTATGAATCGCTTCACTTCGTGGAAGTGGAAGTCCACACATCAACATACGAGGTTATTATTTTTTTAGTCTGTGAAATGAAAAAAAGAAAATGAAATATTATATATCCAATTAAAAAAATATTCCATTAATATATTTAATTAAGTCATTTATACCATATATATTCATTATATTTTCACTTATATCTATCCTTGTAACACGCTATTAAAAAATACTTCACATCACTTTGAGGTGTTGTAGTCCATCGTATACACGAGCGATAATATGACATCCTTGATAGAATAGAATCATAAAATGGTGTATATGATATAATGACTAAATAAGAATTATTATTTACGAAATATGATAAATATAATATATAAATAGTATGTCTATCATTATTTCCATCCATGGAATGAGGTAATAGAAAAACGAATAGCATCATTTCGTCAGGTGGTAGTCCACCATACACATGAATAATGATTTTGTAACCATTTGATAGAATTGTGTGTTTTTTTAGGTAATAAATTAACATAAAATAATCCCAGTATATTTAAGTGACTTATTTTATTATATAAGCATATTATAATAATAATTTAAGATGATGGAAAATGAAATAACATAAAAAAAATTTATAATAACATTATATATTCTTCATGAAACCACTTAAGGATTGCACTAATACCTTGTAATGTTTTATTTATGAGAAATATAAGGATTATAGGATTAGTAGAAGGGATATTGGGAAGTTATTTAGGAATTTTATTGAGGAGAAAAAAGGAATGAGTTGTGTGTTGATGTAGGGAGAGTGAATTACATTTTATAATAGAGGATGTGTTGTATTTCTTTCAATACAAAACTGAAAACACTATTTGGGGGTCTAGCTTACCTAATTTTCCACAAAAAGTAAAAAAATAACTAATTGTAGCAATTATTTGGTCTATTAATACCTCTAACAGTGATAATAAATTCATTTTGGTGATGTGATTACTTAGTCATTAAGATTACTCAATTTTAGCGTTGTTGTTATTACCAAGGTAACTTGTCTCTTTTATTTTACTTGGTAATTTATGTATTAATATTATAATTAAAATGATATTAAAGAAATAATCTAGTACTGCATATTCTAAATATTAATTCTAATTTATTAAATAAAAATACTATATTTGTGTAAAATTAATTTTAACACAAACTCATATAATGTGAAAACCCATGTATAATCCTTAGTCACATTAGTTAATTATAATTAATTTCACTAATAAATACTGTAAAATAATAATATTAAAATATTAGATAAAATAAATTATTTTGATTCTATATATGGAATCTATTTTCCCAAATTTCATAGACATATGGGGCATATATTAGGTTAATATTATTCACATAGAGGCGACGAAATAGAAGAGTTTTAATGTGAAAATGTTGTAATGTTTACCATGTTTGTAGATCATAAATCAATATAAAAAATATTCTAATTATAAAAATGGGATTAATAAATTTATAATTTATCTAATTTTACCTTGAAACCAATTTATAATATAATATGACATTCTAAATAACTTTGATAATAATTTATTTTTTAATTTAAAACGAACTTTTTTAACTATTCCTCAAAAAAAGATACTTCTCAGAAAAATTCCAAAACATCATCATCAGATAATATTGATAAATTCCATTCAGTGGAGAATATTATTTTTTCAAATAAAAATTTTAAATGGTTCACAACATTGTTTTAAAACAAGCTATCAATTAAAAGGCATAAAAATTGGCTTCCATAAAAATATTTCTTTTTTATGCTTGAAATTGGTTATTTTATTATTTTTTGTCTATAAAATAATTATTTGGATTTATAAAAATTTCGATATTTGTATAATATAAAAATATTATTAATATATCCAAATAATAGTTATTAATTTAAATTAATAAGATAAAATTACTTTTTGGGAAAAAAATTTATAAAATTACTTTATTTTCAATTATGTTTTATCACCATTTCTAATTGATTAGTAACCCATGAATTAATATAAATAAACTCTAAACCATATTTTCATGCTTTAATTAATATTATTCACTACCTCTATTCCAATAGTTAGGGTATAACTATCACATTAAATATTCTTACTGTATTATTATATTGTAAAACTTGATCTTCAGTGTAACACAACTTATCGAAGAAACTCATCATTGTGTTTACCACAAGCAATGATTGCGGATGTGTGTAAATAAAAAGAAACTATAAACTAGGTGTGAAACAATATATTATACAATTTAATTAATTTGAATGGATATATATTATAAAATCTCAGGATGTTACATCCTTCTACCTTAAAATGAATTTCTCCCTCAAAAATTGTATCGGTTATCAAAGGATTAACATCTAAATAATTTATTTGTAGAAAATAAAATAAAAAAATGGATAATAAAAATTAATATTTATAAAAAATAAAATTATGCATGTATTCTTTCTATAACATCACATTTCTTATTTCAAAATAGGATAACGTTTGTGGGAAATGATATTTTAGGCATGGATAAAAGTCATAAATAATTTTTGAGACTTATTGAGGTCATTTTACCAAGTAACATGATTGATGTGTCCAAATATTAGGGCCTCAGATAAATAAATATGTGATTGTATAAAAGAAAAATCAGTTCATCCAAAATGAAGGTATTAGGATAATTTTTTTTAAGATCAACTTCCTAGAGTTAGAGAATTATCATACAATATAGAATTAAAAAACAATGATATATACTTACCTTTCTAGTATAATATCATACTTTTTATAATTTACACCACAATAACATATTTTTCTCCAATCAATCAGTATTCAATATAAATCTTTCCTGTTTTTTCCACTAAAACAATCATTTAAATCCCACATTACAATAAAATGGATAACAAGATATTCCATCTATCATTATGCAGCATCCAAAACTAATAATGGTTATGAAATGGTATGATAATTACCTTGATACATTAATCTCTAAATTTCAAATGTAATAAAAAAAATTCAAACAAAAAAATTCAGTAAATAACAATATTTAAAATTATTCAATCATTTGATGACTATATTTAATAACCTAGGACTATTAGGAATTGACAATATATTCATCCAATATATATAAAATATTATTAAATAAATAAAATCACAATTTTTTCATATAATAATAGTCCTTCAATATAATATATATCATACTAACCAGTAAATATTTAAAGTTAGTGGTAGGTGTGAAAACCCTTATCATCCTTTAGTCATGGGTTCATGCCCCAAAACCTGGATGGATTCAACGGGTCATCACATAAAAAATGGGTGTCCCCTATTTTTAAACATTAAAAATAATTCACCCCTAAATAATACTTAATTTTGATTGTAGGGGTTACAAATACACCAACAAAATATATGTCTCCCAAAATTTCATTGATAACAGTAATACATATTTCAAAAAACTCTATGGGGTATCGTATATGATAAATATATGATCATTATTAATCTTATTGAGCTATAAAAATATAAAACACTATTAAGGTAACCTCACATGAAAACATACTTATCGTCAATGTTATATAAATCGAAAATTGGTACCAATATAAAAGACCAAAACCTGATCTCTTGAATCATGTGATGACTACATGACAATTACATTTCTGAAATTAATACAGATAATTTGTCATAATTTTTTATATCTAAACCTATAAACATCAAAAGGGAAATTTGATAAATTAAATCCTCAAGATCATTTTATGTTTATAGTTTTACATAATTTGGTAAAACTACTACATAAAAATTCCCCATGAATTTAAATTACAATTTCACACACTTAACCTACATTTTCTTATTCATGATGGATTATCAACATTATCCTTTTGAAATATTTTATAGATATAAATCATTCAATCAGATTATTTATAACATAGGGAAAATAAAAAATTATAAGGGTGAGATCAAATTATTAGTAATTACTAACGTTAGCATTAAAAATTGAATTTCATCAATAATGATAAAAGTTGATATGCGTATGCTGTCATAATTAAAGTGTGCGAGGGAATCATAAAAGAACCCATACCCATCAATACATGGATGATTAAATATTACTACATGTAAATCTAATGAATAATTAGAATCAATAATCATGATCCATGTGATTTCAATCTTTATCAAAAAAAAACATCATAATCCATAGAGAGCATATAAAAAACATAAACATAACTTGGGACATCATTTAAACATCACTCTATCAATAACTCATAAAAATTAAATAACTAGGATCCTTACATCCTTGTGCATTTTATTGGAGGAAAATCATAAACCCACCCATCCATGGTTTATCATGGGACCAATTTTAATTGGATTATAATGTTACCACCCATAAATTGTCTATGTATGATTAAAAAATCCTAACACATAAAATATTTCATTTCATCATGAACTCATGGAAAAAACCAGTATACCTTTGGTATCTTGATTTACACCATCAAATAAAATTATTTATTTAAAAATAATTTTGAAGAACTAATAACTCTTGTAAATGAATTGGAAGCCACAAAAATATGTTTAATATATGAATACTTCATAAAAATAATGGGCACCATCAGAATTTTTTTAAAACATGAAAAACTAATGGAAATGAAATGGCTTCCATAAAAATCTCTTAGAAAGAATACTAATCCATCGGTAAAATAATTATAATGTTATAAATACAAAATACCCCTTAGGTAGGATAAGTAAAAATAATGTATATTGATGTTTATGAATAAAAATAAAAATAAAATATAATTAACAGAAATTATACGGAAAATTTTTGTCCATTTTGAAAAATTCATTTTAAAACATAAATCCTTAGGAAAATAATTTTATTTAAAAATAACATTGACTAAGGTAAGAAAATTGAAACTGTTTAAAATATTTATTGAGGAAAATATCCATTCTTCTTTGAATACAAAATTTAAAATGGTTTTGGAAAAGTTCTTTAGAAATCATCATTTGGGAAGAAAATAGATTTTCAACCGAAGAGACAAACAAATTTCTTGTTTTCTTATGATCAAACTATCTAATAATTAAAGTATCAATAAGTATAGAAAATAGTAAAATCACATGATAATATATTTCATTAGAATTATAATATTCCAACTTTGATAACATAATCATAGACAATCCAAAGAAATAAAAATAGTCTAACGAAAGACTCTTACCAATTTTCTAACATTAAACAATATTACCTATGAGTGGATTATATTAAAATAATATTAAAATACTGTGAGATAAATAAATTTATTATATTAAATATAATATTGGGATATATGTACATCTCATAAATGAACATTTGTGCACAACATAGTACAAGTATCAAGGAAGGAAAATTTTGAAAAATAATTAAATAACACATTGTTAAATTTGAAACGGTAAACCCCAGAAAATATGGATAATAAAATAGATATTTAATACAAAATAAATTTAAGTATAATAATAATGAAATAAATTAATGGTTATTATATACACCACTAAAAAATAAAATTGGAGATTATGAAATATATATTATATAAATAAATGTAAGATGAGAAAACCCCTGATGTTGAGTTCGATTCATTATGCATTTCCATTATAATGGTGTACGATACACATCTATTATTTTTTACTTGATTTAGTAACTTTTTTTGTTTATTATTATTTCAATTTCACTAATTAAATCTTTTAATTAAATTAAGTAATATATTTTTTTATGTTAGATGCTTTGACCATATTTAGCTTATACGTAAAAAAGACATCGGTTGGGTAACTCTGGACAATGATTTAATTATTTATACTTATAATAAGTACTAATAAATAAATATTTATCATATTTATATATCAATTTTAATGTTAAAACTATTTATAAATGGTTTTTATGAAAAATAGTGTGAAATTATGATCATAGAGATTGTAGGTATGCACGAGTAACATTTCCATTTTGTTCAATTATAACTATGGAATGAATAAAATTATCATTTAATTTTATATAATTATCATTATATCTTAAATATCACAATATTTAGTTATTTATATTTATATATATCATTATTGTGATTTGGTGATGAAAAAATAAAATTCACACCACTTCGAGGAGGTGGTTGTCCACACAACCACCAACAACATTGTCACTTTTTTTTGTGGAATAGAAAGATGAAAAAAAATTACTTTATTTATAGAAATGTAATTAATACATCAATATCCTAATTATTTTATTAATATAATATATATTAATAATATTCACCCTAATTAAATTCCATGTAACATGTTAGTGAAAAATGATTAACTTCGCTTCGTGAGGCGATAGTCCACCCAACACACGAGTGATGTTATAATATACCTTACAAGGCGGAATAAGAACATGTTGTGGACAATATAATGACTATATTGGATGGATTATGTTATAAATTTTATAACTAACATATATAAATTGTATTTCCATGTATAGGTGAAAATATTTGAGGGGACTGAATGCCGATTTATAACTGAGGAGGAGTTGCATTCTTTTAAATACAAAAAAAGAAACGCTATTTTGAGGACTCCATTACTTCATTTTCTCCAAAATTGAACAATAATTAACGGTGGTGTGAATTTTTTGGAACATAACATTACTAAAAAATAATGACTACATTTTTATAATGTAATTATTTACACTTCAATCGTAATTTTAATACAAAAACATGTAATGTAAAAAACCCCTAATTTAACCATAATTGTGTTGATTAATTTTAATTGTTTCACTAATCATTGTTGTATAAAATCATGTTTATAATAATATAAAATACAAATTATACAATTTAAAAATATTGAATCCATTTTTTCATATTTTATTCATATTTGTGGCACAATATATTTTATATATAAACCATTAGACTCGATGAGAAAGTGAGCTTTTAAAGTAAACATGATCATCAATTTACTTTGTTTTTATAAGGATATGACCATAAAATATTTCATAATCCTTATTTTTACATAGGAACATTAATTATTACACATTGTTGATCATTTATAGTTTAGATAATTTTGTAATTAGGATAAAAGACATAAAAAACATCTCATAATTATACAAGTAGATACTATTAAAAAAATATCCATTTTTTTAAATATAACAAATTTCAAAAAAAATTAAATCCTATGAAAAATATTCATCAAATTTATATTTTATTCCTTCTTTATCTTAAAAATCCTTGTAACCTGTGAAATAAAATTTAAAAACATTATATGAGCACCCAAATCTCAGTATGGGATATAAAAAATGAAATTGTTAGTCAATTGATAACATAAAAACTAATAAAACCGATTTCATAAAAACTATTTAACATGAATTGAAACATTATCTAGTTTCCTTGGAAAATATTTACCATATAACTCTTACAATAAACCATACACATGGAATAACCATTTTGAAAAATTCCATCTTTAGAGGACCCAATTCATTGAAGAGCAATAATGGGGCACACCCGTCAATTCATGCCCTATAATGGGCACAACCCCACATATCTAGAGATATAATGGGCTCAACCCAATATAATGACTTCCAAGGAAGGTATAATTATAATTTTTTATCATTAAATCAGGAAAAACACCTCATTCTATATATATATATAATACTTTTGCAATTTATTCAAGGGACATTTAATAGGGTTTTAAATTGAATATCCTTTAAAAATATAATTAGAGTGAGAATTAATAGAAAGGAATGGATATATGTATACAGTATAAATAAACATAATAAAAAATAATATTAACAAAAATTCATCACACCAATAATATTAATACCATATAATAAATAAAATATATGTTTAACTGAAATATTGGATATTGGGTTAGGAATTCCCTTACCTCGGGTTATTATTACCTAAAATGGGTTTAAACCTCTTTTATAATTGTAAAAAGAGAGTTTTTAATATCTTAAATAAACATATTAATTAGTATAATGACTTATATGTTCATATAAAAAATTCAATCTAGACAATTATTAGTAATATTTTTTTATTTACATTGTTTGCAGTGCGTTCATTACATGGCTTCAATGATCAGTTCATGATAGATATTCTTGTAGATTGGAAGTAAATATCCAAAATTGTAATTGATTTGTATTTAAATATTTCATGAAACCTAAAATATACCACTTATCATTATGAAATATTACATGTGTATGATTCATAGGTTAATACATTATTGATATTGTTTGGCAATTTTAGTGATTCTCAGATCACAATGAATTCATTTTGTTTTATAAATTAATAAATTTTGTTAAAAATTATTTTAGAACCTTATAAAAGATATAATACATATATTATAGTATGTGTAAATCATAAAATGGTTTCATGACTAGTCTTTAAGGATGTAAAACAAATTGAGATCACATCGTCCACAATGTCGGTAAATTGACACATCATGAACGATATTCTAATTTCAAGAATATGTGGGATAAGAGAAGAATTATAATGGTGAATATTCCACAAACATGATAACATAAAGAACATATATATTCTTCTGGATCATCCATGCCTCTTGGATACGGGGCGGTGAGTAAATAAAAAGAATATGAAAGGAAATTTAAAAAAATAAAAAAAAATGATAGAGGTTGTTTACAAGTTGATATATTCTCCATTATATCCTCTTTAAGGCCTTTAGATTTGGTCTTTTTTTAGACAATTAGGAATTGTATATTGTTAAGGTTAGGAGGATTATCGGGAAGATATTATCCAAGGCTCATCTCTTGAGAGGTGTGAGAGGATGTTGGGGGATTGGGTGGTATTTATAGTGGAGGAGAGGATGAGTTCTACATTATTTAAATAATTATTTTATTATTTTTCTTCGTGACTATGAATATTCATGATTCATGTGATCCCAAATATTAAATAGAGAATGTGAGTTTGAACTTAGTATGCTTAAATAATTCATGATGCCATAAGTATTGTATTTATCTGATAATTTGTATATATGGTATTTTAACATATTTCACTATTCATCAAATATTAAAGAATTTTAGGAAAATCCCAAAAATCCATGCTTACAATTTTTCAATATGTATAATTCAAAATAAAAATTATTTTTTTAATATAATTTTATAGAAATGATTAATTTAGTTTTTAAATAAAATAAAGCGTTATTAAAAAATTAGTAATATTGAAACTAAAACTCATTTTGTAGATTCATTAAAAATTACTCAAGATGTCATTATTTTATAGACATAATAAAAAAATTAAAATTACACTTTACTATTTATTTGGGTAATATTTGTATTCATATTACTATTGATAAGGGTATGTTTTTATTCACAAAAAATTATGTTACTTCAATCAGAATCTACATAACTTACAAATTACAACCATGGATGATAATTTTTTGAAATTCAAATCATAGAAGTGAATAAATTATTTTTAAAGGATGGTTCTAACTATATAATTAAGACAATATTTCATTTATTAAAATTTAATTTTAAAACGTTTTGTTTTTTCATTTTATATATATATATATTTAGTATGAATAATATTTTAATGACCTAAATGATAATAATATATTTATAATTTATCTAAATTTATTGATTTCTAATTAATTGGTAACACAATATTTAATTTTATAAATATTTTTATATACTATTTTCATAATTAAGGTAATTATATTCATTCCCTCCATTCCAATAGCTGTGTGATTACTATCATATTAAATATTAATAGTATAATATGGTTTGGTAAAACTAGGTTTTTCATTTAAAAAATATAATCAATCAAACTCTATATTTCATTTAATAGAATAAAAACATGTTGTTTCATGTAATGGAAGATAAATACTTATTTTTATTATAAAAATATGTTAAATAATTTATATAATTTGGACATAATATATTTCATAAAATATTACGATGTTACACAAATGGTACACTATATGATATCTGAGGCTCTAAAGAGTGTTCAAATGAGGATATCTCATGATGGAAAGAGGGAATATGGGTTGTTATCAAAAGATTTATGTAGTTACATGGTTTGTTACCCCAATCCATTCATGTTATTAATTTCATGATGATCATCCTTGAGATATGGTTTTCTTTGATTATGTGTTTTCCAAAAATCATTGTCTTCTGACAATGTTATGATTTAATAGATTATATACATTGATTTCATTATGATTTTTAAATTAAGAACATAAAATATTTATTCAATGAATAAAATTTAAGATATTTGAAATGAATAATGTGGTTTTAAAATAAGAAGAAAATTTTCTCAAACCATTCTTCTCATGAAATTTTTATGTGGTCTTTGATATCTTGTTTTTTTATAGAGAGAATTTGAGCTCACCATTTATTATTTATTCATAAAAATCATAGGAATAAATGATTTCTGTATTTTACATATAAGAACTGTGCTAGAAATGAAGATGTAATTAGAAGAACTTGTAGTTCACCAATGAACAAATAGTTTTTTGTTTCTATCATTACAGAGCATCTAGTGGAAAATTATTCTATCTTTGATCATTATGTTATATAAATATTGATCATATATTAACATGTGATATTTATGTATATGAGTTTTTGGTATTTAATATTGGTTATAGAGGATTTTTTAGTTAACATAGGATACTTGGATGAGAAAACATTAGTGATATGTATAAGGATATATGTTAGGATATTTCTAAGTATATAACATTATATGAAATATTTTTAATAGATAAAGACAGTGGTCTCAATGAAATTAATTCCCTATCAAGATACTACATATTTATGTGGTTCTAGAATAGATATGAATAGGGTTATCAACTCTTAAAAGTCATGTTGGTCATGTCTTGATAATTACCTGGTACATGAAAAGAGGGCTTACTTCCCACATGGAAATTCATTCCCAAGATAATGATTATAAAATTCACAAACGCATTATAATTCATCATGAAATATTTGAATAATGTCCCTGAATGGCCTTTTTAATTCTATGGAATCATAGATTTAAATTATGGTTTCATGATTTTAAAATAAAATAAGTGATTATCAAGATTATGTGTTTTCACACAAAGCTTATTTTTTATTACACTATGCATTTTCATTGTAGTCAATGGTTAGAGGCCGAAATAGAATTTTGTTTATTTAAATAAACATTAAATGAAATTATTTTCTAGTTGAGAAACCAAATGTTATTAGAGATAGTGTTGAAATCATTATAGGGTGCCTAAAAAATAATCCATATGTGAATTATACTAAACTTACAAATGATAAATTGATGGGAGACCATTATGTTTATCCCTTCATGAGGAAATAACCACATACTTTTGGTGGTTTGATTGATCCATCAGTTTATATAGAAACGGTATGTACTATACAAATGATATTTTTTGTTTTCTAGTGTATGGAGCATGAAAAACTCATTTTTTCTGTCAATCATTTGGATAGAGAATCAAATCAATGATGGAGAATTATAAAAAAATAATCGGAATCTAGATGAAATTTTCTCTATGTAGTGTGACGAGTATAAGAGATTTTTTTTTCATAAGTACATTCCATATATTCTTCATATAAAAATAGATAAGGGATTAAATGAGATACAATATAAGGATAATGAATCTATTGGTACCCATGATTAAAATTTTACAATAATGAAAAGTTATGGTTCTTGTATTATCTTAAAATCAAGATATTAGGATAATTGATTCATTAGTTGATTAAAAACAATACTCTAGAAGAAGTTTTCCATAATTTACAATAATAGTTACTAAAATAAATTTATGTTTTATCAATGTAGAAATATATATTGGAGTTAACCATCAATATCATGTACTTGAAAATAAAATAAATATGAAATTAAAAGGAAACTATAAAACCCAATAAGATAAGAATATTGGCTTTCCTTCATGGCCAATATCTAGAAGGAAACATGGAGATAATTTTCCTAAGGTTACTTGTAATTGTAATAAGTGTATAAAGTACTATCACCAAGTGGAATGTTTTTGATGTTATGTGATGATTTCATTTGATGATGATAATAAAGGGAAATCCTCATATAATTCACCACCCACACTCTAGTTCTACAAGTGCACAATCCTTTGGAATTAAGTTAATTAATTACATAATCTAAGGGCTAATGAGGATAATAATTCATAAAAACCTATTTTGAAAAACGAAAAATGGAAATATTATATATTCACAATATCTGATGCGAATCATGTTAATTAGGGAACACATATACTCTACCATAGTGTTTTTAAATTGATGACATACGTTTTTTAAATGATCCATATGAATATATATTTTTTTCATCATATACTAAAATATTATATGATTTAAAGTATTTATTTTCTCCCTCTACATGGATTCTATTATAATGAAATAACATTTGAAATTCTATCAGGGAAAGGATGAACGGATGCTCCTAATAGAAATTTTTATGTTTAGGTAAATAGTATATTTAATGAGTAAAGTTGAATTATTTCTTGTAGAAATATTTGTAACCATGTAATATTAACCTAAGTTTCATAGATATATTCATTGGTTTATGAGTTATGGTTGACCGTATGTCCAATTTTATTGAACCCCATTTTGAGGATTCTTGTTATGGGTGTTAATCAAGATAAAGGATATTTTGAGAGAAATTTATGGAAATAAATCTCTTGGGATATGTTTATGTTATATTTAAATTTTTATATGATGGGTAAATCATTTTACGGTCATTTTATTAAAGGTAAATGAAACATTTATATTTTCTATTATCATTTATATTGAGATAATTAAAAGATATTTCAAATATATAAAGTATTCAGAATTATTTAAATATATTTTTGGAAAAAGGATAACTTTCCGGTTTGGTAAAATATATTCACATCTGAATAGGTCACATTCCATGATGCCCAAATTTTGGACAAGAATTGTATAATTCCAACCAATATTATATGTGAAATACTTTTTTAGTGAGACAAAATGAAGGGAGATATTATTTAGTTTGTATCTGAGTTTACTTTTTGTTAGTATATCAAATCATAGAGTCAAAAGTCTAGGGGAATTATACACTCATTATCCTTAGTTTATTGGAAATAGGAAATAATCCCCATGTATTTTTTCATTAAACTCTATAAAATGACTTAAAGAAATAATGTTTTATATTTCATAGTCGATCTCATTACAATGTTTGAAAACATCATAGAAATTAATTAAAACATATATATTTATCATCACTATATAATATGTATCAATTATGTTTTAAGGATTGAGGGAATACCAAAATCCATTGAATCCGATTGAGATCAAAAGTTTACCTCAATGTTCCTAGGAATCCTTCATCAAGCTCTTGATACAGAGTTCAGTTTTAACAATGTGGGTTGTCCCTCGAAATATGGTCAGTAAGATATAACATTTTAATCCCTATAATATTGGCTGAAATTATGTTCTATGGATTCCAAATTTTTTTTTTGTATAAACATCACCCTCTAATTGAGTTTTACAAAAAAAAATATCTTTCACTCATGAATTCAGATATATCCTTATGAAGTTGTCTATAAAAACAGATATATAACTCTAATTAAAACAAAATATGTCCTGGAAATAAATATATTTGAACTTGATCTAGTTTAAGAAATATAAAATAAGGTGAGGGACATTCTATAACATATAAGATAATAATATTATGAGAAAGAAAACTTATGTTGATAATCATATGTGAGGCCTAGAATTTGCAGTTAGTGATGATGTATTTTTAAAAAATTATCAATGGAATAAGGTAATGATATATGTAAATGATGTAAAGATAATCACTTAAAATATAATTCCCATTGAAATTAGTGATCATATCTTGATGGTAGCTAATAATTTTTTGCATTGGCCAAACCTCTCTAAGGTTTACAATATGTTCCATGTATTGTTCATGAAAAAGTACATACATTATTGGTAAATATAAAAAATATTGAGGTCATTCTATAGAGGTGTGATATTTCTTATGAGGATTAAAATGTTGATATTCTTGATTATATAGACAATGTGATATGAAATAATACCACTCAAGTGGTCAATGTTTTGTGGTGAATCCACCAGCACGAAGAAGAATTTTGGGAACCCGATGGGGTGATGAAGAAGATGTATCATAATATTTTTAGTATTAGAAAAATCAATATTAATGGATAAATTAATTTTAAGGTGGTTATAATATAACACATGTAACGCCTCGACCCTCGTTACCCAGAGTCGGTGAATTATTTTAATACATTTCCATGATTACAAGGAATCAAGTCCGGAAAGACCAGTCAATTTAGCAGTCAAGAATCATAGATTACATACATGAACATTACATTATACATTCGACAATAAAAAACAACATCAATGATCTTTTGAGAATGCCATTAATCCCCTAGAAAAACAATTCTTATCAATCATATTACACTTCTTGGAATCCTGGGAAAATAAAACATAAAAATGGGTGAGCACAGATTCTCAGTAAGGATAAAAATATAGTGTAAAATATCATTAATAAGAATAAACATTTAAGGCAATGTATAAGACTAAAACAAAAGACTTTTAAACATAAACATCATTACAATATGGATATGATTAAATCAATTAATTCTGTTTACTTAATTATATGTATATTATAATAGTCGAATAATCACATGCAATTTCAATAGCCACGTTCATAATGATGGAATGTATAATGCCAGACTTCATAACCACATAGTCTAAGCCTTTTGCCAAGACTACAAGAAAGATTTTATCAAGGCCTTATTCCAAGACACTAGTTTTTTCAATGAGACATTGTAAAGACCTGTAAAATTCTGGAATTTTTTTTTCTTAATTTTCTTGGGAATTTTACAAGAATGTTGTTTCTGACGGCACCTGATTCCGAGGCCCGGTGTGCCCGGAATCATTTTCCGAAGTTTGGCTCGGGTACGTTCAGTGAACGAACGAGCTGGTTTTTCTAACTTTTGAACTGGTGCTCAGAATCGAATTCCGAGGGATCCAATTGAATCACAACACCGGTAATTTCTTAGAAATACCTTTTCTGGAGTTTCATTTTCTCAGGTGTGGTTTTTAATTTTTTTGGGTTTAGTTAAGGATTAAAAATAAAAGTGGTGTGACTTTTTATTTTTACTTTACCTAAAGCTGGCTTAACCTATGTTAAGCGGATAAGATGGGACCCACAATATCCCACCCACTTGGTAGGATATTTGTGAGGTGGGTCCCGCACGAGCCCCACCATTTCTTTCCCTCTATGTAATGCACCCGCAACCCCCCTTTTTAATGAGGTCAACCGTGCGTTTTTTTGATTAAGAAAACGCCTCATTAATTTGGGCGGTTTAATTCGTTAAAATTAATTCTTTGAATTAATTATTGGTTCTTATATTTGAATTTCAAATTGTTGGCTTGGGAATAAAATAATACGAACAATAGGTTTGTTGAGGGGTTTCTTGTTGAGAGGATTTGGAGAAACCCTAAAGCTTGAAGATCATCATCCTTCTTCGCGAAGAACGCGAAGAATGCGAAGAACGTCGGCCTCCGACGAAGGGAGACGAAGAACGCCAAACCCTCGAAGATCGACGACGCGACGCCGTGTACCACGACACTGACGATCATCCTTCCGCGACGCTTCTTCCGCGACGTTCCTTCCTCCACGAAAATCTTCGGTCAACAACCGATTGAGGTAGGGGATTGCGGATTTTTTAATTCATTGAGAATTATATCCTCGGGATGAATTCAAATGGTGAATTTAAATATATATGATTTTATACCCACGGTGTATGTCTAAAATATTTGTCAGAAGCCTTTTTAAAACCGCTAACACGGTGGGTGCAGGCCAACGAACAAGTCTGAACCCACTGTTTCTTCGTTCTTGGTTAGCGGATTGGCGGGCGACGACAAAGCAGGCCGCACGGGCGATGTGAGGCCCCCACAGTGAAGGAAGTTCCCCGGGAGGGCCATTGGAAAAGACGACATGCAATTCTGACCACCAAAACTCGTCTGGGGGTCCACAGAGCGGCCCGCCAGCGCGCCTCACTAGCACGGCGGCTCCGGCGGTAGGCGGCGGCGGCCCCCGGCACGTCGCCGGGTGGAGTCCCCACGGTCTCGCGACCGCGCGATACCAGAGGGAGTGGGACAAGGAAACCGGCCATGTCGGCCGGCAAGGGCGGCCCCACATGGGGCCGCAGTCTCTCTACGCGAGGGTAGTGCGCCCCCCACTTCGCTCGGCCGTAACGGCCGAGCCGACCCGCTGGCCACCCGGCCAGCCCCAGCCGGGCCAGGCCGCCCAGGCGGGGTTGGGCCTTACCAGCCAGGCTGGGTCGCGCCCCGCTGGGTCGGACCTGTACCCAGGTCGGGTTGACCCAGTTCAGGCCAACCTAGGGGGGTTGGTCCGAGTCGGTCCGGGCCCAGACCCTCCGTTTTCGGACCTCTTTCGGTATTTGTCTCATATCTTGGTCTACGGACCTCCGATTGACGCAGCGTCAGCGGCGATGTGATCCTTGGATCGTGGCGGTCGTTTCAGTATATTTCAATCAAGGTTTCGAAGTACTTTGGGTTCAGCCGAGTTAGTTCGTAAACGAAACCATCCGGGCCCTCGGAGCGGAAACGCTCATAACTTGAACTACATACGTTCGATTGACGTGACGTCGACTATGTTGGATTCCTATTAGTGAGACGGATAATTTTTCTTACTCCGCTCGAAGTTTGAATGCAGGTGGAGTACATTCGGGTTGGTTTTGACTTAAAAACCAACCAGGCCCCTGGGACGAAAAAGCCAATAACTCTCAAACCGGGCGTCTGATTGACGCCCCTTCTGCGACGTTGAGTTCCTGTTGATGGTACGGAACTTTTGGATACATCAACTCTGGACTTTTTGTTAGTTGATGTATCGGCTCCTCAGCTCGTGGAGAGGACCCTCCCGAACGGGCTTACTGTGTGCGGGAACCCTAGAGCTGGATGCGACTACAACGACGACGATGATTGTACAGAGATCCTCAGTGGATTCAATGGCGACAACTTCAGCACTCAGTGATCCTACATGGATCAGTGCTACAGATCCTGTGTGGGTCCGATCCTGTGTGGGTCAGCGCTCAGCTGTCCAATGTGGGCCAGCGCCTACAGATCCTGTGTGGTTCTGATCCTGTGTGGGTCATTGTGGGGGTTAGTTACCTATCGATCCTGTGTGGGTAAGATCCTTTTGGGTCATTGCGGGGGTTAGTTACCTATAGATCCTATGTGGGTCACATCCTTTGTGGGTCATTACGGGGGTTACTTACATGTCGATCCTGTGTAGGTCAGATCCTTTGTGGGTCATTGCGGGGGTTAGTTACCTATCGATCCTATGTGGGCCAGATCCTTTGTGGGTCATTGTGGGGGTTAGTTACCTATCAAACCTATGTGGGTCAAATCCTTTGTGGGTCATTGCGGGGGTTAGTACCTATCAATCCTTGTGGGTCCGATGGCATAGATGAATCAGTGGCTATATCTGATTATCTCTATCGTCATACGAAGAAGTATACCTGTGTGAGCTGAATCCTATTTTGCTTTCCTATGTGGATGGTGTTGTCCTATCCTGTGTGGATTTACATTTTGCTTTCCTATGTGGACTGGGTTGTATTTGGGCTCGAATGTTGGATCCGAACGATAATTGATGACTTAGGTATATGTATGGGCATATACCTCAGCAATGTCAGATTTTACTTCATGATTGCATCTTTCCATTGTGGTTTATCCTTTGTGGATTCTGGGAGACCTTCGGGGGTCTCGGGGTCCCTACTAAGTAACTTATACTCACCCATGCACGGGCTATGCCCGCACTACGATGTGTTGGTTACCGACGACGGACAACACTGATCGTGGTTGAGTTATGCAGAGCAGGACGGTACCTGGAGATGGACCACTGGGCGGGACGTACTCAGAGCGGTCGGCTGGACCTGAGGAGCAGTGGAGGCTATCTGTACCCACCCTTCAGGTGGGACGTCCAGTGGACGGCCCGACGCTGCGGATCTACTTTTAGTTGTTGTTTTCCCTTTCCAGTTGTACTTTACATTCAGTTTGGGTTTGTATTCTGGCCCACTTACTTTTCCGCACTTACTGTTTTACTCAGTTTTTTACTTAGTGTATACTTCTTCTTGCTTGATCTGTGGTGTTTTTTGTTTACTTTACAAAGGCAATTCCTTCCCTTTTTACCGGGATTTACGCCTTGGTGCTAGTCGCCAGCCCCTGGCCTATGGAAGGCAGGCTTGGGGTAGTCACGGAACGGGCCCCGAGGACGGGTCATGATAGACATATTGATGTATTGAGGAGTTACTGTGGGCTCGAACCGTCACTTACAAAGTCCAATGCATTCCTCATTTGAATAGCTTTAAAAATAACATAAACATTCGTAGTAAAAATCGCATAGGAAATGTCAATAATTTATCCATAAACCATAGAATGGTATAAAAATAACACATCCATAGTCAAACCTATCACAAAAACTTCAATACAATATGGATGATTTTTATAATAATAAATCAACTTCAAAAAAGTTTAAAATCCATCAAAGGATGTTGACATTGATGAAAATTATTTTTAAAACCCTTTTGACAGAAATATCTCTTATTCATGAAAACATTTAAAAGTCACTCAATTTATAAAACAAGACATTTAAAGAAAATTTTGAATCAAATTGTCTCATACCACTTTGAACCTTTTTAAATGAATTAACATTATAAAAACATTCATTTCCATATAAATAAATCCTTAAAAACAATTTTGAAAACATTGACATTAATGGGAATGATTTAGAAGAATAAATATTTACAACATTTAAAATGATGTTTTAGAAAAAAGTATCTTAAAAAGAATATATTTGGAAACTCTTTTATGAAAAATATATATGTATAATAAATATTTCTTAGTAGATACTTACATAAAAATAACCTTAGATAATAAAGAGATTGTGAAATTAACCATTACCATGAACTTTCCTTTGGCTGAGGGTACGTTTAACCTCATATATAATGACCATAGTATGTTATTTAATTATACAAGAAACATATTCATATTTATTATATCCTACATGGTTCATTTATGACTTTATACTACCCATTTAACAATGATTTCAATGTTAAATTAACATTTTGGGTAATAATTCTTTTCTTTATCGTACATGTTTAAACATGTTATTCTTAATTGTATCAAATATATCCTGATTTAAATACCTTAACATTATAAAAATTTATTTATATATCATATATATTTATAAAAAATATATTTATAATTGATATATATATATATGAAATGGAGGGCACCGTTTATGAAGACAGAAGGTCATACGTACACATAAACAGTGTTTCTGTTTTCATATAGTATTTAATGGAAGTAAGTGAATAAGATATATGTAAGTAAATAAATATATAAATATATTTATCTAGTGGCCTTATAATTTATATATTACATACTTATTAATAATATATATTTTTTGTAATCATTGTTTAATGGTGAACGTGGGAATGAATCTCATCGTGTCATGGGGACGGTAATCCGTACGTACGCACGAATGAAAATATCATTATATTGATGGTGAAATCATATGTAATTTGATGGTATATCATATATAAAGAATCATTAACATATTATATTTATTATTGAAATCAGTTATACTCATTATTATACACATCCAAATAATGAAGTCTTTGAATAACAAACTAAACCACGACGTGGTGACGGTAATCTGTAAGTACGCACGTATGGCGACTTAGTCATTTATAGGATGGATAGAATAAAAAATATGGTGGTACCATATTTTTGATAACATTGATATATGTATCAAGTAATGGAGTTGTTATTTTGGTATGGAAACCACAATGAAATAGAAATTGGAAGAAGAAACAAATTTGAATGTGGGTGGTGAGATTATTACCTCTTCTTCGTGTATTTTATTTTGAGATGATCAAAATGGATCCTTAGGTTGGATTTATGATAATATTAAGGAATCTAGGATGAACTGAGGAATGTTTGGATGATATTTCGGTTGGGTTTGGCTGAGCCAAAAGGATTTGGATGTGTGAAATTAATAGAAGGGGAAGTTCCCTTTTATAAGAGAGGTGAGGGCCTCATTAGAAAATTCATGAAATATTATATTATAATAAATTCATTTTCAGTCTATAATGGCTCCGAAATGAATTATTTAAAGTTTATGGTTGTCATGGGTCGAAAACCTCTCATCCAATAGGTTTTAGATATGATTTGTTCATCATATTAACATTGTCTATTAGGTTTATCTCTTAGTTAAATAGATTGACATTTACCATGTCTCTTTGTATTTTTATATTATATGGTTAATAAACAAACTATATCAAGACAATAGAACCCCATGTGGTTCATTATTAATATATATAAAATTATCTATGTCTGTTGGCCGATCCTTATATTTTTTGGAATATTATATCAATTAATAAAATAATATTTATTTTTAAAACTCAATTATGTCAATTTTTGACACTCTTTATTATTTGATTTTATAAATCCGTAAAAACATTATGACATTGAAGAAAAAATATTTACAAAACACTAAAATTTAATATTAACCTATAAAATTAGTATAATTCATCAGAAGACTCAAATAATATTTATTGAGTTATTTATAATATCAATTATTTTAATATTTCATTAAAAAGGTCATGACTGTAATATCATTATGTCATAAATAAAATGAATTATTAAATGTATAAAAATTACAAATAAAAAACCATTACGTAGGAAATTATTTTATCTTTCTAATTATAATTTATAGTCTAATTTATCTTTTTTATAACCCTATATTGAAAATGTTCTAGTTATTAAACATTGAATTTAACTCATTTAACACTTCTATTAATAAAATAATAATAAATGACTTAATCTGATCCAACTGGACCAAAGGGTTCATATTTTATTTCTAAGGTTATTTTGGGTCGAATTATACTTATCCAATAGAATTAAGACATGTGTTAGGGTAATTATAATATCATTTTTACCCTTAATTACCATATTTAATTTAAACTGTGGTAAATAAAAGTCAAAAGTTACTATTCAAAAAAAAAATTCATCTTATTGAACCAAATTTTACTTAATGATTTAAACCGTGTCTCTCGGATTTTTGAAATTCAACTCACATAAGCAGTAAAATTAAATTTTATGCAAATTTTCTAACATGTCTAGAAGGTGGGTACAAGTGGTTATAAAGTTAAACATAATTTTATACATCTAATTTTATTATAAAATGACTCAAATTAATTACATTGAACATATATATATATATTATAAATCTATTTTTAATTAAAATAAATTTAAATAAAATAAATAATTATTTAAATAAAACGTCTGTTTTAAATAATAACTGAGTGTTTTTCACTATTAATCAAAAATTGATAGTTTTCATAAAAATATAAAAAATTCACCCTAAGCTATGTTTGATATTCTGAATTCAAAAATGATTTCTATTTTACCAAATTAAAAATATAGAAGTTCCAATTAATAATTCAAAATTAATTACCGTTGTCAAAGCCAAAACACAGGGTTTTAAAATGTAAAAACTATCAAATGATTGACATGCATTCTTGTCAAATTTAAATGTGAAATTACATAAAATGACCTACATTGAGTTAGATGATAAAAATATAATCTCATTATACATGGAAACATTTTAAACTAAAAATTTAACACTAAAATTTATTTCTAATAAAAAAATTGTTTTCAATTAAAAACTAATAATTTTCACTATTCGTCAAATGTTGAATGTTATCAGAAAAGTTCCAAATATTTATCTAGACTAAATTTTTATGTCCCACTTCTAATGAGGAATTTAATTTAATTTAATTAAATATATAAAAGTCTAAATTATATGTTTTAAAAAGGGTTTCCATTAAAAGGTAGTGAAATTGCAGTTTTTGAAAAATAATTCTTTTATCTGAAAAAATGAACATGTTATTATATTATGTCTAAGAAAAAATTAATATAGATGTTAAAATTATATAGAGTATATAAGATTAAAAATTCATCTAATACTATTCGTAACTTCTTTTTGAATGGCTCGTTGGGTATGTTGTGGTGCACTCAAACTCGGTGTTGCGTGTAGTGCAAGCTATTGAATTACTTTATTTAGATAACGTACTATAAAATATTGAGGTGTTATATTCTATACACCATCAATAAATTGTGTCCTAGCAATTTGAAATTTATCTTCAAAAATAAATGGTTAAAAATAGAAAAATACCTTTGTGGAAAACACTAATCAGAAATTGGTTTAATAAAATTTATTCTTAATAAGAGGAAAAGGGAAATAAAAATGTCACCCCCAAATTATGATCTCGATTATGAGAACACTGGTGGAAATTGGAGAAACATAATTAGAGGGAAAACGTAAATATTTATAGGGAGCGATTGAGGTCATCAATGGAAAACTAGTGTAAAATTTAGGGCCTCAAATCCATCAATTTACGATGATGTAAAATATGATAGGAACAACAAAACATAAGGTGATAGTATAACACATTATTTTCTTTAAGATCCATTCCATAAAGTTTAAGAATTAATTTATTCATATAATAAGAGTTAAAAAATCATTGACAAGTAGAGTTTCATACATCAACTAATTCTTTCCACAAACTCATCCTTCACTCCAAAAGATAATATAATTAAAATTTATCTTATATATCAAAATCTTATAAGGTTTCAGAAATGATGAATTTATAAATAATTAGTTAGACTATTAAAAAATTTATATTATACAAACCAGGACATCACGTATTATAGTGGTAGTTGTTCCACACTTGTCTCCCTTCTATTGTGGGTTCAAGTTTCGTAGCCTTCCTGGATGTGACGGGTTATCGCCCGACCTCTGTGTTGTCTTTTTTATTACAATCCAAAAACAGTCTCATGAAATCAGTTAACCTTAACAATTGTATCCAATGACAAACATAATAAATTCCTTCCTTTAAGATTATCTTAAAATACTTCTGTCCAAACTCAGAGTCCAAAATCTATAAGGAAGGTAAACACAATGAAGATACTTTTTTCCACATAATAACTTGTGAATACCTTCATCGTTAATTAATTTAAAACACTATAACAGCCTGAATTTCCATAAAACATTATTAAATACATTCATGTTCCCTTATTCCTTATATAATAATGGATATACTCATTTTATACAAATTATTTGTAAAATCCAACAATGATAGAATACAAAAATCATTAATTAGTTTAAAGGTAGTAAAAAATATCCAATAAAATGTATACAAATAAATCACATATTGTTCCAAAATTACTACCTCAGTATCAGAATCATATTATGTTTTATCTTTCTCTAAACCATTTATTTTACAAATAATCAATCCTATTATTGAGTTACATTTATTGGTTCCACCCAATCTAATGTCCTTAATGAAATAGTACTACTATAAATTCCTTTTGTACTATATAATTATTATAACATGTACATCATTAATACAATACTCAAATTACCCAATACTGTAATAACATCATTAGAAATCTAATCCTTTATCTTCATCTTTGTTAATATCATAATTTTATTATTATCCAATATCAACATTTGGGGTATTCTATGATGATAGTGGCATTTCTTCGCGTAGTATCCCAACTCTTTGCAGATGAAGCATTATACATTTATAAAAACTTTTTTTACCTATGAAATCACGTACATAGTGTCCTTTTTTCCCACACTTATGACATACTCACATTCCCTTCAATCATTTACCAGTTTTATTGTTTCCATAGTTATCACATATGGTATAATCCTTTTTTCCCTCTTCCTTTTATACATATTTCTCTCTTCCATCATTTTCTTCTCTTTCTTTCCTTGAAAACCATAGGACTTAGAGAATTCTTTACATATCTTATTACCACATGATACTATTTCTTCATATGATTATAATTCATGGGAGGATATTTCCCTTTTAAATGTTGGATTAATACCATGAATGATATGATACTTCTTAATATGTCGACCATGCGTATTGTTGGAATTCTTATTCCTTCTACTAGGTGCCATTTCTAAACAATGGCATACCACCGGTTAGTTTATGAATCAAAATACACAAGTTTCAACATGTAAAATACCAAATGTAAATTATAAAGATTATGCAAATAATCTATAATCGTAAATTGTTTTCATGGAGGATGTATTACTCTTAAATCCTTCACAATGTCTTTTAATGAATTTTTTTTGTATTTGAAGCATATCCCCTGGGAGTATGGTAACCAAAAGTGCAGCAAGGCCCGTTGTCGTGTTCCAAGATAACTCATATCAAACCTGAAACTCTTTATCATATTTTCACTCCAAGGTACATCTGTTCCAGAGCATCCTCTACCTGCTCATATCTAGACATGGATGTATTGTTTGGAAAATACACAAAATCTCTAAATTATGAAAATTTTAGGAAGTTTTTATACTAATCTTCAATGTCTATCTTAGGGTAATGTTCTCTAATCAAAGCTTATATAAATCTATTCCCAATTTTATTTCTAAAATTACTCTGATACCAATTGTAATGCCTTGACCCCAATTATCCAGAGTCGGTGCATTATTTTAATACATTGGAATGACTACACCGAATCATGTCCCAAAAGACTGATCAGTTTTGTTTTCTTAGAAAATAGATTTCATACATGATCGTTACATTACAAATTAGAAAATAAAACATGAAATCATTGATCCTTACAGAATTCCATTAATACCTTAGATTAACACTACATATCATTCATAACACACTTCTTGTAATCCTGGGAAAATAAAACATAGAAAGGGCTGAGCTCATATGCTCAGTAAGGAAAACAATATAGCAGAAAATTTCATAAATAAGAAGAAACAATTAAGTCAATGTATAAGACTAAAACAACATCCATTTAAACATAAACATAAGAATAATATTCAAAATATAAAATAAAATAATTCCATTTCCTTATTCACATGGATATTCTACTAGTTGAATAATCACAAGAAATATCAATAGACACTTTTATAATGATGGAATGCATAATTCGAGACTTCATAACCACATAGTCAAGGCATTGTTCCAAGAGTAAAGATAGTATTTTTTCATGGCCTTGTACCAAGACACTAGTTTGTCTCATTAGACCTACTGACGCATCGAGGACCTATAACGGGCTCCACCCATCACTTACTACGTCTAATGCATTACTCATATGAAATGGTTTAATCATAACAAAAATGTTAATATTTAAACTAGTATATGTAATGTCAACACATTATCTATAAACCATTAATTGTATAAAAATAACACATCCCCAGTCAAACATATCACAAAATCTTCAATACAATATGGAATATTTTTATCATAACAAATCAACACCAATCAAGTTTAAAATCCATCAAAGGATGTTGACATAGATGAAAATGGTTTGTAAAACTCTTTGGGAGAAATATATATTTTTTCATGATAACATTTATAAGTCACAAAATTTATAAAGGAATACATTTAAAGTAATTTTTAAATCAATTATTACCATAGCACTTTGAAACTTTTGAATGGAATTAACATTTTAAAAACACTCATGTTCATATAATTTAATCCTTAAAACCCATTTTGAAAACATGGACATTAATGATAATGATTTAGAATAATAAATATTTAAAACATTTAAAATGATGTTTTGGTAAAATTTCCCTTAAATATAATCCCTTTTAAATATCATTTATGAAACTTGGACATGGATAATAAATATTTCCATGTTGATACTTAGATAATAACAAACTCGTATAATAAAGAGATTGTGAAATTTACCATTACATTGCACATTCCATGGGTTGAGGGTAAGTTTATCTTCCTTAATGAAGGCCATATCATGTCATTAAATTATAAGAGAAACATATTAATATTTATTATATCATACATTATTCATTTATGACTTTATACTACCCATTTAATAATGATTTCCATGTTAAATTAATAGTTTGGGTAATAATCGCTTTCTTTATTATACATGTTTTAACTTGTTATTCTTGATCGTATCATTTATATCAAGATTTTAATACATCCATATTATAACCCTTGATTTAAATATCATATATATTTATAATAAAAATATTTATTATATATATATATGAAATGGATGGCGTTGTTTATAGAGACGGTAGGTCTTACGTACGCATAAACACTGTGTTCGTTTACATATCGTATTGAACAGAAGTAAGTGAATAAGATATATGTAAGTACATAAATATATACATATATATTTCCAGAGGAATTATTATTCCATATATATCTTACATATTAATAATATATGGTTTTATAATCATTGTTGAAAGGTGAATGTGGGAATGAATCTCATGGTGTCGTGGAGACTATAATACATACGTACACACGAGCGACAATATCATTATATTAATAGGGAAATCATATATAATTGGATGTAATATTTTATTTAAAAAATCATTAACATGATATATTTATTATTTACATCACTTATATTCATAATTATTCCCATCCAAATAAGGAAGTGTTTGAATAACAAACTACACCACAACGTGGAGACGGTAAATCGTATGTACGCACGTATGGTGACTTTGTCATTTATAGGATGGATAGAATAAATAATATGGTTGTGCCATATTTATAATTACATAATAGTATTTAGGAGGTACTACAATTATTATTTTGGTACGGAAATAACAAATAAAGAGGAATTGGAAGAAGAAAAGAACTTGAAAGATGGTGGTGAAACTATTAACACTTTTTCCGATGTTTCATTTTGAGTTGATCAAAAGGGATCATTAGGATTGATTTCTGATCAAAGTAAGGACTCTAGGATGAATATAGGAATGTTCAGAGGATATTTGGGTAGGGTTTGGCTAATCCTATAGTATTTGGATGTGTGAAATTAAGAGAAGGGTATGTTCCCTTTTATAAGGGAGGTGAGGGTCACTTTAGGAAAAACATCCAATATTATTTTATAATAAAATCATTTTCGGTTTCTAATGGATCCAAAATGAATTATTTATAGAATAAGGTGGGTATGAGTCCAAAAAATCTCACCCAATATGGTTTATATCAGTTTTGTTCAAAATATTATCCTTATCTTTTATATTTAATTCTTTGTTAAATAGTTCGACATTTACCATGTCTCTTTCTATTTTTATATTATATGGTTAATAAACTTACTATAACAAGCCAATATAACCCCATGTGTTTCATTATGAATATATATAACATTATATAAGTATTTTTTCTTTGCCTTATATTTTTAGAAATATTATATCAATTAAAAATATAATATTCTTTTTAAAAACTCAATTATGTCAATTTTGACACTATTTAGTATTTAATTTTTCTGAAATCCATAAACAATGTATCTCTTTGAATAAAATTTATTTAAAAAATCCTAACATGCCGTGTTAACCTATAAAATTAGTGTGATTCAACATAAGTCTCAATTTACAATTGGTTGAATATTTATAATATTAATTATTTTAATCTTTCAATAATAAGATAATTACTGAATCATCATTGTGTCAATAATAAATTAAATTGTATAATGTCTAAAAATTATAAATAACATACCATTATGTGGAAATTTTATTTTCACTCTATTTAATATTTATAGTTGAATTTTTCTTATGTATAACTTATATTAAAAATGGTTTATTTATTAAAGCTGGAATTTAACTCTTTTAACTCTTCTTTAAATAAAAAATGATAAATGTCATAATCTTATCCAAGTGGACCAAAGAGGGTCATATTTTATTTCAAAGGTTTTCTTATAATTATACTTATCCAATAGAATTATTACATGTGTTAGGGTAATTATAATATCATATTTACAATTAATTACCCAATTTACTTTTAACTATGGTAAATAAAAGTCAAAAGTTACAATATACCAAAACATATTTTCAACTTATTGAAACAAATATTACATACTTATGACAACCTTGTGTCTAAGATTTTTGAAATTTAACTTAAAGAAGCGGTAAAATTAAATTTATGCAAATTTGCTAACATGCCTAGAAGGTGGGTAACAGAGGTCAAAAAGATAAATTAAATTTTATACATCTAATTTTTCTATAAATTTACTACAATAAAATATTACTGCAGTACAGTCCATTTATACTCTATAATTCGTATAACATGTACATCATTAATACAATACTCAAATGACACAATAAATTAGTAACAACATAATAAATTTTATCATTCCTCTTCATCTTCGGTAGTATCATCACTTTATTATTATCCAATAGCATCAATTAGGGTATACTATGATGATTTGTAAAATTCTTCACGTAGTATCCCAACTCTTTGCTGATAAACAATTTTACATTAGAAACCTTTTTCTGACCCTTTCAGTCATGTATTTTGAGTCCTTTTTCTCCACACATATAACAAACTCCCATTCCCTTCAAGCATTTACCAAGATGATTATTTCCACAGTTATCACATATGTGAAAATCCATTTTCCCCTCTTCCCATTATCCATCTTTCTCTCTTCTATCCTTTTCTTCTCTTGATTTCCTTGAAATCCATAGGACTCAGATACTTATTTACTAATCTTATTAACACTTGATACTATTTCTTCATATGATGATAATACATGGGAGACTATTTCCCTTTTAAATGTTTGATTAATACCATGAATGATATGGTCCTCATAATCTTTCTATCATGAATATTGTTGGAATCCTCATTCCTTCTACTTGGATCCACTTCTAAACAATGGAAAACAAAAGGTTCTTTTATGAATAACAATGAATAATTACAATCTTATAAAATATCTGAGGTAAATTTAAAATATTATGCATATAATCTATAATCATAAAATGTTTTCTTTGTGGAAGTATTAATCCTTAATTCGTCATAATGGATTCTAATGAAAATGTAAATTATCTTTACCATATCCCCTAGGAGTGCCATAACCAGGAGTGTAACAATTTCAATAGTCATGTACCTGGATACCTCAGGTCAAAACCAATACTCCTTACCAGAGTTTTAACTCCTAGGTACATATGTGCCAGAACTGCCTCTAGCTGCTCGTATCCAGGCAGAGATTTATTTCTTCGAAAATACACAAAATTCCTACATTACAAAAAATATAGGATTTTCTTATATACTAATCCTTGATGTCTATCTTAGGGTAATGTTCTCCAATAAGAGTTTATCTAAATCTATTTCCAAGGTTGTTTCTAAACATCCTCCGATACCAATTGTTACACCCCGACCCCAATTATCCAGAGTCGGTGAATTATTTTAATACCTTTTCATGATTAAAAGGAATCTAGTCCCGAAAGACCGATCAGTTTATCATTGTTGGAAAACAGATTACATACTTGAACATTGCATTACACATTAGAAAATTAAACACAACATCAATGATCCGTTGATAATGACATAAATCCCCTAGCTTAACATTTCTAATCAATCATAATACACTTCTTCAATCCAGGGAAAATAAAACATAGAAAGTGGTGAGATCATATGCTCAGTAAGGGTAACAATATAGCGGAACATTTCATAAATAAGAACAAACATTTAAGGAAATGTATAAGACTAAAACAAAATCCTATTAAACATAAACATAAACATAATATGGCAAAGATAAAATAAAATAATTCCATTTAATCATTCGCATGGATATTATACTAGTAGAATAATCACATGAAATATCAATAGCCACTTTTATAATGATGGAATGCATAATTCCAGACATCATAACCACACAGTCATGGCCTTGTCCCAAAACTAAAAATAAGATTTTCTCAAGGCCATGAGACAAGACACTAGTTCGTCTCAAGAGACCTACCGATGCATCAAGGATGCATCATGAACCTATAGCAGGCTCCACCCGTCACTTGCTAAGTCCAATTAATTCCTTATATGAAAAGGTTTAAACGTAACATAAACATTAATATTAAAACTAGAATATGAAATGTCAATACTTTATCCATAAACCATGAATGGTATAAAAATAACACATACACAGTAAAAAATATCATAAAACATTCAATAAAATATAAAATATTTGTATTATAACAAATCTACAACAAACATGTCTAAAATCTATCAATGAATGTAGACATAGATGAAAATGAGTTGTAAAATTCTTTGAGAGAAATATCTTTTCATCACGAAAACATTTAAAACTCACACAATTTAAAAAGGAAGAAATTTAAAGTAATGTTGGAATCAAAGTGTCCTATATCACTTTTGATATTTTTTATTTAATTAACATTTTAAAAACATTCATGATTATATAAATAATACATAAAAATCATTTTGAAAACACGGACATTATTGAGATTTATTTAGAAAATAAATATTTAAAACATTTAAAATGATGTTTTAGTAAAAATTACCTTAAAAAATACCTTTTAAAACACTTTTATAAAACATGGACAAGGATAATAAAAATGTCCAACTAGATACTTACATAAAAACAACCTTAGATAATAAAGATATTGTGAAATTAACCCTTATCTTGAACATTCATTTGGCCAATGGTAAGTTTACCCTCCTGTATAATGACCATAGTATGTGATTAAATTATACCAGAATCATATTAATATTTATTATATCAAACATGATTAATTTATGACTTTATACAACCCAATTAATAATGATTTTGATGTTAAATTATCTTTTTGGGTAATAAATCCTTTGTTTATGGTACGTGTTTTAACTTGTTATTCTTGATCATTTCATTTATATAATGATTTAAATACATCCATATTATAATCCTAGATTTATATATGATATATATTTAGAATAAAAATATAAATAATTGATATATATATGCAATGTATGTCACCATTTATGAAGACGGTTGTCCGTACGTATGCATAAACGTTGTTTTCGTTTTCATATCGTAATGAAGGTAAGTAAATGAATAAGATATATGTAAGTACATAAATATATTCATATATATATATCCAGAGGAAGTATTATGTCATATATAAAATACTTATTAATAATATATGATTTTATATTAATCGTTGAATTGTGAATGTGGGAATGAATCTCATCGCATCGTGGAGATGGTAATCCGTAAGTACGGATGAGAGACAATATCATTATATTGATTGTGAAAATGTATGTAATTGGATGGTGTATGATATATACAGAATAATTAAAATGATATATTTATTATTTAGATAAGTTATTCTCATTATTATACCCATCCAAATAATGATGTTTCTGAATAAAAAACTACACCACGACGTGGAGACGGTAATCCATACGTATGCACATAGGGTGGATTTGTCATTTTTTGGATTGATATAATAAAAAATAGAGTGGAACAATATTTATAATAACATCATAGTATGTAGGAGGTATTATAGTGATTATTTGGGTATGGAACCAACAAATAAAGTGGAATTGGAAGAAGAAAAGAACATGAAAGAGGGTGGTGAAGGTTTTAGCTCCTCTTCCTGTGTTTCCTTTTGAGTTGATCAAAAGGGAACCATAGGTTGGATTTATGATCAATGTAAGGACTCTAGGATGAAGGGATTAAATTTCAAAGTATATTAGGGAAGGGGTTGGACAAGAAAAAATGCTTTAGATGTGTCAAATTAAGAGTACATGATGTGCCCCTTTATAAGAGAGGTCAGGGTAACTTTAGGAAAATCTTGAAATATTATTGTATAATAAAATGATTTTTGGTTTATAATGGCTCAAAAATGAATTATTTAAAGTCTAGGGTGGAGATGAGTCAAAAAAACTCACCCAATATGTTTTAGATAGTTTCATGTCATCATAATAACCTTATCATTTAGATTTAACTATTAGTTATATAGTTTTACATTTACCATGTCTTTTTGTATTTATATATTATTTGATTAATAAACATACTATAACCACACAAGCGAACCCCTTGTGTTTCATTATTAATATATATAACATTTTCTATGTATTTGGGCCTAAACGTACATGTTTATGAATATTATATCAATTAAAAATATAATATTTGTTTTAAAAACTCAATTAGGTCAATATTGACTCTATTTAGTATTTGATGTTTTTGAAAGCAATTAAAAATTTATAACTTTTAATAAAAAATTTTTAACCCACTAAAACATTTAATTCTAACCTATAAAAATAATGGAATTCATCATAAGTCTCAATTTACATTTATTTGGTCATTTATAATATCAATTATTTTAATCATTCAATAATAAGATTGTTATTAAATCATAATTGTGTCATAAATAAATTAAATTATTTATTTTCTAAAAATTATAAATAAATTAAGATTAGGTTGAATATTTTTTTTCTCTCTAATGATTATTTATAGTCTAATTTATCTTCTTTATATCCTTATATTAAAAATGGATCATTTATTAATCATTTAATTTAACTCTTCTAACTCTTATTTAAATAAAATTATACTAAATGTCCTAATCATATCCATGTGGAAAAAAGTGGGTCATATTTTATTACTATGGTTGTTTTTGGTCGAATTATACTTATCCAATAGAATTAAGACAAGTGTTAGGGTAATTATAATATCATTTTTACCCATAATTACCCTATTTACTTTTATCAGTTGTAAAAAAAGTCAAAAGTTACTATTCACAAAAAACTATTTTCATCTTATTGAACCAAATTTTAATTACTGATATCAACTGTGTCTCTTGGATTTTTGAAATTAAACTTACAAAAGCGGTAAAATTATATTTTATGCAAATTTTCTGACATGCCAATATGGTGGGTAAAAAGGGATACAATGATCAATTGAATATTATACAACTTATTTTTTTATAAAATGACTCCATTGAAATAGTACTGCAGTACAATCCTCTTATAATATATAATTCTTATAACATTTAAATCATTTATAAAATAATCAAATTACACAATACATTAGTAACAACATAAGAAATTTTATCCGTCATCTTCATCTTAGGTAGTATCATAACTTTATTATTATCCAATATCAGCATTTGGTATATACTGTGATGATTTGAACATTGTGTCATATAGTATCCCAACTCTTTGTAGATGAAAAATTGGACAATTAAAACCCTTTTTACCCTTTCTATCACGTACTTGATGTCCTTTTTCTCTATACATATGACACACTCACATTCCCGCCAAGCTTTTCCCAAGATGATTATTTCCACAGTTATCACATATGTGAAAATCCTTCTTTCCCCTATTCACCTTATCTATAATTATCTCCTCTATCATTTTTTCGCTTGATTTACTTGAAATCCATAGGACATAGAGAATTCATTACTAATCTTATTAACACAAGATATTATTTCATTATATGATGATAATACCTGGAAGACTATTTCCCTTTTAAATGTTGGATTAATACCATGAAAGATATGATCCTTATTAATCATTCGATTGTGCATATTGTTGGAATTCTCATTCCATCTAAAAAGTGCAATTTTTCAAAAATGGAAAACACTAGGTTAGTTTATGAATCACAATGCATAATTCCAAACTTGTAAAATATCTAAGGTAAATTTAAAAGATTATGAATATAATCTATAATCATAAAATGTTTTCTTTTAAGAAGTATTACTCCTAAATCCTTCATAAAGTCATCTAATGAAAATGTGAATTATCTTAACCATATCCCCCAAGAGTTTCGTAACCAAGAGTGCAGCAATGCCCGTTTTTGTGTTCCAGGATACCCCTGGTCAATCCCGAAACTCCTTATCGGAGTTTTAACTCCTATGTATATATGTACCAGAGCTGCCTCTACATGCTCGTATCCAGACATGGATGTATTTCATGGAAAATACACCAATTCCCTACATTACCAAAATTCTAGGATGTTCTTCTATACAAATCATCAAATTCAATCTTAGAGTAATGTTCTCTAATCATTGTTTTTATAAATGTATTTCCAATGATGTTTCTAAACTTCCAATAATACCAATTGTAAGGCCCCAACCATAGTTATCTAGAGTCAGTGAATTATTTTAATACATTGTCATGATTATAAGGAATCATGTCCTGGAAGATAGATAATTTTAGCAGTCTTGGAAAATAGATTACATATATAAACGTTACATTACACATTAGAAAATAAAACACATCATGAATGATCCTTTGAGAAAACCATTAATCCCATAGCTTAACCCTGCTTACCAGTCATAATAAACTTCTTGAATCCTGGGAAAATAAAACATAGAAAGGGGTGAGCACAGATGCTCAGTAAGGATAACAATATATCCAAAAATTTCATAAATAAGCACCAACATTTAAGGAAATGTATAGGACTAAAACAAAAGCCTTTTAAACTTAAACATCATCATAATAAAGCAAAGATAAAATTAAATAATTCCATTTAATTATTCACATGTATATTCTACTGGTCGAATTATCACATGCAATATCAATAACCACTTTTATAATGACAGAATGTGTAATGGTAGACTTCATAACCACCTAGTCGAGGCCTTGTTCCAAGACTAAAAACAAGATTTTTTTAATTCCTTGTGCTAAGACACTAGTTTATCTCATTATACATACCAATTCATTGAGAACCTATTGTAGGATCTACCCTTCACTTAATAAGTCCAAGGCATTCCTCATATGAAAAGGCTTAAACATAACATAAACATTCATATTAAAACTAGAATACGAAATGTCAATACTTTATCAATATACCATGAATGGTATAAAAATAACACATCCATATTCAATCATGTTACAAAACCATCAATATAATATGGTAGATTTGTATCATAATAAATCAACTTCACAGAAGTTTAAAATCTATCAATGAATTTTGACATAGAAGAAAATGATTTGTAAAACTCTTTGAAAGATATGCCTCTTTTCAAGAAAACATTTAAATATCACACAATTGACAAAGGAAGACATTTAAAAACGTTTTTGAATAAAATTGTTCCTTACCAATTTGAAACTTTTTAATTGAATTAACATTTTAAAAATATTCATGTCCATATAAATGAATCCTAAAAATCCATTTTGAAAACATGCACATTAATGAGAATGATTTAGAAGAATAAATATTTAAAACATTAAAAATTATGTTTTAGTAAAAATTCACTTAAAAATAATCCCTTTTAAAACATTTTATGAAACGTGTACATGGATAATAAAAATGTCCTTGTAGATACTTACGTAAAAGCAACCTCGGATAATAAAGTGATTGAAATTAACCCTTACCTTGCACATTCTTTTGGTCGAGGGTAAGTTTATCCTCTTGTATAATGACCATAGTATGTTATTAAAAAATAATAGAAACATATTCATATTTATTATATCATACATTATTCCATTATGACTTTATACTACCCATTTAATAATGACTTCAATTTTTATTTAACATTTTTCTTAATAATCATTTTCTTTATCTTACGTGTTTTAACATGCTATTATTGATCGTATCATTTGTCTCACGATTTAAATACTTCCAGATTGTAATACTTGATTTATATATCATATATATTTAGAATAAAAAAATTATAACTGTTAGATATATGAAATGGAAGGAACTGTTTATGGAGACGGTAGGTCGTACGTACTTATAAACATGGTTTTTGCTTTCATATCGTATTGAATGGAAGTAAGTGAATAACATATACGTAAGTACATAAATATATACATATATATCTCTATTAGCATTATTATTTCATATATTAAATACTTATTCACAGTTTATATTTTTATAATCATTGTTGCATGGTAAATGTGGGATTGAATCTTTTCACGTCGTGGAGACGGTAATCCGTACATATGCAAAAGTTACAATATCATTATATTGATTGAGAAATAGTATGTAATTGGATTGTATATCATATATACAGAATCATTAATATTTTATATTTATTAATTTAATAACTTATAATAATTATTATACCCATATAAATAATGAATTGTTTTAATAAGAAACTACACCATGACGAGGAGACGGTAATCCGTACATATGCACATTTGGTGAATTTATCATTTTTAGGATGGATAGAATAACAAATATGGTTGTAACATATTTATAATAACTTAAAATTATGTTGGAGGTACTTTATTTATTATTTTTGTATGGAAATAACTACGAATGCGGAATTGGAAGAAGAAAAGTACATGAAAGTGGGTGCTAAAATTATTACATCTTCTTCAGGTGTTTCTTTTTGAGTTGATCAAAAGGGCTCCTTAGGTTTGCTTTCTAATTAGCGTTAGGACTCTAAAATGATGGTTTTAAATTCGGTAGGATATTTGGGCAGGGTTTTTCCGAGCCCAAAGGCTTTGGATGAGTGAAATTAAGTGAAATAGAAGTTCCCTTTTATAAGAGAGGTGAGGGTCACTTTATAATAATCTTGAAATAGTATATTATAATAAAATCATTTCCGGTTTATAATGGCTCAAAAATGAATTATTTAAAATACAATGTTGTTATGGGTCGAAATCCATTCAACCAATATGTTTTAGAAAATTTTAGTTCATTATATTAACCTTATATTTTAGATTTAACTCTTACTTGAATAATTTGACATTTACCATGTCTCTCTATATTTTTATATTATATGGTTAATAAACACACTATAACAATATTAGAGAACCCCTTGTGTTTTATTAATACTATATATATCCTTATTTAAGCCTTTTGGATGAACCATATATTTTTAGGAATATTATGTGAATTATTAATATAATATTTGTTTTACAAAATAAATTATGTCAATTTTCACACTATTTAGTATTGGATTTTTTTGAAAACCATAAAAACGTTTTAGCTTTGAATAAAATTTATTTAACCAACCCTAACATGTATTATTAATCTATATAATTAATTTAATTTATCAAAAGTCTAAATCTACATTTATTTGGATATTTATAATATCCATTATTTTAATCTTTCATTACTAAGGTAATTAATGTATCATCATTGTGTCATAAATAAATTATATTATATAATTTCCTAAAAATTATAAATACACTATGATTATGTACGAAATTTTTTTATAGTTCTATTGAATATTTATAGTCCAATTTTACTTATCTAAAACCCTATATTAAAAATGGTTTAGTTATTAAACATTGAATTTAACTCCTTTAACTCTTATCTAAATACAATAGTAATAAAAAACCTAATCTTATCCATGTTGATCAAAGGGGTTCATATTTTATTCCTAAGGTTTTATTTGGTTTAATTATACTTTTCCAATAGAATTAGGACATTTGTTAGGGAAATTATAATATAATTTTTACCCTTTGTTACCCTATTTACTTTTAACATTGTTAAATAAGTCATTAGTTACGATTCACCAAAAAATATTTTAATCTTATTGAAAAATAATTCAATTTATGATCTCAACTGTTTCTTACTAATTTTTGAAATTCCACTCACAAAAGTGGTAAAATTAAATTTTATGCAAATTTTCTAACATGCCTAAAAAGTGGGTAGAAGAGGTTAAAATTTTCAATAGAATTTTATACATCTACATTTATTATAAAATGGCTCCAATGAATTAAATTGAAATTTTATATGTATTATATATCTATTTTGACTTAATATAAATTTAAATAAAATGAATAATTCTATAAAAAAAGTTGGTTTTAAATAATAACGGAGTGTTTTTCAGTAATCATCAAAAATTGAATGTTTTTATAAAACTACCAAACATTCACCCTAAGATAATTTTGATATTCCGAATTAAAAAATGATATATATGTTTTCAAATTAATTACATAAGAAGTTACATTTATCAATTCAAATTTTATTCTTGTTGTCAAAACCAAAATGCGGGGGTTTAAAAAGTAATAATTATCAAAATATTAACATGGATTTGTGTCAAATTAAAATTTTAAATTTCTTATAATGACCTACATTGTATTAAATGATAAAAATATAAACTAATTATACTAAAAACTCTTTTAAATGAATAATTTAACACTATAAATTTTTTTGATTAAAAATAGTGTTATCAATTAAAACACATTATTTTTCACTATATGTCAAAATATGAAAGTTATCAGAAAAGTACAAAAGAATTTATCCAGAATAAATTTCTATGTCCCACATCTAATGAATAATTTAATTTCATAAAATTGAATATATAAAAGTGTCAAATATTGGTTTTAAAAAAAGGATCGCCATTAAAAGGCGTTAAAATTGTATTTTCTTAAAAATAATTCTTTTATCTGAGAAAATGAATTAGTTGTTAAATTATGTCTAAGAAACACATAATATGGATGTTAACATTATATAGAGTATATATGATTCAAAATGTAGTTAATTCTTTTCTTAAACGCTTTTTGAACTACTTGTTTGTTATGTCATGGTGCACTTGAATTCGGTGTTTCTTGTATAGCAAGCTATTGAATTACTTTAATGAGATAACATACTATAAAATCATGTGGTGTTACATTCTCCCCTACTTCAATAAATTGTGTCCTTGTAATTTTAAATGGTTATTTGAAAATAAATGGATAAAAATTTAAAAATAACTTTGTGGAAATCCCTCATTGAAAGTTGGTTTAATAAAATTAAATCTTAACAAGATGGAAAGGGAAAACAAAAAGTCACCACCAAATTATGATCTTAATTAGGAGAAAATTTTCAGAAATTAGAGACACATAATCCATTGGAAGACGTAAATATTTATAGGGAGTGATTGATGTCATCAATCACAAACTTGTGTAAAATTGAGGGACTCAAAGCCATCAATCCAAGATGATGTAAAATATCACAAGTTCAACAAAAAATAAGATTTTAGTATAACACATTATTTGTTTTAAGATACATTCCATTAAGTTTAATAATTAATTTATTCATTGAATAAGTGTAAAAACATATACTTGATAATTAGAGTTTCATCCTTGAACTAATTCCTACCAGAAACTCATCTTTCATTCCGAAAGATAATAAAATTTAAATGTATTCTTTTTATCCTAATCGTATAGGGTTCCAAAAATAATGAATTTATAATTCATTTTTTAGACAATTTAAAAAAACTACAATATAAAAACAAGGAAATCACATATTCCAGTTGTAGTAGATCGACCCTAGTCGCCCTTCGGTTGCAGGTTCAAGTCTCGTGGCCTTGCCGGACGCAACGGGTTGTCGAATGACCTCCGAGTTGTCCTTTTTATAAGAATCCAAAATTAATCTCAAGAAATCATTTTACCTTAACAATAGTATCCAATGACAAACATAATTGATTCCAACTATTAGACTTATCCCAAAATACTGCTGTCCAAACCCATAGTGTAAAATTTATAAAAGAAGATAAACACAATAAAGATCATTTTTTCCTCATAATAACATGTGAATAACTTCATCATGTATTCTTTTAAAACATTGTAACACCCTAAATGGCGATAAAACCTTTTTTATTACAATAAACCACCCTTATTCATTATAGAATACTGGATATAATCCATGTATCCAAAAATAAATTAAACTCCAACAATAATAGAATATACAAATCATTAATCAGTTTCAAGGTAGTCAAAAATATAAAATATAATTAATACAAATCAATAATATATTGTTCGAACATTACGACTTCAGTATCAGAACCATATTATGGTTTACAATTCTCTCAACCATATATTTTCCAAAACACTTAACCTATTATTGAGTCACTTTTCTTGGTTCAACCCAATATCAAGTACTTATTGAAAAAGTACTATAATATAAGTATTTTATACTCTATAATTCTTATTACATGTACATGATTAATACAATATTAAAATGACACAATACATTAATTACAACATAGTAGATCTAATAATTCCTATTCATCATCGGTAGTATCATAACTTGATTATTATATAATAGCATCATTTAGGGTATACTATGATGATTTTGACATTGTTTATCATAGTTTCCCAACTCGTTGCTGCTGAAACATAGTTCTTTTGAAACCTTTTCCTACCCATTAAATAATGTACATGGTGTACTTTTTCTCCACACTTATAGAAAAATCCCATTTACTTCAGTCATTTACCAAGGTGATTATTTCCACAGTTATCACATATGGGAAAATCCTTCTTTCCCCTCTTCCCTTTATCCATCATTCCCTATTCTATCTTTTTCTTCTCTTACTTTCATTAAAATACACTGTACATGGAGATTTATTTACTTATCTTATTAACACATGTTACGATTTCTTCATATAATGATAATATGTGGGATACTATTTCCCTTTTAAATGTTTTCTTAATACGAAGAATGATATGATCCTTCTTAATATTTCGATCTTGCGTATTTCTGGAATTCTCATTCCTTCAACTAGGCGTCATTTCTAAACAATGACATACACCATGTTAGTTTATGAATCATGGTGAATAATTATAAACAAATAAAATAACTAATGTAAATATAAATGATTATACATATAATCTATAATCATAATATGTTTTATTTCTGGAAGTATTACTCATAAATCCTCCATAATGGCTTGTAATGAAATTGTGATTTATCATAATGATATCCCCCGGGAGTGTCGTAACCAAGAATGCAGAAAGGCTTGTTGTCCTATACTAGGATACCCCAAGTCAAACCCGAAACTCCTTGTCAGTGTTTTCACTCCTAGGTACATTTATTCCAAAGCCGACTCTACCTACTCATATCCAGACAGGGATATATTGTTTGGAAAATACACAAAATACATATATTAACAAAATTCTAGGAAGTTCTTCTATACTAATCCTCAAATCATATCTTAGGATAATGTTCTATGACAAGATTTTATATAAATATATTTCCATGGTTGTTGTAAAATGTCTTTTAATACCAACTGTAACGCCACGACCCCAATTATCCAGAATCGGTGCATTATTTCAATACATTGCATTGATTACAAGGAGTCATGTCCCGAAAGACCGATCAGTTTAGCAGTCTAGGAAAATTAGTTACATACATGAACGTTACATTACACATTCGAAAATAAAACACAACAACAATGATCCTTTGAGAATGCCATTAATCCCCTAGCATAACCCTGCTTATCAATCACAATACACTTTTTTGTGTAAGAACCCAGAGCTTCGGTTTCAGGTACGGATCTCTTTTACGGGATTTGTAAGGAAAAATAGAGAATCTGGAAATTTTCAGAGTACACGCCCTGTACATTATGAGCACACATCGTGTACTCCTTAGCCACTCTAAGACGTCTGTTGGCCGAGATTGGGCCACACACACGGTGTGTATCTAGATATTTTCAGAGTACACGCCTTGTACTTTATGAGTACATGTCGTATACTCCTCTACCACTCGAAGTCGTGTGATTGGCCATGTCCAGGCCACACAAATGGTGTGTAAGGCTGAGGTGGAGGCCGGTTATTTTGGGGTATGGAAAATTGAAGTACACACCGTGTACTCAAGAAGTACACACCGTGTACTTTCTTTTTTATTTCATTAATCGGACCGGGGTTGTGACTATTGCTCGTAAACACCTTCTTCTTGGCCTAATTCCATCTAGAGCATCTGATAAGGCCGATTCTTCTCCGAGCCACCAAACTATCACCATTTTTCCGAATCGAACTTCGCCGATTGTAGAAGAATCGCAGTGGTGGGTTCTTGGTTATTCTTTAGCGTCGTTTCTGGATTCTTCCTCTCACGGGAGTTATCTGAGGTTGATAATTTTCATCGTTTTATCTAATCTACTCCATTCTAGGCCGATTCAAGGGACATGGTTCAAGTATATTGATCTCCAAGGATCGAGGTAGGTGGTTTGTTTTCCTACATTGATGTTCTTTGAGTTTTTGTTTCAAAAGTACTGGATACCCCTGTATCGGGTATCCTGGGTTAGGGTTTTGATCCTATTTATTTATCTGCCTTAGATTTCATGAATGAATAAAGTTATTAGATGATTAATAATCATTGTTATCATGTTTGAGGATCACCCCATGGGTGTTTCCCTTGTTTTTTCTATTGATTGCAGTTTGGTGTGGTTTGCCGAAGAGGCAACCCCTATTGCATTGCTAGTATGATTGTTGACTTGATTGCATGTATTTCTTGCTGTGATATTCGTGTGGATGCATTTTTGTAGCTATTAGCCAGGTAGTTGTTTAACTTACTTAGGGATGCTAATAGTCAATTACGCATGACTGGACTGCTCAGGTCAATGAGAACTTGGTGCGGGAGATCAAAGAGGGAATATACGATTAAGTTCATCCCTAGAGGGTCTGTTGGTTTTAGTTTCGAATGCAGGACCTACGGGGATTGGACTCTGTGCTCCCCAAGTGTTTTCTTAGTTTACCCACGCATCGAGACCAAATGAGGAATTAGACGTAAGTGATTCCTCTGAGATTATGTAGCTATTATTGCAAGACCATACATGAATTGACGTAAGAGCTTCCCAGAGTGTGTGTGCCTTGTTTGATTACTAGACTATAGGGGTCTTCTAGTTTAAGCCACTCAGAGATTCAGTGTGATTTTTGATGGTTGTTTGTGATGAGTCCACCAAGCTAAAGAACAAGCTTGGGTTTTGTACTGCTTGTGTTAGGTAGTCTTTTAAGATACATGTTGTGTTAATTTCTTATCTTGGAATAGAAAACTTTGCTAGTTTTCCCTGCTTGTGTAATTAAATGAATGTGAATGGTAATTGGTAGAATTTTTTACTGCATTTTTTACCTTTACTTTTTCTATATCACTCACTGACAGTAGGGCAAAAATCATGTGGTGGCTGCCAACTCGGATTAGTGTCACACTCTATTTGGGTCCTACTTTTCACCCCAAACAGATTATATGGTTGCAGGTTTAGGTAGGGGTTGTGGCCCATCCACCTCAGTTACTTGATTTCTGGTCGGAGTGGAGAGCATGGGACCGGGTCTTGGCCCACGATGCTGCTGGAGTTGCTATTTATTTTATTACTTTGGTTTCAATTGTATTTTATCATGTTTTTTTGCTTACTGCTTTCCATAGACACATGTACCATCCTGCATCATTGTTATATCAGACCTTGATTTTACTTTATGTTCAGTTGTTGCATGCTATTTACTGCTTCCGCTATTGTGTATGTTTATTATTCTATTGCATACTTTACCAAATGAGGGAATAGTTTCCCCAGTGACTCACCAAGGCCCTCACTACTAGTCGGCATCCTGTAGCATTTGGGGAAACACGCTTGAGTTCATGTGGCGAACCGGGTACGGGGTGCCATTGGAAGGGATCCAGATTCGGGTCGTTACAAAGTGGTATTAGATAATTTTTCTCCTTTTCTATTACCTTACTGTTTTGCGACAATAGAAAGGGATTGGGAGAAATGGGTAGTAAGTACTTAACTGTGCTTGGGAGTAATTAACCCACGTACAGGGAAAAGCTATATTACCTCGTAATTGAAATTTCCATTTTTTTTCAAGTGTTACAGTTTATTAGATTTCACCATTGGGTGATGCACTTGTTTTGTACTGTTACTTTTTATATGATTGCAGTTCTCTTTTGTTGAAACCCGATGAGATGAGGGTATTCCATCTCATGCATCATATAGGAACATGTTAGAAGATCACATTCCATGCATCTTTCCATGCCATCTAGGTTGCATTAGAGATTGCATGCTATTGTGATAGTATTTGTGATAGACAATGCATGTTGTTGTGATAGCTGTTGTGATAGAATACCTGCTATATTGATAGGGTATCATTGATTGGAGGTTTCTTATCACAGATGCCAAACCTTGATCATAGAGGTTTTATGGGCCCTCGAGGATTGTAATTTGGTGGTTCATGAGTTCTTGTACTGTTTTCTTGTTATATTCATTGTTAGGATGCCAAGCATTGATTCGTGGGAGTATGGGCCCCCACAGATCATAATTTTTCACCTTAACCCTTGTTTTTCTGTGTTTTCTGGGCTCCGGTGCAGTTCTGAGGATATTGTCTGGAAAACCCCAGAATACACGGCGTGTACTTCATATGTACATGCCGTGTAGTTTTTGGCCGTGTAACTGACCGTGTGGATAGGGACATGGAGCTGTAAATGGTTTTCAAAAACAAGTTGTGTTCTGTAGGTACACGTTGTGTAGAGGTTAACTAGAAGCCCGGCCGTGTAACGAACAACACGGGCCAGTTAATGCATGTTTAGTACACGCCGTGTTTGGTATGCACACATCATGTATCCTTTCCCAGGTACCCAACCGTGTCTTGAAAGACACGGGTCGGTGTTATCCTCTTCTATACACACCGTGTTTGTTCGGAACACGCCATGTAAGGATCAACCGAGTACCCGACCGTGTCACGAACAACCTGGGCCGAGGTTTCCCTACAAGTGCATGTCGTGTCTCTTAGAAACATGTCGTGTATTGCCGACCGTGTGTCAGGCTGTGTCGCTAACAACACAGTCCAAGTAAGGCGTGTCCAGTACATGCCATGTCTGCCTCAAACATGCCATGTAGTTTTCAGATTGGACAGTCAGTGTGACTTAGTCGTGTAGGAGTAACTTGGGCAGGGGAGTGGAGTCCAGGTACATGTCGTGTGTTTGGAAAACACGTCGTGTAGTCTGGAAAGTAACATGACCGATGGTGGCAGAATTGCAGGACATGTAAATTTCTTTAATAAACACACCATGTAGTTTAAATACACACCGTGTAGTTCAGTTTTTTCAATTTTAAGTGTTTCTCTCTCATGTTCCAATTTTGTACTCTTCTATTTTCTATCCTTGTAAATCCTAAATATGGAGTGTGATTTGGACCTTTCAGTGTTATGGCACCAAGACGTCCTCTCGTTGCACCTCAGGAACCAGGTAGTGACTGTAACCTTGATATGGCAGACCAGGGACTACCTGTAGTTCTGTCGATTGTTCCGGATATGGAACCTACAGTGATTCCGGACACTGGTGCAGATGCTCTGTTCAAATATGGTTTCATGAGGTTCATGCATACCTTCCAGGGAGCTCAAAAACCTACCCCGTCTATGGCAGAGCTGACGTGAGTCATCCAGTAGAAGCATCCTCCCACTTTTCACAGTGGATGGATGACCTCAGGTTGCAGAGTCATGTCTAGAAACCATGCTTTCCATCTTCGAGAATCTAAAGACACCCCCAGATAGATGGGTGAAGCTCACGACTTACATGTTGTGAGATTATGCCAAGATATGGTGGGATGTAGTCTCACAGGTAGGACGCCAGCTGACTATGGCGTGGGACGAATTCCAGCATACGTTATACGACTACATCTATCCAGCAACGTTTAGGGCCGACAGGGCCAGAAATTTTAGGAACCTCCAGCAAGGAACACTTTCGGTTATGGAGTATTCCTCCTGCTATATTGAGTTACAGTATTTCTCTCATGTTCAGGGAAATGACGAGCTGTTTTTGGCGAGGAAGTTTGAGGAATGCCTCAAACCAGAGATCATATCACAGGTGAACATTTTCCAGTTGACTTTTATTACTCTGATAGTCAACCAGGCACTGATCACTGGAAGAAATATGAGGGAGACTGGATCTATTGACCACGGCGGTTCAACATCCATGGTTGAGTCATTTCATACTAACAGTAGGAAGCGCCACCGAGAGTCTACTCGAGGTGACTCGAGGAAGCGAGGTATATATTCTGGTAGACGAGATCTTCTTTCTGGAAACCAGGTGGTGTGATACCAGTGCATAAAGAGAGGGCATAATAATCCTCAGTACCTAAGAGATCCAATGGAGTGCCGATCTTGCGGCAAAATGGGTCATCTACAGCTTTTTGCAGGGTTCTTCTTCCAACGGCTAGTGAAGGAGGATCTGTTTCAACCCCTCGTTCAGGAGCAGGATTACCAGTCCCACAGCAGACTGGGGGATGGAGTTCTTTAGGTCATTCAGGACAGGGTAGAAGTCACAAACGTGGTGGTCAGGCTCAAGGGTTATCATCTCAGGGATATCAGGCCACTACACAGGGTCGCGGTACAGGCTATACGTTTTCACTAGAGCAGATTCATCGGGAGCAGGATCCTGGACCTTCCACAGTTCGAGGTACGATCCTAGTAGCCTCAGTTTTAACTTCTGCACTTTTCGATAATGGACCTTCTCATAGATTTATTTCTATGCACACTGTGGAGAGCCTTAGACTCACTGTTCTTACTTCTGAGGACACTTTGGCACTAGACACTCAATTGGGACATAGAACTGTTAATGTGTGTCAGTTCATGGAGTTCCCCCTTGAGGTTGGTTGGTGTCACTTCGTTTGGGATATTTATGTCCTGGAGATGACTTGTTATGATGTCATTCTTGGAATGGACTGGATAGTTCCTTTTCAGGCCTTTGTCGACTGTTATCAATGTAGGGTGAGTTTCACGTCAGGAGAGGGCTAGTCATTTCTTCACTAGGGAGAATGGGATGTCTAGGAAAGAAGAGCTGGACCAGAGCATCATGGGTTGGGCAGAGGTACGACCCAGATTTCTAGTTTATACGTAGATGATCAGGGGACCTCTCAGATGTATTTTCCTCCAGTGGTTGATCGATTTCGAGATGTCTTTCCATAAGAATTCTTAGGTTTTCCTCCAGAGCGTGAGGTAGACTTTTCGATTGAGCTTGTGCCAGGAGCCCCACTAGTATCCATACTCCTAATAGGATGGTTATGCCTGAGTTGAATGAGCTCAAAAGAATTTGGAGGAGTTTCTTGCTAAGGGTTTCATCCATCCCAGTACTTCCCCTCGGGGTTCACCTGTGTTGTTTGCGAAGAAGGCGGATGGTACCTTACGGCTTTGCGTGGATTATCGGAAGTTGAACCAGTTGACAGTTAAGAATCGATATCTGTTGCCGAGGATTAATGATATTTCTTATCAGCTTAGAGGAGACAGGGTGTTATCGAAGATTGACTTGAGATCCTGCTATCATCAGCTATGTGTCAGGCCTTCATATTACCTCTGACAGCCTTCAGGAGCAGGTATGGACTCTAAGTGTATACGGTTATGCCGTTCGGCCTTACGTACGCGCCGACAGTTTTCATGGAACTGATGAACCGAGTGTTCTATCCTTACTTGTATTTCTTCGTCGTGGTCGATGATATTTTCATGTACTCTCACACTCGACACAACCATGATACCCATATTAATATCATTTTGAGTACACTGAGGGAGCATCATCATTATATTAAACTTTAAAGTGCCACTTTTGGATGGATGAGACTCACTTCCTGGGTTATGTCATCTTAGAGACAGGAGTATCAGTAGACCCAATGAAGGTGAGAGCAGTAGTCACCTAGGAGCAGCCAAAGAATGTCTTCAAGGTATGTAGTGTCTTGGGGCTGGCTGGTTACTACAAGCGGTTTATACTGTACTTCTCACGCCTAGCAGCACCGTTGACGGGCTTGAATAAGAAGGAGGTGAAGTACGTTTGGTCAGAAGCTTGCGACTCAGCCTTCCAGGAGTTGAAGGGGAGATTGACTTCAGCACCGATTCTAGTTATTCCAGAGCCATGAAAGAGTTATACAGTTTTCTATGATGCATCTGGCATCGGTCTTGGAGCAGTGCTTATGTAGGAAGATCATGTTGTCGCATATGGATCTCGGAAGTTAAGGCCACATGAGAATAACTATCCTACACACGATTTGGAGTTGGGTACTGTTGTTCATGCTTTGTGTTGTTGGGGGAACTATCTCATGGGAGATAATTTCATGGTATATACTGACCACAAGAGCCTCAAGTATATCTTCATGCAACGTGACTTGAATATGAGATAGCGGAGGTGGGTCGAGTACCTATAGTATTTCGACTTCGAGCTTGCTTATACGCCTGGGAAGGGCAATGCTATGGTGGATGCACTGAGTAGGAGGACTCAGTTGTAGGAAGTTCAGGAAACCAGCAGTGAGTGGCAGCTCATGGCTCTATTCTATGAGATGCATCTAGAGGTACACGACAGATAGGGTCAGACGGTTCTTTCTTCAGTACCTGTTACCTCTACCCTTTTTGATCGAGTTCTAATGAGGTAGCTATCAGACCTTGAAGGCCTAGTCCTATGAGAGGGTGTGTCAGATGGAGACCCTACTTTGGGGTGGACAGTGGGAGATGACGAGGTGCTACGTTTTCATGGCCACATATGGGTTTCAGCAGACATAAGTGAGGAGATGATGTGGGAGTCTCATGCCTCAGCTTGGGCAGTTCATCCTGGTGTCATCAAATTGTACCGAGACTTTCACCACTAGTATTGGTGGCTAGGTATCAAGAAGGATGTGGCTGGTTTTGTTATGCGGTGTTCCACCTGTCAGCAGGTGAAGGTAGAGCATCAACGACCAACATGGATTTTGCAGTAGTTACCCATTCCTGAGTGGAAATGGAATGATGTCGCATGGACTTCGTGACAGGGTAACCGAGATCACCTCGAGGAAATGATGCGGTTTGGGTTGTAGTAGACAGGCTCACGATGGTTTCACACTTCATACCGATCAAGGAGACCTTCAGTGTTGATGAGATGGGACAGTTGTACATCCGGGAGATTGTACGTCTTCATGGAGTTCCACACTCCATTGTTTTAGACAGGGATGTGCGTTTTACTTAGCACTTATGGCAGGGGCTACAGAGGGCATTGGGTACACATGTACTTTTTAGTACAACATATCATCCCCAAACAGATGGACAGTCCGAGTGTACAATCCAGGTGCTTGAGGATATGCTCCGATCTTGCATTCTAGACTCTGGCAGTTCTTGTGAGAGGCATATTTCTCTGGTGGAGTTCGCATACAACAAAATTTTTCAGGCGACTATTCAGATGGAACCTTACGAGGCTTTGTATGGTGGGCAATGCCGATCAGCTTTATGCTGGCTAGAGGTAGGAGAGGTAGCTTTACTATGGCCTTGTGTTGTTCAGGAGACTTTAGAGAAGATAGAGATAATTTGGAAGAGGATGGATACAACACAGTCTCGACAGAAGTCTTATGCTGATCAGTGGAGACGACCTCAGGAGTTCGAGGTCAGGGATCCGGTTTTCCTGCATGTCGCACCGAGGATGGGACACAAAATGATTCGGAGACAGGGTAAGCATTTACCGAGATATTTCGGGCCGTTTGAGGTTCTAGAGAGAGTAGGGCTGGTTCCTTACAGGTTGTAGTTACCACAGAGATACTAGGGTATGCACGACGTCTTTCATGTTTCTCAGCTTCGATGGTATTTCTTAGAACCGTCAAATTTTTTCAAACCTGAGGAGGTTGAGTTGGAGCAGGATGAATCTTTCGAGAAGCATCCTATCATGATTTTTATTCGTAGTACAAAATTTCTCCATGGCTGGTCTGTTCCTTTAGTATGGGTGTTATGGCAGAACGACCGTATACAGGATGAGACTTGGGAGAGTGAGGCTGATATGCGATCACAGTGGCCAGAGTTGTTCGAGGTTTCTTCTTCTACGCCTTTCTAGGGAAATTCAGGGATGAATTTCTTTAATGGGGGATGTTTTTAAGAACATGTAGCTTCGGTTTCAGGTACGGATCTCTTTTACGGGCTTTTTAAAGAAACATGGAGAATCTGGAAATTTTCAGAGTACACGCCGTGTCCTTTATGAGCACACGTCGTGTACTCCTCGGCCACTCTAAGCCATATGTTGGCCAAGACCGGTCCACACACACAGTGTGTATATAGAGATTTTCAGAGTACATGCCGTGTACTTTATGAGTACACGCCCTGTACTCCTCTTCCACTCGAAGTTGTGTGATTGGCCGTGTCTAGGCCACACACACGGTGTGTAAGGCTGAGGTGGAGGCCGATTATTTCGGGGTACGGAAAATTGAAGTACACGCCATGTACTCAAGAAGTACACACTGTGTACTTTCTTTTTTGTTTCAATAATCGGACAGGGGTCATGCCTAATGCTCGTAAACACCTTCTTCTCCAGCTAATTTTGTCCAGAGCGTCCGAGGAGGCCGATTCTTCTCCGATCCACTGATCAGTCCCTGTTTGTCCGAATCGAACTCCATCAATTGCATAGGAATCACAGCGGTGAGTTCTTGGTTCTTCTTTAGCCTCGTTTCCTGATTCTTCCTATCACGTGAGTTATCTGAGGTTGAGCGTTTTAGACATTTTTGCAGATCTACTCCGTTCTAGGCCGATTCATAGGTCGAGGTTCACGTATATTGATCTCCAAGGATCTAGGTAGGTGGTTTGTTTCCCTACGTTGTTGTTCTTTGAGTTTTGGTTGCAAAAGTGTTGGATACCCATGTATCGGGTTTCCCAGGTTAGGTTTTTGATCCTATTTATTTATCTGCCTTAGATTACTTGTATGGTTGAGGTTTTTAGATGATTAATAATTGTTGTTATCAAGTTTGAGGATCACCCCACGTTTGTTTCCCATTTTTTGGATATTTTTTGCCGTTTGGAATGGTTTTCCTACGAGGCAACCCACATTGCTTTGCTAGTATGTCTGTTGACTTGATTACATGTATTGCCTACTGTTATATGCTTGTGGATGCATTTTTGTAGCTATTAGCCATGTAGTTTTTAAAATTACTTAGGGTTTCTAATAGTCGATTAAATGCGACTAGACTACTCAGGTTCATGAGAACCTAGTGTGGGAGATCAAAGAGGGAATATACGATTAAGTACTTCCTCATATGGTCTGTTGTTTTTAGTTTCATATGCATGGCCAACGGGGATCAGACTTTGTCCTCCCCAAGAGTTTTCCTAGTTTACCCACGCATCTAGACCACTAGAGGAATTAGACATAAGTGCTTCCTCAGAGAGTCTATTGCTATTATTGCAAGACCATAGGGGAATTTACGTAAGAGCTTCCCAGAGTGTCTGTGCCTTGTTTGATTACTGAACTATAGGGGACTGCTAGTTTAAGCCACAGAGAGAGTCAGTGTGATTTTTTATGCTTGGTTGTGACGATTCCACCAAGCCAAAGAACAAGCTTGGGGTTTGTACTGCTTGTGTTAGGTAGTATTTTAAGATACCTATTGTGTTACATGCTTATCATGGAATAGAAAACATTGATGGTTTTCCCTGGTTGTGTAATTAAATGAATGTGAATGGTAATTGGTAGAATTGTTTACTGCATTGTTTACCTTTACTTTTTCTATATCACTCACTGAGAGTAGGGCACAAATTTTGTGGTGTTGTCCTACTGGGATTATTCTCACACCCTGTTTGGGTCTTTCTTTTCAGCCCAAACTGATTATATGGTTGCAGGTTTAGGTAGGGGTTGTGGTCCTTCCACCTCAGGTACTTGATTGCTGGTCAGAGCTGGAGAGCATGGGACCGGGTCTTGGCCCGCGATGCTGCTGGAGTTGTTGTTTATTTTTAGTACATTGGTTTTAGTTGTATTTCAGCATGTTGTTTTTCTTACTGCTTTCCATAGACACATGTACCATCCTGAATCATTGTTATATCAGACCTTTCTTTTACTTTATGTTCAATTGTTTCATGATATTTACTGCTTTCACTATTGTGTATGTTTATTATTCCGCTTCATACTTTACCAAATGAGGGCATAGTTTCCCCACTAACTCACCATGTCCCTCGCTGCTAGTCGGCATCCTCTGGAACTTAGGGAAACACGCTTGAGGTCATGTGGAGAACCGGGTATGGGGCCCCAGTGGAAGGGCTCCGGTTTTGGGTCATTACACTTTGAATAATGGAAAAATAAAACATAGAAAGGGGTGAGTTCAGATGCTCAGTAAGGATAACAATATAGAAGAAAATTTCATAAATAAGATTCCACATTTAAGTCACTGTATAAGTCTAAAACAAAAGCCTTTTAAACATAAACTTCAACATAATATGATAATGATAATATCGAATAATTCCATTTACTTATTCAAATGGATATTCAACTAGTTGAATAATCATGTGCAATATCAATTGCCAATTTCATAATGATGCAATGAATAATGCCAGGCATCATAACCACATAGTCAAGGCCTTCTGCCAATACTAAAAAAAGGATTCTGTCAAGGACTTATGCCAGGATACTATTTTATCTCATTAGACCTACCGATGCATCGAGGAGCTATAGCGGGCTCCACCCGTCACTTTCTAAGTCCAATTCATTCCTCATATGAAAAGGATTAAACATAACATAAACATTCATATTAATACTGGCATATAAAATGTCAAAAATTTATCCACAAAGAATGAATAGTATAATAATAACACATCATTAGTCAAACATATAACAAAACTTTCAATAAAATATGGATGATTTTTATAATAATAAATCAAATTCAAAAAAGTTTAAAATCCCTCAAAGGATGTTGGCATAGATAAAAATTATTTGTAAAAGTCTTTGAGAGAAATATCTCTTTTAAATGAAAATTTTTAAAAGTCAAACATTTTATAGTTGAATACATTTAAAGAAATTATTGAATAAAAGTGTCCCATACAACTTTTAATCATTTGAAAGGAATTGGCATTTTAAAAACATTCATTAATATATAAATAAATCCTTAAAAACATTTTGAAAACATAGAAATTAATGAAAATGATTTAGAAGAATTGATATTGAAAACATTTAAACTGATGTTTTAGTAAAAATTACCTTAAAAATAATCCCCTTTAAAACTCATTTATGAAACATGAACATTGATAATAAATATGTCCTAGTAGATACTTACATAAAAACAACCAGAGATAATAAAGATATTTTGAAATTTACTCTTATCATGCACATTCCTTTTGTCGTTAGTACGTTTAACCTATTATATAATGACCAAAGTATGTTATTAATTTAAACCATCAACATATTCATATTTATAATATCATAGAGGATTCATTTATTACTTTATATATCCCATTTGATAATTATTTCCATGTTAAATTTACAGTTTGGGTAATAATCACTTTCTTTATCCTACCTGTTTTAACTTGTTATTCTTGATCATAACATCAATATCATGATTTAAATACTTCCAGATTATAAAACATGATTTATATATCATATATATTTAGAATATAAATATTTATAATAGATAGATATATGAAATGGAGGGCACCGTTTATGGGTATGGTAGGTCGTACGTACGCATAAACGTTGTTTCCGTTTTCATATCGTATTGAACAGAAGTAAGTGAATATTATATAAGTATGTAAATATATATATATATATATCTAGTGGAAATAATATGCCATATATTATGTACTTATTAATAATATATATTTTTATAATCATCATTGAATGGTGAATGTGGGAATGAATCTCATCGCATCATTGAGACGGTAATCTGTACGTACACACGAGTGACAATATCATTATATTGATGGTGAAATCATATATAATTGGATGGTATATCATATATAAATAATTATTAACATGTTATATTTATTATTTACATCAGTTATTTTAATTATTATACCCAACCAAATAATGATGTTTTTGAATAACAAACTACACCACAACGTGGAGACGGTAATCCGTATGTATGCACGAATGGTGACTTTGTCATTTATAGGATGGATAGAATAAGGAATAGAGTTATACCATATTTATAATAATATCACAGTATGTAGTAGATACTGTAGTTATTATTTTTTTATGGAAACAACAATGAAATATGAAGTGGAAGAGGAAAATAACTTGAAAGAGGGTGGTGAAATAATTACCTCAGCTTCCGCTGTTTCCTTTTGAGTTGATAAAACGGGCTCCTTATGTTGGAATAATAATCAATGCAAGGACTCAAGGATAAATGGATCAGTGTTGAAAGGATATCTAGGAAGGGGTTGGACAAGAAAAAAGGCGTTGGATGTGTTAAATTATGAGAAGGAGAAGTTCCCGTTTATAAGAGAGGTGAGAGTCACTTTAAAAATGTCATGAAATATTATTTTATAATAAAATCATTTTCGGTTTCTAATGGATCCAAAATAAATTATTAAAAGGTTAATGTGGGTATGGGTTGAAAACCATTCATCCAATAGGTTTTAGATAGGTTAATTCACCATATTAACCTTATCTTTTAGATTTAAGTCTTAGTTAAATAGTCTGACCTTCACTATGTCTCTTTGGAATTTTTATATTATATGGTTAATTAACATACTATAACAAGACAAGAGAACCCCATGTTGTTAATTGTTAATATATATAACCTTATCTATGTATTTTATCCTAACCATAGATTTTTTAGGAAAATTATATCAATTAATAATATACTATTTGTTTGAAAAACACCATTATGTCAATTTTGACACTATTTAGTATTTAATTTTTATGATAGTCATACAAACATTATAACTTTTACTAAAATTTATTTAACTAAACCTAACATGTCAAATTAAACTAGAAAATTAATGGAATTAATCAGAATCCTCAATTTACATTTATTTGGATATTTCTAATATCAATTATATTAATCATTCAATAATAAGGTAACTACTAAATAAGCATTGTGTCAAAAATAAATTAAATTTTTAAATGTATAAAAATTATAAATAAAATACAATTATTTAGGAATTTTTTATTTCTTTATAATGAATATTTATAATCTAATTTATCTTATGTATAACCCTATATTAAAAATGGCTTATTTATTAAACAGTGTATTTAACTCTTTTAACACTTATTTAAATAAAATAATAATAAATGTCCTAATTTTATCCAAGTGGTCCAAAGGGGTTATTTACTAAGGTTGTTTTTGGAATTATTATACTTATCCAATAGAATTAGAACATGTTTTACGTTAGTTATAATATCATTTTTACCCTTAATTACCCTATTTACTTATAACTGAGGTAAACAAAAGTCAAATGTTACTATTCACTAAAAAAATATTCTCATCAAATTGAACCAAATAATACTTACTGATGTCTATAGTGTCTCTCTAATTTTTTAAATTCAACTTATATAAGTGGAAAAATTATATTTTATACATCTTTTCTAACATGCCTATAAGGTGGCTAAAAAAGGTTATAAAGATCAATTGAATTTTATACGTCTAATTTTATTATAAAATTACACCCATTAATTAAATTGAAATTATATAAGTAATATATATATATTTTTACTAAATATATATTTTAATAAAATAAATAATTATTTAAATAACAAGTCTATTTTAAATAATTATGGAGTGGTTTTCAGTATCAATCAAATAGTGAATGTTTTCAGAAAAATACCAAAAAATCATCATAAGCTAAGTTTGATATATTAAATTCAAAAATGAAGTCTATTTTACCCAATTCAAAACACAGATATTTCATTTATTAATCCAAAATCAATTCTATTTCTCAAAACCAAAAAACGGGTTTTTAAAAAGTAAAAACTATCAAAAGATTGACATGTTTTTATGTCAAATATATAATGATCCAAATTGTATTAAATTATAAAAATTTAATTTCCTTATAATTAAAAACCATTGAAATGCATAATTTAACAATATAAATATTTTCAATTAAAAAAGTTGTTTTCTATTAAAAAAGAGTATTTTTCACTATTCGTCAAAATATGAATGTTATCAGAAAAGTACCAAAAATTTATCCAGACTATATTTTGCTATCCAGATTCTAATGGTGAATTTAATTTCATTAAAATGAATATATAAAAGTGTCAAATATTGGTTTTAAAAAGGTTTCTCCATTAAAAGGAGATAAAATTGCAGTTTTTTAAAAATACGTCTTTTATCTGAAAAAATTAATTTGTTCTTATATTACGCCTAACAAACACATAATATGGATTTTAAAACTATATAGACTATATAAGATTCAAAATGAAGTTCATACTATTCATAACCCCTTTTTGAACTGTTAGATTGGTAAGTTGTGGTGTGCTCGAACTCAGTGTTGCATGTAGCAAAAGCTATTAAATTACATTAATGAGATAACATACTATTAAATCAGGAGGTGCTAAAACACCAAGGAATATTATTAAAATTTGTTCTATTAAAATTAATTTTATTGATATATTCTGTAACATGGAATAAATTTTTTAACAAAACTCAATATACTTTTGATATTTTTATTTAAATGTTACCATTATAATCTATCAATTTAACATGATTGTATTAATCCAAATAACATCATTTTGAATATTAATTATAATGGCTATATGTAAGTAAATAATGTTAATAAAAACTGTTATTTTTTTGTAAAGTATTTTCATTGTTCAAATGTATAATTTTTTCTCATAAATTTGTTTTAACTGTTATTTGTTTAAAAATAATACAGTAATTTTTTTAAACCATCATTAAATCAATATTAATAAATTATATAAGGGTTATTTTGTTGGATTTTTCTGAAATTATTAAATTTTTCATGAATTGTGAAAAAATAAATGTATTTATTGAAGACCATTTTTTTAAATATTTTATTTGGTTACCTTCTGTTTTAAAATGTTTGAAAATGTAAAATTATATTAATTATATTATAAACAATCGAATGTTTGTCAATTTAATCATTTGAAAAAGAATCTCTTTGGAAAACCAATGTTTCATTGCATCTACAGGTTTAATTATAAATCAATTTATTCTAATTTTGATAATTAAATTATGAAAAATTGTTTCCATATTCGAAATAAGCATAATTAATATTATATAATAATTTCAAATTATTTTTTTTCAAAATGAATAGTAAAATAGTATAAATTAATTACCCCTGTTAATGTTCAAACATGATTATCTGGGGTTAGACTAAAACGTTAAGAGTTAAAATTAACTAGATAAATTAACAACATGAATTTTATATTGATTATTCAAACTTTTATCATATATTTTACTATAATGATACTTTTTCAATCCTTATGGAATCTGAAAAACATATTTACAATTTATTCTATAAAAAATTCCAGGTCTATCTTCTCTACCACTTATAAATGTACACTCAATATTTTCTCTAGTTAACACATAATAACCCTGTTATTTCAACTGATTCAATTGAAAATATAATACTTAATTACCTCCAATAAATATATAGGAATTTGTATAATTATGAATCCCTTTTTAGAAGGATTTTTTTACAGATATATTATGGCTCTCTAAAGAAGTGGTAAGATTTATAAACCTATGTTTTTGTTTATTTGTTATTCCACATCATAAAAATATTATACAACTATATTAATATAATAACATTAGTATATACTATAAAAATATATTTTATTATATTTATTTAATTACCATCATCTATATCCTCTACCATCAAATGGGAAACACAACAGTTGATCATGTGTATGGAAGACCGCTGCCACATGAACCAATGTCAATCATTTACAATAAACACCTCTCATCGATAGATATAATTAATGATTTAATGTTTATATATGATATTTATTATATTCTTATTCTTGTTAAACTTTTATATCACATTTATGATGTAACATTTCATTATATGGGAATATGATAACATCACTCATGTGTACAATAGACTACCATGTCATGATGTGACATGATTTTTTTTCACCTACACTTTAGGCCGAAATTTATAAGCATATATTTGATGAGTACATATTATATATATGAATTTATAATTTTTATACCATGGAGATATATTATTTATTTTCCTTTTGTTCAGTCCACCAAAAAATGTTATCAACATTCATATGTACATATAACTTACTATCTCCAGGAATAGTGTATTTCATTTTCTATCACTATAATTAATGGTTTGAAAAAAATAAATATATAATAAATATATATGATAATTATGTCATATTAAATATTTTGGATATGATGGAACCATAAATAATATAAAATTACTGAATGTTCCAAATCTAAACATACAAGAAAAATATTTTTGTTATTACTTGAAACATGATTTTAACAAGGAATTATAAATTAACGGGTAACAGAAGGTCATAAGAAAATTTCCATTATTTCATTATTCAGTTATAATTAATTATTTACAATATAAATTTATTAAAATAAAATTAAATAAAAATTTTCCTACTATTAAAATGATCTTAAAAATAATTCTTATATTTTTTTAGACATTTTAGAAAAACTAAACTGGAATCTTTATGTAGATTTCAAAAAATAGAATGTTTGTATTTTATGGAAAATGTGAAAGAAAGTTTGTTTTAACCAAACAACATGAATGAAATTTTCCCTTATTATTAACATATTTTTTTCAAAGATCCTTTTTAATTATCAATGGGTTTCTTAAAAAAATATTTCCCAATTTTTTTTCTATATCTAGAATTTTAAGAAATTTTTTTTAAAAATGAGATATTTTTCATTAATAAATGATCCAAGAGATAATTGAAATAATCTTCAATATAATATGACATAATTATAAGTTAATTAATTTTTACTTGGGATATGTTTTAATTTTCTATCAATATTTTTTCTATTAATTTTTTATGTTAATGATGACAAGAAGATTGTGAAAACTACTTTATTAACATAGGTTATTCTATGATGAAAATCATGTGAAGAAAATTTCATTTCACAAGAAATGATATCATTTGTATTTTATGGTCTTATGGAAAAAAATTGAATTATGTGATGGGTGTGAACTATATCTCCCACTAATGAAATTTTCAATGATTAATGTTATATTAGATCAAATGGTACATGGAAGGTTATCCCAATCCTGAAACTGGGTACACGAGATGTAACACCAAGGCCAAAAGAGGGTACAAATGAGTTTATGCAAATACTAATGTAGTAACGTGAAATTTCATCCCAATCATAACTGATAATGAAGGTCATTTTGGGTTGCCTTGAAATAAGGATTTCCACACTTATGTGTATACCACAATTGTATGAATATTTCCAATGTGACACTCTCATATCTTATATACATTGATTACATTATGATTAATGTATTATGATATTTAAATATTTATTTAGTGACCTGTTTACATGATCTATGATATATATGGAATGGTTTTCAAATGTTATGATCATGTTATCATACCCTTAGTCTCATGTAATTGTTATTTGATAATTAATATCACCATTATTCACCATTATTGAGAAATTAAGTTGGAAATTTTTTATGGTTTCTTCCCCAAGATATAATTAAATTTTAGAGATATGATAAGTCAAATAGGGTATCTATGCATGAAGAAATTAGTGAAAATGTATGTTGTTCACTTATCACCTATTTGTTTATTTTTCTATGTTTTTAATGTCAATAGACCAAAATGATTTAGAGTTGAATTATTATGTAATATAATGAATTTTTTTTATATTTAAAAATTATATATGATAAATTATGTTCTTTATGATTATTATGTACCATAATATTTTGCACCATATTTGGTGGCTAGGTATGATGAGAGAAAACACTAGTTAGGTTTCTTAATTGATTACCTATGAGAGGGTAATGGTTGGCCATATTCATCCTCGTTGTTTTCATAGGACACTTATTGTTCCTCTATGGTTGTGGAATGATGCGATGATGGGGTTTATGAAGAGGCTACCCAGAACCGTAAGGAGATGAGACACCATCTAGTTGATACTCGACTAGAAAAAAATGACACACTTTTATCGAATTTGAGAGACTTTATAGATGAGTAGAGAAATATTTTTTGAAAGGGATATTAAACAAATACAAGTGTAACATTATAGTATAGTATAAAATAGTCATACATATTTTACATCATGGTATTTAGAATACCAGTAGAAGGATGGTAGATCTCATTTGAAGCTTGGTACACTAAATAATTAGAAGACTGATGGGTATCCTGAAAGAACGATTCCGATACTCAATGAGATTCTTCATGTATGTATGCTATAATTAATTAGCGCATGAGATTAAAACCTATAATGGTTATATATTTCTTAAAAAAATTCATGATTGAATTTAGGTGAAATATTTTGAGACTATCCATATAAATTTGTTTCACTCACAATTGTTTTGCAATGAGACAGGTGAGGTAGTAGTTGTTGGGCCTTGTAGAATGATAGAGGTTGTTGATAGAGTTTATTTGATTATGAAATATTTTTTACATCAAATAGTATGGATATATAATATTATGAACACGGGATATTACCTATGAATTTTATATTTAGTGGCCATATTTTCTTATGGGTGTCACCTTGATTGGAAAACTAAAATATACGAAGAAAATGTATATGTTACAATACTTTGTGGGACCATTTGAGATCACTATGAATATATGATTACTTTATTACACAAGAATATTCTTCCATTTAATCAATTATATCATGATGTGACTTATTTTCCATATATTGGGTTTATTGTGACATATATGATGCATTGGATTGACGATGAGGATGTTCAATTCGAACAAGACACATCATTTATGGAGGGAATAACAATGATTTTAGATAGGAATAAAATGGATTTTAGGGGAATGAGGTTGCCTCTTGTTGAATTCTTATCATAGAATGGATGGATCCATGAAAAAACCTAGGTGGACGATTTTGATGTTTAGATGTGATGGCCTATGTTTTTCAAGCATGTTAACTAGATACACTTTTTATGTATAAGAATCCATATAGGGGAGATTATAATGTTTCCTGTCTTTTTTTATGTATGTATGAACTTTTATCCATCTTTTTCCTTATGATTTTCCATGTTATTACATTTTTGTGTTAAGTGTTGTGAGTTATTGGTACCATTTAGGGGATTTTATATACTTTTGGTTCAACACAGGGTACACCATAGTTATGGTCTCAGCCTTTAGGGACATTGGTGAGCCACAATGAAAAATGGGAAAGAGGAAAAAAATTATTCCAATGAATGGTCATGGCCTTGATGATCGAGGGAGGTTCATATGGGACATGGCTAGAATAACCTCACCATGTCATGGTGGAGGATACAGTGAGGTAATACAGTATGTGTTTTATAAAAAATTTATGGGGGATGAAATTCTCTAGAATGAATGATCAACCCCTTAAATCTCACAGAGGTGGTCATGGTGGTGGTCCCAATGGTTTTAAAATATCATAAACCACAACCATTATTCATGGACCACTACAGATTTGAAGGATAATTTTGCGCAATAAATAACATGGTTCTTAAATTTATAATTGATAAATTCCTTCAAATAATAATTGATTCATACATCCTATCTTTCACCTTAAATCTAAATTTTATTCTGATGAAAATTAGGTGAGTTAGTAAAAAAAATTTGAATTTGTGGTAGCTTCCTTGAATAACATCATTCATATTAACCCTCTATTATTTATATCACTATAATAATCCTACCATGAAAGGTATAGGATGTGAATATGGATTCATATCTATGGGTATCTAACCCCTTCTCCTTTGGACCTCATTCCTTGAGAAATATATTTATCATTCCTGAATTACACTCAAATTCTCTCCTTGATGTAGTGTAAGATTGGGTAATTTTTATTTTTATCGTTATCCTGATTTATTCATATGTATAACTATAGAACCTTTATGATTTTATGTTTGAATCAATTTTATTAATTCTGATCTTAAAACCTTGTTCCAGTTAGGGAACGAACATGGTTTAGGTGATGATGATCTTGATGGGAATTATCATTGATGACAAAACTCTTGGTATAGGATGTTCTGTACCTAATAATGTTCATGTATATATATTTTTATCATTAAATAAAAATATTTGATTATATATTCTATACCATTATTCTTTTTGATCATTCATGTGTTCATGTGTGGCCTATGAGTCATTTTTAATGTTCGATCACATTTCTACGAATGTGTAGCCTATGATACCTTCTGTGACATTTTACTGCATGTGTGTGTATACCATGGAAACCATGTAATAGTTTGATTTCATATAAGTGTTTGGTAATTAATTCTCATGATTGATATTCCCTGATTTTTCCAATATGTTTTATTCCCTGTTATTTGTGAAGGCAGATCCTATGGAGGTTTTTCTTTAGGAATAAGTTGAATGAGGGACTATAATGGCCAAGATATACCATAAAGGAGGATCATGTTGATATGTGATATTGTTAATTATAGATTGAGATACATGGAAAAGGTATGATTTACATAAGTCATGACCTGAGGTAGTGTCAGATAACAATAACCATACCCGACATGAGGTTGAATTATTTTTCAATAACCTTGTTTGAAACCAACAAGAGTAATGACTTGATGGACTTGTGGATGTACCTATGAACAATTATCCTTAGAGATGTAGAGAATTCTTAGCATTTTGGATATTTTAGAATAATTATGTTGACCTTATTGTTGTCTCTCATTCAAAAATTATATTATTATAATCCTTCTGACAGGAATCCAAAGTAGGTATTTCTAGGGTTTTGTGATTTATTTTTCATTTCAAGACTAAGTGCTACCTGATTTTTTTATTCTTCATTTATTTATTATCAATGCACTGACACATATTCTTGTTCATTTCTGATATGTATAGATTTATGGTGTCCCACTAGTATTTTATTATCTCCCTACATGGGAATATCAATGAAAATGAATATGTTAATATTAGTGACACAATAAATGAAAAGACCCAACTGATATAAATCCAAGAGATAGATCATGGGGATAGAACATAGTATAGAGTTAGACACTGACATATTACCCAAGTGTTTTATTTAATTTTATATCATTCTCCATGCTTATTCGAATTTCTATATCGAGGGTTACTAGTTTGATGTACTGTATGACTAGTGATACATTCCATTACATTTTCAACGATGTTTATAATATTTTAGATGTTTTAATTATTAGTTTTATTTATATATTAATTTATTCATATTGATGGTTGAGTGTAAATAATGATATAATTTAAACAGTCACTTCTAGTTGAAAACCACTCTTATATGTGGAGGCGTATTAGACGCCATATGGAACTCTAGCTATGACTAGGTGATTCAGGCTTGGTGACAAAACTATAAACATAATGTATTCACATTAAAATAAAATATATTATTTCTTATTAAAAAAACAATAATTTTATTTTTTATTGAAAATAAAAGATGATTTCTATAATTCCACATGAAAATATTATCCTAATAATAAATTATCTCATTTTTTTGTCCAGATAAATTTTTATATAGTTTGGATTAAATATTTAAGGTTTCCAAATGAATAGGAATTATGTTTTATGTTAATGGATTATTTATCAATTAATATATCAGGTTCAGTAGGGTTTATATGTAAATCAATAACATCCTTAATATGTTCATGGTCATTATTATTTCACAACAATTCAAATAGTTTCCTCATTTTTAGAAACACTTTTGATTTTTTCTGTATATTAAAACATATAATATTTATACTAACACATTTCCACCTTGATATAAAAATATATATAATTTTTTTTGACTTAATAAAATGATATATTATTTTAAAGTTATCGTCAAATCACATAAATATATGGAAATGACAAAACTAAAATATTATTAAACCATACTATATATTAATATGTGACTTATTTATATGTAATTTCAACATTACAATTTTTTTGTTTTTATAATCATATATGATATTTTTCCATAAAAAATTATTGCATAATGAATCTGAATATAAAGAATTTTTGACTCTTATAGAGATATTATTCAATCAATGTGAAAGGAAATAATCCCTGAAATTTATATGAGATAGGGGATTATATTATATTTCAATTGAATCATAAAAATAATGGATATTGTTAATATTAAAAAACATAAAATGCATTGGATAAATTCTATATTGGAGTTTAAATGCTTATCATTACCGGTGAAGACACCTGAGAGGTGGGGGTGAATAATGTGTTGACAAAATGTTACAATATTGTAAAATAAAAAAATAACCCTTTTAAACTTACCCACTGTTTTAGAACATATGGGTCTACATTATATTCAAACTAGATATCATCAACTCCATGCAATGAAAGTAAACTAGTAAAGTGGTACACAATAATTTTACATGATTTAGTACAAATAAAAACTCCAATAGTTGATTGAATTTTCCCTCCAATAAAGGAATATAAACTATAAAATGGTTTCTAAAATGTATTTTTTTACCATTAAAAATATTCTATTACCTCGTAAGATATACATATTCATGTAACCCACATGTATTCCTTTTAAAACTTCACAAAATAGTCATAGAGTTGTACCATGATCTCCTTACATATTCTAAGCAATGAAAGTTTTATGGAATCCCACAATATTGATGAAGGTGTGTATTTGATGATTATCATTGTAATAGAACAAATATTCGACAATGGGTTATTTAAAATTCATTTGATAGATCGATAAATAAGTGACAAATTTTATAACTTGAAATGATATATAAGAATACTTTTCAATATAATCACTTCATGAAACATTGATTTACAAGCTTTAACAATTAATAAGATCCAATTTTCATCAAAATTAGTACCTCTCCATATATCTTCATTCTTATTGATTCAATAATTGAAACCAAACACAATAATTCATATGTGATATATCATCTTCTTATTACACTTATGTAAGAAATACAGTTGTAGAAATACATTATACATCTATTATCTTATATATTTAAATGGAAATCAGCTTCAGGATAGGCTCAAATACTTCATGTCATTCAAATAAAAACATATGATATAAAATACACCATTAAACTCATAGATAGTTATATCTCAAGTTGAGACACTTCCTTCATCTTATCCATTATATGTAATGGTGACTATAAATTATGATAATAATTTTTGGAATATATAATATTACCGATCAATTATATACCGAAATCCTCAATTAATTTATAATATTATTCATTATTTTGTTCCCCCATAATCCATAAATTTAGTTTCCTCTAATGGATTTCTTTTATAAATTTATAGAATTTACCTCAATTTGTGATATTCCTTTTTCATTCCCAATTTTATCCTGGATGAAAATATATAATATTTTCGCCATGATTCATCATATTTTCCTTGACACATACCCACTAGTCAAACCTTATTAATTATACCAAATTCTAAATCTCCTCATCAAACTGAAATCAATTCATGAAAATTGTATTTCTTCTTCTTCTTCAGAAATAATTTTTTTGAAAAAAAAAATTATGAAACTTTTAGAAATTATAATATTCTTATACTAAAAATATATTAACTAAATTGATATTATATTTTTTAATTTTATCATTATACATGTTATTTTCACTATAAAAAATAATAACATGTTTTCAATATTACATACCAAATCAGGCATATTTTCTAGATGATTTTGTATGAGTCACATGACTAAAATATATTTTAAATTATGGTAATCAATATGTAATTTATAAACTTTTTAAAAAATTACACCTTTCAGAATTTTATGGTTCATAAAAGTGAAATAACTAAATATTTCAATAATTAATTATTTCATTATTAATTTTCATTATATATATATGTTTCAAAAACATAATTTTTTCATACTCGAAGTTTGTGTGGATTGGCTACGATCCTAGTTTTTTTAATGAGGTCCAAATCCTTTTCTTTCTTGTTAAATTTTTTTATGACCTGATTTGGATTGGAAACCGACACTCAGGATATTGGAAGGGTTGGTTTTTTTTAAATGACGAAGGAAATAGGGGAGAGAAGCAGGCTTTACAACAAGTACTAGACGAGTAATGGGAGTACATTCTATATACTCTTTATATTTCATGTATTGATCTATGAAGAAAATTGACGACATGTAATTGTTTTTTCTAAGGTGTAAGACCATGATAGTAACAAGAAGAGTTAATTGTGCACACAATATATATGTTCACATGTTTATTTGTTAAAAATAGGCTACATGACAACTTATTTTGTATACAATCCCCTCCCCCACATTCTTTTCCATTACACATTAGAGGTCCTCTTGAGAGATCCCACATGGTAGCCTAAAGCTAGTGTGTGATGGATCTTCACCATCCAGACACCATTTCATCCATTGTAGGTCTCATTGGATTCACACTTGTAATATCATCATTCATATCGTGGAGTTATCTATGTTCCTTCATATCAACAGAGTTATTTTGGTGCAAGATAATATAACATATTTCTTAGGTATTTGTTTTCTCATCTTTTTTCATATCATCTAGAAAAAATCAGATGTTAGTACTATATCATTCCTCTACAATTGAGGTATAGTAGTTTTTCTACACCACTACCTTATGGATTGAACTTTTTTATACATAGTTTAAGTTGTTATGAACACCATACTTTTTAGAGGTTCATCATTAATGAATTAAATGATTGAATTATATGAATTGAGACCTGTTAGGGTTTCCCAATAACCCATTCTAGATTGGTTTATATTATAATACCCAACATATGCCACACATGGGATGTTTCGTTGCATATTAAATTTTTATAATACCATATTGGGAGTGTGGGAGGTTTCAATTCTTATGGGAACTTTATTAAATTAAATTATAATCAAAATAAGATGGCAGGAGAAGGTTATTAATCCATTCAATGTGATGATTTTTTTTGATTGCTTGATTTTTTTCGTTTTAATATAATTTGAAGAAGTGAGTTAGATGAACTCATGAATTGTTAATGTTTTAGAAATGAAGATTTTTTTGAGATGATTTTTTGATTGTGGTAGTGAATTCCTTGGATGATATCCTTATACCCTCATTTCATTGGTTTCCATACACATTATACTCAATGATTATTCATTATAATAGGGGATTCCTTGGACTAGTTTACTACAATGATCGTGATTCTATTGGATGCCAATGTAATTTCAACCCCTTGGACTTGGAAATCATAGACTCATATTGTTTATGGTCTTATAACATGATACTAATACTCCAAAAAAAGTCGTTGATGTGTTTCCATAGAGATGCTCATAGGATATGATGTGGATGCCTTGGCCTTATTTACATTTGATCTAACCCTAAATGATCTGACACAAATGATTATAGAGTACGGTCATGTTTAGTATTATAAACTATATTATATTGTGTGGAAATGGTAGTTGGGATACACTTTATTTCCGGTTGTGGCCACTATAGATATTTCTTATATAGTTTATAGATATCCATGGCATGAGTCTCAATTTACAGTTGTTATAATAGATTTTATTGCACTTGTTTATTTATTATTATAGATTATATTATTTTTTATATGTGACTATTTTATATAAGGATCCTAGGTATGTTTTATAATATTAATTTCACTTACAACTTTACATTAATTTTTTTATTCATGTGATATATTAAAGACTAATTTAGATTGAATTAAATATACCAGATGTGTTATAGAAACCATTGGAGGTGGCCTACTAGGTGTTATCTCAAACACTATTTATGCCAACATTGGTTAACTAGAAACACTCCTAGGATATATGTCATAACTAGGTAAATATCCCAATGTATGATGAATGATTTGATCTTTGTTATGTTTAAAAGTGATCTAGACCAAGATAACTCCATAATTCTATCTATAGCTAGTTACTTTTGTTATTATTGTACACTTTTATTCATGTATTTTACTAGATTCATGTATTATTGTTTTACTTCTTTTTAGAAACATGACATGACATTTCATGTTTTATATGAGATTAATTTCAGAACTGTTTATCAACCCATGTTTTTTAAATTATCATTTGTTAGGATGATATAATACTCCCACTATTTTCTATTATTATTACTAACACTATGGTAGACACTAACATGGTGGAATAGTCTTCCCAAAGAAAACCATAGGCCCTCGCTGCATGTTTATAGCCTTTTTGTATGGGGAGTCTCACATCAGTCCTTGTGACCCACCAGCTCGAGGAACTGATTAGTGGATCCTAAGTTGGGAAATTAAACATTTTTATGAGTGGAGTTTTTTTGGAATTACTATATTAAGGTAAAATAATGGAAATATAAATACATTTGAATTTGGAAATGTGTGTTTACTAGGAGTATCTATCACATATATAGTTAAAAGCCATGTTTCCATTGATGGAAATTAATATTTTTTCAATTTTTATATAAAAATTTCCCTTTATTCTATCATTATTTGATGAAAAATATTTTTAAATTTATTATTTCTATTATTGAGGATTGTTTTTTTATTTCTTGATGAGATTATGGTATTTCATCTTAGGTATCATTTTTTACACTTTTTTTAATTCACATACAATTCTGTTTTCATGCAATTTAGGTTGCATTTCTAAAGAGCATGACATTATTATGTGTGTCTTGTGTTATATATATATTGATTGATTATCATTTTCATAAATAATTGAAAATCATAGTTGGTACATAGTGTTCCTTATGTAACCATAAATATGTTTTCCCTTCAAGTATAAAAATGACACTCCATCTAATAAATTATATAATGTTGAGTCACGGATTGTTGGTGTACTGAGTAGAACATGTTATAGTATGTTTTTAGTGGATTCCACCCATCAGTTGATGTTTTTTATCGGACCATATGGATTAAGAATGGTGGACCACATGGATTTACAATCTAAAGGGAATTGTAATATGAATGTTAATTATAATGTAATGAAAATTATGAAATGAAGAACCTGACCTATACCTAGATTTATGATGCATAATTGGTATTGCCTCTAGTGATGTTACAACTATTTATATTCATATTTTCTTGGATTTAGGTATTTTCAGAGAGGTTTAATATATTTATAGTAATGATTCAATATGTGTTACAGTTTTATCTCTATGATATTATTTGGTGAAATAATTTTTGAGGTGTGTATTTAGAATTGTATGAACATTATACCAAGGAGAACATTTATTGTGTGCTAGGAGGGTGGATATGGACATGATATAGAGGTGCTGGGGAATGGGATACTGGTAGATCCTTATGTGGTTTCTGTTGTGGCATTAGTGGTTTATCCCAAAATTGGATTTGATTCCCATTTTTAGGAGGGTTTCATGGTCTTTATTCGGTCCTTTTAGGGAGCCCTGCAACATGCATCATATATGGAATATATTCCATGTGTGTTCTAGTAGTAGCATCTTGATATGTTTTTGTGGGATGAAAACACAGAATATAATATGCTACATCTTGTGGGGTTTTTTATGCAATATCTTCTTGAGACACCTCCTAAGAGGATAATGAAGCTTATAAAATACACTCATCAGGGATTTTCTATGTGTCGATGGGTTTTTTTGAAATTGTATTATATGATATAAGATATTGATTTAGATGGATTTTCAATCTAGGTTTTATAAATACATTATCCTCAAGAATATTAGATAAGAGAGGGCTCGGTCAGCTCATGAATCTTAAGAAAATCCTACTAACTGTAATGTGATATCCTGTACACATTATAGAGCCTTAGTGTACTATGATGATTTACAATACAGAACATAAATTGATGGAGATACTCCTCATGTATTCTCTTAGTAACGTCATTCAATCATAGGTAAATGTTTTTGGATAACTAATTTTATTGGGATAGTAAATTAGGTGGTTATTAATAAAAATAACCTACGACAATATGGGGTGAAGAGAATGGAATCATAGCCTCTCAACCTAGTGATTAAGATTTAAGTGGTAATAAGCATCATTTTTAGGCTTCATGTGATTGAAGTATCGGCCAGAGCATGGGTGATGGTAGATGTATTTTATGCCATTAGTGTAGAGGAATATGAAATATGTGGAATCAGTGTAATTATGATCCATTAGAGTGATTTCCTTGTAAAAGTATGGCCCACATACAATGTTTTTGTAGGGCCTTCCCTCGTGTAGTCAACGAAGGGGGATAAAATTTAATTGTAGGATTAGGAGTGGGATTAAAATATCTATATCAAGCTAGGATCTTGATCAGTTCTGGTCATTGTACCCAATGTGGCAGTCATGGTCTAGGCATCCATGCACTAGTTTTACCAAGATAATAGAGTGGTCCTACTCAGAGAAGAGAGGCTGTATAACAGAGCGGTGGTTCAAGATGGATATATTTTGGATAGCCTATACATGAGGAGCATGGCACCATGCCATCTATAATGAGTGGTAAAATCTTAGTCTAATTATTTATAGTATCTAATATTTTTTATACATGATATTCACATAGTTTCACATATATAAATATATATATATATATGGTGTAGAGGATCAGCCTCATTGTTCAATTTTGTTATGTTTTTATGACATTTTATACTTCATTAGGGATCATAACCAAGGGTTTATGCTAGTGAAGGGAGTTCTCCCTTGGGATTGGTGCGTGCCACATAAAATTAGATCATTTTTTCATCGAGATGATGGGGATTGATGTTATACTCAATATAGACAATATAGTTTCTAATGAAGCACATGTTTTTTTCCATCATCGATGGGTGGCTATAACATTACCATAGAGAGTAGTTTTTATTAAACATGTTGAGTGTGATTCTATGAGATCAGAGATGGACTAGAACATCTTAGTCTCCAAAGAATGAAAACCTATATTTCTATATTGTATCTAGATGATTTGGGATTTCATTAGGAATATTTTCCCCCTATGGTTGATCATTTTAGGTATGTTTTATAGGATGATTTTTCTGGTTAATCTTGTTGGAGAGTGGTGGATTTCTCTATCAAGACAGTTCCAAGAGCTGTATCGGTATACATTAAAACTTATAATATGAATACTTTAGAGTGTATGAGATCAAGAGTAAGATAGAGGCTATAAATGAAAAGGGTTTTATATGAATCAATACTTCACTGTGGGGTTTTCATGTCCTTTGTGCAAAAAAGGTGGATGGTAATCTCTGGTTATTCGTAGACTATATATAGGTGAACCGTTTTTTGGTTAACAACCAATATCCCCTACTATGGATTGTGGACCTTCTTTATCATATTTGTGGAGCTGAATTGTTCTTAAAAAATTATTTGAGGCTTAGATATCACCAGGTTTACATTCAACATATAAAAATACATCAAATAGATTTTCGTTCTAGGTGTTATCTATATAATTATCAGTTATTATCGTTTAGTCATAGAAACTTGATAGTTGTATTCATGAAACTAATGAAACATGTTTTCAATCATTATGCATAATGATTTATGGTGGTAATTAGGGTTGATATCTCATTTTTTCTCATAATGGACACAACCATTCGAAATGTCATTAGATAATTTTGGATACACACTATAACATGTATTTTTTTGGAAGTGGGTTTTGAGTAGCTATTTTGTAAATTTTCTAAAAAAATTATCTGATTTGTTGAATATTTTTATAAACCATCACTAAATATTATGTAAAAAAACACTCCCCCATAACCAACACCACAACCTTCTCCCCATATCGATCTCCCATGAGATCCCCCTGACCCTAAAACCTATCACCACCCACCTCATCAGTGCTCAGTAATCTCGCGAGCCCTGCACCGCAGCCCACCCATATCTCTCAAACTCTCATTCCCATTCCCCATGACCTCAAACCCTAAACCCACCCCCATCACTAGAGTTCTAGTATCTACATATCCCTCCATTGTTCCCCACCATTCTACCTTCATCTCAATTCAACCACTCAACCTCGAACCCTAGAACCACTATGCTTTACCCATCACTAGTGTTTGGTAATCATCTGTGACATCTGATATCATTCCCCTGATTCCTTGTTGGAACTATTGTCACAACCCCACAATCTATCTCCCCTTCCCCTTTCCCTCATCCAAGTCATAGTCCTCACCAAATCCCCCTCCATACTGTTTCTTTCTCTTCATCCCATGTTTGAAAATATGTCATATAGGTTTTAATTCCCTCTTACCTTTTATTTAGAGTAATGGAATTCAATTTTTATCTTGATTTTGATAATATTTTATCACAATTGGTCTTAGTAAAATGTTTAAAAATAAATTTATCACAAGGAATAAAAAATAAAAAAATATTGTCTACCCAAAACTGACTAACTATCATGTTTTTGGTAGTAGGGTTCATTACAATAGAGAATATGTGTAGTCCTAAGGACTATGGATTTGAACAGTTATCTTAGATACACATAATGATATGAAAAAAAGAAAAAAATATCAATGTTTTGTTTTATATAATGACAAAGATATTTTGAATGAAAAGAAAATATGCATCTAATTGTAAAAAAAATTAGAGTCCTAATCATTCACATAAGATTAATTGATGAATTTATTTTTATGGGATTCAATGGTATAGGTGATTCTATGGATCATTAGAAACATTATCTTTCTATATATACCCAACACAATGTCTAGAGTTAGATTCAAATAGTAATTTATTACTCAATAATCATATTGAAAATGATTTTAAATCATGTGGTTATTTTATTTATTATTCTTGATGTGTCGGTGTTCCATCACCTCAATAATATTGGTTAAAAATGCAAATATAGAAAAAAACCAATTTTTTCCCAAAATATAAAAAAAATCAATGAAATGAAATAGAATTAAAAATATATCAATCGAAAACATAATAATATGAAATATATAAAACTCATAAAAAATAATTACATAATAGAACATTAATAAAGGTAAAATTTGTAAAATAATAAAAAATTGAAATTGAATTCCCCAAACTAATAAATTTTCATTTGTGGAACCATATTATGGAATATTATTAAAATGATAAGCAATCGTTCTTATTTAATTTTCTCATAGAAATATAAATATTTACTAACATATTAATAAAATATGAATTCTTGTCATTCAATATTCATCTAATATCATTCGTCCAAATAAAATTGTAAAAAATTTATCATATATCAAATAATTAATAAAATATGGAAAATAATTATGATTTCATAGTGTCACTTATTAATTATGAAAAATGTTTGTATTTATAAAAATATCCTGAAAATCATATAGCAGTACCGTGAATAGATATCATATACATTAAAAATTAGTAACATGAATCCTAGAAAACATTGAACATTTTTTAATATTTCTTTTTCCCTAAAAATTGGTCAGATTTTCGTTGAACCACCTATATATAGTGGAATATAATGATAATAATTTATATGAAATATTTATGTGTTTATAGATGTCATTTTTTTGTTTTTGGAAAACTATATGGTGGTATATATAGTTGATGTAATATTTTTTGTTTTGATTGTTATATGAAAAACTTTTTGAGGTTTCTATTCAATTTTAATAGACCATTATGGGAGACCACAATTCTCCATAGCAAATGGTATTGATGGTGTTATGGTTCATACCCATGGTGGGATATTTTTAACACTTTTGAAGATAAAATTTAAATCATTGTTGGTAGGGACTTTAATGTGTATATGGGATTTATTGGTGGATAAAAATTATAATCGAAATGGATGAGATTTTACTTGATTTTTTAAATTTATATATTTTCATTATAGTTTCTGTAAATGAGTCTGTACGGGTCACACAATCACAACATGTTCAAAATTTGACCAATTAAGTAATTTTTGTGAATTAACAATTGATTTGGTATCAAATATTAACTATATAACCTACGTAAATAAAATTTAGAAGTACCAAAAATTTAAAATTGATTATTTTTGACACCTTATTAAATCCTAATTCCCTATAGAACATAAATTTTTTATAAAATATTTTTGGATTCATTTATTTATAAATGTTATGAAACATATTTTATGTTTTATATACTTTTTATATACTTCCAATTCATATGTTGGAAATAATGTCCCTCATTTAGGGTATAAATTAATAAAATGAATATTTTCAAGAGGAATATGAGTTTATTTTATGATTATTTAGATGAATGTGTGATTTTATCCCTGAATTCTTGCTCTAAGGTATTTTTTTTCTAAAACTCAATCCCAATATAAAATTATAAATTAGATTATTATTGTATTTTTTTTACCAATTACAATATTTTTCAATTCTCATAAACTACTCAGTAGCCAACACCCCTTTATATTCCTATAAATTGTATATTCATTAAAATAAAATAAATTATAATTAAATACAGATTCAATTTAATTCCAAATAATTACACTATACTAGATTTTACCATTATCTATTTTCATACTTATTAATTATTATGTTATCTATTTTCTTTAATAATGTGTACGAATAATGTGATATATATAAGTAATGGAAGGAACACATTATAAAATAACACACATAAATATGCTAAGGGTTATGAGGAGTTTGTAAAATTTTTAATTTCAAATTGATCCATTGATGGGAGAATAATATTTTCATTTACTTAATATTAATGTAGAAGAATTTTGAAGAGAGATAAAGTTTATGAACTATAACGACCCAATCATTTATAAATAAAAATTCATTTATATTAATGTCATACTAAAAACAAAAGAACTCTTATTATTATTATTATTATTATTATTTGGTTTATGTAATTGGTATGTATCATTACTATTGAAAATATGGACATTAAACTATGATCACATGACTAATATAAATTTATGGTTTTAAAAAAGAATACTTTTGACAGAGACAAAGGATAGGGTGACCTCATCAAATAGACTCAGGTCGTACGAAGCTCATTTTTTCAGATCATAGAATAGAAGTAGTGTCACTGGGATTCAATTATTTCCAAACCCATGTATAGCTTCAACACATTAATCCTGAATAGAATATGCAACTAGAGAATTTTATGTAAATAGATATTGCCACCTGTGTAATGATATCTCAGCCGCCCCAAGAGTCTTCCACCATTGCAATAATTTAGTAGATAATTATTTTGTAATATTTTTTTATAATGAAAGGTCTTATACCAAGAATATCATTATAGGAATAGTATTTCTAAAAAATGATGAATTTGATAAGCTGATTTTCAAGGTAAAAATTGAATTTTTGAGAGGTATATACATTATTATATTAAACAAAGTTTTTAATAAAAATAATATAAGAAATAAATTCTTATGAATGATTATTATATCAGTTACTTATATGTAAATTATTAGTTAATCATTGTGTTTCGAGTTATATTTATTATACAATAAAATTGAAAGTGTATTTTTTTAAAAGAATTTATTTTATAGAAATAACGAATTTTTGAAATAATTAATATTTAACTAAAATAATATTTAAAATTAATTTTATGAATTATAAATGAGTATATAAACTTTATTAATTCAAATGTAAATTTATTCGTGGTTTGAAAGATGTTTTCAATACCCTTAAATTTTCAATAATTATTAGTTTTCATTTAAAATTAAAAAAATAAATGTTTAAAAAATATTATTTAGACAAATGAATATTATTTTTGGTATCGACTCGTTTAATTTATACAATGGTAAATTTTTCATAATTTTCTAACACAATTTAATTTTTGGGTAAAAATTAAATATCGTATAATTAAAATATGTGTTTTATGACATCATAATTATCCCAAAATGATTTAATAAATATAATAATGGTTATTCTAGGACCAATATATGTTTTACCTTTAATTTAATGTAAATTTGAATTATTATTACTAGTTTTATAAATCCTTTGGGAATTCTCCAAAATGAATAATATACTTTATGATTTTAAATTCATATCTTTAAAAATGTGTCTCACCTCCACATAAGAAATGATAATATTTTATATGTTCGTATATTGGAATTAGAAATTAATTTTTTACACTACAATTTTGAAAATCCTAGGGGAAAAAACGGGAAGGTTTGTGGTTTTAAATATTTATTTATATAGATTCCAAATCCTATGTTTGTGTAATATTAGTGAATTCCCCTCTAATTTCCAATATAATACCAACCTGGATCCAACTTCTCTTCACTAAATTTCCTTGTATAATTTCCCTAATATACCCTCCTCACTTTTAATCCTCCCAAGACACCAAATTATCTTATAAAGCCTCACTTCAAGCTCATGATGTCACACACTCATGTACGGAATCCCTTCCTTTAACATTTTTATCCATGTTTCGTTATGTTGTAATACCCTTTTACATTCAATTAAAAATGTAAGGGTTTTTTTTATGATCTCCCCCATACAACCCTTGTTATTTTTTAATTTTGAGATATAAATTTCTCTTTCATTCATTCCTTTCATGTATGCACATTACCATGCCGAAATTCTGTAAGGGATTCCTCACTTCTTATTTTAATTCAGTTATTTATACAATATTATATATATAAATTCCATTTCATGTGTCAGGATATTGTTTTAAATTATCCCCTTACAATATATATCTTGTTTAAATGATGAGATACCCCTTTTTATCTCATCAATCCATCTTATGAATTTCCATTTGTTGATGTTAAGCTGTCAAAATTGCACTGTGTTTTTCCAAGAAAAAGTCATCATGTAGTGAATGAGATACCCATTTATCTACAAAGGGTATTCACTATAATGAACATATAAATATTTATTGGTACATAAATTAATTTTTTACACATTATTTAATAATGGAATAAATTATCATCTTGAATGATTTCATGTTATATGATCCCTATGGAAAACTTATGCATGAAATGAAATGTTTAATAGGGTGTCCCCAAATAGTAGTCCAATGAATTTGGTACTGTTTAATATCATGATACACCATGTTTAATGAGGGTTTACACATGCTAATTCATGTTCCATTAGGGTTTAATTATTCTAATTCATGTTCAAGGAGGTTTTACTCCATCTAATTCATGTCAAATAAGAGATTACTTATGCTAATCCACGTGAAATGAGCATTGGCTAATGCTTATATCAGGTTGTATGTTGTTGCCACATTTCCATGTTATGATGATCATGATATATCATGCCTTTATGATCATGTTTCTATAATTATCCATTGATATTCCTATTGCCTTTCATGTATTGTATTCTTCTTTTTATGCCTTGTTTACTCTCTTACTAGGTTAATAGCTCACCCCTTTATTATGTATGTCCTCAGGTTATCCCATGTAGTGTTATGTATGAAGAAATAGTTGGTCATGTAAAATAAGATTGAAATAAAGATGTTGTTTTCATGTTTCATGTATTTATTCAATGTTCATAATTTCCCAAGACAATAGACCTCTCGATCATCAGAGTTGTCTTAAGTGAATGTTTATGTAAGAAATCATGATTATGTTTGTATAAGAATATGGGTTTTTATAGAAGGTATCAGAGGATAGGTATAGTTATTTTTTGGATCAGGATTATAAAAACACAGGGACTCTCTTAAGGATACAACTATTTATAATAAAACCCCCCTATATTTTGGTGACTATAAAGTAAGTGGTTTATCAAGAAAATACATCCCTATCTGGATACGAACAAATAGAGGTGTATCTAGCATAGATGTATCTAGGGTTAAACCTGAGAACACCACATTAAGCTAGACTCAAATGAGAACTAGTGAATGAATGTGGTCCTTGCATCACTCTTCGTTCGAGACTCCTGGGGGATATGATTTGGTAAATTCAGAATCTTATTATTGATCATTATTAAGGGATTAAAAGAATTCCCATAAGAATATATTTTGGGAAGTAAAACTTGGAAATCATAGAATAAAGCCTATAAATTCATAAGTAATGGAAATAAATGTAATTTATATATTATCCCTTTTTCATTGAATTCCCCTTCCGTGATTAATTGTATAAAATACATAACCCTAAATTTCCTTTTACACTAGGAAATTGACGGTAATTAAGGCCTCAGGATAACAACCGATGTGAAGATCAATTTCATGAATCTTCTAATGAGATTCACAATCTGATGGGAGAAGGAATAGAAAACATTGTCATGATACTATCTCAATTAACGCATGTTTTGAAAATAAACATGGGTCATGAAGAACATTCAACGCCCCTATGAAATAAAAAGTCACAATCATTAGCTTAATAAGATAGAGGCCTCATATATTCAATGGATCATTTGATCCCTCTATCACTGAACAATGAATCAAATCCATTGATAAGGTCTTATCCATCCATCAATGTTCTGAATATGATATGTCTCTTCTAGATTCTTATTATATAAAGGGTGAAACTGATCAAATGAGGACATTGATAAAAAATATTAAGCCATGGGAAGATATTGAGGCATTGGAATGGAAGGATTTATAGAAAATATTTTTTGGATTTATATTTTCCTCACACCTTTTGACATAATATTGAAAGGGGCTTCTTTTCCCTCAAGGAAAAATATGAAAAATAAATTAGAGTGTACTAGTCAAACATTACAAGTCATCCATGATACGCCTCTGGTATTATTTTTACCCCCAAATGCAATGTTGACTGATTATTTTGATGGATAAAACCTATCTTATAGAAGGCCCCAATGATCTGTGAGTTTGATAGCTAGGAACAAATTTTTTTGTTGTTCCCTCATGTTCAAAAATGATATCTAAAAATCTCAGGGGTATCATGGGGATAAGAAACATAAATTAGGCATTAATTTTGGCAGTCTGATGGATATATAAAATGGTGCAACGAAATTATAGCACCCCACTAGCCAAATGTTCTAGAAGAATCACCACATAAATTTATTGAAGGGGACGAGAAAATGTTATAGGTGAGGAAGAGAAGGAAACTTATCCATTAATTGCTGATAAGAAAAACTCGTAGCTCCGATAGAGGAGAGGAACACTCTGTTCGACCAACACTGCATTGTTAATTGATACAACTATTAAGAACCACATAACATTAAAAACAAGTTATCTAAACCATGGGTTTTCAATGAAAACCAACATCCTCTAAGGAAGAAAGAGAGAGATTCTTCCATCACTATCACTAAAGAGAATCTTTTCAACGAATATGTGATAGGTACTATATTTATTCATTCAAGAATAGAATACATAATATTTTATTCTTTTTCTACACATTATTTTATATCCCAAAAGTTTAGTTAAACAATAAAAACAACAGAATTAGTCATTGAAGTAGACATGTCAATGAGAATGGAAAACATGGAAATTATTGCATCCAATGAATATAAATCCCCCTCTATAACAATATTCGGAATGAAAATCCTGATGAACCTCATCATAATACCTCTGGTGGAATTCTATGAAATTCACGGCATGGAATGGCTGTCCTTATATAGATGCAACATAACTTTCCGTGAGAGAAAATTCACATTAATTAAAAAGAATAAACCCCTGATTTTGTACAAGTGCAAGGAGGAAGAATCTTTTTTTGTCTATCATCTCAAGAATGGAAATTACTTCTTTACATGTGTATCTTGCTTAGATTATTGACTCTATATAAGTAACCATCCTCAATGGAATGCCTATTTGGAGGTAATTTTTGGATGTGTTTCTCGAATAATTACCTGGTCTTCCTCCTAGATGTGATGATTGATACTCAATTGATCTTATATTTGGGGAATTTCCAATTTCAAAGACATCATATAGAATTTCTATTATAGATCATGAAGCGCTAATGAAACAACTATAGGAGAATCTAGATAAAGGGTTTATATGCCCAAATGTTTCACCAGGGGGTGCACGAGTCCTCTTAATCAAGAATAATGACAGGTCAATTCACCTTTGCATTGATTATTGTGAGCTCAAAAAAATTTTATAAAGAAAAGTAATCCTCTGTCAAAAATTGATTAATTGTTCGATAAGATACGTGGAGTACAATACTTCTCCATGGTGGATATGCGGTTTGGATTTTAACAAGTAAGGTTGATGTGTGATATCCCCAAATATTCTTTCCATACAAGGTAAAGGTACTATGAATTCATAGTAATGCCTCTCAGACTCACTGATGCACTATCAATATTCATGGAATTGATGAACAGAGTCTTTAAATATTACCTCGATATTTTTTTCAAGTATTTATAGATGATATTATAATATAATCTAAAAACACAGAGGAGCATGGGGAGAGTCTAAGAACTATACTAGAGGCCTTTCAAAAGGATAATCTATATGAAAAGTACATAAAGTTTTAGTTCTAGTTGAAGGATGTCACATTTTTTGTTCCTACCGATAGAAAAAATGGGTATCTATAGATCCCTACATGGAAAATTCAATCTAGGGATGGATGAGTCTAATATATCTTATGTATAATCCCATAATCCTTGGGTTAGATGGATTTTATCATTGATTTGTGAGAAATTTCTCGTCATTGTAAAATCCTCTTACATAACTTACTTAGAAGGGATTCAAGTTTCATTAGAATGATTAATGCCAAAAAAAAATTCATGGATTTGAAAAGGAGGCTTATCAAATTACCCATTATAACACTAACCATATGTGGAGATCTTTTAATGTTATTCAGGGATGAATTAAATAAGGGATTGAATTGTGTGTTCATGAAAAATGGATAAGTCAATCCCTATGATCAAAGGAAATTGAATTTTAATGATCAGTGTAGAGACCTAAAGCTTGACGTAGATATTATATTACTTTTGCGGAATACATAATACATAACAAAAACAGACACACAAGGATTGTAATAGATTAGTGTCATTGGAATCTTGGAACGAAATCTTCTAATCGTGGTGAAAGATCTTCAACATCTCCCATAAAGATCTTCCCCTTTTGTTTTCCTACCTAAATCATTTCTTTATATCCAGGGGAAAAGAAAACATATAAAGGGTGATCTCAAATTCTCATTAAGGGTAAGCATCGATAAAATAAAACAAATCATATACATTTGAGCTTTAAAACATGAACATAATGTTTAAACATCAAAATATTGAGCATTGATATAAAACATGGAAGTACGTAAGGCATAGATTATAAAGAAACATTAAGCATGATAAAATAGCATGGGAGTAAAACATGTAATTGTGGCAACCATTTAGCACATGTCATGATTTCCATAGTAGCCAAGGCATTGCTACCAAGACCATCTTAGTGGAAAAATTCTCTTTCTGAATCGAGTTCACTCCTCATTCCAGTCCTGTATTACTAAACAGGTTTAACATTCCATTCCAGCCATGTCTATCTCATGAGATATAAATCTTTACCCAATGAATTGGAGGGATGTATAGGTCCCACCCATCTCATAATGAAATCATTCTTACTTGTGCCACAAAATAAACATACATTCTTCATAATAACCCAATAAATAAAATGGGTTTCATAAACATCATCACATAATCCATATAAAAGAAATGGATATCATTTCTTAATAAGAAAAGTGAAACCATGTAAATCATAGAGAAATGATACTTGAAAATACACATATGAAATAATTTCATCTTAGATGGAAAATGGTTTTGATAAAGCACTTGAAATGAATTCTTGAGGAAAATATTCGTTCATCTTGAAAATCATTTTATTTTTACAAAATTCCATTTAATTTTCAAAGAAATGGATTTTGTTGAAAATATTCTTGAAATCTTTTGGAGGAAGCTTTATGAAAATAAGGCTTTATAAAACCGTAAAAATCCTTTCATGCCGTATAAGTTAAAAAAACATTCTTCTCATACTTTTCTCGAAAAAGTCAAAAAGTACATTGTATGGTAAATAAAAGAAGTATTCCTTCCATACCATGGGTTAAAAGTCAAAAACGGTAAAAAGGACATTAAACATACATGAATACACTTTTATAAAACATGGACATGTATGATTGCAATATCCCCAGTAAATACTTACGAATAAGCAATCTCGGCTAAAAATGAGATTTGCACAATTATCCCTTACCTTAGGTTCGATATGCTTCATACGTATCCAAAACTCCAGTATAATGATTTAAATAATTTCATTAACTTATTAAATAATCATATTCATTGTTATTATATCATATATGGTTCACTTGTGACTTTATATTACTCGTCTTTTGTAAATTCCATGTTAAGGAGTGTTTTGGGTAAAATCGTTTCATTTATCGTATGTGTTTTGACTTTTAATTATTCATATGATTACTTAGATCATGATTAAATAATTCCAGAATATAAAACATGATTTATATATAATATATGTTCATAATATACATATTTATAATAGATCGATAAATGTAAATAAATACATTGTTCATGGAGACGGTAGACCGTACGTACGCATGAACGATGTTTTCTTTTACTTATTGAGTTGAATGGAATTAAGTAGATGACATACACATATATATAAACATAAATTCAGTATCATTATTATTTTATATATTTTATGATTACTTATTATATATACTTTATAATCATTCATGAATGGTTAACGTGGAGAATGAATCTCATCGCGTCGTGGAGATGGTAGTCCGTACGTACGCACGAGCGATGATATCGTTCTCATGATCGTGGAATTTTATTGGAGTGTATGTATACTATTTCAGAATCAATATCACTTTAAAATAATCATATATAGTTATTATTTACACCATTATACCCATCCAAGTAAGGTGGTGGTGGAAAATAGATTACACCACGGCATGGAGACGGTATTCCGTAAATACGCACGCGCAGTGATTTCATTTTCCATAGGATGGATAGATGGTGAAATAGGGTTGTTTCATACATATAATAACATATCAGTATATGAATTATACTGATGTTATTACTTCATAATGAAACAACCTAAGAAGAAGAAGTGGAAGAAGAAATAAAGTTGAAAGAATTGGTAACAGACATTACCTCTTCTTTGAAGCGCCTCTTTGATTCCTTCACTTAGGGCACTAAAATTGGTCTTTGAAGAAGACCAGTACCTCTAGGATGTTTCTAGGGAAGTGGAGAAAAGAATTTGGCAGGTATTGGCCGAGCGTGAAAGCTCAAAGTAGTTTGAGAAAGAGAGGGAGGATGTGCCCTTTTATAAGGGTGGAGAGGGGCTCTTTTGGAAAAACAAAAAATATTATTTTATTATAAAGACTAGTTCGGTTTTAAATAGATCCAAATTGATTTATTTATAAGATAAGGAGGTTAGGGGACTAAAACCTCTCATCAAATAGAATTTATACAAGTTTCGATTCCTATTTAAACATTATCATTTAGATTTAACAATATGTAAAATAATTTTACTTTTACCGTGTCTTCTTGTGTTCTTATACTATAAGGTTAATAAACTTGCTATAAGCAGCCAAACGAACCCTAAGTTGTTTATTATTAATTTATATAACCTTATCTATGTAATTTTTCCGAACCATATATTTTTAGGAATAAAATAACAATTATTAATATAATATTTGTTTTTAAAAACTATTTTATGTCAATTTCGTCCCTATTTAGTAATTGATTTTTTTGAAAATCATAACAGAATGATTAGTTCGAAAAAAGTTAATTAAATCAATAATAACATGTAATATTAACCTTGAAAATTATTTGAATTTATAAAAAGTCTCGAATTATATTTATTTGGGTATTTATAACATTAATTATGTCTATATTTCATTAATAAGATAATTACTGCATCATCTTTGTGTCATAAATAAATTAAATTATTTAAAGTATAAAAATTAAAAATAAAATATCATTATGTAGGAAATCTTTTTAGATTTCTAATTAATATTTATAGTCGAATTTATCTTATGTATAACCCTATATTAAAAATGATATACTTATTAAACATTTATTTTAACTATTTTAACCCTTCTTTAAATAAATTAATAATAAATGTCATAATCTAATCCAAGTGGGCCTAAATGGTCATATTTTATTCCTAAGGTTGTTTATGGTCGAATTACACTTATCAAATAGAATTAGGAATTGTTTTAGGGTAATAATAATATCATTTTTAACCTTAATTACCCTATTTACTTTTAACCGTGGTAAAAAAAGTAAAAAGTTACTATTCAGAAAAAATTATTTTCATCTCATTGAACAACATTTTACTTACTGACATCAACTGTGTCTCTCTTATTTTTGAAATTTCACTCACATAAGCGGTAAAATTATGTTTTATGAAAAATTCATTTTTTTAACTACCACTTAGTGGTTTCACTATTCATCAAAAAATGAATGTTTCCAGAAAAATTCCAAAAATTAGGCCTAAGATATATTTGATATTATGAACTCAAAAAATGATGTCTATTTTACCAAATTCAAAACATATCAGTTACATTAATTAATTCCCGTCATCAAAACAAATAGTGTGTTCTTAAGAGATAATAAATATCAAAATATTGACAGTTGTTTATGTCTGGTTTAAATGTGAAATTACATCCAATAACCAACATTGTACTAAATTGTAAAAATACATTCTAAATATACTTTAAAACCACTCAAATTAATAATTATTTCTATTAAAAAGGTTATTTTTAATTAAAATTTAGTAATTTTCACTATTCATCAGAAAATGAAAGTTATTCGAAAAGTACCAATATTTCACCCTAAGATAATTTCGATATTACGAATCCAAAAAAGAATACCATTTTGAAAATAAAATTTACAAAATTTAAAGAAGTGGTTATTACTATTCATAACTGCTAGTTTTAATAATATTTTAATAGCATATCGTTGTTTAGTGAAACTCGGTATTGCGTACTACACACGCTATCGAGGAAGGTCGTGATTGAGTGTAATGCAAGGAAAGTCAAGGATGTGTGTTGTGAAAGCTCATTATGGTGTAGCGTACAACACAAGACATTAATGAAATAAAAAAAATATTTTTCATAAAATCTTGGGGTGTTACATTCTACCCCCCTTAAAATGAATTTCTCCCTTGAAATTCATCGGGGGTAATAAATGGTTTACTACGCGAAAGTTTCTTCAATAGAAACCCATATCGTCAAAAGGAATACCAAAACATGGCTTTAAAAACTAAATTATGAAATGTAACTCTTACCCAAATTAACTAATCACTGGGTTTCCACATAGGATAACATAGGTAAAAATATGGATATGGAAGAGAAATCTATCCATCATGTTCTGATAGAGAGTGGTAGAGAACATGGCTTTGAAAAAGCCATCAATCACATATCCATAGATTTATGATGATCTAGGGTACCATCTAATTAATCGGATATAAGGGCACAAGGACAACATTTTTGGTTTTCAAGATCATTTCCCTAAACTTGAAGAATTTTAATTACAATAAACACTTACTTTATTTTGGTACAATCTCACTGTTATTCGTGCTTTGAATAATTTCCATTTCAACTTTTAAATAAATGAAGTTGAATATATTATTCATGAAGTGTTAATAGATCATGTGATAGAATGATGGGTCATTCCATCTGTTTCAAACAAAAGGTTAGCAAAAGTTATCAAATATACGTAAGTCCATCTATGGCGAGGTTAATCGTATACGATTCCAAAAATGAACTTATACTTCATATATCATACCGCGTAATAAAATAAAACTAGTTTCTACTAACCAGGGTCTTCCTGTAGGCCAGTGGTAGGCGATAAAGGCCAGTCGCACTTCGGTTGTGGGTTCGATTCCCAAACCCTTGTCCGACGCAATGGGTTGTCGCACGTCCTGCAAGTCGTCCTTTTTCTAAAGCTATATTACTATAACATCCCATTAATAATATATAAAATTTTTGATCCTTAAACAATACTAACTTATGTCCAACATAATCCATTCCAATTTTTAATATTATCTAAAATACTTTGGTCCACGCTCATAGTATAATGAAAATGATCACGTGAATGCCATCATTTATACCTCATTAACATGTTAATACCGTAATCATGTATTCTCTTGAAGAATGAATACCCATTGAACCTTATTGAAAACATGAATTCTGTTAAAAGTTAACTCTTTCCACATACCAAAATCCTGAAAATTCTATATACTCAAACCATGATATCACTTAGTCCTTATATCAATCATGAGCTCGTGAATACTATCAAACATTTAATTTTCTTCTTATCCCTTCATTATGCACGTATCATCTACATTCCAAAAATATCTGAATAACATTTCATGGATACTGGTACCATTAATCATACACTTTCAAAACTCAAGGAAATACAATATTGTAACAATCCTTAGATGTCTCATTATTCTATAGTACCATGAGATTACTTATACAACATTACACTTGATAAACATGTAATCTTTCCACTACCTTCTTAAACCATTGACTGAGCTTCAACAATTCTTTCATCTCACATATCATTTGTAGTCTATTCATCATCATCAACATAAATACTACCCATACGACCGTACTGATTCTCTTCACGAGACTTTACCATAGGTCATTGGTTTGCATAATTCTCGTACATTCCACATTTAAAACATTTAACCATTGTTGATGTCGTAGCAATACCATTATCCTCATCCATTGTGTTAACTGACCCTTTTCATTTTCACTTACTGGCTTTGTGTCCTTATTTTCCACACCCAAAGCATCTTCCAGTTCCCTTGAAACAATCTCCCCGATGCCTCTTCCCACATGATTTACATGAGGGAAATTGAACTTTCATTCCTCTATGATCATCATGAAACACCATCTTTCTCTTATTATCTGAGTCGGGAAACATACCAAAGTTGAGATTACTGATCATATTATGAGATTGCTGATTAGGCATAATAACGATGTTTGGACTTCCAAATCCCGTTTGATTTGGTTTCTCATGGAGAATATCATTCCATTGTCCATCATATCCTCCATTATCATGAATCTTCTTGTTTATATCCATTTTCTAAAACCCAAAAAGAATAGTGTGAGAGGCAAAAATCATGCTAAGGAAAACAACATAGTAAAGGGGGAGTACCCTCAATATCTAACATCTTAGGTTAAATTCTATGATCATTAGTTCAATTCTAGGACTATAACCTATACGTATACTTAACCTTATAGACATCCCTAGACATACCTTAGAAATATCTCTAGGGATCTCACAAACGTTTTCACATCCATGTTTCCAAAGGTTGACAAAACCTTTCCTCTTATACCAACTGTAGAGACCCGAAGCTTGACGTAGATATTACATTACTTTTGTGGAATACTTAATACATAACAAAAACAGACACACAAGGACCGTGATAGTTTAGTGTATTTGGAAACATGGAAAGAAATCTTCTAATCGTGATGAAAGATCTTCAACATCTCCCATAAAGATCTTGCCCTTTTTTTCCTACCAAAAACCTTTATTTATATTTTGGGGAAAATAAAACATATAAAGGGTGAGCTAAAATTATCAGTAAGGGTAAGCATGGATAAAATAAAACAAATCATATACATTTGACCTTAAAAACATGAACATAATGATTAAACATCAAAATATTGAGCAATGACATAAAACGTTGAAGTACGTAAGGCATAGATTATAAAGAAACATTAAGCATGATAAAATAGAATGGGAGTAAAACATGTAATTGTGGAAACCATTCAGCATATGTCATGATTTCCATAGTAGCTAAGGCATTGCTTCCAAGACCATCTTAGTGGACAAAGTCCCTTTCTGAATCGAGTTCACTCCTCGTTCCAGTCCTGTATTACTGAACCGCTTTAACTTGTCGTTCCAGCCATGTCTATCTCATGAGATATAAATATTTACCCAATGCATTGGAGGGAGATATAGGTCCCACCCATATCATAATTAAATCATTCTTACTTGTGCCACAAAATAAACATACATCATTCATAATAACCCAATAAATAAAATGGGTTTCATAAACATCATCCCATCATCACATAATACATATAAAAGAAATGGATGTCATTTCTTAATAAGAAAAGTGAATCCATGTAAACCATAGAGACATGATACTTGAAACATACACATATGAAATAATTTCATCTTAGATGGAAAATGGTTTTGATAAAGCACTTGAAATGAATTCTTGAGGAAAATATCCTTTCATCTTGAAAATCATTTTCTTTTCACAAAATGCCATTTAATTTTAAAAGAAAAGGATTTTATTGAAAATATTTATGAAATATTTTGGAGGAAGCTTCATGAAAATAAGGCTTTATAAAACAGTAAAAGTCTTTTCATGCCGTATAAGTTAAAAAAACATTCTTCTCATACTTTTGTCGGAAAAGTCAAAAAGTACCTTGTAGGGTAAATAAAAGGAAGATTCCTTCCATACCATGGGTTAAAAGTTAAAAATGGTAAAAATGACATTAAAAATACATGAATAGACTTTTATAAAACATGGACATGGATTATAGCAATATCCCCAGTAAATACTTAGGAATAAGCAATCTCGGATAGAAATGAGATTTGCACAATTATCCCTTACCTTAGGTTCAATATGCTTCGTACGTATCCAAACCTCCTGTATAATGATTTAAATAATGTCATTGACTTATTAAAGAATCATATTCATTGTTATTATATCATATATGGTTCACTTATAACTTTATATTATTCGTCTTTTGTAAATTCAATGTTAACGAGTGTTTTGGGTAAAATCGTTTCATTTTTCGTCCGTGTTTTGACTTGTAATTATTCATATGATTACTTAGATCATGATTACATAATTCCAGAATATAAAACATGATTTATATATAATATATATTCATAATATACATATTTATAATAGATCTATAAATGGAAATAAATACACCGTTCATGGAGATGGTAGGTCGTACGTACGCATGAACACTGTTTTCGTTTCCTTATTGAGTTGAATGGAATTAAGTAGATGAAATACAAATATATATACACATAAATACAGTATCATTATTATGTAATATATTTCATGATTACTTATTATATATACTTTATAATCATTCATGAATGGTTAACGTGGAGAATGAATCTCATCGCATCATGGAGGCGGTAGTCCGTACGTATGCACGAGCGATGATATCGTTTTCATGATCATGGAATTGTATTGGAGTGTATTTATACAATTTCAGAATCAATATAACTTTAAAATAATCATATATTGTTATTATGTACACCATTATACCCATCCAATTAAGGTGGTGGTGGAAAATAGATTACACCACGACGTGGAGATGGTATTCCGTATGTACGCACGCGCAGTGATTTTGTTATCCATAGGATGGATAGATGGTGAAATAGGGTTGTTTCATACTTATAATAAAATATCGGTATATTAATGATACTGATATTATTACTTCATAATGAAACAACCTAAGAAGAAGAAGTGGAAGAAGAAATAAAGTTGAAAGAATTGGTAACGAACATTACCTCTTCTTTGAAGCGCCTCTTTGAGTCCTTCTCTTAGGGCACTAAAATTGGTCTTTGAAGAAGGCCAGGACCTCTAGGATGTTGATAGTGAAGTGGAGAAGAGAATTTGGTAGGTATTGGCCGAGCTTGAAGTCTCAAAGTGGTGTGAGAAAGAGAGGGAGGAGGTGCCCTTTTATAAGGGAGGAGAGGGGCTCTTTTGGAAAAACTAAAAATATTATTTTATTATATAGCCAAATTCGGTTTTAAATAGCTCCAAATTGATTTATATTGATACTAAGGTGGATATGGGTCGAAATAATCTAATCCAACAGAATTCAGACAAGTTTAGGTTCCTATTTTAACCTTATAATTTAGATTTAACATTAAGTAAAAAAATTTACTTTTACCATGTCTTCTTGGGTTTTTATACTATAAGGTTAATCAACATACTATAAGCAGCCAAAAGAACCCCAAGTTGTTTATTATTAATATATATAACCTTATCTAAGTCATTTTGCCGAACCTTAGATTTTTAAGAATAAAATAACAATTACTAATATAATATTTGTTTTTAAAAACTATTTTATGTCAATTTTATCACTATTTAGTAATTGATTTTTGTGAAAATCATAACAGAATGATTAGTTCGATAAAAGTTAATTAAATCGATACTAACATGTCATATTAACCATGAAAATTAGTGGAATTTATAAAAAGTCTCAAATTATATTTATTTGGGTATTTATAACATCAATTATGTCAATATTTTATTAATAAGATAATTACTGCATCATCTTTGTGTCATAAATAAATTAAATTATTTAAAGTATAAAAATTACAAATAAAATATCATTATGTATTAAATATTTTTATTATTCTAATTAATGTTTATTGTCGAATTTATCTTATGTATAACCCTATATTAAAAATGATATACTTATTAAACTTTGATTTTAACTATTTTAACCCTTCATTAAATAAATTAATAATAAATGTCCTAATCTAATCCAAGTGGGCCTAAATGGTCATATTTTATTCCTAAGGTTGTTTTCGGTCGAATTACACTTATCCAATAGAATTAGGACATGTGTTATAGTAATAATAATTTCTTTTTTACCCATAATTACTCTATTTACTTTTAACCGTGGTTAAAAAAAGTAAAAAGTTACTATTCACAAAAAAATATTTTCATCTCATTGAACCACATTTTACTTCCTAACATCAACCGTGTCTCTCGGATTTTTGAAATTCCACTCACAGAAGCGGTAAAATTATGTTTTATGAAAAATTCATTTTTTTAAACTACCACTTAGTGGTTTCACTATTCATCAAAAAATGAAAGTTTCCATAAAAATACCAAAAATTAGGCCAAATATATATTTGATATTATGAACTCAAAAATTATGTCTATTTTACCAAATTCAAAACATATCAGTTGCATTAATTAATTCCCATCGTCAAAACAAATAGCGTGTTTTTAAGAGATAATAACTATCAGAAGACTGACAGTTGTTTATGTCTGGTTTAAATGTGAAATTACATCCAATAACTAACATTGTATTAAATTGTAAAAATATATTCTAAATATACTTTAAAACCACTCCAATTAATAATTATTTCTATTAAAAAAAATTTTAATTAAAATTTAGTACTTTTCACTATTCATCAGAAAATGAAAGTTATCCAAAAAGTACCAAAATTTCACACTAAGCTAATTTCTATATTCCGAATCCAAAAATCAGGTCCATTTTGAAAATAAAATTTACAAAAATTCAGAAAGTGGTTATTACTATTCATAACGGCTAGTTTTAATAATATCTTAATAGCATATCATTGTTTAGTGAAACTCGGTATTGCCTACTACACACGCTATGGAGGAAGGTCACAATTGTGTGTAATGCAAGGCAATTGAAGGATGTGTGTTGTGAAAGCTCCTTTTGGTGTAGCGTACAACACAAGACATTAATGAAATTAAAAAATATATTTTTCAGAAAATCTTGGGGTGTTACAAGCAGAACTATCCAACACATGATTTGGAGTTGGCTTCATTAATCTTATCTTTGAAAATTTGGAGAAATTACATATCTGGGGAGAATAATGAAATATATATAGATCACAAATGCCACAAGTATATATTCAAACAGAAACAGTAGAATATTCTCCAATGAAAAATCTTAGAGCTAATCAAAGACTATGACTGCTCAATCCATTACCACCCTATGAAAACAAATAAGTTGGACTACCCTCTATGTAGAAAGGACCCAAAGAATAATTCTTTGATGATAATTGAAAAGGAGACAATATTCTTAGATTTATTAATATGGAAATGTAAATCATAATGAAGGTAACATCATCATTATGTTCAAAAAATATTGTTCAATTGTCTCTTTTGGAAATGTTAAAAGATGCCCCAAACAATGATGTGGGAATTAAGAAGAATGTGGTAACTATCATAAAATTAAAATACTCAATGTTTAAGGTAAATGAATGAGGAATCATGATATTTGGTTAAATTATATGTGTTTCATCAATTATGTTGTTAAAGAATGATCTTTTGGATGATGCATATAGTTCAAATTTCTCCATTCACCAAGGAAACAAAAGGATAAATCGAGATCTCTATGGGAATTATTGTGTTATAACATGAAAAATGAGATCACTAAGTATACATCAATGTGCCTGTTATGTTAGCAAGTGAGTAATGAGTGGAAACGTAAGAGGGTATGATGTAACCATCACCCATTCCAAAATAGAAATTGGAGAAAAACACCGTGGAATTTGTCTCCGAACATCTAAATACATACAAACAAAACAATGTAATCTGGGTTGTTGTGAATCATCTTCCAAAGACTGCACGCATCACTTCAAATTGAGAGGATTTAAAATTGGATCAACTGGCATTGATATACATCAGATAAGTGGTAAGGCACCATAGAGTACCACTATTAATTATATTTGATCGATCCATTATTCACCTCTATGTTCTGGAAGAGTCTTCAATATGCTCTAAAGTCTGAGTTGAACATCAATATGGCTTATCAATCTCAAAATGATGTCCAGTCATAGTGGACTATCCAAACTCTTGAATAAATGTTGAGACCATGCTCAAGGGACTACAAAGAAGTTTGGGTTCAATGTATTCCTCAGGTTGAGTTCTCTTAACAAAATAGTTTTCACTCAAGCATCCTAATAGAACCTTATGAAGCCCTTTATGGGATGTGGTGAATAACACCGACATGTTCGGATGATGTTGGGGAGTGAAAACATCTAGGTCCATAAATGGTCGATGAAATGGACAAGATATTTATGACCATCCAGCATCACATGAAAGCTGCTCAGAATCAAAGAAATGGAAATGTAGATAATCATCAACGGGACCTATATTTTGATGTTGGATATATAGTATTCCTCCACATATCACCATGTTAGATATTTATGATATTTGGGAAGAATAGAATGATTAGTCCAATGTACATCGGCCCATTTGAGATCATAGATTTGATCGGAGCATTGGCCTATCTACTAGAACATACACTGAACCTATCACATGTACATGATGTATTCCATGTATCAAATTAGGATGTATATACATGAACCATCTCATGTACTCAATCCATAAAAGGTACTATTATAGAAAGAACACTCATATGAAGATAATCTAGTGGAGATCATATATCATATGGATAATTTTCTATGAAATTAGATAATTACCCTATTAAATGTATTGTGGAGAAACCAAAAGTTTGTAGAAGAAACATGGTAACCATAATAGTTAATGATATAGAGTTACCCTCATCGATTTTTGTGTGAGGAAATGAAATTTTTTAGCACAAATTTCTTAAAAGTGGAATATTGTAATTGCTCGATCATTTATTAATAAAATTACATTATATTTAATGTCCAATTTAAAACACATGTACTCTTTTTATTATTATTATTATTTTTGTTATTGTTGGTGTTGTTTTTAAACAACCATTATGTATCATTACAATTGATAATAAAGATATTGAAAAATGATGACATGACTAATATAAATTTAATGTTTTTAAAAATAATACCTTTGACATATAGAAAAGAGAGGATAACCTTAAATGGTAGACTCATGCCATACGAAGCTCATTTTTCAGAGCTCATAAGGGAGGTAGAAAAACTGGGATTCAGTATTTTCCATGCCCAAGATGAGCTTCAACATGTTAATCTTGAGTGGAATCGCCTACGTAAGACTTTTAGGTTAATAGAGATTTCCACTGAGGAAATGTTATCCCAGTCACCCCAAGAGTCTGTCATCATCGCCCACCTCACTCTAATGAAATATTCTGGTTTTATAAGGAGAAATGTAATAAGTAATTAGGTTCTTATTGTGTAATCCCTTTTTATTAATAAAATATCTATTCCATCAATTTCAATATATGAATAGAATTTCTAAAAAATGATGAATTGTATAAATTGGTTTTTTCATGTAAAAAATTTACTTTTGAGAGGTATATAAATTATTATATTAAACTATGTTTTTTGTTAACAATATTATAAAGTAATTATTCTAACTGATGGTTATACCAGTTTCTAATCTTTAAATGATTATGTATTCATCTTGATAAGAGTTATATTGTTTATACGATAAAATATAGTTTTTAAAAAAACATATTTTAAATAATTAATGATGTTTTGAAATAACTTAAATTTTAATATAATTTTAGAATCAAATTACTTTTATGAATAAATAATTAGTATATAACTTCTATGAATTTAAATGTAATTTTTATCAATGTTTGAAAACTATTTTTGTCAAAACCCATGATTTTTCAATAATAATCACTTTTCATTTTAAAATTAAAAATTCAATTAATTAAAAAATTATTTAGATAAAATAAATATTATTTTTGGAATCAAGATATCAAAATTATTCCATTATAAATATTTCTTAATTTATTGACATAGTATAATTTTTGGGTTAAAAATAAATATCGTATAACTAAAATATGTGTTTTATGACATCATAATGACCCCATAATGTTCTAATAAATACAATAATAAGTATTATAGGCCCAATATATGTTTTAAAATTAAAATAATTGGATTTTATATTTGTTTTACTAATTTTGTAATGTCTTAGTGAATCCTATAAAGTGTATAATATACATTAGGATTTTAAATTCATTTCTTTAATAATGTGACAAACCTCCACATTAGAAAAGATAATAATTTAATATGTTGGGATATTTTAATGATAAAATAATGTTTCCACTCTCCTTTGGAAAAACCCATTTTCAGAAAACATGGGGCATTTTTTTTTTAATATTTAATAATATATATTCCAAACCTATGTTTATGTAATATTATAGAATTCCCCTATCATTTCCTATATTAAACCACCCAATCAACCTTTTATCATTACTCAAAATTCATTCATCACATACCTAATATTTCCTACTCTCTTTTATAACCCTCCCAACATGCCTCAAGTTCTCAATTATCCCCTCTTCAAGCTCATGAATCCATACACTCAATTAAAGGATTCCTTCCTTTTTCATTTTTCCACATTTCATTTTGTTGTAATAAATTTTTACATTCAATTAAAAATGTTGAGGAATTATTTCTCACCTTCCACACAGTACCCTATATATGTTTTAATGATGATATACCACCTTCTCTCTCCTTAATGCCTTATTTGTACACTCATTTCCATGCCGAAATTCCATAAGGGATTTCACTATTCTTATTTTTACTCAAGTATTTATCCAATATTATTCATCTGAATTCCATTACATTTTTTGGGTTATTTTGTTCCATGATCCCCTTATTGTATATTTTATGTATAAGTTATGAGATACACATTTTAATATCATTGACCTAAATTATTAATTTCCATATGTCGATGTTATGCCACCGAAAATGAAGCATGTTTTTCCAAGACAAAGTCAACATGTAGTGAATTCCGTAGCCATTTCACTATAAAGGGTATTCGCCTTTATGTACATACACATATTTAATGGTACTTACCTATATGTATACAAAATTCCTTAATCATGTAATAACTAATGATTTTGAATGATTCATTGTAATATGATCCATGTGGCTCGCTTATGAAGAAATGAAATGTTTATAAAGGGGGCACTCTGATAGAGCTCCAAAGAATTGGGTATTGTTTTGTATCATGAATCACCTTGTGAGGTGAGGTTTTACTAATTATAATTCATGTTAAATGAGGGTATACTTATTCTATTTCATGTTCAATGAGGGTTTACTCATTCTAATTCATGTTCAATGAGGGTTTACTCATGTTAATATTATGTTGTATGTTGTTGCCACATTTCCATATTATGATGATGAGGACATATCATTCCTTTATGTTATTGTTTCTCTTATTATCCTATTATATGCCATTTTCCTAACATGTATTGTATTCTTCATGTTATACCTCGTTTACTCCCATACTAGGTTTTATTGCTCACAAATTTCTTATGTATTCCCTCTTGTTATCCCATACTGTTTTAAGTATGACGGAATGATTTGGTCATGTCCATTAAGTTTGAAATAATGATTTTTTTTTCTGGTTTCATGTTTTTATGTAATGTTCCTAATTTCCCAAGACACTATACAAATCAATCATTAGATGTTCATTTTTTTATTTTTATGTAATAAATCATTTTTAAGTGTGTAAAAATAAGCACGGTTGTTATATGAACAATTGATATTGAAGAAATTCCCCTATCAATAATTGTGTTGGACATGGTATGAATAATCAAATGTTATAGAATGTTTTACCACTATTTCCAATATACAGAATGAGATTCCAACTTCCTCGAGAATTAGAAATGAAATAGAAAACCATATAAATGGTTAATTTTGGTATTATAGGACACCAACATCACCCTAAAAACATATTTGAACAACCTGTTGAGGGTGTTACAATTATAAACAATAAATGTGATGTTTTGAAACTATAGGACTACCAAATCTAGATTGTAACATGAAATTGGACCCCCCCCCCTTATTAATTATTTTTTGAATAATGTAATAGAGAACATCAGAAATAAGAAAATTGTGTTTCATGGTTTTGTTGATGATGGAAATCAATACTTCTATAGTGGATGTTTGAATTAATAAAAAAGTTCTTTTCTGATGAGGTTGTACCATATCAAATGCCTTTATAGAATTACAAATAAGGCAATGTCTTTTATATTATAATTTTTGCGCAATGAATTTCCTGAAGTAAATATACCCATGTCTTTGTATGATATGATAATTGTTATTAACATGATTGGTCTAGATTATACAAAAATTCATCCATGGCCAAATGATTTTAAGCTTTATTGGGGAGATGATTTAAGCAGATAGGGTTGTACAAAATGTTCTTCTTATAGATTGTAGTGAATGGATGATATTGGAAGTCTGAATTACAATACTACAATGAATAAGAAGAAAAGGAACAATCCTAGAGTGGGTTTTCACTACATTCCTTTAAATAATCAAATTAAATGATTATTCATTTCATCGAAAACCATTTAAAACATGATGTTGGATTTTATAGATAATAATAATGATTGGTTAATGAGACATCCTAGATATTCAAAATCATGGAAGGCCTTTTACCATTAAATCAATATTTATCATATGATATTAGTAATTTTTTATTAGTATTGGAAACCAATGGATTCAACCCATTTGGGAGTTTGAGAACATGTTATATAATTTGGCAGCTTGTTTTGATCCCTTACAATTTGCCACTACGGATGTGTATTCAACAAACGTCATTTACCACTTCAATGATTATTCCTAGAAATGAAATTCATGGAAATAATATATCTGAATAATTTTGGACTCTATTTGATGAATTAAAAAAGTAATTAAGAAACAGTGTTTTTGAAATATGATGCAATATTTAGAAAAATTTTCATAATGAAATCATCTTCTAATGCACACCACTAGTGACTTCCCTAGACATGGTAATTTGACTAGATGGAACACTTACGTGGGTTTTATTTTTTCATAATTAACTTTTATATTGAGTCCAAACCAATGCCTCACATAAAACAATGGTGCTTCATTTTTCATCGAATATTTCTTGATGAATCCCATTGATTACAGTTGAGTAAGTTAAAATTTGGTGGTTTTTTTTATCGTAGACAAAATCAAATGTTTTTTATAGGTTCAATAATATTTTCACAACATGGAAATGTAAAATTAGAATTTGGGATAGCATGTCATTTTAATGATAGTGGGTAACAAGTTTTATATTCATCATCATGTGAAATCAAAATTAAACAATGGTTGGAAAAAAATATATTCTCTAATAATCCATGTATGGAATTTTATTTTATGAGGAATAATCTTGATGTTATTTATATTGAGAATATTTTTATGACAATTTTATCTTGACGTTGACTAATGAGGATGAAAATCATTAAACCATATAAATGCTCAGAATGACTTGAAAATAGTGAATATAAATCATGATCATTGGCAAGATGAGATTTCTATGTATGAACCAAAAATATTTAATTAAAATAGTGATAATGTTAATTTTTTTTTCTAATTTTAAAACATGTGAAGGTACTTTATGGGTATTTATATAACATATAAAGAATATTTGACTTAAATAATCATAGGTTACATGGGATGATATGTCATGATCCACATATTTTGTTATATTATTTACTACTATTGGCATTGTGTATATTATTACCAGAAAATGTTACTGTTTGTGCAGAATACATTTTCAAATTCTTTTGAAAACTATGTGAGAAAACTCTAAAACCAATTGATCTTGAATACCTTCATGATTTATTCTTATTGACATTTTTCAATGGAGTTCATCTTTCCTCGATCGCTTTTTACATACATGTTTCATTTAAGACTATCATTGGTTGAGGAACCAAAATTTGGTGGCCCCGTACATTATCGATGGATGTATCCAATTTGGGGGTAATTTATTTATATGTTTTTCCTATTTTCTAAATTATTATTGGATTCTAACTAAATAAATAATTATTATTTTATAATTTTATTTCACAGATATCATGGGAATATGAAATTATACATAATGATTAAATCTCAACAGAAATACATTATTTCTAAATAATGTTTGGAATATGAGTGTCTTAACAGTAGTTCTAGATAAATTGGTGTTATTGGCACAAGAGTAAATCATGTTGTATGTGTTGAAGACACATCGACGCTATCTCAACAACATGGGAAATCAAAAACATTTCCTTGTATTGGTCGATCAGTTGGGAAGTAATCAATAATTACACAAATAGAAATTGAATTATTACAGGAATATAGATATGTTATGATATATAGTGAAACAACAGTTCCATTTTGGAATTTTTTATGATACATACAAATCTATAAATGAGAGAAAAAACATGAAATTCGAATGATATAACCATATATGCTAATAAAGAACATGTAAAATGGTTTGTAAAATGTGTTTGTTCAGAAATATTACAATCAATACTGATATTAAGTTGACACATATTTTTTTTAAAATATAATAATTTATATTACATTTTCTAGAATATTTATATGGATACTAGAGCATTAGTGTTATAAAATTTTATGTTTCTTGCTCAAGGTCCACTAAAACAGTCTTGAATGATCGATAACTACAATGTGAATGGATTTAAAGTTCATATAGTAAATCTTGATGAGGGTTTGAAAACATAAAATTATTATTTATTTATATATTATTTACATTGTGGGGTAAAATGAAATGTTTATTGATATAGTCAAATTTAACAAACACAAATTTCTTTTAGTAATTTTATTCAAATAATATTTGATAGATATTTCCAGGGGTGTTAAAATTGATTCCTATAAATTTACTTATGCAAACTTATCTTGATTGTTGCACATTGGTTTGTGTGAATTACATTATTAGTATATCATAATATCATAATATAAAATGATATATTATGTGTAATATATTTTAGTTGAACGGTGGAGTGTAGTGTCTCATGTAAAACAGATAGGCTTGTATGACGTGGGTGATGAAGCTGAGGATTTGACCTCTAACATTGAATCCCATCATCAGTAAGATGAAAACAAATTTCCCCATCAAGATATTGAAAATATTTGTTTTGAAAGGGTAGGGAAGTATATTATGTAATGATAGAGGTGTAAAATACATGAATGGAAGTTAAAATTGTTTTATGTGTAGTCATCCCTTAATTTATCAACCACTTATGTTATTCTTGAATTCAATTATTATCAGAGTTATGTATATTTTTTCAGCACTTTGCATCAGTTGTAATTTATATTTAGTACTACATGAATTTTTTAAAATATATGTTCTAAATTTATTTTTATTTATTTTAATGACAAGAACGCAAATAAAGAATCATTTCATTTATCATAGATAACTGTCAGTTGGTGTTCCCTAAAACCTACTATCAAATGAATATCCATCAGTCTCCCTCAATATATCTTATGATTTACCCTTTTCTCCCCCTTACACAATATTCCACACCCTCAATTATGTCATCTTGTGGAACACCCTCCATCTATGTCCCTTCAGTAGCTCAACCAATGCCTCCACATCCAGCACGCTCTGCTGCGAGCATGCAAGTCGTTACTCTTGTTTTTTTATGATGATATTAGATTCTATGGAGTCTATATTGATTATTCCATAGGATTATCTTTGCAGATTCGAGGACATCAGGCGGCGAAGCCAATTACCACTCAGATTAGGGATTTTTTGTGGCATATTTCACAATATTGGAAAAATTATGTTGTTTCATAACAGATAAAGGAAATTTTAGTATATTATGGTGTAATTTAATGACATTATTTTAATAATATCTATTATTTTAATAATGAATCTTTTTATACAGATGTTTTTTTCACTTTCCTATTGCTAATCATAATACATTAATATGGACAATGATAAATTTGGGTAAGATATTGATTGATTTTAAATCGATATTATTGTATGAATTCTATGATAATTCATTGATAACTCAACAATATTATGATAGGATACCCAATGGGATACATAGGAACAAATGATTTATTTTTGTTGATAGCCATTATCATGAAAATTATGTAGTATTTAAATATATATTATTATATTAATCTAATTTTACATTTATATAAGCAAATGAAAAAGAAATTAAATTTCATAAATTACTATTAAATTTCATGTTATGTATTTTAGGATGTTTCATTTAAGAATTCATAAATTCTCAGAAGGAAAATCACCCCTCACAAATTCAGGTCAAATTGTATTTCAACAAATTGATACAATATAGTAGTCTTTTCATTAGTTTAAATATATATTCTAAATTATTATCCTTTTCTTATAATAAATTCTTGATTTATATTTTTCTAATTCAATTACATATGTTTGGGAATTTATTTTATCGAATATTACTATGGTTGGATTTTCATAAAAAATCTTATGGGAGTTGTGTTAATGAGCCATCCCATAAAGTTGAGGTATGAATTAATTTTTTATTTTTATAACTTATTGTCATAACCCCTATGTTAGTATATGTATGTATATATCTATTAAAATAATACTATTATTTGATTTATATGAAAAAATTAATGAACTATCGAATTCCAATATTGTCAATTCATTTTCATCCCCCTAGGAGTTCCCAGTTTGTAATGTCCTTGGTAATGTTCATCCTGGTCAAGTGCATTGGATGAGTTTTGAATCATTACCATCATAGGTATTTGAAAAGGTCATCAGGGATTACATCTTCATTTATACCTATTTGTAGACACTCCCATCCTCAAGATGTTTAAATAGAGTTTCATTCTATGAAAATCACAATTCTAGAACTAGGGGCTCATAATATCTACTTTTCAGAGAGCATTGATTGATTTATATCATAATATGGAAAGAACATTCCATGGTGATATTGCATCGATGCCTTGTGGTGAGCAGTTAAATAAACAAATATCATAATCACTTAGTTTACAAAATTCAATTCATTTTAATTTTAAATATAAATTAGGAACACTATTTATTATTAAATATAATTCACTTAAAAGTGCTGGTATTAGGAACTATAGAAGGAGTTGTAGAGGGTGTCGAGCAGAGTTCAATGGGTATTGATTATGGTTCTATTTGACCTCTTGGACCAACATAGAAAGTGATAGATTTTTCCGGTATCATATTTGGAATAGAGTTTTTACATGTTATTTTCAAGATTTCCCATCTTTCATTAAAAAATTACCATGTCTATGATCACAATTGGTTATTTAAAAAAGGTGAATCCATTTATATCATATTTTTTTTGGTAGAACTGTATGGTGGAATACTATATATCAAATCCAAAAAATGGATAAAATACATGTTATATGTCTAATTGGTTCTATTATAATTAGTTCACTAATAAATAAATTTCTTATTAAAATTAAAAAAAAAAATACTTCCCCAATGACTTTTAATTTACATATTATTTATCTAAGACAATGTAGTAAAAAAATTAGGTTCACACTACTGGAAAAAATTCAATTAAAAGATTGATTGTTTTTATATTAATATGGTTTCATAAAAATTTTATTATACATATGACATATAATGAATTTTACACTCAATATTTTACTTTATATTTCATTTATCTATTACATTCTAAAGAATGTTCTAGTTTATGTCAAATGGGAATGTGAAAATATTATAAACCATATATATTAACAATGTAGAACCTCTGGGTGTTAGGTGATAACAATATATTTGGGTTCATAGGGTTGTGAGAGTTTATGGGTTACATGATATCCCAAGAGAACATCAAACCCTGATGTGATGGGGATAAAAGTGATCTCGTGTTTTGTAAGGGACCCGTGAATGGGTAGAATGGGATAGATTATGACTTGCGTATGAGACATTGTGGTGGACGTTTAGTATGTTGGGATCAATTTGATTTTGAATAGAGGTGATTTTCCTCTTAAGAGTTGTGTCCCATTAGAGATTTACCGGTTAGATATGTGGTGGCACAGATCTGAGGTTCATGTGAAGAAAAAAACCTTCAAAGGAGTACAATGTAATGAATGTTTAAATTACCAGTACAATTTAATGAAAAGTTTCTGTGTTTCTATAGAGAATACTTTTTCGAGGGTTGGACCAATTCGTTTTCTCACCCTATCGACAAAGGATGGTCCATTAAGAACATGGTGTTAGAAAAAAATAAAACCCAATGGGATTTTATAACGAATGATGTCTCCTTAGGGTTCATGTGAATATTGTTGGATTTGTGAGATGCCTCTAGTTATGAAAATAACTTATGGTGCACTTCTCATGGTGATATTAGCATGTGGTTAAGGCATGGATATATTGTTGGACTTGTGAGATGACTTTCAGTGAAACATGTCCCATCAATGATAGTGGTAGGTATTTTGTACTAGGGTGGGAATGATAATGAATCATTGGAGCATTGGTGTAATCATCATATTTAGGAATTTTGAAGTGGTACACTATGCCTTCTAGATTTTGGATTTTGTGGTAATGTAGTGGATTCTTATGATTATTAAATAAAAATAAATCCATGTGTGAAATTCCATGAATAATTCAAGTATAATGAGATGCTAGATGGTGTGATGAGACAAGGCTCTCTAATGAGAATTTTGATGTTGTGGGAATGGAAATCATAATGTGGAAGGATTGAGGGTCAAATAATCATAACCCATGGTGTTTAACCAAGTTGTATTCATCAATGGGGGATGTGATTGATATAGAGAGTAGATCCGTAGGATTAACATAAATGTAGTTCCCTTGAGAACCATATGGGTATTATATATTTGACTGGTAAGGGATTATATAGATGGTTTTTAGTACACTGATAGTCATTTAAAGTGTGTCTCTTGTTATTTCAAGAATATTAAGTGAATTGAAAAAAATTGAATGTTATTATATTGTTTCTCATGAATTGTGAAATTAACGTCAATATTGTTATTAATTGTGGTAATTTTATTTGGGTGATGGTTTATATGTGTTGTTTCCATGGTGCATTGTTTGTTTGTGGTCTTCCTAGGTTGAGTGTTGTTATGGGGTTGCAGATTCTGCAGTAGTGTTTTTTTAACCAGCATTTAGTGGTGGATTAAACTACCACTATATAATTATGATTTTATTGTGGTGGTTTAAAGAACCACGATATCAAGTAGTTATTATTCAGAATAATTTCCTCTGATTTCACTACATATTTCATGTCAAAACATATTTATGATTTACTTGTGGTTTGAACCACTACTAAATAATCATCATTTTACCTATAAAAATATTTTTCAAATAAAAAAATTATTCTAAATATACGTTATGAAATGATTAAAAATAACTACAGCTAAATGGAGGAAACTGTTATGGGTTGGATTCCAACACCAGCTTCAGTTTTGGTTTTTTGAAACCATTGCATAATAATTTTTTAGCGACATAAACTGATGAAAAAAAATATCCTCAATCATTATATTTTCATGTAGTGACACTGAGAGACAATTAGTTATATGATACAAATTGAACTTATTAATGGATGATATTTATCTACTAAGACATGTTATCATAGATACTGGTGTATCAGTTGACGGAGATAAGGTGAGTGATATAGTTTCCCGGTATAATCACAAGAACGTCATTAATATATGAGGTGTATTGGGGTTTTTTGGATAGTATTGGTATTTCATATAAGACATATCATGCTTAGAAGAACCTCTAAAATTCTTCACTAATAATGGTGTGATGTTTGTATGGTCATATGCCAGCAAGTTAACCTTTTATGAGCTGAATGTGATACTGACTACATCACCAGTCCGGATTCTTATAGAGCTGGGTAGAAGATATACTTTATATTATGATGCTTCATGTTTCAGGCTTGGATTAGTTTTGATGTGTGGGGATAGACTCATGAAATATGAGACTCATCTGTTGAATTAACACTATAAGAATTACAAGATTCATGATACCTATGTATTCACTATTGTACATGGTTTGTTCTATTGAATGCATTATTTTTGTGGAGATCCTTGTGTGGTGTTCGTGAATCGAAAAACCTCAGGTAAATATTTAAATAACATTACATGAATTTTAGCTATCAATGAATTGTTGAATGACAGATGTTTTTTTACATCATGATTCATTATACACCTCCTATAGGGAATGCACTTTCCAGTGCACTATGTAAGAGGATGTAAAAACATGTGGTTCAGGAGACAAGTAGTTAGTGGTAGCTTATGGACTTATTTATAGATATATACTTGGAGGTGAAATATAGTTCTGACCATCCTTTTCACTCATAATTTTTATTGACTTCCACTCGTATAGATATAGTGAATGTGATATAATTATCTGCTGCTGAGGGCCTAGCCCTATAGGAGAGTGTGAAAGATGATGACCCACCTCCTAGTTTGACATTTTGAGAGGATTTAATTCTTTTTATTCATGGTCACTTTTGGGTTCTATAATACCCATGGAGATGACGATAAAGTTTCATTCCATATTTTTGGCAGTGCAATCCAATGTTATAAACAATGTATTTTTATTTACATTGAATGTATTGGTGTTTAGTAATAAAATATGAGGTTTCTAGGTTTTTCATGAGGTGTTCCACTTATCTGCAGGTGAATGATGAAAAAATGACCCGGTGGGATTTTAAAATAGTATAAAATTTCAAAGTGGAAATTGCATGAAACTGTGAGGGATTTTGTGACTTGGTTATCGAGTTTACCCCAATGTAATGATTCAATTTATGTTTCTCTTGACATACCTACAATGGTCACGCTTTACCTTATGATCAGGGTGACCATCCCAGTAGATATTATTGGGAGGTTCTATATCAATTTTATAGTATGAAATAAAGGGGGTTCTTCATTCCATTTTATCAGATAGGGACACCTAATTTACTTCCCGATTATGGTTGAATATTTATAGGGAAGTCAATATATAATTGACCCTAAGAACAATATATCACAGTAAAAAAGATGTCCAGTCAAAGTGCATTATTCATGTGATGGAGGTAATGAAGAGATGATGAGTCCATGATTTTGGGGGATCTTAGTATAGGAATATTCCACAAGAATATTTTTTCTATAATAATAGATTTCATTTTTCTATATATATGTCACATTATGAGGATTTTAATGATAGGCCATTCCAATCTTCCATGTGATGACAGGAGGAAGCTGAGGCAATATTACTTGGACCTCATATTATAAGGAATTCATTAGAGTGGGTAAAATTGGTTCAGAAGAAGATAGATACCTCACAGTCTAGAATCATTTAATATGATGATCACTTCTGATGACCTCTAGAGTTTGAGGTTGTGGATTAAGTCTTTTTACGTATCTGATCAAGTTTGGGCCACATATGGATAAGGAGATAGGGTAATAATTCACCACTATATGTTGAGAAGTTCATGACTCTATAGAGAGAGACAGTAGTGGACAATCCATTTAATTTACCTCAGAGGTACCGTGCCATGTATGATGTCTTCCATGTATTTTAGCAACGAAAATATCACTGATACCTCTCTCACACTCTATAGCTGGATGAGTAGGATTTATAGGTTGATGCATAGTTCCTATAGCATCTTATATGTAATATTGATAGGCTCAAAAAGGTTATCGATGTCTGGTTAGTTCATATAGTATCAGTGTTATGGAAACACAACTGTATTCAGGATCAAGAATGGGAGAAAGTGGCTGAAAAACATACTTAGTGGCTTGAGTTATTCTCAATAGAATCCAGAACACCCTTGTAAGGGAAAACTGAGGACTAATTTATTAATGTTGATGAATGAATGATCCCCGGTTTTTGATGAGTCGCGTATCATTTTATTCCAAATTCAAATATTTTTGACCATCTCTTTTGGATTACACCGAGAGGCCAGCGACTTGGGCCAGTTGGGTTCTTTTTTGAAAGGAGGATGGATGTAGGGGTTGGAAGTAGGTCATATGAAATGTAAAAAAAATTAATGGGATTACACGCCATGTACTAATTACATGAAATTTATTGGAATATGTTGTACAATTAACCACATCTAAAGGGTTTTCTCTAGGTGAAACCCCTAATATCATGATGATGAGTGAAGAATTTACAAGCCATGTAAATTACCAAGATAAATGTTTTCAAAAAAATAAACATTGAAAATTATTTTTAAAGATAAACCTCCCCCAATTTCTTTTTCCTCATGCAAAATTTATCATTGAAAGAGATATCCCTTGAAATACTAATTCTAGTAATTGATGTTTCATCACCATCAGGACTCAGTTTCCCCCTATATTGGTCTCCTTGGATCTAAAATGTTTTGTGCCTCATTCATCCTTTTTTCATTCTTCATTTTCAATCGTATTGACAGAGTTATTTAGGTGACATGTAATACATTTTATTTCAAGGAAATTCATCATCCTTAATTTTTCATCCAAACTTGACCAAATCAAGGTTCAATTATAGATGGTCTCTCTACTCCATACGCATGGTTGGGGGTCCATACCACTAGATAATGATTACTATTTTATAGGCTAGTTTGGATCTGTGTCACACACCATAAATTCTAACAATTTAACTATTATTAATTATCAGATTGTAATAAATTAATTGGTACTACTTATTATTTCCCACTAACACCTTTGATATTATTATAGGTTGTTAGTCGCATACTAGTCCCCCCAATTGTGTACCCCTTTCCATATTTCTGTTTTTTATCGCCCCATTACAAATTTGTGAGATCTTTATTCTTAGGGAATCTTTATGAAATTAAATTTTAATTGGATTGTGATTCATGGGGATAATTATGAATTATTTCTATGGGATGACACAATGCTTGTTCAATTTATTATTTAAATGTATTTTATTTATTTTTTTGAAATGAGTTTGAACACCTCATGAATTGTTTATTTTTATCAATTAACGATTGTAATGTGATGATATATTGATTTTTGATGAGTTTTTCAAAGAAGATCTCATTGGATCCTAATTCCAATGAAAAAATGGAAATTTTTACTCCATGGGTCTTGAATTTGGTATGAGATTCCTTGGACCTGTATAATCCATTGATCCTGATTCCATAGGACTCCAAGGGAATTGCTACCCCTTGGATTCATATTTCTTAGACTTACATTGGGAACAGTCTTTTTAAATGTTCCTTGGAATCCATGTGTGTTATTACAGAGTTTCTATTAGGATTCTCTTCAGAATCGAAGTGGATTTCATGATATACATTACATACAATATGGCCCTTAATATTCTGACTCATTTGATTATATGGTGTGTCATTGGTGAGTATTATACACATAATTATATGGAGTGTCCATGATATATTTTATAAAGTTTATTACACTGTGTGTCCTTTGTTGATATTTTTCATATGCATTAGATATAGACTTGGTATGGGTATCTGTCTACAATTGTTTGATGGGATAATAACAAACATGTTTATTTATACAAACATAGGAACTTTTATATGTGAATGATTTTTTTATATAGGGAGCCCATGTATACTGTACAATACTTTATTCACTGCAAACTCTACTATTAAATTTTTTATACATTTGATATATTTCACACAAATTTAGTTTTCATTACACAGTTTAGACTTGTTATCAACACTATTAGGGGTGTATTACAAAGTTTTATCTCACACCATGTAAATTCCATCCGTTGGTACCCAAATATGATTCATTGATAATGTTATGGAAAAGTTAATTCACCAACTATATGATGATGGTTTTTTTCATTGTTAGGTTCCAGGAAATCAGTATTGATAATGGATCAGGATGCGATCTAGAGATATTTATTTTTGGTTTTTTATTCAGTTTGAATAATGTATTGTACTAAATTCATATATACATATTTTCATACCTTTTAGATTCATGACATGAAATATCATATTTTATATGAGATTACGTTTTTAAATTATTATATATTACTATCATGGATATTTTCTTTGGTATGTATGAATTACTGATTCTTATATTCACTGTTATTGTTACTATCACAAGGTAGTCTATGATTCATCCTGTTTTTTTTTACGTTGACTTTATCTACTCAATATTAAAATTTCCATCATTTACCATGAATTTCCACTTATTTTGGTCTCTTACTTTTGTTCATGTGATTGGATAGATATTTATCACATACAAATCTAATATTTTAGTAGTATTTACTAGTCCAAGTCGTGGATTCAAAAAATCTCATGTAGTTTATGGGATCAGATTTGTACAATACATTAATATAAAAGATAAACTCTATTCATTGAATATTTATACCTTAAAATATGTTGGTATATGATGACATTGTAAAAAATGGGAATGAAGTAATAAAACTTATACTACATGACCCATGGTTTATCCAGAACACATTAGTAGGGGAACAATATCCTATTATTATGTGGTTTTCCCACATCATATTTCTGATTCTCAAGCCATGAAATGATAATAAAATTCACATCCACTCTAATATTGTTCAATATTGATGTGGTGTTGGTGGTAACCCATTATCCTCTCATGTTAACCCTCACTAGTGAGGATAACCACAAAATCTACCTCAACACTAAAGGAAATACTGTATGCACCTATGTATGTTCCCACACCATCCTACTAATTAGAATGTTATGATTAGTCTCACATGTGATTATATGGACATCTAGTTGTGGTTGAATATTAAAATATATTTAATAATATAGTAAACCTCACCAATCATCTCATATTTTTTAAATTAACATCAATAACAACACATTAAAAAAATATTTATCCATTATTTGCCTATTTTTTCTAAATCAAAATAAAACTCCTCATTGAATCTTATTACATAGTATTGGATATATATTTATATTTATTTCCATATTTCATTATTTACCTGATTTATTACCTTTCATAATTACATTTACAATGACAACAATTCAACATTAAAAAATACATTCATCAACCGAAGGGATGTTCAATATCCTTCATTTGATATGTTTTCAGATCCTAATTTACTCCAACACCCATTGATATTCATCTAACCCTATATGAAAATAAATATAATGGTACGTAATATATTTCTTCCCCTTATTAATATAAAAGTATGTGTCTTCCCTAATATCTACTTGAAATAAAAAATCGTCCCACTTTATAACTAAAAAAATGATTCACTTGATAAAAGGGTGTAATTTTTATATATATTTTCAATGTATTATAGCATGATACCATATATGAATAAAAAATATGACACAAAATTGTATTACATACCTTAGTTTTCCAAAATATCAAATTATTTCTTATTTGGGAGATTTTTAGCTTGTACCATAGCTCAGATACTTAATGTTCCTATCATAAATGATGATCAACATATTCATTACCATAAGTGGTGTAGCATAACATGGTCCCTTACAGCATGCCATAATTTAGAAAACACAAAATTCATGTGAGAAAAATTAATTTGAAATTCCTCAATCATTAATCCAAAAATTTAATATATCATTGAATAATAACTATTGGATACCAACTAATAGTGATATTTCCTAGTAACTAATAAAACCTCTTTTGCAACATGAGCTCAAGCCTAGTTAGTGAGGTCTCTAAAAGTGAATCCATGAGACTCAGGTTTGAAACTAGGAAGAGGAATAATTCTATGGGTACGGTATTAGTACACTTGGAGGTACTATAGATGTTACTGTACCAGGTACTGTAGTAGTTATTGTAGAAGATATTATTTGGCACTATAGTAACCGTAACTATTCAACTTGGGCCACCAGTTTGGTCTTGGAGTCATTAAGGCCTTCAAGCCATCCATGCTTTCAGGTCAGTAATGCTTTTGGGCCACCTTTAAAGCCATCAGGCCCCCTAATGGCCATAAGGACACCTCAAGGCCTTCAGGACACAAGATCAGAGTCGTTGCCCCTGATAGGCTCTACAAAAAGGAGTATCCCCAAAAGATGATTCACAGCAAGCACATAGACCATAGAAAAACCCGACGGATTTGGAATATTGAGAGGGTAGGACTATTCCATCGGGACCAGACTGTTATTGCATAAGAAGCATTGTCAGGGGGCCATGCAAAGGTGGAGAGCTACCATCACGATGTAGATGCTGGGGAGGGGCAGTTCGTTGTTGTTATAGTCTTATTGAATTCCCTAATACCTTTGGGTCATGTAATGTCTCTTAATCCTATGTTCCATGTAATATCAAATAATATAGTACTTATAAAGTTTTTCCCTCATCCCTTGAAAGGGTGGGTTATAAGAAATCAATAAAAATGAAGGCCTTCGGGCCATTAGAATGAATAAAACCAGTGTTTTAAAATTATATATGAACCTGTACTCATAATAACAATCACATCATAATGATCATGAGAATGTAATGGTCCCCCATTTTTATCAAACTATCACATTACACTGATGGTTATAATAATAATAAATCAATAATTAATAGGATAGTGATTATCAAACATTAAAAATATATATATATTGGGGATATCAAGTTTATTTATCTTAAGAATCACATAAGTCTTGGGAAACCAATAGTACATTAGTTTCTCCCCACAACAGATGTATTCAATATATCATCAACAAGAAAAAATTATATCAAAAATTATATCTCATTATTCAACAACCATTGGTGACTGATATCAATTTTAAAATAAACACCAATAGAAATTTAATCCACCATGTGGTTATCATACTTATATTCATAGTTTCGCCATAATGGATGGTGCTTATTTTTTGATGTAGACTACCTTCTCATTACGTCACTGAATTTTATACCCTTATTTATTAACTCACAATCCACTTTCCAAAAGTTTAATTCATTTTGTAGTATGGTACTATTTTTATTCAAAAAATTCTCCAAACCTAGTGTATAATTCGTTGATTTTTCTAGCCTAAAATATTCACATATTTTTTCATTCTCCAAAAAAAATTTATTCTTCCAACAAACTATGATATATGATTACGATATAATTTTGGAAATATATCTTATTCTTCATTCATGTAGAGAAATTATTCATAGGAAATTTTTTTTCACTATACACTAATAGTGTAATCCCTTTGTCATACATAATCACTTTTTTGGTTAGGGGTCAAAGTGATGAAATTATTTGGAACAGGGAAATCCCTATTGCACCTTCCCCACATACCTTAATCGACCATTTCCATTCCCTTTCTAGGATCTAATTATAGTGACCCATGATTGTAGAAGATATATATTATTTTATTTATTTATAATATTCATTTCATTATACAAACACACACATGAGTACCTTAATAGTCTAATGTATTTGAGAACATGGTAACATAAATAACTGGTCCATAGTAATATTACATTGTCTCTAACAATTATTTTAATATCTAGAACCCCTCTTATATATATCATACATAATACATTTATTCTTAATATATTTAAAGGAAACATAAGGGAGGGTGAGATAATAATATTTTTAATTGTAATCAAGGAAGATACATATGTATAACATGGACATAAGGGTATGGGAACATGAAAACAATATTTTGAAATCCATACAATGCATATCAGAGATTACAATCTGAGTCATGGAGTAAATATTTCACAGCTCATAAGATATGAATACCACGTTAATAAAATAACATGAGCCATGAGATTATAATATTAGCTCTATAAATAGATTTGTTGAATACTGAAATTCAAAGAAAATAATTTTAATATTAGTGAAGTCCCATTTACAAGGCTATCAGAGTCCAATGGGTTCACTATGAAAACTATCAAAATAGAAAGTGTTCACTCCTGAGACTATCATAGCGAAAAAGTTATCTTACTAAATTTGGTTTACTCCTCATCTAGTACAGTCTATCTCATGAGATAAAAATCATTACCTAACTCTGTGGAGGGAGATAAGAGTCCCACCAATCTCTTAATGAAACCATAATTATTTGCACAACAAGATTATAAAATCATTCATCAAATCATAACCCATTAAATGAAATGTGTTTCATAAAAATCTAATTATATCAAATATATAGTATTTCTAATCAATTCATCATTTCAACAAAGCATAACCCCTGGAAAAAATGAGTGGGTGTTAAAAACATTAATCATGGTATGACCCGTGGACGAGAAAAATTCTTTATAAACATTGTGCAATCCTAAAAATATTCCATTTAGGGAAATAATAAGATTTTTATCATTGGATAATATCCCAAGTAAGGAATAATTTAAATCAATGGGTATCATAATATATGGAAAAATATTTTTATCAATCATTTAAACCGTTAATTTATTTAATTATCCACTACTAATTGAATTTCATTAAATACTAAACCATTATAAAAAAATTTCAATTGAAAAAAACATGAAAAAATAAATAGTAATCTTTAATGACCAAAATTTTTATAAAAAAGGGTTTATTTTTCATTCCACACACGTTAAATCAAATATTACATAAATATTTTCAGTGTATTCCAAATGAGAATTGTTTAGAAAATGACTCGAGGAATCCTTTAGATTTTTTTGAAAAATAAAACATTAAATGGATTTTTTTTAAAAGTCATATAATAAAAATGAAATATTTTTTAAACCATATTAAAAACATGGTTTTGGAAGAACAAATTTTCATTCAATGGGAGAAAAACATATGATTTTAATAATCACATTTTTTAAATTAATTTATTTACCAAAGTGTTAATAAATGGTAAAATTACAATAAAATATCATGAATAACAATAAAAGGATAAAATTAATTAGTTACTAGAGATATGAATAATAATATTTTATCACTAGAATCATTATCATAAAAAATCTTGATAATTGATGAGATAGAAACATAAGATCATAGCCAGTGTGGTATCTTTGATTAACAATACCCATGATTGAATAAAAAACATGACATTAAAATATAATGAGGATAAATAAATTCAAGATATTATATGTACATTTTTCTTTAAATAAATCGCATGAAATAATATTGGTGCATAACATAACATACATCTCATGAAAAGGAAATGTGAGAAAAAATCCCTTACCTAATATATTTAATTTCATTGTACTCATTAAAAATACTTGTATAATAAATATAATTATATTATAAATATAATATACAATTTTATTCATATATACTATAACATATATGATTGGATTGTAACCATTTATTACATGTTTATTCATATTTCGTAATTTAACTAGTTTGATTTTCATGTACTGTTGGACATGTTATTTTTTGTTCCTCTTAATTCAATAACAGTTTAATCATCTTCATAATGATAAAAAATATTTTAATATAATATATATTCAGTATATATTCATTTATATTAACTTTCAAAACATAGAGACAGAAAATTAAAAACACCATTCATGGAGATAGTGGGTCTTACATATGCAAAAGTGATGTTTTTTATTTTATTATTGCTCCTTAAGAATGAAAAATAAATTATATATATTATCATACCAGAATCATTTTTAAATAATATATACCACATATGTTTATTAAAAGAAACCTTGAATCATTCTATAACGAACCATACTTTACATACATTTTTAATACTTAAAAATTGAAGTACACTTATTACAACATATAACAACACCACCAAAGGACCGTATCGGTATAGTGTATTTAGAAACTGGGAAACATAAACAACTGGTTCATAAAGCATCTACACTGCCTCCCATTTATTTCATCATATCTATAGTACCTTTTGGCACATCTTACTTAATAACCTTCTTCCTGGCCTGGGGAAAGAAAACATACAAAAGGGTGAGCTCAAATGCTTAGTAATGGTAATCAAAAGAAATATCAATCACATCATATTCATAAGAACAAAACATTTTGGAAATATTAACCTGCAAAAGAAATCATAATTTCATACCATGGGATAAATCATAGAAGTGAAATGTTATCCCAATAATAATAACATAAAACATGAATCATTTTGGCATACACACATAATCATAGATAATCATTTCTTATTAGTCAAGACTCATTTCCAAGACTATCTTAGTGGAAAAAGTCTATTTTTGAACCGAGTTCATTCCTCGTTTCAGTCCTGTTTCACTGAACCAGTTTAACCTCACATTCCATCCATTTCTATCTCATGAGATATAAAATCTTTACCCAATGCATTGGAGGGAGATATAGGTCCCACCTATCTCATAATGAAATCATTCTTACTTGTGCCACAAAATAATAATACATCATTCATAATAACCCAACGTATAAAATGGGTTTCATAAATATCATCCCATCATCACATAATCCATATAAAAAAATGGATATCATTTCATAGTAAGAAAAGTTAATGCATGTAAATCATAGAGACATTATACTTGAAACATACACATATGAAAATAATTTCATTATAGATGGAAAACGGTTTTGATAAACACTTGAAATGAATTCTTGAGGAAAATATCCCTTCTTCATTAAAATCATTTTCTTTTCACAAAATTCCATGCAATATTAAAAGAAAGATATTTTTTTGAAAATAGTCATGAAATATTATGGAGAAAGCTTCATGAAAATAAGGCTTTATAAAACTGTAAAAATCATTTCATGCCGTATAAGTTAAAAAACATTCTTCTCGTACTTTTGCCAGAAAAGTCAAAAAAAAGTACCTCGTAACATAAACAAAAGAATGACTCATTACATAACATGTAGTAAAAGAAAAAAATGGGTAAAAATGACTTTCAACATACATGAAAACACTTTTATAAAATATGTACATGGATGATAGAAATAACCCCAGTAAATACTTACAAATAAGCAATCTCAGATAAAAATGAGATTTGCAAAATTATCCCTTACCTTAGGTCCGATTTTCTTCGTAAGTGTCCAAACCTCATGTATAATTATTTAAATAATGTTATTTAATTATTCCATAATCATACTTATTTTTATGATATCATATATGGTCATATTCTTAGCTTCTTATTAGTAATAATTCATTATTACTTGTTATTCAGGTGTTTATTACTTTTTGTTCTTATGCGTGTTTTGTCGAATAAATTCTTATTATTCTCTTTAGGTTATAGATACCTCATTTCCATAATGGTATTAGTGTACTATATATCATATTTATTCATTCAATTCATTTTTATAATCATTATGCAATGAAGATCATGTGGAACGAGTCGCATCACTTCGTGGAGACCGTATTCCGTATGTACGCATGAGCGATGATATCGTTCCCATGATCGTGGAATTGTATTGGAGTGTATGTATACTATTTCAGAATCTGTATCACATTACTATAATCATATATAGTTATTATTTACACCGTTATACCCATCCAAGTAAGGTGGTGGGGGAAAATAGATTACACCACGGCAAGGTGACGGTATTCCGTACGTACGCACGAGCGGTGATTTTTTTTACGTAGGATGGATAGATGGTGAAATAGGGTTGTCTCATACATATAATAACATATCCGTATATGAGTGATACTGATGTTATTACTTCATAATTAAACAACTAATGAACAAGAAGTGGAATAAGAAATAATGATGAAAGAATCGGTAGAGGACATTACCTCTTCTTTGAAGCGCTTTTTTGAGACCTCCTTTTAGGGAACTAAAATTGGTCTTTGAAAAAGACCAGGACCTCTAGTATTTCTCTATGGAAGTGGAGATGAGAAAGTGGAAAAGGTTGGATGAGATTGAAAGTTCAAAGTGGTGTGAGGAAGAGGGGGAGTCGATTCCCTTTTATAAGGGAGGAGAGGGGCTCCTTTGGAAAAACTAAAAATATTATTTAATTATAAAGCCAAATTCGATATTAAATAGCTCCAAATTGATTAATTTCTAAGATAAGGTGGGGATGGGTCGAAATACTCTCATCCAATAGAATTTAGACAAGTTTAGGTTCCTATTTTAACCTTATCATTTTTATTTAACTTTAAGTTAGATAATTTTACTTTTACCGTGTCTTTTTGTGTTCTTACACTATAAGGTTAATAAATTTTCTATAACTAGTCAAACGAACCCCAAGTTGTTTATTATTAATATATATAACCTTATATAAGTCGTTTGGCCGAACCATATATTTTTAGGAATAAAATAACAATTAATAATATAATATTTTTAAAAAACTATTTTATATCAATTTTGACACTATTTAGTAATTGATTTTTGTGAAAATCATAACAGAATGATTAGTTAGAAAAAATATAATTAAATTAATACTAACATGTCATATTAACCTATAAAATTATTTTAATTCATAAAAATTCTCAAATTACATTTATTTGGGAATTTATAACATCAATTATGTCAATATTTCATTAATAAGATAATTACCGCATCATCTTTGTGTCATCAATAAATTAAATTATTTAATGTCTAAAAATTACAAATAAAATACCATTATGTAGGAAATATTTTTATATTTCTAATTAATATTTATAGTCCAATTTATCATATGTATAACCCTATATTAAAAATTATTTACTTATTAAACCTTGATTTTAACTATTTTATCCCTTCTTTAAATAAATTAATAATAAATGTACTAATCTAATCCAATTGGTCCTAAATGGAAATATTTTATTTCTAAGGTTTTTATTCGTCGAATTACACTTATCCAATAGAATTATGACATGTGTTAGGGTAATATTAATATCATTTAACCCTTAATTAGCCTATTTATTTTTAACCGTGGTAAATAAAAGTAAAAAGTTCCTATTCACCAAAAATTATTTTCATCTCATTGAACAACATTTTACTTACTGACATCAACCGTGTCTCTCAGATTTTTGAAATTCCACTCACAGATGCGGTAAAATTATGTTTAATGTAAATTTCCAAATTCACCTAGGAGGTGGGTAAAAGACGGTGAAAGTTCAATACAATTTTTATATATATAAAATTATTATAAAATGACTCCAATGAATTTCATTGAACTTATATAGGTATTATGTATCAATTTTGACCTAAAATAAATTTAAATAAAATAAATAATTATTTAAATAAAAATTCGGTTTTTAAATAGTAACCTAGTGTTTTCACTATTCATCAAAAATTGATAGTTTCCCGAAAATTACCAAAATTTCACCCGATGATAATTTCTATATTCCGAATCCAAAAATGAAGTCCATTTTGAAAAATAAAATTTAAAAAATTTCAAAAAGTGATTATTACTATTCATAACGGCTAGTTTTAATAATATTTTAATACTATATCGTTGTTTAGTGAAACTCGGTATTGCGTACGATGCAAGCTATCAAGGAAGGTCGCGATTGCGTGTAAAGCAAGCCAAGCTTGTGTTGTGTGTAGTGAAAGATTCCTTTGATGATTAATATAACATAAAAACAAAATATTTCTCATAAAAGTCTCGGGTGCTACATTCTACCTCCCTTAAAATAAATTTCACCCTCGAAATTCGTCACTTTGTAACCAAAAGATGAGGATACCTTTATTTCATCATATCCTCAAGCTCCCATGTAGCTTATTCTAATTGGTGGTTCCTCCATAAAACTTTCACCAATCGAGTGGTCTTGTTTCATAGGACTTTTTCGCTACGATCCAGAATCTCTATCGATTGTTCTTCATAAGAAAGATCTTGCTCTAGCGGTACAACTTCTGAGCTGAGTACATGTGAAGGATCCGGTATGTACTTTCTCAGGAGAGATACATGGAACACATAGTGAAATTGAGAGAGTTTTGGTGGAAGTTCCAATCAGTAAGCTACCTTCCCAAAATGATCCAGTATTTTGAAAGGACCGATATATCTAGGGATCAGCTTCCCCTTCTTTCCAAATCTCATAACCCTCTTCCAGGGAGATATTCGTAAGAACACTATATCACCCACTTAAAACTCTAGGTCTTTTCTTTGGTTGTCGGCATAACTTTTATGTTGACTCTGAGCTTCTATTATGTGTTGTTGAGTAGATCGGACCTTTTCTTCCATCTCATCAACAAGATCAGGTCCTAATAGCTTTCTTTCCCCAACTTCATCCCAGAAAGTTGGAGTCCTTCATTTCTTTCCATAGAGAGACTCATAAGGATCCATCTGAATACTGGAGTGAAAGCTATTATTATATGAAAATTCCACCAAATGTAGGTGTTGATCCCAACCACCTTGGAAATCTATAGAGCAAGCTATCAACATATCTTCTAGAGTTTGAATTGTTCCCTCAGACCGACCGTCTGTCTGAGGATGATAAGAAGTGCTGAAACACAACTCTGTATCCAGAGTATGCTGAAGACTTCGCCAGAACTTTGAGGTAAACCTCAGATCCCGATCAGATATAATAGATAGTGGTACTCCGTGCAATATTACCACTTCCTTTACATATATCATGTCAAGCTGATCCAGAGAGAAATCCTCTATAATAGCAATGAAGTGTGCGGGCTTTGTAAGACGATCAAGTGTGAGCCAGATATCATTATTGCCTTTGGATGTTTTAGGAAGTCCTGTGACAAAGTCCATAGTGATGTTTTCCCATTTCCATTCGGGTATGGGTAATGGGTGTAACATCCCCTTAGACTTCTGTCTCTCAACTTTAACTTGCTGACAAACCAAGCATCGAGAGACATATTCAGCAACATCTCTTTTCATTCCATCACACCAGATGTACTATTTCAGGTCCGTATACATCTTTGTGCTTCTAGGATGAATAGAGAATGAAGAACTATGAGCCTCATCCAGCAGCTCCTTTAATTTTGGGATGGGAGGAACACAAACCCAATTCCTGAACATTATTATCCCATCACAATCAAGTTTGAATTCAGGAACATTTCCCACCTTCTTTTGTAACTCGACATCTTCTTTCTGTGCCTTTTTAATCTTCACATGTATAGATGGTTGAACATTCATTTGAGAAAGATAATATTTCTCCGCTTCCATTAAAATTACAAGATCCATCCTTTGTAAATCTATAAATATTGGATCTTTTGTGATCCTCATCATGGATAAGCTAGAATGTTCTTGTCGACTTAATGCGTCTGCTACCTTGTTTGATTTCCTAGGGTGGTAATGGATTGGACAGTCATAATCCTTAATCAGCTCCAACCATCTTATTTGATGCATATTCAGCTACTTTTGTGTGAAAATATACATTAAACTTTTATGATCAGTATAAATATCACACCTTTCACCATAAAGGTAATGCCTCCAAATCTTTAATGCAAAGATTACGGCAGCTAACTCCAAATCCTGAGTTTGGTAATTTTTCTCATGGATTTTCAACTGTCGTGAGGCATAAGATCTCACCGTATCATTTTTCATGAGAACAAATCCAAATACCTTCTTGGATGCATCATTGTAGATCACAAACCATTCTCCACTGCAAGGTAGTGTGAGCACAAGTGCACTGGCTATCCTTATTTGTAGCTCTTAGAAATTTTCTTCACATTCCTCCGTCCAAAAAAATTTAACTCCTTTCCAAGTCAACCTGGTGAGTGGATTAGATAATTATGAAAAATAATTCACAAAATGTTGACAATATCCATCCAATCCAAGAAAAATTCGAATCTCAGTTACTGTTGTTGGTGTCGACCATATTTCAATACCCTCTGTTTTTGTTGGATCCACAGATATCCTCTCTTTTGAGATTATGTGACCCAAAAATGAAATTTTTTAAGCCAAAATTCACACTTGGTAAATTTGGCATAAAGCTTCTCCTTTCATAGGGTCTTTAATAAAATTCTCTAGTGATCTTCATGTTCTTCCTTTGTCTTTGAATAGACAAGAATATCATATATAAAGACTACCACAAACTGATCAAGATAGTCTCTAGATACTCTATTCGTTAGATCCATGAAGATAGCAGGGGCATTAGTAAGACCAAATGGCATTACTATAAATTCATAGTGTCCATACCTTGTACAAAAATCTGTCTTTGGTATATCCTTCCTTTTGAACCTTAATTGATGATACCCTGAATGAAGATCAATCTTGAAAAAGTATTGAGCTCCGCGTAGTTGGTCAAATAGGTCATCAATGTGTGGGAGAGGATATTTGTTCCTGATAGTGATATTGTTAAGTTCTCGATAATCAGTGGAGAGTCTCATTGATCCATAATTCTTCTTAACAAACAGAATAGGTTCTCCCCAAGGTGACGCACTAGGGCATATGAATCCTTTATCAAGATTCTCTTGGAGTTGCTTCTTCAATTCCTGAAACTCAGTTGGGTCCATTCTATAAGGTGTCTTTGAAATAGGAAAAGCTCCTGGTACGAGTTCTATTGGAAACTCAACTTCACGATTTGGTGGAAGACATGGCAATCCCTCCGGAATGACATCATCAAATTCCCGTACAATGGGAATATTATTAATCGTGAGTTTATCTCCAACCATTTGAGATAAATAACCTTCATTTTGTGGAATCAAGACCCATAAGATGGATGAAATTTCCACTGGAAGGTTATGTTCATCCTTGCATCGATAGATGATCATAGATTGATCTGGAATATGAAATGTGACTTCCCTTCTTTGGAAATTGATATGAGCTACATATAAAGAAATCCAATCCATGCCAAGAATCACATAAAATTCCACTATAGGAAGGATCATAAGATTTGCAGGAACCACTTTCCCACAATCTTCAATCGAAGAAGAATTATATGCTTTTGATGCGACTGTTGTGCCATTAGGGGTTGTCACAGCTAACTCTATATCTAACTGTTGAGGTAATACGATGATACCCTTAGAAAATTATTCATAAATAAAAGAGTGGGTGGATCCAGAATCAAATAAAACATTTGCTACTTTAGAGTGGATGGTAAGTGTACCATTCACCACATCGTTATCGTACTCCACATCGCTGATAGAAATTGCATGTGACTTTCCTTTGTCTTTAGCCTTAAATGTTTGTTGACGTCGACCATCATTATCAACCCTTGGATTTGGGCATTGATTGGAATAATGCACCATCTCCTTGCATTTGTAACATTGATGTGTAAGAGGTTCACTCTGTGTAGCCTTTTCATTGTTCGCATCAATAGACATCTTCTTCCCATCATTGTGGAATTCAAATGCCCGATGACCTTCCTTTCCACATTTGAAACATTTACTTGTCCCTTTAAGACAACTCCCTCCATGTTTATTTCCACACATTGAGCATAAGGGAAATCTCATCTTCTTTTCACTGTGCTCTTTATATTTTCCTTTGAATTCCATTTTCCTCTTCTTATCAAACCCATATGACTGATGGGTTACTACAATATCCATCTCAACTTTGAGAGCACATCTAACAATTTCTTCATAGCTATTGATCTCCCTTATGGATAACGCCCTTCGAAGACTTGGTTTTAGGCCACTAAATAATCAATCGATCTTACTCTCAGGTTGGATAATAATACAAGAATCGTACCTTGCAAGTCTTGTATAATTTGCTTTATAGGTACGAAAAGATTCATCATCCTTTTGCTTTAGTTCAAGAAACTCCATTTCCATGTTTTTTCGGAGAATACGAGGGAAGTGCTTATTGAAAAATAAGTTCTTGAACTCGTCCCATTCCATGGACTCAATTTCATCCCTTTGCCTTGTATTCTTAATAAGATTCCACCATTGATCAGCATCTCCTTCCAAACGATACACTACTAGGATGACTTTATCATGTTCATAACATTGAAGAACTGAAAATATATTTTCAGTAGTACTAATCCATTGTTCAGCAACTAATGGATCAGTAGACCCGATGAATGAAGGTGGACGCTACCTCACGAAGGATTCAACAGAATGTTCCTCCTTCCTTTGCTCGTTTGGAAGTCCTGCATGATTCATAGCTTGAGAAAGTTGTGTGAACATGGTTACAAGATTTTTCATTCCAGCTCCCATAACGTTTGGTTACTCAGGGGGACAATCATTGCACTGCCCTTTGAATTCCGCATTAACACGGTTCCTTCGGGTTCCAACCATTGACTAAAACCAAGAAGAATAGTGTGAGAAACACTACTTATAATAAGAAAAACCACATAATCAAGAATACAATTTCACACTTAAGGTCATATCCTAGGTCATTCATGGCCATTTCTAAAACACTAAGATTTTGTTATATGCTTAGACATATCCTTAGGGTTCTTACTAAGGCTTTCACATCCTAGTTTCCAATGGTTTACTATACCTTTCCTCTGATTCCAACTAGAATGACCCATACATTACATACATTTTTAATACTTCAAAATTGAATTACACTTATTACAACATATAACAAAACCAAGAAATGACCGTATAGGTATAGTGTCTTTAGAAACTGGGAAACATAAACAACTGGTTTATAAAGCATCTACACTGTCACCCATTTATTTTGTCATATCTATAGTCCCTTTTGGCATATCTTACTTAACAATCTTCTTCCTGTCCTGGGGAACGAAAACATACAAAAGGGTGAGCTCAAATGCTCAGTAAGGGTAAACAAAAGAAATATCAATCACATCATATTCATAAGAACATAAATTTTTCGAAATCTAAACCTGTAAAAGATATCATAATTTCATACCATGGGATAAATCATAGAAGTGAAATATAATCCCAATAATTATAACATAAAACATGAAACTTTTTGGCATATACACATAATCATATATAATCATTTCTTATTAGTCAAGACACATTTCAAATACTATCTTAGTGGACAAAGTCCATTTCTGAACCGCGTTCATTCCTCATTTCAGTCCACTTTCACTGAACCGGTTTAACCTGCCGTTCCACCCATGTCTATCTCATGAGATATAAAATCTTTACCCAATGCATTGGAGGGAGATATAGGTCCCACCCTTATCATAATGAAATCATACTTACTTGTTCCACAAAATAATAATACATCATTCATAATAACCCAACGAATAAAATGGGTTTCAAAAATATCATCCCATCATCACATAATCTATATAAAAGAAAAGGATATCATTTCATAATAGGAAAGGTGAATCCATGTAAATCATAGAGACATTATACTTGAAACATACACATATGAAAATAATTTCATCTTAGATGGAAAATGGTTTTGATAAAACACTTGAAATGATTTCTTGAGGAAAATATACTTTCTTCTTGAAAATCATTTTCTTTTCACAAAATGCCATGCAATTTTAAAAGGAAGAGATTTTGTATAAAATAGTCATGTAATCATTTGTAGAAAGCTTCATGAAAATAATTCATTATAAAACCGTAAAAATACTTTCAATCCGTATATGTTAAAAAAACATTCTTCTCGTACTTTTGCCGGAAAAGTCAAAAAAAGTACCTCATAACGTAAACAAAAGAATAATTCCTTACATACCATGTAGTAAAAGTCAAAATTGGGTAAAAATGACTTTTAACATACATGAAAACACTTTTATAAAACATGTACATGGATGATAGAAATAACCCCTCTAAATACTTAGGAATAAGCAATCTCGGATAAAAATGAGATTTGAAAAATTCTCCCTTACCTTAGGTCTGATTTGCTTCGTAAGTGTCTGAACCTCATGTATAATGATTTAAATAATGTTATTAACTTATTAATGAATCATAATTATTGTTTTGATATCATATATGGTCATATTCTTAGCTTCTTATTAGTAATATTTCATTATTACTTGTTATTCAGGTGTTTGTTACTATTTGTTCTTATGCGTGTTTTGTCGAATAAATACCTATAAATCTATTTAGGTTATAGATAACTCATTTCCAGAATGTTATTAGAGTACTATATATCATATTTATTCATTCAATTCATTTTTATAATAATTATGCAATGAAGATCATGTGGAACGAGTCACATCACATCGTGGAGACAGTATTCCGTACGTACGCACGAGCGATGATATTGTTCCCATGATCGTGGAATTGTATTGGAGTGTATGTATACTATTTCAGAATCAGTATAACTTTACAATAGTCATATATAGTTATTATTTACACCATTATACCCATCCAAGTAAGGTGTTGGGGGAAAATAGATTACACCACGGCGTGGAGACGATATTCCGTACGTACGCACGCGCGGTGATTTCGTTTTCCGTAGGATGGATAGATGGTGAAATAGGGTTCTTTCATAATTATAATAACATATAAGTATATGATTGATACTGATGTTATTACTTCATAATTAAACATCTAAAGAAGAAGATGTGGAAGAAGAAATAAAGATGAAAGAATCGGTAAGAGACATTACCTCTTCTTTGAAGCGCTTCTTTGAGACCTCCTTTTAGGGCACTAAAATTGGTCTTTGAAGAAGACCAGGACCTCTAGGATGTCTCTAGGGAAGTGTAGAGGATAAATTGGCAGGGTTTTTCCGATCTTTAAGGCTCAAAGTGGTGTGAGGAAGAGGGGGAGGAGGTGCCCTTTTATAAGGGTGGAGGGGGGCTCCTTTTGAAAAACTAAAAATAATATTTTATTATAAAGCAATGTTCATTTTTAAATATCTCCAAATTGATTTATTTCAATGCTAAGGTGGGTATGGGTTGAAATCCTCTCATAAAGTATAATTTAGTGAAGTTTAGGTTCCTATTTTAACCTTATCATTTATATTTAACTTTAATTTTGATAATTTTACTTTTACTGTGTCTTTATGTGTTCTTACAATATAAGGTTGATAAACTTAATATAACAAGCCAAACGAACCGCAAGTTGTTTATAATTAATATATATAACCTTATCTAAGTCATTTTTCCGAACCTTATATTTTTAGGAATAAAATAACAATTAATAATATAATATTTTTTTAAAAAACTATTTTATGTCAATTTTGACACTATTTAGTAATTGGTTTTTTGGAAAATCATAACAAAATGATTAGTTCAAAATAAAATAATTATATCGATACTAACATGTCCTATTAACCTAGAAAATTATTTTAATTCATAAAAAGTCTTAAATTACATTTATTTGGGCATTTATAACATCAATTATGTCAATATTTCATTAATAAGATAATTACTGCATCATCTTTGTGTCATAAATAAAATAAATTATATAATGTGTAAAAATTACAAATAAAATACCATTATGTAGGAAATATTTTTATATTTCTAATGAATATTTATAGTTGAATTTATCATATGTATAACCATATATTAAAAATTATTTACTTATTAAACTTTGATTTTATCTATTCTAACCCTTCTTTAAATAAATTAATAATAAATGTCCTACTCTAATCCAAGTGGGCCTAAATGGTCATATTTTATTTCTGAGGTTGTATTTGGTCGAATATAACTTATCCAATAGAATTAGGACTTGTGGTAGGGTAATATTAATATCATTTTTACCCTTAATTACCCTATTTTCTTTTAACCGTGGCAAATAAAAGTAAAAAAGTTATTATTCACCAAAAATTATTTTAATCTCATTGAACCACATTTTACTTACTAACATCAACCGTGTCTCTCGGATTTTTGAAATTCCACTCACAGAAGCGGTAAAATTATGTTTTATGTAAATTTTCAAATTCTCCTAGGAGGTGGGTAAAAGACGGTGAAAAGTTCAATAAAATATTTATATATCTAAAATTATTATAAAATGACTCCAATGAATTGAATTGAACTTATATAGGTATTATGTATCAATTTTGACCTGAAATAAATTTAAATAAAATAAATAATTATTTAAATAAAAATTCGGTTTTTAAATAGTAACCTAGTGTTTTCACTATTCATCAAAAATTGAAAGTTTCCAGAAAAATACCAATATTTCATCCTAGGCTAATTTTGATATTCCAAATCCAAAAATGAAGTCCGTTTTGAAAAATAAAATTTACAAAATTTCAAAAAGTGGTTATTACTATTCATAATGGCTAGTTTTAATAATATTTTAATAGCATATCATTGTTTAGTGAAACTCGATATTGCGTACGATGCAAGCTATAAAGGAAGGTTGCGATTGCGTGTAAAGCAAGCCAAGCTAGTGTTTTGTGTAGTGATAGATTCTTTTGATGATTTAAATAACAAAAAAAACAAAATATTTCTCATAAAAGTCTCGGGTGTTACACATTCTTTGTAAAGTGTGAATGAATCACGTCACTTCACAGAGCGGTAGTCTGTTGTATAGTCGTTCGATGTTATCATATTTCAAAAAATTTAAATTATGAATTTATGTGTGTAAAAATAATTCATGAACTATAATAAAACAAAAAATATCTTATATACATAATAAATACATCATTATTTCTTACTAAGAGATAGTGTAATGAAAAATGACTGACATCAAATCGCGATGTGATAACCCGCCGTACACAAGAATGATGATTTCATAACACATTGGATGGAAGTGTAGACAGATTCAGTTAATAAAATTAACATAAAAAATCTTAGTAAATTTAAGATACTGCTTTCATTATATTATAATTCATTTGTAAGAATTAATGCAGTTAATAGAAGAAACAAAACAAAAACACTCATTGATGAACGTTACCTCTTCTTTAGGTCTCATCCTTAAGATTTTCCCAAAATAACACATTGGTTGTATTCTTATAAAAAATATGGGTTCTGTTATGAGTTGTGTTAATTAGGTATAGTATTTCTGTAGGTCTCGTAAAAAAGGATTGTATGGTGTGAATTGGGGTGGAGAAAGGGTGGCATTCTATAAGTGATGTTGGTGGAATAGTTATAAAATTTTTAAATAGAGAATTACACAACAATTTTTTCAATGTCACAAGAATCCAATAATATATCATAACTTATAATATAAGGTATAAGTTCATAATATATCATTAAATGTGTTTTGGAGGAATTTTGTTTTATTTTTAACATTTATCATTTTTATTCTTCAATAAAAACTTTATTACCTTGACCGGGGTAAATATATTCCATAATTTTTAATATTCATTTTGGTAAAAAATCAATTTTAACATATTAGATAATATAAATTATTATGAATTCAAATCATATTCTCTTCAAATATATGACAAAATTTAATTTAAAAGCAGTCCCGCAGATGTAATGAGAATGTAGGTTTTTAATGACAAAAAATTGAAAGTGTTGAAAAGTTTTTATATCAAAATTATATATGAAAATACATAAAATGACCTAAATTTGATTAATGTATTTATAATTGAACTATTTTTACTTTAATACCAATTTCAATAATAAAATCACTTTACAAATAAATTAAATGAAAAGTAATTTCTTAATTAATCATGAGTATTTTTTCATTATTCATTAAATAAAGGAACATTTAAGAAAAATTGAAAAAATTCTCCACAATTAGTTTTTTACTATATTGTTTAAAAATGTATTTAATTTTATAAAATTAGTTTTATAAAAGTTTCAAATGATCATTTAATTAATGTTCCATGAATAGAAAAAAAACATTTTTTAAAATACTTTATTTTTGAAACAAATAAACAGCATACCATAAATTAAGTAAATTTTTAATAATATGATTCCTTTATGTAAAAATATTATAATTAAAATTTAATATTTCTTTATTACAATTAATATTTCTATGTATAACATATAGGTTATAACCTTGTCTTTTAAAAGACTATATTAATAATATGTCAATGTTTTTTTAAAACACATTGTCATGTGTAACGAAAGATAACCCAGTGTTTTGTGTATAATAAGAATATCATGGTGTTGAATTTAAATCAATATTAACATTGTGTAGTGTGTAATAAAGTATATAAAATAAATTTATATAATTCATGAAAAAAATTCATAAAAACTAAAGGTGTTTCATTCTACCCCCTTAATTTGAATTTTTCCCTCAAAATTATTCACATTAATGACTTGAAATTGTTTTACCTCTTACTCAACAGATAATAGAGTTTATACATAGCTTCCTCATACTATTTGTTTCAACACAAATCATTAACCCACATATTGGTCTTGTTTCATAGTAATTTCCTTGAATGATCCCAAGTCTCAACCTATTTTTCCTCATTTGAATGATCATGCTACAACGGTATGATCTCTGAGTACATGAAATTTGAATCGTAAGACATATACATCCATAGGTGATATAGGTGGAATACATCATGGAAATATGTGTGGTTTGGTGGAATCATCAACTGATAGGCTACCATCCCAATACGATCATGACTTGCAAATGGTCTGATATATCATGGGATCAATTTCCCAGTCTTCCCATATATCATAACCTTATTCTATAGTGAAAATATTAAAACACCAGCTCACCAACATCAAATTATAGATCTCATCAGTTTTTATCAAGGTAAATATTTTGTAATCTCTGAGCTATCATTATGTTTTTTTTTTGAATTCCATTATCCTCCCCTTCCAATTAATCAGATATATCATGTCCCAATTTTTGTATTTATTCAAGATCATTCCATCATGATTTAGATCTACATATATTTCCTTAAATTTATTATTAAGGATCCATCTGAATTCTTTAGTGAATTTTTTTAGAAAACTTAACTTGACAATGACGTTGATCCCAACCACCTTCGAAATCCCATGAAATATATCATAGCATATTAAATAGTGTTTGAATTTTTCTTTTTGAATAACCATCCATCTAAGGATTATACAATGTTCTATAACTAAAATCTATATGAAGTGTTTGCTGAATAAATTCCTTAAACATTGAGATAACTCGTAGATCCTGATCATAAACAAATTAATGTTGAACTCCAAAAAACCTTACCACTTATTTAATGTATATCCCCGAAATATGATCCGAAGATAATTATTCATTGTATTGATGATGTTTGTTGACGTTATATGGTAATCATCTGAATCCTATATAACATTAGTCCATGTATATTATTTATGGAGTCTAAAAAATACACGATGATGTCTTCCAATTTCCATTCTGTTATGCATAATGGATGTGACATCCCCTGTTACTATTTTCTCTCATCATTAACTTGCTGACATACATAACCCTGAAATAAACACACTGTGATAGATCCCTACATTCTATCCTAATAGAAATACTATTTGAAATCTCAATACATATTCATACATCCCCTATGAATTGAGAAATAAAATCTATCATTATTCAATAACATCAAATTCAAATATAGTATGGATGAAACACATATGTGGTTAATTAAAGATATTATACAATCATGATACTGGTAAAACTCTTGAATATTTGTAACCATCTTTTATAGATCCAAATCATTCTTCTGAACCTCTTTAATCTACAGTGGGATAGATGATCTTACATTCTATTAGGGAAGATAAGATTTTACCCCTTCTATAAATATTTCCATCTCCATCATTTGAAAATTTATAAATATTAGAACTTTTTTATTCCTCAACATGGATAGAAAATGATAATAGTTTTGATACAAATAATAAGACACCTTTTTCACATTCCTAGGGTAATTATGAATTAAGATGTCATACTGTTTAATAATATTTCACCATATTCTTTGGCACATATTCAACTCATTATTTCTGAATATGAACATTAAACATTTATATTTAGTATATATATCATCCTTTTCTCCATAAATATAATGCATCTATGTCTATAATTAAACAATTTCCATAACTTAGTATAAATCATGAGTTGTGTAATTTTATTATGAATCGTCAATTGTTGTGAGGTATAATCTATAACCATTTTATTATTAATAACAAAACATCCCAAACCATATTGGATACAATAATATATATTACGAAACCATCTCAACTACATGTTAATTTATTCATATGTGTACTAAATAATCATCTCTTTAGGTTCATAAAAGTTTCCAAACATTCAAATATCCATAGTATCTTGGATCCCTTCTAATTTAAAATAGTTAGATTGTTCGATGGTCATGAAATTTTTTCATCAAACTATCAATATTATATAGTTAATGTAACACCCCGACTCCAGTTACCCAGAGTCGTTGCATTAATTACATAACATTGGCATGATCACAAGAAAGATCAAATCTCGAAAGACCGATTGGTTTAGTAGCCTTGGAAACACTAGATATATTCATAAGTTTTACATTACATCATAAAATGAAAAACTAATACAACAACATAATGTTTCCACAATACACGCACTATTATCCCCTCATAATATCCCTGCAGGTCATTCATAACTTACTTCTTCACATCCTGGGAAAAATAAAACATAGAAAAGGGGTGAGCTCAAATGCCCAGTAAGGATAACAATATAGCGGAACATTCAAAAAAATCATAAACATTTAAGGCAATTCATTACTAAAAAAAGCCATTTAAACTTGAACTTCAACATAGTATGGCAAAAGTAAAATGAAATAATGCCATTTACTTATTCACATGGATATTCTACTAATCGAATAATCACATGCAAAAATCAAAAACCACTTTCATAATGTTGGAATGCATAATGCCAGACAATCATAACCACATAGTCAAGGCCTCGTGCCAAGACTACAAATAAGATTTTTCCAAGGCCTTGTGCCAAGACACTAGTTTGTCTCATGAGACCTACCGATGCATCGAGGAGCTATAGCGGGCTCCACCCGTCACATATTAAGTCCAATGCATTCCCATATGAAAAGGTTTAAACAGAACATAAGCATTCGTATTAAAACTATCATACGAAATGTCAATACTTCCACCATAAACCATGAATGGTATATAAAGAAATAGCACATCCACAGTCAAACATATCACAAAACCTTCAATACAATATAAAAGTTTTGTATCATAATATATCATCCTCAAATAAGCGTAAAATCCATTAAAGGATGTTGACATAGATGAAATCAAAACTCTTTTTAAAGAAATATCTCTTTCTATTTTGAAATCATTTAAGAGACATATATTTATAAAATAAAACATTTTCTTTGAAAATATTCTTATAATCTTGTAAGGGAAGCTTTGAAGATTTTATAACGGCGGAAAATAACCGCACCCGCCGTATAAGTTAAAAAAACATTCTTATCTTAATTCTGTCGAAAAGGTTAAAAAGCACCTTGTTTGGAAAACGAAGGAGAGATTCCTTATATAAAAAGTAAAAAAAGGGTATAAATGACTTTAACCCATATTCTTGTAAATAATTTTTTTAAATACATTTTGATGAAACATGGATGTGGATGATAACAAGGTCCCAGTAGATAATTATGTATAAAAAACCTTGGATAATGAAGAGGTTGTGAAGTAAACCCTTACCTTGTACTTTTCCTTGGTTGGGGTAGGTTAACCTCCTTTATAATGGTGAAATAATTGTTATTAAATTATAAAATAATCATATACATTATTATGATATCATATATGATCTTTTAATATTGATTTGATAATAATATCTTAGTATTATCGTTGTTTCGGGTGTGAACTTACTTGTTTTCTTTTGTATGTTCTATTACGTAAGACATGTTTGTAAAGGATAGGTTGTATATTATTCATATCCAAAATGATATAAAGTCTTTAAACATCATTTTTAAATCATCAAATGATAATTATACTTGAATGGATATGATGGAGAATGAATCTCCTCGCATTCGTGGAGATGGTAGTCCGTACGTACGCACGAACACTACTTCCATTTAATTTTTATTTTAAAATAATCGAATCCAAATGATACATAGGTATATTACTATTCTAGTATAATATAATATTTTATATATGTTACTTAAGTTCATTAACACCATCCTTTATACGTTCCATTTGTGGTATCAACGAGTCATATCATTTTAAGGGGGCGGTAGTCCGCACTTCCTCAAATGAAATTATCATATGTATATACAACATGAAACGGATAATGTTATAAAATAAAATGGAATTACAGAATACATATCATTAATATCATATTTAATTACAGTTCCATCATAATGGCCACCATGAGAGGCGGTAAGATGTATTTGAACAATCATCGTTTCGTGAGGCGTTAGTTTGCCATCCACAGAAACATTATGTTCATCATCCATTAGATGGAGTTGTGTGTATGTGTAGTTTGAATCCTTCTTATAACAACATCTTAGTATTTTTTGGATACTGGTGTTGTTACAAAAGAAAGGAAATAAAAAGTTTTTGGGGGTTGGAGAAGCAAAATAAATGAAAATAATTTAAGAGAAATCGTTACCTTTAATTTAGGTAACTCACTTTGGTTGGAACCAAAGGACTTCTTGAAATGATTTCTGCCTAAGGGGAAGTTTCAAGGAGGAGGAGAGGGATGTGGGGAGATTATTTGGGCAGGGTTTGGATGAGCCAAGTGGCTTGAGAGGTGTGAGGAATGAGTAGAAGTGGTCTCCTTTTATAAGGGAGAGGAGGGGCTCTTTAGGAAAGAGTGAAAGTATTACTTTATAATATAAATATATTCGGTTTATAATGGTCCAAAAATCATTGAGGTCGAAGATAAGATGACTGATATTCTAAATAACATCAACCAATAAGAATTGGACAGGTTTTATATAATATTTTAATCATTATAATCTTATTTATTTAAATGATTTATTAATGAGGTAAACATTGCGTCATTATTGTGTCATTAATAATTTAAATTATATGATGTCTAAAAATTATAAATAAAATATCATTATGTAGGAAATCTTTTTAGATTTCTAATTAATATTTATAATCAAAAATCTAACATGTATAACCCTATGTAAAAATTGTTCTTCAAAAAGATATAAGCTTATGCCATTTTTATTTTTATTTTAACTTTATTAATATAATGTGTCCCTACCACATACAAGTTGCTCCAAGGGGTCCCCAAATCGACCCAAGGATTCCCATGGTCGGTTATGTGTCCACCAATAAGGTTAGGACACGTTTTAGGGTAATTTTGTATTATTTTAATATAATTTTTTTACCCTTATTTACCGGATTTACCCTTTAACCATGGTAAATAAAATATTTACCGCAGTAATTATTCAAAATGTCTAAAAATAAAAGTTACCTATTTACACAATTTGAACATCCTGATTCCAAATATGGAATCCATTTTCCTAAATTCAAAACACAGAAGTGGCAGAAATTAATTTAAAATTAATTCCCGTTCTTAAAATAAAAAGCGTGTTTTTAAGAGATAATAACTATCAAAAGATTGACATTTGTTTATGTTCGGTTTAATTGTAAAATTATGTCCAATGACCAAAATTATATTAAATGGTAAAAATATATTCTAAATATACTTTAAAACCACTCAAATTCATAATTTATCAATATTAATTATTTTGATTAAAAAAGTTGATTATAATTAAGATTTAGTAATTTTCACTATTCATCAAAATATAAAAGTTATCCGAAAAGTACCAAAATTTCACCCTAGGCTAATTTCAATATTCCGAATTCAAAAATGAAGTCCATTTTGAAATATAAAATATATATGATTTCAAAAATTAGGTATTACTATTCACAACGGCTAGTTTAATTAGTTGTGGTGTGTGTTAGAACTCGAGGTTGCGTACAACACACACTATTGCATTATTCGAAGGGAAACGTACCATGGAAGCTTGGGGTGTTACATTCTACCCTCCTTCAAATAATTGCGTCCTCACAATTTCTAGGGTATTACTGCATAAAAAGACTCGGGTGGTTCTTCATCATAAGTTCCTCGGGTTCCCACGTTGCCTCTTCCATCTTATGATTTCTCCACAAAACTTTTACCAGACATGTCGTCCGATTTCTCAGTACTTGTTCTCTTGTATCAAGAATCCTGACAGGCTGTTCACAATAAGACAGATCGGGTTCCAGTTCTAATTCCTCATAGATGAGTACATGCGTTGGGTCAGGCATGTATTTTCTCAACAGAGATACGTGGAACACATCGTGAATTTTGGAGAGACTTGGCGGCATTGCCAATCGGTAAGCTACAGCCCCAATTCGTTCTAGAATTTCGAAAGGTCCGATGTACCTAGGACTCAATTTACCATTCTTACCAAAACGTATGACTCCCTTCCACGGAGATACCTTCAGGAAAACATGATCACCGACTTGAAATTCCAAATCCTTCCTTCGATTATCGGCATAGACCTTCTGCCTACTTGGAGCTACTTTGATGTGATTTTGGATTTCCTTCACCTTTTCCACCGTTTCCTCCACCAGTTCTGGGCCTAGAAGTTTTCTTTCACCAACCTCATCCCAACAGGTTGGTGTACGACATCTCTTTCCGTATAATTCTTCATATGGTGCCATATGAATACTCGAATGGAAGCTATTGTTATAGGAAAATTCTACCAGTGGTAAATATTGATCCCACATACCCTGAAAGTCAAGTGATCAAGATCTCAACATGTCTTCTAAGGTCTGAATAGTCCGTTCTGATTGTCCATCTGTCTGAGGGTGGTAAGCAGTGCTCAAATGAAGTTCAGTATCCAGAGATTTCTGAAGACTTTTCCAAAATCTTGAAGTAAAATGGGGATCACGATCAGAAACAATTGATAAGGGTACTCCATGAAGTCCCACAAATTCATTAATATATAGTCTTGCTAGACGTTCCAGGGGTAGATCTTCTCTTATAGGAAGAAAATGTGCTGACTTGGTAAGACGATCAACAATAACCCATATTGCATCATTCCTTCTAGGAGTCTTTGGTAGCCCCATGACAAAGTCCATCGTAATATTGTCCCATTTCCACTCCGGTATGGGAAGAGGTTGCATGACTCCTCCAGGCTGTTGCCTTCTAGATTTCACTTGTTGAAAAACCATACATCTTGACACAAAATCTGCAATCTCCCTCTTCATGTTGTCCCACCAAAAATGTTCCTTCAAATCTCTATACATTTTGGTGCTCCCAGGGTGTATAGTGAAATTGGAACTATGAGCATCATCCAGCAATTCCCTTTTCAGATCAGGTAAATAGGGAACACAAAGTCTCTTCCCGAATTTCAAAATTCCATCTTCATACACAAAGTCTCTCAATCTCCCATCACTCACAGCATTAATCTTCTTCTGAAATTCTTCATCATCGGTCTGAGAACTCTTAATCCTTTCTAGTAAAGATGGTTTGGCAACCATTTGAAAAAGCATTGATGTTTCACCTTCCCTGGTTATTCCCATGTACATCATCACTAGATCCATGATAATTGGATCCCTTTCAATTCTCATCATGTTCAAAACTCCATGGTCTTTTCTGCTCAAAGCATCTGCCACCTTGTTTGCTTTCCTCGGGTGGTAGTGTATCGTGCAATCATAATCCTTGAGTAATTCAAGCCATCTCCTTTGCCTCATGTTGAGTTCTTTTTGTGAGAAAATATACTTCAAACTCTTGTGATCAGTATAAATCTCACATTTTTCACCATAGAGGTAGTGCCTCCATATCTTCAAAGAAAAGATCACAGCTGCTAACTCGAGATCATGAGTATGATAGTTTTGTTCATGAATTTTCAACTGTCGTGATTCATAGGCAATAACTCTATCATTCTGCATAAGGACACAACCATGTCCTTTATTCGATGCATCACTATAAATAACGAACCCATCATTCCCCGATGGTAGAGTCAATATAGGAGCATTGACTAATCTTTTCATCAGTTCTTCAAAACATTCTTCACACTCTTTTGTCTAAACAAATTTATCCCCTTTACATGTGAGCTTTGTTAATGGGTTAGCCAATCGGGAAAAATTCTGGACGAAACGTCGATAATAACCTGCCAAACCAATAAAACTACGTACCTCAGTTATACTCGTAGGTTCTGGCCATTCTTGGATTGCCTTGGTCTTCGAAGGATCAACAGAGATTCCATCTTTAGAGACAATATGGCCAAGAAAAGAAATATCCTGAAGCCAGAATTCACACTTTCTAAACTTCCCATATAATTCATGCCTCCTCAGAGTCTTCAAGATAATGCGCAAGTGATTTTCATGATCTTCGTAGGTTTTGTAGTATACCAAGATATCATCAATAAATACCACCACAAATTCATCGAGATACTCCTTGACAACTCTTTTCATCAGATCCATGAATACAGATGGTTCATTAGTCAATCCAAACGGCATTACGGTAAACTCGTAATTCTCGTACCTGGTTCGAAATGCTGTCTTTGGAATGTCTTCCTTCTTCACACACAACTGATGGTATCCAGATCGAAGGTCAATCTTTGAAAAGTATTGAGCTCCATGCAGTTGGTCAAATAAATCATCAATGCGAGGTAGGGGATACTTGTTCTTTATCGTTATAGCATTGATCTCCCTGTAGTCGATACATAACCTCATAGATCCATCTTTCTTTTTAACAAAAAGAACAGGGGCTTCCCATGGAGAAACACTAGGGCGAATAAATCCCTTATTACTCAATTCCCTTTGTTGTTTCTTTAGTTCGACTAATTCTACACTGTACATTCTATAAGGGGTCTTCGATATAGGCCTTGATCCAGGAATCAAATCAATGGAAAACTCAACTTCTCGTTCTGGAGGATGTCCAAGTAAATCTTCCGGAAATACATCTACAAATTCTTTCACAACAGGTACATCCTCTATTTGAACATTCCTTTCCTCACCGATAGTTATTTCAATCTCTTCCCGCATTTACCACAGGATGGATATTCAACCTTTCCCTTATTCCCCTTATTTCCATTCTCAGATTGATCAGCATGCCTCTTCTTCTCTTGCTTTGCTTTAAAGTCATAAGACTTAGAGAATTCATTTTTGGTCTTGATAGCACATGAGACAATGTCTTCGTACAACGAAAAGGATTGTGAGACTAATGCTCGACGAAGAAATGGATTTAACCCATCAAAGAAACGATCAATCTTACTTCTTGGGTTACGTATATAATCACCAGCGTACCTTGCTAACCATGTAAAGTTAGCCTCATACTTTTTGACATTCTCATCCTCCTTCTGTCTCAAACTTAGAAATTTCCTTTCCATATCTGCTCGATGGTCGCCAGGAAAGTATTTTTCTAAAAAAAGATCTTTGAACTCCCTCCATTCCATATTTGAAACTTAATCATCTTCCTTCATGTTTTGAATCAATGACCACCATTGATCAGAATCTCCAGTGAGGAGGTAAACTGCCATGATAACTTTTTCCCTTTCACTGCTTCCCAAAGCCTGAAATATTTTCTCTAGGGAATTTATCCATTGCTCAGCTACTAAGGGATTTGTACTCCCATTGAACGTTGGTGGTTGTTGCCTCATGAATCGATCTAACATTGATCCTCCACGCTGCGGATCAGGGTGCTCCATACGAGTAAGGTTATTATTCATAACCTGAGTAAGTTGTCCCAGTATGGTGATTAGCTGATCGGCTCCAGTTGCATCACCAGCTCCACTATAATTATCTTGAGCAGGAGGGCAATCCCTATATGGAGTGCGTGCATTGATACGGTTTCCATTTCTTCCACTAGGCGCCATTTCTAAACAAATGCATAAACTAGATCAGTTTATGAATCAAAATACATAATCCCATACTTATAAAACACTCAACATAAATTGAACTATTTATGGATATAATCCATAATCATAAAAATGTTTTCTTTGAGGAATTATATACTCATAAACCCTTCATAATGATTTTTAAAGAAAATGAGAGTTATCCTAAGCATATCCCCTGGGAGTGTCGTAACCAAGAGTGCAGCAAGGCCCGTTGTCGTGCACCAATTCCCGTTCGAGTCTAGTTCAAAGCGGTGTTTTCGGGTTTTACCCCTAGGTACATCTGTGCCAGAGCCGCCTCTACCTTCTCGTATCCAGAAAGGGATGTATTGCTCGGAAAACTCACAAAATCTCTACAATAGCAAAATTCTAGGAAGTTCTTCTATACTAATCCTCAAAGTTCATCTTAGGATTACGTGCTCTAATCAGAGTTTATCTAAATCTATCTTCCAAGGTTTGTACTAAACTTCGTCTGATACCAATTGTAACGCCCCGACCCCTGTTACCCAGAGTCGGTGCATTAATTAAATAACATTGGCATGATCACAAGAAAGATCAAATCTCTAAAGACCGATTGGTTTAGTAGCCTTGGAAACACTAGATATATTCATAAGTTTTACATTACATCATAAAATGAAAAACTAATACAACAACATAATGTTTCCACAATCCACACTATTATACCCTCATAATATCCCTGCACGTCATTCATAACTTACTTCTTCACATCCTGGGAAAAATAAAACATAGAAAAGGGGTGAGATCAAATTCCCAGTAAGGATAACAATATAGCGGAACATTCAAAATAAGCATAAACATTTAAGGCAATGCATTACTAAAACAAAAGCCTTTTAAACTTGAACTTCAACATAGTATGGCAAAAGTAAAATGAAATAATGCCATTTACTTATTCACATGGATATTCTACTAATCGAATAATCACATGCAAAAATCAAAAACCACTTTCATAATGTTGGAATGCATAATGCCAGACTATCATAACCACATAGTCAAGGCCTCGTGCTAAGACTACAAATAAGATTTTGCCAAGGCCTTGTGCCAAGACACTAGTTTGTCTCATGAGACCTGCCGATGCATCGAGGAGCTATAGCGGGCTCCACCCGTCACATATTAAGTCCAATGAATTCCCATATGAAAAGGTTTAAACATAACATAAACATTCGTATTAAAACTATCATACTAAATGTCAATACTTTCACCATAAACCATGAATGGTATATAAAAAAATAGCACATCCACTGTCAAACATATCACAAAACCTTCAATACAATATAAAAGTTTTGTATCATAATATATCATCCTAAAATAAGCGTAAAATCCATTAAAGGATGTTGACATAGATGAAATAAAAACTCTTTTTAAAGAAATATCTCTTTCTATTTTGAAATCATTTAAGAGACATATATTTATAAAATAAAACATTTTCTTTGAAAATATTCTTATAATCTTGTAAGGTAATCTTTGACGATTTTATAACGGCGGAAAATAACCGCACCCGCCGTATAAGTTAAAAAAACAATCTTATCTTAATTCTGTCAAAAAGGTTAAAAAGCACCCTGTTTGGAAAACGACGGAGAGATTCCTCATATAAAAAGTCAAAAAAGGGTATAAATGACTTTAACCCATATTCTTGTAAATTTTTTTTGAAATAAATTTTGAAGAAACATGGATGTGGATTATAACAAGGTCCCAGTAGGTAATTATGTATAAACAACCTTGGATAATGAAGAGGTTGTGAAGTAAACCCTTACCTTGTACTTTTCCTTGGTTGGGGTAGGTTAACCTCCTGTATAATGGTGAAATAATTGTTATTAAATTATAAAATAATCATATACATTATTATGATATAATATATGATCTTTTAATACTGATTTGATAATAATATCTTAGTATTATCGTTGTTTCGGGTGTGAACTTACTTGTTTTCTTTTGTATGTTTTGTTACGTAAGACATGTTTGTAAAGGATAGGTTGTATATTATTCATATCAAAAATGATATCAAGTCTTTAAACATCATTTTTAAATCATCAAATGATAATTATACTTGAATGGATATGATGGAGAATGAATCTCATCGCATTCGTGGAGACGGTAGTCCGTACGTACGCACGAACGCTACTTCCATTTAATTTTTATTTTAAAAGAATTGAATCCAAATGATACATAGGTATATTAATATTCCAGTATAATATAATATTTTATATATGTTACTTAAGTTCATTAACACCATCCTTTATACGTTCCATGTGTGGTATCAACGAGTCATATCATTTTAAGGGGGCAGTAGTCCGCACTTCCTCAAATGAAATTATCGTACGTATATACAACATGAAACGAATAATGGTATGAAATAAAATGGAATTACAGAATATATATCATTAATATCATATTTAATTACAGTGCCATCATAATGGCCACCATAAGAGGTGGTAAGATGTATTTGAACAATCATCGTTTCGTGAGGCGTTAGTTTTCCATCCACAGAAACATTATGTTCATCATCCATTAGATGGAGTTGTGTGTATGTGTAGTTTGAATCCTTCTTATAACAACATCCTAGTATTTTTTGGATACTGGTGTTGTTACAAAAGAAAGGAAATAAAAAGATTTTGTGGGTTGGAGAAGCAAAATAAATGAAAATAATTTAAGATAAAATCGTTACCTTTAATTTAGGTAACTCACTTTGGTTGGAACCAAAGGACTTCTTGAAATGCTTTCTGCCTAAGGGGAAGCTTCAAGGAGGAGGAGAGGGATGTGGGGAGCTTATTTGGGCAGGGTTTGGACGATCCAAGTGGCTTGAGAGGTGTGAGGAATGAGTAGAAGTGCTCTCCTTTTATAAGGGAGAGGAGGGGCTCTTTAGGAAAGAGTGAAAGTATTACTTTATAATATACTTATATTCGGTTTATAATGGTCCAAAAATCATTGAGGTCGAATATAAGATGACTCATATTCTAAATAACATCAACCAATAAGAATTGGACAGGTTTTAGATAATATTTTATCATTATAATCTTATTTATTTAAATGATTTATTAATGAGGTAAACATTGCATCATTATTGTGTCATTAATAATTTAAATTATTTGATGTATAAAAATTATAAATAAAATATAATTATGTAGGAAGCCTTTTTAGCTTTCTAATGAATATTTATAATCGAAAATCCAACATGTATAACCCTATGTAAAAATTGTTCTTCTAAAAGATGTAAGCTTATGCCATTTTTATTTTTATTTTAACTTTATTAATATAATGTGTCCCTACCACATACAAGTGGCTCCAATGGGTCCCAAAATCGACACAAGGATGCCCATGGTCGGGTATGTGTCCACCAATAAGGTTAGGACACGTTTTAGGTTAATTTTGTATTATTATAATATTATTGTTTTAACCCTTATTTACCGGATTTACCCATTAACCATGGTAAATAAAATATTTACCGCAGTAATTATTCAAAATGTCTAAAAATAAAAGTTACCTATTTACACAATTTGAACATCCTGATTCAAAATATATAATCCATTTTCCAAAATTCAAAACACAGAAGTGGCAGAAATTAATTTAAAATTAATTCCCGTTGTTAAAATAAAAGACGTGTTTTTAAGAGATAATAACTATCAAAAGATTGACATTTGTTTATGTTCGGTTTAATTGTAAAATTATGTCCAATGACCAATATTATATTAAATGGTAAAAATATATTCTAAATATACTTTAAAACCACTCAAATTCATAATTTATCAATATTAATTATTTTTATTAAAAAAGATGATTTTAATTAAAATTTAGTAATTTTCACTATTCATCAAAATATAAAAGTTATCCGAAAAGTACCAAAATTTCACCCTAGGATAATTTCAATATTCCGAATCCAAAAATGAATTCCATTTTGAAATATAAAATATATATGATTTCAAAATGTAGGTATTACTATTCACAACGGCTAGTTTAATTAGTTGTGGTGTGTGTTGGAACTCGAGGTTGCGTACAACACACGCTATCACATTATTCGAAGGGAAACGTACCGTGGAAGCTTGGGGTGTTACAGTTAAACACCAAAAACTATGTATCACATTCAATTTGGTTGTATCGGGACAAATTTCAATTTTCTCTATAAATGATGGATCTATTGGAAGAGCCTCTATTGAGATTATATAACCCAATAATGATACATTTTAAAAAAATCAATATTTATAGAATTTAATTATATTTTCTCTATCCTTTAGATATTTAGTACAATTATATAGTTGTACTTACACTCATACATCCCCATATAATAGATAATAATATAATATATAAATACTATCAAAAACTAATCAAGGTATGTTATACAGGGTCTATTAACTAAATCCATGATTATAGTAGAGTAATTAGTAACACTGAAGGGAATTCCTATATATTAATATTTTCCATGTGTTTTATGGAATGTTGTCCCTTGTATATGATCATTATACACCCTTAAATGATGATATCCATAATCATGGTCAATATTAGAAATGTATTTAGCTCCGTACATTTTATCAAGTAGGTTATAAAATTTGGCACATGAGACTTGTCATTATCCTAATATTGTTCAACTAATATTTTAAATTCATTGTAGCATCAATCCATTAATATTTAAAAAAAATCACACAGGCGCCATATGGTGACACACTTGTTCAAACAAATCCCTTTTCAAATATATCATAGATCTTATTAATTTATTACTACAACATAATCAAGGAAATTCTATATGGATCGATTGAAATTTGTTTTCCACTAGTTATGAATTCAATTGAAAACAACATTTCATATTATGTGGATTGAATCTAAAACACATTTAGAAAGGGGTCAACATATTCCTTCACCATAGATATATAATAAACATCACGTTTTTCACCAACTATTTCATATATACACCCATTTTGAATATTAATTGATACCCATATAGTCGATGTGATCTCTATCAGATTCTCGTACTTATCATCACATGGACAATCAAACATTGGTTTTTTAAACTATATATAAATAATTAACATCCTTGATAATTTATGTTTGATTTATTTAGATTATAAATTCCATGCATGTGATGACCTCAAATTTAACCAGTAGAAGAACAACATGATTTATATGAAGCACATTCTAACCAATGCCAAATGGAGAGGAATCATATACTAGAGATACTATCATCATAACCTTAGTGGATTTAATAATAATATATTTAAGAATAAGTTTGGAATCATAATACCCTTATAAAATTCATTCCATTATGAAATAATATGTATATCCTAAGTAATATAAGAAATTAGTAGTTCTATAGTGGATGGATGGTGTACCGTTCACCATGTAATTATAACACCCCTCATTAAAAACAATGTTAACTTGAAATTTATTTTATTTAACTAAGTAGAATAGGATACTCACACTGATCATCACTGTTAATCAATTGACTTGAGAAGTATTTAACATAGTTCCCATACTCATAGAATTTGAAAAAAAATCGAGTGTGGGTGGTACATTTCTATAATGATTTATTCAATTCGGCTCAATAGGAAATTTATTCTAATAACTTCATAAATTAATTTATGGATGAAATTTCCTTCCATAATAAAAATTTACTTGTCCTATGAATAAAATTACCTTCATGTAATGTGCCACACATTGAAAATAATGTAATTTTCATCTTCTTTTCTCAATGGGGTTATGATTTTCCATTGAACACAATCATCATTTTCTTATAAAAACCATAATATTTATATGTATCACTATCTTAAATTTCCACATTGATGGAACATAGAACAATATATTTACATATAAAAACGTATCATGAGGCTAATTCCCTATTGAATCTTATTTTTAAGCCTCTAAATAACCAATTTACCTAAAATTTAGGTATGATTATAATGATGGAATCATAACACACAATTATTGTAAAATTGTATCATAAGTACAAATGGATTCATCATCATTTTTTTCTTTAACTAAGGAACTCCTTTTAAATAATCATGTCAATAAAAAATGTAATGTACTTATTGAAAACTGTTTTTCTAAAACTCATCCCATTCATTGTATAAATCTCCTCTCTTTTCATCGTATTTTTTATAAGATTAGACCATAAATCAACATCACCATCCATATGGTAAAAAAATAGATATTTTCATGTTCTTAACACCACATAAGAGAAAATATATTTTCATTACTACTAATCCATTTCCAATCAATTAGTAGAACATCAATTTTACTAAAGGATGTTGGTTCTTTCATCATAATGGAATCGGTCAAATGATGTTCCCTAGATTTGTATTTTGGATTTACAACACTATTCAAGGAATGAAAAATTTGTTTGAAAATTTCAATGATATTTTTCTTTCCATCCACCATAACATTGGGATTATCAAAAGTAAAATCTATGTATTTTCCTTCATAGTCATCATTAACACGGTTTCATCTGGTCCAAGGCATATTTTAAAACCCAAAATCCCATAGCTTAAGAAATAATAATCATATTGAGGATCTACATAATATTGAGAAATAAACATTTAGGATATCTAAGACCTGAAACATTATTATATATGAAACCATAGGATTATCTTAGGTTATTCATAGTAATCAACAATTTAAATATATCATTATGTGTTTTAAGGATATTTTGAACACAAGGTGTGCAATAATTCAATTGTACAACACCATGTGATTACATAGTCCATCTCAATTCACCGTTTTCATATTTATCACCCCTAAGTACCTTCTAATCACATCCACATTCACTTTTAGTATATAAAAAGGATTTAATATCATGTAAACCACATAATAAATATTGTTTCCAAAATTATTGGACATTTTTCTTTTCTATTGACTCATCATTATACTTGTCATTGGTCTTGTCCTTGAGGATATATTTGTGGTATTCTAATACTAGATTTTGAAGGATAACATAACATATCCCCTAATTCCAAATACATTTACCCAGGCATATAATAAATAAATATTTCATTATTTATTGATGAATATTTTTTACATTGCATGAACACATAAATGAAGACTATAACTTATTATCTTCTTTTTTAACATTGAAAAATAGAAAATTAGTCGAGAGGTAAAATACATAAACTCAGACTATGATCATTATAGTTATCACCCTTTTTTGACATATCATACATTGTAAATTTTTGTGTCACATTGGAATAGGAATCATAAGAAAGTGTGATTTTAGAATCATAGCAAGGATAAAGAGAAGTAAACATAATCATAACATGAACATTAGGGTATGATTACATGAACATAAAATTTTAAACCATACCCTTCATAAAAAACATCATAATATTGAGTCCTGAAATAATGATTAACAATTTATAAGACATTAATGAAAATGGTTCAAAAAACATGAGCTATGATATCTTATAATTGGAATATGAAATTGATTTATTAAATACACATAAATATAGAAAATTATTTCCATATTAGTCAAGTCTCAATTATAAGGTTATCATAGATGAATGAGTTCACTCCTCAAATGATCGTAGTAGTTAAGGTCCACTCCCGAAAAACATAATGGAAGACAAAGTCCCCAACTAAAAAATGTTTACTTTCTATAAATTTCTAGTTTATGGTAAACGATTAAAAATATACCAATTTAAATGAGTGTATTTATAGGTCACACCAATATCATATTGAAAAAAAAATATTTATTTATTACAAAATAACATAAATCATTAATTATATCATAACCCATGCTATGGATTGGGTTTCATAAAAAATGCATCATATCATAACCTATAGAAATAGTACCTGCTTCATATTAATTTCAGTATTTATTGATAGTATACTATGTGAAAAATGGATTGAGATTCATAATATTTCTATTGTGGTATAATGTATGAAAGGGAAATTGGCTTCGTAAACATCATGACATTTAAAAACACGATTCAGAGAAAGAATGTTAATGGTACCCTTAGAAAATATTCCTAAAAACGAATAGGTAATATCAATTTGTGTCATCATAGATGGAAAATTATTCTTATTAATGAATTAATAAATATGATAAATTAAATTTATGTCCCTTATTGAAAAACACATTTAAAAACATAAATCCATTTGAAATTTGTTTTTGAAAGTATCCTTAAAAAATATAATGTATGATGAAACTAAAATAATTTACAAGACAATGTGGACTTTAGATCGATTGATACATGTTAAAAAAACATTCCATTCAAATTTTAAATTAAAAAAACATGAATTGACTGAAAAAAGAAATGAATATGGAATTATATTTTATTCTATAGAAGGTAATAAAAGTGTAAATATTTATTTTGAAAACTATAAGATAATAAAACTATATTTTTAAAACATATTTCAAAAAAATGGTTTTGAAAGAAAACTGATTTCCAAAAGAAGAGAGAAATGGATTTGGATATTCAGAATGAAATTCACGATTATTATAAGTAAATATTTTTGGAAAAGTATTACTATGACTTGGAAATATCCAATATATATATATATATATAAGAATATAATTAAATATATCATGAGAGATGCATCATAATATGTTATCACCAGAAGCATAATCATAAACAACACAAATAAATAATAAGAATGTAAAATAAGATCATTACAAATTTGGAAACACTAAATATCAAACACTTTTGATGGAAAAAAGAAAACAGTACATAATATATAATGACAATATAAAAACACATGATATTATATGTCAAAGGGGCTGTATATACACCTCATTAATGAATATAGGTTCATAAACTATCATTCTTTTAGAAGAAGGAAAATTGAGACAATAAACTGTAATTTAATCCTTGACTTCAATCATACTTATGTAAAAATCATTTATAATAAATATAGTTTTATTACAAATCTATTAGAGAACCATGTTCAGATAAATCATACCATATATAAGTTTTTTATTTTCTTTTATTATCTGTTTCTTAACAATTTCATGTTAATGACATGTTTTTTGCAATAAATAGTTTGTTATTCATGTATGTTATGACATATAATATTTGATCCTATTACATCGATTATGGTCTTATAATAACTAGATTTTTCACCATGTTATTAATATCAAATATATTCCATATATATTTATTATTAGTGATTTGTAAAATTTAGAGATATAAAATAAAATACATTGTTCATGGAGACTGTAGGCCGTATGTATGCATGAATATTGTTTATATCTTATTGTTTCATTGTAAGAATAAAAATTAAATGAAATATATTATTTTCTAGAATATGATTTTCATGATATATTTCACATGTTTTTATTTAAACTACCCATAATACATTCAATATAAATCATGAATGGATCATAATGCTTCATGAGGTTGCAGTCCTCTATACACACAAGTGATATTTTCAAATTTCCAAAAAACAATTGGAATATTGACGGTATGTGTGATATAGTAGTTAAATTAGAATAAAAATATAATAAATGTAATATATAAATAATAAATACATCATTATTTCCATACATGCGAGTTGGTAACTGAAAAACAAATGTCATCGGTTTGTGAGGCGGTAGTCTTCCGCACATACGAAATATGATTTTTAAAAAATTTGATGGATGTAGATATGGTTGTTTTGTATTCACATAACATAACACAGTATATTTATATTTACCAAAATGATAATTTTATGTGATAATGTTATAATAATAATTTATTTAGGTGGAGGAATAAAAACATTTTCATTGATGAACGTTTTGTCTTCTTTGTTTTTTCTCCTTATGTTTACACGAATAGCCTTCTTATGAATGATTTATATCCAATATAAGGACTATATTATATGATTATGGTTGTTTTTAAATTATTTATTTAGGTATTGGATTCAAATGATATTTTTATTGTTTGAATATGAGATGGCAGGGGGATTCCTTTTATAAGTTTGGTGAGTTGTAGCCTTGGAATTTTTTGAATGATAGAATTCCACCAACATTTCATTCATATAAAAGGCTCCAAAAATTTTCCATTATAGAGAATATAAGAGATTGTTTCTAAACATTTCTATCCAAGGGATGTTGGAATTTATTGTTTCTTATTTTAGATACTTATATTTTTTGATTAACCCGCGTAAAACAAATTTTACATTAACTGTAATAAATTAACAATTTTTGTCTGTACTATTAATTTTTTTGTAAAAAAAATAAGATATACTTATTAAAATAATAAAAATATAGATTCTATATATGGAGTCATTTTTAATAATTTAATTCTTATAAATTTAAGTTTTTAATTTAAAAATTATCTAATAGAAGGGACGAGAATGGGTGTTTTTAAAGAGAAAATGATAATATGAGCGTAATGATTTTATATCTATATTAAAAATGAAATGTATTCAATTAATGAATGACAATTTATTTTTTATTAAAAATAATTCGAAGGGGAGTGAAGGACCTCGTCACGGAGGCCGAAAGTGGTGTAGCCCTAGGGAATCATCCTCAATGATAACCCTATAAATGGGGGAAGGGACCCTAAGCTTTCATATATTATCATTTCCTATGCCTCACTTCCGAACTGATCAAGTGAATCCACCACAATGTTGGATTCTATCCATGTGTGATGACCTTCCATTCATCACTTGTAGTAGCAGAGAATCAATGTACAATGTAGGTCATGTCCCACAAAACATAATGGAATCCATGCAAATCTCCCACCAAGTCTTCAAGGTCTGAATCCACCTCTTCCAATTGGAAACTATGATCCATGCATAGTGTTATTCCTGATAAGAGAGATCTCTGCCCAAAAAAAGGAAAAACTAGGCCCATAGTAAGCAATGGAATCTAAGATAACTGATCCACATGAGTTGTGCAACACCCCTCCAACTCTCATAACCCATCCCATAAAGGATCCATCCATATTCATATTCATATTCATGACATCACATGGAGGTTCCCGTTTGACTTAGTGTCCAACCATTCAACTAAGAATGTGTGATCTCTTGATTAGGTTGCATGAGGTCACCGATAATTGGTTCACATTGAGATGCAAACCCAGTTTGACAATCAGAGATTTCAGGGACATTTGAAGAAACAAGTGTGATCTCCTGGTGCCCAGGCAGACCTGGTTCCATGCAACCCATATTTTCCAACAATGCACTGCAAAGATGATGGAATGTACCTTTCATTTAGTGCTCCATACATTTCTCCCATTGAACCACTGTTCCAGAGCCTCTTGCATTGAATAATATAAATCATAATGGTGTGGATGTGATGAGAAGAGGGACAAGATGATGCAAGCCTAGGTACTGTGGACGAAATGGTGAATTATGGATTTAGTAAGGGGGTTATAATAACAATAGATCCATGAAAAAAATGTTATTCCTTCCATTTAGATATTTTTATCTGTTGGGAGAGCTTTGATCAAGATTCCCCAGGTGAGAAAATTCATCCTGTTTGGAATTTTGTTTCACCAGATCTTGGGAAGCCATGTGTCATAGATTGAATCCATATATTCGAGGTCCCTATAATCCTTCGTGGTAAATCTTCCATAGGTTGAGACCATAAAGAATCATTTTTCTTCCTCATCATTCATAATGATATAATCATATACCATCATTTGATGGCGATAGAGGACAGATTGAGTGAAACTAGGTCAGTCTCGGGCCTCCTTAAAAGAGATCTATAAGTGGGGGCACCCATCGTATTCCAGTTTATCACATGCCCAGTTGGTTTTATAGAAACTGACTGACCCTTTTCCTATGATCAATCTTTAGCACCCATGAGGACTTCGAGGTGGTAGGTCATGCATCGTGCCAAGCGAGAGGATCTGGACCTATGACCACCAATTGTATTCAATTGCTCATGGTGTTGTCTCTAATAAAATTATTCGACAGTGAATCGTCTATAAAGATTTACCAAGACAAGCACCAATGCATGCCATACATGGATTCACAAATATCGTGATGTCCAGCACCACCCTCCGCCACTGGACTTTCTATGTGCTTCCATAAGTCCCACTGACTTTTTAATATATGATTGGTGTACAACTAAAGGAGGGTATAATACATTTTATCTGCTTTATAAATCGTTTGGGTGGGTTGAGAAGCATGAAGATGTTCATTTTTATTGGCATCAAGGTACTATTAACCATCGTTACCCTCTCGCTGAATGAGAGAAAAATTTTCATCTAGTTGAGAACCCTTCTTATTAGCTGATTGGTGATTTCATCGAGGTGTTTTTATTAGGAAATAGGACATAATAACACTGAGATAAATAATGGGAATATTTTTCTACTAGCACCCCACAATGTTCACAATACCCATATGGCGTCCACATGATCATTTTTGGGAGATGAAGACATGTATATTGGAGGTGTTAATTGCATGTCCGCTCAAGCGGTCATAGGATTTGAGGATCTCAATACGATTGAGTAGGGATTTTCATCTTTATTTGGTGAAGAATAAAATGTCATATACAAATATTAAGTGGGATTGCATCTTGGAACATCACTTTTTGTGGAATGGAACTTTATTACCACTTCCTACTTTTCTATACAGGTTTTTGGAAAGAGCATATTGTGAAAAAATATAGTGACCTGTAGATAAGGGATCATATTTCTATACCCCCCATTTTCGACATTATAAAACTAAAACATCTCCCTAGCATTGAAATAGAAAACCAACGTGAGGAAAAGAACCTGAAGCAAATGTTACAAAAACATTCGTGGAAACCATATCTCCGCAAAACCTGTATGATGAAACTCTATTAAATTTTTTGATGGGTTTTGTCCGTCTCAATTTGATAGATGAGGTTTGAGCACACATTTTTTTGGTTTATATAGTTGATCATCTCTCTTGCTATCACAGCAGCCCCCTGAATGATCCATACTCTGATGAAAACACGCTGTTCCTTTGAGACAAGCTGGGGGATGAACCTACTCAACCTATTAGAGATTAGCGTGGAAAAAATTTTGTATGAGACATTGTGTAGTCATATATGGCCAGTATGGATCAATGCTTTTGGGATTTTGTTTCTATAGAATAAAAACCATTCAAGGGGCACAGAATGATCTATTCAATGGGCCACCACAAAAATAATCTTGTATTTATTTGATGACCAGTGGTCTGAGAATCTATTTTCCCTCCACAAAGAATGCTCCTGATAAGCCATCTCGTCCAGGAATGCTGTTGCAAGGTAAATTAAAAATAGTGTCTTTGATTTCATTCTCAGGTGGTAGAGTCGAAAAAAAATCATATAATGAGTCCGCCAATAGATGTGGCATGCATCCTAGTATGTCTTCGTCCGATGTACTCTCACGCATTCCACTATAGCGAGAGACAACCTCATCTGAATGGAGACCTTTGAAGTGATCCAGAGCCAGTCATCCTTCGACCTCTATGTCTTAAATGATGGTTTCGTTCCCCATACATATATTGATCTTGCAACTACTTTTGTCTTTCAAAAAAACATGGAATAATGCACTATTATGGTCACCCGCTCTCAACCATCTAACATGCGACCTCTATTTTTACACCTTATAAAATTCCAAAATATTTTTCATAAGAAGATTGTACTTGTCTCATATAAGGATAAAACAGTTATCATATCATGTTTCCACTACTGGAAAGATGATCTTTCCCAACACTTCTATACCAACGGTTTGTAAAAACCGTTGGTATAGCTACCATTTCCCAACGGTTCACCAAAACCGTTGTGAAATGGTCCTCTTTCCCTCCTTACCAAAACCGTTGGGAAAGGGTCCTCTTTCCCTCCTCTTTCCCAATGGTTCACCAAAACCGTTGGGAAAGAGGAGGGAAAATTTCTTAAATACAACCCACCCAAACCTATCCCAACGGTTTTGAAAACCGTTGGGATAGGTTCTTTAATTTTTTTCCAGATCTACTAACCGAGAACATTATATAAATCAAAATTTTAAATAATTATGATAATACATATATATATTTATGAAATTATGTTTACAAAGTGATGTTAGCTTAGTGGTTAAGTCGTTCGATTATAAACGAGGGGTCCTGGGATCAAATCCCAGCGGATGTTTTATTTTTGGAATTTATATACCAACGGTTCCATTACCGTTGGTATAGATTTCATATTACCTATACCAACGGTTTCCAAAACTGTTGGTATAGGTCTATACCAACGGTTTTCGGAAAACCGTTGGTATAGACCTATCCCAACGGCTTACTTGGCTACAGTTCTCCAAACCGTTGGTATAGGCTATACCAACGGTTTGGAGGCCTATACCAACAGTTCCAAACCGTTGGTAAAGGTTAGTTTTCCAGTAGTGTTACTAGAGCTACACCTCCATACCATTGATTTCAATTTTAATATTGTCCATCCCATAGTTAGTTCTTGGTTTATTGGCCAACCGACACTGTAATTCCTCCCTGAGATAGTTTAGACGTTTTTCCAAACCATAAAAAGCCCTCTTATGACCCTACAGTTCCATGTGTTGAAACTATAGTCATGAAGCACTCCACCTAAGGAAAAAAGTTACTATCCATGAAGAATGAATACACATGGGTTTTACCTTAAGCTCTTGGTGAATGGAATCATGGTCGGATATGGATTGAGGGATGTGTGTGACCACCAACATGGGGAATAATTCCAGACCCTAAGTATTGGTGAGGAATTTTTCCAGGTGTCACCAGATGCGATGTGAGACCCTCTTTTTGTTGCACGAGGTGAACATTGGTCCATCAAAGCCCAGGCCCAAAAGTCATACTGCAGAGATGATGTTCCGGAAATTGTGCATGCCATTGTTTGGGATGGGAGATCCTACTTTATTTTCGCAGACATTCAATATCGAGCTGAATTCCCATACCTCCAACCACATGAGGCTTTATATTTGAAAAATATCGAAATCGTTCCATAACAATGACATTTCTTATGTGTATTGATTTCATATTCAAAGGGGAAGAGTACAACTACACTGTTGGATGATATTTTGAGGTTAATACCTTGGTTGGAGAGGCTTACCAGATTAACTGAGCGATGCCCCATCCAGCGGATCTAGATATCAGAGTTATGAGCATACCCATTCAAGCAAAGAGGATAACACATTTTTCTGGCCAGAGTTGGAAGCATGGAAGGGTTCTATTTCAGTTTGAGGATTACCATAAGAGAATGTTGATGAGTTTGAGATTCTATGGCCAAAAGGCACACTTTTCTTCTGCCCCGAGGAGTCATGCATTCAAAATGTTAACATAAACCATTATATCCCATTCCTCAGACCCATCTTCTTTGGACTATAAGGCAATGTTATAAAAGGGATATCACCCATTTCTCTATACAATCAGCAGGTAAGAGGCCTCAGAGATTCATCAGAACAATTGTTCTGCTTTGTTGTGAATGTCTTCTTGATGGTTTCACTGAAGGATTCCTCTACCATATATATGCTATTGATCATGGTTGGATGCAGAGAGCACACATCGTGGTCACTTAAAAAAGAGATACCTAAAAGATCAGTTAAGTAGAGATCCAATCAGATTGGATCATTTTCTCCACCCCCTATGAGTGAGGATCTTTTGTGTCAACATTTTCATACTCGACACCATTTTGCTGGCTAGATAATGGTTAGGAAATTTAAGTGAATGTTGGGATGAAAAAACCGAAGGTATAGGAAGGTGGTGATAGCTTTTTGGGTATCCTTGGGAAGAATCATAAAAGGAGGTCACTAGAGTGCAAGGAGACCACTGGTTCCCTTAATAGGGGATACAAGAGAACCCAACGCTCTAGAAAAATAGGGATACTTGGGAGATAGGTACAAAAGATCTCCATGATCTGTTCTCGTGCCCGATGAGGGTGCACTTTGATTTTAAAATCATCTTCCACCAAGCCAATTTTTTATACATATCCTTCATGAGATTCCTAGTAGATTTATGATTTTTTATCCATTATTTTAATTAAATTATTTGTTTATAAATCTAAATAGCGAATAATATTTTCCCTCAATTGAACGGTTTTCTTCTATATAGGGTGAAGCTGTAATGAGAATTCATCATTTACTTATTATGTGTGGTTGCATTATATTTTTTCACTTAATCGCCCCTCAATGAATACTTACATTTGTTATATATCATTACATTTTATTCTAACCACCCCCCCTAATTTCGATATTATTATTATTTTTTGTATATAATAATTCCTCATTTATGTGTAAAAAATGTTGTACATGTCAAAAAATATTTCATTCCTTTTAAATCCATTTATCAATGATAAAATCGTATTTTTATGTGTAAGTGGTCTCTTTTATATTGTTTATTTATTTTTTCAACTAAATAATTTGTATCTATTTCTATCCACATTTTTTTCCTTGAATATATTGTAATTTTATCCAATAATATATTTCTATGTTCATAATCCTCTAGTAATTACTACATTATACAACAAACAACATTCTCTTATTTACAAAGGCACTATGTCTATATTTTTCTTCATATTTTTTTCCGGATTATTTACATTGTTTTTTGGAAATTATTCGGTACCTGTTAATGAAAAATATTTTCACATATACCCTTGACAACGTGGATGTCTTGTAAATTTTTTGAATAACACACATTTTTATTGAGTTTAGTTTTGTTGATAACATTTTGACAAAAAAATATTCAGTAAAGGCTATCCCTTTTAGACTAGGGGTGTTCCACATCCATGTGATTAAGGATGAAGCATCATGAATAGATTTAAAAAACTATTTAACACTAAAATGATCCACTTTTGATGGATGAAACGTTTCTAATACTTCAGTAGTAGCATTATTTCTTTTATATATTTAAAGAATATTTCGTGAATTGACTCCAAATTTTATAATTTAATCACTTTCCCAAGATACTATAGGTTTAGTGAGTTTCTTAATCCATAACATATCTTATCATAATATACAATTCACTCTTTATTTTTTATATAGTCATCATCCATTTTTTATTTTTTTAATGGATGTAACTATCACTCTCTTGAATTCTTTGAGTGTTCACATTCAACTATGAGTCCTCTATAGAAATAGTAACCTTGTATGATTTCTATAATGAATGAATTACCCTTGTAAAATAATCCTAAAATACTTCCTTATAAATAAATACTCTTTTAATTTTTATATCAATCAATGAAAAAAGTCATCACCACATGAGGTTATCTGACTAATAATTTAAAAAAAAAATTATTATAGAGTTGCATCTTCAATCATTCCTAGAAAATGCATTCTACATGGGACTATATTATTCCTTTGAATGGTCTTTTATTAGCTAACTCCTTGATAAAAATCAATTATATTATCATAATTATAATAATAAAAATTAATTAAAATATTCATTGAAATGGGTGTAAAATCATTTCTATTATTTGATCTATTAATTTTATTCACATCATGAAATAGTCATATCAATTTGATCTCAATAAATTGAATTTGTAGATGTGAACATACAATTCAGATTACCATCTAATACTTGTTTAACCCTTTTCATCATAAAAATATTAATTCATTATCTACCTATTATTTGTTCATGTATATTGTCATGAAATAGAAATCTCATACTAAATTAATCAGTTTCAAACCCGACATATCCATCTTTGGTAGATCAACCTGATATAAATCTTGAAATATTAACTTCATTAAACAAAATAGAATTTTTAAGTCTTCCATACATCACCAATTTGAGGTTTACATGGATCAAATGACAGTTGAAATTACATATTTTATTGGTGTAGACACCTGAGAGGGGAATTAATTAGTTGTAGACTGCATTTTTTTTAAATATCACAAAATCATAAACCCCCTTTTGATTTTATGTCATATTTTTTATTTTTGAAAACAAATATATATTTTTTAACATATAAATCATTGGCTTCTGGAAATACATGTAAAAATTTATTTATAAACACACTGTTTTTTATGGTTTTGTATAATGAAAAATATCATGAATTGACTAGATACTCTCTCCAATTAATTATTCTCCACTATAATCATGATGACTAAATTTGTTTCTATGTTTCACACACCTCCAATGAATGTGTAACTTAGGTAATATAATTGATTATAATCTAGAGAAAATCCTTACACAGTGGCATAATATGTTCATATAGTCACACTATGCTATCCTTATATACCCTGAGTTCACCAAGTTTTATAGAGTCCCACTATATATATTCAATGTTTTCTTTGATGTTAATCCTCTATGTAGATCAAATTATCTTCATAGTATGCTCCATGGTAAATTTAGTTGATCCACTTCAACTAAAAACCCTATTGATTGAATTTAAAATGATTATAAAGAGTACAGTGAAACTCAGTCAGTACTTGAAAATAATCTTTATTGGCTTCCCCACTACCTGATCGTAGTTTTTATCCAGACCTAGTATACCTTCATATTAAATTAAGTAATATGATACCACAAATTACACAAATCATAGTAGGTTAGCCTTTCTCTATTTTCTTCTTATCATTCTACAAGAAAACTATTTATGATTTAATCTCATCTATTTCGATTGGAATTGATGATTATTAGATAATAAACATTATGATAAGCACAAATATTTTTTATACATCTTCCTCAAGTGTGTTCAAATATACTGAACATCCAAAATCTTGGATATTTAGATTTCATGATCACACCCACTTTCTATTTTATTTCATTTTTTTTCATCGAGAATTATGTCCTAACTTTTTTAAATATTAAATATTCCCATATAATTCCATTCAAATGATCTTCGTTAAATTTATCACCTTTTTCCTACGAGAGTTCGTTCATGACACTAATATAAATTTTTCTCCCACATCATTATCCTATGTATTTATAAGAGTTCACTCACATTTGAATTTTGGTTTTCATTCTCAATTTCCACACAACCTAAAGCATTATTCTAATATCTTAAGGATTATTTTGGTTATCCTTGATACATTTTCACCTCTCAAACTCAAATGATCTCACATAATTATCAAGATCCATATGTTAATGAGATTAATTATTGAACATTACATTTTAGTTAATTCATCATAAATCTATATTTTTGTAATTATCAATAATATTTCAAAATTAATCACCTGTTCTTCTAAAAATATTTCCACCACACAAAGAATTCATTCATCATTGAACACGACATCCTGTTATTTTCACTATCAATGATAATCACATTTATTAAATCCTGAATACCACGTCATGAATAGTTTATAATGATCATGGATTATTACTTTATGAATAATATCCCAGAATCATGATAAGAACCAATATATTTATTTCAATTTTGGATTACCATACATTGAATTAATAGATTTTAATCAACGATTAATCAGTAAAATATTTCATGGATTTATTCCTCTAATTATTTTCACTTCTTGAATACATGCCTTGGATATAATTTGTTTCATACTCATTATTTTAATGAATATTCAACAACAACATTATTGAGTGGATTTATCATCCTTATCATCCAGATCCACCTCAATTGTAATTGAGAAGGAATTAGGATACAATACATTTTGTTGACGATGCTTATTTTAGTGAGGCACAACAACAATACTGTAAAGACCCGGAAATTTCAAGGAAATTTTTTTTCTTAATTTTCTTTGGAATTTTACAAGAACGCAGTTTCTGAAGGCGCCTGATTCCGAGGCCCAGTGTGCCGGGAATTAATTTTCGAAGTTTGGCTCAGGTACGTTCAGTGAACGAACGAGCGGGTTTTTCTAACTTTTGAACCTGTGCTCGGAATCGAAATCCGAGGGCACCGATGGAATCGCAGTGCCGGTATTTGCTTAAAAACACCTCTTCCGGAGTTGCGTTTTATTGGTTGTGGTTTTTAATTTTTGGGTTTTAAGTTAAGAAATAAAATAAAGTTGTACGACAATTTTATTTTTATTTCACTTAAAGCCGCTTGAAGACCAATTAAATCTACTTAAGCTGAGTTGTTGCGGATAGGGTGCTATCCAAAAATATCCAACCCTCTTGGTACGATATTTTTGTGGTGGGGCCCGCACGATCCCCACCGTTTTTTTTCCGCTATGTAACGCACCTGCGAAAACCCGTCATTATGAAAGTCAACTGACGCGTTTTCTTAATTTCTTAACGCACCAATTAGTTGGGCGGTTTTTTTTCATTGAATTAATTCTACGAATTAATTTATTCATTTCTTATTTGTTTGAAATACGTTGGCATAATAATAAAATAATACCAACACACAACATCTGGAAAATTGTTCGTTGATAGGTTTTGACAAGTTTTGTGCCTTCATCCTCCTTCGCGAAGAACGCGATGAATGCCGGCCTCCGACGAAGAACGCCGAACCCGCGGAAATTGATGACGCAACGCCGTGTGCCGCGACGTCGACATTTCCTCTCACGCGACGTTCTTCTACGGCGTTCCATCCTCCGTGACGAAATCTTTGATCTTCTATTTGAGGTAAGAGATCTCGGATTTTCTTTTAATTTTCCTTTGTGGTTTTTGACTCAAGAAGGATTTAATTATTATTAATTAAATATTTTTTTTCTTGAACCTTGGAGTTCATCGATGCGACACCCTTCCATGACGACGCGACGATCCCCAATTCCGCGAAGAACCCGCAAGTGACGACTTGACGAGGTAGGGATTTTTATTTTGGAAATACCCCTTTTTTATATTCCTGTGAACATTTCTTTAAAATTAAAGAATCGGATTCATATGAATGGTTTTATTTTGTTAAATTGCTGTTTCATGTGTTGAGTATAATTCTTCCGTTGTTTTTATCTAACGCAGAGGGTGCGGGCCAAACGAACATGGCCCGACAATCCTCCGCCGTTCTTCGTTGTTGTGCGAATTTGGAGGGCGATGGGAAATCGTGACACAAGCACGTTTTGATGATCCCGCAGTGAAGAACGGGACCCGGGAGGAACAACGACGCAGAAGGGAAGGAAAACGGACCACCGAAGCAACTCTGGGGGCCCGGCGCGCCGCGGCTTCAGCCGCGGCGGCGGCGACGGCCAGGGGACCCGCGGCCGTGCGTGTCCAGCTCGCACGCACAGGACGCGGCTAAAGCCGCGTTTGTTTTTCCAGCACGACCCCTTCGAGAGCTGAGGCACATCCAAGCCGCGGGGGCGGCGCCCCGCGGCGTCCAGCTGCTCGGCCGCTCGGCCGAGCCAAGCCAGGCCGGGTCGGGCCGACCCGGTTCGGCCGACCCAGGGGGGGGGGGGTTGGGGCGGGTCAGCCCGGGCCCAGACCCCCCGTCTTCAGACCGTTTTCGGTCTTTTGCCAGTAACATGAGCTACGAGCCTCCGAACGATGCGCCATCAGTGGAAAAACGATCCTTGGATTGAGACGGTCATTTCGGTACATCGCACTCAAGGTTTCAGAATACTTTGGGTTTGGCTGGGTTGGTTCGTACACGAAACCAACCGGGATCTCGGAGCGGAAATGCTCATATCATGAGCCACGGACGTCCGATTGACGTGTCTTCGGCTTTGGTGGATTCCTCTAATTGAGACGGATATTTTGGAATACTCTGCCCGAGGTTTGGACGCAGGTGGAGTACGGTCGGGTTGGTTTTTCCTTAAAAACCAACCGGGCCCCTGGGACGAAAAAGCCAATAACTCTCAGACCGGGCGTCCGATTGACGAGCCGTCTGCGACGTTGAGTTCTTGTTGACGATACAGAACTTTTGGATACATCAAAACTGGACTTTAAGTCAGTTGATGTAACAGCCTCTCGGCTCGTGGAGCAGACCCTCCCGAACGAGCTTGATGTGTGCGGGAACCTTAGAGCTGGCTGCTACTGCTGATGTGACAGCGATGACTGTACGGAGATTCTCTGTGGGTTCGACTGCGACGATGATGAAAACCGTTCGGGAATCCTCCGTGTTTTCGACAGTGACCATTATGGTACATCTTGGGATACATCAACTCCGGACTACATGTCAGTTGATGCATCGACCTCTTAGCTCGTGGAGTGGACCCTCCCGAAACGAGCATGCTGTGTGCGGAAACCCTAGAGCCGGTTGAAAATTGACGACTGCTGATCGAACGACTCGGTGTGTTACGGATTGCTCGGCGGGGGAGCGCTTGGTTGTAGCGGCATATGGGAGTGCTTGTTTGTAGCGGTAGACCCATGACAGAGGTGCGCTTGGTTGTAGCGGCACATGGGAGTGTTTGGTTGTAGCGGCAGACCCACGACCGAGGTGCGCTTGGTTGTAGCGGCACATGGGAGGGCTTGGTTGTAGCGGCAGACCCACGACAGAGGTGCGATTGGTTGTAGCGGCACAGGGGAGCGCTTGGTTGTAGCGGAAGACCCACGAAAGAGGTGCGCTTGGTTGTAGCGGCATAGGGGAGCACTTGGTTGTAGCAGCAGACCCACGACAGAGGTCCGCTTGGTTGTAGTGGAACATGGGAGCGCTTGATTGTAGCGGCAGACCCACGACGGAGGAGCGCTTGGTTGTAACGGCACGGGGGAGCGCTTGGTGGTAGCAGCAGGTCCACAGTACCCGATAGATGGAGAACTACAGCACTCCTAGGTAAGAGGGAAGCGCTTGGTTGTAGCGGCATAACCACTGCACTTTATGGAGAAGAAGTTTCCCAATAGCTTTGGGTTCCACTTCATGATCGAACCTGTGTGAGCTGAATCCTGTTTGCTTTCCTGTGTCGATTGTGTTGTGCTATCCTGTGTGGATTACGTTCTGCTTTCCTGTGTGGAATACGTATACTTTCCTGTGTGAACTGAGTTGTACATGGGCTCGGAGGTTTGAGCGTATTGGAATTGTTGACTTAGGTATATGTATGAGCATATACCTAAGCAGTGTCAGTTGTTACTTCCTGATTGTATCTTTACTTTGTGGTTTATCCTTTGTGGATTTTGGGAGACCCTCGGGGGTCTTGGGGTCCCTACTGAGTAGCTTATACTCACCCCTGCACGGGCTATGCCCGCACTTCGTTGTGTTGGTTGCAGACGACGGATAGCGCTGATCGTGGTGGAGGCGTGCGGAGCAGGATGGTACCTGGAGGTGGACCACTGGGCGGGACGTACTCAGAGCGAACGGCTGGACCGAGGAGCTGTGGAGGCTATCTGTACCCACCCTTCAGTTGGGACCTTCATAGGACGACTCGATGCTGTGACTTTTCTTTTCGGTTGTTGTTTTTTTCCCTTTCAGTTGTACTTTACAGTTGGACTTGTATTTCCGGCCCCTTTTACTTTCAGCACAGCTTGTTATAGTTTTTACTTAGTGTTTACTTTACCGTTTGCTTACTCTGTGGTGCTTGTTTATTTTTCAAAGGCAATGCCTTCCCTTTTTCTGGGATTTACGCCTTGGTGCTAGTCGCCAGCCCCTGGCCTATGGAAGGCGGGCTTGGGGTAGTCACGGCACGAGCCCCGAGGACGGGTCGTGACAAATTGGTATCAGAGGTGGTCGGTTCTACCGCAGACTCTGATCTTTCTTCTATGTGAAGCAATAGTGTTTAGCGTATTGGGTGTGGTTATCAGTCTAGGGAGTACAGTGTTGGTGCGGCGGCCGACGTATCCGTACACCAAAACCCTGACTTCTGATTTCCGACTTAATGCACAAAAACATTGATTTCATGTGTGTTTCATGTTTTCTTTGTGATTACTTGTGTCAGCTCACTAGGTATACTGTTCTGACCGTGGTGTACTTGTTTCCTTTTCAGGATGGCCCCACGACGGCAGCCATCTGGGGTTCCGAGCGATGTGTGTGGCGAGAGCCCACCGAGCATCGAGGACTCGGTACAGGGCCCTTTGACAGCTGAGGCACCGGCGGTACCTATACCCGCCGAGCCACCGATGCTATCATCCCCAGCCGGTAATGATGCACGTCGCCTTAGTGCACTGCATGAGTTCCAGCGCCAGCGACCGCCCAGGTTTCATAGGGAGACGGACCCCCAGGCAGCCGAGGACTCGCTGGAGGCGGTCGTTCGTGTTTTCAGGCTAGTGAGGACACCAGCAGACCTCATGGTGATCCTCGCAGCGAGCCTCCTGCACGCGACAACATGTAGATGGTGGAGCTTGATGCTCTAGGTGAACGATGAGACATCTCTCCTCTGGACAGACTTTGAGAGCATCTTCCGCTCTGAGTTCGTCCCAGCCACCCTTCGAGCGGTGCGCATCCAGGAGCTACTACAGCTGCGGCAGGGCATCATGATAGTGGCGCAGTACTCGGTGAGATTTACTGATCTCTCGTGCTACTCCACAGATATGGTACGAGACCCGTTTATCCAGGCCCAGACCTTCGAGCAGGGACTGAGGCATGAGATCAGGGCTTCGATGATCTCCCTCAACATTCCAACTCAGGCAGGGGTGTTGGAGCGATCCCTCTTAGTGGAGAGTTTCTTTGCTGAGCAGTCTCTAGCAGCAGGACCCACCACTTGCCGGCATGCGGCAGAGTCTTCTGCAGTGGGCAGTATACAGATGGCACAGGGGTCCAAGAGGACTAGACCTACAGGTGGTTGACAGCATGATTGTGGATCGTTGGTGTGAGGCACTCGGGGTGGACAACGACTTCCCATGAGAGGGTAGTGTTACTCCTGTGGTGGGATTGGTCACATGGCTCGTGACTGTCCGGCCCGCCATACGGATGACCAGCAGATGGACGAAGGACCCCCCAGGTAGAGGCAGAGGTTCGATCAGGGCGGGCCGCAAGGAGCAGGCGGCTATGGCAGGGGAGCTAGCTGTGCAGCTGGAGGTGGACGACGCTTCGGTGTGTTGCCACCACCACCACTAGGAGGTCCACCCTGACCGTAGGGGATAGGAGGACATGGGAGATCCCATCTTCAGGCAGCTGAGGCCTACGATCCTGGAGCTCCGGGAGCATATGGACAGGAGCAGGACTATCTCTAGACCTGGAGACTTTTGGTCATGTTTCTTCTAGTTTTTTTGATGTATGTTTGTAGATTCTTTGTGTCTTTGTACTTGAGATGCAGTAATAAAAGACACCATTTCTTGTGGCATTTACTTTCCTGTCCTCTCTTGTGTTGTTACTAAGAGGTTCCGGTTTAGATTGTTGACTTGACCTTCACTTGAGAGGTACCTACTGGAGGAGACCCAGTTACCACACACTGATGCCGATAGTGTGACTCAACCCTTGGAGGCGAGAGTAACAGTTGGATCTCTTGGTAGTAGCGTTGAAGCCTTACGACGTCATCCTTGGTATGGGTTAGTATCATCCATGTCGGGATTGACTGTATTAGGCAAAGAATGTGGTTCATCCAGGGGATGAGACTGGATTTCTCTTATCGGCAAGGAAGAAATCTTAGCAGCTCTTGTGGACCAGAGGTGGTCTAGGCCATGATAGAGATGGTCCAGGTCATTCAGGAGGCGGAGGCCACTAGAGTTTGAGGATGGCGACCACGTCTTCATGCGGGTCTCACCTCGACATGGATTACGGAGTTTTGGCCGAGGTGGAAACTTGTCTCCATGCTTCATCGGACCCTTTTAGGTCCTCAGCAGGATTGGCGAGGTGGCCTACCGCCTAGCTCTACCGCCTTTGTATCCCTAGTTTGTGTTGAAGCTTTACGGGGACGTAAAGCCCTGTGGTGGGAGTAATGTATAGACTTGGAAATTTCAAGGAAATTTTTTTTCTTAATTTTCTTTGGAATTTTACAAGAAAGCAGTTTCTGACGGTGCCTGATTCCGAGGCCCGGTGTGCCCGGAATTAATTTCCAATGTTTGGCTCGGGTACGTTCAGTGAACGAACGAGTGGGTTTTTATAACTTTTGAACCGGTGCTCGGAATCGAATTCCGAGGGCACCGATGGAATCGCAGTGCCGATATTTGCTTAGAAACGCATCTTCCAGAGTTGCGTTTGCTCAGTTGTGGTTTTTAATTTTTGGGTTTTAAGTTAAGAAATAAAATAAAGTTTTGCGACAATTTTATTTTTATTTCACTTAAAGCCGCTTGAAGACCACTGAAAGATACTTAAGATGAGTTGTTGCAGATATGGTGCTATCCAAAATTATCCTACCCTCTTGGTAGGATATTTGTGGGGTGGGGCCCGTATGAGCCACACCGTTTCTTTTCCGCTAAGTAACGCACCCGCGAAAACCCATCATTATGAAAGTCAAATAATGCGTTTTCTTAATTTCTTAACGCACCAATTAATTGGGCGGTTTTCTTCGTTGAATTAATTCTACGAATTAATTTATTCGTTTCTTATTTGTTTGAAATCCGTTAGCATAATAATAAAATAAGACCAATGCAGAACTTCTGGAAAAATGTTCGTTGAGAGGTTTTGACAAGTTTTGTGCCTTCATCCTCCTTCGCGAAGAACGCGAAGAACATGAAGAATGCCGGCCTCTAACGAAGAACTCCGAACCCGCGGAAATCGACGACGCGACGCTGTGTGCCGCGACGCCGACGTTTCCTCTCCCGTGACGTTCTTCTGCGGCGTTCCTTCCTCTGCGACGAAATCTTCGATCTTCTGTTTGAGGTAAGAGATCTCAGATTTTCTTTTAATTTTCCTTTGTGGTTTTTGATTCAAGAAGGATTTAATAATTATTAATTAAATCTTTTTTTCTTGGACCTCGGAGTTCGTCGATACGACACCCTTCCGCGACGACGCGATGATCCCCGATTCCGTGAAGAACCCGCGAGCGACGACTTGACGAGGTATGGATTTTTATTTTAGAAATACACCTTTTTAATATTCCCGTGAAAGTTTCGTTAAAATTAAAGAACCAGATTCATATGAACAATTTTATTTTGTTAAAATTGTTGTTTCATGTGTTGGATATAATTATCCCGTTGTTTTTATCTAACGCGGAGGGTGCGGGCCAAACGAACACGGCCCAGCAACCCTCCGTCGTTCTTCGTTGTTGTGCGAATTGGGCGGGTGACGACAAATCGTGACGCAAGGGCGTTTTGATGTTCCCGTAGTGAAGAACGGGACCCGGGAGGAACAACGGCGCAGACGGGAAGGAAAACGGACCACCAGAACAACTCTGGTGGCCCGCGGAAGCTGCCGGCGGTGGCCAGCGAACCGACGGCCACGCGGGTCCATCTCGCCCGCACGGGACGCGGCTGAAGCCGCGTCCGTTTGTCCACTGCGGCCCCTTCGAGGGCCGCGGCACCTCCATGCCGCTGGGGCGGCGCCCCGCTGCGTCCAGCTGCTCGGCCGCTCGGCTGAGCCGAGCCAGGCTGGTCCGACCGGCCGGGCCGCGCCCTGGCTGGGCCGGACCGGGTCCGTCCGGGTCGAACCGGGTTGGGTCGACCCGGTTCGGCCGACCCAGGGGGGGAGGGGAGTCGGGCCGGGTCGGCCCGGGCCCGGACCCCCCGTCTTAGGACTGTTTTCGGTATTTTTCCCGTAACATGAGCTACGGGACTCCGAACGACGCGCCGTCAGCGGCAACACGATCCTTGGATTGAGGCGGTCGTTTTGGTATACCGCACTCAAGGTTTCAGAATACTTTGGGTTCGGCCGGGTTGGTTTGTACACGAAACCAACCAAGCCCTCGGAGCGGAAACACTCATATCTTGAGCTACGGACGTCCGATTGATGTGCCGTCGGCTTTGGTGGATTACTCTAAGTGAGAAGAATATTTTGGCATACTCCGCCCGATGTTTGGACGCAGGTGGAGTACGGTCGGGTTGGTTTTTCCTTAAAAACCAACCCGGCCCTTGGGACGAAAAAGCCAATAACTTTCAGACCGGGCGCCCGATTGACGCGCCGTCTGCGACGTTGTGTTCCTGTTGAAGATACGGAACATTTAGATACATCAACTCTGGACTTTAAGTCAGTTGATGTAACAGCTTCTCGGCTCGTGGAGCGGACCCTCCCGAACGAGCTTGCTGTGTGCGGGAACCTTAGAGCTTGCTGCTACTACTACTGTGACGACGATGACTGTACGGAGATTCTCAGTGGGTTCGACTGCGACGATGATGAAAAACGTACAGGAATCCTCCGTGTTTTCGGCAGTGACCACTATGGTACATCTTGGGATACATCATCTTCGGACTACATGTCAGTTGATGCATCGACCTCTTAGCTCGTGGAGTGGACCCTCCCGAAACGAGCATGCTGTGTGCGAAAACCCTAGAGCCGATTGAGACTTGACGACTGCTGATCGAACGACTCGGTGTGTTACAGATAGCCTGGCGGGGGAGCGCTTGGTTGTAGCGGCATATGGGAGCGCTTGGTTATAGCGTCAGACCCATGACAGAGGTGCGCTTGGTTTTAGCGGCACATGGGAGCGCTTGGTTGTAGCGGCAGACCCACGATAGAGGTGCGCTGGGTTGTAGCGGCACAGGGGAGCGCTTGGTTGTAGCGGCAGACCCACGACAGAGGTGGGCTTGGTTGTAGCGGCACAGGGGAGCGCTTGGTTGTAGCGGTAGACCCACGACAGAGGTGCGCTTGGTTGTAGCGGCCGAGGGGAGCGCTTCGTTGTAGTGGCAGACCCACGTCAGAGGTGCGCTTTGTTGTAGCGGCACAGGGGAGCGTTTGGTTGTAGCGGCAGACCCACGACGGAGGAGCGCATGGTTGTAACGGAACGAGGGAGCTCTTGGTGGTAGCAGCAGGCCCACAGTACCCGATAGATGGAGAACTACAGTAGTCCAAGGTAAGAGGGAAGCGCTTGGTTGTAGCAGCATAACAACTGCACTTGATGGAGAAGGAGTTTCCAAATAGATTTGGGTTCCACTTCCTGATTGAACCCGTGTGAGCTGAATCCTGTTTTCTTTCCTGTGTGGATTGTGTTGTGCTATCTTGTGTGGATTACATTTTTCTTTCCTGTGTGGAATACGTATAATTTCCTGTGTGGACTGAGTTGTACTTGGGCTCGGAGGTTTGAGCGTATTGGAATTGTTGACATAGGTATATGTATGGGCATATACCTAAGCAGTTTCGGTTGTTACTTCGTGATTGTATCTTTCCTTTGTGGTTTATCCTTTGTGGATTTTGGGAGACCCTTGGGGGTCTTGGGGTCCCTACTGAGTAGCTCATAGTCAACCCTGAATGGGCTATGCCCGCACTTCATTGTGTTGGTTGCAGACGACGGATAGCGCTGATCGTGGTGGAGGCGTGCGGAGCAGGACGGTACGTGGAGGTGGACCACTGGGCGGGACGTACTCGGAGCGGACGGCTGGACCGAGGAGCTGTGGAGGCTATCTGTACCCACCCTTTAGGTGGGACCTTCAGAGGACGGCTTGACGCTGTGGCTTTTCTTTTCAGTTGCTGTTTTTTCCTTTCAGTTATACTTTTCAGTTGGACTTGTATTTCCGGCCCCTTTTACTTTCAACACAGCTTGTTACAGTTTTTACATAGTGTTTACTTTACCGCTTTCTTACTCTGTGGTGCTTGTTTACTTATCAAAGGCAATACCTTCCCTTTTTCAGGGATTTACGCCTTGGTGCTAGTCGCTAGCCCCTGGCCTATGGAAGGTGGGCTTGGGGTAGTCACGACACGGGCCCCGAGGACGGGTCGTGACAAATACTATAATGATCTTTTAAACACCACAATATTCATATTCTAAATAGATTTTTATATAATAATGGGTCATTTATTATATAAAATACATCAAAATTGATAATTCCTTGTATGATGAATGTATCGTTGAGAGAGGGAGGGTTGAATCAATGATATTTTTTTATTCTCCTTTATGTTGGAGGAACCATAACAACTTTTTATAGAGTTATTACCTTGTGAAAAACATAACCAAATAGATGTCGAGAGGAACATAAATTGTTTTGAGCTTCACTACTAAACAATAGTAAAAACATCGTTCATATGGTTTTGGAAATAATCCCATATAACACAATATACTAGAAAAAAATCATTTTTTGTGGAATTAAATGAGTAGGATATTCCCTTACACTCATGTATCATTTTGTTAAATACAATAGTGTGTGTTCTTCAGGTAGCATGAGATAATGTGATGTAATTTTTTAGTTACAAATTATAAAACATGTTACAATTTTTACATACCAACTATCCAAAATACATTCTTCAAAATAATTCATTACTTTCTTACCCTACAACAAGAATGAACTTATAGGACATCATAAAGATACTCATCCTGATTTCCTAATTTGATCTTCCCAGTCCAATTTCTTAGTAAAATAAATCAATTCATCCAGAATAGAACTAAAATAATAATTGATTGATTCTTCCTCAGTCCAGCAATACCAGACTGATTCCTAGTCCAATTATTCAGACCAATACAATGATCAGATGGATATGATCTTCTCACTTCTCCTTTCTTCATCAGTCTGACAAAACATCCTTAGGTATGCATGATCTAGAACTCATTCTCTCTATAATTTTCCAGCACACTTATTTCTCTCTTTTACAATAATTCAATTTCATAATTTAAAATTTTCTTCCTCCTTTATATGAGCCCCAAATAAATTTCTATATATTCTCAATGTCTTTCATGGTCAATCTAATTTTTTGAAATATAAATTCTACTTTAATTTTGGGTTCCTCATGACTTCTTCAACTGTTATAAACTATTCTTGAAAAACCTAGAATCATATCACCACCTCATCTCTCTCAACACATCCTTTTCATTAATCCTTACCATTCCAACTCATTAATCTAATACTCTCATTATAATGAATAAAATATTTTATTCATTATGGTTTTCCACACCAACTGAATAATAAGCATATGTCTTCAAATTATGATTCTCAAAACCAATAGGCCATTTTTATTTCATCATTACGATAGAGATATAAGGCTACTCATTATGACTCACTGCAACTAAAAACAAACGAAATTCATTCTTCAAAACACATTAACTGCTTCTATGACCCCTTGGTTACACGTTTATGCATTATGAAATTATTATTTTATTTATTTCCCATACTGATGATATTGAATCCAAGGATGTCATTGAAGTCATCTACGGTCCAATAGTCTTGACCCATTAGATAAAAAATCTCTTGAATACCAGATATAGTTATTTTATTCATTCTTTAACCACTTGAAAAAAAAACATCAAATAAAATTGATCAAAATTGGTTATGTAAATTATTGATCGGTCTATGACATTATTCCACACACCAGTTTCAACAACACCACTAGTTATATTTTCACAAGTCTCAACACCTATAAATAAAAAACAATTCTGCATATAATTATTAGTGACATACAACTTCTGAATGACCGGTAACAGCAACTTCGACTTCATCAACATTTAAAATTTCTAATTACTATTATTCAATAATTATTTCATTGAATATTATATCTTATGGAATGTTGGAATATCTAAAAACCACTATCTTTTTCTATTTAGATTCAATTCAACCATTCCAACCATCAGATAATTCTACTTATTGTGTTCTCAAATAGAATGGATGAGACATGAAAACTAATAATTTAAAAACATTTTTATTCTAAAAATTTCACCATATATAATGACATAATCATTACATTGAGGAAAATTTAAGATTTTCTCCAGCAGCATCTAACAAACAATGGAAATTACTCAAAGATACCATTCATCCCACGACATCTCATTTATTCCAATCCAATATTAATTTGATTCGATGAAATTTTTATACCTATTTCTTTCATAAGGTATACATCATATGATTCCCAAAAACATATAATGTTTTTTGATTACTAAATTTAAAATAATTTCCTAATTTCTCTTTGGGTAATTTATACTCCATTTCTCTTCTACATGATAATAATAACCTCATTCACGACCCATGTTTAGTACAATAACTATTTTCTTCCAAAAAAACATCATTCCAATCCAATGGATGTTTTTAAAAATCTTGATTCCTAAATCATAAATATGGTGGACATTCTGATCACCAACAAATAAAAATTATATGGGATTTATTTTCATTTATAGCAAAACCCGAATCTCTTAAGAACAACATCTAGCAAACATTCCCCCACAAAAAATTCCCCCTTGTTTTTTCCAATAAAGATTCATAAATCAATGAACATTTTAACCTTAATATATTGATTACATATTAAAATCCATAATACTTTATGATCAAACACATTGTATGAATATAAAAATATTGAAAAAACGATACTATCAATAAGTAGAGAAATACAAAGAGTATTAGCTTTCATCACATCATCATATTATCTATAAGAAAATGTTTCCTACAACAAATACATCAAATAATTACAATAGTACAAACATTTAAATTGCTAAAATCCAAACATCCCCATAACTCCCCCTTTTTACATGCTTAATTATGTTGTTTAGATCATAATAATTGATAGATTTATAAAAAAACATTCTCCCATTGATATCATTATCTAATGAAAATATGTGAGAGGGGATGAAATACTAAACCTTAGCCTTTATGAGAAAGAGGATGGAATCCCATATTCAACCCCAGTTTATAAAAAGGTATGTTCAGTAAAGGGTTTTTGAAAAATTAAGAAACATGTTTTGATATGGAATCTTATACATATTAAATTCATTGTTCTTGACATTCTGTTTAATGATATGCTATTTGATATCAATATGTTTTCAAATATATTATTATAATGTGTTTTTTGAATGATTAATTTTTCATTGATTATCACAACCTATGATAAAATGTATCATCACTACAATATTTAAGGATTCCAATTGTTTGTGTTTACATAGATGTTTTTTGTATCTTTAGTGAAAAAAAAATCCATTCAACTATGATATGAGTTGCTAAATTTTGTTTCATTGTAGGAAAACTAACCCAAATTTTCCCCCAAAAAGAAAACTACAAAATATGTGGATCTTCTATCATCATCATTTCCTTCCCAATCAACATTTAAATACCAAAAAATGTCCATAAGTCATGATCTATCATAGATGATTCTGAAATTTTATGTTCCATTAATATATCCAAGAAATATTTATTCAGATAAAAAATGTGATTCATTTGGAGAACTATGAAATCTGGTATATAAGATGACGTCATAAAATAATATCATTTAATGAGTTATGGAGATATAAAAAACATCATATAAACATCCTAATCTTGTTATGGTCATATTCCATACATTCTCTATCTTCATTCGACTAGGATCCCACTAATATTAGTATGGAATCATGTTTCAAATTCTCAATGTGGAACATCTTAAGAAGTACCTCAACATAAATTTCTGGGGAATGATTGTTTTTCTTATTTTATGAGATATTTAACCAATTAAATTATTTAATTTCACATATCATACACATATATAAAACCATTTCATATCAACATAAAATCATTCAAATTTAAATCCATCGTTCATAGAAATGGTAATGTCATAAAAAATTATGATAAGGAAAAAATTATGAATTTATTTTACATATTTATATATGTAAACATATTATTTCAAAAAACTGATCATCCTCAATAAAGTACCCAATTTTGTATACCATACCTTTAGAGAATTTTCTATCCAAAAAATATTTTATTCAACTTGCACATGTAACAGTCATCCTTCTCAACATAAATTCCACTAGTTTGTTCAATGTAATCATTCTCATTAAGGACACCATTCAAAAATTATAGTTTCACATCCATCTAAAAAATATTATAATTTTTTAATGAAATAATAAAAAATATTATTATTATTTATAACATTTCCACCATAGATAATATTTCATCAATGTTAATTATTTCAATTTCTGTGTAACCTTTTTACACTAATCATTCTTTATTACTTATAAATTCACTATCTTCATTAATCTAGATACAGAAAACAAATATTGTACCAATAACATTTTTATCATTTGGAATATGTATTATATATCACATATCATTATTTTCAATATTTTCAAGATTATTCATCATATCCAGAACCCATTAAATATTCTCAAATAATTCATTAAACTCTTTTGACTTAACATTCGAATACATAGATATATGTGTATTTTTTTCGTATTTGAACACATTTATTTTATTCACCTATAATGTTTTTCTCATCACTTACTTCCACATAACTATATAAATTTTTTGAGAATCATACTTATCACAAGAACCACTATGTTTTATTATTCATTATGATAGGGATTAATTTTTTTAATCTTAATCATAATCATCATCGGATGATATTTCTACCTATTCAGCTTCCATATTAGCATGAGTCTATTTATATTTCTCATCATTCTCAAAAACTATAAAATTAATAGATTCAACTAATCTTCCTAATTATTTTTAAACATATATATCGTCTTCAACCAAGAATAGAGTAATGAAAAATTATATCTTCACCTTTATGATAAATATTTCCCAGGATTCATCATTTATTCCTCATGATGCAAGAACTTCCAAAAAATATTATGTTTTTAAAAAATATGTAGTTTTGAAAAAAATATATTTCATTAGGAGTCATATAATAACATGGTAAATATAAACCTCATTTTTTTTATATACACATCAGTGCTCAGGGATAGCCACCAAAAATAACATGAAAGACGATGTTCATGTAACATAGTCCTATCCATTTCAAGAAAAATTATATTCCACCTCCCAGAAAAACCTTTATGTTGAGGATGGTATGGTTTTATCAACTCATAATAAATTCTAATATTCTAATGTAATAAGTAAATTATTCATTTTTGTATTCACCACAATATTAGTTTCCCAAAATTGTCACTCAATAATAACATTTCTTATCATCTTTATTCCAGAAACAAAATTTCATTAGAGGATCTATCTTTTTCTACATAGACATAACACAAGTAATGTGAGTAAATTAATTAATGAAATTAATTATATACATGTGAAACATGTTGTTACTCATTTCATGTATTTATCAGCCTCTATTTTTATAAAGCTTTGGATGGATTTCAATTAGGGTTGATAAGGTTGAAATCATGGTTAATTTTGAAAATTATGGTGCTGTGAATGGTTGGAGAATAGTTTTCCCAACAATTTCACCATATTATAAAAAATAATTCAACCCCAAAAAATGGGATTTTTCAGGTTGGTTCATGGTTTGAAAATGAATGTAACCACTTAGTAGTAACAATTATCCTTGAAAAAGTGGGTGCATAACTTGGATGCTTTTGGTGGCCAAAAAGTGATGATATACTCATCTAACCATACATACAAGGATTTTAAATCATATTTTAATTTTAAAATTCCAAAAACCCCTCTTTTATATCCCTTCTGAGCCAGTATGACCACAATCTTATTTATTCTTTCTTCAAGGCTCCCAAGAGAAGTTCATCACCTCACTACACCCCTCTAGAGGCGAATCAAATCCATGAGGACAACATTTAATCCTCTATTAGTAGGACTAATTTTCCCATTCCTATCTATAACTATATCATATTCCCTATATATCATTTTATTTATCCCCATGATAGATTTTCGATATAATCCTTTCTATTATTAATATTAATCCCATGTTGGATTCTTGTTTTCCCATTTTCACTATTCTTTGTTAGTGAATCTGAATTTGGGATATGTGTTTTGAGATACCATGATATTGATATAGGGGGTCTAGTCATGATTCTTGAAGTTTATAATCCCTGAATTTAATTATTTATATTAAATTATAGTTTTAAATTCAATTGATACTATAAATTAATTGGTTTTAAATTTGTTAATTGAAAACCCAATTCCATTGGATTTGGATTTTACAAATTGGATTTTGGAATTAAATTGAGAAAATGCACAATTTCATTGAACTGGTGTGTGATTGTGAAATTTATGCAATATTATTGAGATTTAATGTATCTAAGTTAAATTGTAAAATTTATTTAAATTCATTCAATTAAATTGTTTATTGAATTCTATAAATTGTAATGTGAAATTGAATTCTGAATTTATTTCAAATTCTTATTTTTTAAAATTGTCTTGAAATGTTTTTTATAGAAGGATTTTTTTTATCTTTTAAAAAGGCTTGTTTTTTGTGGAAACCCAATTTTTGTTTTTAATTACAAAATTGGAATCTTGAAAAATCAGTGAATGTCATGAATTTAATTTTAAATCATATTTTTTAAATAAAATTTCATCATTTTTTGTTTTCAAGATAACATGAAATCATATGTAATTAGTGAGTTAAATAGTAAATTACTCAATAGTTCACAGTGTTCCAAAACATAAATGTAGCATGCCACATCCCTGATAAGATGGTGATGATGTCATATTGTCCAATGTTGATGAGGGGATGTTCATACACCAATTGTAATGTCACCATGATTGTGTGGAGTCCTATAGACTTTAACTATTGCACCTTTTGGAAGATGGAAATGTTTCCCCATATATTATTTTTGATATAAAAATGTATTCTTATGTTTTTAAATAGGATACATGACTTCTGAATTTATATGAACTATTTTATATAATTTTATTGAGATATTTCTTAATGGACATCCATAATTACAAATTTAAACCATTATTTTTTGTAAATTTTTTTTTAAAATTTGAAACCATTATATTTAAAATTATTTCCAATTTATTTGGTTTATTAAATGTGGAATCTTATTATAGAATCTGTAATGAAATCATAATGGGGTTTTAGCTTACATCCAATGTGTGCCTTTGGGATTTTATAGATTATTCCTTTATTTATTGGAGAGAGGGTAAAACGCCACTTGGAGGCGGTTATAACTTTTAATATGTGGACATGGTGAATTTCATACCTTGGGGAATTCTCTGTTTTACCAATTTTTTAGTACATTCCTTTAGTACATTTTTTTGATATACAAATCTTAATTCTTATACATTTATCTCTATAAAGTTTTTCATCTATTCATACTAACTTTTTTATATTTAATTATAAAATGTCTTTGGAATAATAATCACTACATTTAGGTAGTGTGATGGATGGTTCTAGTCTCTAACTAGTATGGATCAATAATTCTCTTTATTCCAAGTTAGGAATGGCTCGGTTATCGGATTTTCTGGGTACGTTGGATGGTACGTGACAATGTGGTATCAAAGGTGTGGGTTTTTAAAAATTCCTTGATGATAGTATGCATTGTGTAATCAATTCAAGAAATAGGATGTATTTTTATTAGGTTTCTATACTTTTCTCACTACAATGATCCTTAAGCCAACATGTGTGGTTGGGGAATACATCTTCAGTATTAGTTCGTTTATTCCCCAAACATCGGATTTTCATAGTTTGTAATCCCATTCTAATTTTCTATCTATAGGGATTATTCATACTCACTTCTCGGTTTGACTATTTTTTTCTATGTCATCTTTTCTACCTTATGATATTTTATTGCGTGTTTCCTATGAGAAGTCATCTGAATCAGAATCAGGATGAATCTTTTGTTGAAACTTACTAATAAAACCTCTTATATACTTGATTATGGTTGATGTAATTCTGAGAACTATCCATGCTCTGGGACATGTACCACGACCATATTTCATTTAGGCTCCATCAGAGAATCCTCAATGGAATGATCCTATGAATCTTAGACATGATTTCACTCACTCTAATCCAAAAGAGATCAAATTCTCAAATGATCTTTAATTTTACAAGGAATAATCGAGTAAGATAATGATTTTTTTGGGTTCTTTGTGACCCTTGGTGAAAATAATGTGAAGTGTTCCACATTCATTCTTGGAGGACCCAGGAGGAGACGGTGGGAAACAATGTTGAAGATGAAGAAAATGTTGGGATTCGAGTGTAAATACATAAATGTAATTTTGACTGACCAGTTATAACCAGATTCAATTCTGTTGGGATGGACTATGGTGTTTTTCAAACATGTGCATGTTGAAATGACCATGACAGTGTTTTTCAACTGTTTGGCTGATCCTATTATGTTTTTTTCTCTGATAGTATCGATTTATAATATGAATACCAGATTTTTCGAGATGGGAGTCTGACTAGATATTCAAACTCAAGTATTACTACTAAATAATCCTTTTTATACTGATTTTTTGGATAGATCATTATTGTTTAAAATATGCATGGATGGTACATAATCTTTTTCAAGAGTTTTATTCTCTCATAGTGTCATTTCATGTTAGTTCAATGGAATATTGAATCATGATGATTCTCATGGTGGTTAATGATATAATGTATTTTATAAACATTCTAAAATGCCTAGAAGAGGACATTATATTGGTTACCAATGTAAAAATCAAGTACATTAGAAGAGGGTTTGCACTAAGGAACCCTAGATATGAGTTTCTTATGGATGATCATGTCACATACATATGTTTTTACATAAATATTACATTTTTTATAGTGGCACTGTATCATCAGATCCTTATAAAATTATGGAAAAATCTGAAGCTTCATGTGAAAAATTGTAATAGACATAAGTATCCAGAATTAAGATTCATCACGTAATAAAAGAGTCTATGGAGGAATATGATATGGGTCCAGTTCATTTGAGAGTTTCCATTACTATAACATTATTAATAGTGACTTATTTGTTTGATACAGGAACATCTCATTTATTTCCATCATCTCGTGTTGTTAATCTTCTAAATCATCCTAATTATTTTTTATCTTTAGTGATGGATATTAATATACCCCTTGGAACAATGAATTTTTACGGTCTATGTAGTCCCACTTGTGTTTTCTGTCTACAATATATTGAGTTTTCATGCAGTATTATGATTTTTTAAATCAAATATATTGATGGAATATTCATGATGAATTTTCTCATTTCCAATTAATCCCAGATTTAATGTTATATTTGAATTATCTCCTTCACTACATTCGATGATGTGTTCTATGACTTCCCTAGAGAATGCAAGTAAGGTCTAGAAGACATGGACCTTCAGATCTGGAGATGGGAACACTGATATATGTGTTCAATTTTGATCTGGATAACTAATCTTTGAGCGGTAATCTCGCTCATGTTTTCAAAGAATTTTATAACATGGTTTTTTCTATCTTATCTAGTTTTCCATCGGTTAGGGAGGTATATTTTTTAATTGATTTAGTGAATGTTACTCAAATAGTTTCAATTCCCTAATACTGCATGGATTTAGCTGAAATAAAAGAGTTTTGGACTCGGATATATGATCATATATAGAAAACAATTATAGGCATGATTGTGTCACGTTGGGTGGTATCAGTTCTCGTTTTTTAAAGGTTAATGGTTCACATCTCGATTCGTTATAAATTATAAAAAAATTAATCGAGATACAATAATGAAAAAGTATCAGTTTCTATGGATAGACATTGTAACGCCCCGACCCTAGTTACCCAGAGTCGGTGCATTATTACATAACATTGGAATGATTACAAGGAAATAATGTCTCGAAAGACGGATCCGTTTAGTATTACTGGAAACAAGATTCATACATATGATCCACTTTACAGCTTTAAGAGAAATACAACAATAATATGTTTCATTAGAAGCATCCAAACCTCCTAGATTATGCCTGCAGGTCACTTATAACTAACTTCTTCATATCCTGGGAAAATGAAACATAAGAAAGGGGTGAGCTCAAATTCTCAGTAAGGGTAAGTAATACAGTTGATAATGACATAAATATTAAGCATGGTAAATAATTGAAAACCACATGCCTTTACCAATAATAAACATGAATACTTTTATGGCATGATTATGAGCTGAGTAAATAATGACATTATAAAAAAATAATCATGGGTATTATACTAGTCGAATGACCACATGATCTATAAATATTATTTCCATATTGAGGGAATGTATAATGCCGGACATTCAGAAACATTTTGTCAAGGCCTCGACCAAGACGTCTAAAATGATTAAGGCCTCGACCAAAACCATAAACCAAATTGGGAATGGGCCTCGGCCGATTCCACATCTAGTTGTCTCATGATACGTAAAGATGCATCGAGGGGCTATAGCGGGCTCCACCTGTAACTTACTAAGTCCAATACATTCTTCATATGAAAAGGTTTAAACATATCATAAACATTAGTATTAAAACTAGCATAAAAAATGTCAATACTTTAACCATAAGAAATGAATGGTATAAAAATAGCACATCCACAGTCAAACATATCACAAAAACTCTAATACAATATGAAAGTTATGTATCATAATAAATCAACATCAAATAAACTTAAAATCCATCAATGGTTTTTGACATAGATGAAATCAAAACCCTTTTTTAGGGAGACATATCTCTTTATATTTTGAAATCATTTAAGAGTCACATAAAGAAAATATTTATTTTGAAATTTTTTTATAAGATTTTAAGGGAAGATTTTAATATCTTATAACGTCGGAAAATAGCCACACTCATCGTATAAGTTAAAAAATCATTCATTCCTTAATTTTGTCGAAATGGTTAAAAAGGACCTTGTTTGGAAAATGACAGAAACATTCCTTTATAAACCTCTTATAAAATTTAAAAAAGGGTATGAATGACCTTAACCCATATTCTGTAAAATTTTAAGAATGTTTTGAAATAAATTTTTAAGAAACATGGGTGTGGATGATAAAGAGGTCCCAGTAGATAATTACGTATAAACAACCTCAGATAATGAATAGATTGTGAAATAACTCCTACCTTGTAATTTTACTTGGATGATGGTAGGTTAACCACCTATATAATTTTGAAATAATTGTTATTAATTTATCCAATAATCATATACATTAATATGATTTCATATATTATCTTTTAACATTTCTTTGTTAATATTATCTTTGTATTATCTTCGTTTCGGGTGTTAACTTACTCATTTTATTTTACATTTTTTGTTACATAAGACGTGTTTGTTATGGATAGTTTTTATCTTATTCATATCCAGAATTATATCACTTCCATAAACATTGTTTTTAATCATCAAATGAGAATTATACTTTAATGGATATGATTGGGGAATGAATCTCATCGTGTTCGTGGAGACGGTAGTCCGTACGTACACACGACCGACAATATCATTCTTTTGATATTAAAATAACATATTATTGGATTGTATATCATATATACAGAATGATTATCATGTTATATTTATTATTTACATGAATTACACATCATTATTATACCTATAAAAATAATAAAGTTTTGAATAACAATTACACCACGATGTGGAGACAGTAATCCGTACACACGCACGTATGGTGACACGTCATTCATAGGATGGATAAAATATTGAATATGGTTGTACCATATTTATAATAACATCTCAGTATATAGAATATACTGGAGTAATTATTTTAGAATCGTAATGACAAAGAATGAAGAAGTTGTAGACGAAATGAACTTGAAAACGGGTGGTGAAAACATTACCTCTTCTTCAGGTTCTTCCTTTTGATTTGATCAAAAGGGCTCCTTATGTTGGATTTAAGATCAAACTATGGTATCTATATTGAATTTAGGGAATTTGAGAGAGTATTTGGGCAGGGGTTGGACGAACCAAAAGGCTTTGATGTTGTGGATAATTGGCTAGAAGTGGTGTCCTTTTATAAGGGGGAGGAGGGGCACCCTAGGAAAATCTAGAAATATTATTTTGTAATAAATTAATATTCAGTTTATAATGGCTCCAAAGTGGATTATTTAAAGATTAAGGTTGGGATGGGTCTAATAACACTCAACCAATAGAATTTAGACAGGTTTGGGTCATTATACTAACCTTATCTTTTAGTTTTGACTCTTAGTTAATTAGTTTGACACTTACAATGACACTTTTTTTATAATATATAGTTAATAAACATACTATATACCCTCAAGAGACCCCCAAGTGGTCTAGTAATGATACATCTATCATGATATAAGTCACTTGGTGAACCCTTAGATTTTTTATAATTGAATATCAATTAATAATATAAATTTTTTTTTAAAAACTCTTTTATGTCAATTTTGACAATATTGGGTATTTTGTTTTTTATAAATTCATAACAGCATTATTAATTCAACACAATTTATATAAATAATCCTAATATGTCATATTAACCTATAAGATTATTGAAATTTATAAAAAGTCTAAAATTACATTTATTTGTGTTTTTATAAGATCAATTATCTTAATCATTCATTAATACGGTAATTACTGCATTATTTTTGTGTCATAAATAAATTAATTTATTTAATGTATAAAAATTGTAAGTAAAATACCATTATGTAGGAACTCTTTTTAGATTTATAATGATTATTTATAGTTGAAATTTATACATATATAACCCAACGTAAAAATTATTTTTCTAAAATATATAGGCTTGTGTCTTTTTGTATTTATTTTAACCTAATTAATATAAATTGTCCTTATCACCATCAAGTGGCTTAATGGGGTCCCAAAATCAACCCAAAGATGCCCATGGTCGGACCTGTATCAACCAATAAGGTTAGGACACGTTTTAGGGCAATTTATTATTATTAAAATATTATTTTTTTACCCTTATTTACCGTATTAACCCTTTAACCATGGTAAATAAATTATATCTCGAAGTAATTATTCAAAATGTATAAAAATGGAAGTTACCTATTTACACAATTTGGAAATCCTGATTCCAAATATGGAATCCATTTTTCCAAATTCAAAATATAGAAGTTGCAGAAATTAATTTAAAATTAATTCCCATCGTTAAAATAAAAAGGCTGTTTTTAAGAGATAATAACTGTCAAAATATTGACACTTGTTTATGTCCGGTTTAATTGTGAAATTATGTCCAATGACCAAAATCATATTAAATGGTAAAAATATATTCTAAGTATACATTAAAACCACTCAAATTCATAATTTATAATTGTTAATTATTTCAATTACAAAAAAATTTTTTTATTAAAAATTTAGTAAGTTTCATTATTCATCAAAATATAATAGTTATCTCAAAAGTACAAAATTTTCATCCTAGGATAATTTTAATATTATGAATCCAAAAATAAAGTCCATTTTAAAATATAAAATGTATAAAATTTCAAAAAGTGGATATTAATCTTCATAACGGCTACTTGGATTGGCCGCAGTGTGTTAGAATCTTGAAGTTGCATACAACACACGCTACTGTATTATTTAATGAGAAGCGTACTGTGGAAGCTTGGGGTTTTACATTGTAATATTTTGATGTCCCCATTATAAATAATAAATTTATTTAGTCCAATTAAATATATAAAATTTTAAAATATTTGATTTAAAAGGGTTCACTATTAAAAGTTGATAAAATTGCATTTTTTAAAATTACTTCTTTTATCTGAAAAAATGAATTTGTTCTTACATTATGTCTAAGAAACTCATAATATGGATTTTAAAATTATAAGGATAATATAAATTTCAAAATTTATTTCATACTATTCATAACCTCTTTTGAACGGCTTGTTTGGTAAGTCATCGTGGGCTTCAACTTGGTGTTGCGTGTACTGAAAGTTATTGAATTGTTTTGAAAAATAACATACTATGAAATCTTGGGGTGTTACATTCTTCCCTCATTCAATAAATTGCGTCCTCGAAATTTGACATTATTTTTTGAAAATAAATGTTTGAAAATAGAAAATACCTTTGGGAAACCCCACATCAGAAATTAGGCTAAGAAAATTTAGTCTTTATATGAGGAAAAGGGAAATGAAAGGGTAACCAAAAAATTATGATCTCGATTAAGAGAAAATTGGTGGAAATTAGAGACATATAATTGGAGGAAAAGGTAAATATTTATAGGTACTGATTGAGGTCATCAATCACAAACAAGTGTACAATTGATGGACTAAAATTCATCAATCTATAATGATTTAAAATACCATTGGTTCAACAAAACATATGGTATTAGGATGAAATTTCTTTTGTTTTATGATCCCTTCATTAATGTATAAGAATTAATTTTTTCATTGAATAAGATAAGAATAAAAATGTATACATGACAAGTAGATTACCATCCATTAACTAAGTTCTACCACAAACTTATATTTCACTCTAATAGATAATAGAACATAAAAATAATATACTATTTATCCTATTCATATAGGGTTAAAAAAATCAATTTATAATTCATCTAGCAGAACCATTAAAAAAACTAAATTATTCAATCTAGGACATCACGTGGGTCAGTGGTAGGTGATACACCCTTGTCTCTCTTCGGTTGTGGGTTCGAGTCTCGCGGCCTAGTTGGATGTGACGGGTTGCCGTCCGACCTTTGGGTTATCCTTTTTATGGAAATTAAAAAATAATATCAAACTAGAATTATCCATAATAGTTCTGTCCAAACCCACAGTCCAAAATTTATAAGGTAGGTAAACACAATGAAGATCCTTTTTTCCATGTAATAGCATGTGGACACCTTCATCGTCTACTCTTTTAAAATATGGTAACACTCTGAATTACCATAAAAACTTATTGATAACATTCATGCTCCCTTATTACTTATAGAATACTAGATATATTCCTTATATCCAAAAATATTGAATATTCCAATAATGATGAAATATACAAACCATTAATCAATACTTAGGTAGTAAAGAATATCCAATATAATTTATCCAAATCAACCATCTCTTATTCCAAAATTACTACCTCAGTATCAAGACCATATTAATGATTACCTTTACTTCAACCACGTATTTTCCAAAAATAATTTTAACTTGCTGTTGAGTCACTATTCATAGTACCATATAATCTCAAATTCTCAATGAAATAGTAATGTAGTACAATCCTTATTTATCTCCATAATTCATATAACCAGTACATCATTGATACAACACTCTAATGAAATAATTCTTTAACAACAACATAAGAACACTAGTCATTCCTCTTCATCTGTGGTAGTATAATAACATTATTATTATCCAATAAAATAATTTTGGGCATACTCTGATGATTTGAACATTGATTCGCGTAGTGTCCCCACTCCTTGCAGATGAATCATTGTACATTTGAAACATTTTTCTTACCCTTGCAATCACGGATGTGGTGTCCATTTACTTCACACTTATAACAAACACCCATACCTTTCAGGCAAGATCCATTGTGTTTCTTCCCATAGTTATCACATATGGGAGAAATATTTTTTTCACTCTTCTTTTTATCCATCTTTCTCTCTTCCATCCTTTTCTTATCTTGCTTCACTTCAATGCCATAGGACTTAGAGAACTCTTTACTTATCTTGTCAACACAAGATACTATTTCATCATATGATGATAATATGTGGGAGCCTATTTCCCTTATAAATGATGGATTAATACCATGAAAGATATGATCCTTCTTACTCATTGGATCATACGTATTGTTGGAGTTCACATTTTTTATACTGGGCACCATTTCTATACAATAGCATAAACTAGGTCAATTTATGAATTGTAATGAATAATTTCAAACTTTTAAAATACCTAACACAAATTTAATAGTTCATGGGTATAATCAATAATAATAAAAATGTGTTCTTTGAGTAAGTACATACTCATTAGCCCTTCATAAAGGTTTGTAATGAAAATGAGAATTATCCTAAGCATATCCCCCGAGAGTGTCGTAACCAAGAGTGCAGCAAGTCCCGTTTTCGTGCACCAGTTCCCGTTCGAGTCAAGCTCAAAGCGGTGTTTTCAGGTTTTACCCATAGGTACATCTGTGCCAGTGCCACCTCCACATTCTCGTATCCAGATAGGGATATATTGCTTGGAAAACTCACAATATCTCTACAAATACAAAAATTCTAGAATGTTCTTTTATACTAATCCTCAAAGTCTATCATAGGGTTATGTTATCTAATTAGAGTTTATCTAAATATAGTTTCCAAGGGTTGAACTAAACATCCTCTGATTCCAACTGTAACTCCCAGACCCTAGTTACCCAGAGTCGGTGCATTATTACATAACATTGGCATGATTAAAAGAAAATCATGTCTCGAAAGACCGATCAAATTAGTATTATTGACACAAGATTCATACATATGATCCACTTTACAGCTTGAAGAGAAATACAGCAATAATATATTTCATTAGAAGCATCCAAGCCTCCTAGATTATGCCTGCAGGTCACTCATAACTAACTTCTTCATATCCTGGGAAAATCAAACATAAGAAAGGGGTGAGCTCAAATGCTCAGTAAGGGTAAGTAATAAATCAGAAAATGACATAAATATTAAGCATGGTAAATAAATGAAAACCACAAGCCTTTACCAATAATAAACATTAATACTTTTATGGAAAGATTATGATCTATGTAAATAATACAATAATAAAACATAATCATGGGTATTATACTAGTCGAATGACCACATGAACCATCAATATTATTTCCTTAATGAGGGAATGTATAATTCCTGACATTATGAAACATTTTTTCAAGGCCTCGACCAAGACGTCTAAAATGATTAAGGCCTCGGCCAAAACCATAAATCAAATTGGGAAACGGCCTCAGCCAATTCCAAGTCTAGTTGTCTCATGAGACCTACCGAGGCATCGAGGAGCTATAGCGGTCTCCACCTGTCACTTACTAAGTCCAATACATTCCTCATATAAAAAGGTTTAAACATATCATAAACATTCGTATTAAAACTAGGATATGAAATTTGATTAATTTAACCATAAGCAATCAATGGTATAAAAATAACACATCCACAGTCAAACATATCCCATAAACTTCAATACAATATGGAAGTTTGGTATCATAATAAATCAACTTCAAATAAACTTAAAATCCATCAAAGGATGTTAACATAGATGAAATCAAAACCCTTTTTTTAAAGAGACATATCTCTTTATATTTTGAAATCATTTAAGATTCACATAATAAAAATATTTATTTTGAAAATATATTTATAGGATTGTAAGGGAAGCTTTGACGATCTTATAATTGTGGAAAATAGTCGCACCCACTGTATAAGTTTAAAAAAACATTCTTACCTTAATTTTGTCGAAATTGTTAAAAAAGACCATGTTTGGAAAATGATAGAATGATTCCCCTATAAACCTCTTATAAAAGTCAAACAAAGGAATAAATGAATTTTACCCATATTCTGTAAAATAGTAAGAATGTTTTGAAATACATTTTTAAGAAACATGGATGTGGATGATAAGGAGGTCCCAGTAGATAATTACGTATAAACAACCTCGGATAATGAAGAGACTGTGAAATAACCCTTACCTTGTACTTTTCCTTAGATGATGGTAGGTTAACCTCCAGTATAATTGTGAAATAATTGTTATTAAATTATACAATAACCATATACATTAATGTGATATCATATATGATCTTTTATCATGGCTTTGTTAATAATATCTTAGTATTATTGTCGTTTTGGGTGTTAACTTACTCGTTTTCTTTTACATGTTTTGTTATATAAGCCGTGTTTGTTATGGATAGTTTGTATCTTATTCATATCCAGAATTATATCAAGTCTTTAAACATTAGTTTTGATCATAAAATGATAATTATACTTTAATGGATATGATGGGGAATGAATCTCATCGCGTTTGTGGAGACGGTAGTCCATACGTACGCACGAGGGACAATATAATTATTTTGATATTAAAATATTATATTATTGTATGGTATATAATATATAAAGAATAATTATCATGTTATATTTTTTATTTAAATTAATTAAACATCATTATTATACCCATTCAAATAATAATTTTTTTAATAACAATTACACCACGACGTGGATACGGTAAGCCATACGTACACACGTATGGTGACATGTCATTCATAGGATGGATAAAATACTGAATACAGTTGTACCATATTTATAATAACATCTCAGTATATAGAATATACTTAAGTTATTATTTTAGAGTTTTAATAAAAAAGAATGAAGAAGTTGAGGATGAAATGAACTTGAAAAATGGGGGTGAAAACATTTCCTCTTCTTCGGGTTCTTCCTTTTGATTTGATCAAAAGGGCTCCTTAGGATGGATTTATGATCAAACTATGGCCTCTATGTTGAATTGATGTAAGTTGAGGGAGTATTTTGGTAGAGTTTGGATGAAACAAAAGGCTTTGAAGGTGTGGATAATTGGTTAGAAGTGGTGTCCTTTTATAAGGGGGAGGAGGGGCACCTTAGGAAAATCTAGAAATATTATTTTATAATAAAACCATATTCGGTTTTTAATGCCTCCAAAGTGGATTATTTAAAGGTTAAGGTTTGTATGTATCTAATACCACTCACCCAATAGAATTTAGACAGTCTTGGGTCATTATATTAACCATATCTTTTAGTTTTGACTCTTAGTTAATTAGTTTGACACTTACCATTACACTTTGTATTTTTATATTATATATTTAATAAATTTACTATATACCTCCATGAGACCCCCAAGTGGTCTATTAATAATACAGATATCATGATATAAGTCTCTTGGACGACCCTTATATTTTTAGGAATTTAATATCAATTAATAATATAATATTTCTTTTAAAAACACTTTTATGTCAATTTTGACACTATTGGGTATTTTGTTTTTTATAAATTCATAAAAGCATTATTACTTCGAAAAAAATTTATATAAATAATACTAATATTTCATATTAACCTAAAAAATTATTGTAATTTATAAAAAGTCTCAAATTAAATTTATTTGGGTATTTATAATATCAGTAATCTTAATCTTTCATTAATACGGTAAATACTGCATCATCATTGTGTCATAAATAAATTAATGTATATAATGTCTAAAATTTATAAGTAAAATACCATTATGTAGGCACTGTTTTTAACTTTCTAATGAATATTTATTGTTGAAATTTCAACATATACAACCCAATGTAAAAATTGTTTTTCTAAAAGATATATGCTTATGTCTTTTTGTATTTATTTTAACATAATTAATATAATGTGTCCTTATCACCAAAAAGTGGCTCTATGGGGTCTAGAAATCAACCCAAAGATGCCCATTGTTGGAAATTTATCATCCAATATGGTTTGGACACGTTTTAGGGTAATTTAATTTTATTATAATATTATATTTTACCCTTATTTACCGGATTTACCCTTTAACCATGGGGAATAAAATATTTACCGAATTAATTATTCAAAATGTCTAAAAATCAAATTTACCTATTTAAACAATTTAGACATCTTGATTCCAAATATGGAATCCATTTTTCCAAATTCAAAACACAGAAGTGGCAGAAATTAATTTAAAATTAATTCCTGTCGTTAAAACAAAAAGCGTATTTTTAAGAGATAATAACTATCAAAAGATTGACGATTGTTTATGTCTGGTTTAATTGTGAAATTATGTCCAATGAACTACATAATATTAAATGGTTAAACTATTTTCTGAATATACATTAAAACAACTGAAAATCATAGTTTATAATTATTAATTATTTCTATTAAAAAAAGTTGTTTTTATTAAAAATTTAGTAATTTTCACTACTCATCAAAATATAATTGTTATCTGAAAAGTACCAAATTTTAATCCTAGGATAATTTCGATATTACGAATCCAAAAATGAAGTCCACTTTTAATGATAAAATGTATAAAATTTCAAAACATGGGTATTACTATTCATAAATGCTACTTTGATTGGTCGCGACGTGTTAGAATCTTGAAGTTGCGTACAACACACTCTACTATATTATTCAAAGAGAAGAGTACCGTAGAAGCATGGGGTTTTACATTGTAAATTTTTGATGTCCCCATTCTAAAGAATAAATTTATTTAGTCAAATTAAATATTTAAATGTTTAAAATATTGGATTTAAAAGGGTCCACTATTAAAAGTTGATAAAAGTGAATTTTTGAAAATTACTTCTTTTATCTGAGAAAAATGAATTTGTTCTTACATTATGTCTAAGAAACTCATAATATGGATTATAAAATTATAAGGATTATAACAAGTTCAAATTTTAGTTAATACTATTCATAACCTCTTTTGAACGGCTTGTTTGGTAAGTCATGGTGTGCTTGAACTCAGTTTTGCGTGTAGTGAAAGTTATTGAATTGTTTTGAAGAAATAACATACTATGAAATATTGGGGTGTTACAAACATTATATTCGATCAGTTGAAAGGGGAAAAGTGTTTCCCAAAGAACAATCATCGATCTGATTACCATCCATTGACGATAAATGAAGCTGACATTTAAAAACAGATTTTGAGGAAGGTATGAACATTATGAGAACCTACTCATTCAGTTTGGTATAAAATATTTTTCATGTAGTTTTCATTGTTTTTATGGAAATCATCTTACATGAGTACCCAACTACTTTTTTGTTGGTCATTGTGGATGAAATCCTTTTAAATATTTTTTTGAAGAGGAACTTGGTATTCATCAGAGACTTGTGTTTGAAATTTTGAGAAATAACATTCTTTATTCCAAGAATCCAAAATTTGAATTCAGTATTCATGAAGTGAAATTATTGGAACATGTTGTCTTGTAACTTGATAATTCTGTTGATCCTGAAATGTTAATGGGTTTTCTGACATTGGATCCACCATGAATTTTTTTTAGGTTCAGAGCATTTTGGGTATAGCTGGGTACTTCCACTAGTTTGTTATGGACTTCTCAATGTTGGATTCATCGATGATTTGTCTAACTTGAAAGGGAGTAATGTTATCTTGGGGAAAAAATATTATCTTTATGTTGTCGATCTAAAACATCTTTTGATGAATACTCTGGTGTTGACTATTCTAGGGCAATGAATGGCAATGTGGTCACATACAGTTATCTATGATCAGGTTTGGGATGTATTCTTATTTTGTGTGATCATTTCACTACTTATTACAATCATTAACATAGAGACCATGAGATAATTATCTGAACCATGATATCAAAAATGCATCGGTGATTAATAAATGTAAGTGTTGCTGGAATTACCTATACACCAAATGTTTCATACTATTTTCAGAACAAATATGTTTGCGTTATATCACTATCATAAAGATATATATATATCTACCAGATGCATTTAGTGGAATAGTTATAGTCTTTAAATTTTAAAATTTCATATACCCTGGGAAGATGTAATGTCATTTTAGATTCAATGAGAAGGAAACATCCAACCTGGAAAAATAATGGATATTTAGAAGAGTGGAACCTAAAGGTTATTTTTTTAAAGTTCCATATTGGGGCCTAGGAATAAAGGGTTAAGTTTTCATTTCATAATGTTGATTTGAAATCCACTTTTCTCTAGATTAATATTTATGAATAGAATATTGATTTTGAATTCCATGAAATTATAGACTCTAGGGTGGGGAGGAAATTTCCTTGTGTTCATTCAGCATGCAGTGAATTATATACTGCCCTAATTACATTGTTGTTCTATTAGTGGTTAGGGAAGTTATTATGGAGGGTTTTCATAATTTCTAGTGGGTTGTGCACCTAGGAACCACAAATATGATCTATGAAATGTGTTATTGATTCTTTTCTCAATGAATGATATTGGGCATTGATGAATTCTTCCCCAATTGTTATACATTCAAACAGGTCAAGGACAAGCACAAAAAACCTTTGTTGTTTCCTTCAGCCACTTCTTGTGACAACATGGAAGTGGTATGATATTTCTATGGAAATTTTGGTGTGGTTTATACATAAATAGGGAATTAAAAATGAAATATGGGTTGTGATTAGTTGGATAACTAAATCAAATGAATTTATACCAATTCATGATAGAACAAAAGTTGAGAAGATTTGAAATAACTATGTGAATGTTGTTTTTCTTTTTTCATAGAGTTTTTTCAGCTATAGTTTCTGACATTGATCCACAATTCACTAATTATTTTTGGAGTTTACATCTAGAGGATTCTCCTAGATGGTACCCCACTCCCCATGACATTCTCTCGCTCTCAGCATCACCCTCTCCTTGGTTTTCCAATTTCTTCTTCGATTCTAAGTGGCCCTTCTTCTTCAGACAACCTGATTCTTATGTCATCAATTTCATCATCTCTTTCCGAATTATTTTCCTTGACCACCTCTTTATTTAGAGTTGATATATCCTTTGGAATCCTGAATATCTCATTCTTGTATTTTTTCAGGTTTTGTCCTTCTCTTTTTTATCACATTTATTTGGTGACCTTGGGATTCATCCTTTTCACCACATTATTTTTCCCTTTCCACGATGTTCATGTTCTTCCTATATGATTCCAAGTCATGCAGTGATGTTTGATTTCTTCATTTCACCTCATTCTTTGCAATTTTCCACGATCTGGTTCTACCTATTCTTATGACTACATGATTCAGCTATTTATGCTTCGATTGATGTTCATTGTTGAAGACGACATCTTCTCATGACATTTGATGTATTTTCAATGGCGTTGTGTTCTATTTCAGTTTTTCAGATTTGGCGATATGTTATCTGTGCATCTAATGGTGTTGCCTCATCATGGCTTGTTTTCAAGGCTGTATCTACCCTAACTCTTCTCTGGATTCATAGAAAATATATTCTTCCACGTCAGTTGAGTGAGATGAATTACGAAGAGGTTTTGAGATTTGTTTGTTAGGGATGGTATGGTGATTCAGTAGGCATGGCATGTAGTGTATTTTTAACATTATCTATGTTCTATCAGTGATGGTTCTGTATTTTTGTTTCCTTCGATGATAGTTGAAAATGGTGGTGTGGGAAATGATTCCTAGTTTGTGGGTTCTTTGTCACATATATTTCTGATGAATTTCAACAGTGTGATGGTGATTTCGTTCGGGAGGTGCTGATGTAGGATGATGATCAGGCTGGTCATTGTGTGCTAGTGCGATGTGAGGGATGATATGGTTGTCTTGGGGAACGAGGTTCCTAATTCACTCACTTTTCGGGATATATAGCTGTCCAAGAAGGAAATAGTTCAAGGTGGTGATTGCAGGAGATTCATTCGAGGAGGGGACGTGTAGATCGGTGCTCTAGGATTGAGGATTGATCAATGCATCTAAAGGTCATTTTGATTTAAAATTTTAAATTTGAATTCCAATTTTTTAGTTTAGATTTTTTGTGGTGGTTTTACATGGGTTGGTTTGGCTATTTGAGTGACCATGTCATCCTTTAAAAGTGGTTTGAAAATAACAAAAAAAAAATCATTTTGGAGGGAGTTATTATTTGGAGGCACTAGTATACCAAATCCATTTGAGTATGGAATAAAAAATGTAGTATGACGCCAAAGAATATATAGCTATATAGATTCATGATGATAAGATCCACCCTTGTTTTCTCATCATTGGTGGGACATAGGATGGTCACTTTGCGGCAATTAAATATTACTACCCCAATATTTACTAGCCCACGATTATAATGACCCCTTTTGAGGCCTTATATTATTGGCCATGTTGATCATTGTTGTGATAGTAAGATACTGGAGAACGTTCCATTGTTGGAAAAAGCATGGATGATAAGACGACATCAAAAATTCAGTTGATTCATAAGTGTATGTGGACGACACCTAGCTAGTATTATTATAATGATGATTGTCACTAGAATCCATTGAAATTATTAGTTGGTGATCACGTGTTCTTGAATATTTCTTCTCATTTGGTTCATCAACGACTTGTGAGGCAGGGAAAACACGTTCCTCATTTTGTAAACCCTTTTGAGGTTGATAACAATGTGTGAAAAGTGGATAATGGTTTATCACCTTTACCATATTAGCTGTAGATATATAAAATATTCCATGTATCTAATCATTGAACATATCTATTTGATCATACAGATGTTATTAAAATTATAGATCTTGAGGTTGATCCTGATTTATCTATGACTGAACAGTCAATCTGGATATATGATTATAAAAACAATGTACTTATTTGGAGGATGATATCTTTAGTTCATGTGAAATGGATTAATTCTTCTGAATCTCAATTTATGTGTGACAAGAATGCACTAATGAGAGAGTAGTGGCCACATCTTTTTCAAATGGAAGTATCTTCATAGGCATTTTGGGGATAAAAAGTTTCACAAATGGCGAGTTTATAACATCGTATTGGTGTGGTTAGGTATTCCTAAACCCCTCTTCTTAGTAAGTGTTGTTTGGGTTCTGTTTTCAGATGTTTTGGGTGAATATTTTGTTATGTTTGAAAATTATTTGTTAGTGCATAGTTGGCACACAGTTTTCCCAAACTGTGTGCCTTTCTAGAGAAAGCTATGCAACCCAAGCTAGGTGGAATTTTCATGGTTGGCACATAGTTGAAAATAATGTGAACCCACATTGTAGTAACCATGAACTTGAAAATAAATGGTGCATGTCTAGGGAAAATTGTTGATAAAAACCATTTAGATCTACCCAGCTAACCGTGTGTATGAAAAATTTTAATCGATGATTTAGTTTTAAAATTCCCCAAAACCCTCTTTTAAGTCCCTGATGAGCTGGTATGACCCAAAACAAGTTTCTTCTTCCTTGGAGGATTTCAAGAGTAGTTATTAGACCCTCTACACTCCTCCTGAAGATAAATAATGCTAGGATATTTGTTTTCTATCATCTATCATTATGTTTCCTCTTCCCATTCCCTATCTATATCACTGTCCACTTTCGTACATAGGGTTTTGTAAATCCCAGTTTTGGTTTGTAGATCTAATCCCCACAATTTTGACTCTTAAACCTTGGTTTGATTATTTATTTCTCATTTTCACCATTTTCAATGGAGAATCCATATTTGGGTGTTGGTTTTCAAGATCTTGTGATCCCGAGGTAGGTGGTTCGGTTATGAGTACCATGTTTTATTAATAATAAATTTCATGAATTATATTCAATTATTGATTTAAACACAAATATTGTTATAAATTAATTTTTTTTATATTGATTGATTATGAACCCAATTCCATTTAATTAGGGTTTGTAGAAATTTAATTTTTTATTGATATTGGAAGAACCCTAATTAAATTGAATTGGAGTGTGATTTTGGAATTGATGGAAGATTGTAGAGATTAAAATTATGAAATTATAAAAATTGTTTCAGTAATATTGATTAATTTAATTGTAAAAATTGAATTGTGAAATTGAATTTTGAATTGTTTTTTAATCCAAATTTGTTAAAAATGGATTTAATTTTTTTATAGAAACATTTTTGTTTTACTTGGACAAGGCATTTTTGGGTTAAAACCTATTTTCTAAATGGAATATTTTCCATTTTGAAATGGTGAATGAGATGAATAGTATTTAAAATGATATAAAAATAAGTTTCCCATAATTTAATTTCAATATCACATTAAAGAACATATATTTAGTGATTTATTCATGATAGAAAAACTACAATTTAAAAAATTCCAAATCCAAAATGAATCACGTGACATCCCTAAAAAACGGTGATACAGTTCTATTAACCATTTTCCAATGTGGTGTGTGTGTACACATATTCTTATATTTCATAGAGTGTGTGGATTCTTATACCCTGATACTATCATAAATTTTGAAAGATGGTTGTGTCTCTCGCATGTTTATACTTGAGATAAAAATGTATACTAATGTTTGTAAACTATTTTACATGCCTTCAGAATTAATATAACATGTTTTATATAAAATTATTATTTAAGCAATTGGTTTTGAATTAAATGAATTATTATAAATACAAAACATGATTTGATTAAATTATCGATTGAAATTATAATTTTTTTTATTTAAATTTGAAATATCTTAATTTCATTTATTAAATATGGATTCTTATTATAGAATTCTATGTTATACCTTTCTAGGATAATAACTCAAAACCAATTGTTCCTTTGGTTATTAGTGTGTAATCACTCTCTAGGTTTTTCTAGTGGTAAAGTACCACTTGGGTGGGTGGTTTTAGTTTTTGATATGTTACGCCCCAACCCTAGTTACCCAGAGTCGATGCATTATTACCTAACATTGGCATGATCACAAGGGATCAAATCCCGAAAGACCAATCAGTTTAGTAGACTTAGAAGTACTTGATACATACATAAGTTTTACATTACATATAAAATGAAAAACAACAACAACATTGTCTCATTTAAACACATTCATATCTATTATAATATCTCTTTAGATCAGTCATAATACAATTCCTCGCATCCTTGGAAAAATAAAACACATAATGGGGGGAACTCAGGTGCCTAGTAAGGATAAAAATATAGTGTAAAACTTCATAAATAAGTATAATCATTTAAGGAAATGTATTCTAATAAAACACATGCCTTTTAAAATTAAAATTTAGCATAAAATGGAAATGAAAAATCAAATAATTCTATTTACTATTTCACATGGATATTCTACTAGTCTAATAGACACATGTAATATCAATATCTTATTTCACAATGATGGAATTCATAATGGAAAACATCACAACCACATAGTCAAGGCCTCGTGACAAGACTATAAGTAATATTTTTTCAAGATCTTTTCCCAAGACACTATTTTGTCTCGTTAGACATACCGATGCATCGAGGAGCTATAGAGGGCTCCATATTTCGCTTACTAAGTCCAATACATTCCCCATATGAAAATATTGAAACATAACATAAACATTCTTATTAAAAATACCATACACAATGTTAATAATTTAACCATAAACCATGAATGGTATAAAAATAAAACATCTATTGTCAAACATATCCCAAAACATTTAATAAAATATGGATGATTTTATCATAGTTAATCAACTACAAACAACTGTAAAATCCGTAAAAGGATGATGACATAGATGAAATCAAAACTATTTGGGAGAAATATAACTTTCTATTTTGAAATCATTTAAAAGTAAAGTAATTATAAATGAAATATTATATATTTAAAATATTCATATAATCTTATCAAGTAATATTAGAAGGTTTTATAATGGAAGGTAATAGCCACACCCTCCGTAGAAGTTAAAAAACATTATTTCATTAATTTTGTCAAAATGGTCGTAAAGGACCTTGTTTTGAAAATGTATGATAGATTCCTTTATATACATCTTATAAAAAGTCAAAAAAGGGTATAAATTACTTTAAACCATATTATATCAATTATTAAACATGTTTGGAGCTTTATTTTTAAGAAACACAAATGTGGATGATAAAGAGGTTCTAATAGATACTCACGTATAAACAACCTCTGATAATGAATAGATTGGGGAAATAACAATTACCTTGTACTTTTCCTTTTTTGAGGGTATACTAACCTCCTATATAATAGTTAAATAATTGTTATTAAATTATATAGAACCACATACATAATATGATATCATATAGGATCTTCTAATATTTTATTGTTAAAAATATTTCAGTAGTATCATCGTTTCAGGTATTAACTGATTCGTTTTTCTTTTTTATGTTTTGTAACATATGTTATGATTTTTATGAATAAGATATATTTGATTAATTACCAGAATGATATTAAGTTAATAAAAATTATGTATTTAATCATAAAATAAAATTTAGACTTTAATAATTATGTTGGGGAATGAATCTCATCGCGTTTGTGGAGACGGAAATCCGTACGTACGCATGAGAGAAAATATCTTTATATTTATGGTGAAATCATATGTAATTATATGGTATATCATATATACAGAATCATTAACATGTTATATTTATTATTTATAGTTTTTATAATCATTACTATACCTATTCAAATAAGGATGTGTCTGAATAACAAACTACACCACGACGTGGAGACAATAAGCCATATGTATGCACGTATGGTGACATTTTCATTCATATGATGGATATAAAAATCCTTCAAATGGTATTATATCATTCCCCATGAGTATGAAGCATCTAAAATTGATAAAAACTTCTTGTTTTCACTTTATTAATCATGTATTTGTACTTCATGATGTTGATTCATTTAGATTATGTGGTAGGGTGGTTAGTTTGTGTGTAGAAATATCATAATAAGGACATCATTTTAACATTATCGAATACAATTGATCATGCTAATTGTGATACTAATGAAGATTATCATTATCCATAACAATTCACGTCCTTTAATCCATATCATTATCTTTATAGTTTTGATCTTTAAAATCTTCATCATTAATCATTTCAAAATAAAATATTCATCCAAATGAAGTCACATTGATTATGTAGAATCATAAGATCATCCTTTTGAGAAAATAGTACTTTAAAATTCACATGAATTATAAAAATCATCCATTTTATGAACCATTTCCTTTAAATGTTTTAAATCATCACTATATAATATGTGTCAAGGTGTTACAATTATTAATAATTCAAATCAATCATTGATTCCAATGAATCTATATTCATGCATGGTGACTCCCATTAGGATAAATGCTAAAATAACATGAAATTAAGGTGGCTAATTTTTATCTACACTTGGATTTTTAATCAATTAAAAATTAACTCTTTTTCAAAAGACCTTTATCAGTTTCATCATATCTCTCTGGTTTGGTTTATTACTAAATATCTTATAAGTATCACCAAACAGTTCAAATAGATTACTCCTTATTATATTAGTAACCCTAAATAAATATCTCTTATATTCCTACACAAAATCCAATTCATAACCACACAGGTAGTCAACAGTATTAGTATACCTTTTTGTGTAAACATTGTGCACAACTATTGGCTACACTGATTAGACTGATTGGGTTCCAGACTTATGTGGGATAGAACTATTTTTTTATAAAATCCATTAGCAAATTTTTTTTCAAAATTACCTACAATTTCAATTTATATATTTTTATTATTGAAATATATATAGTACTTAAATATATATATTTATATTTATTCATGTAGAAGAACAATAAAAACATCATCGTAAATAAACCTTCATATATTAAAACCCATACTAAAATAATTTATTAATGTTTGAATATATAAAAATACTCATTGAATATCTAAAAAATTAAAGCGTAACATATTTTACTCAGCATTATGACACAAATAATTATATATTTTAAAAATTCTACTACACCCAGAATAGTGTATGAATCGATAATATTCTTCCATGAATCAAAAAAAATATTCCTATAATTACCACAAAAATATAATATTACTAATTATCAACATCATCATAACACCAACAATCATATATTATCAAGATGTTCAAAATTAACCCTTAGGGGTTCAACCAGATTTCCATTTGGATTTTGTTGACAATTAATCCATTAAAACTAACTCCCTCAAATATCATCTTAATATAATGACTATTATCTTTTAAAAATAAATATTGATTTATAAATTTTCTCACAAACATTTAAAATGAAATATATTAGGTCACACCAAATATGTCTTAATTAAATCTATCAAATATTTCTAAGATATATATTTTTTACCAAACTTTTTACATTATTTTCATTTGGAGAATTCTTCATAAACAGTCCCCAACTGTCAACAATATACAGTAGGATTCCTTTCTTCTAGATACCCCACTATCATCTATGTTTCATGTGGAATAAGCCATCAGTTCTTTATGATTTTCCTCTTTTTTGAAATTTTCATTATAATATAGCTTATTATATCCATATGACATAAATTTCTAGATGTAAATTCCAAATCCAAATACCCACTATATATTTTGAAATTATATTATCAATATATCTATAATATATCAAAAAAATCATGTGAGTGAAATTACCACATTTAATTTTAGGGATCGTCAAATCATATAGAATAACATATTTAGGTATGGGAGTTGGAAAAAATATATTAATTTAACACACAAAAATCAATCCATATAACTTATTTAATTTTTTTAATCCATAATAGATTTATCATTTCAGGTTCTCAACAAAACCCCTAATCTCATCCAAAATAACATTATACTATTATATAGAAAAATGGTGTGTGAAATACCTTTGATTTTGTAAACTAATTTCACTTGTAACCAAAAAATATTTACTAAAATTTGACTTTAATGGCATCCAAACTCTCACAAGTTCCATCAATAATTTTTTGGCTACAAATCCATTATAATTTCTCTCCAACTTAACTACAATTTCAGTGTAATATATTTTATGTTCCCTTGAATATTGAAGACTCCATATATTCAGAAATAACGGTTTTTTGAAATGTATTTAAGTCAACATAACAATGAACAATATATAACAACATGTTAAAATATAGTTTCATAAATACAAATTCCATCCTTGATAAATATTTAATATCTTTTCATATTTTATTTGATAGATTCAACAATAAATATCAAAAAAACACTTATTAAATAGAACATTGAGTGTAAAATAATAAGTTGGTTAAAATAAATCATGAAGTAATACATCTTCTATAAAACATCCTGTTATTATGAATTTCTATAATGAAAATACACATTATATATAGCTTTAGTCAAGACACAATGATGAAACTGAACTAAATCGAACAACACTTTATACATGAAACATTCATCCTTAAACCATAAATATATTCTTCTTATAAAATATATTCCTTATTAATAGACATACCATTTAGATTTTCAATCTATTAAAATTATAATACAATTAAAATAAGTTATATATATTTATTTAATATTATAAGAGGGGTACCATCTGTTTTACTCTTGTTAAGGAGGATGGTGTGTCACAACGGACAACCATTTTCCATTTTTACTTTGTCTGGTTGACTGTTAAAAGTTATTAATTGGATTTAATTGTATATAATTTCTTTTAAACGTATTTTAAATTATTTTATATTTCCAAACCCACCTCCCAATATACTCCTCCTAGGGTGTTTTTATAACTATAAATTTTCCATTCCATATTTGGTTGATATTACTACTCCGGGTCATCAAACACCATAGACTATACATGAAAATATTTTTAGTTTTTCAATAAATACATTGCCTTGCGACATCCCACACATATGTACATTTTTACTATTTTATTAATTTCAACTCCTCTATATATTCAAAACCCTTTTCATCACTCTCCTAAAAATTTGTGACTTAAAAATAATTTTGTGATCCACTTCACATTAATCTAAAAAGGGATAATATTTTTCGTTATATTCATGAGGATTTATTCCGTTAGTCCCTTCTGATATTATTGTTAATGTTTTACATGATACAAGATTAATATAGTAAGAATTATTTAATTGATGAATATACATCATTTATCATGCTTGGTGACACAATATTTCCAAATTTCTACTATATTAAAAACGATTTATATGTTATAATGATTCTAATAAGAATATAGAAATGTACCCATTCATCCAATATTAATAAAAAACATTACTATTCCTACATTATTTTTCGATTTGGTTTCTATTTATTATTTTGGGTAATTTAATAGATTTGTTTCCAACACCATTATGATTTTATGTGTTCTTCGGAATTTCTGTGGAATTATTATTATCCTGACTTAAAGGGGTTTCATCACAGAAAATACTATATTTTTCCATAGACCATAGAATTTGTGACATAAATTTTTTTTTCATCGTACACTCGAATAAGGAATAATTCTATTTTATTTCATTATCACCTATGAAGAGATAATTAAACAATAAATGTAAACCATCACTGAGTTTAAGCTTATCATTGAAACAATACTGTTTATATTCATTGTTTTAAAATCTTAACACTCCTTCAATTGATCAATCATTAATCATTTTATATAATTATGAGAATCCTGGGGGTTATTTTCCCCCTCTGGTCATTTTTCTCTTTAACATACTTTTTGTTTATACCATCTAACATGTCATATTCTTTAACAAAACCCTTGTTCTAAATAAAAAAAGAATTTTTTCTTATTTAAGATGCGTATTTTATTATTTTTAAATCTGGATAAATATACTATAATATTGGGAATTATTATACTTTTTAAATCATTGGGATCTTCTCATAATCAGTGGTTTTAATATCACATGGAATATTAGGTTCCAAATAAATTTCTGTTACTTTATTGAAATGCTAAATAGATGGAAATTAAGAATTGTTCAAAAATTTATTTTATTGATTTGTAGAATATCTCAATTGAAATTAACAAATTCTATAAACTTACATATAATATTAAAATTCTCATGATCTTCACTTATTCTTGTAATTTCCTATGTATAAATATTTTTCGAAAATAGTTGATAAAAAAATCAATATCTCCAAAAATAAAACAGATTATTTTACATAAAAATAAATATTTTAACATGAAACAAATTATATTATATGAATTGTGATGTCCATAAAGTAATTAGGTGAGAGATAACCAGATAGTGTTTGTGGGATGAATCACAATATAATTTTTTTTTAAAATTAAAGAGTTGTCTTTAATTCTATCATAGTTATAAGTAAAATTGAATTATTTATAATAAGGATCTATTTATTTTTCTCCTTTTTCCACTTCTCGTCCAGTTATTGTTCCTAATTTCATTATCCATTAGTATTTTAATAATGGAATTAGTTTTTTCCAGTAACTAATTTTGTGTTTGGTAGTATCTAAAAGTAAGTAAATGAGAGAATGGAACAAAAAAATTATAGGGTTCACCCAAAAGGTATAATCTATGAAACATTTGATCAATAATGTATTATAGAACCAATAAACACTGACCTCAATGATTAATTATTTATTTTATTCTAGGAAAATACTTCATAGTTTCACTCAATTTAAAATGTTTTATGGTTATACAATATATCCATAGGTTCTATGAGTCCCACATCCAAAGAGTTTTCCTCACTCATTAAGGGAAAAATGTTAAAATGTAGGCTAAAGGGAAATATCACCTATTATTATTATGTTTCATCAATTGAAGGTTTGTGAAATTTTATTCAAATGGAGACATATTTAAAAACTTATTTTTTAACTCCTCTCAAAAAAGAATCCTCGTCATCCTTCTTTGAGATTTCATGAAATTTCATAATTCTTAGGTATATACTTTAATAAAAATTAAAGATATTTATTGTACATCTATTTAGTTATTCTATAATTCCCTTCACATTCATTTTTATTAACTAGAATGTCATTATTATACATGGGCATGGTAGTTATATATTATTTTTTTATCATTGGTCATTAAACATCGATTTTTTCTTCAATGGAACAATATTTTCACGTAATGAAAAGGTATATCTCTAGTTAATTTATTTTGTATATTTCATGATGGATATCATTGTCCAACTATAATTCTTTAATTATGTTCATTTAAGAATCCTATATAAACATTTCATTCAAAATATACATACATTAATAAATGGATGTTCCTTAAATATTGTATGATGGATTAATTCTTTTATATATGATCTATGAAGGACTCATTAATACTTCATAAATCATTGATCTCACATATTATTATATTTTTACATAATATAAAATATTAATACATCATTGTTCACAACAATAATAAATTTTTATTTATATTTATCAGATCCTCATGGAACTTACATTAAACCATTTCATTAAGATCTCTAAAACATTGGGATTTATTCCAAAACAAATCATTCAATACCAAATATTCAATTATGAAAATTTTAAACAATATTAGGATCAATCCATCTAACTTGAAAATATGGAATATTGTTGCTTCTGATCAACCCTAAAAATAGTATCTTTCTTGTTATAAACTACCTCCCTTATTAATACTTGTGTTGAATAATAAATCATCTATACACTAATATGTATGAAATCATATAATATAAAATAATGAAATTGATTAAAACCATGTTAATCCCAATGAAAAAAGATTTTGATTTTATTTATGATGAAAAATCCAACATATGATAAAAAATCCATTAATCCATATAATTATCTTTATGGTGGTCATATATATCATGTTCATCATTTATCCTTACATAATCAAAAATTCGTCTTTATGAACACCCAATGTTTTTCATTTAATATTTTCATGACCTGACTGAAAGGGGATCTAGCTACAACTCCTCAAGCCCACCTCTAAATGTCCAGGGTATAGAGACTAGCACCTTGTAGGCTATCACACCTATGGGAGGCAATTGGCTATTATTCCTATATGAACCCACCCACATACAAGTCCATGAATAAGTGATGATATATATATATATATGTATATATATATTAGAAACTAATTTTATTGTATACATCTATCACTACTAAGGTAGAACATTATTATACAAAGGAAAAATACACACAAAAAATAGAAAATATAAAAATCATCCAACCTGCTATGATGGAGGGGATCGATATTAAACTCTTCCTGGTAATCTCCATGAGATGGATCTGAAAAAAACCTGGTTAGTCCAGCTACGACACTTGACCTGCTCCAGATCATACTGTGACTCCATCGAAGGAAATATTTTCTTCACAAGATAAACACATACAAGAAAAAACTTTGTATTGGTGTGTTTATAAATACTCATATGGAACACACAAAATCCCAAACCAATAAAAAGAAAGTAAAAGTAATTATTTACCCTGACCTCACCCGAGGAAAAACAATTGAGAGAGAGAAACTCCATATCAACACCATCCTCTCCTATATATGACCAGTTAGCTCAATGTCCATGGAAATTTAATGAATTACACATACGATATGGACTCCCAGAACAAATGAACATATAATTATCTCTAACGCTATGTCTTATAGTTTGGACAATTAACTATCCACAACAACCAACTCGGTGGTCCCAATGAATAACTCACTATGGTCTCTAGGGAATCTGACCTCATAGACATCTATATGCTCTTAAATGACACAAAACTGTAGAATTATAACACAATGAAAACACAGTAAGATATTATCCATCCCGAATGCCGTGAAAAATGATAAGGGACACACATCAACAACTCATAGTTGATGAGTGAAACTTTTCATCACTGTTGGCACTCAACCAAAAGATTACACTCTATCGAGAAAATGAACTGATGACAAAACCCATACTACCCTCGGGATACCTATATATGATGTAATAGAAATTGGAAATTACTATGGTATAAGTCACCAAATGACTAAAACAGCTCCAACACCTCAATATGGGGACACTAAAACCCCCAGATGGAACAACGTACCCAAATATCTCTCCTATTAGAGGATCAACACCCTTGTAGAGTTGGTCACATAGATTCCAAAAACTACATATGGGGAAAGAATCAGGGATAATCCTAGAAGGAAAAAATGGATATCGATACATAGAGAGTGGGTAGTCACCTATGGATCACTTGGGAACCTTCCTCTAATGAAACATCCTCTTAGGTATAGGATCGATTATATTGTAAATATAAGCCACAATGTTTCCTCATACCTTACATGGTAATAGAAAGGATGTGAGGATCCCTCTGGTCCCCTCATCATGACACATCCTCCAAATCTACTAAGTCTACTATTAAAGTGGATTGAGACAACTTACCTGATAAAGTGGAAATGTATATATGATACAAGTATGAAAAGAATCTAAATAGGGTTCACTATCTAGTGATAGGATGTGATACCAAAAAAACAAAGAAAAAAAGGACTAGGGGGCCCACTCAACCTTGTTGGTCTAAATATCACTAACAGAGACTAGGGGGACCCACTCAACCCTGACAATCCGCATATATACCCCAAAGTCCAACATAATTTGGCCTATAGAAAATGAATCATAGTCCCAATACAAGGCCACCATCATGTTATAAAAAAGACAATACACATTATAGGATACTGAGGGGTCGAAATCCAAGCTATGAAGAATGAGTTATTGGAGGTATTATATCTTAATAAGTTCTTCATGGAGTACACGTCATACAAAGGGGTACACTGTAACACCTAGAACCCTCTAGACTGGAGTTGGTGCATTACTTTTTATACTGGAATGGTTTGAAGGTATGAAAATCCTAAAGAAATGTATAGTTTATTAGTATTGAATAAAATAGATACCGAGAAGTAACTCAAATTACATTGGAAAAGGTTACAAAATACAATACACAAAAAATACTAAAAACTGCATCAACAAGAACTCAATAAATGATCTCCTCTTAATCACTTGTTGAAATTAAACAATGAAAGGGGTGAGCTCAAATTATTTATAAGAGATAAAAATATCAGAATTAGGAATAAAAAATAACTTAATTGTAAACAATTTTACAAAATCAATATGACATGGGGAATAAATGAAGAACTCATGCCATTAATAACCTATGAATGAAAATACATCCATAGATTTTTTCATAGTGAAAACATCATGGATAGTAATAATTGATATTTAATAAAGTGAATTATTATTAAATTTAATTAATGTTTTTGGGACATGATACCATAATACAGTAAAAACTGTTTAGTTATGTGGGCAGAAACCTGTCTATTTTTGGAAACAAACTCGAAGGTTTTGTCGCAAACTAATTTTTCTCATGAGACTAATCGATGCATTCAGGGGTTGTAGCAGGCCCCACCAGTCGCTACATGTCCGAATCATTATTCATACATAGATTCAACAAAAGATAAATATGCCTTTACATTATCCATATAGAATAGAGGATATGAATTCATCAATATTCCTACAACATTTAAAATAAATACCGTATGTTAAATTGTATACTACTTGGACAATAATCATATCCATGATATGAAAATATGGGAATGTAAATGGAATATAATATCAATTTAAAAGTGATATCAAATAGGAATTAGTTTCACCACATAAGAAAGAGTAGGTGAACAATACTAAGCAAGTCACAATGAAGTGAAAATAGAGACAAATCTTGTTACGATGTTGTAATCAATTGAGTCATATGATCAAAAGTTAATAACCACAGAATAAATCATATAATACCATAACTATAATCATTATAATATATATCAAATTTATGTACACTTATACCACATAATAGAAATAATAATGGAACAATGGGAATCCCAGAGAATTGAATGTTAGATGAGAAAACCCCTTACAATCATTTCGGCATGGTAACATGTGTTTTTGTGGGGGAATAATGAAAGGAACAAGTGTGTCACATTATTTTTATATCATAAGGGAAGTATGGGGGAGTTTGGAAAAAATACCCATTCATTAGGAATAAAAAATAAAAAGGCACAACATAAGGGAGATTCTTGAACAAATGTGAGAGAGAGGATCCCTTACCTTCTGCTCGAAGGTGTTCTTGATAGTTTTTAACGACCTGAATAATAAGATTTAGAATCATTAATTTTTAAGTTCAGAACCTCATAAATATGTAACTAATGTGGTATAACATTATTAATTTCAGTAATTTCATTTTTTATGTGTTTAAGAGATTCAATTTTTTTTTTGTTTTGGACGAATTTATTTACATGGTTTCATGATTCATTTATTTGTATTCATGAATGAATGTTCAATTGAAATGTGGTCGAACATCCAAATTCATTAATATATATTATTAATGAGAATATAGAGATATAAATTATCTTATAATTATTTTGTTTATATAACATGAGGATGACTCATTCGATTAGTTAATGATAAACTATTGGATTTGGCATGATAGTTTTGTGCACAATGAACTTGTTTGGTATTATTAATCCATTTTATGTGTGTATAAGAATTCCAAAACATTAAACAAGATAAAATAAAAATATTTTGATCGGGTTCAACCATTGAAAAGGATACATGACCGGTCTTGAAGATATAAATGCCAATTTATAACATGTCTTCCTTGTGTGTGATAAATTAACACTTCTCGAACGGTGATTGCATTTATAGTAAAAAAGTAGGGGGAAAAGAGATATTATAATTAAATATTCCATTAGAACAATTAAAATCAAGTAAATTAATGGAACTATAATTATCATATATTTTGGATGAGGTGAGGTGCGAATAGAGAACAATGTAATAGAACTTGTAAAAGGATTTGAAATAAAAACAGAGGTCAACCTCTTGAGTACTCCTCTTTGAGAAACTCTTGATTCACATTGATTTTGGACTTCTGATGAGACCAATATGTATTGGACGTGGGATAGGAGTTTAGAGAGCTATTTGAGAATAATTTAGTCAAGGTATGACTCTTGAGTGGTGTGGGAGGAAGAGGGGGTGAGGGGCGGTTTATATAGTGGAGGGGAGGAGAGTTCTCTTAATATTATAATCATTAATTTATTATTTATTCTCAAAGAAAGAAATATTGAGTATTACTTGAGGTAGAATAGTAATAAGATAACGTGATTTCGAAAATTCGGAGTTTAAATCACTCATGATTCTAGGAATAGTTATCTTAATTTATATTGTATTTATAAGGAAAATTAATGTATTTTACTATCCAGCAAAAATTCAAATATTTCAGAAGAAATACCAAAAAATTACCATAACCATTTCCCAATGTGTGGAATCCAAAAATTATTTATATTTATCAAAAATAATTTCCCAATTATGATTAATTAAATATCTAATTTAAATCTATATTTAATTGAAAAATATAAACACTTAAAATATTTATCTTAATTTTTAAGGAGTCTAACCATATTTATACATTCATGGGTATGTATAACATTAATAAAATTAATTTTACTATTAATAAAGTTAAGTTACTATTCATATGGGTAGGATTCCATTCATAAGGGAAGGTTACTATTCACCAGAAATTGTGTTCAATCTATCAGACTCTAAATATCATCCTGAACACAACTGTGTATGTCGATTTTTTAAATTCAAATAACAAATGTGAAAAAATTATGTTTACTTGACTAGGTAATAATAATGTGGTGTTTTTTAGAGACTCAAGGTCTCATGCTTTCTATAATACATATATTTGTAAATTCTTGGGGTGTTACATTATACCCTCCTTATAGAAAGTTCATTCTCGAAATTTGAAATTGAATATTGAAAGATAATGGTTGATAAATGAAAATACCCTTGTGGAAAACCCACGTCATGAATATATTTAAAATATTTAATTAATAATAGTATAGTTAAATGAATCAGTTTCTACAAAACAACACATTCTAATTGGAAAAAATGGTCATGGAAGAATATCCAAACCATCATGTAGAAACATTAAACCCATACAATGGTCATCTTATACCATTTCAAAAATTGTTGAACATTCCAAAATATAATTATTGAACACATTATATTGAATTCCTCTAAATTTCCAAGATGAACTTATCATTAACCCTTTATCAATATGAATCATCTCAAAAATTCACATTCCGAAAATGTGAAAAACTTCATCATGTATCCTCTTGAAATATATTAATAACATTAATAACCTTAAAAACCATAATGAAACATGATTTTATCTATATTACATATGTAATATAAATGTTATTGGATATATTACAGAAATCCAAATGCGTTTTAAACTCTATCGATAATAGCATAGGTCACTTCTCGAAAAGTCAATAATCAGTTCTAAGGTGGTCAGTACTTATTCGAATCAATCATTTATTCATCATTATCTCAAAATGAGATATATATATATTAATGGTGGTCATTTTCTCAATAATTGGTTTTCTAAAAATTTATTTTTCTATTGATTCACTTTTCCTTTGTACCATTCACCATATGAACTCAAATCCTTAATGAAATAGTCCTATAGTACAATCCTTATAAATATCATAATTCTTAAAACTGGTACAATACTGAAAAAATATTCAAATGAATTGATTCTTGAATAGGAATATTATTCATTATACTTCATCTCTGGTAGCATCATAACATGATCATTATCCAAAATCATTATTTGGGGTCTATTCCTTTGACGATTGGGACATTTATTTGCATAGCGTCCCATCTCCTTATAGATTCAGTATTGTAAATTGGAAACCATTTTCATACCCTTAAAATCATGAACCTGGTGTCCTTTTTCTCTACACTTATATAAAACTCATATTACCTTCATGCATTTACCATGGTGATTCTTTCCACAAATTTCACAGGTGGGAAAAAACTTCTTTCCCTTCTTCGCTTTAACCAAGAATTTCTCTTCCACCCTATCATTATTATTCTTCCCTTCAAATCCAATGGACTCGAAGAAGTATTTACATACCTTGTTAACACATGATATTATTTACCCATATGATGAGGTTACATCGGAGAAAATCTTCCTTTGAAAAGATGGTTGAAGACTATTAGTGATATGATCATTTTTATGCTTTTCATCACAGGCATTGGTGTAGTTTTTATTCCTTCTGATAGGATCCATTTATAATCAATTCAATATTATATATTAGTCGGTAACATTATGAACTCTCTATAAATCTAAACATGGTATAACACATAGCATAAATTTAAGAATCATAAATATTAGAACCATATAATTTTGTTATTTTTAGGGGCATAAATCCTTCATAATGGTGGGAAAATTAAATGTGAATTATCCTATGGATATCCCCCAGGAGTTTCATACCAAGAGCGCAGAATAACACATTGTTGTGTACCAGGATACCCCGGGTCATGCCTGAAACACCTTATCAGAGATTTCACTCCAAGGTGCTTCTATGCTAGAGCCACCTCTACCTTTTCGTATCCAGAAATGGATGTATTTCCTAGAACGATTCACATAATATATTCCTTACCAAAATTCTATGATGTCCTTGTGAATATATCCTCAAATACTACCTTAGGTCTTTGTTCCCTACTATACATATCATATTTTTCATTCCATGTTTTCTACTAAACTTACTCAGATACAAACTATAACACCCCGACCCCTCTAGACTGAAGCCGATGCATTCCATGTTGTATTGGAATGGTTATAATGAATGAAAATACCAATGGAACAAGAATTTTAGTAGTCATGAAGAATGTAGATACATATTTTTAACTCAAATTACATTGGAAAAGTTTAAAAAATACAATACATAACAAAAACTAAAAACATCATCCACAAGAACACAATAAATGATCTCTTCTTCATCAACTGCTGAATGTAAACCATGAAAGTAGAGATCCCAATTGCTCAGTAAGTGTTAAAAATAGTGTAATCATGAATCAATAATAACTTAATTGTAACCAATATGACATTATCAATATGGCATGGTGAATAAATGTAATACTCACTCAATTAATAAACGTAGAATGAAACTATATCAATTTATTTTGTCATAGTGAAAACCTCATAGATAACAATGAATAAAAATGAATAAATATGAATAAATATAATTATTATTAATTGGATATCTTTTATCTATCACGAGTTACCATAATACCATAAAATGGTTGAGTTCTGTGGGTAGAAACCCGTCTGATTTTAGGAAACAAAATTGAAGGGTTTTTTCGCCAACTGATTTGTCTCATGAGACACACTGATGAATTGAGTGGATATACGGCACCCCACCCGCCACATCATTTACAACTAATTATTTATAAATTTATTCAAAACAAGGTAAATATTCCTTTACATTCACTGTATAGAATAGGGGATACAGATTCATCAATATTTCAACAACATTAAAAATAAATACTATATGTAAAATGGTATATGACTTAGTAAATAATAATTTCCATGATATGAGAACATGGAGATCTATATGGAATATAATTTCAATTGAAAGTTGATCTAAAATTGGCATTAGGTACAAAACATTAGAAAGAGTAGGTGCATAATACTAAGCAAGTCATAATTAAGTGAAAATAGAGACACAACTCGTTACCATGTTGTAATCTATTGATTTGTATGACCAAAATATAATAACCACCAAATAAATTATATAATACCATTAATATAATCCTGATAATATATATCAAATGGTATTACAACTATACCATATATATGAAATAATAGGTGAACAATTGAAATCCCACAGAATTGAATGTGAGATAAGAAAACCCCTTACAAACATTTCGACAAGGTAACGAGTATTCTAGAGAAGGATTAATGAGAGGTAAATGGGTATCCCATTATTTATATATCATAAGGGAAGTATGGGGGATACAAGAAAACATACCTGATCATTAGGAATTAATAATAAAAGGTCACAACATAGGGGAGATTCATGAATAAAAGTGAAAGAGAGGATCCCTTACCTTATGGTCGAAGGTGTTCTTGATAGTTATTGAGGACCTGAATAATCAAATTTAGATTCAGTAGTTAATATTTACATAACATAATAAACATTTAATTGATATTTTATGACCTTATTATGTTCCCTAATGAACAATTTGATGTGTTTAAGAGATTCCGTTTTATTGATTTGGATGCATTTTCTTACTTGTTTTCATGATTTGATTACTTGTATTTATGAATGGAAGTTCATTTGAAATGTGGTCAAACGTGCATAATAATTAATATATCATATTGCTGATATTATAGTGATATAAATTTTTATATAATGATTCTATTTATATACCATGAGGATGACTCATTCGATGAGTTAATGATAAACCCTTGGATTCGGCTTGGCGGTTTTGTGCATAGTGAACTTGTTTTGTATTATTACTCCATTTTATGGGTGTGTAAGGATTACAGAACATTAAAAATATAAAATAAATATATCATTATATGGTTCAACCATTGAAAGGGTTTCATGACCAATCATGAAGATATTAAGGACACTTGAAAAGCCATCGTCCTTGAGTGCGATAAATTAACACATCTCAGATGGTGTTTGTATTTATAGTATAAAAGGAGGGGAAAAGATAGATTATAATGAAATATTATATTAGAAAAAAAATTACAATAAATTTATGGTACACGAATTATCAAGGAATTTTGAGGAGGTGAGTTAAGAATAAAGAACAAAATAATGGAACTTGTAAATGGAATTGAAATAAAATGGAAGAGAGGTTCACCTCTTGAGTACTCCACATTGAGAAACACATTATGTCCATTGATTATGGACTTTCTGTGAGAAAATCCAGTATTGGAAATGGGGGAGGAGGTTAGGGAGCTATTTGAGAAAAATTTAGGCATGACATGAAGCTTGAGTGGTGTAGGAGGAAGAGGGGGTGAGGGGTGGTTTATATAGTGGAAGGGATGAGAGTTTTCTTAATATTATAATCATAAAATATAATATTTCTTCTCAAGACAAGCAATAGTGAGTATTCCCGGACATAGAATAGTAATAAGATCATGTGAGTTCAATATTTGGGTCCATACATCACTGTTGATGCTAGGAATAGTTAATTTAATTCATAATTTAATTATACGGTAAATTAATGTATTTTACTATTCAAAAAAAAATTCATGTATTTCAGAAAAATACCAAAAACTCACCCTAACCATTTTTGGACGTGTATAATTCAAAAATAAAGTCAATTTTTAAAAAAAGATTATAAATATGAATTATTAAATATTTAAATAAAATCAATATTTAATCGAAAACTATAAACACTTAAAATATCCATCTTCATTTTTAAGGGGCCTAAATTTATTTATACATTCATGGGTATGGATACCATTTATAACAGTCATATTACTATTCAAAAGGGTAAGATACTATTAATATGGGTAGGTTACTATTCACTAAAAATTATGTTAATTATATCAGTCTCTAAATATCAACTTGAACACTACAATGTATGTCCATTTTTCAAAATTCAAATCACAAAGGTGGAAGAATTATGTTTACATGACTAGGCTATAACAAAGTGGTTATTTTTAGAGAATCAGTGTTTCAGGCATTCTATTATAAATCTATTGTTAAATTCATAGGGTGTTACAAACACCCATCATTTGAATTCTCCAAATCACCTAACCTTATATCCTTTCTATATGGGTTTCAACCCATGTATAAGTACACGATGAGTAGAGGTAGTACACCGCATGTCTGGATTCACCCTATTCTCTGTCAAATTTCTCCTTCACACGGCCAGTACAACCATGTCCCTTATATGTTGTGTACCCCATACTACATTTTTTCATCAGGATAGATAGACACATGGCCGCATGGTTTACCTGATCCAATGTACTTCACCTTGTGTCCATATACTCTGTTTAGATTCTTATACACATCTATGTACTATTTCACAGATAAGCTAGCTATTTCTCCTTAGCACATGGTGAGGAAAAATAAATTGAATGTAACAACCAATAACCATATTGTAGAACCTAAAATATCATATTCCTTGAATGAGAATAACATAGTGTGTGTATGACTAGTTTACATGCCATGTAGGTATGATAATCTGTTAGAAACTCACTACAAACATCCTCGATCACATCTGCTCACCACGAAACTCACAGATCAACCATTGAGGTGTACATAACAAGAATCTGAGGGATTGATCACCATAGAAAAATTAATAAACAAAAATATTCGGATTTAAAACTCATACAACCTACCTCAAAATATATACACTAAAGATTTAGGTGTAGAATGATGCCCAAGATTCATTGATTCTTGATTTTGTGATAATCATCTTAAAAAATAGGATCATTCAGCACCTCATCACCTTGGTTTATCCATCTATCGAAGGGAGAGGAAGTACGGAAGTGGGGCCTTCAACTCCCTTCTATAACACATATTTGAGAAAAGGGATATGGGTATTGATTTAATTTTTTAATAAACCAATATCCTCCTAACACTCATGCCCGACTTGCCTCCGACCCTACACCAGGTACCAACAAAGATTATGCTGCATTGAGGGTTAATAGGATGTTCTATACCCAACCACAATCCTAGAAATACAATTTGACACACTTACATATTTTTATTCATATTTTATAAAAAAACATAGCTTTGGTGATAGATTATTTTCAATATTTTTAATATCACAGTACAAAGGCTCAAGAACCCTTAGATTACACCACTGACTTAGTGACTGACATTAGAAATATTATTAGAAATATTCTAATGTATAACTAGGAAAAACCCGAGTTTCTAAATCCTCCCAGACATATGGATTGTCTTCCCCAAAAGGTGAAATCCTACGAATATGGGAATGGACCCGATCACTCCACTAGGTCTCCCATTCCAGTGAGCTCAATAGGAGTTCTTTTGTTGTAAAAAATCAAGACTCATGGGAATATTCAAGTGAAAAAACACACCATATAGATAAAAATGTGTTATCATTTTTTAATAAGTGAAAAATTATTCCACAATTGTGACAGGGGAAAATTTCCCATAATCTACCACACGAGTTACCAGAGGGCCTAGTAACAAGGCACATGACCAACCCACACCTGAAAAAAAGAGATGATTGAACATTATAGATAACCAACCACCTCAAATAATAGTTTTAACCGTCAATTATATCCACCAAAACACAAGACCTCATCATCAAACCCAAATGGAAACCATCGTCGATCAATAATGACCCCAAATGACCCCCAACAGACCTCAACTATATCTGAATGGTCTATTACAACACCAACATGATGCTTAGAGAAAGGGACCACCTCATCACCCATATCACCATGTGAATGGTTCCAATGTAAAAACACTTATGGTTGATGCACACCCCCCTTAAGAATAATCTATTGATAACTGTATATCCTATCACACAACACCTCATAACAAAACACTACCACCTAGTGTAATCATCTCTATCACTTGGATAACAAATAATATTTCCCATATATACACACTGGGTCACAAAAGCCCATAAATTCAACCTATATCACTTGAAAATGACCTCATACTCAATGTTTGAAGGAACTCATCCACCACACATTGAAACTATCTTTATTCGGTATCACTGATTCATTTTCATGGTTTTGTATCACCTCTCAACAAATCATGTTAGTGGGGGGAGTGTCCCTACATCCTAAGTATTCGATGCAACAATGAACCACACCACTACCTCATCATGTGTCATGTGAACATGTTTTCACCAATCACACAAAGGTACCAACAAACAACAAAGGACTGCCAGACGCTCTCAGTAGGTCTTATCAGGCTCTCACATTCCTACCACCCTACCTCAAATGATACAAATTGTACATGTATAAGGGAATAATACACCACAAATAAATAATAATCTATTTGGTTAACACTAACTCATCCAAATTGTTTTAATCATGTCACAAAACATGTATTAGTGGCAGAATGATCCCTCTTCATCATGCATTCTATGTGGCAAATATCAACAATGAAAAAAGGCTCCTATAACAACCTTCGTCCTCACAAATAAATCACTAGTAGTCAATTAAAACCGAATAGTACCATTAAAACATGTCTACCAATAATACTAAAGAAATTAGAAAAAATATAGAGAATGCCTCTCTACATTTGGTGCCTCAAGTTCAACACCCTCCAACACATGCATCCAACCATGTCCTTGTCCACTAGTGCTCTAATACTTGTCTAGACCACTAGGGGGTGGTGGTGACGGTATCAAATAAAATAACCAATCACCTCATGTCACTCTGTCTCTATCATCTTGTCTGATGCTCAATGAACATCACTGAATCTGCATCCTATTCTAAGATGGTTTGTCAACCAGACCTCCCATAAGTGCATGGTGGTTCGTACAACCTCTCTGATGATTTCCCCTACTATAACAAGAACAGAACAACATATCCCACTAATTTCCAAAACACTAGATAAGATCACGAGTCTTGGCATAGGTATGCCTCCAAAAAGATAGTTCCTTCTACGTTGCATGTGTGAAAACTTGGGGTCCTGGTTAACCTACGAACATTAAAATTTTTTATTGATTTTTGAAACCACAAATAGAAAAGTACAAAGCAGGGAAAGCCAAAAGGATGTATGAAATAATAGATCCCCAAGTAATAATTAAGAAAAATGTTGATTCTATACACAACTCAATCTTACAACATGCATCCTCCTGAACCCCTAGAGGCAGGTCAACACGTTTCTCGACGGGTAGTGGCTCCACCATCATCACAACTAGAGAAGAACCTCGCTCATGACCATGATCCATCATGGAGAACTCATCACACATCAGTTGATACTCGAAGTCCATATATGAGATCCTCGAAGGCTATCACTATGGAAATCCAAAAACACAATCAAGGGACACCATGTTCAAAAATTATATCTGGGGAGATGACTCAAGAAGGAAATGGAAAACCCAAACCCATTCTTTTAGGATGCATGTACCATTATTTCCCTACAATTAGTGTCCTAATGTACCGAGTATAATGAATTTATATCAGAGTCCTAGGTAATGGATACATCGGCAACCAAAACCAACACAAGAGTTTATGGGCTAGAAGCGAATCTCAAAATATCCAAACACCTATATCTATGAAACCCAAAACACAATCATGACTACAGTTCCGATGTGAAACTCACTTTGATACCACCCGTTCATGACTGGACCCAATGGGTCCCAATCTGTGACTCCCCAATCCCACCTCTAATAGGCCAAGGGATGGATAATATCACTGAGTAGGATATCACACACATGGGAGGCTTTATCCTATCATACATGTATGTAGGCACCGATATAGACCTCCATGAAATAGTGATGATATATATATATATACATATATATATTGAAAATGAAAATACATGCATACATATATCCCATCCAGAGTAAAATAGTAGTATTGAAGGAAAAAATACACTCCCACCAAAAATATAGTAGAAGTATCCATCCTGCTCTAAAGAAGTGTATCACTATCAATATCCCACCGGTAAGCACCATGGTACAGCTCTAATAAAAACATTGTTTAGTACAACTACTATGCTTTACCTTCTGTGAGCCCTATTGGGAATTCATCGAAGGACCTGGGGTCTGTACAAGACACAACATGTGTTGGGAAATACTGTAGAGGGGTGAGTATAAAAGTACTCAGTAGGTCCCCAAAAAATCCAAACCATAAAGGGATAAACTAATAGGAACCAGTTAAATCAAACCATATTGAGTGAACCTAAAAGAATGAGAGAATATCTATATTGGTACCATCCATGGCTAAATACGAACAGTCATCTCGATGTAACTTTATTGTCAGAAAAGTGAAAAATACCACATGGATTCCCCAAACCCATCAAGATATTTTCAGCTCCAACGTCAGGTCTCATACTCCTCACCACATACTTTAATTAGAAACTAACTCAATGGTCCTAGTGTAACACACAAAATATTCTCTTGATTTTTTGACCATATAGACATCAAAATTATCCTTTTATGGGATAAATGTAGAATTAGTGACTCGTATAACACATACCAAGAGCCTAGACTTCCTCGATGGCATATAGAACGAGAGGAGAAAAGCATACATAACACTCAGTTGATGAGTAACCCTCATCATCCAAGATGGAGCTCAACTGAGATATTTAAATCTATCAGGAAAAAGAAAAAATGGAACAACCCATCCAACCATTGTGATACCTATCAATGAGGGCATGCTTGACAGAAAACACCATGGAATAATTCACCTAGCGACTAATACAACTCCGACACTAGAGGTGAGAGATCCCACCTAGGGACATCTAAGGGAAAAAACAAAAAAATAGTGTAAAAAACATGAAAAAACATATTTCATAGAAGAGGATCATTTCCCATATAGTGTTGGTCATGTTGATTCAAAAAAAAATAATATGGAAAACATCATGGTAGGACACATAACGATGAAACAGAATACAATACATTGCTAGGTGGTCATCTCCCAGACCTGATTGAGGTTCCATCCCCTACTAGAACATATTATTGGGTAGAGGATCAATTCCCATTTAAATGTTGGTCACATCCATTAAAATAAACCTCTGAGTGAAATAAAAGGATATGAGGATCTCATACAACCTATCAGGGTGAAACAAGCTCCAAATATGCTATGTATGATTTCAAATATGATTTAGAAAACTCACTATATATAGTTGAAAACACATCGATGTTGATTGTATGAAAAGAAGCAGAAGAGGGGTCATAGTCCAATGAAAATGACATGATACTGAAAATCTATCAAAATGAAAGGACTAGGGGGACCCACTCAACCCTTCCAGTATAAAAGTCACTAACAAAGACTATGTGGTAACAATAAACAATTCCAGTTAGTGTTTCTACCTAAATATAATCAAAGCACTACTCATATACATTGTTACTCCAAGGCCCAATTTGAGGCCACCATCACGATCTAGGTAGAAAATTAATCAGGATATGCTACTCAAAGGCCGGAATCCACGATATGATGGAGGATTTACATGTAGTAGAAAATTTCAAAAAGATCTTCAAGGATTATAGGGTGTGAAAAGGGTCACACATGGTGGGTGAACTCGCTTGGCAAACCAACCATATATCCATTGAAACATCCTATCAATAAACCATACATAATCATGAGTTTTGATTGAGATTTCCTATTCTTTCACATTGTGGTTTTTAGGTTTATATTTTTAGAGAACTAGGCTATAAATATAACATTACATCTAAAAAATTACAATGTAGATGCTTCTACAATATCCAATTTTATCACAATATTAAATCTCTTCAAATAAAACCAGAAATATTTTCTTGCTAAAAATATTCTTAAATACTTTCATTCTCTTATCCTTGCTTATACCCAGTGAAAAAAAAAATCATAATCTTGGTATGAGCATAAATATATTATTAAAGAAAATATAATAAGGAATAAAATTATTAGTCCACGAATATTTAAAACCCAAGAAATAATTTTCACAAAATTATAAATTTTACATATAAAACATAAACTACATATCTTATATCATGTAATCATAATATTCCTACAAAACCTCATAGAAATAAAAAACATATAAGTAACTTGGGGCATCCATATGATACTTATATTTTATCTATCATAACTACACAGGGAGTAATCTTTATAGTTACGTTTGGAATTCCCAACACAACATATTCCCAAAATCTATTAGGAGAAACTATATCCTTTACCTCTATCACAATACCCAATGCATTGGAGAGATATCATGGGGTCACATACCGTAGGGTTATCATGGAACCACCAATATTTTGTTTATCATGTTACCAACTATAAAATTTCCTACTACCATTACATTATCATAACACATAAATGATTGATATTATCAACCTTTCACACATAAATCACAATAAAACAATTCAATATATTGAAATATTAAATTCATACCCAAAACCTTTTAAAATTTTTATTAAATAGACTTTTTAATCAAAGTATCCCATAACACATTGAAACATTTAAAATAAAATATATGTCCATATAAATAAATCCATAAACCATGACACAAATCGTCCCACAGGGCCAATGTTGTGAATACCCAAAACCTTCCTTCTAAAGGCCATGGGCTGGCGACTAGAACCAGAAATGAATATCCCTAAAATGGAAAGGAATTTGCATTTAAACAATTTAGACACACAGTATACTAACAGAACTAGATGAAACCACAATGTAATATGATGTAGTAAAAGTGCGCTCATTTTAAAGAGTGATGAAAATAAAAGGGACTGGAATGAAAACCCAACTGAATAATTTACTAGTACAACTGAAAAATTAAAAAACTTATTCTAGATCATCCAGAGAGGATCCAACCTAAATGATAGGTAAAACTCGTGAACAATAATCCAAGTGTCATGAAACTCTAGAGGGTCCACCTCCCATTATCATTATGTCCTAGGTCCTTAAGCCTCAGTCCATATTGGTCATCATCTCCATAAGACACAACAATGTGTGGGTGAAACCCATGTAGGGATGAGTATAACAATACTCATTAGGGACCTAAGACCCTTGAAGTTCTCCCAGAGATCCACAAAAGAAAATACCACAATTGAATGCATGAAGCGATAGAAAAAAACTATATATAGTTATATGCCCATACATATACTTATGTTACCAAGATACACATTTAACATTCATGAGGGAAGAATACCACAATGGTAACACCACAAAGGTAGAAGTACCACACAGGTAACACCATGATGATAAAAGTACCTCACAGGTAACACCCCAAAGATAACACTATGAAGGTTGAAGTACCACATAGGTAACGCAATGAAGACAACACCAAAATGGTAGAAGTACCTCACAAGTAACTCCACGAATAGAACACCACGAATGTAGAAGTACCACACAATTAACACAATAAAGACAACACCACAAAGGTAGATGTACCACACAGGTAACGCCATGAAGATAGAAGTAACACAAATGAAACACCACGAAGTTAAAACACTCGGATCATAATTAGGAACATCTTAAGTACTGAAGTACAAATAATTAGTCATAAACTAGATCATCTTATTTGGTTAAGTAGAACTACTATTGACTCACACAAGATCAATAGGTACTAACCCCCGCTGACCCAGATAGGTTCTGATCAACATAGGATCAGTATGTGCTAACCCACATCGGATCGTTGAGTGCTGACTCACACTAGATCTGATAGAAGCTTACCCATAGAGAATCAATAGAGGCTGACACACACATGATTGATGTTATTTAATCACGTTACAGCCTTCGACATGATTCCTCACACCCAGTGTGCTCGAGTTCATTGGAATCTTCCTCTTGAGATATTGATCATACCACGATCACTGATATTCCCCATAAATGAGTAACCCAAAGGACACCTATGTCATAAGGAATGCAACGCGACAGACGACGCGTCAATCAGACACAAAGACTATGAGTTATAAACACTTTTGTTTCGAGGGCCCGGTTGGATTCATGATCGATCCTACCCGCCCAAAATCCAACTGTCTCCAAAACTCATGTTGAGTATACCCAATGAAACATCTCGGTCAATGGATCCCAACACCGTATATAGTTTTTCAAAAAAACGTTTGGGTCTCAAGATATGGTCCATTAAGTTTTTCTAGGTCATGTTCGACCCAGTCATGGCGGGGCTGCGATGTGCTCGACCCTCTAGGCTGAGGTCTGGCCTGGCTCGCAAGGGGTGGGGGCAGCAAAGGGCTTACCGCAAGGGGAAACATGAAAAGGGCATCCCACAAGGGGGTGTGGACCACTATCATACTTCCCAGTGTCTTCCCTAGTTTTAGAGGGGGGGGGAGTTTCTCCCCGGTATCCGGAACGACCTAAAGTCCATTGGGCTTTGTGAAACGGCTGCGCCACGTGGGCGTTGTCCGATCACTGCAGAACCCACTGGGTAGGCTCAGTTTCTACCTCCACTACAGCTTTGGTCTTGGCCCTCCACCATCTAGAGGTGCAATGGTCACACCACCTCCCTGCTCGTCAGCGGCACAATTATCTGTCCTTCACCCATTCCTCGGCTGGCCGATTTGCCGACCACCTTCTCTGACCACTACGGCTAATGAGTTGTGGACCCTTTCTCACTGGCGGGGTGTTGGTCGTGCCACACCACCTCCATGCCTGCCCGGTGTCGGATTGTCCAATGCACACCATAGCCTTGTGTCATGGCTTCCTCTTACGGCGTGTGAAGGCGCGCCGCCTCTTTCAAAGCAGGTCGGTGACACCGCATCGGTGGTCTTCCAAGAGGATAGAAGCGTAGAAAAGTATCTGAGGTTTTCAGATGGGTTCGTTTGTCCTTCACTCTCCGTGTTAGCTCGTAATCATGATGGAGGATTAATTGGTACAATAAATTCAGCAAAATTTAACAAGAATCAAACCCATACATGAGTTTGTTGGAGAACCTCCGCACTTGTGGAACGGGGTCTGTGTTCACCGTCCTCCATAACTAGCCTCCAATGACATTGTTCGATCGTAAATCTTCGGTTCAGTGTTTTAGTGTCACTCATAACCTACCTCTAGAACCCGCTTAGTTATCCATGGGTTTAGCGTCTCTGCTCTTTGTCAGCACTTCATTGCATAGCGAAGCAGTTCCGACACCACTCTCAAGCTTCATATAAATTGGGGAGGGGGAGGTTCTGCAAATTTTATGGAATTAATGGAGTCCCATTAATTATGAACCTTCAAAAATCCCCAATGAAGTCATTAAATTATATTTAATGGTAAATCCATTTATAGGAATGACATGTCGTGGGTCCCACATGGTCGTTTTTCCATTGGAGGGACAGAAATAAAAAAATAACCATTTTTTATTATTCTTTAAAAAAGTCTCAAAACATAACTATTTCTATACACCTACAATGGTCAAATTTAGTCCTCAATTAAAAGAATCCCAGCACCACAGAGTCAACTGTGCCCCCAGATATTTAATATGACCACTGGTTCAAATGTTAGAAAATAATGATCACGAATTAACTGAACGTACCCGAAAAATTTGTTCAGAAAGTCATTCCTGTCACACCGGACCTCAGAATCATGCACTGTGAATTTTAGCCGACTCATATTAATTCAATATAATTAAAAAAATACATGAAACATTTGGTTCTTTACAAACAATTTTAAAATCAATGAAACGAATGAGAGCTATTTAGAAGAATAAATTATTAATCATTTAAAATGATGTTTATGTTAAAGAGTCCCTTACCAATTGAAAAAATACATGCATAAAAATAAATAAATAATAAAATTTTTAAAAAATCTTATCATGAAAGTAAGGATATTTATGATATAATATTTCAAAGGTAATTATATACACCATAAATGTGAATTGGAACAAAATAACAAATAAGTCTCAATGGATTTTAAACTGAGACGAAACACCTTACAAAGATTATATAATTAGATTATGGATAAATCAATGATATAATTATGTGTGAAAATATAAATACACCCAATATAAGTGTATATTTATTGCAAAACAGTCTGATTTTATTCACACATATTCTTGAAAAAAGAAATGACGTGGTTATTTAACTCATAGAATGGAAATTGAGTTAAGAGTTCCCTTAAAATGTTCCTAAAAATGATATCAGAATATAATAATTGTATGATAACATGTATAAATAGTATATCTATAAAATAGAGGTATAAATTAGAGCATAAATAAATAAATAGTGATTCCAAACATAATATTGGCACACAATTATCAACAAAGAATGCATAAAACCCAATGAGTGGAAATTGAGTTTATAAATTCCATAACAAAATAAATTCTGTCAATCAAATAGATAGAATATGTTTGGTAAATATAAATCCCCATAAGGAAAGTAAAAAATTCAATATAATAAATGAAAATTCATTTCTCACCTAATCATATCCTGACATAGTCATGAAGTAGAAGATCAACACAATGAATGGAAATTGGGTTAAGAAGTTCCCTTAAATTGAGTCCAAATCGTCACATATTCCCTTTATTCATTCTGAATAATTAACATAAGATAATTGGTACATATTTCATAACATTTTTAAAGGTTATTATTTATTTTATATCACTTATTACTTTGTTATATCAATAACATTATTATTCAAGTTAATATTATAAATTATTCGATATTCAGTTCATGAGTCAAAAATGAAATGTAGTAAAAATTTCATCATCTCAATACTAATATTTAGTATTGAAATATCATATATATCCAGTATATAAAAATTCTATTCTAGTCACCAACATTTGGTGATATGAAATGAGATTCACTGTTCATGGAGACGGTAAACCGTACGTACAAATGAACGCTACATTATTTTCATTTTCATATTTAAAAGAATGAAAAATAAAAGATAAATAGGTTTGGTATAAAAATATTATAATATAAATGTTATATATTTTATATAATTTCAGTTATTACATCCTTTATTTGTTCCTTGCATGTCATGAATGAGTCATATCACGTTGAGGGGGCGATAGTCCACACTTCCAGAAATGAAATTACCATATTTACAAATTATGGAAAGCATATAAAAATGTTTTAAATAAAAATTAAAGAAGACTGGGGGGAATATAAATATAATATATATCATTTATAATTATATTTCAATAATAATGGCCACCATAATAGTTGGTAGGATAATATTGGGTAATAATCGTTTGGTGAGGCACTAGTATTTCGTACACAGATATAGTGTGTTTGTATCAATTAGATGGAGGTGGGTGTAAGTGTAGTTTGAATCCATATCATAAAAAAATTCTAAAATATTTATAATACATGTTGGGTTATGAAATCAAATAAAATGAAGATCATAGGGATTGGACAAGAAAAATAAATGAAAATAACTTGAGGGAAGATGTTACCTATAAATTTGGTAACTTCTATTGGTTTGAGCCAAAAGGCTTTCCTGAATTTTCATATGCCCAATGTAAAGCTTCTAGGAGGATGATAGGAATGTTATTGGATTATATTGGAAATGTTTTGACTATACAAGGGTATTTAAAGGCATGAGTTATACTGGTATATGTGATGGCCTTTTTTAAGATGGATGATGGGATCTTTAGGAAAGTCTAGAAATATTAATTTATTATAAATTAAAATTAAATTACAGATGATCCAAAAAAATGTATTATATACATAGTTGATTTAGGTTTGAATACTCATCATCCAATAGTTTTTAGAAATGTTTTTAATATTTTTTTATCCTTTTCATTTTGGTTTAACACTTATTTTATGCTTTTTAATCATAAAGCGATATCATATTATTTACACATTGATGGTTAATGTAATTACTATATAATGTAAAAGTTCCCAAAGAACAGAAATTTATAAAATATATGGACTTATCTTAATTATTTCTCTAAATTTTATATTTATAGGAATTTATTATCATTTAATAAAATATTTTTTGTTTTAAGATATGAATTATGTCAATTTTATACAATATTCAAACTTGAATTTTTGACAAATTCATAACAACAAGATTCCTTATAAACAAAGATTAAATCAATTATAACATGTCATGTTAATCTAAAAAAATCGTTTGTGACATAAATTAGTCAAATATTATTTATTTTAATATTTATATTATCATTTATTTTAATCTTTTATTAATGAAGAAATCATTGCATCATTATTATGTCATGATTAAATTTATATATATAATGTATAAAAATTAAAAATAAAATACTATGATGTATAAAATAATTTTATATATCTGATAACTATTTATATTAAAATATATCAGTTTCTAACCCTATAGTAAAATTGTTTTAGTAAAAGATACCTATTTATGTTATATTTCTCTTTGCAATACGTAAACTTTTATAACATGTCATTATCACACCCAAGTGGCTACCTGGAGTCCTAAAATTGTCCCAAGGATTCCCATGAAATGAAAAATCTCATCCAAAAGGATTATTATGTGTGTAAGGGTAGTATAATATTGTTATAATATTATATTTTACTATTATTTACCACATCTACCTTTTAACCATGGTAAATAAAATAATTAATGAAGTAATTATTCATAATGTCCAAAAAATAAAACATACCTATTCACAAACGTTTGACCATATGATTGAAAATATAGAACCCATTTTTCAAAATTAGAAGGAATGAATTGGTACAGATTAATATAAAATTATTATCTGTTGTTATAGCGAAATAGTTTGTTTTTATAAAGTAAAAACTATCAAAATATTGAAATGTGTTTATGTACAATTTAAATAATAAATTACATCCAATGACAATCATTGGAATAAATGATAAAAACATAATCCAATTAATCTTTAAAACAAATTAAAAGGATTTTATATATATAATGAAATTAGATGAAAAGACAGTTTTGAACTAAAATGGAGTATTTAACTATTCATTAAATGGTTAACTTTATTAGAAAATTACCCAAACATCAACCAATTAAAAATTTTCTGTCCCAATTCTATATAAGACGATTATTTTGTCATATCAAACATATAAAAGTGAAAAAAAATATTTAAAAAGCGATCACCCTCAAAGGGGGGAAAACTGTAATTTTAAAAGAATCTTCTTTTATCTGAAAAATTGAATGTGTTCAAATATCATATCTAGAAAACATATAACATGATTTTAATACATTGAATTGAATATATAAAATATATTTTTCATAAAATAAAAATCCATAAAGAGTGATATGATTTTAAAAAAACAATTATTCTATTTTTAAATAGGTTTTAATAAAAACACATCATATATATTGAATTGGTTATTTATTTCCATTTATAAAAAATTTGGTAATAAATGAATCATTATTTAAACATGTGTAAACCATATTTTTATAATTAAAATTATAATATTCATTCCCTCCCTTCAAATGGATACACACATACTCCCATTTAAAATATTATTATTATTACTGTATGATTTTCCTATATAACTCAATGTTCTGTGCTACGTAAGATTTCGTTTAAACCCATTGTTACATGTCTAGTACGCTATCAGAAAAGGAATCCCTTTTAATGTAAAATTAATATCTTATTCATAAAAATTAGTATAAATGAAAAAATTATTATTCTATGAATACTTGGGTCATAACATGATCTCCCGTTTTTTATATTGCGTCCTCAACATTTTAAAATTTGGCTTGGAAACTTCATTTAAAAAACCCACATCAGAGAAAAGCCAATAAAACTATCATTTTAAAAGAAACAAATAGATATAAAAAGGTAATCCATGACCACACATACTAGTATTCCATGTTTGGAAACATAGATTTAGAAGAAAAACTAACCATCATGTTTTGATGGAGAGTGATTGAAAACATTATCTGGAGAAAGATAATTACAAGAAAACCATAAACTTGTGACAGGTTTTACAGTATTTTATTCCCCTTTAAGAAAAGTAAATGGAAAAAGTTTTTTTATGATATATTTCATATGGTTGATGAATTATTTTACTACGTTGAATAAGAACATAAATAAGTATATAATTACATGATAAGTTGAGTTTCATCCTTTAAAAAAGTTTTACCACAAACTCCTATTTTTTCTAAAGAATCACATAAAACCCAAAAGATGAACTATATAATTTCCCCGTCTTTAGTTATTATCCAAAACCAAAACGTTCAGTACATGATTAGATAATCCACCAAAAATAATAATTCTTTATAACTAATAAGACTAATCTTATTTTCCAAAATTCAAAAGTAATACCCGAGTTCTACATAGACCATTTAACAAAAAAATGTCCTTTAAATTCCTCCAAGTAATACAACTAATATAGAAAACCATAACTCTGAAGGATTTGATCGCATATTTATTTAAGGTAAATTTTAAAAAAATTCACCAAATAACATCAAACACTCTTAATGGGTCATGCCAAAAGTTATTTAACTATTCACATTTTCTCTATGATATGTTAATCGTGTCTTTAAATACAATAATTATATATATATCTATAGATAAAATCATATATTATTCCCAAAATATTATTCAACCATAACTACTCAATTTATTCAAATATTATTCTGGTAACCTTAATCATATAATGTTACCAAAATAGAGAATGGCTTCCAAAATAACATTTATCACTTAATAATAATCCATTTTCCTATAAAAAAGATATCCATATGATAAAACAGGAGATCGCAAAATCAAGTTATTATTAATCCATAAAATCATTTAACTATATAGAATAAGTCATAAAAACCTGGGACATCTCGTAGGCCACTGTTAGGTGGTAAATCCCACTCACACATTGGTCGAGGGTTTCATTCTTGCAACATTGTCTAATGCGACGTGATGTCTCGCGGTCTACATGTAGTCCTTTTGTAAAACCTATATAATTCTAATAACATTAAAAACATAAGATAAATCATCAAAAATAACCATAAAATGTTTTAACCTAAATGGTTATTTCATACCTCATAATTTCCATCCAAAAAACTAATAACCCATAATATCTCAAATGTTAATATTTTAAAAAATACTATTAATCACCTTGAAAAAATATAATAATAAACAAAATATCTAAGTCATTGAAGGTATAAGTAACCATAATATTATAAACACATGATCTTATACCTAACCCCTTAATAAGAAATCCAAATCTCCAAAGCTGTCAAAACCTTTCCGCTGATACCAACTATATGGCCTCAGCCTTAATCCTTACAAAATCGTGAGTTTTCAGGAAGAATATATTCATTCACAATGATGATATTTTCAGGTTTAGAGTTTCAGAGAATTAGGTCATAACTACTACACTACATCTAAAAAATAAAAAATTATACACTTATAATGTATCCAGTCATTTCAAAATAACAAAACTCTTCAAATAAAACTACAATTATTTTTGAAAAAAAAACTTCTTGAATTATTTAATTCTCTTATCCTTACTTATACTATATAAAAACACTTCAAGAACATAGTATGAGCATAAAACTATTAATAAGGAATATAAAATACGGAATAAAACCATTATTTCATGAATATTTAAAACTTATGGAAAAATTTCAGAAATTAATAATTTCCACCCACAAAACATAAACTACTTAGCTTAGATCATGTATTCATAAGATTCCTACAAAACAAAATCGAATAAAAAAAAATAAAGGTAACTTGGGCCATCCATATAATACATCCATTGTATCATTCAAAACTATATGGGGAGTTATCTTCATGGTTACATTTGTAATACCCATTACAATATACTCCCTTAATCTTAAAAGAGAAACTATATCGTTTACCTCTATCACGTTACCCAATACATTGGAGAGCTATCATAGGCTCACCTGCAGTAGGATTCTCAAAGAAACACCCATATTTGGTTTATCACATAATTAACCATAAAATGTAAAAGTATCATTATATAATCATAAAACATAAAATATTGAAATTATCATAATTTCACTCATCAATCACAAGAAATAAATTCAAGATATTGAAATATTCAATCAATTTTAAAAAACATTTAAAACATTTAATAAATAGATTTATGAATTAAATTGTCCCATAACACTTTGATACTTTTAAATGAAAATATATTACCATTTAAATAAATCCATAAAATCATTTTGAATACATGGACATTAATGGTAATGATTTTGGAAACTATTTCTGTAAAACATTTAAAATGATTTTTCAGTTAAAGAGTCCCTTGCGACATGATAAAATACTAAAATAAAAATAAATAAAGAATAAAATTAAACAGAATATATAATATTAGGATAATATATATATTGAGGATATAATATGTCAAATGGATGTATATACAACATAAAACTGAATTGATGCATAACAACAAATAAGTCTCAATGTATTGTAAACTGAGACAAAATACCTTACAAAGATATTGAAATTATATTACAGATAAGTCAATTATATAATTATGTTTGAAAAATATAATTACACCCAATATAATTGGACCTTTATTGTAAAAAAATCAGTGGAAATTCACACATATTCTTAACAAAACCAATGACATGGATATTTAACCTAAATAATTAAAATTGAGTTATTATTTCCCATTAAAAGTTCATATAGATGACGTAAGAATTTATCAATGTGGTGATTATGTTAGGAAATAGTATATTCATAAAAGGGAAGTCGAAATTACTACAAAAATCAAAAAACATTGATTCTATCATTAATCATGTCATAATATAATCAATAAATTATGCGTAAAACAAAATGAGTGGAAATTGAGTTCAGAAATTCCCATACAAATATCATTTTCTCAATCAAATATATTTACCATGTTTATTCACTCTAAATATCGATAATTAAAGAAAAAATACAATATAATATATGAAAATTCATTTCCCACATTATCATTGCTTGACCAAGTCATGATATAGATGATCAACCCAATGAATGAAAATTGGGTTAAAAAGTTCCCTTTCCTTGTGTCCCAATCATCACGTATGTCCTTTTTTTATCCGAAATAATCTACATTATTTAATTTATACATGTATCAGAACCTTTTTACTGTTTATTATTCCTTTTATATCACTTATTACCTTTTTATAGAAATCACATTATTATTCTTGTTAATAACAAATGTTTTGTAATAATTCATTACATGAGTAATAAATGTTCTTATTTTGTTGTTAATTGTTCATATATTCAAAATTCCATCATCTACATACTGATATTTATTATTTAAATATCATATATAACCAAAATATATGTATTTATTATATTCTATAAATTTAGAGATCATAAGTGAGATGCACCATTCAAAGAGACCGTATGTCGTACGTATGCATGAACGCTACTTTCATTTTTCATTGTCAAATTCAATGGAATGAAAACTAAATGATAGATAGGTATGTTATAATTATAGTATAATATATAAGGTATATAGTGTACATAATTTCATTAATTCCATCTTTTATACATTCCATGCAAGGCATGAACTATTCATGTCAATTTGAGGGGGTAGTAGACCGCATTTCCTTAAATCAAAATATCATATTTACACATTATAGAAAGCATAAATTTATGTTGTAAATAAAAATTATAGAAGAATAAGGACAATATAAATATAATATAAGCCATATATAATTATAGTTAAATAATAATGGCCACCATGAAAGGTTGTAGGAGAAATTTGAACAATCATCATTTCTTGAGCCAGTAGTTCTCTGTACACTGAAATGGAATTTTTGTATCCATTATATTGAGGTCTATAACACCCCATTCTTCCACGGTGCGTTTTCCATTTAATATTACAATATGATTCATTGTACGCATCTTCGAGTTCTAGCACACCACAACCGATCAAACTACTGGTTATGAATATTAATACCCACTTTTTTGAAATTTTATAAATTTAATTTTTTTAAAGGGACATCATTTTTGGATTATTAATGTCAAAATTATCTTAGGGTGAATTTTGGGTACTTTTTTGGAAAACATTAAATTTTTTATGAATAGTGTAAACCACTATGTTATTGTTTAAAACTGACTTTTTATTTTAATAATTAGTTATTTTATTTAAATTTATAATGGGTAAAAATAGATATATAATAAGTATATATGTTTAACTTAATTCATTAGTGTAATTTAATAATAATAAAAGATATATAAAATATATTGATCTTTTTACCGTCTTGTACCCACATTCTCAGCGCATTTGCAAATTTACATAAAACAGAATTTTACAACTTCTATGAATTGAATTTCAAAAATCAGAGAGACATGGTTGTTATCATTAAGTAAAATGTATTTTAATAAGAAGAAATTAATTTTTGGTTAATAGTATCTTTTGTCTTTTATTTACCACTGTTAAAAGTAAACATGGTAATTAAAGAAAAAAATGATATTATAATTATCTTAAGACATGTCCAAATTCTATTGGAAATGTTTTTTTCGACCAAAATCATCCTTCATAAAAATTATATGATCCTTTTGGTCCACATGGATTAGATTAAAATATTTATAATTATTTTACTACAAGAAGAGTAAAAAATGTTAAATTCAATGTTTAAAAACTAAACCATTTTTAATATAGGGTTATACATAAGACAAAAGCGACTATAAAAATTAATTATAAATATAAAAATATTTCCTAAATAATTTTATTTTATTTATAATTTTTATACATTAAATAATTAAATTTATGTATGATATAATGATGATGGAGTAATTATGTTATTAAGGAATGCTTATAATAATTGATATTATAAATATCCAAATTAATGTAAATTGAGACTTCTGATGAATTAAACTAATTTTCATGGTTATTATGACCTGATATGGATGAATAAATAATTTTTTTCGAAGTGATAATGTTGTTATGACTTTCACAAAAACAAAATACAAAATAGTTTTAAAATTGACATAATTGAGTTTTCAAAACAAATACTATATTATTAAATTATTTAATATTCCTAAAAATATATAGTTCATCCAAAGGACTTATATATGGTTAGATATATTAATAATGAACCACTTTGGGTTTTTTTCTTTTTATAGTATGTTTATTAACAATTTATTATAAATATACAAGAATACATGATAAATGTTAATCTATTTAACTAAGAGTTAAATCTAAAAGATAAAGTTAATATGGTGACCTAAAATAGTACAAAACCTATTGGTTGATAATTTTTCGACCCATCACCACTATATCCTTGAAATAAATCATTTTTGAGACACTATAAAAAAATATGATTGTATAATAAAATAATATTTCAAGCTTTTCCTAAAGTGACCCTCACCTCTCTTACAATAGGGTACTTCCTCATCTTTTATTTTCAGACCTCCAAATCCATTTATCTCGGCCTAAATCTAGTAAAATATCCTCCCAACTATGCTCAATTATACATAGAGGAATTAAATTGATCATAAAATCGTCCTAAGGATCCCTTTTGATCAACTCAAAAAGAAACACTCGAAGAAGAGGTAATAATTCAACCACCTCTTTCAATGTTCTTTTATTCTTCCAAATTATATTTCATTTTTGATCCCATAAAAAATAGTAATTCCAGTACCATATACCTACTGTGATACTATTATAAATATTTTACAACCATTTTCTTTATTCTATCATTCATATGAATAAAAGTCAACATACAAGCATACCTAGGGCTTACTGTCACCACGTCGTGGGGTAGTTAGTTATTCAAATACTTTATTATTTGGATGGGTATAATAATGAGTATAACTAATGTAAATAATAAATGTAACATGTTATGGATTCTTTATATATGATATACCATCCAATTACATATGATTTCACCATCAATATAATGATATTTTCGCTTGTACGTACGTACAGATTATCGTCTCCACAAATGCGATGAGATTCATTCCCCAACGTAATCATTCAAGAATAATTTTTATTTTATTTTTAAAAATAATATTTATGAACTATATATTATTCGGGATATGAATAAAATACATCCTATACATAAAAACATGTCTTCTGTAACAAAAACTATAATGAAAAATGAATCAGTTAACCCCTGAAACAATGATACTACTGAAATATTATTAACAATGAAATATTATAAAATCATATATGATATCATATTTTTGAATGTGGTTATTTTATACTTTAATATAAATTAACTATATTTTATATATGAAGTCAAAGTAACCTCGACCAAGTAAAACTACAAGGTAAGGGTTAATTTTACAATCTTCTTATTATATGAGGTTGTTTATACTTGAGTATCTACTAGGACCTCTTTATCACCCACATTTGTGTTTCTTAAAATTGAATTTCAAAAAACTATTACTATTTCCTAGACTATGGGTTAATATAATTTATAACTTTTTTTGAGATTTTATAAAAAAATTTAATTGAATCTTTCCGTTGTTTTCCAAACAAGGTCCTTTAAAACACTTTTTGGCAAAATCAAGGAAAGAAGGTTTTTAACATTTATAGGGATTGGGGCTATTTTTTGTCATTATAACATCTTCGAAGCATACATTACAATCTTATAATTACATTTTCAAAATAAATGATTTGTTTTATAATTATGTGACATTTAAATGATTTCAAAATAGAAAGATATATTTCTCTCAAATAGTTTTGATTTCATATATGTCAATATCCTTTGATATATTTTATAATTGTATGAATTTGATTATTTTTATAAACTATTACAAATTTTATTAATGTTTTTGTGATATATATTACTTCAGAAGTGTTATTTTTATACCATTCATGGTTTATGGTTAAAGTATTAACATTCTATATAATATTTTTTATATGAATATTTATGTTACGTTTCAACCATTTCATATGAGGAATGAATTGGACTTAGTATGTGATGGGTGGAGAATGATATAGCACCTCGATGCATCGATAGGTCTCATGAGACAAATCAGTGTCTTGGAACAAGGCCTTGAAAAAATATTATTTTTCGTCTTGGCATGAGGCCTTGACTATGTGGTTATGAAGTTTGAAATTATGAATTACATCATTATGAAATTGGATATTTATATTTTTATGATTATTCGACTAGTAGAATATCTATGTGAATAAGTAAATGACATTATTTGATTTATCTATTCCATATTCTACTGATGATTTAGTTTAAAAGACTTTTTTTAATCTTTTAAATTTCCATAAATGATTATGCTTATTTATAAAGGATTCCTAAATATTGTAATCCTTACTGAGCACCTCAGCTCACCCCTTTCAATATTTTATTTTTTTCGGGATGAGAAAATTATATTATGACTAACATGGAAGGATAGTTTAATGGTTATAAATGTGTTCAAGGAGACAATATTGTTGTTTTTTTAATTTTATAATGTAATGTAAAACTTTTGTATGTATCTAGTACTTCCAAGGCTACAAAACCGATCAGTCATTCTAGTTTTTTTCCCTTCTGATCATGCCAATTTTATGTAACAATGCACTGTGTCTGGGTATCTAGGGTCGAGGAACTATAGTTTCTATTAGCGGAAGTTTAGTAAAAACCATGGAAACCAGATTTAGAAAATTCATGATTAATGAACATTATCCAAAGATAGACTTTAAGGATTAGTATAGAAGATCTTCCAAGAATGTTGAAAATGTAGAGATTTTCTCAGTTTTCCAAGCAATACATTCCTTTATAGATACGATTAGGTAGAGACGGATCTATCACAAATATACCTTGGAGTGAAAACTTAGAGAAGTAGTATCGGGCTTGACCCAAAGTATACTGGATCATGACAACGGGTCATGATGCACTCTTGGTTATGAAACTCCCGTGGGATATGCATATGATAATTCACATTTTCATTAAAAATCATTATGAATGATTTATGATTATATTTCTCTTCAATGAAAACATTATTATGTTTATGGATTATATCTATAAACTGTTTAGTGAATGTTAAGTGTTTTACAGGTTTGGAATAATGTATTGTTATTCATAAAATAATATAATGTATGTCATTGTTTAGAAATGCTTCCTAATGGATGGAATGGAAACCTTATCAATGTACGTAATCTATGTATTTATTTTAATCCCAGTAAAGATAATTATAGTGGAGATAGTGATGCATCTAGTGTGGATAATCTTATCACCATACTGGAACAAATCACTAAGGTTATAAATAATAACCTTACCTCTATAGAGCACCCTGATCCACAATGTGGATGATCAATGTTAGACTGATGCATGAGGAAAAAAACCACTACATTCAACTGAACTAAAAATCCCTTTGTGGCTGAGAAATGGATATGTTCCTTAGAAAGAATATTTCATGCTTTGGGGAGTAGCGAAAAGGAAGAAGTTGTCATAGTAGTTTATCACCTCACAGGATATGCAGATTAATGGTTGTCAATAATTCAAAACACAAAAGAGGATGAACAAGTATCAAATACTGAATTGAGGGTGTTTAAAAATCATTTTGTAGAAAAATAATTTCCTTGTGACCATCGTGCAGTTATTGAAAGTCACTGTCTGAGTTAGAGGCAAAAGAAAGATAAGAATGTCACAAAGTATGAGGAAAACTTTACAAGGTTTTCAAGGCATGCATCAGATTATATACGTAACCCAAGGAGTAAGATTGAAAGATTTTTTTATGGGATAAATCCATTTCTCTGTCGAAAATTAGTCTCACAATCCTTCTCATCGTACGATGATTTTTTTCATGTGCTGAAAAGAATGAAAATAAATTGCATATGTCTTGTGACATTAAAGAAATGTAAGAGAATAGGAGATCTGCTGAACACTATGGAAATTGGGATAAGGGGGATAAAGGAAATGTTGAATATCCATTCTATGGTAAATGGGGGAGAAACACCATAGTACTTGTATGAATCGAAAGAGAGTCTGTTACAAGTGTGGTGAAAAAGGCCACCAAGCTCGTGATTTCAAGGTAATGAAAGAGGCTATCAATTTTGAATTATACAATTGTAGAGAAATGGAGAATCATGAAAATGATTGTCCTATGATCCAAGGAAATATACCTCAAAAAAGGACAACTGAGAAAGGCCAAGCCTATACGATCACTACTGCTGAGGTTGAAGCTCTGAAAGATGTTGTGGCTGGTAATTTAATGGTTTACTAAAATTTAGCCAATTCTTTATTTGATTCTGGATCATCGCATTGTCTTATATCTTCCCAGTTTTCTATGAAAAAAAGAAATTTCCAACTTGATTTATCAAGGGAGTTTTCAGTCAAAACTCCTATGGGAAGTAGCATTACAACAATGTTTTGTGAACCAGTTCTCATTAAGGCATATAATTGTTATTTATCTGCTGATATATTCCTCATACCCACAATTGAATTTGATATATCCTATATTTATATTTTCATTCAGACCATGATCTATAATTTTTTTATTAGAAGAAGGAGGATATATTTTTTTGATGATGATAAAGAGTACCTTATCTTTAGAGATGAAACTTCACCACCAGATTGTTTTCTAGAACCACCCCCTGTAGTTCTACTAAATTCAATTATTGGCGAGGGAGATAGTAAAATAACTATGGGTGAGGAAATGAATGACCAAATAGAAGATGTACTTATTGTTCAATAATATTTTTATGTGCTTATAGAGGATTTACTTGGACATTCTCCATAATGACAATTTGAGTTTTCCATTGATTTAATTCCGTGTTCAAGGCCTATATCAAAGACCTCTTAATGAATGGACACTCTGGAATTAGTGGAATTAATGAAACAACTAGATGAATTGAGTAATAAGGGATTTATTCTCCCTATTATTTCTCCATGTGGATCCCTTGTTCTTTTTGTGAAGAAGAAAGATAGATCAATGAGGCTATACATTGACTATAGGGAGATCAATGCTACAACAATAAAGAAAAAGTATCCCCTACATCATATTAGTGATTTATTCGATCAACTTCATGGAGCTCAATATTATTCAAAATTGAACATCAATAATTACATCATCAGTTGTGCGTGAAAAATAAAAATATTTCAAAGACAACATTTTATACTAGGTAAGGGCATTACTAGTTTACAGTAATGCCTTTTGGATTGACTACTGCACCGTCTATATTAATGGATCTAATGAATAGAGTTTTTAAAGAATATCTTTATGAAATTGTAGTGGTATTTATTGATGATGTCTTGGTATACTCCAAATTCTACGAAGATCATGAATATCACATGCATACTTTTCTAAAGACTCTTAGAAGAAACAATTTATATTGGACGATCAACAAGTGTGAATTCTGGGTTTATGAGATTTTATTTCTTGGCCATATTGTCTCTATGAATGGAATCTATGTCGATCCTTCAAATACCAAGGAAATCAATGAATGGATAGAATCGAATATTATAATGAAGGTACATGCTTTTATTGTTTTAACAGGTTATTATTGACATTTCATCCTGAATTTTTCTAGATTGGATAACCCATTAACCATGCTCACACGTAAAGGGGTTAATTTTATTTGAAAAAAAGTGTGAATATTGTTTTGTAGAACTAATGTGAAGATTAGTCAATGATAATTTATTGAATATAAAAATATGGTAATGATGGGTTTGTTATTTATTGTGATGCTTCAAAGAAAGGTCTTGGTTGTGTCCTTATGCAGAATGATCGATTTATTGCTTATTCATCACGACAAACATAAAAACATGAAAAAAACTAACCCATCCATGATCTTGAGTTTTTAGTTGTAATCATTTCTTTAAACATATAGAGACACAATATCGATGGTGAAAAATGTGAGATATATACTGATCACAAGAGTTTTATATATATCTTCTTAGAAAAAGAACTCAAAATGTGTAAAAGGTGATGGCTTGAAATACTCATGGATTATGATTTCACTATACACTACCACCCGAGGAAATAAAATATGGTGGATAATGCATTGAGCAGAAAGTATCATGGAGTTTTGAACAATATGATAGTTAAAAGGGATCCTATTTTCATGGATCTAGTGAAGATATATATGGTAATAAATATGGAAGGTTAAACATCAAAACATATTCAAATGGTTTCTAATCTGTATTTACTAGAAAGAATAAAACGTTTTCAAACTGATGATGAGAAGTTTCAAAATAAAATTAACGCTGTGAATGATGGTGGATTGATTGAATTCGTATATGAAGATGAAATTTTGAAATTTGGGAAGTGACTTTGTGCTCCTGACATTCCCGATCTAGAAAGGGAATTTCTATATGATGATAATAGATCCAATTTCTCTATACACCCTAGTAGTAGTAAGATGTATAGAGATTTGACGGAACATTTTTTGTGGGACAACATGAAAAGAGGTATTGCTGGTTATGTGTCAAGATGTATGGTTCATCCACAAATGAAAGCTATAAGACAACATCTTAGAAGAGTCATTCAACCCCTTCCCATAAATGATTGGAAATTGGATGATATAATTATGGTCATTGTCATTGGAATACCATATAATTCTTGAAGGAATGATGAAATATAATTCATTCTTGATCGTCTTACAAAATAATCACATTTTCTTCCTATAAGAGAACAATTTCCACTTTAAAATATAGAATGACTATATATTAATGAAATTTTAGGACATCATAGAGTACCCCTATTGATTGTTTCTGATCGTGATCCCTTTTTTACATCATGATTCTGGAAAATCGTCAGAAGGATTTGGATACTAAACTTTGTTTGAGCACTACCTACCACCCTCAAACTAATTGACAATATGAATGGACTATTCAAACCCTAGAATACATGTTGAGATCTTGGTCAAATGACTTTTAAAGTATGTGTGATCTATATTTACCTCTGGTAGAAAATTTCTATTACAATAGCATCCATTCATGTATTTAGATGTAACCATATGAAGCATTATATGGAAAGAGATGTCGCACACCAACATGTTGAGATGATGTTGGTGATTGAACACTCGTAGGTACAGAACTATTTGAGGAAACAATGGAAAATGTGAATGTTGTCCAAACCCACATCAAAGCAGATCAAATTAGGTAAAAGAGCTATGTCGAAAACTGAAGCAATGATTTGTAATTTCAAGAAGGAGATCATGTTTTCTTGAAGGTATCTCGATGGAGTTGAATCTTATAATTTTCAAATGCCTCGGTGTCTCTCCAAAGATCACGATGTGTTCCACGTATCACTCTTGGGAAAATACTTGCCTAACCCAATGCATGTAATCACCTATGAGGAAGTTGAATTAGAAAATAAACTTTCTTATTGTGAAGATTCTATCAAGATTCTTTATAAAGAGAACATGTGTTGAGAAACAGGATGACTCATTTGGTAAAAGTTCTATGGGGAAATCAAAATATAGAAGATGGAACATGGGAACCAAAGGAACCTATGCTGAAGAACCACCCAAATATTTTCATGCAATAGTATTTAGAAATTTTGAGGATGAAATTATTTGAAGAGGGGTGAATGTAACATCCCATGCTTCCATGGTCCATTTCCAATTGAATAATAAAATATCTTGCGTTGTATGCATCTTCAAGTTCGAACACACCACAACTAATCAATCTAGCAGTTATGAATAGTAATACCCACTTTTTGAAGTATTATCAATTTTATTATTCTAAATGGACTTCATTTTTGGATTCAGAATATCAAAATTAGCATAGTGTAATTTTTTATTTTTCTAAAATCATTCAATATTTGATGCATTGTGAAAAAACTACGTTATTATTTAAAACTGACTTTTTATTTAAATAACTAGTTATGTTATTTTAATTTTTATTAGGTTAAAATAGATATATATAATACCTATATATGATCTATGTAATTAATTGGCGCCATTTTATAATAATATTATATATATATAAAATATTGAACTTTTTATAGCCTTTTACCCACCTACTAGGAGAATTTGCATATTTTCATAAAACACAATTTTACCAATTCATTGAATTGAATTTCAAAAATACAAGATACATGGTTGACATCAGTAAGAATAATGTGGTTAAATTAGATGAAAATAATTTTTTCTGAATAGTAACTTTTGACTTTTATGTATCATTGAAAATGTAAATGGGGTGATTGAAGGTACACATTATATCATAATTACCCTAAAACATGTATTAATTATATTGGATAAGTTTTTTTCAACCAAAAGTTTCCTTAGAAATAAAATACGATCGTTTTGGTCATCTTGGATTATATTAGGACATTTATTATTAATTTATTTTAAGAAGAAATAAAAGTGTTAAATTCAAGGAAGAATAGCTATAAGATTTTTAATATATTGTTATACATAATATATATTTGACTATAAAAATTCATTAGAAATATAAACAAATTTACTATATAATAGTATTTAATTTATAATTTTTAGATATTAAATAATTCCATTTATTTATGATATAATAATGATGTAGTAACTACCATATTAATGGAATATTAAAATAATAAATATTATTAATAACCAAATAATTGTAAATTTAAAATGAATAGGAATTAAAAAAAATTTATAGGTTAATATGACATTTTTGGGTTTAATAGATAATTTTTTTTCGAAGTCATAATGTTGTTATGATTTTCACAAAATCAAAATACAAAATAGTGACAAAATTGACATAAATGGGTTTTTATAACGAATAGATTATTATTTATTGATATAATATTATTAAAAATCAAATGATAAGACAAAAGACATAAGTAAAGTTATATATATTAATAATAAACCACTTGGGGTTCACCTGTCTTTTTATAGAATGTTTATGAACAATTTATTAAAATAATACAAGAATACAAGGTAAAAGTTAAACTACGTAACTAAGAGTTAAATCCAACAGATAAGGTTAATATTGAGACCTAAAACTATATAAAACATATTGGTTGAGAATTTTTCTACCAATACCCCCAATATCCTTGAAATAGATCATTTTGGAGCCATTATAAACCGAATATGATTGTATAATAAAATAATATTTCAAGCATTTCCTAAAGTGACCCTCAACTCTCTTGTAGATGTGTACTTCCCCTTCCATTAATTTGACACCTCCAAATCCATTAGGCTCATCCAACCCCTTGTCAAATGCAGTCGAAACTACACTAAATTTTATCTAGAGGAATTACTCTATTCATAAATCCAACATCTGGAGCCCTTTTTTCAACTAAAAATTAAACACCTGAAGAAGTGGTAATTATTTCACCACCTCTTTCAAAGTTATTTTCTTCTTCCACTTACCCATTAATTTTTTTCCATACCAAAATACTTAATTTTGTACCTGATACTAATTATATGTGTTATTAATATGGTAAAACTATATTCGTTGTTCAATACAGCCAATGATTGAAAAGACACCATACAATCGTACGTACGGCTTAAAGTTTCCACGTCGTGGTGTAGTTTGTTATTCAAACATTTCATTAAATGGATGGGTATAATAATGATTGTAACTGATATAAATTATAAATATAACATGTTATGGATTTTTTATATATGATATACCATCCAATTAAATTCTATTTCACAATCAATATAATGATACTATCGATCGTGGATACATACGGATTGCAGTCTCCACTAATGTGATAAGATTCATTCCCCATCGTAATCATTCAAGAATAATTTTTAATTTATGAATAAAAAATGTTTATGAAATATATATAATTCTGGATATTAATGACATACATCTTAACCATATCAATCTTTTCTTACAAAACAAACCATATAAAGTAAAATGAATTAGTTAACACCCGAAATAATGATAATACTGAAATATTATTATCAAATCAATATTAGAAGATCATAAATGATATCATATTTATATATGTGGTTAGTGTATATTTTATTAACAATGATTTAAGTATTATATAGGATTTTAACATACCAATGATCAAGGGAATGTACAATGTAAGGGATAAGTTTACAATCTATTTTTTGTCCAATTTTGTTTAAATGTGAGTATCTACTAACAACTCTTTTTCATCCACATCCGTGGTTCTTAAAAATGTATTTAAAAAAAAGTAATTTTTTCTGGACTATAGGTTAAAGTAATTTATACCTTTGTTTTAATATTTATAAAATGTTTATAAAAGAATCCTTTCATTGTTTTCCAAACAAGGTCATTTATGAACCTTTTTGACAAAATTAATGAAAGAATATTTTTTAACTTATACTACGAGTGAAGCGATTTTCCGTTGTTATAAAATATTCGAAGATTACCATAAAATATTATAAGAACATTTTCCTAATAAATGATTTATTTTATAATTATGTGACATTTAAATGATTTCAAAATGTGAAGAGATATTTCTCTTGATTAGTTTTGATTTCATCTTTGTCAGCAACTTTTGATAAACATTACCCTTTTTTGAAGATGACTTATTATGATACAATCTTCCTTATTTTATTGAAGGATTTAGTGATATGTTTTTGTGTAGTTGTGTTATTTTTATAACATTAATGGTTTATGGTTAAATTATTAACATTTCATATGTTATTTTTAATATGAATGTTTATGTTATGTTTCATCCTTTTTATATGAGTAATTCATTAGACTTAGTGAGTGAACAATGCAACCCACTATAGCTCTTCGATGCATTGGTAGGTCTCATAAGACAAAAATACTGTATTGGAACAATGAATTGAAAAAAAATTTATTTGTATTCTTGGCATGAGGGCTTGACTATGTGGTTTTGATGTATGGCATTATGAATTCCATCATTATGTAATTGGATATTGATATTACAAGTGATAATAGGACTATTAGAATATCCAGGTGAATAAGTAATTGAAATTATTTAATTTATCATTGCCAAATTATGATGATGTTTATGTTTAAAAGGCATATGTTTTATTCTAAAACATTTCATTAAATGGTTTATAATTATTTATAAATGTTTCCTCTATATTGTTATCCTTTAGGAGCACCTAAGCTAACCCATTTCTATGTTATATTTTTACTAGGATGCAATGAAGTATATTATGACATACATGAAGTGATAATATAAGGGACATGAATGTGTTAAAAGAGAATTTTTTCTTTCTGGTTTTCATTTTATAATGTAATTTAAAACTTATTTATGTTTCTGTTATTTTGAAGGCTACTAAACTGATCGGTCTTTCAGGATTTGATCTAATGTGATCATGCCAATGGTTTGTAATAATGCACCAACCCTAGGCCCCTAGGGTCAAGGCATTTCAAGGTGTTTGTATGTGTACGTAGAATATATATCAAAACAACATCCTAGTATTTTTATGATGGTGTTTTTATAAAATACAAGCATTAAAAGAGCATAGGGAGGTGATAAGGAAAATAAAAGAAAATAACCTGAGAGAAGACATTACCCGTAAATCAGGTAACTTATTTTGAATTGATTCAAAAGGCTGTCCTGAATTACCTTCTGACCAAGGTATGTCTTATTGGAGGCAGGGTGGGATGTTGGGGGCCAATTTGGGAAGAATTTAGATGTTCTATGGGGATTTAGTGGTTGTAATAATGTGGGTAGAGTTGGTGAAATTTTATTAGTGACAATAGGGGTACATTAGGAATGTCTAGAATGTTTAATTTTTTAAAAATTAAATTTATTTAAAAATGGTAAAAATACTGATTTAATTGGAAGATAATATGATGTTGGTTCAAATACCAATCACTCAATAATTTTTTGACCGGTTTTGAATAATTTTTTGTCCTTATATATTTGGTTTAACCCATATTTTATCCTTTTTAATATTATACTGATATGATGTTATTTATACATTGTGGGTTAATGTAATTACCATGTCACATCAAATGACCCAAAAAACAGATATTTATGTCATATTTTGACTTTTCATAAAATTTTGATGTATCGTAGATCTTTATGAATTTAATATTATTTAATAAACTATATTATGTTTTATGTTAGGAATTATGTTAATTATGTACACTATTCATACTTGACTCTGTTACTAATTCATAACAACCTAATTCATTCGAATCAAATAATTAAAACAATCCTAACATTTCATTGTCATCCAGAAAATTCATAGATGACATAAATTTTGTCAAATAATATTTATTTTAATATTAATAATATCATTTATTTCAATCCATTATTAATGAAGCAATCACTGCATCATCATTTTGTAATAATTAAATTTTTTAACATAATTTATTGAAATTATAAATAAATTACCATGATGAAGTAAATATTTTTATATTTATAATTACTATATATAGTCAAGTAGATCAATTATATAACCCTATCGAAAAAATGTTTTAGTAAAAGATACATGTTTATGTTATATTTCTCTTTTAAATTGATTCTCATCACATGTCATTATCACACCCATGTGGATCCATGGTGTCCTAAAATAGACTCATGAATTCACATGGTCAGAGATATCTCATAAAATATAATTAAAAAATGTGTTTGGTTATTTTAATAATATTATTAAATTATTTTTACCCTTATTTACACGATTTACACTTTAACAATGGTAAATAAAATAATAACTGATGTAACTAATCATAATGTCAAAAAATAAAAGGCACCTACTCAAAAAAATTACCCTTATAATTCCAAATATAGGATCAATTTTTCAAAATCAGAATAAAAAATTGGAAGAATTTATTTTTAAATAAATTTACGTTGTCAAAACCAAAAAACATGTTTTTAAGAAGTAAAAATATCAAAAGATAGACATGTGTTTATATCAAATTTTAATATAAAATTATACACAATGACTAAAAATGGATTAAATGATATAAAAAAATTCCAATTAAATTTTAAACCCAATTAATAGGAAAATATATCCATATAAATAAATTAGATAAAAAAATAGTTTGGAATTAAAATGAAGTATCTTTCACTATTTATTAATAAATAAACATTATCAGAAAATGACCAAAAAATTAACCAGGGTCAATATTGGCGTTCCAATTCTATAAAAGAATTTTATTTTTTCAAATATAAAATATTAAAGTGATATAATGTAAATTTAAAAATTATTGTCCAATAAAATGCGATAAAACTGCATTTTTAGAAAAATACTTATTTTCTCCAAAAAATTATATTTTTCCTTATATCATATCTATAAAACATAGAATTTGAATTTAAAACATTTCATTTAATATATGATATATATTTTTCATTAAAAAAAATCTATAAATGGTGATATGAATTTATAATCTTAATTATTATATTTTTAAATTTATTTTCATTCAAACACATCTATTATTTTCAATTGGGTTTTTAATCCCATTTATAAAAAATTTAGTAACCAATAATTCATTATTTAGAAATGTATAAACCATATTCTCTTAATTTACTAGATACTATTCATTCCCTCCATTCTAGTGGCTTGTCGTTAATTACAATTTAAAATAATATTAATATTACCGTATTATTTTTCAATATAACTCAATGTTGTGTGAAACATATGATTTCAGAGAAATCCGTTGTTGTGGGTCAAGTACGTTACCGAAAAAAGAGTACCCATTAACATAAAATTAAGATCATATTAATAAATAATAATAGGAAATAAAAAGAATTATCCTATAAATTCATGGGTCATTAAATCCATTCTACCCAATTTTTCAAACCATGTATTAGTACATGGATTTTAGAGTTAGTACATGATGTTTCAAGATTCACCCATCCTTTGGCCATGTTTCTTCTTCACATGAACCTACCATCCAGGCCCGTTACACACCATGTATCCCACAGTACATGGCGTGTTCTTGATAAATGTTATCCTATACATGTGGATCACCAGAGCCTATGTATTAGAAGTTGTGTGTATAAAATCTAGTAATGTTCTTATACACAACCATGTACTATTCGTAGCTATACTGACCATTTCCATCAGCCGCATGATGAGGGTACCTATATAGTGTGTAACCTCTAGTACATCACATGTACACCCTAAAAAACATATTCCTGAAATGGGAAGAACACATGTCCTGCATAACTGGTTAACACATCTTGTAGATGGGAAAATATGTTGGAAATTCACTCCAAATAGCCCAAAATCAAACTCGTCCACATCAAGACACACAGAATGACCCACAATGGGTCCCTAACAAGAAAAAAAGTGCCATGAAACCTTATAATGAGTCACAAACAAGTGGATCTAGAATTATAACTCTATCCACCCACCAAAAGGGTGAAATGTTGACGCTTTAGGTGAAGAACGATGCCTGAGATACACTAATTCTCAATCATGCAATAAAAAACAACAAAACCAAGATATGGCGGCACCTCCTCACCTTCATAAATTCATCAGTTGAAGGGGGTGGAATATGGGAAGAGGGGGATTCATAGCTTTTTATTTACACTAAAGGGAGAATATGGACATGGGTATTTATTTAATTTCTTGATAAATCAATATCCTTTTAACACCCCATCCCAACTCCCTCCAACCCAACACCCAGTACTAACAATGATTATGTCGCGCCTAGGGTAAATTAGTTGTTATAAACCCAACCATGGTTTCAAAATTCCAATCTAAGACTCCTTACATGTGTTATTAACGTTACAAGTCAAACTGCACATAGGTGATAAAATATTTTCAATATTTTTAATATCACCACATCAATGCTCACCGTCCCTCAGATTCTTTTTCCATCACAGTACCTAGAATTGGAGATATTTTAGAAATATTCCAATTATTGATTGGAGAAAACCTAATTCACAATATGTATAAACTAATCTATTCAATAAAATCATAGATATCCACTTATATGAGTCAAACAAAGATTCAAGGTTATAAAATTGATTTCATTGAAATATATATAAATCGCTACAATATATTGTATTTATAATAGATATGTTTATGGATTATTTGAATCCATCAATTATATCAGTTAATTGATATTAATTCAAAAAATAACCCCTTAGGATAGTGGTTGGTGAAAACTGAAAACAATATCATGTGATTTATTTCCACGTGTTTTTAAAAAAATGGACATTTCATTATTTTTCATGCATCCCATGATAGTTTCATCATATAACTCCTATATAGATTATTAAAACCATCTCACTAAGTTAATCCGATTAAATTCAATATCTATATCCTTATATAATCTAGTAATTGTGCCTCCTAATTAACAACCCATAGTAAAATCAACAAATAATTACCTGATTTATTGAATGGGTTGAACATTCATACATAATAAGAACAATTTTGGTTAATATTTTAATATAATTTTGTAAATAATTAAATAAAATGAGGAAACATTTTAATAGTGTATTTTTTCCACAAAACTATAGCTTTATGATTACAACCACATTTCATTAATGTTGATATTTCTTAACTTTAATGGTCGCAACATAAATGAAATCATAACATTTCTAAACATCATACTCATTAGTAAATCATATAACCAACATTTAGAAACATGTAATGATAAAATAAAATGGTATGTAATGGATAAAAAATAATCAAATCCTATTATTCTAGTGAAAATAACATAGAACTCTAAATATGTTTACATTTTTCACAGTAAAACATTAACCATATAAAAAAAACCATTCCACAAGTAAAAAGTATATATTTTCACAGTGAAACCTGTTTTAACCCATAGTAAATTAGATGTCAAACCATAAAAGAAACTAATATAATGTGGCACCTCATCATAAATTTCATTCATAAACATACATTTCACCTCTAAAAGTTAATAAAGTTTATTTACCACATGAACTCGAAATATTTTAATTAAATCGTTTTTTGAATGAATAATTTATGTATATTATAGAATTATACTCATAACACATGTTCATAATTGATTTTATTATATTAGAATAATATTAACCAAGTAAATTCTATAAGATTAATCATCAAAAATGACACTCTGATTTTTTCCATCAAAGACTACATCATTACCTATTGCATGGGGAGATATTTCTGGATCCCATGTCATCTCTATCTTTATCATACTCAAACATCGTCACATATAAATATCATATACTATATCATGATCCAAATATTTTTTATATCTCATGTTTTCTTTAAAAAACTTCAGTTGAAACCATAATAAAAACAATTCACATTTTCCCTTAATCATAATATGAAATATTAGTTATCATTACAGACACATATAATTTAAATGATACCATTAGGTATGAAAAAATATAAACCTTTTAAAAAAATTACATTTTTAGGAGTATCTATGAATAATAATAGTGGGAGAAGTGGTAATGACTTATATGACAAACAATGTTTTTTACACATTGGTAAATGATTAGAAATTATTCATAGAGTAAATGTTTAAAATAGTGTTTTTAAAACCATTAAATGTATTATAAATGAAAATTAAAAATATATTTTAAATACATTTTATGTATATATAAAAAATTTCCTGGAACATTTTTATGGAAATAGATATTAAGGAGAAAGTTGATTATTGTCTTTTAAAAACAATATAATGTAAAATCACATACCATTAGTGATGTATAAATTATTATATTCTCTACCACATGAATAATAAAATTATTATACTTTTTTATTCTGTTAATAAAATTATACATGTTCAATTAATTATTATTATGCATTTTGTTTCATTTATTACTATGAAATTTATTTGTATTAAAATTATTATGTTTATAGTAGAAATATTTGGGGTTGTTTAGTTTTTAAATTAAAAAAACATCACTATGGTGACAATGTTCTAGAGTGTTATGGTCCCATTAACTAAAAAATAATATTTCTTTATTCATAAATTTATATATTAAATAAACATTTGAAACCAACCATACAAGGATGTCATGATTAATTAACCCCATAATTTCATAGAGATAGTGATATATACCCACACATGAACAATGTTTCATTTTTTCTACAGGGTTGAAAAATATATCACATAACTTCATGTATATGGTATTTTACACGTACACATGAGAGTTGTATTAAATTTCACAAGGTTGGAAATGCTTTTAAGGTATTTAGAATATGATACTTATTGATTCATAATCATTTAATTGATATTAAATATATATATATTATCTTGATCCATCATTTTTTCAATCTATATATTATAGTGATAAAAAACGAGCATTGATTCGTGGAGGTAGAAGTTGACTTTGATGTGTGAGTGATTTTTTTCTCTCATTTGACATAATATGAGTTTAAAAAGGATTTTAACATAATTATATATAAATATAAGTACATAAAATATAATTATTATATTATTTATAATTAATTAAATATGACATGATTGATGTAGAAGATGAAATGAATATTAAAAACTCAGTTATAATGTCAATTATTTAGAAAACATCCCATAGACTAAAGATTAAGTATTTTTTTTCTAGGTTTTTGTTAAGAGACTTCCCTCTAGGTTCTGGGTATGGATGTTGTGATGTAATTTGGGAAAGTATTGGTGGAGAAATAATGCTCAATGTGTGTGAAAATATTGATCTGGGGAGGTTTGATTTTACAAGTGATGTGTGTGGAAGACAAGAATGATTCAAATTAATAAAAATAAATACATAAATAATCTAGGTAAAGTGGGTCTATAATAATATAATTTTTTTAAAATATTTTTTAGGGTCAAAATAAATATAATAAAAATATATATATGGAGTGATTAGTGGTGTTATTATGTAGATTATAAATTAATTCCCTATTTTCATCTTACCCCAATAATAATTTTTTACCAAAGTAACAATCAATAATGCACCAAAATTATTGTTTCAATATCAAAAAATATTATACTAAAAATTGAAAATATGAAATCGAATTTTCATTATTAATTTTAATGATGTAATAGAAATAAGTTTAAGATAACTATGCACACTAAAAAGAAAATCATTTTACGAAAATAGCATGTTTTCAGTGTAAAAGTTAATTTATAATATAAAATATATATATTGTCGATAAATATGGAATTTATTGGGTTATGATTATTATAATTGACTAAATTATCATTTAAACAAATCGAAGATAGATTTTATGTTTTTAAATACATGAAATGAAATTAATACTTTATTAAAGAATATCATTTTTTATAATTAAAATATGTATATTACCATAATCATTTAAAATATTCACCACATGTTATATTTTATCTGATGAATAAAAAATATTTACTTTATAAAAATTTGATAACATAAAATATTTATGCCCGAAATTTATATTAAACTATAGAAAGTATGGAGAAAAAATTTTGTTACATAAAATGATTGAAATTTTGAATAAATTCAATTATAAAAATTAGAAAAAATTTAAAAATGGAATAAATATAAATCCATATGTTGATTAATATATATAATTAATTATTTTTTAATATTCTTCTCCCTTTATGAAATAGTGTCCCCACAATTTATTCATTACTTAAAAAATTGAGGAATTTTTCCCCTTAATAAATTTTTTTATTCCTATGTTTCATAAAAAATCATGTTATTCTTCGATAAAATCTTTACCAGGTGAAAAACCATATCTCATATTACATACCCTATATGATCAAAATATATGAAATAGATTTTAGTATTAGGAAATATTCTATTATAATTGAACAAAATTAGGGCTTAAAAATTAATATGCATCAGCTACATATATCTTTAGAGAATTAACATAAAACTCATTATGTTCTAGAGAAAAAATTGTATCTAAGGATAAAAAGTATGAAAATGACCCCAATTCCTATTTTAATTCTTATTCTATAATAAATGAGATACATAGAATTATATTTATACCAAATCATATAACAATTATAAGAGGATATAAAATGATAAAAAATGAACTCCTACCTCAAATGAAATATAAAACTTATGGTAATATGTATAGATATTTTTTTATTTAAGAGATTAACTCAAATGTATCAACAAAATATTTCACTTCTCAATAATCTATTTTACCATTTTATGGGAAATAATTTTATTTACTGCAAAAAGTCCAACATTATAGGTTTTGAGAGTGATTTTCAAAAAATTCCACAACCAATTTAATCTTTATATTTTAGTGAGATATTTCATTAAATAAAAATTAAACCAATGAATATTAATAATTCCATATTTCATGATTTTATTATGATCACACCTAATGAATATAAATGAAATGTTGAATTTTTAGGATTTCCATTATAATGGGATGATAATATGTAATGAAATTTTAATCAGTACATAAACATATATGAATCAAATTCTAAAATTTTTAGGCAAATCTCTTATCACAACCAAAGACATTAGGTAGTGGGGATTCATGTAATCAAACCGTCTATTTATGATATATTCTAAAAGAATTATCCAAAAAAAATAGTACCTAGAATAGTAATAAAATTTACATATTTTGTAAAATGAACACAAATAACCAAAATTACATTGTTACATCAAGATATGTTTTATCATCCCATAATAAAATCTATGAAAATATAATACTATTCATATTCATGTACTAAAATGGCTAAAAATACCTCTTTTTAATTTTCATTATTCATTAAACTCTAGATAACTCAAACAATTCATAGTAAAATAAAACATTTCCTTGTTTATTTCACACCACCAATAATAATCTTAAAGATCTCTATACATATTAGAAATTTTAGAATAAATTGAAATTGGAAAGATGTGATCTAAAAATAACAATTCCCTCAATAATTGGAAATTATATGGGGTGGATGACCTATTTAAAAACATGATTCCACCTTCATTTTCAACATTATAGTTGGAAACTTTTCCTGAACAAATTATTCCATTACAACTAAGTCATTATATTTTATCTGTGTATTCTTGATTCTTTCAACCATGGATGACTATAATTATACTTCATCCCAAATAGGAGAATTTCATTGATCAAAATTTAAATGGGAAAATTTATTAAATCCTTAATAAAAGGATCATTTTAACTGTGTAACATCATTATATATACATTATCATATCGACTCAAGAAATCAACTACCATGTCCCCTTTACTTGGATGGCATAATTTATGATATAATAATTCATTGTCAGACACAACTATATTCTACTCCTAGAATTAAAATCTTTCAATGTGAATATATTTATTATGAATTTATGGTCAATATATATTTCAAAATTTACCCCATGTAAAATATTCCGCAAAATTATTAAAAAACCCACCACAACAAGCTCATTATCATTTGAGGGAAATTATATTCTTCGTGATTTAATTAACATTAGGCATACAAAATTACCCAAAATATATGAATGGGGACATAACAAGGTACCTTCAATTAATAATCACAATAAATAAATAATTCCCCTCTTCTGGTTAGCATGGCTAACATTGGAGAATTAACCAATGTTAATTTCGATTCCAAGAATCATTTCCAACATTCCTTGGAAAAATTTATTTAACTCCTTTTCGATTTTACATTTTTAATGGAAATGATACCCCAAAAATGTTTTCAAAATACTATCCATGGAACCCCACTATTCAAAGAAAAAAATTTATTTCAAGAAATATTTTAGGACTTTTCTACTATTCCAATACTTCAGTTTAAGAAGAATCAATAGTTTTTATATCATTTGACTCAATATTCATACATAATAAAATTAGTTCCAACCAAAATTAACATTTAAATAATATAACCTAAAAATTATTATATTTTAATGTTTGTAAAATAATAATCATATTTTCATCAAGTTCCCTATAATATATAGCTTAAACTAGAATATTATCAATGAAAGTGACCACAAATTTATTTTAATACACATAGAAACAAATATTCATTATATAAAAAATAAATATTTGGTTAATTTATTAGGATAAATGTAATAAAAAATCATATTTCCCATAAATAGAGTGGAACACTTTAACAAAAACGTATTCTTCTGTCACCTTCATAGTAGAATATAAGAAACTATGATCAATCATTGAGAAATTCTATGCACCTTGGACCATATCAAACAATTCATAGATATGGGGTAATAGATACTTGTTCATAATAGTGATTTCATTGAGTGATCTATAATAAAAAAAATCTCATGAAACCATGAATATTTTAAATAAACGAATAATTACCTCCCAAAAGATATGTTCTACTGGTATTATATACTTATCATGGAAATTTTTTAACTTATTTTTCAAACTGAAATGTTTTATTAAATTTATAAAAATATTTTTTTAAATTGGATAAAAATATAGCACTATGTTAATATTCAATTTAATATGTAGATTAATAATAAAAATTTTAAAATCATCATAAAATTTATCAAGATATTTATTTAGTAGGTTAATATCCATTAATTGAAATTTTCATCCTATTTCAATATATGATTAAAGGATAATTTCAGAAAGCTAATATATTTGTTGAATAATAAGAAACTCTATAATAGGAAAGAGAACATTATTTGTAGGAAAACCCATTAAATATATAATTATATGATGATTTCTATAAATTTTTATTCAATTATTAGTACTCCTAGAGTTATTTATTAAATATGTATATCCTCCTATCATAATGTTCTATTTCAATATTACTGTCGATTTGATATGATATATAAAATTTTTTGGATATCAAAAAATTAAATATGATGAAATAATGTAAATAAATAAGTAATATGCCTATTACAACTTCATTTCAGGGTCACAAATATTCCTTTTTTGTTTAAAAAAGGCTTCTCCATTCGATTATGTCTTCCATATTCATAATTCCAAACTTGACTAATTATTTTTAAGAATTCGTAAACATAATTCCTCAACATTTTACAATTAATATACCTTATTTTTCGATGATTGTCTATTTTCCAATAAATTATCACAAGAAAAAAATATTTTCCTTCTTTTCATATTCCAAATTCAAGACTTGAGAACTATAATAAAATTTTAAATATCCTCTTATAAATGTCATGAAATTAATTTTTCAATATTTAAATTATTTCTAGGGTTCAACTTTATATTTATTGGGTGTAAACTTCTGCATTACATTCTTCATATACCATGTCTTACCCTTGTTGTCACAAAGTACATAATTTTGGGGAAAAGTCATCTCAAATCTCTCAAAAAATGTGAAATAAACCTCAATAAATGAATATTCATCATAGGCCAACACACTTTATAATTATTTTTATACCTATGTAGAATATATAAATTGTAAAATCCTGATTTCAAATGATATTTTATTCATATCTAGAAAATATAGTAAAACTGCATTCATAATCATCCACTGAGTCCTATCCCTATTTTCCAATTCTATAAATTCTCTTTCTTTTATATGTTGTTAAATCATTGGGAGATACATATTAATAAAAAGTTTATTATAGACCATCCAATCCACAATTTGAATCTTATCCTCTACCTCATAATTCATAATTATAAACCACCATCAATCAAATTCATTTTAAAAATTATAAAGGGAAGATGTTACCTATGTGTATTTTTAAGTTCAAAAAATCATTTAATATCATATTCAATGCATTTATCCAAAATTTTTATTTCATCGGGTGTATAGATCCATCTAAATTCGGATGGTAATGCTTTATGAAAGACACCAATTTAAACATGTTCTTATATTTGTAATTTGATTATCTTATTAGATTATTTCAACTAATAATTTTCTACATTGACTAAGGTATAAATGACACAAAATGATATGCTCCAACCATAATAGGATATTTATATCGATGTTTATTATCTTTTAGATGAGTACCTATATTAGATACCATATTTTATATACAAAAAATCAATTTTTAATTAACACTTATTAGAGGATGAAACATATAAATTTCATAAATATATATCAAGGTAAATTAGATATGAAAATAAATCTATTAAAATTTAATTTTAGCATTATGCTGACAACAATGTATATCTAAACCATTCCATTGTTATGTACTGTAACGATATGTAACAAAATAATCCCATACATAAAAAATTTATCATAATGGCTCAACTCCCTTACTTTTCTTAGATCATTTAAATTTATTGTTTTATAGAATAATGTAATAAATTATATTAAAATGTTTACACATTTTTATTGTGTTAATTTTTTTCAAACAATAGTTATTTATGTTGACACAATCATTTTATTTAGGAAACATATTCTTTGTCTGAGACGAGACATCATTAATGATGTATTAATGTTGATAAAATATTTACTCATCCTTTGATCACATTGAAAAATATTTGAATGTGTGTGATGGGAAAAAAATATCAATAATTTATATTAAAATAAAGTGATATCATTAGTCTAGATATGTAGAACCTAAAACCGTTATGAAATTTACATTTTTTAAATTGAAAAATAAAATGTAATGACCCAACCCAAGTTACCCCGAGTCATGGAATTATTATATAATATTTTCATGATCACAAGAGATCATGTCTCGAAAAAAGTATTATTTTAGTAGCCTTGGAAGTACTAGATACACACATATGTTTTATATTGCATTATGAAATAAAAAAACATCATTGTGTCTCAATTGAACACAATCATATCCCATAGACTATCCCTGCAGGTCAATCATAATATATCTCTTCACATCTCGAGAAAAATAAAACATTAGAAAAGGGTGAGATCAGATGCTCAGTAAAGATAACAATGTAGTGGAAACACTCATAAGTAAGCATAAACATTAATGGCAATGTATAAGACTAAACCACAAGCCTTTTAAAATTTAATTTAGTATAATATGGCGAAGGTAAATCAAATAATTCCATTTACATATTCACATGGATATTCTACTAGTCGAATAATCACATGTGATATCAATTTCGAATTTCAAAATGATACAATGTATAATGTTACACATCATAACCACATATTCAAGGCCTCGTTCCAACACTACCAATAAGGATTTTCTTCAAGGCCTCATACCAAGAAACAAGTTTGTCTCATGAGACGTACTTATGCATAGAGGAGCTATAGTGGGCACCACATGTCCCTTAAAATGTTTGGTGAATTCCTAATATTAAATGGATTAAATATAATCTAAACATTCTCATTAAAACAAGCATACGAAATGTCAGTATTTTAACCACAAACCAGAAATTGTATAAAAATTGCATATCCACAGTCAAACATAACTCATTAAATACCATATGGAATATTGTGTTACAATAAATCAACATCAAAAAAAAATAACTGTATGATATTGACATTGATGACAATAATCAGTTAAAATATTTGGGAGAAATATCCTCTTTTCAAGAAAACATTTAAAAGTATCACTATTTATCAAAAGCTGTTAAAAATAGATTTTTGAATAAAAGTGTCCAATACTAATTTGAATGTTTTAAAGTGAATTTTAATTTTATAATGTTCATTTCTATATAAGTAAATCCATAAAACCATTTTTAAAACATGGACATTAATTAGAATTACTTAAATGTATAAATCCTTAAAATATTTAAAATAATATTTTAGTTAGAGTTCCTGAAAAATGAGAGTTGCTTGAATACAAATAATTATTGTTATAAAAACATTATTATATCAAGAGAATTATGGGATTCTTGATAAACTATTACAAACTGCAGTATATACACCATATAAAAGTGAATTTTTGCATAACAACAAAGAAGATGTAATATATTATAAATTTAGAAGAAATACCTTATAAAGACCGTATCCTTAGGATAAGGATAAATAAATGACAAACTTTTGTGTGAAAAATAAAAATACACTCATTATTATTGTATAATCTATGTAAGTCAATCAGAGGTCATTCACACATATTCTTGTAACAACAACAACAATGACTTGGATGTTTAACTCAATAAATGTGAATTGTGTTAAGATTACTCTTATCAAGTGTATATTGATGAAACGAGATTTTATCAATAGAGTGTTTATTTTAATCAAATATGTATCCACACAAAGGGGAGCGTAAATATCTATATATATAAATAAATATTGATTTCACACAAAATCATAGAGTAAAATAATGAATGATGTTTTCATAAAACTCAATGAGAGGAAATCAGAATTAAAAATTCCCTTACCGATATGGTAACATACGAAACATACCACCCCTTAAATAAAAATCATACAATTAATATGTATATAATCATAAATTAAATTATATTACACAAGGAATAAAATTATGGGAAATAAAAACTCCACACAAAATTAAATAGTGGAAATATAGCATGAATCTTACAGGAATAAGATGTGAGATGAAAACCACATACCTTGTACTTTCACTTAGTAGATGTTAGATTAACCTCCTCTATAATGGTTAAATCAGTGTTATTAAATTACACAAGAAACACACACATAAATATGGTATCATATATGATCTTTTAATATTTCATTGTTGTTAATATTTTAGTAGTATAATTGTTTTGGGTGTTAACTAATTCGTTTTCCATTTTATGTTTTATTGCGTAAGTCATGTTTGATATGGATAGGATGTGTTTGATTCATATCCAGAATTATATTAAGTTATTTAATATTATTTTTAATCATAAAATAAATATTATTCTTGAGTGGTTACGAATGGGAATGAATCTCATCGCGTTTGTGGAGGCAGTAATATGTTTGTACGCACAAGTGACAATACCAATATATTGATGGTGAAATTGTATGTAATTTGATGGTATATCATATATAAAGAATAATTAACATTATATATTTATTATTTACATAATATATACTCATTATTATCCCATACAAATGATTATGTGTATATTAACAAACTACACCACGACGTGGAGATGATAAGTCGTACGCACACCAGTGTGATGACTTTTTCATTCATAGGATTGATAGAATAATGAATATGGTTGTATCCTATTTATAATGAAAGAATAATATGTATAATATATTTTAGTTATTATTTATTTATGGAAACTACAAAGAATTAGGTTTTTGAATAACAAAATAACTTTAAAATAAGTGATTAAATTATTACGTCTTTTCAGGTGCTTCCTTTTAATTTGTTCAAAGGGGCTCATTAGGTTGTCTTATAATAGAATTAAGGCATGTAGAATGATTTTATTGTAGTTGTAAGTATATTTGACTAGGGGTTGGCTGAGAAAAATTGCTTTAGAGGAGTTATTTTCGTAGAGGGGGGAAGAATCATTTTATAAGAGAGGTGAGAGTCACTTTTGGAAAAGATTGAAATATTATTTTCTTATAAAAACATATTCAGTTTTTAATAGATCCAAAAGGATTTATTTCCATGCTATGTGGGGCTAGGTCTAATACCTCTCTATCAATAGGTTTTAGACAGGTTAGGTCACCATATTAACTATATCTTTATGAATTAACTCTTAGTTAAATAGATTAACATTTACCCTATATTCTAGTATTATTATAATAAATGGTTAATAAATTACTATAAAAGCCTAGAGAACCAGAAGTGGTTCATTATCGATATATCTATCCTTTTATATGTTTTCTGGACCAAACATATATATTTTGGAATATTATATAAATTAATAATATTTTATTTGTTTTAAAATATCATTTATGTATGTTTAGACGCTATTTAGTATTTGGTTTTTGTGAAAGTCGTGATAACATTATCCCATGGAAAAAAATTTATTTAATCAACCCAAACAGTTCATATTAACCTATAAAATTAGTGTAATTTCTAAAAAGTCTCAATTGACAATTAGAATATTATTTATTATATAAATTCTTTTATTATTTCAATAATAAGCTAATTATTTCATCATCATTGGGCCATAAATAAATTTACTTATTTTATGTCTAAAAATTATAAATAAAACACATTATGTAGAAAATATTTTTAGCTTTCTAATTAATATTTTTAGTTGGATTTGTCTTATGTATAACCCTATATTGATAATGGTTTAGTTTTTAAAAATTGAGGTTAACACTTTTAACTCTTTTTTAAATAAAATAATTATAAATGTCCTAATCTAATCCAAGTCTACCAAAAGGATCATATTTTATTCCTAACGCTGATTTTGGTTTAAATACACTTATCCAATACAAATAGGACTTGTGTCTGGGTAATTATAATATCATTTTTACCTTTAATTACAATATTTACATGTAACTATGGTAAATAAAATTTAAAAGATACAATTCACCAAAAAATATTTTCATTCTATTGGACCTCATTTTACTTTGTTATGGAAGTCATGTCTCTCAGATTTTTTTAATTCAATTTTTAGAATCGTTAAAATTATGTTTTGTTCAGATTTCCAAATGCTCCTCGAAGATGAGTAAAAGATGGTAAAATGGTCAATAAAAATTGATATATCTAGTGTTATTATAAAATTAAATAAATGAATTAGATTGGAATAATATAGTAAATATTTATCTATTTTGGATTTAAAATAAATTTATATTAAAAATAATTATTTAAATAAAAATTCGTCTTGGTTCAATAACGTTGTGTTTTTTTACTATTAATCTTAAATTTAATGTTTTTAGAAAAATAAAAAAAATTACCAAAATCTAATTTTGATATTCTAAATTTAAAAATTATTTCTATTTTACCTTATTCAAAATGTATATGATTAATTAATTAATTTTTCAAAAAATACTCCCTTTTTCAAAACCAGAAAACTGGTTACTGAGAAGTAAAAACTGTCAAACAATTGATTTGTGTTTATGACCAATTTAAATGTTAAATTACATAAAATGAACAAAATTGGATTAAATTATAAAAATATAATATAATTATACTTCAAAACCATTCAAATATATAATTAAAAAATATAAATTATTTTGATTAAAAACGTTATTATCAATAAAGATTTAGAATATTAAGTTATTTATCCAAATATGAAAGTTATAAAAAAAGCACCAAACAATTATTGAAATTTAATTTTAGAACCCAATTCTATAGAAGAAGTATATTTTTTCAATTTGAATATATAAAAGTTTCAAACATTGGATTAATAAAGGGTTCTTCGTTAAAAGGCAATAAAATTTATTTTTTAAAAAATACTTCTTTTATCTGAAAAATTTAATTTTTCTTATATTAGGTCTAAGAAACACATAATATGGATGATAAAATTATATGGAGTATATAAAATTAAAATATTTGTTATTACTATTAATAAACTCTTTTTAAATAGTAAGATTGATTGGTCGTGGTGCGCTTGAACACTGTGTTGCGTACATTGCACGCTATCATATTATTCATACAGAAATGTATTTTGGGTGTTCGGGTTATTACATTCAACCCTAATTCAATAAATTATGTCTTCAAAATTTGAAATTGTTTTTTTATAAAAAAAATTTAAAAAATATAAGATTCCTTTGAGGAAATCATACATAGGAAATATGGTTAATAAAATTTAGTTTCAACAAGAGGAAAAGGGAAATTAAATAGTCACCACCAAATTAGGATTTCAAATAAGAGAACATTGGTGGATATTATAATTTATTTAAAAAGGTAAATATTTATAGGGATTGATTGAGGTCATCAATTACAATCAAGTGAATAGAAAATTAAGGGTCTCTATACCAAAAATCTCTGATGATTTAAAATATCGACAGTACAACTAAACATAAGGTATTAGGAATACACATATTTGATTTTAAGATAATTTACCTAATTTTTAATAATTATTTTATTCATAAAATAATAAATAGAATACGCGACAAGTGGATTATCATCCTTTAATTAATTTCACCAAAAACTTATCTTTCACCCCAAAAGATAAGTATTCATGATTACATTATCACACCTGAAGCCCTATAATTAACTTCTAGAGAATCACATAATCCAAAAAAGATGAACTATATATTTTCCTTATATGTATAAATTAACCAAAAAAATGTTTATTATAATATCATATAATCCTAAGATGGATAACCCTTTATAGAAATAAATACAACAATTAATCTACCAAATTAATCAAACAATACCCCAAGTTCAACAAATACAATTCAAAAAATAAAAAATTGTCCTTAAAATTCTTCAAAATAATCCAAACAATGTTTGAAACCCAAAAAATATGTATAATTTTATCACATAGTCTTCCATGATAAATCTTAACATTATCTCTAAATAACATCGACTACTCTTAAAATCACAAACTTAAATGTAATTAACCCAATCACATGTTCTATGAGATAGGATAATAATTTTTCATAAATAACCAAAATCTATATAAGGCCAAAAAACATACATTCTTCCAAAATAAAAATATACCATTACTCCTCAAATAAAATTCCATAGTATTCTATTTTCCATAGGTATATTGTGTTCCTAAAATATCAAACGTCCTCAAAAATAACATTTATCAATTAATCCCCAAATCATTTTTCTATACTAAGGATAAATAATAATTCCCCAAAAACAACATATTATTGATCCATATAATCATCTAACCAAATATAATTATTCATACTAACCTGGGACATCACGTAGTCCCGTGGTGGGAAATAAATCATAGTTGCACTTTGGTTGTGGGTTCGATTCGCACAGCTTTGTCTGATACGAAGTGTGGTCACATGATCTCTGTGTTGTCTATTATTAAAAACTATATAATTTATTAACATTTCTAAAAATGAGGTAAATTCCTCAAAAATAACCATAACATATTTTACCCACAAATTTTATCTCATACCATGCATAGTTTTTTGAAAAAGTAATAACCATTATTTGACTCAAATTCAAGGATCATGTAAACCCAAGTGGTTCAATAAAACTATATCCAAAAAAAAATATAATTATTCATCAAATATATTTTTCACATAAAAACTATAGGGTTACATATACAAGACAAAATCCTTCCAATGTTATCCCATTAACAAAGAGCATCATTACTTTTAAACATTTCTAAGTCATTTTTTCCATATAGGTTCTTCCTTGACATTGTGGTTATACTATAGAATAGGTCATTGACTCGGGTAATTCCCATATCCCATACATTTATTGAAAATTACTATAAATGGATTCTTATAATCATTATTATTTTCTTTCATATTACTATTCATTTTTCCTAAGAAATTGTTTACTTTATGTAATTCTTTCCGACACATAAAGCATTTATTTATTCCATTGAGACACTTTCCTAGTAATATACATAATCATTTCCTGCATGATGAAAAATGAGCTTTCTTTTCTCTATGGTCTCCAATGCTATAGCTCTTATCATTCTCCCCCATTATTTACATTGTTGTGTTTGAGAGTTGGTTAATGTATATGTTGTTGATCATATTTTTGGAAAAATGATTTTGCATTAACATTATATCTTTTACGCCTATCAACATTCCATTTTATTTCCCATTTACAAAACCATAACCACCTTGTACATTATATTAAATCATACTATGGCTTCCATGGAATCTAGCCATTGACTAATATCAGAAAGCAAAGAGTGAGTAACAATATCCATTTAATCATTTAGATAATATCATGACACTTTATTTTCAATCTAAAACACCATAAGATTAATCATGAATATTTATTCTGATCTTATATTAAAATCCTTCAAATAGTTTTGTAAAGAAAACTTTATTTATCATAATAATATCCACCAAGAGTGTCATATCCAATTATGATACAAGGATCGTTGTCCTATACCAGGATACACTGAGTCATGCACGAAACTCCATGTCAGAGTTATCACCCCAAGGTACATCTATGCTAGAGATGACTTTACCTACTCGTATCTAGATAGGTATGTATTTATTATAAAATAATTAAAATATATACATTAAAAAACTCTATGATGTTTTTATATACTAATCCTCCATATCTATGTTAGGGTAACGGCCTCTAATCAGATTTTTTATAAATCTAGCATCCATGGATTGTACTAAACTTCTTCTGATCGAACTATAACACCCTTAACCTATTTAACATGAGTTGGTGCATTATTAAAAACATTGTCATGATCACAAGAGATCATGTTTCTATAGAGCAATTAGTTTAGTATCCATAGACATACTATACACACACATAAGTTTTACATTACATTATGAAACAAAAAACATCATTGTGTCTCCTTTGAACACACTCATATCCCACAGTCTATCCCTACATGTTAATCATAATATACTTCTTCACATACATGAAAAAATAAAACATAAGAAAGGGGTGAGCTCATATGCTCAGTAATAATTACAATATAGAGAAAACATTAATAAATAATCATAAACATTGATCGCAATGTATAAGACTATAACATAATCATTTTAAAATTAAACATCATATAATATGAATATCACATATAATATCACATATAATCTACTAGTCGAATAATCACATATAATATCACATGGATAATCTACTAGTCGAATAATCACATATAATATCAATATCTTATTTCAAAATGATGGAATACAAAATGCCAGACATCATAACAACATAGTCAAGGCCTCGTGCTAAGACTATAAATAATCATTTTGTCAAGGCCTTGTGAAAAAAACTAGTTTGTTCGGTGAGACCTATCGATGCATCAGTGAGCTATAGAGGTCTCCAATCGTCACTTACAATGTCCTATTTATTCCACAAATGAAAAGAATGGAACATAATCTAAACATTCATATTTAAACAAGCATACAAATAGTCAATATTTTTACCACAAACCAAGAATGGAATAAATATAGCCCATCCATAGTAAAACATAACCCATTAAATACAATATGGAATATTGAATAATAATATATCATCCTCAATAAATAATAATGAATGATATTTACATAGATGAAAATAAACAGCAAAACTATTTGGGTGAAATATCCCCTTTTCTTGAAAAATCTAAATGCCTCGCTACTTATCAAGAAGATATTAATAATATATTTTTGAATCAAATTATCCCATACCACTTTGAAACATATAAAAGTAATTTAAATATAAAAACATTCATGTCGATATAAATAAATACTTTAAACCATTTTTAAAAAATGGACATTAATGAGAATAAATTAGAATAATAAATCATTAAAACATTTAAAATGGTATTTTAGTTAGGGTTACTAACCAAATGAGAGTGGCTTGAATTAAAATAATTTAGCTAATAAAAAAATTATAATATCACGAGATTAAAAGGATTCATGATATACTATGTCAAATTATTGTATATACAACATTTAAAAGTGAATTGGTGCATAACAACAATGAAGTCTCAATAGAATGTAAATTGAGATGGAATCCCTTATAAAGACCGTATCAATAGGTTAATGATAAATCAATGAAATAATTATGTGTGAAAAATATTAATACAAGAAATATAATTTGATTATTAGTTTAAATCAATGATAGGAAATTCACATATATTCTTATAACAACACCACCAATTATTTGGATGTTTAACTCAATGAATGGAAATTGAGTTTAGATTACACATATCAAGTTCATATCGATGACTTGAGAATTTAAAAATTTAGTGAATATGTGTATCAAAAGTATATACACACAAATTAGAGTGGAAATTTCTACATAAATAAATAAAAACTTATTCCACAAAATATTGGAGTAAAATAATCAAATACATTTTCGTAAAACCCAATGAGTGGAAATTTAAATAAGAAATACCCTTATTGATTTAGTAACATACGAAACAAACACCCTATTAAATAAGGATCATAAAATGATGATTTAAATACCATGAAATTAAATTATATTATATAAGGAATACAATAATGGGAATTATATACACCACATAATAGGAAATAGTGCCAATATAATATGAATCTCATAGGAAAAAGATGTGAGATGAAAACCCCTTACATTTTACATTTTATTAGTAGTGGGTCGGTTGAAATAATTTATAATGGTGAAATCATTGTTATTAAATTATAAAATAACAACATACTTAAATAAGATATCGTATATTCTCTTCTAATATTGCGTTGTTTATAATATATAAGTAATATCATTGTTTCAAGTGTTAACTGATCCATTTCCCATTATATAATTTTTTATGTAAGTAATTTTTGATTTGGATAGGATGTGTTTGATTCATATAAATAATGGTATTATGTTCATAAAAATTATTTTTAATAATAAAATGAATATTATTCATGAATGGTTACAATGGGGAATGAATCTCATCATGTTCCTGGAGACGGTAATCTGTACGTATGCACGAGCAACAATAACAATCTATAAATGGTGGAATCGTATGTAATTGGATGGAATATCATATATAACTAATAATAAACTTTTTATATTAATTATTTACATAAATTATACTCATTATTATGCCAATATAAATAATGAAATGCGGACTAACAAATTACACCACGATTTGGAGACGATAAGCCATACGTAAGTACATACGGTGGAATTGTCATTCATTTGATGGATAGGATAATTAATATGGATATAACATATTAATAATAACATCACAGTATATATAAGGTCTTGAATGTACTATTCTATAATGGAATCAAAAATGATAGTGGAAGTGGAAGAAGAAAATAACTTTGAAAGAGGTGATGAAATTATTACATCTTCTTTCGGGTGCTTACTTTTGATTTGATCGAAAGGGATCCATAGGTGGCTTATGAAATAACTATAGGATATAGGATGATGTGATGGTAGTTGGGAGGATATTTTATCAGGTTTTGGTAGAGACAAATGGATTTGGAGGTGTGATTTTGATATAACGGGAAGTACCCTTTTATAAGAGAGGTGAAGGTCACATTAGGAAAAGCTTGAAATATTAATTTATTATACAATGATATTATCTTAATAATGGATCCAAAAGAATTTATTTCTAGGATGAGGTTAGGAAGGTTCAAAAACCTCTCAAAAAATAGGTTTTAGATAGGATTGGGTGAAAATGCTAACCTTATCTTTTAGATTTAACTCTTAGTTAAAGAGTTTAACTTTTATTATGTATTCTAGTATTATTACAACAAATTGTTAATAGACATAAAATAAAAATCCAAGTGAAAAAAGTGGTTCATTATTGATATATATATACTTATGTATGTTCTTCGGCAGAGCCATAGAATTTTAGGAATATTATATCAATTAATAATATATTATTTGTTTAAAAAACACATTTATGTCAATTTTGACACTACTTTGTATTTGGTTTTTGTGAAAGTCATAAAAAAAGTAGCACAAAAAAAATTATTCAATCAACTCTAACATTTCATATTAACCATGAAAATTCTTTTAATACATCAAAAGTCACAATTTACAATTATATTAATATATATAATACCAATTTTTTTATTCTTTCAATAATAATGTAATAGTTGAATCATCATTGTGTCATGAATTAATGTACATATTTAGTGACTAAAAATTATAAATTAAATTCCATTATGTAGGAAATAATTTTAGCTTTCTAATAAATATTTATAGTCTAATGTATCTTTTGTAAAACCCTATATTAACAATTTTTTAGTTATTAAACAATGAATTTAACACTTTTAACGATTCATTAAATAAAATAATAATAATTATTCTAATATAATCCTAGTGGAAAAATGATCATATTTTATTCGTAAGGATTATTTTGTTCTAAATACACTTATCTAATAGAATTACGAAATGTGTTAAGGTAATTATAATATCATTTTCACCTTTAATTAAAATATTTACTTTTAACCGTGGTAAAAAATTCAAAAGTTAATATTCACCAAAAATTATTTTCATCCTATTGAACGAAATTTTACTTCATGATGTCAAAATGTTCTCTTAGATTTTTGAAATTCAATTCACAAAGGCGGTATAATTATGTTTTATGCAAAGTTTCAAAAGTTCCGAGAAGGTGAGTGAAAGACGGTAAAAAGTTCAATAAAATATTATATATCTATCATTTTTATAAAATGACTTCAATGAATTTAATTGGAGTAATATTGTTATTATTTATTTAATTTTACTTTATATTAAATTTAATATATAAATAAATAGTCAAATAAAAGGTCAGCATTGTTCAATAATGCTGGGTTTTTCACAATTCATAAAAAATTGAATGTTTTAAAAAAAATACCAAAACCTAAGAGAAAGCTATTTTTGATTATCAAGATTCAAAAATGATGTCTATTTTTCCAAATTCGAAACATAGTAGTTGTATTAATTATCTTTAATAAAATATTCCAGTCTCAAAACCAGAAAGTGGGTTTTTGAGATGTAAAAACAATGAGATGATTGAAATGTGTTTATATCATATTTACTTGTAAAATTACTTCAAATCGCCAAAATTAGATTAAATTATAAAAATATAATATAATTATACTTAAAAATATTCAAATTCATAACCAAACACTACAAATAAATTTGATTAAAAAAGTTTTTTTCAATTAAAATTTAGTATTTTTCACTATTCATTAAAATATGAATGTTATCATAAATGTACTGAAATTATATCCAAACTAAATTTTTATTACTCTTCTAAAGAAGAAGTTTATTTTTTCAAATTGGTTATACTAAAGAGTAAAATCTTAGATTTATAAAAGGTTCTCCATTAAAAGGTGTTAAAATATCATTTTTTTTAAAAATACTTATTTTACCTAAAAAATTGATTTGGTTACTATATTATGTCTAAGAAACACATAATATTGATCTAACCATTATATGGAGTATATAAAATTCAAAATATGGTTATTTTTATTCATAACTGCATTATAAATGGCTAGTTTGATAGGTCTCTGTGCGCTTTAACTTAGTGTTGCATACTTCGAACACTATCATATTATTCAAAGAAAAACATACAATTGAAGTTTGTGGTGTTACATTAGAGATATAAAAAATATTTCAACATGTAACAATTTTATAGTTACATAAATAATTCATTTTAATCCCACTAGATATAATAATAAAAACCATGGAAGAAACCTAAGTCATGTGGTAATACATGAAAAATGTTCATTAAAAGAAGAAGCATTCACTTTTAAAACAACAGGATCATTCAATACCACATGAAATTAAATTATTTCAATAAAATATATTTTTACTAGATAAAATGAATATATTGTATCACCTTATTGATAACATGTGTTAACTCATGTATAACTCTTTCCTGAATTAATAATCAATGTAAATTTTATAGAAGTAACCATACCTATTATCTCAATCATTTTATCCTTCGATGACATCATCTTTACTCATGGAAATAATGATATATAATGCTCTCACAAATTTTCATAAAATATATGAACATAAACCATAATCATTTATATTGACCAATAATCATATCACGAACAAAAATATAATGTCTTGGAACATCTGTGTAAAAAAATTATATGGAACTATTTTGAGACAGCACGCTTTGATGGCTCATGATTCCAAGGCCCTAAGTGCCAAAAATGTATTCTTGAACTTATTTTTAAAGTACGGTTAGTAAATGTGAATATGGGGTTTTCTATCTTTTGAACCGGGGTTCGAATAAAAAAATATGAGGGTACTATTGAACTTTGAATGCCAAGATTCACCCTGGATGGACATACCTTCGACCAGAAATGTGCAGAAAAAAAAATTTAATTTTTGGTACTTTTTGAAAAAATAATAAAATATCTTTAAAATTTTATTTCGTTTGACTTCTACACTGTTGAGCAGCAGATGGTGGCACTGTGGTGCAGGGACAAGGTGACGATGAGGCACAATTAAGGAATCCCCTTAATGGAACATTGTGTAAGTGCAACCACCACAATGTTTCATAAATAAAACAGTGTAATGACCCTATGTCACAGCCTAACCGAAATGTTGCGATGTGATTCTTTTTTTTTTAAATGAACACGTTTGAGAGTGAATAATTAAACTATAGTAAAATCACATGGGATCCTCCAGTGTGATTTCAGTCCAATAAAGAACTACCAACACCGGAGGAGCATCATCAATGTTGATATACCTCAAAGGACGAAGTAGGAAAGTGATGAATGACGTCAACCCCATGAACCCTCAAGGATGGTACTCTATGGCGGCAGATATCAGGTGGGGTAGGGTTTTAACCATTTATAGTTTTCCTCATTATTATTGGAAATAGAGAATGAAAAATAAACCACAAACAGGTTAATCCACGAATCATGTGTTCTTGTAGGAGGGTGACTACTTTTTGGATTCCTCTATCTATTATTTTATTATATCTTTTGGTGGTTGAATTAAAATCCCTGAACATCCCCATGTGTTTAAACTTCTAACGCAGAGATTACAGGCCAACATGAAAAATGCCTAATCCCCACCTCATGTGTGTTCTTCATTTATAATTTCCCAAAATGGTGGTGTAGTGAGTTTGGGACTGTCATTGTGATGTTGGTAGCATAAAGATTCTGTAGACCTAGACAAATCGAGAAACGGCCCACCAGAGGAACCTTGATGTACCGTAGAAGAAACTGCTAATGAGCCGGTGCCGGTAGTGTCAGTGGGAGGATGCAGGGGGTGTGCCACGATGGTAGAGGGATGTGGTGGTGTGAAGGTACGCCACCGACTGATGCCACATGGAGATGGCGACACACGTCCAAGATGCTCGAGCGAACGGAGGAGGTTGCGGTCACTCGACCTCGGCGCTGGAGATCCAGTGTTCCATGTGGGCACTGCATTGACAGAGTCATCCTGTGCCCTCAGTTCGACGGTGATGTGGAAAACATGACCGCTCGGCCGCATCATAGGCTGCATAAGGAGGGGCATGTGGTTGGCCACAATGCTTGACCACATTAGCTGAGGAGCATTACTTTTCTCCCAGCATCGTCCCGCCCAGGCTGAAGGCCGGTCCACCTCTGGAAGACCGGGTGGGATGGTGCTACCGAGCCTGACCCATGACCCAATGGTCTGGACTCATGTCCCAATGGGTTGGGACCAAGAAAGACTGGACCCAGACCCAATCGACCCTCCTTTCCCTAAAACACATGTATCTCTCAAACAAGGAATATGATTGACATGTTGATAGTGTCGTTGGGACCCTCGAAATGTGGAGGTCCTTCTGAGATAGTCTACTTGAATTTTGGTGGTAGTTGGAATATGACAGGGTTGGATCACACTCAAATCCAACATTTCCATTTTTTAAAAAATTATCATATCATACAGACCGGGCATCCGTTCGATGCATCGTCTTTTGCGTTGAGACACTTACAACAAGATGATCTTTTGGGATTACTCTATATTGGAATTAGTGGAGGTGGAATTATAGAAAATGGTTGGAGGAGATGATCTTCCTATAATTAAGCGTGCTATGAGAAGGAATCTAGTTGAAGGGTGTGGCATGAAGAATGAATGAATATCCTGTGTGGGTCATCACCAAATGATTATGTGTCAGTCAACACCTATAAATAATGTGTGGGTCAGCACCTAGAGACCCTGTGTTGATCAATTGAAGAGCCTCTCAATAGAATATGACTATCTGGATTTTCTATTAATCATATTTTCTTTTGTACGTAATTTTTAACTTTTGTGAAATTTGTCTTTTACTTTGTGTTATGTGATTGAAACCTTTCTTGGGGATATAAGATCTTTTGTATATCCTTTGTGTAGTTTTCCTTTATGTATCACTAAGAGACCTTTGGTGGTCTCGTAGTCCCCACGGTGTATTGGTATACAAAACCCCTACATGGGCATCACCAGAAACTATTCTGTCTTGTACAGACAACGAACATCTTTGACTAGCTATTTGTGGAGCCAGTACTAGATGATTCTAAGAGGTGGATCGATAGATTTGGACTGCTGTAGTGTCATACCATAGAGAGTTGTACCTACCCATAATGTATGATCATTGGAGGATGACCTCCAAATCATATACTTATCTTGTTATACATTCATTTTATTTGGGATTGTCTTCAAGAAACTTTACATTCGGTTTACACACATTCATCTAAGTGTTTAAACATTTGTAGTTGTTTTACTACGTTTTTTCTTTGTAGTTTTCTTTCTATGGTATGAATTTTCTATGTGTGTACTTGTTTAATGGAAATTCCTTCCCTATTTGGGATATGACTTTCTAGTGCTAGTCACAAGCCCCTAGCCTATGGAAGGTGGCCCTGGGGTAGTCACAACTCGGGCCCTGGGGGACGGGTCATGAAAAATTCGTTTCAGAGGGATTTCGGTTCTACCAGAAGAACTAAAATTTTTTAATTTTCAATGGGGTCAATAATGTTAAGTTTCTTGTGTTTGGATTTCAATATAGGGTGTCTTGTGTTGGTGCGACGACTAATGTATCCATTCACATGGACCCTGAATTCTGTTTTCTGATCGGTACACCAAAACACGAGATACATGTGTTTTGTTAATGTATTTCTCTTGATCAATTTTGAGTCAAATCACGATGTATAAATTAATAATCATTGAGAATTTTTTCCCTATAGGATACCTCCACAAATATGGGAAGAGAAGACATCAATGAGAGATCACGATAATTGTTCACCAAGTGACGATGTGTTGGTGTAGGGACCACTTACAGTGATATCAGCTTCTGGTGGTGTACCATCAGCACCACCAACCTGATTGTATTAGTTGTTACCAGTCCCACTAGCAGACAATATGCACCGAATGAGAACATTGCACGAGTTCTAGAGATAGTGGACTCCAAGGTTTGGAGGAGAGACAGATCCTTAGGCATGTAAGGATTGGCTAGATTTAGTTACTCAGGATATTCACCTAGTAGAGACACTTACATATTTAATGGTAGTTGTAGCCACTAGCCATTTTCAGTGAATAGTAGGTATATTGTGGAGCAAGGGACTCTAGACACATGAAGAGGTGACCCTTGTCTGGTCAGACATTGAGATCCTCTTTAGGGTGGAGTTCATGCCAGCGACATTATGATTAGTCTGTATTCAAGAGTTACTACACCAACATTTGGGAAGCCTGACTGTGTCTGAGTACTCGACGAGGCATTCCAAGAACTCTATTTACTCCACTGACATGGTATGTGACTATTTCATTATTGACCGAACCTATAATTAGGAACTATAATGGTTTATTATAGTGTCGATGATTTCGCTCAGCATCTTGAGGCATGCTGGAGTTCTTAAGAGAGCCTTACTGGTGGAGATCATCCCTGGTAAGCATGCATCAATGGTGAGAGCCACAACTGGATGACAGGTGGCTGATTCATATGTAGAAGGCAATAGGAATACGACATAGAGGACCAAAATGGCCATACCATTAAAGGACAACCCTAGGATGCATGGACGGAGGTGCATAGCTAGCGAGGGAGAGGAGATCATCTGAGAGATAGAGTTTGTTAGTCTTGAGGTGGACATGGATACATGGCTCATGACTGTCCAACGCCCCACATGGATAACCTATAGGTGGTCGAGGTATCACTGAGATAGTGACAGAGGATTGGATGAGGAGGTCCTCAGGGTGGTAGAAGTGGTAGGGGGATGGCCGAGTGGAAGGAGGTGGATGATGGTTCTAGGTACTAACAATGCCTACCCCATGAGGTCCACGATGATATTTTGGAGAATGTGGATAGGGGTGGGGCCAGCTTCGGGTGACGGAGGCCTATGACAACAATGGTCCAGATATGATTAGAGGTAAGATCATTTTCTACTCTACATTAGCTTCAGTTCTTATAGGAAAATCTTGGAGTAACTCTTTCCTTACTAAATACCTCATTTGTTGCTCAGATATTCTGATAGTGCTATTAGATCAATCCTTACGATTAAGTACTCTTACAAGAGGGGATTAGAGGATTACACACTAGTGATGATAGTGTGATCTTACTCTAGGAGGTGAGAGCTTCGGCTATGATCTCCTAGTAGAATAATCGAGGCCTTAAAACATCATCATGGTTATGGAATGGTTATTTATAGTTCTTTCATAGTCATACCATTTATGGAATAAATTGCAGCGTGTCTTTGAGGATTGGACCTGGTTTTCCATTACTTGTGAGAAGGGAACCTTGGTAGCCCATGGTGTACTTTCTCGGAGTATGATGCAGCAAATCATTCACTAGTTTCCTAGCCTCACCCTTAGTGTGGTGGATGATAAGATTACTTATTTTCTTTTAGTGATGGATGAGTTTGAGGATGTCTTTCAAAATGATGTCATGGAACTACCTCTTCATAGAGAGGTAGAATTTTGCATTGACTTGTACCCAGGGAAAAAACTATATCCACACCTTCATTTCATATGTCCCTCATGAAGCACCAGAAGAAAAGGGTAGAGATGGAGGACTTGTAGTAGAAGGGGTTTGTATGGCCCAGTGTTTCTCTATGGGTAACCCCCGTGTTGTTTTCCAATAGGGATGAAGGGAGCAAGAGGATATGCAAGGACATCTTGTGCCTGAACGAGGTTATCGTGATGAACAAGTATCCACCGAAGACGATTGATGACCTATTAGAATAGATGATGGGAGTAAGGTGGTTCTCGAAGAGTGACCTTTGATTAGGCTATCATGATCTTTGGGAATGGCATGTAGACGTACCAGAGATAGCATTTAGCTGTCGGTACAGCCACAATGTGTTTTTGGTGATACCGTTTGGTTGACTAATTCCCAAGTAGAGTTAATGGGACTCCTAAAAATGATCTTCCAACCGTAACTTGATCATTTATTGGTAGTCATCATTGATGAAATCTTGTTTTACTTAGTGTCAGAGGATGATCATGCTGCACTCCTTCGGATAGTTCTAAATGTACATAGAGGGCACTAGATTTAAGGTAATCTCTCTAAGATCTTGTTTTGGATTCGAGAGCTCCACATCCTAGGAAACGTCATCTAAGAGGCTAGAGTTACAGTGGATCTAGAAATTTTAGAGGTAGTTCTTTCTTGGGAGCCACCCAGATGTGTGATTGAGGTTTGATGTTTCTTGGGATTAGTCAAATACTACCAGATGTTCGTGCCCAAATTCTCCAGAGTATAACCCTCTTTTAAAACTTTTATGAAGAAGGGTAAACCATTCATGTGAACGATAAATGCCAACAGAGCTTCTAGCAGCTGAGGTAGAGCCCGACCAGATCTTCCATCTTGAGGTTCCCTAAGGGAGGAATCAACTGCATTGTATATTGTGATGCATCCGAGACATGATTGGGTTTTGTCCTGATGTAGGAGCGAGCAGTGATTGCCTATGGATCATATAATTTGTGGCTACATGAGAAGAACTATGTGACCCATGACCTTGAGTTAGAATCAGTGGTATTTTCCTTGAAGACGTGGTAGCACTACCTGATGGGTGAATAATTTATAGTCTACTCCCACCACAAGATTCTTAGGTATATCTTCCCACAGAAGGACTTGAACATGAGATAGTGGAGATGGAAGGAGTTCCAAAAGGACTATAACTCTGAGATAGTCTATACTCCTGGGAAGAGGAACATGGTGGTAGACACACACAACATGATGTATAGATTATAGCTTCAGATTGATGTGATAGAGAAGATAGCCACAATGAATATATCCTTTGTGGATAGTGATGGAGTAGCTTACCTCCAGTCTATGAAATTCACTCCACCACTCATACAGTGAGTTTGGGAGGCACAACAAGGGGATGTTGACTGCAAGGCCTGAAAAGATCATATATTCTCAGGACATTCTCGATATGGATTATCGACAGGTGGGATGAATTTCCTCTTTTTAATAAAGACACACCATAGAACTAGAGAAGTTACAGGATGAGGTGTGGGGGGGTTACCTACATCAACTTTGGCGGTACATCCATATATGGTGAAGATGTACTCGAAACTCAAACGTCAGTATTGGTGGCCAAGGATGAAGAAGTTTATTGAACAATTTGTTTCATGATGACTCACTTATCAGAAAGTGATAGTCGAGATTTAGATCCTGACCGGCGTGACACATCGACTTGAGGTACCAGAGTAAAAGTGGGATTGTATATCCCTAGAATTTGTGACTGGTTTACCATGCACATACCAGATCCACGATTATATCTGGGGGATCATTGACTAACATACAAAGTCAACTCACATCCTTCCAATCTATGAGCAAAGATTGGTAGAGGGTTCGGGATGCCTCTATGTTTTTGAGATATTATGGTTTCATGAGATTCCTTCGACGATCACCTCAATGTGTAATGCCCAATTTACACCCCAACATTGTATGAGGTTACATGAGGCATTCAGGACTCAGTTGTGATTGAGCATAGATTTTCACCCCTAGATGGATGATAACATGGAACGGACCATACAAACCATGGAGGACCTTCTTCATTCATGATTCCTATATTTTGATTGTAGTTGGGAGGACCACATAACATTGGTTGAGTATGCGTACAACAACAGTTATCACTCCTCCATTGGTAGGGAACCTTTTGCGGCCTTGTATGTATGACCAAGAAGATCACCTCTATGCTAGACATACCCATGGGCGTCAGTACTCATGGGACCGAAGTTGGTATGTGATTCCACTGAAAAGGTGCTGATTATCCAGGATCATATGTGGACAACACAGAGTAGGAAAAGTTGTGTGTTGACAAGAGACATAGACTGTTGTAGTTCGAGGAGGGAGACCATGTTTTCAGTCGGGGTTTTCCCCGAAAGGGATTACAGATATTTGTCCTGGGAGGCATGATTTTTCCATGGTTCACCGGACCATTCTAGATCCTCATCAGAGATGGTGAGGTGGAGTACCACCTTGCTCTTCCCCAACAGATGCATCAGGTGCACATGTTTTTCATGTGTCCCATCTAAAAATGTAGGTGCATGATCCATCACACATCATCGACTGGGAGTGAGTTGGTCATTGATGATGGGAAAACATTCGTAGATTACCAAAGGGAGATATTGGATCAATAGGTGATAGTACATAATGGATTTTCATCTTCTCTAGTGTGCGTTCGGTGGAAGTACGATAACATACAATGGAGTACATCAGAGTGGGAGGATCATATTAATTGTCTATACCGCCACTTGTTTGTTTAGATCTTGTCTTTTCATTCATGGACATAAAGACCTATGGTGGGGAAAATGTAATGTATCAGAACATCTGTGTAATTTAATATATATGGAATTACTTCAAGACCAAAAAATTTGATGAAATGTGGTTATGAGGCCTGGAGTTATAAGAATGAAATTCCAAAATTATTTTTAAATTACATTCAGTAAATGCGCATGTTGGTTTTTCAAATATTTGAACCGATGCTCAGATCAAAAATCTAAGGGATCTCATGAACTCAGAAGACCATGATTTTCCTAGAAAAAACATAACATCGATAGGTAAGGGTTGGATGGAAAAGTCATTTTATAGGAATTTTCGCAAAAATAATAATAAATTATTAAAATGTAATATTATTTTTTCTTTCATGTTGTTGAGTGGTGGACGAAGAAGTTGTGGTGCGGGGTATGGAGATAATGTGGTGTGGAAATGAGGTCATGATGAGGTTCAATTAGGGAAAACCTTTAAAGGCTTGTTGTTATAGCATAACCACTACAATATTTCATAAATGGAACAATGTAATGATGAAACATCAGAGTGTAACAAAAACGCTGTAATGTGTTTTTTTAAACGAACTTGTTGGTGGGTGATGAAATAAACTACAAGAGAATAATTGGAGATCCTCTAGTGAGATTTTAATCCAATGAAGAATTAAAAATGCTGGTGGAATGTCATCAACCTCAAGGTACCTCGAAGGACGAGGCCCGAAAGCGACAAATGTTGTCAACCCGTTTATTCCTCGGGGAGAGAATGTTATGGCGATGAACATCATGTGAGGTAGGGGTTTGAACCATTTATGGTTTCTCCATTCCTATTCCAAATGAGGAATGTGGATTATCCCACAAACAGGTTTATCCATGGACCATGTGTTATTATAGGAGTATGAAATCTTTTGTTTTTCGTATATCTGAGATTATATTCTCACTTGTGTTAATTGAATTAAAATACACAAAACTCCTTATGTTTTTAAATATATAACTCAGAGAGCATGTGCCAAATGAACAATGGAAAGCCCATCCTCATGTGCATTGTTCATGGATGATTTCTCAAAATAGTGGTAAAGTGAGTTTGTGGCCATAACAGTGATGGTGGAATCCTAATGATTCTGTAGACCTAGAAGGATCGAGAATCAGACCACCAGAGCATATCTCTGGAAAAACTCCAATTGAGAACAATACATTTTATATCTCATAAGTTAGAGATGGAACCACCTATTTCAAAATCAGGTTTTACATGCCCACAATGGGATCCACAAAAATGAAAGAAACAGACAATGAAAATGGATCCCATAGAGTATATCCAGACACTATATAAATGACACAGTTCAGAAAAATAATTCATTGAAGAGAAATGATAAACCTATTACATGATGAATCTCACACACCATAGAACAACAAAAATAAGGGTTAGACTCTTGAGGAATATCAAAAACCAGATCTTGAAATGATCATAGAAATTCAACAATATATATCAATGAATCCATAAATGCAATTCAATAGAATTTCAATGAGCACAAGAAGTGAAGAAATAGAAGGATTATACAACTGGTGAAATTAACCACAACCCCAATGATTATCATACACTGAATTATGTGATATATAAAGATAAAAGGTATTTAAAATCCCTTTGTATAGAAAGTAGGTCAAGAGGGGAGAAGTCTTGGGTGAATAACAAAACACACCGATCATGAAACTACCAAATATCCCAACATGTGCGACTTTCAGGATGTAAAACAACTTTTCCAGTAATTTAATCAATATAACTCAAGTATTTAATACAAACTACATCATTATTATTAAAAATATTATTTTACCGTTATATTTCATGAAATATACATTCCCAATCTATAATCTGGTTTCTCTATATCAGTTCACGAATTGTACCCTACAAGAAATGAACATCATGTAAAAACATTACATGATTCGAATTCCCCAGTAGATAGTGAAAATCACAATTTCATCTCAAAAGGAAAAAAACAACTCTAATGTCCACTGATCATGGGGAGAACAATGCATAGGATTTATCCAGTGTATACATGGACTCAATTATTTTATCCAAACACACATCCTCCCAAATTAGATAATTTTCCATAAGAAATTATCTCCTTCTATGGGAGTCCCAAAAAATTTCATAAAATATAGGGAAATAATATGAGAGAAGATAAAAACTGGAATGTGGGTAATATGATGTTACAAAATCCCCATCATAGGACTTTTCGTCCTTAGGGTGTCATGAAGTAGAATGATGCCTATTAAATTTTTGAGGCTATTGGGCCCTCATCAATTCCTCTTACTCCAATTTATCATGAGAATTTATTCCAAACCACCATAACAATGAATCGAACCAAATTTACTTCTGATTAAATAAATTCATTCATGACTAAAAAATAGACACTTTGTTCTTTACAATTGAAACATATGGATCTAACACAACCATTTTCCAACTCAAAACATAATAAGGTTTAGGATGTTATTTCTTGAAATGTGATATATGGAGAACATCGTGATTTTATGTCAACTATATATAACATTAAATTTGATATTAATACTTTTCAAGTCACTCAGTGATCTCATACACTCCAATATATCATGGAGCCAAAATTCACTATTTTACATGATAATGGTCACCCAACTGAGAGAAATAAGAAAAAGTAGTTCACTAATAAAAAAATCATATTGATGGAAGTGATGATCTTTATAATATTTTTTCAACATTGAGCTATATCTAAGATCTTTGTGATATTAAGAATCCTTAGTTAAATTTCCTGAAATATAATCAGTCCCAATAATTAAAGTTCTCCAATATACTACCACTAAAGATGTGATCAGCAACTGATACCATAAAAAGAATTTATATGAGTAATTTAATTAGATGACTGATAAATATTGTTATTGTAAAACTAAAGAAATCCATGATGGTTATCCCTAGATCAACCACGATCAAAGAAAAAACATATAGTATATCCTCAGATATTTTAATAGAACCCACTATCATACCATCCTTCTATGGATGGTTAGTTGTAGTCATCCTAAACTGAGTCACCATTTCTTTTTAGAGACTCCTCCAGATTTTCAATGAGTACATAGGATAATTGAATAAAATAATAGAAGAATGAACATTTTGTAACCTCACTATCTGATGAATATATTGCTTTTCTAGATAATCATTTTAAGGGTGTCCCTAATCAAAATGAAATGAGTTTACTCCGTCAACGGATCAATCAACACCCAAATAGAATTTCTCCCATTGGGTGTTCATGGTAATATTATAAAAAAATTTATAAATAACTCATCGAACTTCTATACTATTACTGTAGGATACTGATTAAAAATATAATGCCATAGAAGCTCTACCTTTATATTTTGGATGATAAAATAGTTGGACACATAATCAAGAATGTCAAACATCAAAAATGGCCACAATAGTCTCCATATATTTTCACAAAACATCCTCATAGTTTACCAATGAACGGCCCATGAATATATATGAAAATAAAAATAAATAAATTATATAATATATACTAGGATAAAAACTGAACCCCTAAAATTTGAACTTTGTCTGAAAAGAAAGACAAACTCAAAATGTTCTCCCCATCCTAAAGAGAAAATCTAAAACCTCTTTACTCGTCATCCTATTGATGACTATGAAGAATACACTAATGGATATATAATGATTGGTAAATTCATGCCAAAACATTACACGAAAAATTATCTTGATGATCCATTAGAAAATATATGAAGAGTCCTATAAAGTTCAACTCTTCCATTAATTCTAGAAAAAACTATTTTGGTATTGTACTATTGAAATTTTATATAATGATATTCCCCATACTCATGGTATGGTCTCTGTTGATGTAATTATTCTGATTTTATTTCACACACCACCTATATAATCTATTATAATACATTGAGGAAAATATATAGCTCAAACTATTATGGACAGAAAATATTGTGTAAATCTATCAACGAAGAAATTTTTACTGACACTTCAATGCATTTCTAATAATAGAAAACTCTAAATCACGAGTAGGGTAATTAATATGTTGTGGTTGAAGATAAATATTTTAATAATCCACTAAATAAACATACTACATAATAATGATAACCAAACCAGCACCATAATAATCATAAAAAACCACATGCCCCTTATCAATAACATTCAATATTAGAATACCAATTGATTTTAAAATCCTTATTGTCTCATCAAAATAAGATGTAAAATTTATATCACACATGAATTTCACCCCAGCACTAGTAATAACAATAAATGGTGATGCCAACTATGAGAAAACCTTAATGAACCATCAATTATATCCACAAATAGTATGAAATATATGAATCTCAAATACATGTCACAACACTTCCAAATACCAAATAAATCACAACGTTATATGTATCAACTCATAAAACAAATTCAAAAATAGCATGCCTCAATAACATTCCTTATTGGATCTATAAATTTTATTATAAAATATTTCTAAAAAATGGAGGATCAATATGATTTTCCAAATAAGATTCAAATGGTTCATGTGTTTATGCTGGGATCTTGAATAAACGGTGATCTCTTCAATAAACACTACCACAAAAGTGCTGAGGTACTCAGGAAATATCATGTTCAAAAAATTCCCAAAAACTATAGGGGCCTTATTCAGACCAAACAACATCAAATGATATACATTATGTCCATAGTTACTCCTAATATCCGCATTATTTATATCACACTCTTGGACATTGATACGATGAAATCCCAATCAATGATCAATCATGAAAATCAATATTAACCCATTAAACTGATGAAAGAAAACAATCCACATGGGGGAATGGATAATTGTTATTACCCATCACCATGTTCTACATCAATAATCAACATAAAATTAGAGTTAACCATCTATATTATGGGAAACAATTTCTAGGTTTTATGAAGTAAAAACACAGGGGTTAATGAAAACCTTCTAAAACCGGACATCTAACTAATTATATATTCCATTCAACTCCATTATTGAAATATGAAAAGAATGTATGAAAATAAAATTGATACCAAGAACTGGGCCAATTGTAAACTCTTCCTCAATCTCAGGAGGTGTACTAGAGAAATATAATAGGAATATGTCAGTAAAAATACTAAAAAACTGTGAGAATACCAAAAAGATTAGAATCCTAATTAGGATATGTTGATATAGGATAAAAATATATTTATCTCTAGGAAGGATGGCCCTCCATGTTTGTATAAGAAGTCATTCTCTCTCTAAAACCCTAAGATCTCTCATCAGCGGAATGAAATGAGACATTCCCAGGGTAGAAATAAATCTCAACATGATGAGAAACTTGTGAATCCATCCAGATGATGATATCAAATAGATCCATATTAAGAAAAAATAATATCCTAGAATAAGTCAACATTAGATAATGATATCTAATATGGACATAAAAACCCCTTCTCTTGTATCTTCCCGGTATGTGTCACTAAATCTCTTAAAAATGACCCGACATCTATTGGATCTTTTATCCTATCAACAAAATATGCAGATAAAAATGTGTGGGATTCACCAGAATCAAATATACAAGACACTATTAATGATGAAATAATTATGGTACTCATAACAATGTAGGGGAGTGTTTCTAGCCCCATTTGAATATCATATACTTCATGATGGTTATTCACTCCTAAGGCCTATAGCTAGATTCATGTATTCCATGATGAATTTTATTTCACTACAGTATCTTTTATAGTAATTGATAACTATAAATATTAATATATTGACATATATTAATATAAATTATTAAAATGACAATAAAATCAATAATTGATACCCAATATTATAGGCACAAGACATTAACATTAGCTATATCTGACCGTTCATTGATAATATCAAGTTTAATGTACACTAATAGATGTAAATGAGGGTGAACATGAGATCTACATTGACAAACACCTCTACTAATCTGGAGATGATCTTACCACTTCTTATTTTTTCCTTATGTACCATTGATGCTTCCTCTTAGTGGAATATATATGGTAGAATATCTTACCATAACATTAATATTCATCTCATCTGTCATATATCAATTTTCTGTCTCATCATATGTCAAATTTTTCTAGATAAATACACGCTATCAGATATCTATTTTCAAAACATATGAACATTTAGGTAGTTATTCATTACTACATCTTTAAAAAATGAACCATCTCTGTAATCCTATTAGTGTATACCAACATGACACTCTCTCACAATTACAAATATAAGAAATCTAGAGACATTGATATCATTATGGACAATGGATTAATCTTCAAGAATCCCAGAGACTTCAATCCCCTCAACTATAATTCAACATGCCAATCTTCCAGTACTATGTAATCCTACTATCACATACTAGGACCCTCATGTCTAAACAGCACACGCATCACCTTTATAATGACACGTGTGTCAAAATATTCAATGATATAATCAATCTAATCCATAATTTCAATTACCACATGAGGTTCATTCCATCCATTAATGGATGGTGGAGTCCCACATAATAAATCTTGTGATCAATCCATTTTTAATCATTCTCTAGTATGTAACTCAACAAAAAAACTATTTACTTGTTGTATATTCTGTTTGATAGGTTCAATTACACACATAATTACTCAATATGAATATAATCTATTAAGTTATTCCCTTGAATCTAATCTTTTTCACCCCTAGAAGATCCCATGGAACACATCAAGGAGGCATAAAATTGAATGAATAAATATGATAAATGATCTTATAAGAGAATGTTTTATGTTCAAACCTGAATACCAAAATTATAAACTCATATTAACATCATGATCTCAAAATAGGATACACACATACCTATATCCTATGTTATCATGAGTTTCATCATGTAAATATTTGGGTGTAAACTCAACAAATCCTATATCTTAAGTACCAAAAATCCAATTTTTAATCTAAAAAACATCCCACTAAGAGGATTTTAACACCCATAAATTCTATGAAATATATATTATTTCAAAATAATTTAATTTTTTTTATGTTTTTTTTTTCATGAAATAATGAGTATTGAATTTGTTATATGAAAGAAATACAATATTTTTCATTTTATGTAACACTATGTTAATATTTCACAACCAAAAATACATAGAATAGATTATGTTACATGAATAACTTTTTTTGGATTAGGTTACACCGAATTATAGGTTCCTTCGATATCATTCATTACATGCAATACCTTGTAATACCAATGCACAATGTACTAATAATATTATTAATAAAATGTAATTATGATTTCTTCTAGTCACTAGAATAGTGGTAATGAATATAATTATTTAAATTATGAAAATATGGTTTAATCATTCATATAAAATAATTTAATTTCATAAAAAATTTACAATAATTTAAAATAATACACTTTTGAAAATATTATAAATATTTAAAATCAAGACTATATTTTTGAAAATAATCACAATTGATCTCATTAAATTAATTAATCAGCATTTAATTAATAAATTTAATGATAAATTTAATAAAATTAAATTTTAATATATTAAATAAACTATTTAATGGTCTTATTATATATTTTCTAGATAATTCATAAGAATAAATCCAATTTGAAGAATAAAGATATAAAATTTTCTAAACAGAAATTTTAATGCCTTTTAATTGTGTTCCTATATGAGAAATAATTTTCAGATCCCGTATAAATTATATTTGATCAAACGAAATTTAAAATTTAATTTTAAATGTCACAACCAAATTTGGGTGAATTTTAGGTATATTTTTGATTTTTCATTGTTTGATGAATACTGAGCATATTTACATATAATTAAACACCAACCCTTATTTTAATATATTAAATTATATTTATATTAATTTTCAAAAAATTATATCATTTAGACTTCTATTAATTTTATTTAGAAATTTGGATTAAATTTCACTTTGAAATTGGATATAAATAAATTTCAAGAATTTGTGGATTTTCATGTTAAAAAAACATTACCTATTATCATTTGTGGTAAAATATAAAATTAATTTATGAAACACCCATGAGTAGAATATGGAAAAATCAATTCCCTATATATATTAAGAATTTGTTTCTTTTTGTAAAAAAAGGCCAATGAAATTTTTTACCAATTTTATTATTGATTTAAAATTAGTTACATTGATTAAGGTAAAAATGAGTCTACCCAAAAAGTAGAGGATTAAAAAAAATCGGTTATGAGTAAATATGTTAATGATAGAAATTTATAGTTAGGAATTAAAAAAGGTTTTTAAAAATTTGTTATGACTTGTACCATGCATATCCAAAACTACTATAAGAACAAAATAATTAGGTGTTTTAAAGGACCACATCATGTTCATCTATATTAATTCCTTTATATAAAAAATGTATGCTAAATTTTTTATTGTATACATGAATTGGAGATAACAATATTCATAAGAGTGAATTTTTCAATGAAATATACCAAATATGTTATGATTTTACAAGGAATATACTTTGTATTTGATTTCAAGGAATTGATAATAATTTTAGAGTTTGAGTCAACCCATAATGGGTTCCATTTATACTAGAAAACATACCAGAATGTATATGAAATACATCATCATAATTATTCTTTATAGGCCACTCTAATTCCTGTATAACGACAAAAACATCCTTTACAAATCCAAGGTGATTTTAAAACAGACCACCACATTATAAGGTTCCTGACCATCCAACCACAGCACCATAAACATTCACTTTCATCCATGGACTGCTAGGTGGGATCTTGTGAATATATTTGATCATCGTGTGTCTCCTAGGCATACGTGTCACACACAATAACTATTGTATGGTTATATTGGATATGAAATTACTCATACTCTAAGATTAAACCGTTGATGTAGAGTATTCTTCATTATGAATCACTTGTATAACTTTGTGAAGAGATGAATTCTTTTCAGTAAACATCATTACATTTTGGGCATTCCAGACCACAGAAAAAACTATTGTTCCTGATGCCTAAATGATTTTTCTAATGTATTAATTGACACTACTTATTTTTATTCCATTCATTAATCTGTCCATCTACAAAGTGTGATTGACTTTATATTAAATCAAAATTACCATCTAATCCCAAAATGTTTGGGAAATCACTTTTTAGGAATAAGTGATGGAATGTTTCATCTTTCTTGAAATGTCTGTAATTGGAAAAAAATACTATCTAAAATTTATGAGTTAATAATATTTTTTTCAAATTTTCCAATGTATCATAAACTAAGATGGTTTAATTAATGGATAATACAAATGAGTTTACTTATTCTGTAAAATTTGAATATAATGTGTAAAAATAATAATAAAATTGTTCAACATTCATTGGATGGAAATAATTAAATAATAAATCATAATGGATCAAATTTAATGTGTTATGTTATCCTCATGGTTGTTAAAAATATGGGGAACCCCCAAATTCTATTACCAAATTACATGTGTGTCTTCTCTCTAACATATAAAAGGGAAATAACCCCCTCAACTATTCACATCACACAATCACATTGTCTAAGAAAATAAATACCTAAATATCCCACAAAATTCTATCGCATAATACAAGAATCATCCCTTAGGGAATAAATAAAACCATGTAATCTCATTGGTGAAAAAAATGAGTCACACAAAGAATATGTAACCTCCTTTATTAAGAAAATTTATTTTATTTCTTTCTCCACCACTTAAATTATTCATATTACATTATTAAAAAATAACCTTGGTAATTTAAATATAATTTATTTATATTATGTTTATTTTATGAAAATAAATCATACAAACTTCCTGAAAATTTGATACACAATCCTCTTTCATTTGCATGATAGATTGTTGCATCACGAACCGTTGTTGTTAGTTATTCCATCAACACATGTCACGGTTGGGAATAATGATAGACATACTATTATTATATCACACAAACACACACACACACACACACATATATATATATATATATAATATTTATTATTTCCTTATTTCTTATGTAATTTTTATATAACATATACCTCATGTTTTCCATTTTTTTGTAATATGATATCTTCGTTTGTGGACGTGTGGACTACTGCCACCATAAAGAGATGTGATTCAATCACAGTTCGCGTTGGATGTATTAAGGATTGGTTGAGTAAATGAATAATATATATATGAAATTAATATTATAATATACTTATAATATATATTTATATTTATGTGTGTCATTTACATTTTATCTTTTAATATTATAAGAAAATGGAATCATCCTTCATTTGTATGTACGACCTACCATCTCCATGGATATTGTATTCAATTCAATATTAAAAAATTTCATAGATTATTATAAATACATATATACTTACTATATATATGAAATTTACATAATATTTTTAATTATGTAAATATTTAGATCATGGTATATTTAAGAAGATTAATAAAAAAAGTCAAAACAAATAAAAAACAAAGTGGTTTTTAACGAAAACATATTTATAACATGAAATTTATATTAAATAGGAAACATTAAGTGAAACAAAAATCATCTATGGCCGGAATTTTTTTTTCTTCAGTATATGTACAATATAATTTTAGTTATCATGTGTGAGGTTTTATGTATATGAATATTGTTATGATATAATGTATGTGTTTTCTCATCGTACTTTTATTTTTGAGATATATTTGATATATTCACCACTTATTCATATTATGTGGTGTATATGATTCATTATGAAATTTTATATAACTAATATATTTTATTTCATGATATTAATGTTTTCAAATTTTTAATCCTTTCATAGATCACATGATTCAAGGGTTACTCAAGTACAGTGGGGTATTCAATTATCAATTGTTTTAGCAAGTATTATTACTAAATTACCACATGTTTCTTATTTTTGGTTAATATAATGAACATGGATTTATTTTATTATTATTGACCTTAAATCTATGTTTATTTACATAGGAATTTTAATAGGTCTCTTTTATGGGGTTTATTTTTTTAGAAGCGAAATATGTAAAGTACTTTTCTTTCAATTTTCCTTCAGTGAGAGAAATATTATTTCATGCACTTGTATCTTCTATGAGGTGTATATACTACCCATTATCATATTTAATAATGAATTTTTACAACCTTATGATATATTATATTTCATTTCTTGTTATTATCTCATGGGGAATATAATTAAAGGTAACCAATGGTATAAGAGTTTGTTTCTTCAATCACATAGCTTATCAATATTGATTTTGACTATTCATCCATTGATGAAATATTATGATCCATAACTAAAGAACAATTTGGAATTTTAATATCATATAGAAATTCATGATATCATAATTTAATGGTATAGTTTTTTATAATCATTATTACTAATTTTAAGTATGCATTTGTTAATGAAATCCCGAATTTATTTTCTTCTTTGGGAAGAAATAGATTTCCTTTAAAAACATATTTATATAAAATAGTCCAAAAGATAATAAAAATCTCTATGGATAATTAAATACATTTTTCCCAATTTTTATCTTTTTAAATAAATCTTTTTTAAGAAACTATTCTTCTTTTTATTTTCTGATCGACGAACATTTCATTATTTTTTGCAGAGAAATATTAATTTTGGGAATGTAAAAATTTAACATCCTTCATAACTATTATTTATTGGAAAAATAATTTCAATGTTTAAAATATTACTTTTATTATAAATACTTTTCCATATAATCTTTAAATTTATTATAATTTTATTTCCAATTAAAATGGTTTTAATATTTTTTTATGTTCAAGACATGTTTTCAAATGATTTTAGATGTTTCCTTTATATGGTTTCAAGATTTCAGTCAGTGAAAAAAGTTTATAAAATAGCTTTAAGATTTAAGTATTGTTTATCAGTGTTAAAAAAGATATTTTTATCATGAAAGTTTTTTAATTATTTTTAAATTTTATATCATAAATTAGAATGTGCCTTTCAATGAAAAGGAATATGAAAAAATGATGTCCACATTTAAATGATTCTAACTGAAAGTCATTTTTCATTATGAAATGAAACAAGTTCTATTTGGGAATCCTAATCGATATATAATGAAATACATTTAGGTATTTTATGATTTACTTGGGAAAATATCCAATGAAACCATTCTATTTTATTTTTTGAATGATTAATGTTTAAATCTAAAAGTTATTTTTGAAATATATTTATCTATGATTGATTATACAATAATATGGTTATTATGAAACCCACCTATTATCACATGTTATTCTATTATTCTGGGACCATACTATTTTCAAAACATTATGATATAATTAAATTTTGGTGATACCAATTTCTTTTCATGGGTGATGTAATGATCACTATGAAGTCCAAATATTTTAATGCGGCATCATATAATGTATTTTTTATTATATCATTGAAAAATTATGTATGATTATATTATGATATGTGTGGTCCCAATATCTCATTTCAATGAATTGGGTAAAAAATTATTAATCATCAGACCAATATGGTTGGAATGGGGTATCAATGTGGTTCAATAAAGGATTTTTTCTACTAACATGGTTTTTGCAGTGAAACATGACATCTTACATGGTCTTGGGAGTGAACATTGATTACTAAATGGTCTTGAGTGTAAATACTTACTACATAGATAGTTTTTTGAATATAATATTCCACTATATGAAATTTTCTACGATTAGGGATGGTGGTGTATCCCACAAGTAGGTGCACCCGCCATAATGTGAACTGTTCTATTATGGAAATGTGCCTTATCTAATAGGGAAATATTTAATATTATTGTGTTCTTTAAAATATTATAGGCATTTTTAAAATTTTATTACTTTATTTATTATTCTAATATTTCCAGTTTGATTAATATCTTATGAACTATCATTCATTATTCCAAAATTCATGTTAATGATCTTTGAATGAATGGTGCGATTTTGCAATGTTATGCTCTGTTTCTCATACCCTTATTGTCATGTTTTGATTACATATATCTTTTATATACATTTAATAATCATCTAATCTCACATATTATTTTATTTCCTTTATCTAATATATGAATAATTGTTTTAATAATATTATTAAAGGGTATGATTTTATAGGGAAATGTTGAAGAACAACCACCGAGATAGAAGATTAGTTTTCCGTATTTCCAAAGACAATAAAATATTACAGTTCTTTAGTATATACTTTTAAAATGTGACAAATATTAATATAAAATTATGCATTAACCATTCAAGTTATTACTAGGTCAATGTACGAAATATTGAGGATATAGCACTTATAATAACTAACTATAGGAACCCAACCTAGATTCAATTTCAAAATGATACCAAACCCAAATTTAGTAGAAACCCAATTGGAATTATCTATCCACATGGGTTAGAGACTAGAACTCTAGAATAAAACAAAAACTATAGGGAAATATTTCTCCCAATAAGAGGAATAACATGGAAGAAATAAATAATAATATTAAATAAAGGAAGAGATAAAAATATTTTATAACAAAAAAGTTGAAATTAAAAACGAATGAACTCAAAAAAACAAGAACATACCAAAGAAAAATACCATCATAAAATAACTACTAAAATGAAGAACTAGTAGCTATATGTGTGATAATATATAAGATCCAACAGTCTCACTACATGTTACATAAGAAAATCATATTAAAATCATTCCACATATCTACATCACCATGTATTTCACTACATAGACTGACATACAAAGGTCAACACATAGACTATGGGGAGTGTATCGACTAAGATAATAGGTTTTTTTGTGTACCAAAAATTGTTACATAACATGTCTTATTAAAATAATATTAATAGTATTTTTTATAAATATCAAATGGAATAATAATCAATTTATAATTTTATATAAAAATAAAAAAAAACTATTATTTTTCCCACATTTCCAAATCAAGCTAAGTAAAATATATTCAACACATTTCATATATCATGTTATAAAATCATCTATATTAAATTATAATATGTCATGTCACATGAAATCCAAGGAATTACAATCCAAAAAAGTATCATTCAAATGTAGAAGAAAAATCACGTCAACGATTAGTCCTGGTTAGGCTATAAGGCTACTCATACAACAATCGATGACTAGTGAAAACGCATTTCCTTAGAACACATTCTTATGTAGCAAAGAAACACCCCATTAATGCGTCATCCCACAATATCAATTTCAATTCCATATACAATTAAGACTTTTTAAAATATAAACACAGCGTGTGAAAACCAAATTATAATACATGGATGATGTCCCTAAGAAAAATCATCCACCGAAGTACCCAATGATTATAACCTACTCTACTTTTCATAGTGTTTCCTCAAATCCATTATAAAAAAACCATTTCATAATTTCATTTAACTATTCTTTGAAAATAAATTTTTTAGTTAAATAAACAAGGTAAAAAATCAATTATCAAAATCCAATTTCTACAAAAGGGAAATATAAATCAATCATTATTTCAAATTTATTAAATAATTTACCAAATCTAGAGAGATTAATTTTATTCAACATATGTTAGATATTAAACAACCTTCCTCAACTATTGGTTTTGAATAACTGTATTGAGGTACACCATAATGGATGAACATAAAAATGAAAATTATAAAATTAGAATAAATACACAAACATTATAATTTAGTTAATTTATTAAAATGGTATGTGAATAGAAACAATAATAATATACCTAAATGAATCATTCCATTGATATCACAACCATCATAAGGGTTATATTTAGAGGGAATATAAAAAAAACATTTATAAGTTATTATGAACAATGAAATTTGTTTATTCGAATATTCATAAATGCAATAAAGAAGTACTTAAACTATTAATAGACTTCCTAAAGCATAAGTATCAGCCACACATATAAATTAACCGCAACTGTAATGACGACTAGTTATTGAATGAAACAATCTTAATAGAGCAGTGGTCTCCAGAATAATGATATAGAGATTCTAGTTCTATGGAGGATTTGAAATAGAAAAAAAACATTAGTTGTGAAACACCATAAAATCCAAACTCATGAGATCTAAATGGGGTGATACCCCATTTCACCTTTTTAAATAATAAAAATCACGTACAAAAGAAAGCCATTAAATTTTAATTAAAATAGTATATTTATATTACACAATGTGTAATATGGATTTAATTTTTGTAACCATTATTCCACATATATGTTCATAGATTCTTCCCAGAAGAATAATACACCAATTCTATATGCCTTACAGGGTGTGTAATTTCACCATAGATAGTGAAAAATATAGTTTCATATCAATATATAGAAAAACTATGTAATTATCTAGTATCAGAGAGATCTCTTCATGTCTTTTACCATGATTACCCCCAAAAACTATAAATTAAAACATATATAAATCCGCAAAAATTTGGTTACCATCCATAGAAAATGTTCTCCATCATCAAGATTCTTAATACAAAATAAAAATAGAGTGTAAGGGTACAATATAACCAAAACACTTGAATGTGGTTAACATGATGCTACATAAAAAAACATAAATTATGTTTAATATTGGAATCCACATCATTTTTTCCAATAAGGATAATAACATGGGTAAACTCATAAATAATGGAAATAATGGATGAGATGAATCCTTGATAGAAAGAAAATTGTCCATATTCTCAATATGTACAAAGGAGTATATGAATAATCCCAGATAACCATGCCCTAATGTAAATGGATTTAAATAAACATTTGAAAATTGTCTTTATGGGTAGTCATATGTGGAAAAAGGTGTGTTTTAGAATCACCCTCTCTATAGAAACATTAATATTGATACCCATATTGTTTCTAGAACTAGGATTACATTAACCCTAATGGATCCCACATATTATTAGGATTTGTTTAGTGACATAATTTGTATTAAAATTATTATTCGGAAAGGATTTTCACAATTTAGTTATATATACAATTCATGGATAGGAACATCCATAAAATTTAAATGACATTTCCATACATCAGACATTCCAAATATAAAGCTCAAAAATAAAAAAGCCATCAATGAATCATAAAAAGATCCAACATACCAAAAATATCAATATGTATGCATATAATAAAAACATACTTAATAGGTCTCCAAAAATAGTTTCTCATCCCAGAATTTCATTTAATACGTGTAGCTATTAGAAGGACTAGAACATAATAAATATATATAATAAAATACATTTGAGAATCTACAAAACAGATTATAATTATAGATTGATTATGATTAAATTCATAAATTATTATTAATTATAATTGGAAATTACCTATAACTGTAGGATACATAACTATAATACATTCTTAGAGTATAATCTTAGAATTTGTGATATGGTACAACATTGATCTACCATAGAAAGCATCGTGGATGAAGATGTGTATGGATGTAATATATATATATACATGATCCCTCGAACACATATAGAAGTGTTACTAAGCTTTTATGTCACTTGAAACCCATATATTATGAAATGGAAAACATGTAAACTAAATATATACTTTATAAAATATCCCATGGTTATGAAGTTGGAACCTCACACCCTATCCCATGTGTATTCAGTCAGTAACTCACAACCCGTCCCATTTATACCCAATATACGAATAACTACTGATACCATATAATAAACTTATAAACCCTTTGATAGAGGACCTTAACACATTATTTTTATAATAATATTTTATACCATGGAAAATATAAAAATTTTCATCAATGAAATAAACATCTTTAATATCAAGTCCATAACTAGAAAATAAAATTAATCAAAATTTTTTGATAAAAATGAAATAGAAGTTATACCACCTTTTCCAAATATCCAAAAATATTTGAAAAGAAATATAATGAACATGATCAGTATTCATTATCACGGTACTTGTGATAAATATGAAATGAGTCCTAAAAACGTGACACAAAAACATGATGGTTAAATATTGAGTTCTACCTTTTTTCCACTGGTAGTTCAATACTCTAGAAAAAAAACTATTAGATCTTACATTATCTCCTGATTCCCCATTATTAGTACGATTATGTTTCTCTAATGAACACCTCATAGATAAACACTCACACACACTAACACATGAAAAAATATATAAATAAAGAAGAATCTAAATGGGCATAATAGTATTATATAGATCATAAATCTATCCTAGTCCATGTGAGAAAACTTCAAACACATTTTATTATCATTAATAAAATATTTTAAAAAACATTATATCAGTAACAACATGGTAAACCATTTTATAATTAAATCATTAATATCTTGACCCACAAACTTTTATAAGGGTATATTTCCATTCAAACAAGTTCAACCACTATCCGAGATTAGTGTTCTATGTTATTTTTACATCACAATTTAAATTAGGTTTCCACCGACTCAACCATACAAGATGGTAAACTATTCGTGGATCCTATATTAAAATATGTACATAATATATAAGATGTTTTTTGAATGTTCGGTATGCTTACCCAAATGAATATTATCCCTCTTTCATTCCATTGACATGCCCAGGGTTTTTAACTATACAATAAAATTTTATTGAGTAATTTTTCATTTAATAGAAGAAGAAATAAATTATTAACAATATCCCACATAAATATTACTTCAAAAAATTTATTTGATATTATCTAACTCATTGGGAAAACCAAATAATTTTGTGTTCATTGTAATGTTATCCATCATCCATTCATTGGGCCAATTCCCACTTTGTAACTGTGTCACATCATATATACCTAATGTAAATCGTTTTTGAACATATATTTTTATAATTTTTTCCCTGTGATATTCCATAAATAAAATCCACTAACATCTATAATATTCCATATGAAATTTAATTTTTTGTCAATGTGTTTTATTGTAACTTGAAATGTTATATTTTTGAAAAGGATCCTAACATTCTTATTATCATAGAATATTTTTCCTCCATTGGATTCATTTTATATCATCTTAGTAAAGAAAATTTAATAAGAAAAAACTATGGTTTATAGTGTCTACATAATCTGTTTTAGTTGCAGATAAAGTCTCCATTTTTTGTATCCATTGTATCCAAGAGGTTGTCGTTCCAAAAAAAGTAAACTAAAAACCTCCTTTTTTATTTTTTTAGTGTTAAAATCATATGATTTTTTTTTCAATAAACACATATTATATATAATCCTACATAATAAAAAAATTTGTATCTATGATCCATTTAGGAAATGGATTCACCACATCATACCTACCTAGTTCCCCATCTCAGCATTAGACAAAAACTAAATCACCACTCCCACTTTAATGGAAATGTATCTCTATATAGAAACCATCACATACATCAATAAAAAAACATTTATCAAATATGATAATTTTTTATTATACTCGATCTCATTTTTTATTAATGGTAGTTATACTATAGTGGCCCGTACTTTTCATAAATTTTTATTTCTTCTTATTATATTAATATTCATTACATAACAAAATGACACATGTTAGAATAATGAGGGTCTTGTATATATTGGAATGTTGATACATAATAAAGAAGTTCATAAATGAATTAAAACATCTCTTAGTATGTTGTTCATAACTATAATCATTTTTAGACATATCCTTATTTATACATTTCATTATAACCTATTGAAATGATAAATAAGAAAGGGTGAGCTGAGATTCTCAGTAATGGTAAAAATGGGAGATATCAATGATCAAATAGATATAAAAATGGGAAAAAGGTGTGACAATATGATCATAAAAGTTTTATATCTTATCTTACATATCATAAATCATAATATGGAGTCATCACATTAATCATTGATGTTCATAACATATGAATCATAAATGAATAAAAGAACATGATCCATGAGAGAATAACATTAGAATAAGTCATAAGTTTTTCGAATAAAAATAATTTTTGAAAATAATGTTCTTATTATTGAAGTATTAATTCAATGAAAACAATGGTGTATTTGGTTCACATCCCAGACTATCATTTTTTAAGGTTTATCCATAATCAATTCATAGTTGATAGAATCCATTAACAAACTACTTTTATTCCCCATTCTGTGCCTTATTATATATAGAGATATCTTTGTTTACCTATAGTATTGGAAGGATATATAATCTAGGACCACTAATCACATAATAAAAATCATATAGTTATTTTCCATATAATCATAAAAAATCAACATATAATAACCCATGAAAAGGAACTGGTTTCCATAATCATATCATCATGTCATAACCTCTTAAAAAGAAATAGGTTTCATAAAAATCATGTCAGCTTAATCATAAACAATACAAATAAACAATAAGCTTGGTATCATTATATCGTATAATGAGTATAAATATAGTTATCATAAAAGGATGTAATAAAATACTTAAAATGTCATTACAAGATAACATGGAACATTTATTGATGAAAATACAATTTTCACTTCAAAATCACATAAATAAAATGTAAATATTATAATATATTAAGAAAATAATAATTATTGAATATGACATTAAAATTTTGTAGATTAAGAATTATTAAATTCAGTTTAAATTATGTTATGAATTCATTTTCAACTTGTATATGTGAAAAGAATAAATTCTATTCATACTATAAAAAATGAAAAAAAATAAACCTTATTTAGAGAATAAGATGAAAATTCCATTTAATACATTTTCTAAAAATTAAATCATCTGAAAAAACTAATATTAAAATTAATTTTTTAATTATAAGAAATATATTGATAACATTTTTAGAAAACATTGACATGGAAGATAAAGGATTTTCATCCGATTTGAGAAGTGATGTTGTTTTTCCTTATTAACAGTTGTTCAATTTCTTAAGTACATAAAATGAGGAAAGTAAATAGAAAACATATAACATACACAACTAACTAGATTATAATAAAAACAATTTGTTTGTTTAGTGATATAACATAATATTTCATCATCATAATGTGTGAATATATAGTCTCAATAAATAATGTTATTATAAAATATAACACCTACCACAAGTTCGAAATCCTTTGTACATGTTCGAACCAACATTATAATTAATATAAATTTATTACACATTTATTATATAAAAATAAACGTATATATAATTCAATATATTATTTACATATAACTTTTTAGCCCCCATTTTTTACAAAATTCATAATTAAAATTACTATTTTCAATGATAAATGCATCATTTTTCATGTATATTTTTGTTCAAATATTTTGGTTTTTATACATTGATCATGGTTATATCATATAAATAATGTTAATCATGATACAAATAAAATATTATTCATTATTTAAAAATTTATTGTTACTCATAAATTTTTTAGATTGAAAAATTAATTTCATTTTTCAAATAGATGGTATGTTTTATGTACAAATGAGTGAAATATGCCTTTTTTAGTGAATATATCAAAATAATACAAAATAATATTTCCAAATTCCATAATAATAACATAATATTATATATAATATATAATAGTTAAGTATACCTTTACTACCATCAATGTAAAACAGAAATAAATAACAAATCACATCGCTTCATTGCGGTGGTATTCGACAAGTAAAGACATGAGTCATTATCATTATCCAACGGATTAGAATGTAAGATGGTCTAAGAGATATTATAATTGAAAATGTATTATTATTTTATATACATCATATTTAAACATTATAAACATCATAGGTCTCGTCTATACGTGATAGTGATGAAAATGAATTGTATCACTACAAGGAGATGTTTTTTTCATTTGCATGCAATATCCATAATTTCACTTCAAACAATATAAGAAAGAGGTTGGATAATAGTGGTTTCTATTAATAATAAAATTTTATTAAATTAAGGATAATTATGATATTATTTCACGATAAATATCATGTGTTTATAGTATATATTAAAATAATTTAATAGAATGTGATCACATGAGGGGATTATATCATTCTTAAATGAATTTCATTAGATTTACTATTAAGGACACTTGGTTGGGTCTATTAAGAGTAAAATAAACTCTAGAACATTTATACTGATATTTATACACTTTATTTTCATTTATTGGTTGAGAAAGAGTCAACAATGTGGTATAATTAATAGAAAGGTGGAGTGTGTTTTTTAAAGGTGGGAAAGGACAAACTTGTAATTTCTTTCATGACTAAAAAATAATAAATTAATTTCAAGAAAACTTATATTAAATTTAATTTAATTCATAAAAAAATATTATAGGTTTGAAATAAAATCATAAAATCATGTATATTGTTTTTTTTCATTTTGTACTTTTTTTGAATCATCATAAATAATTTTGAACATAACAACGTTAACAACAATTTCAATCATAATGGGTAAGAATGTAAAATGAATTGAAAAAATGACAAAAACATATAGCATTATTGATATTTCAAACCAAATAACATTAAATTATCTGGAATGAATTTTTTTCTTTGTTAAAACATTTTATAACATATTATTTATTATTATATTTAAATATTGGAACAATTGATTTAATATGACATTAATTAAATGAAGAAAAATATTTAGTTATAATATCATCAATTCACCAAACCCTATTAGTCAAATGTATCTAAAAAAATAATTTCACATAATCATTCACCAATATTGTAATAAATTTATTATTTTTAGTTACATTAATATTATATTTCAATAAATTGATTAAATATAGTGTTGAAAATACATAAGAGTTCAAGGTAATTATTATATAAAATATAATTATAAATAAATTAATGTCATAAAAAATAAAAATTTATCAATAATATTAATATTTATAACAAAACAGATACTCTATTATAATTTACAAAAAAAATTATAATAATTTTAATTTTATACATTTCATAATGAAATCTATAAGTCACATTTAGATAAATATGACAAAAAGTGATCATATATTTCAAAATTGTATTCGAATAGATTAAATCCACTAATATAATACGAATAATGATTTTTTAGATAACATTGTATTTCATATCTCGTGATTTAACAACATTTTATCCATTTTCCATTATTATGCTAATTAAAATTTACTATGGTACTATTCAAATTATGAAATAATTATAGGGAAATAATAATGAAGTTTTATCATATTGATTAAAAATATGGAATCCTTTTTAAATATTATCATTATATTAGCGGAATAAACTCTATTTAAAATAATCATTAAAATGGTGAAAAATACAAATTTTTATAAAAATACATTTTCAATAATAAAATTGGATTTCTTATTATCCCGGGTTGAAAACATTATATGAGTATAGAAACATTATATTTAATAATATATATATATATATATATTATTAAATTAATTCAAAAATATTTATTAAATTAATTAATATATATAAATATGTAATATGTGTATAAATACCGCTCTCTAAAAAACATATCCTTGAATTACTAATGTAATTTACTTTCATTTATAATCATTTTAAAAAAAATTAATTTATTTTTCAAAATTTATAATAATTTTTTTTCATAATTTAGTTAGTAATATTCATACACACCAATTTAATGGCTATGTTATTGTAGTCAAATTCCTTGGGATTCGTTTAGCCTCATGGTTGTGTGTATCACAAGATATTGAAAAAATTAAATATATTTAAAGAGAAATATATCATAAAATCATGGATTGTTTCATGATAACCCTTTAAAATATATGTCTTCCATAAAATCCCATCACTATAATACAAAAAATATGTAGATCTATATTTCATTATATACTCAAGTTCTCATGTTGCATCCTAAAATTTTTGATTCCCCTAAATCTGTTTAACTGGACGAGTAGTCTTGTTACATATCAGTTTATATCAATTATTAAATATTTATAATTGTATTTCCTCATAAAAAATATCATTCTCAAGTGGTATGAGCTCTAAGATTCTTTAATGTGATGGATCAAGAATTTATTTCCTTAGGTGAGATAAAATGGATAGATTTTGAACTTTAGAGTGGTTTAGTGTAATTTTCAAAAGATAAGATGTCATATCTACTATATAATTAATACCTACAAGGAGAATATATATATATGGATTGTGTTTCAATTATTTTAAAATATCATTACCTTATTCCATTTAAAATTAGATAAGATCACATTCTCATTTACTTCAATGATCAGATCTTATAGATGATTATCATCATAGTTTTTTGGATGATTATGAGATACCTTGATGTGTTACTGAATATATCTATATTCACATACAACTTTTTAAGAATTATAAGGTCCTAATTTATTTATTTATCTATCCTTATCTTGTCACATTGTAGTTCTACACTTTATTACATAGAGTTATTAATTCATAGTCATATAAATTCATGTGTTAATGATATTATTATAAGAAAATTTGACTACTGGGGGTGTATATCCCCACCACCTTTGAATTAAAATCAATAAAATCCCAGTATTTCCACTAATATTTTAATGGATTTTTATAATTGGAAATATAATTGATTATGATACTACTTATTGAAAAATAACTATCTATCCAAATCCCATTGAAGATTTATCCAGATCATCAAGGTAATCCATAGATTCTAATCAGATACAATAGAATTTGGAACCCCATGAAACCTGACAATGTTCATGATCTATATTCAGGAAAGATAATGGAAATAGAAATCATATCTAGTTGATATAAAGTTTTTTTACATTGTAAAGAGATCAAATACCACCCCAACTATACTATGGATATTAGATGTTTTCTTGACTCTGATGAAAAACACATAGTGTTGTTTTCATATTTCCATTATAGTGTGGGTAATTTTTCTATAATCCCCTTATAAATAAATCTCATGGACTTAAATTTTGAACATATGAAGAAAAAATATACACACTCTTTATTTTATCTCTTAAATATATCCCTCCATAAATACTCTTTTGTGTTTCTATACATCATTGTACATTCAAGATGAGTAGACAACAATAAACTATTAGCATCACCTCACAAATAAATATAATATCATAAGGAAGGATCAAAAAATCTATTCATCAACCTTTTCGTTTCTCCACAATCATGGTTAAAACCATAAAAATTAATCATTATCTTATGTATCTCAATTTCATCCTTTTATGCCCATTTATCCCACACATGAATTAATGGATAAACACACAATTGAGAATCATAATATTTATCCCCTTCAATAATGTTTTCTAGATCGATCTATTAAGAATGCAAAAATATTATTTAACTTTTTCCTCAATATATATAATATATCATGGTTGTTTTTTCTCTATGATATTCCATAAATAAAATACACTAACATATATAATATTCCATATGAAATTTAATTTTATGTTAATGTGTTTTATTATAACATGAAATGTTAGATTCTTGAAAAGGATCCTAACATTCATATTATCATGGAATAATATTCCTCCCTCCGATTCATTTCTTATCACCTTAGTCAAGAAAATTTAATAAAAAATAATTATGTTTTACCGTGTCTACATAAACTGATTCATTTGTTGATAAATTCTCCATTTTTTGTATTGATTGCGTCCAAGAGGTTATTGTTCCCAAAAAAGTAAACTAAAATCCTCCTTTTTCTGTTTTTTGTTTTAAAATCAATTGAAATTTTTTTTCATCAAAAACATATTTTATATAATACTACATAATAAGAACATTTGTATTTATTATCCATTTAGGTAATGGAATCACCACATCATACCTTCCTAGTTCCCTATCACAGCGTTAGACATAAACTAACTCACCACTCCTACTTTAATGGAAATGTATCTCTATATAAAAACAATCACATACATCAATCAAAAAAACATTTATAGAATATGAAAAAAAATTATTATACTCAATCACATTTTCTATTAATGGTAGCTATACTATAGTGGCCCATACATTTCATTAATTTTCATCTCTTCTTATTAGATTAATATTCCTTACATAACAACATGACACATGTAATAATAATGAGGGTCTTGTATATATGGGAATGTTGATACATAATTAAGAAGTTCATAAATGAATTAAGACATCTCTTACTATGTTATTCATAACTATCATCATTATTAGACATATCATTATTTATACATTTCATCATAACCTATTGAAATGAAATATAAGAAATGATGAGATGAGATTCTCCGTAATGGTAAAAATGTGAGATATTAATGGTCCAATAAATATTACAATGAAAAAAAGGTATAATAATATGATCATAAAATTTTAATATCTAATCCTACATATCATAAATCATAATATGGATTCATCCCATTAATCATCGTTGTTCATAATAGATGAATCATAAATGAATCAAAAAACAAGATCTATGAGAGAATAACATTAGAATAAGGCATAAGTTTCTGTAATGAAAATAATTCTTGAAAATAATGTTCTTAGTATTGAAGTATTATTTCAATGAAAACATTTGTGTATTTGGTCGACACCCTAGACTATAATTTTTTTAAGCTTTATCCCTAATAAATTCATAGTTTATAGAATCCCTTAACAAACTAGTTTTATTCCTTATTGCATCCCTGATTATATATAGAGATATCTTTGTTTACATATTGAATTGTAAGGATATATAATCTAGGACCACTAATCACATAATTAAAATAATTTAGTTATTTTCCGTATAATCATAAAAAAATAAACATATATTAACCCATGAAAAGGAACTAGTTTCCATAATCACATCATCATGTCATAACCTCTTAAAAAGAAATAGGTTTCATAAAAATCATGTCATCTTAATCATAAACCATACAAAGAAATAATAAGGTTGGTATCAGTATATCGTATAATTAGTATAAATATATTTATCATAAAAGGATGTAATAAAAGACTTAAAATGTCATTACAAGATAATATAGAACATTTATTAGGGAATGTACAATTTTCTCTACAAAGTAACTTAAATAAAATATAACATATTCCAATATATTAGGAAAATAATTTTTATTGAATATTACATTAGAATTTGGTAGATTAATAATCATTCAATTCAGTTTCAATTATTTTATGAATATATTTTCATCTTGTATAAGTGAAAAGATTATATTCTATTCATACTATAAAAAATGAAAAACAGAAACCTTATTTAGAAAATAAGATAAAAATTCAATTTAAAACCTTTTCTACAAATTAAATCATCTGAAAAAATTAATTTTTAAATTAAATTTGTAATTATAAAAAATATGTTGATAACATTTTTAGAAAACATTGACATGGAAGATAAAATATTTTCATCCGATTAGAGAAATGAAGTTGGTTTCCTTAAAAACAGTTGTTCGATTTCTTAAGTACTTAAAATGAGGAAAGTAAATAGAAAAGAGATAACATACACAACTTACTATATTATAATTATAATAATGGGTTTATTTAGTGATATAACATAATATTTCATCACCAAAATGTATGAATATATAGTCTCAATAAATAATGTTTTTATAAAATAAAACACCTACCAAATGTTCAAAATCCTTTGTACATTTTCGAACCAACATTATAATTAATATAAATTTATTTCACTTTTATTCTATAATAATACAAGTATATATAATTCAATATATTATTTACATATATATTTTATCCCCCATTTTAAAAAAATCATAATTAATATCACTATTTTCAATGATAAATGCATCATTTTTCATGTATATTTTTGTTCAAATATTTTGGTGTTTATACATTGATCATGGTTATATCATTTAAATAATGTTAATCATGATAAAAATAAAATATTAATTCATTATTTAAAAATTTATTGTTACTCATAAATGTTTTAGATTGAAAAATTATATACATTGTTCATATAGATGGTATGTTTTACGTACACCTAAGCGCAATATACATTTTTATTGAATATATCAAAAGAAAGGTAAATAATAACTCAAAATTCCATAATAATTACATAATAATATATATCATATATCATAATTAAATATACCTTTACTACCATCGATGTAATATAAAAATAAAGAACAAATCACATCGCTTCATTGCAGTGGTAGTCCACAAGTAAACACAGGCGATGTTATCATTATCCAACAGATTAGAATGTAAGATGGGCAAGGAGATATTATAATTGAAAATGTATAATTATTTTATATACATAATATATAAAAATTATAAACATTATAGGTCCCGTCTATACGTGATAGTGATGAAAATGAATTGTATCACTACATGGAGTTGTTTTTTTCATTCTCATGCATGATCCATAATTTCACATCAAACAGTTTAAGAAAGAGGTTGGATAATGGTGGTTTCTTTTAATAAAGGGATTATATAATTCTTAAATGAATTTCATTAGATGTACTATTAAGGAAATGTGGTTGGGTCTTTTAGGAATAAAATAAACTCTAGAACATGTATATTTATATTTATACACATTATTTTCCTTTATTGGTCGAGAAAGGGACCACAATGTGGAATAATTAATAGAAAGGTAAAGTGTGTTTTTATAAATGTGGGAAAGGAAATACTTGTAATTTATTTAATTATTATAAAACAATGAATTAATTTTAAGAAAATTTATATTAAATGAAATTAAATTCATAAAAAAATTATAGGTTTGAAATAAAATCATAAAATCATGTTAATTGGTGTTTTTTCATATTGTACTTTATTTTTTTATTTGAATCTTCAAAAATAACTTTGAACATAAAAACGTTAACAACTATTTCTATCATAATGGGTTAGAATGTACACTTAATGGAACAAATGGCACAATAATAAATCATTATTGATATTTCAAACCATATAACATTAAAATTTTGGAAAGAATTAGTTTTCTTTTTTAAAACATTTTATAACATAGTATTTATTATTAAATATCATTATTGGAACAATATATTGAATATGACATTAGTTATATGAAGAAGAATATTTATTTATAATATCATCAATTCACCCAAACCTATTAAATCATATGTAACTAAAAAAAATTTCACATAATCATTCACTTATATTATAATAAATTTTTTATTTTTAGTTACATTAATATTATATTTCAATAAATTGATTAAATATAGTTTCAACAATACATAAGTGTTAAATGTAATTATTATATAAAATATAATTATAAATAAATTAATATGAGAAAAAAAATAATTTATCAATAATATTAATATTTAGAATAAAACATACACTCCATTAAAATTTACATAAAATTATAATAATATTAATTTTATATATTTCTTAATAAAATATATAGGTCACATTTAGATAAATATGAAAACAAATGATCATATATTTTATAATTTTATTGTAATAGATTAAATCCACTCCTATAATATGAATAATGATTGTTTTAGATAAATTTTTATTTCATATCCAATGATTTAACCACATTTTATCCATTTTCCATTATTATGTTAATTAAAATTTACTATGGTGCTATTCAAATTATGAGATAATTTTAGGGAAATACTAATGAAGTTTTATCATACTGATTAAAAATATCGAATCTTTTTTAAAGATAATATTTATATTAATGGAATAAACACTATTTAAAATAAGCATTAAAATGGTGAATAATGAGAGTTTTTATAAAAAAACATTTCCAATAATTAAATTTGAATTCTTATTATCCCATGTCGAAAAAATTATATAAATGTAGAAACATAATATTTAATAATATATATATATATTATTAAATTATTTCAAAAATATTTATTTAATTAATTATTTAATATAAATATGCATTACGGGTATATATACGGCTCTCTAAAAAACATATATTTTAGTTACTAATGTGATTTACTTTCATTTATAATCATTTTAAAACTATTTAATTTATTTTTTAAAATTTATAAATACAAATTTTTCATAATTAAGTTACTAATATTCATATACACCAATTTAATGGCTAATTAATAGTAGTCAAATTTGTTGGGATTCATTTAGTCTCATGGTAGTTTGTATCACAAGATATTGAAAAAATTATATATATTTAAAGAGAAAGATATCATAAAATCATTGAGTGTTTCATCATAACACATTAAAATATTTGTCTTCCATGAAATCCCATCACTATAAATCAAAAAATTTGTATATCTATATTTCATTATATCCTCAAGTTCTCATGCACCATCCTCAAATTTTTGATTCACCCAAAACTTTTTACCTAGACGAGTAGCCTTGTTACATATTTGTTTATATCAATGATAAAATATTTATAACTGTATTTACTCATGAAAAAGACCATTCTCAAGTGGTATGAGCTTTAAGATTGTTTTATGTGATGCTTCAAGAATTTATTTCCTTAGTTGAGATAAAATGGATAGATTGTGAACTTTAGAGAGGTTTAATGTAATTTCCAAAAGATACGATATCATATCTACTCTATAATTAATACCTAAAAGGAGAATATATAAAGGTATTATGTTTCAATTATTTTAAAATATCATTACCTTTTTCCATTTAGAGTTCCATAGGAACACCTTCTCATTAACCTTAATGTTCAGATCTAAAAGATGATTATCATCATAGTTTTTTGGTTGATTATGAGATTCCTTGATGTGTTACTGAATATATCTATAATCAAATACATATTTTTAATAATTATAAGGACCTAATTTATTTATTTCTCTATCATTATCTCGTCACATAATAGTTCTACACTTCATTACATAGAGTTCTTAATTCAGAGTCATATAAATTCATGTGTTAATGATATTATTATAAGAAAATTTTACTAGTGGGGGGTGTGGATCCCCACCACCATTGAATTAAATAGAATAAAATCCCAGTATTTCCACTAATATATTAATGGTTTTATATAATTGGACATATAATGGATTATGATACTACTTATTGAAACATATCTATCTATCCAGATCTCGTTGAAGAGTTATCTAGATCATCAAGGTAATCCACAGATTCTAATCAGATACAACAAAATTTGGTACCCCATGAAACATTACAACATTCATGATGTATATTCCGGAAAGATAATGGAAATAGAAATCTTATCTAGTTGAAATAATGTTTTTTGCATTGTAAAGAGATAAAATACCACCACAAATGTACTATGGACATTAGATGTTTTCTTGAGTTTGATGAAAAACCCATAGTGTTGTTTTCTGATTTCCATTATAGTGTGGGTAATATTTCTATAATCCCCTTATAAATAAATCTCATGGCCTCTAGTTTCGAACAAACCAAGAACAAATATTCACACTCTTTAGTGTCTCTCTTAAATATATCCCTCCATAAATACTATTTTGGTTTTCTATACTTTGTTGTACATCTTAGATGAATAGATAATAATGAACTATGAGCATCACCTCAAAAATAAATATAATTTGGTATGGAAGGATCCAAATCCCTATTCATGAACCTTTCCATTTCTCCACAATAATGGTTAAAACCGTAAACATTTCTCATTAACTTATATATCTCAATTTCATACTTCTATGCCCATTTATCCCACACATGAATTGATGGATAAACACACAATTGAGAAACTAATATTTATTCCCATCAATAATGTTTTCTAGGTCGATCTATTGAGAATATAGAAATATTATATCATTTTTTATCCTCATTATATATAAGATATCATGGTATTTTTGAGATCATCAACCACTATATTCAATTTCATATGGTGGAAATGTTTTGATAAGTAAAAATAATTAATTAACTCTTACAGTTCTATTAATAAAACATTTATCTCTTTTTAGTGGATATATAATATAAATCTTTATATTATATATATTTATATATATCATAACTTTCACTCTAACGATAATACATAAATATATTTGATTTATAAAATACTCCATCTAACTCTAATGGGTGTGTCGAGAAATTCTCCTTTGAAATCGTTAATTAGTTTGTTGCATAATCTATAACAACATCATTCTAAATTAGAACAAATACTAGTACTATATTTAGATCATATTTAGATAGTAGTCTATTTTCCATTATATTGTAATGAGAGAATATGTGCCCTGAATAACCTTATCTTTGTCTTCTTGATTTTTTATTCACATTCAACTCCACAAAGTAACATGTCTCAATTATTAGTTTACATGGTCAGTGGATTATAAATATGTGAAATATTATTCACAATGTGTCTTTAAAGTCCATATAAACCTTGAATACTATAGATCTATATAATCTTGGTCACCCTAGTCCAATATTAAATATCTTCTTTCATTAATGTATCAATCAATATACCCAAACACGAGATAAAATGACCCAAAAATATAATTTTAGATTCCAAAATATCAAAATTTTAAATTTCATATAAAATATATCTATATTTAGGTCCTTCAGTACAATCCTTAAGGTATATTCAGACTAAAAATTATATTTAAATATATTTTATTACCACTTATAATGTCTACCAAAAATTGATCAAGGTAACCTATAAAGACTCTATCTGATAAAATCATAAATATAGTGGGGTAATTAGTAAGAAAAATAGAATTATTAATTATTCATAAAGTCCAAATCTTATAAATAATTAATTAGTGGGTCTACCCTACATATTTAACAATAATTTATAGTATAGACAATAAAGATCAATATTGGAAAAGTATTATACTCTATTAATTTGATCAAAATATATTGTTGATATAAGGCGGGGGTTATATATTCCTGAAATGGATCTTGTTATGTTCCAAATAATTATATATTCATGATTCTGATAGAGTTTATTCATTAAATCATAAAACACAATAAGGTACATTCAATATAAAATCATTTGAATATGTGTACTACCTAGTATGATATCTATTAATATCTCAACATTATAATTCATTAGAAGGCTAGGATACTATTCTAGAATGTCATGAAAAAACTCCATCATAATAGTCATATCCTAGATGATGATTTTCTAACTATATATTTATGATAGAAACCATTTTTGAATAGGAATCAAGAATCATAAAATGGAATTGATTTCAATCAGAAGTTTATATTTATCATTTCACTATATGATTATCATAATTTGTTTAAAAATATAAAATTTGGATTCCAATCCTCAATAATTTATCATGGATTTTTGTAGATAAATTCAATCCATTAATATGATAACATAATGTTCTTCCATAGGGAGAGTAACAAGACATAAAGGAAGAAAATTCACATATAATTCAACCAGATGATAATCATACGAATGAGATTTCACTTTAGTAACATTTAATTCAAAATCCATCAGATATAAAATTGTGGGTATAATGATACCCTAAAAATTTATCCAATATAAAATGGTGGGTATATCCCAAATTAAATATGTCATTAGTATTTTTATGGTTACTAGTACATGTAAAATTCAATAAATTAATATTATCATCATCAAAATAGATTTCATATGAATTATCATTTTATCTGGGCAAAAGAGGATAAAAATTTTGTTCAGAATTAACCTCTGGAAATTAAAAATTTTTAGCTTAATTATCATACTCATTGAATTTGAAATATTAGAGTTGGTGTGGTTAATTTTTTGTATATTTTCTTGATTAACAACAATAGATAAATTATTCTCAGAACATTGAAATTTTATAGACTATTAAACATTTTGTCCGTACATTAAAAATTTACTACTCCCCTAATAAAAATTTACTGTGAGTTTCTTTCCACATATCAAGAATAATGGAAGGCTCATCTTCTTCATTCAAATTTATAGAGTTTAAATTTTATTCTAACATTCTATTCTTATAAAAATCATTTGATCGAGGTGTAAATACAATATTAAATTACATCTTGACAACTCAATGAATTATTTATTCATGATTTTTCTTGATCAATGTGGCTAACACCTATCATGTCTTAGTTTGAAGACACTAAAAAAATTTAATAACTTATTTTATAGATCGATTATAATCCTATAAGTGTACAACATAATTATAGTAAAATTTGACTCATTAGTAAAAAAATATTCTACAACCTCATTATTTAGCTGATGGAATGTCTTCATCATTTTCTTATGAAGAATTCATGTGAATGATGTTTTTTCAAAATAATATATTACTCCCATCCTACTATTTGGAGAAATTTATTCCTATTTTCTTATATTCTTGATAAGATTCTAACATTGATATACTACCCTGTAGAAAATATAGTCATAAAAAATTACTTATTCATGCTCTCAACACTTGATAAAATAATATATATTTTCAATGGTACGAATACATTTCTCAGTAACTAGTAGATCAGTAGACCCCCTGAATGAAGTTAGAAGTTTCCCCTCGATGTACACCACAAAACATTGTACCCTCATTTGATCATTTTTATGTTCAACATTAACTCAATTCCTTTGGGTTCCATCAATTAATTAAAACCACAAAACAGGGTGTGTGAGTCAATAATCATTATGGAAAACGTAATATTCATGATTTTTTTTAATTTTTATAAAGAAAGATTTATAATTTTTAAAAATGACCCATTAGGCATGACTTAGGTCATCCATGGTAATTATATATTTATATCATTCTTTTTGGGATATAAATAAAATATTAATTAAACCATTCATATCCTGCAATAGTTTCAAACCTATTGCACAATAATTGAACAATCATCATTCACTATAATTATAGAAAATGTATAGTTATCCAACTCTATTAAATGTTATTAACCCTAGATGCATCTCTTCTAAAAGAACATCAAATTTTACTATTTAGACAAGTATGTTTTTCAACGAAAACAAATATCCATTCATTAGTTTTACATGGGTATGTTTCATACACATTGGATTGTCTTAACCATTCTCACTAAAGTTAACCATCCTAGTTAGCATTTTTTAATAAACCACACATTAATAAAAACTGTAGGTACTAATACATATCTTACATATAAATTTCATGTTATTAGTAGAATATTATTTGAATAATAATTTGATCCCTACCAAAATCATGTTGGTAGAGAATCATTAGAAATATAGATATATGAACAATTAGTTCATAAGTAAAAAACATCATATCCCACTAAATTGTTCATGACTCGAACACGTCTCAAACTTAATATATTTAATACCTTTTTTCATATTGTGGTGAAAGGAAATATAAGAATGAGTCATCTATGATTATCAATAAGGGGAAATAAGGGATACATTAATGGCCATATAAACCTATCATTCGTACAAGGGTATGAGACCATGATAAAAAAAATTTAAAATATTATCATGCATATAAAGGATCATAATCTTGAGTTATGGATTAAATCATTTATGTTCATAAGATAATAATAATAAAAAGTTAAAAAACATTATCTATGAGAGAATATAATTTTCATAATACATAATTTATTTTTATACACTATACGATAAAAATCACTTCACTAAAAGAATATACAATCTTCCAAGACTATAATAGTCGATGGAATTCACCCACAATCCATATTACTTCTGAAGGATCACTCTAAAGACAACCATAGCGGGAAAAGTGCCTTTTTTTTGGTCAAATTCCAATTATAGTCTAATTTATATCATGACGTTTACAAATTTACTTAATCCATATAAATGCTATATAAGTTTTATCCCAATCATTACATTTTTAAAATTAATTAGTTTTATGCCAAAAAATCACAATAAAATTCATCACATGATAAAATATATAAAATTAATAGGTTTCATAAACATTTATTCTTGGAACATCCCTTGGAAAATAAACAGATTTCATAAACATAATGTCTTAAAATAATAAACCATATAGAATGTGAATGAGTATGGAAGGGTTGGATAATATCACTTGTAAAAATTTATGTAAAATCAAATAATGTGCTATATGATGAAAATTGTTTTCTAAATTCCAAATGGAACATTTTGAGAGGAAATTTTTATTTTCCCCATAAAATCACTTAATTAAGATATAAATATATTCACATATTTTAAATAAAAAATATATTTTAATAGAAAATTGATTTTTTAGAGACGTTTAAAATAATTTAGTTTTCATGACTTTGGTAAATTCCATTCATGAGAAATAATTATAAGAATGTATTTCTCTTAGTATTTTGTAAAAAATAAGGAAACCCACATTAAAAAAATAAAATAATGATTAATTTAAATTTTTTTGAACCTTAATAAATGGGTAATATTTATTTTATAAAATAATTGTATAATATTTAAAACATTAATGCCTCTTAGAAATTTTTTTTAGAGAATCGAATTTAATTTCGGCCTATGAGAGAAGAAAAGTTGGTTTCCCAGAATGGTAATAATTTGGTAGATTGAGTATATATATAGATTAAAGTTATATTAAAACATTTAATTTCCATATCTATTGATTGGATAATATGATTAAAATGATTAGTGAAATATATATAACAATATTTCATTGTTAGGACTTAACCATAAACATTCACGATAAATAATAATATAATAACATTAAACAATTACCATAGGTTTGACTTTGTCATTATGTGTTATAATGTTTTTATAATAATTATATATTTATTAAAAATATATATAATATCTATAATAATATATATCTCTCAATTTATTATTTACATATAACATTTTATCCCATTTTTATTAGTAATTCGTTATTAAAATTAGTTTTCAATGTCATAACTGCTTCAATTTTCATATATGTTTTAGTTCGATAGTTTTTTTCTCTGTAAACTTATCCTGGTTACAATGTCTACATAATTTTAATTAGGATATAAGAATATTTTATATTTATTATATTCATATATAGAGTAATCCATAATTGTTTTAGAGAGAAAAATGAACTACACCATTCATGGATATGTTATGTTGTACGTACACATGAACAATATTTTCATTTAACAATAGATGAAATGAAAAAAAATTGTAAATAACAATTCATCATTCCTAAAACATTAATATATTATATATTTCATATAAACTTATTATACATGTCCTTTTTACCACCTAATTAAAATAGAGATCAATAAAACCACACAACGCTTCGGGGAAGTGGTAATCCGAATGTTCACATGTGTGACATTACCATTTTCAAGAGAATATAAAGGTATGATAGTAGAAATGATATTATAAAAAAACAATAATAATTTCATAAATATCATATTTAAAAATTATAACCACCACAATACCCATATATAAAACATGGTGACGAAAAAATAATTGTATCCCTATGTAGAGATAGTATACCACACATACATTTGAGAAAAATGTTCACTTCTCATTTGATGTTAAACTAGGCTTATATTGGAGGTTTCATATTAATAATACTAATTTTTTTACATTTATGATAGAAACATTAATATTTTAAGATATACATAGTATATGTTTATTTGGTTAAATAATAATTAAAAATAATGTGACCGATTAATGAAATTACCTCTTATTCAAAAGAAAGCATATGGATCTCCTCTTAATGACCAAATGGTTGGTATTTTGGAGATATCATAACCTATAGAACATTTATTGAGAATTTTAGAATAAACTATTATATTAATTGGTATGTCTAGAAGGGTTAATGTTGTATAAATAAGAGAATGTAGGGGTGAAATTTAATATGGGTGGAGAGAAAAAACATGGAATATTTTAAAATATAAAAATGTAATTATGTATTTATATATAAATATTATTAAAATATATATTAATTAAAATTACATGTAGAAATTTATGAAACCAAATTATCTAATGATATTTATATAGGTTTTTCTGTCATTCGAAACCATATATTTTTTCATTACCCCTTCACTAATAATTCTTCACCTAAACCACAGTAAATAATATTACTATAATAAAGGTTTAAAAATGGTACAATAAATTGAAAATTAAATCATTAATAAACCATTGTTCAAATTTTAGTCCACATTCTATATAATTTTCTGAATATAATATATTTATTAATTTTATAACTCATAATAAATTATAATTTATTAAAACATATCATTAATTATGATTATCAAACACATCATTTTATTTTATTTTAAAGAAACCTCATAATATATGGAATTAAAATATTATATTTTCACACTTCTCTACTGTTTCATATTTATCAAAAAATTTCATTGAACATAATAATTCATTTAGATTATATTTATTTTAATATTTTTTATATAATTTATTTTCTTATTCAATAAATTGAATGAATTTTATTATATCGTTACACAAGAGTTTAAAGTAATTAGTCAGTCACTAAAACAAGTAAGAAATTACATTAAAAAATATATTTAATTTATGTTTCCTATAATCATTTCAAACTAATCATATCCTCTTTTTATCATTATTTAAAATTATTGTCTATATTAAAAATAAGAAGGTGACATTTTTCTTTTATTCTTTTATTACATTAGTATAATGGTTATATTTAATGAAAATGGCCCCACAAGTATATATAATCATGAAGTGGATATAAATGGCTAAAAGAACTCATAATGTTTTATAAATTAATGCGTTAGATAAATTTAAAGGCCTTATTCCATATGATTAACCATGTTTTTTCTCTTTAACCATTACAAGGGTGATAAATATATATTATGGGTGATGATCATATTGACATAAAATAAAATGAACAATTTAAAAAAATGGATCTCGCAAATTCCAAATATGGAATAAAAATTTCATGATTCAATTTATATGACTAGAAAATTCATTTTAAAATAATCTCTCAATGCATGATGAAAATAATTTCATAGAAAAAATATATTTTTAATCATTAATGTGATTTATAATTAACCAATTCATAGAAATAAATAAAATTTCATAAATATTTGACTGAATAATATATATATATATATATATAATTAAAACCATTCATAAATAGTGATAAATTTATATTATCAAATAAAACACACATTGAAAACATAAAAATAGTTTTCCCAGAAAAAACTTATCATACATACAAATGATTTTAATTTTGATTTCTAATCAATTGAGAATGTATGAATATATTCTATAAAATTTTTAACCCTGACTTTATCATATTATATTTTGTCTTATTCATACCTATCAATTGAAAGGATATTTGATAATGGTATACTTTATTTACTTTCATTTAGATATGGGATTTCATGTATCATAATCTATCAAATAAATTAAATTTATTTAAAGGGAAGCATATCATAAAATTTCATTATGTTACATGTGACATGGATAACATGAAATGTACAATAATGGTATTTCTAAATGATTTAAATCCAGTAACTTGAAATAATTTTATAATCTTATATATGTGTTCCATATAGGATAAAAAATTATTCAATGATTTTCTACATTCTAATATCATCATCCGAAATATTTTTTTGGCTTTTCTTTGATATTTCATTTTAAATATTATCAGACACATATTATTCAGCACCTAAATCTATATAATCTCCAAATCTTCTAGCAGTATGTCATCTATGTAGAGTAAAAGAATAATGTGAGTCTCATAATTCAATAACATCTAATGGAAACTTTTATTGAAGTTTCTCCTCCCTAAATAGGGTGAATCCCTGAAGGAATCAAACATATGATTTGACTACTATGATTCATATTACAATTCATAGAGACTCCACTTTTGTTTTATAAATATGGACCCGTTATAATGGTCTCCAAATCGCTTTGGTTGCATTATCTATATGTATCCCTCCAAATCACCCTAAAGCATTGAAATATTCAAATCTATTTTCACCAAATAAGAACTATCATATGAATCAATGTTTCATGCTATATAGATTGAATTTTTCAATAATACTGATGGAAAAAATACAAGAAATTGATTCCTTTTTATTATTTCGATCAATTAACCACAAACTATTCCTTTTATTACCTTCTTCCTTTATATTTATCTCTAAAATGTTAGGCTCATTTGTTCATTAGAGCTCATTTTCTTTTAAATAGTTCATTCATATATGAAAATCAGGTTGTCCTTTTGAATTAATATTTTCCTCAATTGATTATTTCAACCAAATTGGGTCATTGTGTGTCTCTTCTTCTATGATAATTCAATTTCCCCATCATCCATTATTGGTTATCTGTTTGTTTTTCAAACATGATCCAATTTATTGGTCATTATAATCCCTTAGATCTCATCAATGATTTTTAAAAAATAGATATTCACTAAATATGTACCTTATATATAAACCACAGAAACATTGTATTCATTGTATATCAATATGCATTCATCAAAAAATATTTTATACCTTCCAATGTCTATAACATAAATATTAAAATAATGATTTTTTGTCTTAATTATTTTTTAAATGAAAATCATATAAAAATATTATTTAATTTGGTGTTATATTAGATACAATTCATTATGGTGAATGAATATAATTACTTCCTACATTCATGAACTATTTAGAAAATTTACTCATTAATTTCAATGTATGATTTAATGTAATGGTAATTAAGTAATTATTTGATTATTTATATATATTTTTTCTATGAGACAATATCATTTATGGGTGCGTCCATGTTTCATAGTTAAAAATCCAAAATACTCATAACTCTCGTGTTCTTACTTCTTCTATAAGATATTTTATCCCATCCCGAAAGGAGGAATAATTCCATCCAATCAAAAGATGACTTAGAAATTCTCATGGATACACTATGGAGGTGGGATGTCATTTGATATGCATATAGTGATATTTATTAAACTCCTATAATGGATTTAAAATATGATATCATGTCTTTTTTAGTGTATAATATTAACATTTAAAATGAGAATATTAATTTCTATTTATATTTATTTTCAAATTTCATGAATCAATATCCATGTACTATAGTTCTATACCATTTTTACATCATATTATAATTATTATTAGGCACTAGATAACACCTCATTGGTATCAAAGGGAAACTATATAATTTATTTACTATAAAATGTATTGAAATGAATAAGAAACTATAAAATTGAATCATATTTAATGTTTTATGAAAATTCAGAAATACATTTATGTATACCTGGCTAGCTTATATAAAGATAACTATGGAATTACCATTATTCTTATGGTTTATATAAAATTAACCAATTCATTTCGTATATTGAGGAGTTCACGTAATGGTTATATTTTAATTTCTAATATATGATATGTCCCATAATGAATTCTATAAAATTTTGAATGAATTCTAATGTTTTTTGTTTAAATATTTTTCATTGATTTTAAAGAATCTATACGGGTTACTGAAAGATACATTGGGGCATCAATGGATATGTATTATAATAAAATTATTTCTCATCATTAATATTAGATTTAATGTTATATATCTTGTAACCTTTATGTGGTGAAGTTTACCATTGTTGAATGGAGGTCACATAATAGAAATCATATTGATATGTTTATTTGAAGTGTTCACGTAAATGTAGGAGATCAATACCATTATGTGGAATGGGTTGTGTCTTGTTCAAGCATATTAACCATTATATATAATGTCCAGAAAATGTTTGAGTGTAGGAACCCATTTCATCCCTTGAGGTATGGATATTTCCTTTTTAGTTATAACATAAAAATATGACTAAAAAGATATGAGAGGATAGATGCAGGAATGTTACACAATGTGAATAGGAGTTATATTTCATGTGTAATTCTAGGTATATGACATGTAATTAGGGTTACATGCTATATAATCATAGTAAATGGTCATGTAATGATCTGGCCCTGATTTTAATGGACACATAGTTCAATTTTTAGTACATGCCAGATACATTGTTTTGATTAAATCAGGCTATAGCATCAGTTTTTTCAAATGGAAAGAAATGATCCCCTTCGATGAGCAGCATTCCTAGGAAAATCTAAATGAAAATTTTCATACCTTATTGTAGTTCACTGCCTAATTCAACCAACTTTAGATCAAATGATATCCCCTCAATGAGTGATCAATTCCTATTGATCCTTTCTTCCTAATTTATGATCTTGACCTAGTTATTTATGGTCGAGAGTTTATTCACATTTTATAGATCTAATATATTCAAGGTAGAATCAATGTCTGATTTTAGATGATGATAGTCATTTTAGTACAATGTTTTTAGTCTCCTGCCTTTCTCTAAAAGTCAAGTTGATTATATGTTTCAGAGTGTCGTGTGCCAACATTTAGGGCATTTCTTTCGATTTATAATTGACATATGATGTTTCGAAATCTTAATTATGAAATTGGTTAAATGATTTATGGCATGTTTTAGTTATTTATCATTGAAAAACGTCCACCCCATGGGTGTGTTTTATCTCGAATGACCATTTTTGGATATTTGTCCAAGGATTCCTATGGGAATGCATTTTATTTCCACTCAATGTGTCCTTTAAAATGGAATGAGTTAACTAAATGTTTTCTCACATGTGGTAGCTAAAATTTAAGACTTTTGGTAGTTTATTTCTTATTTTATTCTTATTATATAAATTTATACCAATTGATTATTTCAAATTCCATGCATTATTATTTTGTTCCTTTCTTGTTATTATAATATGGCTACAGGAAACATTTTTACTATCCCAGAAAGCAGAGATTTATTGTGCATATAAGAGAGGATTTATTATGCCTACGAGAGAGGTTTTTCTATGCCTGTGACCGAGGTTTTGAACTGAATTTTGGGATGGAAAACCTTATGATATGTTCCAATGACAAATTAAAATATTTTATTCGGCATTATCTTATACTTTATTAGATGTTCTCCTATGAAATCTTCTATTCTTATTTATAGGATTGTTACGTTTTGAGTATATCCTAGTTTCATTCATTCACAATTTTACATTTTCTAATATATATATATAATAACTGATATATCGGCACATATCTTTGGTGGTTTCCTATTGGGATTTAGTCTCAATCACTATTTGGGTCATGCTTTCATTCCCAATAAGTTTATATGATTGCAGTTGTTGATCAGGGAAAACACCCTTCTATTGGTTCTTGATATGCTGTTTAGGAGAAGGAGAGAATAAGACTGAGATGAGGCCTTCGATTCATCTAATATTCCATTTTTGCTTTACGGACTTTGGAACATATATTCTGGATTACTAAAATGTACCTATTTTGGATGTTTTCATTGTACATAACACATTTCATCATCTTTTGTATGGAATGATGTTTAGTTTGTTCTAATATTAGTCATCTTCTATTTACATCAGTTGTATGCAATTTTCTGCTTCCTTTATTTTATTATTATTTATTCCACTATGTTAAACTCTGCCAATGTGGGCATAGTTTTCCCACAATCACATCATATGCCTTTGCTACACATCGGAAGCCTCTGGCATTTAAGGAAATGTGCCTGCAGCCATGTGGTGAACTAGATACCAGGAACCTGTTGAGTAGCATCTCAATCAAGGATGTTTCAATGTGGTATCATTGAGATTATTTTCTAGTATTTTTTTTTATTTTTTGAGATAATTGGATGTTATATGATTTCAATGGGATTTGGTGTTAAGATATTCTCAGGATTAGCTAGCCTGCCTATATGGAAAATATAAATTCCCTCAAATTGAAATGTGATTTTTGGATTTTAAGCAATTACAGTTGATTAGATTTCATCACTGGGTGATGTAAATGTATTTGTTATTTTATTATTGATATCATTGGGGTTTTTGATTTTTATATTCAGATGAATTGAGGTTATTTCCTCTCATGCATCATATATGAACTTATTATAAATCACATGTCATGCATTATTTCCATTCCATTTAAAGATAATTATTGATTTCATGATGTTATGATAGTTGTTTTTCTATATATAAATTCTATTGTGATAGGTATCGTGATAGATGTTCCTACTATTGTGATGAGTGTATTAGTATGTTTCTTGGTTTAATTGGATAGATGCCAAAAATTTTGTCCCCATGGAGTGTGGGCACACTGGGATAGGAATTTTGATGATCATGATTCAACCATGAAGGAAAATTGGGTTGTTATGTGTTATATCTGATTCCCAAATATGACTTATCAAGATAATGGGCCACCAAAACTGAGAATTTGGCACACAGTTGCGTTAAATTTCATGAAAGAAGTTTTCAGGGAATATTTTTCGGGCTTACATTCCCAAAACCCAGAAAAAATGGTGTGTGGGTTCATGAACACAAGTCGTGTGTTCTTTTTTGGGGAGGAAATGAATTTATATTATGTATATGATGTGTAATCTGAGTACATATTGTATAGTAGATGACCATGTGTTTGGCCATGTAAGAGAGAACAGAAGATGTTGGTTTTTGAGTAGAACAGAACATGTGTTTTAGGTACACCCCATGTTGTTTAACATATGCCAAACCCATACGAGTATGTACATGTAGAAGTACCTGTTTAAGAGGCCAATCATGTGTACACACTAGGATTCAGTCACAGATTTCATGTACCTAAGACGCTTGAATTCCAAGGATGGTGGAGGTACATTCCCATATGAGAGATTATGTGTACACACTATGTATTGATTTCTACATGTTGTGTACAGAACTATTGTTATTATTTGAGATTTTTCTTCTTTTGTTTAGAATTTTCACTCTTGAACTATAAATCATGGTAATGATCTTGGTCAAAGGATTGTATGTTCTTGACATGTAGAGAAATACCACCCCGAAGACCTCCAGTTATACGCCAGGAGGGTGGTGATGTGCATAAGCCAGAAATAGGTGGCCATGGGATAATAGAGAATCTCCATATTATGTCGGCTGGTCCATTAGTTTTTGTACAAGACATAGGTGATGAGGCACAGTTCCCTAAAAACATCAAATTCTTCATAAAGACCTTCCAGGGAGCACCATAGCGAGGCACCTCAAAGGATAAGAAAAAACCAGAGTTCCTCGAGTAACATCCACCAACATTTTTATGAAATAGTGGACTTATAATTGATGATTCATGGTTCAATGAAATGTCATCAATCTATGTGCATGTGGAGAAGCCTCAAAATCCAATGGTCAATATTTCTACTTATATTATGATTGGTTCCACCAAGAGATGGTCGGATGTAATCACTCGTATGAAACGTCTTCAGGATATTCCTTAGGAAGAGTTTCAAATAGTTCCCTATGATTACTTCTATTCTAATATGTTGTAGGATGAAAAATCCCTAGACTTTATGTATCTGATGAAAGATTCCATTTTAGTTTTTGATTGCTCATCCCGTTTTACGAAGCTCTAGCACTTCACACCATTTCTGAGTGGTGACGATCTATTAATGTATTGATGATTCAAGGATGGTCTCACGTATGACATATCATCGTAGGTGAATATCATTTGGATGACTAACATATCATCAATTGTAAAATATTCACTGATTATGAAGTGGAATTCGAGGTAACCGGGATGAGAGAGCTACTGAGGTTCATCACAGAGATCTGGTACTTTTTAGACCATTTGCAAGAAACATCATCTGGGGCTTACTAGTGGTGATTCTAGTAGACAACACATTTAATCAGCATTCTAGGCGAGGTTCAACCAGTGGGTTATATTTGGGAATTCCAAAAATAATTGTCCAATGGATCTAGTGTAGTGCAGATCTTGTGGCAAGAATGGCCATGTTTAGTGATTAAGTAAAGAGATTCCTTTGGTATCTATTGAGAGAGGGTATTCCTAGACTCCATGTTTACGAGATGGGCAACATATCCTTAGCTGTCAATGAACTAGAATACATCATCCCAACTAGGGAAAGGTACTGTTCATGGCCATCATAGCCAGACCCCATTTCCTTAGAGATAGTAGGGTGGATCATATTACTGTAGCTAGGTAATGTTGTAGGGCCACAGTACGTTCCATACATATGAAGTGCAGTAGACGCAACATGATCCGAATCCTAGACCTTCCACTGTTATAGGTCCAATTCTAGTAACCTCGATTTTATCTTATATACTTATTGATATATTGGTTTCACATTGTTTCATCTATGTGCATGTTTTTGGAGAGTCTCATGCTCTATGATTCTACTTCTAATGATGTTTTGAATCTAGAAATTGTTTTTGGGATTATAAAGACAGGTGTGCGACAGTGCAAGGAGTTCCTCCTTATTATTGGTGGATGTCAATTAATTTCAGAACTCTCTATCTCAAAGACGATAGGCTTTGATTCCATCGTTAGAATGGATTGGATTGTATCATTTTAGGTCATTTATTATTATTATCACTACTAGGTGATTTTCATGTCACCATAGGGTAGTTCATTTTTACAAACGAGAGAGTGGTTGGTCCCAGCAAGTTTCGTTGGACCTATGAATTTTGTGGTTATTAGGATGAAAATAAGATATTTCATGATTATATCTGGATTATTAGGGAAAATGTTATATTTATTTCCCTCCAGTGGTTGATCTTTTTAGGGATGTCTTCTTGAACTAATTTTTAGGTTTAAATATAGTGAGAGTGGTGGAGTAATCTATCAAGATGAATCTTGGAGATTCACCGGTATCCAGTTCTCCTTATAGGATAGAAATGACCGATTTACAAGAGCTCACGCGACAGTTAGAGGATAAAGAGGGAATGTTTTTTATCTAACCCAATACTAATCCATGGGGTTCACTAGACCTTTTTAAAAAAAGGATCATGGTTCACATAGGCTATGCATGGGTTGTTGGAATATAAACCAATTGACAGTTATGATTCAATATCACTTTCCATTGTAAGATGATCTCTTAGATTAGCCCTATGGATGTCATGTTCTCTCAAATATTGATTTGAGATCTGTTTATCATCAGGTGTGTATTAGATCATCATTCAAACGTCACGTATCAATCTAAAGAAAAGAAGTTCTGTATAAGTGTATGGTTATAACATTTGGTACCACGAACATTCCAACAGTCTTCATTACACTAATGAACCAGTTGTTACACCAATATCATGATTCTTTTGTTGTGGTTTACATGGATGATATAATGGTGTATTCTCATAATTGAAATGACCATGACACACATGTTGATAACTCTTTGAGTACACAGAGGGAGCATCAGTTATATGCAATGCTCAACAAGTGACACTTTAGGATGGACAACATTATTTCCTAGGACACATCATCTCAAAGATAAGAGTATTAGTGGACCCAGAGAAAGTTAGAGCAGTAGTTACCTAGGACCATCCCACTAATTTCATTGATGTTCAGAGTTTTCTATTGTTGGATAGTCACTACAGGGGTTGCTTAAAATACTTCCAATACTTACTAGTTCCAATTATCTTCTTGAAAAAGAATGGGGTGATGTATGTATTGTTAGATTCTTTCGAGATTTCCTTTCAGGAGATGAAAGGTATATTAATTCTAGAACTAATAGTTGGTTATCCAGAACTCGGTGAGAGTAACATTGTGTACTATAATGCATCATGTATTGGTCTACGAGTAGTGATTCTTAATGGGAATTGATTCATTGAATATAGGTCATCACAATTGAAGCCTAATGAGAATAATTACAAGAAATTATCCCAGGTTAGCTGCATTTGTTCATTCCTTACAATGTTGGTGACATTACTTATTTACAGAGCATTTTGTAGTGCACATTGACCACAAATGTCTCATGTACATATTTTCATAGTGTGATCTAAATTTGAGGCAACAAAGGTTGGTGGAATAACTTTAGTACTTTGACTTAGAGCATTCCAACATGCTATAGAAAGGAATTACAGTGGATGATACACATATAAAGAGGACTCAGACACATGAAGTGCATCAGGCCAATAGTGAGTGGTAGCTTATGGATTTGTTCTCTAAAATGAATATAGAGGTTCATGACAGGAAGGTATAGAATGTTCCAACATGCTTATTTTTTACCTCTATATTATTGGATTGAGTGGAGATGTGGAATCTATCCGATTCCAAACACCTATTTCTACGAGTGAGTATGTCTTGTGAGGACCCATCTCTTTATTATACCATTGATGAGGATGGTGTCCAACAGTTAAATTGTAACTTATGGGTTTTATAAAACATGCATGATGACCATATTCCAGATTTTCATGCTTCAGTTTCAGTTGTGTGAATAGGTTTCACCATGATTTTTATGCATTTCCCTCACCAGTAATGGAAGTCAGTAATGAAGGTAGATAGAGTTGGAATTGTCATGAGATGTCCCACCTATCAGTAGGTGAAGGCATATCATCAGTGACCTGCTAGACATTTACAATAGTTATCTATTCTTGAGTGGAAATGGAATGACATTGCGATGGATTTTGAGACTGGTTTACCGAGGTCACCCTGAGGTAATGATGCATTTGTTGTTGTTGTTGATGGGATTATGATGGTTTTACATTTATTTCCAATCAAGGAAACCATGGGTTTTTATGTCATTGATATGTTGTACATTAGTGTGACAATACGACTATATAGGGTCCAACATTCTATTTTTTTATATATGGAAATCTGGATTACCAATCATTTTTAGCAATGGATACAGAGGGATTTGGGTACATAGGTGATTCTGAGCACATATTACCACCCCCAGACAGATGGTTTTTAAGAGAACCTAAATCAAGTTCTGGAGGACATTCTTGAGGCATGAATCTAGTATTTCAGGGGTTCTTGGGTGACACACATACCCCTTGTTGTGTTCTAATACAACAATTTCATTAGGGATACAATTTTGATGGAGGAATATTAGAATTTGTAGTGTTGGACCAGCCGATCAGTCATGTGTTGGCTGGAGGCATGAGAGGCAGCTATTCTGAGGCTTCATCTTTTCTAGGAGACCACTAATAATGTTCATTTGATTTAGAGGAGGATGGATAAAAAAAATTCTCATCAAAAACCATATTCCAATATCTATAGACGACCATTGGATTTCGAGGTCGGGGATCATGTTATTCTACGTTTCGCATTGAGGTCGGTACAAAAGATGGCCATGAGAAAAGGTATGATTTCCTAGATATATAAACGGTCATTAGATATTCTTGATAGAGTCGATATGGTTACCTATGGACTATATTTACCTCAATGGTATATTAATATGTGTCACACCATCTACATTTTGAAGCTGCAATGTTACTTGTTTGACACATCTCATGATTTTTAGCCTAAGGAAGTGGAGTTGTTGGACGATGTATCCTTTGAGAATCATCCCATTCATAATGAAGATCATTGAATGAAGTTTATTTTTGTATCATAAGTTCCTCTTGTATGGTTTTTATGGTAACACATCCAAGTGCAGGATGAGGCCTAGGATAGGGAGGTCGACATTCAATCATAGTGGATGGATTAATTCTCTGAGGATTCTTCCCCAACTATGGAGTGGAAATTCATGAATGAATTTATTTACGGAGGTATGTTTTTAAGAACCTAATTCTTCCCTTGAGGCACCGATCTTTTCTTTTAGTTTTTACTTAACAAAATGGAAGTATATGAGATCAAAGGTTGGCTGCATTCCTGTTACATGATGTGACTTGTTATTACACACTGTTTATTTCTAGGTAAATGTTGTCTAATTAGAGATAAACTCCGTATAATCTAAGTATATATAAAATTAATTACCTGACCAAGATTTGTACTGACACATCATTTACGTTATAGTACACATCGTTTTCTTTTGTTTTTTTATTAAATAGGGTTGTAATGTCATTTTTTTTCTAAACGGATAGAAACAAGCCCCTTTAATGAGTAGTGTACACAAGAAAATCGACACTAAAAGTTGCATCATGTTTCAGCATCTGACACCCGATTCAAACAGCATCAAATCCATTAAAATCCCCTCGGTGATTGTCAAATTCCTTTTGATCCATTATTCTTCATTTATTCTCTATACGATTTATTGTTTTTTCTAATTTTATAGATCATCTCTATTCTAAGTTTAATAAAGCCCGATTCTAGATGAGGAGAGTTGTATGTTTATTAGGTAGGTGGTCTCATACCATTCAATTAATGTTATGTCGATTATATGTGAAGGATATCTGCATGCCTACTTTTAGGGAGTCACATTCATTTATAATTGATATATATTGATGCCTGGTATTGATTATAAAATTGATTAAATTATTTAAGGCATGTTTTAGTTTGTCATCCTTGAATATATTCCACCCTATGGGTTTGTTTTCCCTTTAATGGATAGTTATGGCCATTTGACCTAGGATTCGTATAGGCATGCCTTAATGGGTTGTTTTTAATTGAATGGGTTAAATAAATGTTTTCTCATCTGAGGTAGTTAATAACTAAACCTTCTTTTAGTTTGATTCACTTGTTAGGTATGTTATATAAATTCATCCAATGTGTGTTTTTGAAATTTCATGCCCTATGATGTTGGTTCTTTCTAGAATATTAGGATATTCTTGCGAGTGATGTTTTGACAATACAAGGAGGGATGTATTTGTTATGCATGTGGGAGATAATTTTTTATTCTTGTGGGTGTGATTTTGAATGGAATTTTACGATAGAAATTCTAAGGATATGTTTTTGAAGAAAAAGATAAAGCTTAATTTTAGTATTCTATTTTACATGAATATATGTAATCCTAAGATTTATGTTTTTCTTGTTTATAGGACTATTTAGCTTGGAGTACTTCTTAGTTTCCTTAATTTATTTGTTTACACAACCATATAAATAAATATATATATATATACATATATTGATAAGTAAGCACCTAACATGGGAAGTTTACCTACTGGTATTTAGTCTCACACCCAATTTGAGTCATGATTATGGGCCCAAATAGATTATATTATTACTAGTGTTGATAAGGTAAAGCACCCTTATGTTGGTTGATGTTATGTTGTTTAGGCTAAAGAGAGCCTGGGATCGAGCCGAGGCTTGTAATTCGTCTTATCTTCCTTTGATTCTTTTTTTATTTCGAAACATATATTGTTGATTAATACATTGTACCTATTTTCCCTATTTTCATTGAACACAGCATGTTGCATCATATTTTGTATGGAATGAGGTTTTCTTAATTATAATATCATTTGTTCATTTTTTACTTTAGTTTTATGTTGTTTACTACTTCCTATATTGTATTATTATTTATTTCACTATGTTACACTCTACTAAAGAGGGAATTGATTCCATAGTATCACTCCCTAGGACCTCTTTGCAAGTCGGAATCCTCTTGTGTTTGTGAAAATGTGTTTAATGTCATGCGGCCAATCTGGTAACACTAACAAGTTGAGTGGCCTTCGGATCTGGGATGTCACATCGAGGAAGTATACCCTTACACAGAATATAGATTCAATGTTATGGAAAAAGGTAATGAATTTCATAATTATTTTTAATTCCAAAAATAGTTTTAATAGTTTAAAAGGTGTTTATAATTTATATGAAATGGTATTTCGGTAATGTTATATTTATAAGGAATTGATAAATTATATAAATAATAATAAATGGGTATTAATTGTTTATATAATTGATTGTGAAACATTATCATTTTCTAATTTTTTTTTAAAATAAATAACTTTTAATTAAATTATATTGGATAATATATGGTCTTTAAAAAAATAAGTGTTTAATTAGAAAAAATTACGTGTCATTGAAAAAGGGTTATGAATAATGAAATGATAACAAACATCACCTTGAAACTCAACTCTCTTCTCATCTTGAAGGATAACATTCATAAGAAAGTTTTAAAGAAAAATTTCTTGTGGATGGGGATCAAAACACTAAATTCTGAAATTCTCATTAACATATCAGAAAAGTGAATGGATAACTTTCTCTTCTTAATGATAAAGACACCCTCCTGGACTCTGAAATTGATATTTTCTGATTATGTTGTTTCATATTTCCATAATATTTTTAATGCTCCAGATATCCATAAATATCTTCTCCCTGGGATCATCCCATCCCTTGTGACTAAAGAGGATAATCTCCACCTTTTGGGTATTCCAATGGATAATGAAATTAAGGATATTGTCTTCTCCCTTAATCCGGATAGTGCTCCAGGTCCTGAGGGCTTTAAAAATTGTTCCTATCAGCAACACTCAGAAGTTATCCATGTTGATGAATGTATGTTTGTTAAACACATCTTTTCTACTGGTAATCTCCCTCATGGTCTTAATGCTCAATTTCTCACCCTTATTCATAATGTTCCTAATACATTGGAAATTAACCTCTTTAGACCTATTTCTCTCATAAATTCTCTTTATAAAATCATCACCAAACTATTAGCTTCTATACATTCAACCTTATGCCACAAAATAATCTCTTGGAACCAATTTGGCTTCATCAGTGGTTTTTCCATTTAGGATTGGATTTGTCTTGCCTCGGAATGCACCAATAACCTTAACAATGTCTCAAGAGGTGGTAATGTTTCCATTAAACTAGATTTCAAATAAGATTATGATACCATGGACTAGAATATTATTTTCAATGTTCTTCATATCGTTGGTTTCAATGAATTTTTATAAGACGGATTCACACTCTCTTCAACTATGAATCCCTTTACCTCCTTGTTAATGGCTCACACAAAGGTTATTTGAAATGTTCAATAGGGGTGCACTAGGGAGACCCATTTTCTACTATTGACTTTCCATTGCAAGAAACTATCTTAGCAGACTCCCATATCAACTAGTTTCTCAAAATTAATTAAAATCCATACAATCATCCCATGGTTTAAAATTTTATACCCATCTTTTATATGTTGATGATATTATTCGGTTTCTTAATGGGAGAAAAAAAATATCATTCATCATAAATCAACCTTATCTCGCTATGAGGATCTCTCCAGAGAATCCATTAGTTAGATTAAATCTTACTTATACTTTTTGAAATCCATTCCCTCCAACAGTAAAGATAACATCATTGAGAACCTAGGTATCAAAGAAGGTACCCTTCCTTTCACCTACATAGGAGTCCCCTTATTCTGGGGTCGTCCCAAATCCATATTTTTTACTTCTGTTGTTGACCATGTGTTAAGCCAGTTATCCTCCTGGAATTGAAAACCCCTCTCTATGGATGGGATAATATACCTTGTTAAATATAATATCATCTCTAAAATGGTTTACCCCTTCATTATTTATAAATGGCATGTCATTCTTGTAATAATAATTAATGTTTTTATCAAAAACATTTGTTAGACAGGTAGCACCCTTGAAAGAAAGCTAATAACCATCCCTTGGTCTCCATGTTTCAATCATATAGAAAATGTTGGGCTGGGCATTATGAACCTTAAACTTTTTAATGACGCTCTCGAAGCCATGTTTACTTGGAACTTGATTAATCAGAAATGAAGATGCCATTGAATTTCTCTGTAAAAAATTCATGGGGAAATTAAAAAACATAAATTTTGGATATCTCAATTCCTCAATCTTGCCTTCCATCAAAAATTTCTTCTCCAACATCATGTCCAATTCTAGATGGTTAGTCAATGTGACTCTACACTTATTTTTTGGACTGGTAATATGACTGGTGGACCTATAATTTATATCCTTCCATATCAACACCCACCTGATAACATTAACCTCACTATTAAAGAGGTGACACACTCTCAAAATATTATCCTACCTAATTCCATTATAAATATTATTGATAATCATTCCTTCTCTTTCTCGGATGACTACCTTATTTGGGGACCTATCCACAATAGAGTCTTGAATTCGAAACGCTTTTACAATCACAATTTTTCTAACTGAGACCCTATATTTAATTGCGTGAAATAATTTGAAAAACCATGGATCAATCCTTTTCTACTAAACATCATTTGTCTTATTAATAATAATCCTATTCCTATAGAGGTTACCCTTCAATATTTTGGTATTCAACTTTTCTCACAATGTCACATGTGAGGAAAACACTGGGAGGTTACTAATCACCTTTTTTTTATCCTGTGACACCGCCTCTACACTCTGGAATTATATTACTGACCAGTTTGACTGAATATGGATATATTCAGATTCTATCCTCGACCAACTAAAATGTTGTGGGGAGTGCGACAAATCGAAGAAAATCAAAAATCTCTTCCTCTCTACGATCTCTGAACTCCTCCACATTATCTGGTATGATAGGAATAATATTATTCACAAAAAATTCACATTCAATCTTCATTCAGGTAGAATGGGAATTATCGTAGCCATTAAGGACATAACTTTGATCTAAAATGAACATTGTGACAACTCTGTTGGTGACCTCATGATCCTACAGAGACTCCACGTTATTGGACTCTACCCAATACCCCAGCATACTCCTGAAGTCTTTTGGAAATCTCCCATCCTTGGATGGATCAAAATCAATATTGATGTCATCTCCAAAGGAAATCCTGGTCCATCATGATATGGAGCTATTTTCAGAGACTTCCTGGTACATTTCCATCGATGCTTCTATGGAAGATATGGTAATGCCTCCTCTCTTGAAGAAAAAATGATGGTCGTTATCCAAGCCATTGACTATGTTTAAACTAAAGGCTGGAACAACATATGGATTGAGATTGACTCTACCACCATTGTCCAAAACATTAGGACTAAGACGATCCATCTTTCCTAGAATCTTACCTCCTGATGAATGAACTATCTCAATTTTCTTGAAGATATTAGACACATTTCCACTAATACTTATTGTGAAGAAAACAAGGCAACAGATGGTCTTTCCAACAAAGAAATAAACCAACACACAACATGGAATAATGACATGCCAGTTGACCTTCTTCCTCTATATGTTAGATATTGTAACAAAATCCCTCATTTCAAACTTTTGTAACTCCTTCATTATTTTTATTAAATTGTGTCTTGGACTTTGACAAAGGAATTACCTTAAAAAATCAATAAATCAGTCATAGTTAATTATTTTCAATTGATAAAAACAAACGACATCCTTATTTAGATATTCTTTAAGCCACAAAAGGTTAACATTTAGGATTTATATGACCCGGGATTAATTAATCCATTTTTATAATAAATTTATATTAAATAAATTTTTTTACATTATATAAATGGGATTCTAAATATTTTATAAATCATATAAAATTATATATTTAAAAAGGAAGATCCATATATTTATAAAAACGAAGGAGTTCTTATCGTTATGGATCTGAATGTTTTTTATTTTAAATTATTGAAGGTTTATAATGTTATTTCTAAAATTAAATATGTTTTTGTGTTAGATATTATATATTATTTGTTCATAAATGTTTATGTCAAGATTATATATTTAAATTATTAATTTATTTAATGTTGATTACTTGGTTAAATTATTTTCAGGAAATTATTTATGAAATGTGAATTTTGTATATGATTTAGTATATAATGTTATTCATCTTTTATGATATAGCCTTGTATTTTTATTCATTGAATAAATCTATAATTAATTTGGTTTTCCATACACCTTGAAATTGTTTTTTAATTGAAGTTATTAGATATAATTTAGTGGTAGTATATATTTTGATCATATTATGTGTTAGAGATAAAATATATTAAATTCGTTATTATGTATAGAATACTTAGGTAGAGGGACTTGTTGTCAGACTACCTATATACCTGGATGACAATGCGTTTTATGAGGAATTTAATGATGTTGGATATATATTTATATTGGAAAAATAATGAATAAAGTTTTAATTTTATATAATCCTAAACATGTAAATGATTTGTTTATGTAACTTATGCATATGATGCATTCAGATATGTATAAACATAATTCGTTTCTAATTTTAAATAATTATAATATACTAGTGGTTTAAATATAGATTTAAATATCTATATGACATGAAAATATTTATTTGGTTGAGGTATAATATTAAAAAGTAAAACCACTAGAAATATGCATATATAAATGGATGTAACATGAGATAATATTGTGAAGTTAAAATCCCCTTAATATTCTATTTGGGATATTTCTTCAAAAAGGCACATACTAGGTCATCTATCTTTTTTCAAATATTGGAGTGCTTGTAATGACCCTTGATTAGCATTATTAAGACAATAATGTAATAAGTGTATTTTTATTACCTTGATATTATTTCCATTCTCCATTTTGTAACCTGTGATATTTTATTTTTCTGCTTCTTCACAATGCCTTATTTTAGTGACACTTAGTTTGGATACCGTAAGATTTCGGATACCATTGGAATAGAGTTGAGAATATACATATGATGGATTAGACAATGAGTTATCTTGTAAACAATCCAAGAGTATTATATGATACAATTGAATTTTTTTGACTACTAGATATAGATAAGACAAATTTATGTGATAAATGGTATAAGTCCAACTAAAATATATGATCATTAAAAAATAATGGATTTGATGTTTTTTTTAAAAAGTATAATCATTTTAGTGGGTCCCCATTGAATAAAATTTCTTATTAAATATTTAACAATACTGGATAGTCATATTATTTAACATTATATTGTAGATAATATGATCATCATCATTATGCTGAAAATTTTCATAAAATCCTGATAAGTATAAGTTTCTTGTTTGTATATCTTATGATTTGTTAAATATAAAAAGTATGTTGAAAAATATTTTTTATTTAATAAAATTTATTATGGTAAATTATATGTGTCAGAGAAGTTCCGCCCTTTGTAACCAAGTATAAATATTAGTCAATAAGTGAATTGAGATTCTTAAGTAAGAAAAAAGTGACTCATTCATGGATTCAAATGGGTTAAATGAATAATTATAGATGGAATTTTTGTATCCATTCATTTTCTGAATATTAATGTTTACATTTGGGATTTTAGGAATTTTATTGTCATCTACTCCATATGACTGGGTTTATCAAATGATATTAAATGTGATTGAATATTTTAAATGGATTAGTAAGACTATTTATTTCAATCAATATATAGTAATTTTGTAATTAAATCTATTATTATAATAGTTATATGTTTTTAAAGTGTTTAAAGTATACATAATTACCAAAATATAAAACAAATTATGGTTATATATTGAAGGGTGCTTTTATGTAATAGATAATAGGTGTTTCTATAGTAGAAACATTAACTCATCAATAATTCATATGTATTTCATAAGATATTTATTTTTAAAACATATATATCTTAATAATATCTTGTAAATAATTTGTGTATCAACCAAATGATATGGGTGTCTTTAATATAGTTTTTTACTTATTTTTTAATTCTTAAATAGGTATTATGAGATGTCTAAAAACTGATTGATCTGGTTAAATAATATCTCCTATTTTCATTTATGCAAATTATTCAATAATATGATATAATTAAAATAAAATTATCCAAAACCCTCAACATCTTGGGAATATATATGTAATATGAATATGATAAATATGTTCCTAATTTTGGAATATAAATCATGATTGTGTAGAACATAAAACTCGAATAAGAAAATTTAGTTGAAAAATTCAACAATGTTGGTCAAAGATTCCAGTCAATTTTATTGAAACCAATAGATATCACGAAAGAAAAGTTGTAATTAAATATAATTATATATTTTAAGATACAGATGATGTTGTTTTGGAAACTCCATGGGATTTCTATATATGGTATTGATGTTTTAAAAATTAATTATTTGATTTGAATGAGTTTTTAAGCCTAATGTATATTTTACAAACTGTTGTAGATATACATGAGTTAAAAAAACTAGAATTTATTAATATTTTCATCTATAATCATGAGAAGATGTAAATAGATATAATTTAATTGTTTTTAATGTCAAATAATTTATCAATATTATAGGATTTTTTTTAAATTATGCTATATTAGTCTTATTTATCTTATGTGATAAGATAAAATTTTCAATTACCAGTATTCATTTATAAAAAAGTATTAAATTTTTTCATGCACACATATGAATAATGATTCATCAATTTATATAATATTTTTGGATAATAAGATGTTTATAGAAATGTTTTATCCATGATAAAATGACTCCCCAAATATTGTTTTGAAATTTTTTTCAATGCGTTCCTTACACCTATAGGTGGATTATTTTATTAACATCTTATATTGTAACAAAAATGTTCTAAATAATAAAAATAATACTATATGAAATCAATATTTTATTTTTTAATATTAATATTGAAATTAAATAACTATTATTTACTTACACAAACTGATTTTTTTATTTCATAGAATGATATTCTGAAATGAATAAAACATTCACTAAATTAGTGAGTGTCTGTTTTCACATTGAGAAGTCAGAAATTAAAAAAAATTACAATAAAATTAACTTAATATAATTCACACCTAAAATAAAAAAATTATTATGAAATGTGACACTAATGAAAAATGTAACATTCTTAATTTAGGTATAATTTCGAAATTAAATCTCAAAATTTAATAAATCACTTCACTAGTATAAGATAAATGTGATTTTTAATCAATATCCAAAAAAGGGTTTTGGATATGTGAGGATAAATAAAAATATAAATAGTCAAATTTTTTATTTTACAAAAATATATGACATTATTTCTTAAAATACTTTTCTAGCATATATAAATGATGAATAACAAATGATATCCTATAATTTGATTCAGTATATAACGATAAATGTAATAGATACATTTAGTTGTATTATTCATGAAATTTTATCTTTAACCTAAATGATTGTAGGACTGTGGTTGAATAATAATGTTAGTAGTTACATTATTTCAAGGAATAAGTTTAATTAAATTTGTTTCTATGGAAGATGATTATGATTATTGAATAAGATCTAGGTATAAAACCGATTTGAAATCATATAATTTGATGTTTTGACGATAAAAATTATGAATATTTTTATGTAGTCAAACAGTTAGAAATATGATTCCAAAGTCTAATTATTATTCAAGGTGGATTTATGTTAAGAAGTTTTTGAATAATGGGTTTACAAGTAGGGTTTTATATTATGGTAATATAGAGATGTGATTGGAATTAAATAGAATGTAATGATATAAAATCAAAAAATATGAGGAATGGACATGGTTGATCTACTATTTCATCATATAATATATGATAATGAAGAGATTATGTTAGTTTCAATAAATATAATTAACGAGTTTATGATTATTACAATATAACATTTTACATGAAATTTCATCTTTATCATTCATTCACATTGGTTTCATATATATAAATATATATATTAATATATTGAAAAGTACTGATAACATACAATAAAATGCATGACTTTGAGTTTATACCTATTTTATTTTTATCATGGTGTAATATAAGATATGAGAAAATAGTAATGTTCTCATGTATAGGATTCATGAATTGATATACATAGCATTTGTACGAGGAAAAAATATAGAATGAAATTATTTTTGTGCACCTTTTGTCCTATGAGGTATTCAACATTGAGGGTCATTTAGATGTTCTGGGTATACTAGGGGTCCATAAATCATAAATGAGTCACCATTACATAAGGTTAGGGAGATACTGATCATGAAAACCATCCAAAATTGATATCCTTTTTTATTTAAGTATGTATGTTGAATTACTTAATACATGGTTGGTTGAGTGTGTTTCTGATCAGGTCATCGGTAGGATCCTAACCAAGATGGGATTTTTCTTCTCGTGTGACAACTATAAGATGTAGGCTCATAATTGTGATAGAATTTGGGAGTGTGTGGAAACAAATATATACTATATATTCATCTAGATAAAGGAAACATTGTATTATTTTCAATAAGAATGAATTACATGTGATGTATTTATATGTCAAATAATCAATAACAAATTAGTTTTTTTATATGGGATTAAAATATTTGGTATATAATATTTAAAGTATTCTTTAGACAAAGGGAAAATATGGGATATGATGATTCCATCTAAGTTATAATATTATATAAATTAATAAAGAATTATTTCATTGATAAATATCACACTAGAACCCTTTATTGAATGAGTAGTTTTGATGCTTTCAAGAGGAATCACGTTAAATAAAATCATGAAATTGGATACTTTTATTTCTCATCAACACTATAATGATCCATGGGCTCACACATTTTGGCTCACTGAATGAGGATTGATAATAACACGCATATCTAGTAAATTTTTTTTTATAATTTACTCATATGTGTTTTGTATGATTACTCAGAAGATATTGCATATGATGTGACACAAGGTGAAGTTGATGATGTCTTTAATAATATATTTAGTGAGATATGAAAACGGTTTTTTGGATATGGATTCATAAGTAATTGTATATGATAAAACATAAGGTGAAATGGGAAAACGCTTTTATACTTCAGTGAATATAGGGAATTGATGGAGATATTCCTTATATATATAACATGTATATGATTCCTTGAGATGTTGAGTGAATGTTAAATCAGTATCCATTGAGTAAATAATATTTCATGATTACTAATGTCTTTAATTTAATGAGAAAATTAATATTTATTGTGACATTATTTAATAGATTAAAACCCATTTAAATATACCAATTATTAAGGTACCATGTTAGATATAATTCTAGGGGAATGAATGAATAAAACGAATCCATGCATTCTTAAATAAATAATATCCTTTATTCATGCAAGTTAAAGAATGGTTTTTATGAATTTATTTTTATTCTTGGACTTAAAATTTTATTGATTTTTTTTGTAATAGAAATATTTGTTTGTGCATCCACATTTATTGTCTTAGACACCTCCACTCTCATAACACTATTTTTATTCTTTATTTTAATATGAGGTTATAACACATCATGAATGAAATAATAATAATATCAGAACATTAGATGATTCATCATAGTATGTTGACACACTATGGGGGTGTGATATCATTTTATAGATACACAATGATATATTTCAAACCCAGATAATATTTATTGAATATTATAACATAGAATCATATTTCTATATTATTCATGTTCACAATTGTATTCATCATTTCTATTTATATGTGGTTTCATATTTTTTTCATGTAGATCATTTGGATAGGGTTTTCTTCCACATAAAATAATATTTTTTTTTGAGTATAAAAACAATTTTAGTTTCATTTTTCACCAAAACCATAGTTTTCTTTCCTAAACATCTTGTTTTCCTAATATTTACATCTATTCTACTACAGTTTTTCAATATACTACATAGTTCAAAACGATTCTTGCACATCTATGAAGGATAATGTTCTTATTAATTTGAGATGAATTAAATTAAAACATGTATTTTTTAAAATATGATTAGTTCATTAAAATTGACATTAACTTTAGTGGTTGACTTTTTGCCCTAAAATTTTAATCATCTAAATTCTTATATTTTAATAAAATCAATTAAGTGAGTAAAATTTCATAACTTTTTATGACATTTCATTGATCACCACTCTATAATAGTTAGTTAAATTATTCGTTTCAATATCTAATAAGGTAAAACGAGTCATAATATTCATATATATTTTTTTCTTCAATTATTTAAATTTTTTTACATAATGAATTATAATATTTACATATTTTAATCCCATATTAACACACCGAACCTCCGTTCGTCTATTAGACTTTATCCCAATACAGATGTATGAATTCAATTGAAAAAATAAACTGTCATATAAATTTATTCATCCAATATTTTTTGGGTGTAATTTAGTGAAAATTCGTTCATTTATCCTTCTCTATAAAATTGGGATTCACCCCTATATTTTTTTCATTTAAGAGTTCTATGTAATGTTCTCCTAAGATTTACCACCTATATTTTAAATAATTTAAATAAATTTCTAACAATATTTTAACTATTGTTATAATATAACCATGAATTCAATTTCCAATATCATTCATACACCACCATGGATTTACACTATAAAAAGTAATCAAAATAATTAGAAATATCATTAATAAAAAATACAATTCCTTACTTAAGGAATTCTAAATCAATTTGATAGTGTAACATGATACTCCATGAAAATGATGTGAAATAGGTTCCCAAAATTTTGTGTCAACATGATCTATATTCCAGGCACTAGGATACAGTCTAATAAAATTGATAGAAACCCTATTTTTGATTCAGTGCACCAAACTATCACATATTATGAGAGTGCTATAATCAAGCATTTGAATTTAATTATATACTAGAACCTTTGTTTTCTCCATAATTTAGTAATTATTTCTATACAACTAGAGCATAATATTATCAATGTATTTAGTTCTCCCCACATCACTCCCATCTGAATATCTGGAGAGATAAAGGGTTATGTAATTTACACATTGTTCAAAAACCATGGATACCCCTATGGACGTATATAATCCATTTAAAAAATAGGATTGATTCCCTCATCATATAACATCAAAAAATTAAATGATAATCTTTAAAAGACCAAATATGTGTCTCAATCCATTAAATTAATGAATAAAACCATTTTATATTTGAAAATTTTCATCTCTAATTCAATCTACATCTAATGAATCTATATAAGTAAAAAAATATTTCATAGGGATCATAGATTAATAGGTTTTCACACATATATGGGAATCAATTTGACTATAAGGATAAAATAGGAACAATGACACATAAACTAAGAAGGTTATGATTAATGATTAATAGATCATGAAAATGTTAAGTTGCATTATGTGATTTTGATCATTCGGTAATCATTCATCTAGTTCCTTCCATATAGCTTCTATAAATATCATGAATATTTCCATTATTATATAAATTCTATTGTTAACGTCCTAGACCATTTACCATTACAGTAATATTATCTCAAAGTTCTTCTTCTAGATGCTAATGATTCATCTAAGGAGGTGAAAATCCTCTTCCATCAGTATTCTTCACACTATTAGAAGGCACATGGACCTCTAAACTGGTGATAATTTAATTTAGGGTCAAAATATGAACTACCAAAATCACATGATAAGACTTTCTATGGGAATTTATTATGGCAATAATCATGAAATCACATGATTTTAATAAAGTGAAAATTAGTAATATATCCTACACATCATCTTAAAAAGTATCATCCACAAATAAATCATAGATATAATCATTTTATAATCAATAATATGGTCCTAATTTGATTATAATTATCATAGGGTCATGTTAACAAAAAATATCATTAAAAACAATTTTTAGGGCATTTGGTTGTCTGTATATCTACACAAGGTCAACCACATGTGAATTTGTGTTCATCTTCTCCCAAAAATATTATAGGAAACAATTTTTTCAAAAATAATCCTTAGAAATTCATAGTTGTTTTTATCGAAAATATCTCATTATATTTTATCCATATTTTTATTTCCATTACATAATTTAATTTAATGATCCTTCTATATGAGATAGTATTCTATATACTTCATAAAAAATCCAAATTTTTCCCCATTTTATTGAAATGGATGATTCTTTCGATCATCTATAACCATATGTCCAAATGAATTTATGAACAAATAAAATAAATATGACTCTAAGGAAATTTAGAATCTTGCGTAACATTTTATGTTTTATAAATGGTGTGTCCTTCCATATCACTTATAGGGGAAGAGGCAGTTAATGCTAAAAACGTACTACAAACACCATATGTTTGAATCATTTATTTAGTAAAAATTCATATCCATCAATAGTGATTTTCTATAGATATTGAAAAATGGATTCTTCAATTTTTTCATGATGTATTAAAACTAAGAATCTATTTCCACCCTAATATCCACTTTAGAGATGAAAAAATAACACACTTGAACATAACAAATAATATATAGACAATAGGGAAAAAATGATCAAAGATGTTTTATATAGTTCATACATCCATCATATTTATATGAGACATCACTACAAACTATTTATATTACTCCATGATATACATTTCAAATCACCATATCTTAATAATCCAATGATAGTAATTTTTTTGTATAATCATTCATAGTTAGGCACACCTCTTTTTAGTGAGATATATTTTTGGTTCAACAATTTGTGTCACTAATTAAATTTTTTCTATCCTTAATCAGTTGACTTCACTGTTCAACTAATATTTAAATTGAGATAACCATCCTAGTTGGATATTTTTTCATGTAACCCAATTACAATATTGAATACCACCCATCTGTATTTATCAAACATGTATTAAACTAGTCCATATGAATATGGTTTCTTCTTCCACTATCCCGAAAAGACTTTAGTGAATGACCACACTTCTGAATACCAATGAGTGAATTGTTGGTGAAATAATAATCCTTCATGATCCCCATAAGTATAACAATATAGTGAAAGAAACTGTCATTTTACTTTGTCATGAAAAAACTAAATGTGGTATTAACAAATTAACACCACCCTGTAGTAGTCATTCATTCTCATCCATGGAAAAAATTTGATCATGTATGATATATATTTCTTTTAAGATACCATATGATAATATGAAGAAAGGATAAAATCTAGATATATAACATCGTAGCATATATTTGAATAAATATATCTAGTATACACTAAAAAATAGTAGTAGGGGGTGCATAGAATGTAGTATGTAGGTTATTGATTACAATCAGATATCAATGTCCATAACAGATCACCTTTGATTACCAAGTTGGTCTATAGTCATTTATACATATCAATCATTACTAGAAAATTAATAACCTCCAATTGAATTATTTGAGACATAATTTTCAATGTAATCACCATTCATATTGAATAAGCAGGTTAATAAAACATTAAGACATCAAATTTCATGGCTGATAATGTTTGGAGACTAACTTACCCATCAACTATTTTATTAATGTGATTAAAAAATATATTTTTGATAAATGAATATGAAAAGGATGTATTTATAGGAATGGTTCATATCCATTTTAATCATGTTTAGTTAACACATCTGAATGTAGAAAGAAATATATCAAATTATTTATATTTAAAAGAAAAAATTTAAAAAGACATTTATTTATAAAAAAATTATTCTTTCTATTGACAATATAAAACCCAAATATATTTATTATATTTCAAGTCTTCTGATTATTATTAAACTATCATGTCTTTCACTTCAATTCATATCTTAACAAATAATCATCAAGAAACTACATCACCCCTAATGTACTCTACAAACCAATATTTATATGCTTTCCATTAAATTATATATCATCTTGGTTCATGTGGGAAAAAGTGACTTTCCTTATAAGACACATTTGGAGTCAAGAATATTTATTTATCCATATATATATATAAAATCACTTTGATTAAAACCATGTTTCAATATTTTTTATAATCCATTATCAAATTAAATTGATATATCAACACAACTGAGGATTCTATTTTAGAAACTTTTAAAATTATAACAAAGTAAATAATACATGCTTATGAATACATGGAGTAACCCAAATGGACTATCCAATTCCCATTTAGAGTAATATTCATCATGGAAAGAAAATATTATAATCAATTAATCATTAGGAAATAATCCAGAAAATATCATGATATTTAATTAAGATAATAATTGAAAAAAAATATTACCATAAGACACATGTTTAGAAACTATCAATGTTATTCAAAAATAATCATATCAATATCCAATAACGGATAATAAAAATTTTATAGTGAGAATTATTTCAATGTAATTGAGATACATGGGAAAGCAATGGAATATTCATATCTTGAAAATCACTCCAACGGTTAATTCCACTTAAAAATATCATATGAAACCTCTTGAAACTCCAGAAATATACCAACATCACCAATGGATCACCAAACCAAATTCCATAACTAATGTCACCCAATAAATATAATAATTATAATAGAAATAAATCAAAATCCCATAAATGTTTTAAAAAAACTAATAACACACATATAAATATAAGATACATAAATAAAAATGATAATTTATAAAATAATCCCCAAATTCCACAATAAAATCAAATAAAACTAAAGGCTTAACATGCTATAGATTTATTGAATTAAATAAATGATAAAAAAGGTAGTAAAAAGTACATACTATCATAATTTATACAACATAAGCGAAATATGTATCGAAACATGATTTTATATCAATATCTTATTTAAAAACCCCCAATGTATTTTAAATCATTCATGATACGAAAACTCGATAAGAAATCAACCTTTGACAAAATATAAAATTTTAATCTAGATGTAGGATATGTATACCCTAATTGGATTAAAAAACCTATGATATATATATATATATTGAAAAGTAAAATGTATTTATTAATTTAATATAAATAATCATTACATTTATAATAAAATTATTTAATGAATAAAAGACATATTTTTCAATGAAATATATTTTTCTACAAGTCATATATTGTCATGTAGAAAAACCATATTCATCATTATTAAAAATATATTTCAATTAAATATATTTATAATTTATGTTAATAATTGAATAAAAACTCATAAAATAGTTTTATATGAGTTATGAATGGAGATAATATCATTTTATTAGAAAATTGTTTTATTTTTCACAATATATTTTTTATGTGGGAAATGTGATTTATAAAAAAATACAGGATAAATTTTTTGTTAACGTTTTCAATTAAATTTATACATTTTTTGTTTTATGAATATTTTTACCATCATTTGATATTTATTAATTAAAATGTAATTAATGTAAAGATCATTTTATGTTTAAAATACACTTTTCTAAAAATTGGTTTTTTTAATTTTATTTATTATTTTATCAAATTTTTTTAATTGAAATTTATAAATTGTATTTAATATTTGGATTCATAATTTATAAAAATATACTTTTGTAAAAATTCATTAAATTCATAATTAATAGTATATATAATGAACATTTGTAAACAAAGTTATAGTTAATATAGGTATTCTGAGGTAAAGTGTAACATAGAGGTAAGGTTATGAATGAAAAATAAACATGAGAAATTAATATTTTCATTATATTTTATCCGATAATATCTTATATTATAATTATAGGCCCTTGAGAGAAACATTCACATGAAATTTACATTATATTATTGAAATAATTTAACTAATTCATGGTGTGTCATCTCACCCACATATCATGGGAACCTCTTATAAAAGATCACACATGAATTTTTATCCCATTGTATCATTAATGAACCATGATAATACTATCCTAGTTTAATTCATATTGTCCTGGATCACCTATTCATCTAATAATACCAAGCTTCGAAGGATTAAATATTAATAAAATTGAGGGCTCCTAATGATGTGGTAATTGTATTATCCAAATCCTTTCAATTTATTTATTCTTATTTATACTCTATAAACATTGTATCAATCATAAAATGGTCTATCAGTAAATAAATACATTAAGAGATATTATAATGATGATTTCAGAAAATTTACCACATAGTTTCTATCTATTGGGAAATGTTGGTAACTCTCATATGTAAGTGTGGACTACCACCTACACCAAGTTGTATGATTCATTTTCCATCACTATATCACATGGTATTTTTTAAAATTTGTTAATTAATTAATTTTTAATTTATTTATGACATAATAATTATTTTTTAATTATAAAATATTATTTATCATTATTTTCATAATTTCATTAAAAAAAATTACATCATTAGTTGGTGATGATTACCATATCAAATAACAATGTAATTCATTTTACATCTCTAACCTATAAGAATGGTTTTTAATATATATTAATATATAAAAATAATTTATATGTATTTATATCAATACTAAAATTTTGATATGTTGAAACCATGATAATTGTAAACATGCTGAAATTATTGAATGATATATTCATTAAGTATGAAACTATTATCCTTGAAACAATGATTTTAATAAATAATTATTAACTAATAGGTGATATTATGTCTTGGGAAAAAAATTATCGTGTTATTTAAATGAATTATGTTCTGGTTTAGAATTATAATCAACATGAATTTATTATAAATAATGTTAGACCACTAGTGAACTGTGTTTCAATTAAGGTATGGATTTATCATCTCATGTTGACATCTTTAGGACATATATTTTGTTTTTCATCAAAATTATTTTACGTTGTGCCTCCAATTACATCATTATTTGTTGTATCATGAGTAACAATATTTTTCTGTTATTCAAATTTTCATTTTATGTTATTTCATTCATTGGTTTTATGATTAAAATGTTGCTGAAGGGTTAATATTTTAACCTTATAATCACAATTATTAATGGGTTTATTCAGGATTAAATCTTTATTCACTAAATTAATGATATATCTCTCAAAAAAAATTATTTTATAACACTATAGTTATTAATATAGGTTTATTTATATTCTTTCATTTTACTTTTACTATGTACTAAAATAAATTAAGAATTATCTTAATAAATAATATTTTTTTATCAATATTAGATGATGAAATCCCAAAAAAGGTGGAGTGTCAAAGACCTCATCAAATTTTCCCAGACGTTCAAACAATTGGGTATGTCAAAGGAACATGCTAAAAAGATGTGGTTTGATCAAATTACTCATTAAATGGATTCTTGAGACATCCTATATAATGAAGTTGAAGTTAAAGACAGTGAAATGTAATGTGGATCCAACTAAAAAGAAAATGAAATATTGGATGAAACCAATGTCTGATGATGTAGATGATCATTTGAAGGGGAAAGCATGTTCCTTAATGATGAGGCTCAGTCAAATGTTTACATTTGGCATGGTAATTTTATATCTTAGAACTATTTTATGTCCTAAGGTACACTTAAATAATTACAAGATACTGTATTAGAAAAGTATTAATACTGTCTTTTATGGGGATGTGTAGGTGGACACATCTTCTACCTATATGGGTGATCATTGTAGGACACTAATTTTCTAGTAAGTAATGTATTAATTATAAATTTTAATTTCATAAATATATTATTGATGTTTGGAAGAGTTTTGATATCTTTTGGATGGGTTTTTTACATTTTCTTAGTTAGTTCACAGTTTGGGAAAATCATGAACCATCTCTAAGAAACAATTCCAAGTGAAATAGAGGAAAAATATAAGATGCACGAGTGGCACACAATTTTTCCAAACTATGCTACATCCTAATAGAACCTATGCGCTTTGAGAAGTGTATATTTTCATTATGAGGCAGTGGATTTGGAATACATAGAAAAATTTTTAGAGACCTTTTGATTCATATATGTGAGGGTTTTCATTAATGTAGTGGTTGGCACAAGGTAAGCGTATAGATTTCCTAATAGGGAAACTAAATCCGGTGTAGAAAGAAACTAGATCCTTAAAATTTGGAAATAGGTCGGCCTTGTTTTTTAATACATTTTTTCCCAAATAGAAATATTCATAGATTTTCCCCTCTAAAAGTTCTTGTAAGGTTCACCCATCGAATTGGAAGTGATCCAGATGAATTCATTGGGAGGTTGAAGCTATATTCTTCCGGTAAGGATTCATTATTTGCTATTCTTGACGAGTTTCATAGATTTACCTTGGATTCTCTATCATATTATTAGATCTTTAATTTCGGTGGGTATATATTTAGTTTTGGAATCTAAATATGATAGTATTTGCATTGGTTTATAATAGGGGAGTAAATCTATGATAGGTTCGAAGATATTTATTCTAGTTTCATTTTCATTTTTCGGGTCGTTTATTGCATTCACCAAAACTATTGAGGTTTTTTTCTTCAATATGAACTCATCTTTTTATAATATGAAGGTTTACATTCAAATTGATCATTTAGTATGAAATTTATTGTCTATTTTCTTTGAAATGATAGTTAAAACCATCTTGAGTGACAGTTTGTTGAATAATTGGAATTGTGTGTTTTTGAAGAATGTTCATTGGTTCATATTTTTAAAATGGTGTTTCTAAAATAAATTTTTTTCTTCATTTGGGGAAAATAAATTAATAAATATGATTCATATAAATGTAATCTTTTGTAAAAATTAATTGGGATGTTTTAGATGATTTATTTAATTTTAAATGTTTTGAATAATAGAATGGTTTTTATTAGAATAATTGAAATGCATGTTTGGAATTCGATTTGGGAATAATGACTATGTGAGTTCGTGTTCATTCAGGATGGATAAGGGTAAGGAGTCTCCCCCATAATTATTGATATGAATAAGGGCCATGATCCCTCTCATCAAATTCCTCACTAAGTAGTGGCTATTTGAAAGGATGACTCACCACTCGCAAGAATATGGTGGTCTAGGTTTTCATGCATGGTTCGTTGTGTAGGCATGAAAAATGTAATGGTTATAAAATATGGTACATGTGAAATGATTTAATGATTTTTTATTTTTTTCATTGATCATTTTTTTGGGAAAATTGCTTCTCTCAAACTTGTTTATTTTTAGTTATAATCTGTTTTATAATATGGTTATAGAAAATACATTATATATATGTATCTAAAGTGTTATATCCCATTGGCATTAGTAGGGAATGCATTGAGTAAATTATATTGTCTTTTATTAATCACCCCTACTTTGGAACTATGGTTCTTTTGAAATTGGCATCTATGAGGACATGGGAAAAAGTTTTATATCACATATTTTTTCACACCCCATAATACATGGACTGTCTAGTAATGTTTGAGCTTGGAGATTGTGGAGCATTAAAGTATTCTAATTTTCTGATAAATTTATTTGTTTTTCATCTTTTATTTACTTTTATATTGTTGTATTATTTTACGGTACATTAATTTAGTATGATTTTGATAAAATATGTGTTGAGATTTATTTCATTGTTATAATATATCATAAAGTTGTTTGTTTTGTAATTGATTTTTTAGTATGCTTTTTTATTTATAAAGGGAAAATTGTCCCCAAAATGTATTAAATCCATTTTATATTTAATGAGAAAAATTGGAATATTGGTGATGTAAAAGAGTATAATTTTCGAGACGTGATATTTAAATCATCATAATATATAGCTGAATTTTATTATAAATGATTAAATTGGTCTCAAATGAAATAATTTGAATATAATATGATTTATTATATTGGATATTGTTTGATTTTAAAAATAATGTATAAATATTTCATAAATGGTTGAATGTTGGGAAGGATGATTGTGGAGAAGCAATATAGGGATAGTTAGTGTGATATAATATAAATTGTAAGCCTTCAGTTCAAAGAGAGAAAGTCATATACCATTGATAACGATTTATTAATTTTCACCTTGAAGGATTCATAGAAACAACCTAATGATTATATATAGAATGTTGTTTCACAAGAGCCATTGGGGACCCAACAACTAGTTTAGAAAATCATTTAAGAATATCACATTGTGGACACTGGGAATGAGAGTGTTAAGCCATTACAAGTGTATCATTCCATCAAATTCCTCAAACTAAATCCTAAAACACTGTGTTGTTATTTTGAACCAAAAAATGTATACTTGTGGCTGAATAAAGTGAATCGTATATCTAATTTCATAGGCTCAACGGTATAGGTGAATGTCATGTTGGCAACGTATATTCTATAGGAGTGTCCATGTTTGTGGTAGGATCAAAAGCTCTAGGCGAAAGCTGATCAAGTACTTTCATGAAAGTATTTTAAAGAATTATTCTATAAATATTTCTACACTCAAGAATTCAATATTCAAAAAAAAATGAATTTCATCATATTGATACACGATAATACATTGGGGATAAAATATGTCGTCATGTTCATGAACCTAGTCCAGTTTGAAGCTGAGGTTGCAGCTGGTACACCATTAAAGGCACACATATTTGAATTAGGCTAGAGGAAGGAATTCCATTTGAATATTGTAGATCTCTATATCAAATATTATACAGAAATGGTAAACAGAGACACTATAGATTAAATGAACATTCATAAGCTATGGGGGAAGGAATCATTTTGATAACCATGGGAATCAATGGACACTCTAATGCAAGAGGAAAGTGAAATATGGAAACCTATTTTAATGGTGGGAGCATGAATCAGAATCACATTCCTAGACAGGAAAATCATTCACCAAAACTGAAGATCTAGCCTGGATACATACAATGTGGGTCATTAGACGACATGAAATTAGAGTGTTTGACACTACCAGGAGAATGAAATAATTGAAACAATATAGGGAATATTCAAATATATTATTGTGGTGCTCTACGTTCGGGTGCTCGAGACACTCCAAAAGTATCACAAGTGTCGTTTTTCTCGACCGGGGGAGGGAAGAAAATTTAAACATATCAGTAAAATTGAGACTGACATGGATATTATTGGAATACCAAGACTCCTCTTAGAGGGAGATCTAAGTAGGGAAAAAATATTAACGTGTATCGATTATTACATTATATGTAACAAAATATGAGATTATAGATGATCTTGATAGACTATCTACATTAAAAGGTGTGATTATTTTGAATTCTACCCTTATGAATGTGTTGTTTGATAATGGTTCGTCAATGATATTCAATGCTTCACATTTAGTTTATATGCTGTGTTTTTAACATTACATGATTCCCTATATGATAAACCATCAAACCCAAAATGGTCAAATAGAATATCGATCCTTAGTGTGTAGAGCATGTTCTATAACAATTTATGGAAGTAAGGAAAATTTTATTTCTCTATACTGGACATTGATTTATATGATGTATTCATGTGTATGGATTGGTTAAAAATGATCAAGGCTCACTTTTATTATTATAATAAAATAAATCATTTTGTGATTGAGGATGGTGTAGAGAATCTATTTAATGGAGAATTTTATATAATGACTAGTACAATAAGATTTAGTAACTAATAGTTATAATGATCTCATACTAGTTGTCTTCATTTTCTTCGGCATCGATAGAAGTGATCAATAACATCAGTTTCCCAGCAGTGGCAGATCAGTTTCATTATATTTACCTGAAAATATCTCAGGGTTACAAAATCTAATAGAAATAGAGTTTATTATTAATCACCTCCGTGAAACCATTTTATTTTCACTTATGTATTATAGGATAACAATAATAGAATTATGGGAGTTGAATGTGTATTTCGAAGAGCTGTAAAGAAATGGTTTCATTCATCCATGCACGTCCCTATGGGAAACACCGATATAGTTTATGAAAGAAGAAGTCAAAACAATGAGGCTGTATATGGATTTTATCAAAAAAAATTACCATGTTATGATAAATAATAGTTATCTATGTCCATGAATTATTTATTGGTTCGATCAACTGAGTTTTCATATGTAGTTCTTACATAATTGACATGTGATAAAGATATTACCAATTTCTAGTTAGAACAGATCTTATTCAACTGATAGCTTTCATTAGCTTATATGGCCATTATAAAAATGTAGTAATTCCTTTATGTCTTATGAATTAACCAATGGAATTTATGGTATCAATGAATTAGATATTTCAGATATATTTAGAAACTTTTATTATGGTGTTTGATTACTTTATACTAGTGTATTGAATGACGAGGGCTAAGCATGAGCAACAGTTAAAGAAAATGTTAGGAATCCTGAGATATCACTCTCAGTATTCCAAATTATCAATGAATGTTTTTTATTAAATAGGTACAATTTTTTGGCCATGATATTTATGAAAGAGGTATTTTAGTGGATCTGAATAAGATAGAAGCTATAATCTCTTGGAAACCACAAAAGAACGTCATTGAGATACAGATATTTTATGGTCCATCTATTTATTAGTGACATTTTTTGTGAGCTTTATCCTCACTATCACATTCTATGATATCTTTTACTTAGAATAATGTTCCATTCCAATGTTATGATGAATTCTAGAAGTCTTTTCAACAGTTTATCATTCTCCTTAGATCTAAAACTATCTTTATTTTAATTGAATCAGTACAATGGTACCTGGTGTATTTAGATGCTTTGGGATCATGGTTGGGATGTGTTATCATGTAGGGGGCATGTTATTTATTATTTATTATACAATTTATGAGTTAATAGTAAGAGCTAACGAAAATATGATTTGGATTTAGCTGTCGTTGTCCATTCTTTGAAGGCATGGTATCATTATCCCATTGTTGAGAAATTTACTATTTCTAAGGAAAATAATTATTTTAGAATATTTTATCACAATGGTATTCAAATTTGAGACAACAAATATACATGGTGTTTCTCTAAATTATTGTAATTTACATGACGTATAAACTGGGTATGGGAAATTCTATGGATGATGCGATAAGTAGAATGTTGTATGCTTAGTTGGAAAAAGTTGCATGAGATGAGTAGAAGACGATTTCATTTCTTGCCAATAGACATGTGGAATGTGATAAAAAGGTGATATCTATACTTTATTTCTGTTTTGGATTTTCCTTATTTGTTAATGATGGTTAGAAAGGTGAAAAATTCAAATTTAAAATGTCATGTACTGAGATCAAAACTCATTGGTGGGGAGAAAATTAAGGGATGAAATCCTCATCAGAGTTCAGTGTTTTGTATTAAGAATAAGATGATTAAAAAAATGGATTATTAGTAATAGATTTTTCATGCTTACAACTATTTAATATGGTGTTTAACTCTATAACATAGAAAATGTATAAGTCATTGAATGCATAGTTCTTGTGGTGTGCCATGAAAAAGAATGTGGTTGAGCTCATTTTAAAATGCTTGACTCGTCGCCATGTTAAGGTAGTGAATTAGATTCCAACCAAAATTTTGTAGTATTTTGCTATCCCTATGTTAATTTGGGAGTATATATCTATAAATATTTTAATAGGTCTCTGAAAAATGGGTTGGAAACACAATTCCTTATGAGTGATTATAGATCATATCACAATGTCATCATATTTCACACCCATTCATGAAACTCATACAACATAGGATCTATCCAAAATCTATATCCATAATGTAAAAAAGCTACAAGGCATACCAATTTTGATATTTTTAGATAGATATCTGAGATCTATGTCCCATTTTGGAAATCCTTACTGAAATCCCTTGAGATTTATTTGACTATGTGTATAATGTATGAACCTCAAATAGATTTTAAATATTAAGAGGATGATACAAAATTTGAAAGACAAGTTATGGGCCTATGTATTGGATTTTTGTGTCTCATGGAATGAACATTTACTATTAGTGTAGTTCTCATATAACCACACCTCTCATGAATTCTTAAATATGGATATTTTTTATGCTTTGTATGGATTCCATTCTGTTTTCCACATTGTTGGGTAGAAACAGGCAATACATCACTATTCGGGCTGAGCCCAGTCTCTGAAACCATAGTGAAGATATAGTTGATGAGATAAAATTTGGAGGGAGCTCATAGTCATCAAAAATCTTATGAATATCTTCATTTATGGTTGTGGCCATTCATAGTTAGTGACCTTGTGTTCATGATGTTTTCTGTATGGATTCAACATAGATGTTTTGGGAAGAAGGAAAGGTTATATCCTTGGTACAAAACCCTTTTGAGATATAGGAACTGGTTTTTCAGGTGGTTTATCATTTGGAATTTCCACTACAGTTCAATGTAGTTCATAATGTGTTTCATATATCTTTGTTGAAAAATAATCAAAACCATCCTAAAAATCTGATCAATTTGAATCATGTTGACCTATAGACAGATATTTAGTCTGTAAATATCCTAGACATTATTGTGGTTTTGAAAGTGAAATTATTTCTTGGATAAAACATTGTTTTAGTGCATGATTTTTTGAAGAATGGTTAGATTCAAGACGATACATTGGAACAGGAGAAGTAAATGAAATAGAAATGATTGGAACTATTTCAGGGAAATAGTAGTTTTCTACTTTATTGGGAGAGAAATAATGACGGTTTGAAAGAATAATGAACTCCCTATTTCTGGTTATTAACCATTTAAATATTGTTTTTATGTTTTTTTAAATGTATGTGTGATGTTTGGATATTTTGCAGTCCTTTTGTATTGATTTGGTGTTTTTTATAGGTTCACATTTGGAGTATAGTGTGGGAAAAAAATTACACATCTCCACGAAATCGTGCACAATGTGACTGTAGAAAAATAAAGGGCGCTTATGTGGGACACCCTTTTTCTAAACGATTCAACTGCCTAGTAGAAAACATATACTTTAAAAAGAATCTGTGGTTTTTTCAAGAAGGGGATTCAGAATGGTTGGTGCATATATTAGAGACCATTCCTGATGACAATGTGGGGGTATACCTTAATGTAGTGGAAGAAATATGGTTTGTTCATCGTTTACATGATTTTACGACCAAACAATTTGTGGAAATAAACTAGATCCTTAAAAATATGATCTGGGTTAGACTTTTTTTAACAAATCATTTTCCCCCAACATGGACCAAACGTGTTATTTTTCTCTCTCAAATGTCAAGGAAGGTTCTCCAATAAAATTAAAATAGATTTGGATCATTTCCATTGTGTGTTGATGTTATATTTTCATGGTAATTTTATTTTCATTGTCGTTCATGATGAGTTTCTTAAAGTTTCTTCACCATCACCCTAAAAATATTAGATATACGCCTATTGGGGGTATATAAGGTTTTTGATGATATACATGACTTTAGTTTTCTTGGATTATGATTGGGAAATGGATTAAAAGTGGGTACTTGGAGATTTGACTTGTTCACATTGGCATTTTTCATGTAGTTTGTCATTTTCTCCAAAAATCTCTAGGTCGGTGTCTTCACTCTTGACTTCTCTATTTAGAATATGATTTTGAAGTTTCAAATCTATTATTTTATGAAATTTAATGTGTATTTAAATGAAATTATTCATGAAACCCCTCTTGGGTGATGGTTTTTAGAACCTTTGTAATCGAGGGGTTTTTTATAAAATTCTTTATTTCTTCATTTTGAAATGGGGATTTCAAAATATGATTTTTTCTAAAATTGTGGTGAAATTACATAATAAATATTTGACAATAAATGGACACTTTTAATGAAAATAATTGGATGATTTGAGTGGAATTTGATTATTTTAATTGTTTTCATTAATAGAATAGTTTTAAACAAAATAGTTAAAACATTTGGTTGGCATTTGATTTTGGAACAATGATTGTGTGTATTCATTTTCATCCTGGATAGATAAGGGTAAAGAGTATCACCCATCACTTAGTGGGATGGATAATGTTATGAACCAACCAGGGTCGACCCTGAATCGATCACCTGAGCCAATCTGCGACATGACCCAATCGACGTTCCCGATCCTCTCGGGCTGGGGACAAGTGTCTTGGCATCAATAGAGGACAAGTGAAAATGATTTTGCCGAATATAAAAAAAATAATGCAGTGGAAAAGTAGAAAAACACTAATTATATAAAAAAACAGAAAGAATGAATGGCCAACAACATGCAACTAACCTGACCACGACCAAAACTCCTCATGACTCCGAGAGTCACTCACCAATCCATAACCAACTCTCGCCTATGGAGAGAAAGCTCAAGTTGAACCTACAACAGAAACTAGAAATAGGAAATCATTATAGGTGTGTGTATTAAAACTTAGTAGGTAGGCTCGACTAATTCTATTCCAAATGAACATACCATTAAATAAAGAATACACTAATTCCTGGTCTGAACTAAATTATATAAAATATGGGTTTCCACACACAAATTCATTTCTATATTAAATAATAGCCCATTTCATTTTTTAATTTAAAAACATGTTTAATGATTTAAGGGAATAGGTGCATTTCATTTTAAAACATTCCTTTCAAAGAATTTAAAAATCCAAATTTTATTTTTTAGTAAAAAGGAAAACCACACAAACCACACAACACACACTAAGGGCAATAGAAATAGTGGCACACGAGGCCAGCAACTGAGCTAGACCTCTTAATCATCAGCCACATACAAATAAACACTAAAGAAAACATGGGTCAATCATAGGAGGTTGCGAATAATCTATAACACACTATACATGTGACTCATACTGAAGGCATGCCCTAACTCGATGACGTCTGTTTCCCTCAGAATTAGGGGATGACCTCCTTGATTGAAGGTTCAAACATTCCAATCGGTTTCTAATGGGTGTGTCCGTAGAACCAGAAACATCCAATGATTCCACATCCATTTGGACCTACTTTCCAAAGGTAGGCTCTCATTAGTTTGTGGACTGATGAGTCTTAGGAATTTCTATTGGTCGATATGAGGGGAGGTCAGACTCATCACACATTTTTTAGGTGAATTATTGACTACTCCTGGACTCTCTTTATAGATTTAAGTTATGTTTGTGAATCCTTATTACATTACAAGTATAAAATGAGCTTTCCTTTAGATATGACAATCAATGATCGATATGTAATAAATTTATACAATCTTTTATATGTATTCAAGGTTCTTCATTGATAGAGAATCATCTGTATTTTTTAGAGATTCTTAGTAAATGGTATCTTTGATACGTATAATTATCTTGGTCATTATGATGACCATGCTCGTTTTAAAGCCACTCAGTGGGGTAGTGAAAGTTTATTTTCATTCAGAAGGACATGGATTATTTCAGAGATGGGATCGAACCCGCAGATGGGAAACCTACGTATCCTTTGTTTAGAAAAGGAATAATAACCCACATAGTTAGAATAAGGGAGTATGATGTTTATGATTGATGGCTCAATGAAGGATGTCATAATAACTTTTACACTCTAATCTCAAGTGAGTCATGATTGGTGTGAGAAACAAGAGGTATTTGTAAAAATCAGACAATTGTGCCATGAAAGATGCAATCATAAGAAATAAGGTGGGAATTATGTATGTATGACTGCCCAGATAAATGAATATTTGGATTTACTTCAGGGAGAAAATCCCGGAACAGGGTCCATAGAGGTATATGAGCTTCATGGAGATTTGAATACTCTAACTTGGGGCTTACTCCTTAAAAGGAGGCCCAAATTAGAAGAGGACTTATGATTGTGTTTTTACTCCTGAGAAGGAATCTCCGATCAAAGGTAAATTTGGACTGGTTAAGAGGAATTAAGACTAGGGCTTACTCCTGAAAAAGAGGCCCAGGTTAAGAGACTTGAAAAATTAAGGGACTTGGTGCTTACTCTTGAAGAGGATGCCCATATTTATGACAGGGGATTATTCCTGAAAGAGGAGGCCCATGTTAATGATGTTATGGTTGGGGCTTACTCCTGAGAAGGATTCCCAATTTAGGGGGCTGGGGCTTACTCCTGAAACTGAGGCCCAGGTTAAGAGAATTATGATTGGGGCTTACACCAAAGGAGGATGCCCATATTTAATGAGTTCTCTCGTATTGAATAATGAGGCTGATTGAACAAAATCTCAATAATTAGTGACACAAAGATGTGTAAATCACTAGGTTTTGAGAGATATTCCAAATAATTCCTTTCAGATAAGGAAGTCAAATCAAGAAATCATGCCATAAATGGAATTGGAGAGTGTCTTGAAAACTGATTCTTGAATAGGAGTGGAGGAATGGCTTAAGAGGGGTTAAATGGGTAAGAAGGGAACCCAAAAAGGAAGGGGCGCACAAGTCCTGGAAGGCACGCAGGTACTGCGTGGGCGCGCATGTTCTGGTCACGCACGTATACCTGCACGACACATGGGTACTTGCGCGGTGGTTAACCAGCAGGGTAATACTTGATCTACTCTTGGTTAAAGCCCTTAGAATCCTCTTGAGGTTCTTCCAGAAGATTGGCGTGCAAGTTCTATTGAAGGAGTTAGGCGGCGTGCAAGTGTGACCATTTCCCTTAAGGGATGGCCACTTAGGCGCGCAAGTGTTGATGAGTTTCAATACTTAGTCCTTCTTTCCCCTCTTTAGATCTTCCGTTATAGGTAATAAATTACCGTAGATGTGTTTTGGAAGCTTTGAGATGGGACTAGGGCGCTAGGAGCATAAATCTGAGTTTCTGAGAAAAATTCCTCCCTAAATGGGGGGACCACATATTCTATTTATAGGATGAAGAAGATCTGGGCGGTTATCCTTTAGGTCACAAAAGTCATTTGCAAGACCATTTGGCGGCGTGCAAGTGGACTTGCGCGACAGTGATGGAACTTGCATGACCTATGTGCTTTTGAAGCCTTGTTCATGACTTTGTCTATTTTTGATGTTTTCATAAAAAGATGAATCAATTTATGCTAAGTCATTTCCCTTTACATTCTTTTGGACATTGTGATGAAAAGGAGCGTCAAAAAAAGTCCCCCCTCAGATTTGGATCCGAATGAAATGAGGATGTGACTCTGAGGAAAAGAATAAAATCAAAGGAAAAAGCGGCGCGCAAGTGTTGATGGCGCAAAGGGCGCCGCGCAAGTGTGATTCGCGTAGGGCTGAAGCGCGCAGGTAGGTAGCCTGGCATATAAATACGCTGTCCTTTTCCGTGAATAGAATCTCATTTCTGGATTCTCGATCTCTCACCGCGCATGTCCCCTTCACCGTGCAAGTCTCTCGTTTTCCATGGTTTCTTCGCCGTCGCGCTGCTGTCAAGGTAATAAGACTTGCACGGTGATACTTGCACGAAAGAAACATGCGCGACACACAACCACTTGCGCGACACATCCATACTTGCGCGACTTAATGCCTTAGCTATTTTTATGAAATTCCTTCACAAATTTTATGAAAAATCAACTTACTTAAAAGTTATTTTATTCAGCTTTTTTGCAGATTCAATGGATCTTAGACCCGGAATAGTTGATGAACTGGCTACAAAGCAGATTGATGATATGATGGACATCATTGTCCATGATTATTATACCGTCAATGATAGAAATCTTCCGGATTTGGCTAAATATCTGAAGAAATATCATCACGATTTCTCACAGAGCATTTACCTGCCTCTATATGGTCATGGTCATCTGCAAGGAGTCAATGTTCCAGATGAAAATAACTATACGCCTGAAATGCAGCTGCACTGCTACTTCTCTATTTCGGTTATGTTGTGCATTAAGAGCAATAACAATGGTGTGAACTTTCAAATTTTCCTTCCATGCCATTTCCTTGCAGATATGAACATGGAAAATCCATGGGCTGAAATGTTTTCCACTGCCGGTTGGTGGAGAGAAGACAAACATGGAATTAGAGCAATATCTAAAAAGAGTACTCTCCCCAAATGTCTCTTTACTTCCAATGCTTCATTCTCAAATCCATGTATCCATCTTCCAAGTATCTTGGACCGAAACAGAGTCACTGTTTGATCAGCAGAAAATTTTCTCAAACTGCACTCAAGAACATTCTTTTACAATTATTCCAAGAAGAGCTGGTATCACTGCATCTCTTAAGGTATCCAGTTGAATGAATGAATTCCAGGTGGCCTCTAATGAATCTCTAGGTGTCGTAAATCAAATGAAGAGTTACGTTGAAATTCTTTTGTAATTCTTGAAAAAAGAGAAGAGACTCCAGTCTATGGATTTACTTCTAACTGTTGTGCATCAATGAAAAAACACATTCATCTTCAATCATTTGTACATGCATTCTTTTGCTACATGATTTAGATTTTACATAAGCCAATGGGCCTAGTAAGCATAGTTTGATTTTTGATTGGATTAATGTAAATAACCCTACAAAATTTAACCTTTTAATTTCTCAATGTTACCTCAATCATACAAAATGTATGTTTAGTGAGCTGGAACTTGAATTTTATTCAGAGTTCCTTTTTCCTTTGTGGGCAGTTTAACTCCATGCACGTCGGACATAAAAAGAATAATGTTTAAGGTCGAAATAGCTTTGACCGAAATGGATTATAATTGACTTAATTCATTGACAACTCATCTGAAAACATAGTACCAAACGAAAGTATGAGGGAAAAATATGTAAACTATAACTTAAGAATATTTGAACTTGAGGAATGATATGAAAAAAATCTAAAAGGAATTAGAAGAAGTAGTTTCCAAGAATGATGTTACCATTATTTAACAATCCCATTAGGGGGTTGAATTATGCAGGTCCACCTAAGGGAATTGGCTGCATAGTCAAATAAAAAGTATCTTTTGGCTAACAAATCTGTTATGAAGACTATTTATGCAAGGTCGCCTATGGGAACGTGCTGCATAGTCAAGCAAATGAACTCTCAGAAATTTACATTCCTAGTGCTAAAATCCAGTTAAAGTTTATGGAGATTCAAATCATCTAAATTATAGAGTTTTATGTATGGAAAGAGGTACTTGAATATGGAGAAGATATTTCCAAACAAGATTATCGATGAACTGGATAGATATTACTCCTATGAAGGTCTGGCACAAATGCAGGGAAGGAGAATATAACCCATAGACTTGAATACTTTCAGATCATGAAAAAGGATAAGAGACAAATATGATAAGGATGGATATTTTTTCGGATCCCTGCATACTGTCATTTAAGACCAATAAGGACAAAAGAGGCTTTCTTACCAAGAATGAAGTTACCATTATTTAATAAACCCGTTAGGGGGTTCAATAATGCAGGTCCACCTAAGGGCATTGGCTACATAGTCAAATAATAATATCTTTTGGCTGACAAGTCTGTTATGTAGACTGTTTATGCAAGGCCACCTAAGGGCACATGCTGAATAGTCAGGCAAAGGAACTCTCAAAAGTTTGACTTTTTTGTGACTAGATGTCAAGAAAAGGGATATGAATATCTGAAAATATTTAATGTTAGGATTATGACACATAAAGATGGGTATTTTTCAATTTATATAGAGATACACAGATCATTGCTAACCATAATCATGTTGTGGTTGGGTCCTGAATGGAAATATTGGACTTCACTATGTATCCCATAAGGATAGGAATCAAGCCATACGTATTTCTTAAACTACAGTTTAAAGTATTGCGGGACAAAAGGATTAGAAATCTTAGTTTAGGGTCATAGTGGTTGGACCATTGTAAGAAATACATAGTGTGTGTTTTCATGGGGACTTTTCAGCCAAGGGACTGAAAGTGGAATTTGGGGTTTGGCCCAAAGACTTGGTGCTGGATTCGAGGGACACACGAACGTTCCTATGTATCCCATAAGGATGGAAATCAAGCCCATGTAGTTCTAGAAATACCCTCTGTACAAATTTGGTTCGTATATGAGAAGGGTGAAAGGGGACTTTAGTACAATGATGGTTTAACCCAAGATAAATGGTTTAGGCATTTCCATGTATGCACGTAGTCTTTGAAATGAAACATGATTGAAAAATCAATGTAAATAATGGTTCCCTATCAGGTGAGTGTATCAATGAATATTGTTGTTTATTGTCATACTGGACAAAAGTGTTGTACTGTTTAACGTCGTATAACAAGGACAAAAGTGAACAAATGTAAAGATATTGATTCAAGGGGCGGTTTCACGAATCAACATTGTATGAGAAGGAGGTGAACCGATGTGAAGAGATTGATTTTGGGCTTGAACCTTGGGAGGTTTCCTACGTACCCAGCCTGGAAGGCAAGGATCAAAGTCCATGTAGTTCAATTAAAGAATGAATTAATGATCACGTTGTTCATGGGGACAACGACCTAAAAAAATGATGTTGTTGGGACATACACATGGTTAGTAGCCCAAAGAGAGTGTTATGGTTGATGTTTTCTCTATGCTCACGTGAGTCATACTCGGTGTGAAAAACAAGAGGTAACAACAACCTTAACGATGCATAGTTTAATGTCATGTAGGACATATAAAGGGACTATGCAGTTTAAAGTATTGCAGTTAGGACTATTGGTGCTGCACAGTTTAATGTCATGTAGCAGGGAAAAAGTACGGTTTAATGTCATGTATGACATATCAAGGACTTTCTGTATAGTTTAGCGTCATGTAGTTAGGACTATGGGGACAATATAATTTAACGTCATGTTGGATGAAAGGGGGACTGTGCAGTTTAATGTCATGAAGTGAGGACAAAATCATACACCATTTAACGTCATGTTGGACAAAAAAGGGACAATACAGTTTAGCATCATGTTGGAAGAAAGTGTGAATAGTTTAAGGTCATATGCATAGACCGTGGATGGTGTAGTTTAATGTCATGCTAGATGGTGGTGTAGTTTATGGTCATACAGGACCTTTGATGATTATTTAGTTTAACGTCTTTCTGGATGTAAGGGACGTTTATACAGTTTAGCATCATGTAGTTATGATGTCACAGTTTAACATCTTACTGGACGTAAGGGACTTGCAAATAGTTTAGGGTCAAATGCATGTATCGTTGATGATGGAGATTAAGGTCATATTGGACCATTGATGTAGTTTAAGGTCATAGAGGACCTAGTTGTAGTTTAAGGTCATACTGGACCATTGATGTAGTTTAAGGTCATACAGGACCTAGTTGCAGTTTAAGATCATACTGGACCTAGTTGCAGTTTATGGTCATACTACACCATTGATGTAGTTTAAGGTTATACAGGAACTAGTTGCAGTTTAAGGTCATACTGGACCATTTAGGGAAATTTTTCACAGTTTAACATCATGTGGGACAAAAGTACAATTAGTTTAAGGTCATATGTATGGACCATGGATGATGTAGTTTAACGTCAGGCTAGATGTAAGGGACTTATATATTGTTTAACGTCATATATCATGGATGATGATGGGGGACATATTTTAACGTCATGTTGGACTAATTAAGGAACTTGTTCACAATTTAACATCGTGTGGGACAAAAGTACAAATAGTTTAAGGTAATATGTATGGATTGTGGATGAAACATTTTGTATTTGTAGAAAATACTTCTTCAAAAATTTGGCATTGGTTGGAGTAGTGGAGAGTTCTCCATCCATCGAGATTAATGAATAAGCTCCATTAGAGTAGACCCTATGTATTGGGTAAGGTCCTTCCCATTTTGGATCAAGATTGGGAGGTTTCTTTCCTGGTATCATTGGAGTTCTGAGAATTAATACCAATTCTCCCTGAGTAAATGAACGAAGAAGAACTTTTTTGTTAAAAGCTCATGCTATTCGATTCTGATAGACTTCCAAGTGGTGCAAAGTGCAAAATATTTTCTCATATAACTGTTCCAATTCATTCAATCACTTTTGAGATTGTTCATCTATAGATGATTAATCACAAATGGAAACTCTTAGTGATAGTAGTTGAACTTCAATGGGTAAGAATTCTTCCGTACCATACACTAATGAATATGGAGTTGACCGCGTTGTAGTGAGGGTGGTAGTCTGATAAGCCCATAAAGCATGGAAGAGTTTATGAGGCCATGACTTCTTATCATTATCCACCACCCCTTTCAATATATTTGACAGAGTCTTGTCGAAAGATTCTATCTGGAAATTTCCCGCTGCATGATACCGAGATGAATGGATGGATTTGATGTTGTATTCTTGATACAACTTCATTACCTTGGATGAATCCAAATTTATTCCATTGTTCGTCTATATGGTATAAGGGACACCAAATATGGTAATGATGTTAGACTTGATGAAGCTAACAATGCATTTATAACTGACTTCCTTGAGATGTATTGCCTCTGCCCATTTGGGAAAGAAGTCAGTAGCAGTAATAATGTACTTAAACTGCTTGTTCGTAGCCGAAGGGTAAGGTCCCACCAAATCCATTCCCCATGTGGAAAATGGCCATGAGTATTTAGTTGTGTGAAGATTATCTGGAGTTTGATGAATGATGATGGAATGTACTTCGAATGAATGAGACTTCTTTATTAGACCAACACAATCGTGTATCATTGAAGTCCAAAAGTATCCAAGCCTTCGAATCTGATCGGACAGTCTATGTCCAGACTGGTGAGCACCACAGACTCCTGCATGTAATTCTTTCATGATAGGCATTGTCTCTTTACCATAAATGCATCTGAAAAGAGCTCCATCAAAACCACGTTTTTAGAGAATTTTCTCTAGGTGATCTGGGCTATCATAAAGACTAAAATTGAGCACACATCACCGGAGTTGTTCTTTCTCAGCTCTATCAAGTGGAAATGTTCCATTTTGAAGGTATTCCCTGATAGGTGACGTCCATCCTATAGTATGACCATAGGGTTCAGGAATGGGACTAATTTCATTAATTTCCTATGTTCTGATTCAAACATAAGGTGAAATTGCAGGACGGTGGGCAATACTGATGGTTTTCTCATCCTGATTTGGATCTGCCAGAGTTGTGGCTATATTATCCAATGCATCATCTTGAGCATTTTGTGATCATGGGACTTAAGAAAATGTCGGTTCTGAAGGGAATTCCGCCATTAACTCTCTGATGTAATCATATAAAGGGATTAGTTCTTCTTTTCTGATGGCATAATCCCCATTGACTTGTTTGATTACCAGGTCTGAATCACCTTTCACCTTTAAGTGATTCACTTGTGCTAGAAGTTCTAATTCCAAGCCTACTATGAGAGCTTGGAATTCTGATCATTATTGGTACCACCTTCCCACAATAATAAGGAATAAGGTAACAATTCCTTTTCTGGAGAAATGAGCACAATTCCTAAGCCAAATTTTTTGAATTTAGGATTTTCCATTTTCCTCCATGTTGGACTTCTGGAAGCACCATCAAAATACATTTCCCATGCCTGAGAACTTTCTTGAATAGTGAATAATTCCTCATTAGGGGGTTCAATATCTAAATATGTGTCTTCCACTAAAGGGTGTTCAGCCAATAAATCAGCTAGAGCTTCGCCCTTTATCGCCTTTTGAGACACATACTGAATGTCGAATTGCTGAAAAATAACTGCCCACCTTGCCAGATGTCCTGTATGAATTGGACGACTAAGGATGAATTTGAGCGGGTTATTGCAATATACCAATTGGGACTCGTGATATTGCAGGTAGTGTATCAACTTCTGAACTACAAAGATTAATGCCAAGCAGCACATCTCAATACTTGAATACCGGGTTTATGCTTCAAGCATAGTTCGACTGAGATAGTAGAGGCTGTTTTCATTCCCAGCATCATTCTTTTGACCAATAAAGGTACCCAATGATCACTCTAGAGATGTCACGTAGAGGATAAGTGGTCTTCCTTCAATAGATGGAATGAGTACCGGTGGACTCACGAGGTATTTCTTGAGAATATTTAATGCTTCTTGACATTCTTCAGTCCACTGGTAAGTGACTCCCTTCTTCATCAATTTGGTGAAGGGTAAACCTTTTCCCGCCATATTGGCGATGAAATGCCGAATATAGGCTAAGTGTCCTTGAAGTCCTCTTAATTGTTTCAAATTTTTAGGAGGTAACATACCATGGATTGACTTGGTCTTCTCAGGATCGACTTCAACACCACGATGTCATACAACAATGTCGATAAATTTTACTGAGGTTATCCCAAAAACACATTTTAAGGGGTTTATCTTCAAATTATGTTGTCGAAGCTTATAGAATATGACTTCCAAATCATCCATGTGATTAGAAATATTCTTGGATTTAACCACCAAATCATCTACATAGAATTCAACAAACATCCCTAGGATGGGTTTGAAGATATGATGCATGTCACGCTGATATTTTTCACCTGCATTCTTTAAGACAAAGGGCTTTACCCGGTAGAAAAACACACCCTGAGGGGCTATGAAGGCTGTGGATTCCTCGTCTTCTGGGTCCATTTGGATCTAATTATATCCAGAATATCCATCCATGAAGGAATTTTCTTTAAAGCCAGCTGTTGCATCAATTAAAAGTTTTATAATCGGAACTGGGAAATCATCCTTAGGATAATGCCGATTAAGATCTCTGAAATCGATGAAAACTCTAATTTGTCTGTTATTCTTCTTTACAGGGACAATATTATCCAACCACTTGGGATACTGAACTTCTCTAATGATGGTAGCTTTGATAAGATTATCCACTTCAGATTCAATTTTGGAAGCATAAGTTGGGTGTGTTCTTCTCCCGGCTTGCTTAAATCCTCGATGTTCTTCTGATAAAACCAATGGATGAGTAGCAACATCAGGATCAAGCTCGGGAATTTCTATATAGCTCCAAGAAAATATATCTATATTTTTCATTAGAAATGAAATAAACATCTCTTTCTCTTCAAGAGTCATGGCCACACTAATTAAAGTGGGTTGTGGATCTTATTTTGTACCCAGATTTATTTCTATGAGTTCATCCACAGTGGTAGAGATACCCTCTTCAAATGCTGGAGGAGAATATCTGAGATCTTCCTCTTCTTCTTCATCATGTATTATTTCTTCCGTTTCTACTTGCATAGTAGATGATAATGCATAATTTTCATGATCATAAGAGATGTCAAAATTTTCACATCTTGAAAAAGAATCTTCTATTTCTAAATCGATTGATGATGAAGGTCTTCTTTGGGTAATAAAGAGGAGACTATGGATTGAGAATCGACATCATTGTTTACCTTATATGATGCTATAACTTCTTCTAGACTAATTGGAAATGTATAGATTGTTGGTTTTCAGCAGATGAAATGAAGACGTCACCATTTGTGCTTTCATTACTGCTTGGTGGCTTACCAATTTCTCTCATGTTGTCTGGATCAATTGACGTAACTGACATTATGGATCTTTCTATAATAGTATTTTGATTTGGGTCGATCTTGTCAATTTGACTGATAGGAAACACATAATCAGTACTTACATGTGTAAATGGATTTACCGGAATCTTTTCCAAACCATATAGAGAATTAACTTTGGTAATCTCCATTATTGTGGATTTCTCCCTTCCCTTAATGTGATAGAATTCCACCTCAATGTATTGAGACTCACATGTCTCGAAAGAGGCCTTTTCACCATACAATGTCCCAACATGACCATCGAAACAATATTTGAGACATTGATGGTATGATGAAGGGATATCCACATGTTGATGTAGCCAGGGTCTTCCAAGAAAGATGTTGAAGGATGAGTCTTGATCAACAACCAAGAAATATGAATTGGATACAAGGTCTCAAACTGAGTTCTAAGTGTATCGTCGCCCAGTGGTTCTTGTTTATTTTTATCATATCGTTGTAACATCATGGTAGAAGGATATAAATCATATTCTGTGAGGCCCAATCGATGAAGTGTACGAATGGGCATGAGGTTGACTCCTGAACCATTGTCAATGAAAGCTCTTAGGATGTCTACACCATTGACCTTGCCAGATAAGTAAAAAGGTATAATATTCCCATGCACAAAATCATCTTCATCTTTATTAGTAAAAGATATTATTTCAGGGAATTCTGCAAGATTATTCTCTATGTGATAGACTTCAGCTGCAACAATTTCAGTTTGAAACTCCTGAGGACTTGAAAAAGCCTCGATGAGTGCTTCCCAAAGATCTTTGGACAGATTCAGAGCATCCAGAATTGATAACATGGCTGGTACATGGGCCAAGTATTTCAATACATCATACTTTTGATCCAAAGGTATGTGTTTCCCAAAATTAATATGTGTTTTAGTGGGTACCTTGGAAGCAGATTCCATGAAGTTGATGCATCTTGTATTGGGATAGGAGTTAGCAATATTCCTGGTGTTGGAAGATTAGACCGATTTGATCCATTTACTTACTGAGAGGATGAAGATGGAATATTTAACCGGTCTTCCAAAATAACTGTGCTAGGACTGAATTTTCTATTAGTAGAAGAACATGCATGTTCTTGTTGAGCTTGCTGAAGGGCTCTACAACGAGTTTCTGTTGCGTATACAGTTCTAGCAGGGGTAGAATTGGAATAGTGGATTCTAAAAGATCCGCGTATTCCACTATATCCTAAGCCTCTGGAACATCCTCTAATTCGCTTGTTTGATACGGGGAATTCAGGCTCATCGAAATTGAAACTGCGACTGACATATGGATATGTTAATTGAATCATATTAACAGAACCAATGATTAACTCTTCGTCTGATGAAGAATCTGCCTGATTAACCTATTTAGGCTGTGCCGTTTGGTGGGGCGGTGCCCGTGGCTTTAAAGTATATGGCATGAAGTCTTCCAGAGTCAAACACAATATAGTCTTTGACATATACTCATCTTCTTCTGATACTTTTTCTTTCATTGAATCATGTCATTTCTTTGAGGAATTTCCCTCTAATGGAGATGGTTTTTCCACAACATTCATGGCAGAAGACACAATAGGTTTCTTTAATTATGTTCACAAAATAGCATGAGTTCGGTTGATTGTCTTTATGACCATCCAATCATCATACTTCTATGAATTTTTGCTTTTGACTTCATTCCATTCGCCTTCCTCCTCTAGAACTGTAGCAGTAACACATGCTACCTGAGATGAAGAACCATTCAGTTTGACTTGTCCCAAGTCGACCATCTTTTGTAGGAGGTCTTTGAAGACAAAACACTCCTGGATGGGATGACACAACATTTGATGAATGGGGAAATAATTGGGACGGTCTTCATCTCCTTTCTTATTTGGCCACTTGGGAATTGTAAATTGAACTAGATTATTTTCCAGAGCCGAAATAAAGTAACCCGGAACATGTTCATTTCGGAAAGAGTATGTTTTTCTCTTTAGATCCTAAAATTGTTTTCATCTTTGATCTCTTTGATCATCTACACAAAACAACCTTTGTTGTTGGCACTCAGGAGGTGGAGCCCTTCGAGAGGATGATGGTTTTGAAGTAGAAACAGGCACAGGTTCTTGTTTAAGCACAACTGTAGCAGTTTATGCTTTACCGATTCTCCTTCCTGGAACTGATGGAATTATACGAGATTTAGCCTTAGCCTGTATAAGGTAATATTCAATCTACAGAGCGATTAATGTAAGGTCTCAAAACCATCTTGTGTATTTCATAGGGATCAATGGCGTGTGTAATTCATCACGTAAATTTGCCACATAGATTGGCAACAATTCTTCTTGAGGGAGTGCTAATCTTAGGAAATATGTTGATCCCTTCCAGCAAGAAATGAAATATGATACCCTTTCATTCTCCCTTTGCTTACAGTTTGTAAGATCAAAAACTGTGGTCTTTGGCAATGTTGAGCTGAACTGAAGAAGGAATTGTTGACGGAGATCTTCTCATCCAATAATTGACCGGGATTGAAAGCTCGTATACCAAACAAAGGTTGGTCCATGAAAAGTCTATACGAAGAATCTGAGTTTTACTGCTTCTTGCTACTCCAGATTTCCCATAATAGGATCACAACATGACAAGTAATACGTCAAATGCTATTCAGGGTCGCCTGATCCATTGAAAATAGGGAATACAGGGTTTCCAAAACTGGACGGAGGAGAGATTGAATCTACCCATTCAGGGTAAACATTATTTTCTGTTTGAACTTGCGTATGTTTCCCTTCCATAGTTACTAATTGAGTTGTTAATGACTCAATATTAGTTATTAAATTTTGAAAAAACATCTTGTTGAACTTGGACTTGGGTAGGTTAAATGATTGGAGCTTGGACAGATGTGGTAGTTGGTGCTGCAACTGATGGTAGCACTACCAACTGTTGTTGCACTTGACCCGTAGGATTAGACCTGTGAGGGTGTACTGGTAGAGGAGGATATCCTTCATCCATCTCAATAGCTGCAACAAATTCCTTTGGATGACTGACTCCAGCATGCTTAAGAAAAATACTACTCTGAGGTAGTTCTGAATTCAACCTTCTTAATTCCTTCATTTCTTCCTCCTGCTGTGAAAATATTTTCTCTAGTGAGAGCAATTGGCCTTTTCCAGAGGAAAGATACGTAATATGATTCTTTCCCATCCCTTTGTTGGATCCTTTTTGAAGAGGGGGATGTGGGTTACTCAAAGGATTACCTAGGTTCTCAGTAACCCTTTGATTTCGTGTACGCACACCTTCTTTATTTGTGTCAGTGCGTACATCTTCTTGAGCAGGAACCTCTTCATCTGAGTCCGCTTAGTGAACCTTATCTGGTGGATCAAAAACAATGGCATTGATGAAATTGATTGATTCATAACGCATCACATCCCTTCTATCAACATTTCTATGATATTGTCTTCTTCCATGTCTTTGATGATACATTGCCTTTTTTTGATTCGATCCCTCGGGAACTTCATGACGAACCGTAATTTGGAGGGAATCTCCTGATAATATGGCTCTTCATTCCTCTTGAGGATTCTTCCCTAATCTAGAAAAGACCGACTTTATCTAAGGAGGGGATTGATGATTTGAAAAAGTCCCCAGTCCGGTGGACTGGGGCTGTTCTTGTTGTTCCCGCTCAACTCCTCGAATCCTGTTTGTTGATTCTGAGGGTTGGTTTAAAAGACTCCCCAGTCTGGCGAGCTGGGGTGGCTCTTGACAAACTATGTCTGAGACTTTCTTAAAAGCTCTCCTGATCATGCGGACCTTAGTCTAGAAATTAGCTGGATGCATTAACATATATCCACTTTTATCACTAGGTTCAAAATACCATTGGATGATTTCCGACACTTCTATCACATGATGATGTGCTTGCTCCATATAAGAGGCATGTTCAATATTCACTTTTTCTTGATGCAGGATTAATTCAACAAATTTTTCTCTGTATTCTTTATTTTGAGAGGAACTATTTGAGGCCTGTTCTTGGTAATGATTTTGATTACAAACAAAGCCCATTGACTGTGGCCGGCCATGGGCAATAGCATTGCATGAGACCATTTTCGGCGGGCTTTGCTGACTAGAGAGCACCGTGAAATGCAGTGCTCCATGAACACCCCATCCTCTGACACGAATACTAGATGGGGCATTGGAAATTAACTGACGCTATATTCTTAGTGCTCCAAGGCATGAATGTTAAAGGTCTCTCTGCTTCTATTCAGCCTTCGGATATTGAGAGACTGATAGAGATGCCAAATCAATCTGACGTTGAAACCCTTCTATTATCTTAAGATTATTTTCATATTCATCATAAGATAATACATTATTTTTCAACTAAAAAAGATTTTTCCATATGTTGAGACGAATATCATGAATTCCATCTTTCGTCAACATTTCTCGAATTTTATACTGAGAGTCAGCCAGAGGCAAAAACAAGACTAACACTTCACCTTTCGTCAGTTGTTTTCTCATCTTCAGCATCTCCTCTTTATCATTTGATGAAGATTATTCTGCCTAATTTGACTAGAGTTGGTGTTTCCGTGTTGCTTCATCGAATTCTAAAAGATTGGTAGATAAATCCTTGATCATACTAGAAGATGCATGACTTAGGGGTGGTTCGGAGAATGTCCTACACCCCGGGCTATCTTCTGATTGATAAATTATTTCACCTCCTAGCGATGAATCATCAGACATGAATGGTTTCATATTTTCAAGTGCCTCAAGATAAGAGGGCTTTCTCGACACTACATTGTCCACTAGAGTATTTTCTGGGAAATATGCATCACTACTACAGAGAGGACATTCGCAGTGAAATTCATCATCATGGTGAGGATCACCATGGTGGGTTACAGCAAAAGGCGAGATCTCCTGCTCCTTGGTCTTCTGACCACATAGAGGGTTCTTGTGGCTCTCATCTGAAGATTAAACGTTGAGATCGACCGAATTGTCATGAAGGAAGCCTTCATGAGGAAGTGATTGTTGGAGACCTTCAGAATTAATGTTCCCACTATTGGGAAATGAGGGAGTAGAATCTTGAATTTCAACAGATAACTATTTGAGGGCTTCAAGAACTCCATCATCGAGAAAGGCCTTATTACATATTGGCTCTTGATCTCATGACTGTGCTGGGTGGGTCTATTTCGTAGACGCCTTCTTAATCGTCTTGGAAACCACATAATGATGAAAGTGGCAGCTCTGAGCAGGTGTATGTGCCTGATTAGGAAAGATGGCTAGGTTAGGCTGACGATATCCACTCAAATCAGGTGTGTGTCACTGACTTGGTTGTCCGTATGATATGGGTGAGTTTTCCCCACAACCCTCTTGGACTAGAACAAATGTGTGTGTCTGTTCTGGAGTGAACTGTTGATGTGTCACTCCACTGATAGGGATAGATTTATGTGTCTTTCCCTGAGATGCTTTGAATCTGTTATAATATCCTTGGAAGCATCCAGAATATGATCAAGGATTTGCTTCTGCTCTTTCACCATTGATAAAATATGCTTGGTGACTTCAGCTGCCGAAACAGGGATATAATTCCATTCTGTGCTTGGAGTAGGTGTATGTGCCTGCTCCTATCCTTCTTTTCCTGTCAGTGAATCCTGACAGTACTCAAGTGTGGGGGCAGAGAGTTGAGTATGCCTCCTATTTGTCACCGGAGCTTTTTGACTGACTTATCGGAATGCTACAAAGCGAGACTATTGGTAGGCTTGATTAATACTAGCAGGTGTATGTGCCTACTAATTTCACTTCTCTGATCGTGTTTAATGTGATCCATCATATGTAGTCAGAGGAGCCTGCTGACTATCTGATGATGTATAAACAGGTGTATGTTCCTACCTATAGTACTCTGCCGGAATTGCCTGACGGGATTGGCGTGCTGCTGCCAGAGGAGTCTGGTGGACAGTAGGATTAAAACGGGAAGCTGTGTGTTCCCGCTTGTTTCTTTCCACCAAGTTAGGTTGGTGGAATTCTCTGGAGATGGAAGAGATGATAACGTGCTCACTGTTGACCGGATTCTGCCTCTGGCGGTTCACCTTTTCTGCTCGAGTTCGAGGAACCTGAGCTGAATGGCTGGAGTCGGTACACTCATCATGTTGAGGGTGCACTACCGTATGAGTCTGGCGACGATTGTTAGTGGGAGACCTTGGGAAGGACTCCTGTCTACTTGAATTAAGGCCCTGAGGGACCTTCTCATTCACCTCCTTAGAATAAGTGAGTGAATGGTGATTGCGTTATGGGGATAACGACCCGAAATGGTTGGAGACGGTAGTCAGCATCGCCTGCTTCTTAATCACTAGTCATCATTGTCCGGACGATCGGTGTGAGTTGTTTACATGGAGGGAGTCTCGGGTAGCCTCCAGAGTTGGGATGGTACCGTGTTGAAGGAACTCCTTAACCAGCGCATTTGATACCCAGCGTTGAAGACGCTGAGTAGGTGATGTCATCCTCAGAGCAGACGACGATCTAGTAGGAGTAGCAGCAGTAGAATTTGCAGTAGGAGTATTCACAGGTGTGAACTTGAGAGAATCGATTATTAGAAATGCATAAGATCTTGGAAAGTAGTGTCTGTTTGATATAAAAAACGTAATCACGATAAATTCAGAAACTACATCTTTTGGATGAGCACATATGTCAATGATTATTTTTGTTGGCCCTCTCATTGAGTTTTAAATAGGGGCCTAACAAATAGGTAAAACATAATTTTAACTTGGTTAAGGATTCACGTCGAGTTCACCATTTTTGTTTCCCTCAGAATTCCGGGATGACCTCCTTGATTGCCGGTTCAAACATTCCAATCGGTTTCTAATGAGTTTGTTCATAGAACCAGAAACATCCAATGATTCCACATCCATTTGGACATACTTTCCAATGGTAGGCGCTGATTAGTTTGTGGACTAATGATTCTTAGGAATTTGAATTTGTCAGGAGGATGGGAGGTCGAACTCATCTCACCTTTTTTAGGGAATTATTTTCTACTCTGGGACTCTCTTTATAGATTTTTGTTATGTTTCTGAATCCTTATTACATTACCAAGTATAAAATGAGATTTCTTTTAGATCTGACAATCAATGATAGATATGTAGGAAATTTAGAGAATCTTTTAAATGTATTCGAGGTTCTTCATTGATAGAGAATCATCTGTATTTGTTAGAGATTCTTATTCAATGGTATCCTTTGATAAGTAAAAGTCTCTTGGTCATTATGATGAGCATGCTGGTTTTAAATCCACTCAGTGGGGCACTTGAAATTTATTGTCATTCAGAAGGACATAGATTATTTCAGAGTTGGGATCGAACCCGCAGATGGGATACCTACGTATTCTTTGTTTAGAAAAGGAATAAGAACCCACATAGTTCGATTAAGGGAGTATGATGTTTATGATTGATGGCTCAAAGAAGGATGTCATAATTACTTTTACACTCTAATCTCATGTGAGTCATGCTCGGTGTGAGAAACAAAAGGTATTGGTAAAAGTGAGACAATTGTTCCATTAAAGATGAAATCATATGAAATAAGGTGGGACTTATGTATCTATGACTGCCCAGATATATGAATATTTGGATTTACTTCAGCGATGAAATCCAGGAACAGGGTCCATAAAGGTATATGTGCTTCACGGATATTTGAATACTCAAACTTCAGGATTACTTCTGAAAAGGAGGCCCAAATTATGAGAGGACTTATGATTGGGTTTTTACTCTAGAGAATGAATCTCAGATCAAAGGTAAACTAGGACTGGTTAAGAGGAATTAAGACTGGGGCTTACTCTTGAAAAGGATGACCAGGTTAAAAGACTTGAAAAATTCAGGGACTTGTGGCTTACTCTTGAAGAGGATGCCCATATTTATGACTGGGGATTATTCCTGGAAGAGGATGCTTAGGTTAATGAGGTTATGGTTAGGTCTTACTCCTGATAAGGATTCCCAAATTATGGGACTAGGGCTTAATTTTGAAATGGAGGCCCAGGTTAAGATAATTATTATTGGGGCTTACTCCTAATGAGGATGCCCAGATTTAATGAGTTCTCTCATCTTAATGGATGAGGTTGAATGAATGAAATCTCAATATTTAGTGACATAAAGATGTTTAAATCAGTATATTTTGAGAGATATTCCATAGAATTCCATTCAGATAAGGAAGTCAAATCAATAAATCATTCCATAAATGGCATTGAAGAGTGTCTTGAAGACTGAATCTTGAATATGAGAGGTGTAATGGCTTAAGAGGGGTGAAATGGGTAAGAAGGGCACCAAAAAAGACAGGAGCGCGTAAGTCCTAGAAGGTGCACAGGTACTGTGTGGGTGCACAACTTCTTTTCTTGCAGGTATACCTGCACGACACATGGGTACTTGCGCGACGGTTAACCAACAGGGTAATACTTGAGCGACTCTTGGTTAAAGCCCTTAGAATCCTATTGAGGTTCTTACAGAAGATTGGCGCGCAAGTTCTATTGAAGGAGTTAGGTGGCGCACAAGTGTGGCCATTTCCCTTAAGTGGTGGCCACTTAGGCGCACAAGTGTTGATGAGTTTCAACACTTAGGCCTTCCTTACCCTCTTTAGATCTTTCGTTCTAGGTAATAAATTACCTTAGAAGTGTTTTGGAATATTTCAGAAGGGACTAGGGTGCCGGGAGCTCAAATCTGAGCTTCTGGAAAAAATTCCTCCCTGAATAGGGGGCCCATAGGGTCTATTTATAGGCTGAAGAAGACCCGGGCGATTATCCATTAGGGCTCGCAAGTCACTTGCGCGACCATTAGGCATCACGCAAGTGGACTTGCGCGACAATGATGGAACTTGCGTGACCTATGTGCTTTTGAAGCCTTATTCATGCCTTTGTCGATTTTTGATGTTTTCATCAAAGGATGAATCAATTTGTGCTAAGTCATTTCCCTTTACATTCCTTTGGACAATGTGATGAATAGGAGAAACAACAACGTCATAACGCCCTAACTCTCGGTATATCCCTTCATGGCCTAACTAAGGGGCCCAATCCCCATAGCAGCAATAACTCAGTATTCCCCTACTATGGGGCCACTAGCTACTCTATAATCTAAACTAGTGCAGCAATCGTTCTCAGAAGATTCAATCACTATGTCAAGTTCCCATGTTGACATGCATAATAAACAGGAAAGTGGTGAGTCAGAAAAGTCAATACAGTATCAAAAATATCCCACACCACTCACGCAAATCAGTGTAACCAAATATCACCCCTGAGTCACCCCATAAAGAGTATTCAAAAATAAATTATTTTTATTGAATTGCCAAACGGGCGTTCACCAAATTTAATGAAAAACCATGTTTCTCAAGAAAATCCAATACACAAATTCATGCTTCAAAAGAAAACATTTATCATTAAACCAGAAATATATTTGAATGTCTATGAATTATGTTTAAAGTCCAAACATGCATTCATTCACTATTGTGTGTCCGCTCGTCAATAAAATATGTCAAGTGTTATGTATAAAATAAACAGTTATTTTACACCAAATAATCATTTAAAAACTATTTATCTTATATTATTTAATATTTATTAAAATTAATCAAATATTGAGTAATTAATAAATTCTAAATTTAACGATGAGTGCAGTGGGGGACCTACCTTGACTTTTAGCTCGCTTACGACAACGCTTCCATCTCACACTTGCGCATAAGTATGTGGAACTTGCTGACGACCGAAATATCATAAGAAAACCTCTCCAATATGCCTAAATAGGGAAAAGAATAAAAAACACAGAAAAACTAAATTAAAATAAGCCAAATGAATAAACAGTGTAAAACCCACCTCAACATGGAGTTATCGAAATGGGGTGAACCAAAACTGCTCGCCTTCTGCGCTATCATTCTTCACGTGCCCAATTGAGAATATGGTGTGTTAACGCCGAATTTATATCCACAACCAGTACTGTAAAGGGTAAATTCATTGGGGGGGTTGCACCGCTACTGGCCGGATAAAGTAGTGACGGGGCACGGGAAGTGCGGACGGTTGGAGGTCGTGCGACAGGTCGAAGGTGCGCGACTGGATGGCTCCGGCTAGTCAGAGCTACATGGCGGCCTGAAACAATTCCTAAAGGTCAGAGGTAGTGTGCGTTGGTCAGTAAGAGAGGGGCTGGCCAGTGGGGTCACTGATCGGAGGAGGTCTGGATGAAGATGGCAGCGGCTGGACAAGCGTCGGCAGGGGAGCAGCTGGGAGGGTGAGCGGAGGCCCAATTGTGAGGGACACGACTGGCTGGGAAGAAGGGGCGTGTAGCAAGAGGTTGCGCCGAGGGGCTGTACACTGGGGAGTGGTTGGACACACTTGGTGTGTGTGGACGACAGGAGGGTTTCAGTAGGAGGGGTTCGCAAGAGGGTGTGAATGCAACAATGGGGAGTTAGGGGTTCCCGACAGGGAGGCTGGGCAGCCTACTGCTGGTTGTGCGGGTAGTTGGGTGGAGGAAGAGCTGGTTGTAGGGGACCGGGGTGCTAGAGCTGGGGATCTGTAGCTGGAGGGCGTGGCGGAAGGCACTACAAGAGTTGGTGCACCGAGGTGAGTCAGCTGCCTAGATGGGGTGTAGCAGCAGTAGGAGGGATCCGCCAAAGGAGAAGAAGATACATGAAGGGGTTCCTGTAGGAGGAGATGGGGGCGTGCTGCAGGCTAACACGACAGGGGGAGGCAGATGTTTCTAGGTGGTTCTATGAGAGATGGGTGAGGATGAAAGGGGGAGTCAACGATGAACTAGTGTGGAACACCAGACAATAGGTGTAAATGATACTCATCTGCTAGTAGGGGGTGCCCCGGAGGGCCGAGCACCGGCCAATAGGGGTTGAACTGGAGGGATTCGCGCTGGAAAGAAAGGGGCCACCCAGACAGGGGTGCGTTAGTTAGGGGATTTCTGCACTGAAGAGATCAGCACCGCACATAGGGGAGGATGGAGCTTCTCCGAAGAGAAGGGTCTTGTCGGTCGTGTGCTGAGCAGCTAGTGCGCTGCTATTTCTAGGAGGGTGGCATGCTGGGGGGGGGGGGGCTCAGTGCAGGTAGGTTAGCGGCAGCAGAAAGAGGAAAACATCAAATTATTTGCTTGGTATGACCTATGTTTTATCCATGACCATGATAGTAAAATAATATGGATTTACCCAAAATTCATTCCATGATATCACTGGGCCTTAGATTCTTGTAAATTCAATAGATATGTGAAAATGGTTTAATGTGTTTATATGGGGTAAATAGTTTTTTAATGAATAGTTATTACATTATAATAAGTATAATTAGCGTTTTAGATGGAAACCAATGGAGACGAACTCATCAATGAAACTATGGAGTAACAAAATCTTGTTTGCTTATTTGGAAAAATGTATTAATGATCACCTCATAGAATGTATAATGAAATCATTGAAATTTATCTGATGTTCCATGTATGAGAATATGGATAATTAATAAATAGAAAATTATCTTCTAGATTATTAAAAGACAATGGTAAAATTATTTAATAACAATGATTTGGGAAACAATACTAATGTATGTCCAAAGAAAGTATTTCATAGTGAAAATCATAAAAAGAATAATGGTGTTGTGAATTGATTTTCTACTACTATAGATGATTTCAGTCTATCAAATGATGATTGAAAGGTAGGTTACTATATTTTTAGAATTATTCCAAAAACATTAATGACTTTTTATTTTAGTATTCTTTCATTTCTGGGTAATTTCTATTAAAAATAGTAATTTCACATCAGGAAATTATGGAATTTTGTTGAAAATATTATTTGGGAAAATTATAGAAAACAAGATCAATGGGAGTTCCCATATTATTATTAGTGGTATAGTCTTTCTAAGAAGTTATTTTAACCATCCCATATAACATTTTGGAATTATTTTGGTAATGAATTAGATTGTAGTTTATCATTCTAAAATATATTCGAAAGAAAATATATTTTGATTCAATGATTTTATATCATTGATAACCTAATAAGATATAGATAAATTGATTAGGGAATTTTGAGAATGATACATAGTTCATGTTATACAAAATAATGAAACAATTATGTCATGACCCCTGCCCACAATGTGTACCCCTCCTTAGACGACAATGTGAAAATGGAGATAATGACCCCCGAGTCCCGCCTCCAGTAGGACCCGGGTTGGCAACTAGCACCGAGGGTATAATAAACACACAGATGGGTGGCATTAACCTCTAAGAGAACACATTTAAAAGATAGAGATAAGAATGATACCAACCAACTCCAACTCAGAACTTAAATATAAATGAAACCATTGTACATATATGAAATGTCCTGAAAAAAGTACTAGAACTGAAAGGGAAAACTACAAGTACCCAAAAGAAAGTAAAATGGTAGCGACCGCAAGCCAGAACAGCTCCTCAAACCACATGCTAGTAGTGACCATATTGATCTCCATCCTACTCAATGTGAACTCAAAATCAGTTTATATATGCGTAGGGTGAGTATAATAATATACTCAACAGGATCCTCCCTGAACCCTCTGGTGCAAAAGTAATGAAAGCATGCTAAAGAACTGTGAACAATAGTGAAACTAACTCATCTCCTAAGCAGGTATACAATGTTACCAACCTCACCATGGATACTCTCACCATGTAACGCATAAAAGAATATATCATATAGAAAATGATTTCAAGGGTGCCTCGATACTGCTTCCCCACTGGTTTTCCGCTTTTCCCCAACGACATGCGTCCTGTGCATCTCTCTCCAAAGGCTTGCACGTATGCACCTAGGCTAGGATCCTCAATCTGCACCACATGCACCAAAATGGATATCTCATAGACACCTGGGTGAAGCTCCACAGCATCCTCACAACCAAAAGTAACCAAGTAGTTTCCGGGATCCACCACAGCTCGCACAACGTGTATCATACGTCGGATATTATGCCTCAAGCCATTATAACCCATACACCGAGCAAGGGCCCTCAAGCCATCACAGCCTATACAAATTAAACCTATAGTAGTCCATGTGATACAATATCCAGAATATATGTCTGTGAATAACCACAAGCCGTTATAGCCCTATACACACATATATGGGGGAAACTAACTGATGTTTCCAATGGAACTAGTATCTACAAAGAGATGAGATCAGGGTCAAAGGGGGTAGTCATCCATTCACCCTCCCATATGAATGTTGGGGAAAACACCCACCAAGGGCTCAAAATCCCCGTGGTGCCAGTTTCCCCTACTGACAGGGTGGAGTAGCATATAAAAACACAAAAGATAGAGAATATATAACACAGAATAACACTATGGGCATAACCTTGTCTTAGTCTCAACTACATCTAACATCTCTCAGACCCCGAGATGCTATTTCTAAGACTAGCTATACTATAAGAACACAACCAATTAAATAACTTCATTAGGTTACATCATTATATTTTTCATCAGTACCACTTTATGTTAATTTATTATTTGCACATTAATTAACCATGAACACAACTACATTAAACTTCATTGGCATCACATTCAAAAACAATTGTTCCTTTAATGATTCAACATCAACTTTAAATTCCAGCATCTCCATCCTCGTGGATCATCACCATTTCATCAATCATTCATTATAGAAATTACTTTTCCATATTCCCAGGAATTATAGAAAAGAAACCTATGCTACTAAACATAAGGGGGATCAACATGGTTATTAGATGTACTACCTGTCGAGTCTTTTCCGCCTATAGCAAGAGCGTAGACCCATCCTCCAGCAAGAAGATAGACACAAAAAGCACGTGGCATACCCCACGTGTCTTCGCCTCCTTCAGAGGAAGGGTAAGAAAGACTAGTTTCCTTGAGCAGTGGGGAAAACTAAAGCAGATAAACATTCAATCAAAGTCACCACACATCCAACAAACACATCCATCCCATGCCATCATCACTTGTGTTCTTCCTGACACCCACATGCATAAACTGATTCATCTCGCCACTCTGGGCATCATCCTCTGCCACAACCACAAGGCCTCCCTACCTCCACATACCACAACACCCCTCTAGGGTAACATCATAGCACAAGCACCAGGAAACAAAACATCACATCATATGGGCTCTTGGCCCTTTAACAGGGCATCCATCCTTCATACGTAATGAGAACTCATGGCTCTAAAGCACAAGGAAATCAGCCTTATGAACAAGAGGGTAACTAAGAACCCTAATGGGCATTATCTTTAATCAACCAACAAGTTCTTTAATCCATCTTGAATTAACATATTCAATTCGTAGGTTCCAATTCCAGGAAACCTAATCAGTAAGCTATTACAAATGATTTAACATTCTTACTATTCCATTTTGATTAATATCAAATTAGAACAACTACAACAATGGAAAATACCAGATTCATTTACATGCCTCATTATATTTATCCAATTGATTATCAATTAATTCCGGCATTAGGTTCTTTATCAATTTACATCAAGAACAATCAACTAAAAAAAGAAAGCATAGATATCACTCAATATAGAAATACATGAGGGAAACTGTTATCCCAGTACAAAGCAACGAAAAAAAGTGATCAAAAAAATTCTTTTAATCCAGTTCAAGTATTTAATTAGGTCAATCCCATTGCGATCCAAAGTGATAAATCATGCTAACTCTATGATTGCACATAAACAATTAGAGAACCCATGAATCCCCTACCTCAAAGGTTTTCGAGGAAACCCACAATGGTCGAAGAACACCCAAGGAGACCGGACAGATTCACCAAGGATCCTCCCTATATCTCCTCTCCTAACACAAAAAAGACAAAGTATCATCAAAAACACCATCCACACACTTATATCTACCCATAACGGGCATAGATATATGATCTTGAGAGAAAAGGAGGATTGTATCTAGGTAGATCTAAGAAACGAAACAAAAATTATCAATTACCTCAAGAAACCAGCTTCGATTTGAGAAGAGAAGCCTCCGAGTCGCCTTCAAAACACTTGGGAGAGGTTATTCCACCACCAAGGAAGGGAAATCCTGAGTTATGGCCACTTAGGGGATTAAATGAGGTGATTAAAGGAAAAACGAGTTAGATCCACAATTTTAGGATCTAACATTAAGTGTCCGCATGATTTAACAAATAGTGCGCTAACTGTGTGTTATCTTCTGCCTCGAGAACCCCTCCTAGCAGGGTTAGTCTGTACGTTTAGGAAAAGCGTGTGCTAACCGTGCATTAATCACTTCTTTCAAGACTAGCCTTGCATGGTTTGGCCGCACGGTTTAGGAAAACCATGCGCGAACCGTGAGAATGCTATTACCCTTTAACATTCCTCAAAAGTCCACCCAAACGCACCCCCAAGTCACCTCGACTTACTGGAACACCTCTAGTATTGCATTTTCACAATTAAATGGACTGGAGAGGTCCGGGCCATTACATCATATACCTCTCAAAACATTCTCGTCTTAGGGAATCCAAAACCCACCTAAGAGAGAAAATGAAACAGGGTTTGAATGACCACCCACCGAGATACCTCTCAAAAGGGAGAAAGCCACCAAAGAAATGAATAGAGTCATCTCATAAACATGAAGGTTTCATAACCACATAAGGTACTGTCATTACATGAAAGAGTTAGACATTAAACAACCATGTATTCTGAGCATGTATCTGTGACTCACAATCCCATGTACTCTGTTCCATGCCACTGTGTCGCCACAAGACACGAACTAAGAGGATAGAACGCCCACACAACAACTTCTCCTTGCGGTCCTGGATCTCCACAGGTCCCTCCTCAATGGTGGCATCATCATCAACATCGATCTCTCCCCAGTCGATGATGTGGGAGTCGTCATGAAGATAACGACGTAGCTGTGACACATGGAAAACATCATTTATCAGACTCATCTGAGGGGGAAGTGCTACTCGATACACCACTGCTCCTACACGAGATATCACCTTGAAAGGCTCAATAGTGTGGGGAGAAAGCTTACTACCATGACCAAACCATCAGTGCTCACGATGGGGATTCAACTTCAGAAACACATGATCCCAAACACTAAACTCTAAGGGTCTCTTTCTTTGATCGGCATAGGATTTCTGACGATCTTGTGTTGCCATCATCCTCTCACGAATCACCAGAACCTTCTCTTTTGTATTCTGCACTAGTTCCCATGTGAGAATTGTTGACTCTCCGACCCCAATCCAACACAACGGAGAACTGACAGTCCGGCCATACAAGGATTCAAACGGCACCATACCAATGGTGGAGTTGAAACTATTATTGTAAGAAAACTACACCAAGCGTAAGTGCCTCATCCATGAACCTCCAAATTCAAGAACAAAAGAGCGTAACATGTCTTCAAGATTCTGGATGGTTCGTTCTGTCTGACCATCCGTTTGAGGATGAAAAGTAGTGTTAAGGAATAGTTGTGAACTGAAAGCATGCTGGTGACCTCTCCACACCCTGGAGGTAAAAAGAGGATCCTGATCAAAAATGATCATCCGTGGGACTCCATTAAGTCTCACCACCTACACCAGATACTGCCTTGACAAAACATCCACTGAGCTCGACTCCTAGATCACTATGAAGTGGGCCGATTTTTTTTAACAATCCACTACCACACAAATAGCATCATGTGCTCCCGAAGATCAAGGTAAACCTATAAAAAAGTCCATTGAGATGTCCTCCCACTTACACTGAGGAATCTATAATGTCTAGAGAAGACCACTAGGAACACGATGTTCGGCCTTCACCTTCTGGAAGAGTAAAAATCAAGACACAAACATTGAAACTACACCCTTCAGCCCAGACCACCAAAATGGACTCCATAAGGATCGATACATCTTTGTGACACCAGGATGTACTACTAAACACGAACTGTGGAACTCTCTAAGAACCATCTCACGCGTCGCCAAGGGATAAAAATACTTCCATGATACAACACTTTGTTTTGTTCATCCTCAGACCAACCATCAGGGGCCTAACCACAAATAACTCGATCTCCCCAGAACACCACCTCAAGATCCCACAACTAGGACTCTTCCAATTTCTACACCAGGGACGACTGTACCGTCATCTAAAAAAGACAACATCTACCTCTGAATTCTCCCTTATCAGGATGAAATGTTGCCCGTTCTTCCATTACTCTACAGGAATGAACGGATACTCGCACATCATCACTATGTGACATTCAGCTCAGTGAATCAGCTACAACATTCCCCTTTCCAGGTGTATACGATATTTCTATGTCATATTCCTCCATGAACATCATCCACCGACGCTGTCGTATGTTCAAGTCACACTGGGAGAAAACATACATCAAACTCTTTTGATCGGTGAAAACCACAAAGTGCTCACCAATGAGGTAATGTCTCCACAACATCAGAGCAAACACCAAGGCTGCCAACTCGAGATCATGGGTGGCATAACTTCATTCATGGGGACGTAACTACCGAGAACCATAAGAAAAAATTGACCTCTGCTGCATAAGAACATAGCCTAACCCCAGATGTGAAGCATCACAGAAAACATCAAACTGGACTCCTTCAGGTGGACGACAAAGGACTGGAGTACTTACTAACTTCTCCTTTAGATACTCGAAAGATGTATGACACTGATTAATCCATATGAATGACTGATCCTTCTTGGTCAATGATGTCAGAGGGGTCACAACACCTGAGAAATTGGACATGAACCTCCTGTAGTATCCTCTGAGACCAAGAAAACTTCGCACCTCTAAAACTGTCTTGGGGGATGCCCAAGAAACAACTGCTTCTATCTTCGATGGATCCATAGCTAATCCTTGTTGGGACACATCATTCCCCACAAAACGTACTTCTCGAGCCAAAAACTCACATTTCAACAACTTCCCGAACAGCTGATGTCAACAAAGATCTCCCAAAATGGATTGTAGATTCTCTGCTTGCTCCTCTTCCGATGTGGAGTACACAAGGATGTCATCGATGAAGACTACCATGATATTTTATAGGAACTCAAGAAACACAATATTCATCAATCCCATGAACACAGTTGGAGCATTCGTCACGCTGAACGACATTACAACGAACTCATAATGCCCATGACGACAACCGAAAGCAGTCTTCGAAATATCCTCATCCTTCACATGCATCTGATGATATCCTGACCGTAAGTAGATCTTTGATAACCAACATTCACCCATCAATTTATTGAATAAAAAATCAATCCACGGAAGAGGATAGCGGTTATTTATTGTCACTTTGTTTAAGCGATGATAATCGACCCACAACCGAAAAGTGTCGTCATCCTTCTATATGAACAGAACACGTGCACCCCATGGGGACACACTTGGTCAAACAAAAATGAACTACAACAGATCATCAAGCTGTATACTCCGATCTCGTAACATAGAAGGTGACATCCTATATGGAGACATAGAGATAGGAGACGCTCCGGGCTGTAGCTCAATCCCATACTCGATCTCTCGTCGAGGGGGTAATGCTATAACCTCTTCTTGAAAGACATCGGGTACTCCTCTATGACCCTAAGAAATTCCAACTTCCGAACCTCTGAAGAACATAGCATCATCTCATCTGCCATGGGCGATAAGGATGGAATGCCCCTATGAACCATCTGGGGATCTCGCTCACCAACAAACACCGCCTACTCTCCATCCGCACCGATGAAGATGACCTTCTTCTTGAAGCAATCCACGATAGCTTTCACCGAATACAACCAATCCATGTCGAGGATGACATCATATGCTTTTATCTGTAAACATAGAAAATCTCCCCAGGAGAGGTTTTTCCCCAACAATAGCTCATAGTCTCTGCATACTTCAAACAATTCAACTCGACCTCCAACTGGTATAGTCAACGCCAAGGGAACTGGAAGCCGCTCTACCTCAAGGTCCAAAGCATGGAAAATGATAGGTGATATAAAGGAGTGTGTCGCTCCTGAATGAAACAAGGAAAACACCAATGTAGAAAAGAAGAAAAGGGTACCTCGAATGACATCTGACTCGCCTAGTGCTGGAAACTCTAGAGCATGAAGCTGACCACGACCTCCTCCAAGGCCTCTCTGACCCTAATGACAGCCACCACCACGGCCACACTCTACTCTCTGAGCACGGGAAGCATCATGGAGTTGTCCTCTGCCTGCCCCATCACCCCTATGGTGATCTAATGCTAGTGAAACTGGCTGATGTTGCCTCGGCAGAAACTGCCTCAATGGAGGAACTTGGAGCATAGTTTCTGGTGCATGATGACTTCTCTGAATGGTCATGCACTCCCGCTGCTGATGCCCATGACCACCACAATAAAAACAAGCGCCTGATCCCTTATAATAGGCCTAATAGTTTCTTCCTCCAGAGAAATGAGATATGAAGGGTTGGGACCTACCCATGTTAGAAAGATAACTCTTCTACCCTGAAAACCGGGAACCCCGTACCATAGCCTTGCTTCATGAGGGATCATGATGATACACTTATCGTGATGATATGGTCCTGTCCAAAGTCCTCTGAACCTTCCCTGCCCTCGCAATAGCTCGATATATGTATTTAGCATAAATGGGGTGACCTGACGCTGGATCCTTGGACGCAAAGCCTCCTTGAAATGCCTCGCCCTGGCCTCCTCATCTGGTAACAGGTCCGAAGCATATCGTAAAAGGTTCCTGAAATGGATTCTGAACTCCCGAACCCTAGAGCTCCCATGTCGAAGGGTAAGAAGCTCCTGGTGACTAAGAACCTTTGCAGTTGAGGAAAGGAACTCGACTCTGAACTCGTCTCAAAACTCCTCCCATGTGATCGCTAACTCCTCACGATCCTCGAAGAACAAGAACCACCACTTCCTTGCTTCTTCACACAACTTCTTCAAAGCTAAGGATACCCAGTGCTCCTTCTGAGCACAAATTGAAATAAAGCCTATGTCGACCTACTCTAACCAGTCTTTCGTGACTGTATCTAAAATGGATCCCTCGTACTTCTGTAGACTCTGGCGCTGAAACTATCAGAGTGTCTTCCTCCAAGTGGATTCTTCATCAACCTCTACCCTGCGGCGACATGCTGGAACATCCTACTGGACATCTTCTACGCAAACCTGACAAGGACGTCGACATGGAGCCATACCTGCAATATAACAAAAACATAGAGCTCCTAAGACTGGAATACAGAATACTCAACATTAATTATTCGTTTTAGGTTAACATATCCCAAGGTCTACCCATTCACACATAGGAACAAAGAATAATTATGCATGATCCTTTCCTATGTCTCTAACCTGCAACTAGTATTGCCTTCTATAGTAGCCATGGTAAACCTAAAGGTCCATACCTCAGATCATAGGGGGCCCTAAACGCCTATGTCTTAGCCAGTATCCAGTTTTTACCACACTTTCTAAACATGAATGACACCATTTCCCTACCATCCCATGAAACCTCACATGTGCCTAACTCCAAACACCATCCCATCCCTCAACCTGACATCCGATACCACTCTGTCACGACCCCCTCCCCACAAAGTGTTCCCCTCCTAGGCCAGCAATGTGAAAAGGGAGATAATGACCCCCGAGTCCCTCCTCCAGTAGGCCTTGGGTTGCGACTAGCACCGATGGTATAATTAACACACAGATGGGAGGCATTACCCTCTAAGAGAACACATGTAGAAGAGAGAAATAAGATAGATACCAACCAACTCCAACTCGAAACTAAAATATAAAAGAAACCCATGTACACATATGAAATTTCATGCAAATGTACTCCAACTAAAAGGGAAAACTACAAGTACCCAAAATAAAGTAAAATGGCAGTGACCGCAAGCCCGAACATCTCCTTTAACCACAAGCTAGTAGTAACTATCTTGATCTCCAACTTACTCCAAGTGACCTGAAAAACAGTTTATATATGCATAGGGTGAGTATAAAAGTATACTAAAATGGATCATCCCCGAAGCCTCTCATGAAAAATTAATGAAAGCATGCTAAAGCACAGTGAAAAATAGTGAAACTAACTCATCCCCTAAGCATGTATACTATGTTCCCAACCTCACAATGGCTACTCTCACCATGAAACGCATAAAAGAATATATCATATAGAAAATGATATCTAGGGTACCCCGCTACTACCTCCCCACTGGTTTTCCACTTTTCCCCGATGACAATCATCTTGTGCATCTCTCTCTAAAAGCATGCCCGTATACACCATGGCTATGCTCTATAATCTGCACCATGTGCACCAAAAATGCATTCCCATAGACACCTGGGCGAAGCTACACACCATCCTCACAACCAAAGGTAACCAGGTAGTTTCTGGAGGCCACCATAGCTCGTATAACGTGTATCATACATCTAGTATTATATCTCAAGCAATTACAGCCCATACACCGTGTAAGGATCCTCAAGCCATCACAACCTATACAGGTTACACCGATAATAGTCAATGGGATACTATATCTAGAATATATGTGTGTGAATAACCACAAGCCATTACAGCCCTATACACACATATATGGGGGAAACTAACAGATGTTCCCAATGGCACTAGTATCTACCAAGAGAAGAGATTAGGGTCAAAGGGGGTAGTCAACCATTCATCCTCCCATCAAGAATGTTGGGGAAAACACCCCCCAGGGATCGGAATCCCCGGGCTTCCAGTTTCCCTTATTGACAAGGTGGAGTAGCATATAGAAACACAAAAAGTACAGAATATATAACTCACAACCACACTATGGGAATAACCTAGTCTTAGTCTCAACTACAGCTATCATCTCTCGGACTCCGAACTGCTATTTCTAAGACTAGGTATCCAATAAGCACACAACAAATTAAAGAACATTAGTAGGTTAATTCATTACCTTTTTCATCAGTTCCACTTTACGTTAATTAATTATTTTCACATTAGTTAATCATGAACAGAACCGAATTAATCTTCATTGGAATCACATTCAAAAACAATTGTTCCTTTAAATATTCAACAACACCTTTAAAATCCTGCATCTTCATCCCCGTGGAACAGCACAATTTAATCAATCATTCTTTACAGAAATTACTTTCCCATATTCCCAGAGATTCTAGAAAAGAAACCAATGCTACTAAACACAATGGGGCTCAACATGGTGAGTAGATGTACTACCCGTTGAGTGATTTCCGCCTATAGAAAGAGCGTAGAACCATCCTCCCTCGAGAAGCTAGACACGGAAAGCACGTCGCATACCAAGTGAGTCTTCACATCCTTCAGAAGAAGGGTAAGCAAGTCCAGCTTCCTTGATTAGTGGGGAAAAGTAAATCAGATAAACATTCAATCAAAGACACCACACATCCAAAAAACACATCCAACCCATTCCATCATAACTTGTGTCCTCCATGATACCCACATTCATAAATCGATGCATCTCGCCACTCTGGGCGTCATATGCTACCAAAACCACAGGGCCTACCTACCTCCATATACCACAACACCCTTCCAGGGTAACATCACATCACAAGCAACATGAAATCAAAAATCACATCATATGGGCTCTTGGCCTGTTAACAAGGCATCCAGCTTTCATACGTAATGAGAACTCATGGATATAATGCACAAGGAACTCGGCCTTATGAACAAAAGGGTAACTAATAACCCAACTAGGCTTTATCTTTTATGAACCAAGCAGTTCTTTAATACCTATTGAATTAACAGATTCAATTCATAGGTTCCAATTCCAGGAAACCTAATCAGTAAGCTATCACAAAAAATTTGACATGCTTACAATGTCAATTTGATTAACATCAAATTAGAACAACTACAACCACAGAAACAACCAGATTCATTTACATGCCTCATTATCTTCATCCAATGAATATCAATTAATTCCTTCTTTACGTTCTTTATCAATTTCCATCAAGAATGAACAACTGAATAAAGAATTCATAGATATCACTCTATCAATAAAAACGTGATGCAAACCGTTATCACGGTACAAAGCAACAACAACAAGTGATAAAACCAATTCTTTTAATCCGGTTCAAGTATATAATTCGGTCAATTACATTGTGATCCAAAGGGCTAAATAATTCTAACTCTACGATTTCACATAAACTATTAGAGAAGCCATGGATCCCCTTACTTCAAGGTCTTCGAGGAAACCCACAATGGTCGAAGAACGCCCATGGAGACAGTGCTGATTCACCCAGGATCCTCCATATATCTCCTCTCCTAACACAACCATGAAAAAAGATAATCACAAGGATCATGCACACACTTATATCTACCCATAATGGGCGTAGATCTAAGATCCCGAGTGAAAAGGAAGTGTAGATCTAGGTATATCTAGGAAACCAAAAAAAAGGATCACTTACCTTGAGGAATCGGCTTTGATTCGCGAAGAGAAGCCTCTGGATCACCTCTAATATGCCTGGGAGAGGTTCTTCCACATCCAAGGAAGGGTAATCTCGAGTAATGGCCTCTTAGGGGCATAAACGAGGTGATTAAAGGAAAAACGAGTTAGATCCCCAATTTTAAGATATAACTTTTAAGTCCTACACGATTAGTTCGCACAGTTTAAAAAAATGTGCACTAACTATGCATTAGCTTCTTCCTCGACAACCCATCCTCGCATGGTTAGGAAAATCATGCGATAACAGTGTGTTAGACACTACCCTCAAGACAAGCCTTTCACGGTTTGGCCGCACGGTTTAGGCAAACCGTGCGCCAACCATACGAATTCTATTACACTTTAACATTCCTCAAAAGTCCACCCAAATGCACCCCCCAAGTCACCTTGACTTCCTGGAACACCTCTAGTACCACATTCTCAAAAAGGAATGGACAAGAGTGGTCCGGGACATTACAAATTAAATATGGTTATGTCTTGAAATTAAATGAATATGTTGATTTATTTCCTGATGTTTTTCTAGTTTTTATTTAAATTTGGGAGGTTCAGATATCAATTAAATAATTTCTTGATCATATTCATATATTAAAACACCTATATATGATTGATCATCAAGAAATTTTTCAATTGAAACATAAACTATAAGATTTTTTTTATAAAGGTTTTATTTATCCTTAAACATAACTATGGGGTTCTCCTATTTCCTTGTTAAGGAGAATGACGGTTTCAAAAAACATTTCATTGATTATTATGCCTTGAAAACTTCACTATTAGAACAATTCAACTGTAATTTATATTGGTTAATTGTTTTATCATCACCACTGAGGTAATTAATTATTGAGTATTGGCCTTTTTTGGGGTACCCCATCATAAGGTGACAGTGGTAGATAATATGATTACATTATTTCAAATAATATATAGGCATTATGATTTGATAGATACACCCTTTGGTATTCATAATTCAATAGTTATATTTGTGGTTCTTATAAATATATACATATATGAATATTTAGAATGGTTCATGGTGGTCTTTATTGATGAAATATTTGTGCTTTATTAAGGCAATTAGGATCATGAAAGGAACCTAAGAAATTTTTTGAAATCGTAAATTAAGAGAATCTATATGGAAAATTTAATACATTTAAATTTTGGTTGAAACATAATACTTTCCTTAGCCATATTTTTCCAAATGATGTTATAAATATTGACCTACTAAAACTATTTTTAAAGAGTTTCCGTGAACATAAAATTCCATAGATAATTTGTATTTAAATTAATAAGTTGGTCACAACATGCATTTTATTTAAATGTTTGTTCGGTTGTCTAGCATGTAGTAGCCCACATTTATCGACAATATGATCTTTTTCTGAAAGGGAATTGATCTTTCATTTTGGTGGACTGGTGAAATTGTAAAACAATATTTGGAATAAAATTATGAGTGATAGAACACGTAAATTTGTTTTTTATATTTGATTAAGGTCTTTAGAGTTTCCTCATGTATTTCACCAAGATTCTAGAGTACTGAACCCTAAAACCTCAAATGTAGATATGGATGATATGAGCCTTGATTTTTTGTAAAACCATACGACCCCTAGTGAATTTTTTAATCTAATCCACTAGAGAAATAGGTCTCGCATGGTTTGGTATAACCATTAGAGTGAAGATACAAGACTATGTTGGTCATGTAGAAATCTTGACGATGGACGTTTTCATGGGTTCTGCATGGTTAGCCAATATTTTTGGCCTGACCGTAGAAGGTGGTCTCATGGGGACAGGATAAAGCATGGTAGGTTGAAAGTTTGGCCAAACATGGGGCCAAAATTTCACCTCATATAATGGGAAACAATTCCCATCCCCCCTATAATTTTAATTTTCTTATCCCAACATTTCTTCCTCTATTTTGTGTACATCAACCCACTATGGGTCTCCCCATACTCTTCTCGATCCATGGAGCGATCTTCCTCATCCAATGTCTGATTTGAGTGATGTAAGATACATTGGATAGATGTAAGTTTTTCAATGCCTCATCCTTCCTCTTGTATTGTTTAGTATTTCTTATGATATACTAATTTTTTTTGAGCTACTTAATTAAAATTATACAAGTATGTATATTTCATACATTTATCTTTAAATGACCATATTCATGCATCGATATTGGATGAATAGACCATGCATGGTATATTATAGGTGTTTTATGTATCTTTACCCAATATTTAATTGATTTGTAAATAATTCCATTATTTAATTCATATGTACTTTGTTTTATTACATTTGAATGTGTTGAATAATTTACAGAAACTAACACCCAAATTATTGTAGATCATTAATATTAAAGGGTAATTTCATATAGTCATGGGGTTTGTACAACCCTTAATGATGTCTTCATTGAATTAATATAAATAATTAATTTTTTTCTAATAAAACCTCGTCATGTGGTAATCTATGCTATAAAATTTAAATGTTTGGTTAATTATAATTTGGTGTGACGTGACACACACCTATATTATCACCTAGTTCTTAAACCACCTTCCATGGGGTTAGAAACTACTTATATTATATGTTTTTATGACTATTTAGTGGAATATATGTTTTCATGTCATGTTTTGTACATTTTACATTCATGTTTCAAGCTATTATTGATAGTTCATGTATCCATGATATTACTATAGGTGGATTGATCATAGTAAAAAAATGAAATACCTATTTAGAAGTTGTATGCAGTTATTTCCCTAATTATTTTCTGAAAATATCTATTATGATGCATTTATAAATATTTCCCTTCTATCTATTTATATTTTTAATGTTGTTAATGGAATGGTTATGAAAAATGTAAATATGTAATTGTTAAATGGATTAAATTAAATGAATTCAATGTGTCATGGGTGATGTTGGTTTCCTTTTTATGTAACATTAGGCTATGGTCTTACTAGGAAAACTGATTACCATAAACATCCCTATGAAAAAATGTTACCTCAATGAGGGTCATCTTACATGACATGTCACAAACCCTTGGATGAGGATGTTGGAATGATGTTTAGATCACCTAGGTTGTGGGGGAATGGGGTTCCATACCTACTTGATTGTGAGTTTTGGTATGATCATCCTAGCCATTTATAGTGATATTCATCTTGGTAGACTATATCAATTCTAATCCATGGGTGTGACGACCCTTATTTATTCTCATGATTCATTATTTTTATTATTATAAGTGTTTTTCATGTACACTTGGGATACATACTAGGTCTTGGCTAACACTATGTATCCATATATACACCTATAAACATGACTATGTATGTATTGAATATATATATGCCAACTTCAATATATATAAATAATAAATTTAGAGTCATTACTACTTAGGATGAAGCATGTATGGCCATCCATGTCTTCTTGTGGAACATGGGCTTGACAAATTTTGTTTATACATTCATTTCACTCCTATTTGATTATTATACCAACACACATCTATATTCATAATCATAGAATATATTATGGATTATACACTATTGATGGTGTTATACATACTTTAAATAAAACACGTCATTAACATCCAATTCACTAGTAAACCTATTCAGATCTCATATTCACATGGCTATGGATTAATCATTGTGTTTTGAATCATACTCAGGGGCTTATGAGAAAAAGACTAATTTTTAACTCATGATTCTAATAGAGATCTCCCACAGATACGGGTTCATTATTATTTAATCTCTATGTTGTATCACCTATTATATTTTTTCCATCATTTAATATTGTACACCCATTGACATAAATTTTCATATATTTTGTGTTGTCTATTTTTTTTAATAATTTACGTCTACCTTTAGCTACATGTCATTAATTGTTTACTAATTCAGATATTTCATTTTGAAAAATTATTACAATATATATATTCTACTCAAATAAATATGGTATAATATCCCCATCATACCACCACTATTCCATTGTTACTAGTTAATATCCTATGAAGCATGTGGAGTTGTGCTTGAGGTTATGTGATGAAAGGTCTGGGAACTAGTTTCATAGACAGTCAGTTTTGAATGTTATAATATGGTATCAAAGGAGTTTTTTCCCTTTTCTAGTGACTTAATGGCTATTATATTAGAGGATATAAATGTGTTAAACCATTTTAAATAGATGTGTCTTGGAGTGATCAATCCACACATGGGAAAAAGTCCATGATCCCAAAGATGGGATTGTTGTTCATGCTAGTTTTTAATACGGATGATTAGAATTCAACCATGATTGTTTGTTGTTCATTACTTATAATGACCCATAATTTAAATACATTGATAGTAATTCAAAATTGATGTTCACTTATTACGACATATAACAAAACCATGAAAGGACCGTATAGGTATAGTGTCTTTAGAAATTGGGAAACATAAACAACTAGTTCATAACGCGTCTACATCGTCTCCGATTTATTTCATCATATCTATAGTCCCTTTTGGAATATCTTACTTAATAACCTTCTTCCTGACCCGGGGAAAGAAAACATGCAAAAGGCTGAGCTAAAATGCTCAGTAAGGGTAATCAAAATAAATATCAATCACATCATATTCATAAGAACGTAACATTTTGGAAATCTTACCCTTCAAAAGAGATCATAATTTCATAACATTGGATAAATCATGGTAGTGAAATGTAATCACAATAATCATAACGTAAAACATGAAGCTTTGTGGAATACACATATAATCATAGAGAATCATTTCTTATTAGTCAATACTCACTGCCAAGACTATCTTAGTAGACAAAGTCCATTTCTGAACCGAGTTCATTCCTCATTTTAGTCCTGTTTCACTGAACCAGTTTAACCTGCCGTTACAGCCATGTCCATATCATGAGATATAAAATCATTACCCAATGAATTGGAGGGATATATAGGTCCCACCCATCTCATAATGAAATCATTCTTACTTGTTCCACAAAATAAAATTAAAACATTCACCATAACCCAAAGAATAAAATGGGTTTTATAAACATCATCCCATCATGACATAATCCATATAAAACAAATGGATATAATTTTATCATATGAAAATTGAAAACATGTAAATCATAGAGACATTATACTTGAAACATACACATATGAAATAATGTCATCTTAGATGGAAAAATGGTTTTGATAAAACACTTGAAATGAATTCTTGAGGAAAATGTCCTTTTTTCTTCAAAATCATTCTCTTTTCACAAAATGTCATGAAATTTTAAAAGAGAAGGATTTTGTTGAAAATAGTCATAAAATATTTTTGAGTAATCTTCATGAAAATAAGGCTTTATAAAACCGTAAAAATCATTTCATGTCTTATAAGTGAAAAAAACATTCTTCTAGTACTTTTGTCAGAAAAGTCAAAAAGTGCCTCGTACGAAAAGCGACAAAAGATTCCTTTCATATCATTACTAAAAACTCACTGAACGGTAAAATTGGATTTAAAAAATTGTAGGTGTATAGAAATAATATTACATATTGAGGAAACATGGATGTTGATGATAAAATACACCCTAGTAAATTCCAAAGTATAAACAATCTCGGATAAAAATGAGATTGTGAAATTTCCCTTACCTTAGGTCCGATTTGCTTCGTAAGTGTCGAACCTCTTGTATAATGATTTAAATAATGTCATTGACTTATTCCAGAATCATACTAAATGTTATGATATTACATATGGTCATATTCTTATCTTATTATTAGTAATATTTCATTGCTACTTGTTATTCGGGTGTTTATTACTTTTTGTTCTTATGCATGTTTTGTCGAATAAATTCTTATTCTTATTATTAGGTTATAGATACCTCATTTAAAGAATGGTATTATTGTAATATATATCATATTTATTCGCTCAATTATTTTATGTAATCATTATGAAATGAAAATCATGTACAACGAGTCGCATCACATCGTGGAGACGGTATTCCGTACGTACGCACGAGCGATGATATCGTTCCCATGATCATGGAATTGTATTGGAGTGTATGTATAAAATTTAAGAATCAATATCACTTTACAATAATTATATATATTTATTCTTTACTCCATTATACCCATCCAAGTAAGGTGGTGGTTGAAAATAGATTACACCACGATGTGGAGACGATATTCCGTACGTACGCACGCGTGGTGATTTCATTTTCCGTAGGATGGATAGATGGTGAAATAGGGTTGTTTCATACATACAATAAAATATCAGTATATTAGTGATAATTATGTTATTAATTCATAATGAAACAACTAAAGAAGAAGAAGTGGAAGAAGAAATAATGTTGAATGAATCGGTAATGGACATTACCTCTTCTTTGAGGCGCTTCTTTGAGACCTCCTTTTAGGGCACTGAAATTGGACTTTGAAGAAGACCAGGACCTATATGATGTTTCTATTGAAGTGGAGAGGATCAATTTTCAGGGTTTGGCAGATCCTGAAGGCTCAAAGTGGTGTGAGGAAGATAGGGAGGAGGTGCCTTTTTATAAGGGAGGAGAGGGGCACCTTTGGAAAAACTAAAAATATTATTTTATTATAAAGCCATATTCGGTTTTAAATAGATCCAAATTGATTTATTTAGATGCTAAGGTGGGGATGGGTCGATAGCCTCTCATCCAATAGAATTTGTACAAGTATAGTTTACTATTTTAACCATATCATTTAGATTTAACTTTAAGTTAGATAATTTTACTTTTACCGTGTCTTTTTGTGTTCTTACACTATAAGGTTAATAAACAAACTATAACAATCCAAACGAATCCCAAGCTATTTATTATTAATATATATAACCTTATCTAGGTCATTTTGCCGAACCATATATTTTTAGTAATAAAATAACAATTAATAATATAATATTTTTTTTAAAAACAATTTTATGTCAATTTTGACACTATTTAGTAAATGATTTTTTGGGAAAATCATAACATAATGATTAGTTAGAAAAAATTAAATTATATCAATACTAACATGTCATATTATCTAATAAAATTTTTGTAATTCATGAACGGTCTCAAATTACATTTTTTGGGTATTTATAACATCAATTATGTCAATATTTCATTAATAAGATAATTACTGCATCATCTTTGTGTCATAAATAAATTAAATTATTTAATGTCTAAAAATTAAAAATTAAATACCATTATGTAGGAAATAGTTTTAGCTTTCTAATGAATATTTATAGTAGAATTTATCTTCTTTATATCCCTATATTCAAAATTATTTACTTATTAAACGTTGATTTTATTTATTTTAACCCTTCTTTAAATAAATTAATAAAAAATGTCCTAATCTAATCCATGTGGGCCTAAATGGTCATATTTTATTCATAAGGTTGTTTTTGGTCGAATTAAACTTATCCAATAGAATTAGGACATGTTTTAGGGCAATAATAATATCATTTTTACCCTTAATTAGCCTATTTACTTTTAACCGTGGTAAATAAAAGTAAAAAGTTACTATTCACCAAAAATTATTTTCATCTCATTGAACCACATTTTACTTACTGACATCAAACGTGTCTCTCAGATTTTTGAAATTTCACTCACATATGCGGTAAAATTTTGTTTTATGTAAATTTGAAAATTCTCCTAAGAGGTGGGTAAAAGACGGTGAAAAATTCAATAAAATTTTCATATTTCTAAAATTATTATAAAATTACTCCAATGAATTACATTGAAATTATATAGGCATTATGTATAAATTTTTACCTAAAATATATTTAAATAAAAAAATAATTATTTAAATAAAAAGTCGGTTTTAAAATAGTAACCCAGTGTTTTCACTATTCATCAAAAATTGAAGGTTTTCAGAAAAATACCAAAATTTCACCCTAGGCTAATTTCGATATTCTGAATCCAAAAATGAAGTCAATTTTGAAAAATTAAATTTAAAAAATTTCAAAAAGTGGGTATTACTATTCATAACGGCTAGTTTTAATAATATTTTAATAGCATATCGTTGTTTAGTGAAACTCGGTATTGCGTACGACGCAAGCTATCAAGGAATGTTGAGATTGGGTGTAAAGAAATCCAAGATAGTGTTGTGTGTAGTGAAATATTCCTTTGATGATTTATATGACATAAAAACAATATATTTCTCATAAAAGTCTTGAGTGTTATATTCTACCCCCCTTAAAATGAATTTTGCCCTCAAAATTCGTCACTTTGTAACAAAAAGATGAGGATTCCTCTCCCTCACCATATCCTCAAGCTCCCATGTAGCTTCATATAACCGGTGGTTCCTCCATAAAACATTCACCAAGCAAGTGGTCTTGTTCCGTATGACTTTTTCACTAAGATAGAGAATCTCTATCGGCTGTTCTTCATAAGAAAGATCTTGTTCCAGCGGTACAACTTCTGAGATGAATAATGTGAAGGATCAGGTATGTACTTTCTCAGGAGAGATACATGGAACACATCATGAACTAGAGAGAGATTCAGTGGAAGCGCCAATTGGTAAGCTACCTTCCCAACACGATACAGTATTTCGAAAGGACCGATATACCAAGGGATCAAATTTCCCTTCTTTCCAAATATCATTACTCTCTTCCAAGGAGATATTCGTAAGAACACTTTATCACCCAATTAAAACTCTCAGTCTTTTCTTTGGTTGTCGGCATAACGTTTTTGTCAACTTTGAGCTGTTCTTATGTGTTGTTGAATAGATCAGACCTTTTCTGACATCTCATCAACAAGATCAGGTCCTAATAGCTTTCTTTCCCCAACTTCATCCCAGGAAGTTGGAGTCCTGCATTTCCTTCCATAGAGAGCTTCATAAGGAGCCATCAGAATACTGGAGTGAAAGCTATTATTATAAGAAAATTCCACCAAACATAGGTGTTGATCCCAACCACCTTTCAAACCCATAGAGAAAGCTCTGAACATATCTTCTAGAGTTTGAATTGTCCTCTCAGACTGACCGTCTGTCTGAGGATGATAAGCAGTGCTGAAAGTCAACTCTGTATCCAGAGTATACTGAAGACGTCACCAGAACATTGAGGTAAACCTCGGATCCTGATTAGATATAATAGAAAGTGGTACTCCATGCAATATTACCACTTCCATTACATATATCCTGGCAAGCTGATCTAGAGAGAAATCCTCTCTAATAGAAATGAAGTGTGCAGACTTTGTAAGACGACCAACCATGACCCAGATTGCATTATTGCATTTGGATGTTTTAGGAAGTCCTGTGACAAAGTCCATAGTGATGTTTTCCAATTTCCATTCGGGTATGGGTAATGGTTGTAACGTACCCTTAGACTTCTGTCTCTCAACTTTAACATGCTGACAAACCAAGCATCGAGAGACATATTCAGCAACATCTCTTTTCATGCCATCCCACCAGAAGTACTCTTTCAGGTCCCTATACATCTTCATTCTTCTAGGATGAATAGAGAATGAAGAACTATGATCCTCATCCAGCAGCTCCTTCATTAATTCGGGGATGGGAGGAACACAAACTCAATTCCTGAAATTTATTATCCCATCACAATCAAGGTTGAATTCAGGAACATTTCTCACCTTCTTTTGTAACTCTACATCTTCTTTCTATGCCTCCGTAATCTTAACATGTATAGATTTTTGAAAATTCATTTGAGAAAGATAAAATTTTTCTCCTTTCATTATAATTCCAAGATCCATCCTTTGTAAATCCATAAATATTGGATCATTTGTGATTCTCATCATGGATAAACAGGCAGGGTCTTGTTGACTTAATGCATCTTCCACCTTGTTTGCTTTCCCAGGGTGGTAATGAATTGAGCAGTCGTAATCCTTAATCATCTCCAACCATCTTCTTTGGAGAATATCCATCTCCTTTTGTGTGAAAATATAATTTAAACTTTTATGATCAGTATAAATGTCACACCTTTCTCCATAAAGATAATGCCTCTAAATCTTTAATGAAAAGATTACCGCAACTAAATCCAAATCCTGAGTTGGCTAATTTTGCTCATGGATTTTCAACTGTCGTGAGGAATAAGCTATCACCTTATCATTTTTCATAAGAACACACCCCAATCCATTCTTGGATGCATCACTGTAGATCACAATCCTTTCTTCACTACAAGGCAGTGTGAGAACAGGTGAAATGGATAACCTTCTTTTCAACGCCTTGAAATTCTCTTCACATTCCTCCGTCTAAACAAACTTAACTCCATTCCGATTCAACCTGGTGAGTGGATTAGATAATTGTGAAAAATCATTCACAAAACTTCTATAATATCCATCGAAACCAAGAAAACTTTGGATCTCAATTACTGTTGTTGGTCTCGACCATCTTTCAATAACCTCTGTTTTTGCTGGATCCACAGATATCCCCTCTTTTGAGATTATGTGACCCAAAAATGAAACTTTTTGATGCCAAAATTCACACTGGGTAAATTTGGAATAAAGCTTCTCCTTTATCAGGGTCTTCAATATATTTCTCAAGTGATCTTCATGTTATTCCTTGCTCATTGAATATACAAGAATATCATCTATAAAGACTACCACAAACTGATCAATATAGTCTCTAAAGACTCTATTCATCAGATCCATGAATATATATGGGGCATTAGTAAGACCAAATGACATCACTATAAATTCATAGTGTCCACACCTTGCACGAAAAGCCGTATTTGGTATATCCTCCCTTTTGACCCTTAATTGATGATACCCTGAACAAAGATCAATCTTGGGAAAGTATTGAGCTCCACATAGTTGGTCAAATAAGTCATCAATGCACGGGAGAGGATATTTCTTCCTGATAGTGATCTTGTTAAGTTCTTGATAATCAATGTAGAGTCTCATTGATCCATCTTTCTTCTTAACAAACAGAACAGGTGCTCCCCAAGGTGACGCACTAGGGCGTATGATCCCTTTATCAAGATTATCTTAGAGTAGCTTTTTCAATTCTTGCAACTCAATTGGGGCCATTCTAGAAGGTGTCTTTGAAATAAGTAAAGTACCCGGTATGAGTTCTATTGAAAAATCAACATCACGATTTGGTGGAAGACCCATCAATTCCCCCGGAAAGACATCATCAAACACCTGTACAATGGGAATATTCTTAATCATGAGTTTCTCACCAACCATTTGAGATAAATAACCTTCATTTAGTGTAATCAAGACCCATAAGATGGAAGAAATTTCCACTGGAAGGTTATGTTCATCTTTGCATCGATAGACGATCAAAGTTTGATCTGGAATATGAAATGTGTCTTCCCTTATTTGGAAATTGATATGAGCTCCATATAGAGAAAGCCAATCCATTTCAAGAATCACATAAAATTCCACTATAGGGAGGATCTCAAGATTTGCAGGAAGCACTTTCCCACAAACTTAAATCCAAGAATAATTCTAAACATTTGATGCGACTGTTGTGCCATTAGTGGTTGTCACAGCTAACTCAACATCTAATTGTTGAGGTAATATGGTGATACCCTTAGAAATTTTTTCATAAATAAAGGATTGGGTGGATCAAGAATCAAATAAAACATTTGATACTTTAGAGTGGATGGTAAGTGTATCGTTCACCACTTCCTTATCGAACTACACATCGCTGATAGAAATTTCATGTGACTTTCCTTTTTATTTAGCCTTAAGAGTTTTTTGACGTCTATCCTCATCAATAACCCTTGGATTAGGGCATTGATTGTCATAATGCCCCATTTTTTTCACTTGTAACATTGAAGTGTAGGAGGTGCACTCTGTGTAGCCTTTTCATTGTTCGCATCACTAGGCATCTTCTTCCCATCATTGCGGAATTAAAATTCCCGATGTCCTTCCTTTCCACCTTTGAAACATTTACTTATCCCTTTAAGACAACTCCCTCCATGTTTCTTTCCACACTTTGAGCATAAGGGAAAACTCATCTTCTTTTCAGTGTGCTCTTTATATTTTCCTTTGAATTCCATTTTCCTCTTCTTATCAAACCCATATGACTGATGGGTTACTCCAATCTCCATCTCAACTTTGAGAGCACATCGAACGATTTCCTCATAGCTATTGAAGTCCCTTATGGATAACGCCCTTCAAAGACTTGGTTTTAAACAACTAAAGAATAGATTGATCTTACCCTCAGGTTGGATAATAATACAAGAAGCATACCTTGCAAGTCTTGTAAAATTTGCTTCATAGGTACCAACATTTTCATCATCCTTTTTCTTTAGTTCATGAAAATTATTCTCCATCATCGTTTAGAGAATAAGAGGGAATTACTTATTGAAAAATAAGTTGTTGAACTCGTCCCATTCCATGGACTCAATTTCCTCTCCTGGACTCGTATTCTTGATAAGATTCCATCATTGATCAGCATCTCCTTACAAACGATACACTGCTAAGATGACTTTATCATGTTCAGAACATTGAAGAAATGAAATTATATTCTCAGTAGTACTGATCCATTTTTCAACAACTAATGGATCAGTAGACCTGCTGAATGAAGGTGGACGCTGTCTCATGAAGGATTCAATAGAATATTGCTCCTTCCTTTACTCATTTGGAAGTCCTACATGATTCATAGCTTGAGAATGTTGTGTGTGCATGGCTACAAGATTTTTCATTCCCTCTCCCATAACATTTGGTTGCTTAGGGGGAAAATCGTTGCATTCCCGTTGCATTCCGCATTAACACGGTTCCTTCGGGTTCCATCCATTGACTAAAACCATGAATAATAGTGTGAGCAACACTAATTATAATAGGAAAACCACATAATCAGAATTAAAATTTCACACTTAAGGTTTTATCCTAGGTTATTCATAGACATTTCTAAAACACTAAGATTGTGTTCTATGCTTATACTTATCCTTAGGACTCTTTCTAAGGCTTTCACATCCTAGTTTCCAAAGGATGACTATACCATTCCTCTGATACCAACTATAATGAACCACACTTTACATACATTGTTAGTACTTCAAAATTGAAGTACACTTATTACAAAATATAACAAAACAATGAAAGGACCATATAGGTATGGTTTCTTTAGAAATTGTGAAACACAAACAACTGGTTCATAAAGCATATACACTGTACCCCATTTATTTCATCATTTCTATAGTCCATTTTGGAATATCTTACTTAATAAAATTATTCCTGACCCGGGGAATGAAAACATACAAAAGGGTGAGCTCAAATGCTCAGTAAGGGTAAACAAAAGAAATATCAATCACATCATAATTATAAGAACATAACATTTTGGAAATCTTACCCTGCAAAAGAGATCATAATTTCATAACATGAGATAAATCATGGTAGTGAAATGTAATCACAATAATCATAACATAAAACGTGATGCTTTGTGGAATATACACATAATCATAGAGAATCATTTATTATTAGTCAAGACTCATTTCCAAGACTATCTTAGTGGACAAAGTCTATTTCTGAACCGATCTCATTCCTCATTTCAGTCCTATTTCACTGAACCGGTTTAACCTGCCATTCCAGCTATGTCTATCTCTTGAGATATAAAATCATTACCCAATGCATTGTAGGGATATATAGTTCCCACCCATCTCATAATTAAATCATTCTTACTTGTGCCAGAAAATAAACTTAAAACATTCATCATAACCCAATGAATAAAATGGGTTTCATAAACATCATCCCATCGTGACATAATCCATATAAAACAAATGGATATAATTTTATCATAATAAAATTGAAACCACGTAAATCATAGAGACATTATACATGAATCATACAAATATGAAATAATGTCATCTTAGATGAAAAAATGGTTTTGATAAAACACTTGAAATGAATTCTTGAGGAAAATATCCTTTCTTCTTCAAAAGCATTCTCTTTTCACAAAATTTCATGAAATTTTAAAAGAAAATGATTTTTTTGAAAATAGTCATGAAATATTTTGGAGTAATCTTCATTAAAATAATGTTTTATAAAACTATAAAAATCCTTTCATGCCGTATAAGTTAAAAAAACATTCTTCTCGTACATTTGTCGGAAAAGTCAAAAAGTACCTCATACAAAAAACGACAAAAGATTCCTTTCATATCATTACTAAAAACTCAATGAAGGGTAAAATTGGATTTAAACAATTTTAGGTGGATGGAAATAATATTACATATCGAGGAAACATGGATGTGGATGATAAAATACACCCCAGTAAATTCCAAAGTATAAACAATCTCAGAAAAAAAATGAGATTGTGATATTTCCCTTACCTTAGATCTGATTTGCTTCGTAAGTGTCCAAACCTTCTGTATAATGATTTAAATAATTTCATTGACATATTATAGAATCATACTCATTGTTATGATATCATATATGGTCATATTTTTATCTTATTATTAGTAATATTTCACTGCTACTTGTTATTCGGGTGTTTATTACTTTTTGTTCTTATGCGTGTTTTGTCGAATAAATTCGTATTCCTATTTTTAGGTTATAGATACCTCATTTACAGAATGGTATTAGTGTAATATATATCATATTTATTCACTCAATTCATTTATTTAATCTTTATGCAATGAAAATCATGTAGAACGAGTCGCATCACATCGTGGGGACGGTATTCCGTACGTAAGAACGAGCGATGATATTGTTCCCATGGTCGTGGAATTATATTGAATTGTATGTATACTATTTCAGAATCAATATAACTTTACAATAATCACATATATTCATTCTTTACACCATTATACCCATCCAATTAAAGAGGTGGTGGAAAATAGATTACACCACGGTGTGGAGATAGAATTTCATACATACGCACGCGCAGTGATTTCATTTTCCGTAGGATGGATAGATGGTGAAATAGGGTTATTTCATACTTATAATAACATATCAGTATATTAGTGATACTGATGTTATTAATTCATAATGAAACAACTAAATAAGAAGATGTGGAAGAAGAAATAAATTTGAATGAATCGGTAATAGACATTACCTCTTCTTTGAAGTGCTTATTTGAGACCTCTTTTTAGGGCACTAAAATTGGTATTTGAAGAAGATCAGGACCTCTAGGATGTTTCTAGGGAAGTGGAGGGGAAAAATTGGAAGGGTTTGGCTGAGAATGAAGGCCCAATGTGGTGTGAGGATGAGAGGGATGAGGTTCCCTTTTATAAGGGAGGAGAGGGGCACCTTTGAAAAAACTAAAAATATTTTTTTTTATAAAGCCATATTCGGTTTTAAATAGATTTAAATTGATTTATTTCAAAGATAAGGTGGGGCTAGGTCAAATTACTCTCATAAAATAGAATTTGGACAAGTTTAGATTACTATTTTAACATTATCATATAGATTTATCTTTAAGTTAGATAATTTTACTTTTACCGTGTCTTTTTGTGTTCTTACACTATAAGGTTAATAAACTGAATATAACAAGCCAAACGAACCCAAAGTTGTTTATTATTAATATATATAACATTATAGAAGTCATTTTTCCGAACCTTATATATTTAGGAATAAAATAACAATTAATCATATAATATTTGTTTTAAAAACTATTTTATGTCAATTTTGACACTATTTAGTAATTGATTTTTGTGAAACTCATAACAGAATGATTAGTTCAAATAACTTAAATAAATCAATACTAACATGTCATATTAACGTATAAAATTAGTGGAATTCATAAAAAGTCTCAAATTACATTTATTTGGGTATTTATAACACCAATTATGTCAATATTTCATTAATAAGATAATTACTGCATCATCTTTGTGTCATCAATAAATTAAATTATTTAATGTCTAAAAATTAAAAATTAAATACCATTATTTAGGAAATCATTTTAGATTTCTAATTAATATTAATATTCGAATTTATCTTATGTATATCCCTATATTAAAAATTATTTACTTATTAAACATTGATTTTAATTATTTTAACCCTTCTTTAAATAAAGAAATAATAAATCTCCTAATCTAATCCAAGTGGGCCTAAATGGTCATATTTTATTAATAAGGTTGTTTTTGGTCGAATTACACTTATCAAATAGAATTAGAATATGTTTTAGGGTAATAATAATATCATTTTTACCCTTAATTACCATATTTACTTTTAACCGTTGTAAATAAAAGTAAAAAGTTACTATTCACCAAAAATAAATTTCATCTCATTGAACCACATTTTACATTATGACATCAACCGTGTCTCTTGGATTTTTGAAATTCAACTCACAGAAGCGGGAAAATTAATTTTTATGTAAATTTGTAAATTCTCCTAGGAGGCGGGTAAAAGACGGTGAAAAGTTCAATAAAATTTTTGTATATCTAAAATTCTTATAAAATTACTCCAATGAATTACATTGAACATATATAGGTATTATGTATCAATTTTGACCTAAAATAAATTTAAATAAAATAAAAAATTATTTAAATAAAAATCAGTTTTTTAATAGTAACCAAGTGCTCTCACTATTCATCAAAAATTGAAAGTTTTCAGAAAAATACCAAAATTTCACCCTAGGATAATTTTGATATTTCGAATCCAAAAATGAAGTCAATTTTGAAAAATAAAATTTAAAAAATTTAAAAAAGTGTGTATTACTATTTATAACGGCTAATTTTAATAATATTTTCATAGCATATCGTTGTTTAGTGAAACTCGGTATTGCGTACAACACATGCAATCAAGGAAGGTCGTGATTGCGTGTAAGGAAAGCCAAGCTAATGTCGTGTGTAGCTAAATATTCCTTTGATGATTTATATAACATAAAAACAAAATATTTCTCATAAAAGTCTCAGGTGTTACATTACTCTTCATAATTATTAATGGTATTTTTACCCTTTAATGGTAAGGAATTTATGTAGAATTACATGAATCATTATAAGAATGTAGAGACTCATATTCTATGAATATTCCATGCCATGTATATTTTATATTCTGGTGATTGTTGATGTTACTTTTGTGTTATTATCCTTCCTGTGATATATCTTGTTAGGTATTATATTAATGTTCATTGTTTTATTAATTATTAAGTACCTATTTACTTTTATTATCAAATGATATGATTTCTTAATTCTTTAATATATTTTCAAGAACATCATGTTTTGATGATTCTAGTGTTATATTTATAATTTTTATCTTCCATGTTTCAAGGCTTATATATCAGGTTTAATTTTACCTAATCCTTATTAAAGCATTCATAGTTATAATTTTAATAAACCAAATGTTTTTAATGTTCCTTCATAAAAAAAATATTGTTTTCACGCATAGATAGATTGTGAATCCTTGACTAACAAATAATTAAATTATTTATCCATAAACCATTGGTTTTATGGGTTGAACTATTTTGGTTGTGATTAAATATGGAACCAATAGAAATTTATACGGTTTATGGGAGCCGTAGACATTGTAAAGGATAAAAAATACAATCAACCCATTATAAAAATACTTATGATATTCAGAAATAAAATCCGAATCATGGTTTTAATTTTATTAATTCCCATTTTAAATTATATTTTCTATAACCTATATAAATTTGGAATTTTAATTTGTAAAATTGTAAAATATTTCATGAATTTGAATGTTAAAATGAAAAAAATTGTCCAAAATGGTTTACTTTATAAAGTATTGTAACTCTATATTTTAATCATGATGAAACATATGATGAAATTCCAAAACGAACAACCTTACCCAATTATAATAATTGGGGGATGATTCTTAAGAGATACATTTTACTTGATCTGTTTTGGAATGTCATAGAAGTTGGGATACTGAGATAAACCCTTTAAGGGTGTTTGAAAAATTACTAATTACCTCATCTTCTATGGTGATTGACCCACATTTTATAGTACTGGACCCTTGTAGGATGCCAATTTTTTGTAAGCCATAGTATTTAACCCCATGGGGTGTGTTTATATTATATTGGAATTGTTATTAAATATGACTATAGCCATTTATATGTGGTTTTAAAAATAATAATATGGTTTCATCTTACTTGACCAGTCCTAATTTTAATTTATAAAAAATATGTTATATTCTTTTGAGGTATACTTTTGTCTGGTGTTAGTTAATTATTATGATAATTTCAATCAATAGGGTATTTTCCTATATATATTGATATTGAAATTTTATTTTATAATTCTGATAATTATATCCTTATGGATAAAATTTATAGATAAAAGGAATATGTGAGAAAATATTATAATTATGATGAGATGTGAGTTAAATATCAACGATTGAAAAAAAAATTAGGATAACATGCTTGTTTTCCATATTGATTTATCCCAATAAAATACAACATACTTTTTCATTGTGACAAGTGTTATATTTTTCATTAAAATAATTCATTAAATCATTAAAAATTAAATTTCAATTAATGTTGTTACTCAGGATGAAAACATGAAGGTATTCATGGCTTGACCCTCGTGTAACGTAGTTCTAATGTGAATTTTTATTGTTTCGTTGAAACCAGAACACTAACATTACTCATAGGTCATTTCCTCTATAGCTAAATAATTAATGATAGGTCCTTAAGACTATATACTATTCATATGTGATCCCCTTGTAGGGTAAGTACATTATGTTTGGGTAAGTGGATAGTCAAATATAAGAATCAACCTTGAAACCCTTTCAAAATTATTGTGAATAATTTCAACAGTGTGGTACTGTTTGGGTGTTGAATTCCCATGTTGGCATCATAGTTCATAAAACAACACCATTTTCATAATGGTTATATGTTTGATATGTTTACTATCACTACAGGTTTGGGCATGAAGTAATGATTAGTTTCATTAGGATATACATTCCATGGGAATGGTCGGTGCTTAGTGTGCCATCAAACCCTTCATTATTATAATTTAGGGTTGTATGACTCTAAAGGTTGTCATCCTCTTCTTAGAACATGTTTTAGTATTAATATGTGATATTTTTATGTACGGACTATGAGATAATAGATTCATTATCCCAATAAGCGTAAGTATAATCATAAAATATGAGGCATTTTTAAAATGAAACTATGGTTGGTATGGAATGATACATGTCGTACTTGTCGGGTTTCTAAAATTACACATCAAACCATAGATTTTAGTGAAAAACATTTGAGACTTGAGGTTCTCATACTTAACCATTGTTTATATATAGACAAGATTCACCTAGTCACTATAGTAAATCGAATCATAAAAATGATAAGTATGAGGGCATAAAAGATAATGTTCCTAGACATGCTAATTAGTTTTCATTTCTCATATACATCATTCAATGATGTGTTTGAGCATGATTGGGGGAACTATTAGACATGAATTAATATTTTATATGATATAGTGCACTTTTAAGAATCTATATTTCGTATTTTGTGCTGTTTTTATGCTTTCTAGGGCTTGTTTGAAACCTATAAGAACTGATGTTAGTGGTTTTTGGAGCATTTTTGGGGGGATGATTTCATTATTCTACTGAATTTTATGATAAGGAAACTCCTAATATAGGGAGATTCACGTAAATTTTGGTGAAACATTTCCTTCTACGTAGATAGTACACAACCAACAGGGGATATTTGGATATGGTATGTGCATCTTGAAATTACGATGAGGTTAGAAATCTAGGAAGACATTAGTGCTTGTAAAGAAGCATAATTATGGACTTATTAGATGCCTAAAAACCCATTGAAGAAAAATTTATACAATAAAGTACTTGGTTGGTTGTTCGTGAGTGATCATAAGATGCCTCATATGGTAAAATAATCATTTTCTGGTTTGTAATGCGTCAGTTGGATCAATGGAGAACATTTAAAATTAAATCAACCAGTAACTGTTTGAATAATCCTGTCCATGGTAGTTGGGTACAGTTTGTTCATAACACTACTTATCAGTTCATAGGGGTTATAATGGGAGTGTCTTGGCAATTCCAACAAATTCTTAATAATCTCTTATTGCACTCATGTATTAATGATTTACATTTCACCTATCATAATATCAAACAAACTACACTATGATAGTGTTTGTTTTATTATAGGTTAATATTTAACAATTACCTTCATTTTCAATAATTAAACTCTATTTGAGTTATGATTCTTCATCCTACTATAATAGCTTCATGGTTTTTCATGAGTGATGATTGGGTTCCCTGGTTGGAATGTCGTGGATAGACTAATGAACAATAGGTTATTCTTGTATTAAATTCTGTATGGATCAGTCATTTTTTATAATATGCGAATTATTCATATTTTTACCAACATCTTATTTGAATATTTTAAAGAATAGAGAGCCTGGTATGAGTTAATTGGACACCAATTAAAGACTCCATGTTAAACAAGACTTCCATTCAGGCATGGATGGGTTGTTTAATGGTGATGATAGAAGTGTGTCTGGTAAAATATAGTCAATGATGGAAATGGGTAATATAAAAAAATCATAGGGATACATCACATTAAATTATCTATGAGATTTAGAATATGTTATCATGGTAAGAGTGTTGTGACTTGGGAGATGTTGTCTTATTTCATGATGTGTTTTGCAGGTTTCCTAAGCTCAGAATTTTGAGACTAGTCATATAGAAGTGGATCAACCTGTTTCCGTATCATTTCATTTGATGTGTTCAGTGATGAACCATTTCATGGAGCATTTTATGGTTTATATGGGTGGAATATAAATGTTTGAGGGGTCCTTCATGAATATTTTTCCTCTCCATAAAATCGGGGTCGATTGGGAGTTGACGATTTGATCAAATTCTAAATCATTTCAGGAGAATAAATTTAGTGCAAAGGGAATGCTTAAATAGAAAATTCTGATGGTAGAGGTACTATGGCTCATGATTTTCTATTAAAATTTATGATCAATGGTGGGGAGTGTGATATTCTAGGTGATTAAATAGAAATTGACTTGAGTGTGTATACATATTTGTGGGATTTGGTAATTAATGTCATGATTATTTAGTTCGGAATTAAAGAGTTTCCTAGATCTCCTACATTTTATATACCATATGATGAATGAGATTTTTTGTGGTGAACTAGGAATTTGGGAACACAACATGATTCTTGAATGAAAATGCATGACCTGAGTTTTTAGATGATTTATCTAATGTTCCCCATGTCTTATCAGAGATCTTGTGTATTGTAGTGGGGATATTCTAGCATCGATTAATTTGGATGAAAAGATTTTTTTTATAATGTAACATGAATTTTATTTTCATTGGATGGTAAAAATTATAAAACTATATTTGGAATGAAATTATGAAATTATTAACACTTAAATGTGTTGTTTTTAGACCTTTTTAATGTCCCATGTGGTTCCTCATGTGTTCTACCATGATTATAGATTGTCTAAACCCAATACATCAAATATAGAGAATATTGATAGTGGAAACTAGGTTTTCTGAAACTGTGCAGTCCCCATGAGAAGAATTACAGATGATCCAATATAGATAGAGGTCTCTCATGGTTTCATTTGACCATTACAATTGATCTGCATGGTCATATGGGAGCTGCAGATATCTTGAATGTGGGATTTCCCACTGGCTGCACACCAATTTGAAAACTATTAGTCAACCAAAATGTAAGGGTTTCCGAGGAAGAGGTCCAGGGACAGTTGGAACATTTTTTTGGATAACCATGTGTCCAAAATGCTCACATGATTTAAATTCGTAAAATTACATATTTTCCATTCCATCATTTTAATATTTTTCTTTTATAATTTCTTATCCTCTTCCATGTGATGTATCCCACTGAGGGTTTCCCACTATCATTATCCTTCAATGGAGATATCGTCAGCATCATGTGTCTATTTTGAGTGTTTTAATTTGTGTTGGATAGCAATCTATGCGTGTAAAACTCCACTATCCACTTTAAATTGTTCAGTTTTCTCATCTTTAGCACTATCTTCATGTGATATAAATAACAATATTTTTAGGGTGCTTTTTTCATTTATTGATTCCTCTCAAAAAAGATCATTTCAAGCATCAATATTGGATTAGTTGACTATACATTAAATATGGTGTTTGCCTTATAAATTTTTCTTCAATGTTTCATTGATTCATAATGTACAATGTTGTTCCATGTGACAATATTTCCATGTGACGCCCCGTAAATGTGATACATAATTTTTTGAAACTAACAATTTATTTATAGGATGGATTTTATGTTATGTTTCTATTATTTATGGTTAGATACATCAAATTTTATCCACCATTTTTTTTGTTACCAAAAATACATTAATTAATTAATTTTATTATAATAAATAACTTATACGTGTTGTGATTTCTTATAAAATATAGATTGGTGGTTAATTTTTATATGGTGGCACATTAAAAAACTATTATATTAACTTCAACTGACTAGACAACCAAAAAAGTGATTAGAAACCTATTTTTAAATGAATTAATGATTTGTGAGTGGGTTTTATTGTAACATGGATGTTTTATGTCCATTTCATGTGTGGTGCAAACTATTATTGACATTTTACCAATTGCTAGTATTTTTGTCGATGGATTGAACCTAGTAATAAATTAAATGGCATATTTGAATGTTGAATGTATGCATCACACTTTTAATTTAACTTAACATGTTTTATGACATGTTTATTAATATAGACCCTCTACATATGTAGAACTAGATTATCATAATAGTGTGGTTGAGTACATGGAATATTTATAAATGTTAAATGAATTTTAATAAAAGGATCCAATATACCATGTGTGATACCGGTTTAAATTTAATGGGTTTTTTTGCTAAGTGTTCACTGTAAAAGTGAATTACCATATACTAACCTATGATAAGAATGTGCCTCGGGTTGGGTGATTGGACATGATGTATCACACCCCCTTAGTCGAGGATATTGGAAGGATGTTCACATAAATTGGGTTACTGCGCATGTTATTCCATTCCCCCTTAACTAATAGTCTACGTATAGACCTTCACTTCATTTATATCTAGAATTTAAAATTTTAAAGAGATTATTTAATGAGACATAGAAAGAGATTATGTGTGCAGTTTTAATATTACTTAAGGATATAATTATTGTTTGAAGCACATAGTTCCCTTTTTTTTCATTCACACTATAATGAATATGTTGTATAGATTTCTTATATATTTTTATTATCGGGATGTAATTAAAAGAGAAATTCTAACTATAAAATAAAATGGATGAATTCATAACATGAAAAAGTAGAATGAAAATTAAATATATATACTCTTTATCATTTTATAGGGAAGTAGTGGAACTGAGTAAATAAATATATGGATTTATAGTGGTATTTCCATGTACCTGTGGAGGTAGTAATGGTATTTGGGTTATTTTTAATCAGTTAATTAAATATACACATTTCCAAACCATTTGACATAATATTTCATTATAGCAACATTAATGTCTATAGCTCAAAAAGATATTTTAGATACATTTCGTTTCACTATTTTTTATGTCTAAAGGATATCCTAGATTAATTTTTAATGTTTATAGTGGACATCATAAGGCGTTGGGTAATGAAATAAACCTTTTTTATAACATTTAATCCACTATAAAATTGAAATTATGTGAGAATAATTAATACATTCAATGATATGATTCAATTTTTATTAAAGTATTACTAGTGAATTTGGGATAATCATTTTTGTAGTTTTTTTTACATACACAATTTGTTTCTATTATTGTTTGTATATGTCTCCTCTTGATGCATTATACAGAAATAAGTGCCGGACTACTTCTTGCAATAATGGTTCAATTCAATGGATTTTTATGGGACTAGATTTGTTCAATGATATAGTTTAGATGGTGAAGATGGTTCATTAGTATATGATCACGTATCAATGGAGGTAGAAACATGAGGATAATCAGTGGAATGATTATTCATTCGAGTTAAAAATGATGTTTTTAATAGATGTATTCCAATGAAATTTTTTAATGTGTTTTTAAAAAAATGATAATCTATGTATGAGGCTACTTGGAAAATATGATATCATAGAAAATGTGGGATTATTTTCTTAATATAGATCTTTTCCATTGATTTATTATAGTAACACATAATTTATCATTGATTGATATAAAGACAATATGTGAAAGATTCATCCCATGTTTTGATTCATGAAGTAGTCCAATATAAATAAAAAATATTATCCGGGAAACCCTATTATTTTTCATGAAAATATTGGGTAATAATTATTGAATAATGTAACTCAATATGATATCATTTCTTTGGAGAAACCATATAGTCGAAGAAGGAACATGTGAATCTGAAAATGCTATGAGTGAATGATATCCCAACTTGTTTAATAAGTGTATAAAATACTGATGATGAAATTTACAAAAGGGGAGAAGAATGTAGAAACATATGTACTATTATTATAAACTAATTTATAATCTTATTAATGTTAAATCAATAAAATTTGTAGGGTTATATTTATTATATCAATATTATATAATTTTTTAGTCAATAAGAAAATATAATTATTTCTAACAAAATTAGAAAATCATGTTTTTATAATTTTATTTAGAAAATTAATATTTAACTTGTATAGTTTTTTTTGAAAAAAATTAATAAATTTTTTAATTCATCATCATAAACTTCTATTAGGATTACTTTTATCAGATTTTCTAAAATAATTTATTTTTCAATTAAAAGTAAAAAAATTGTTTTTTGTTGAAAAATGTGTTTCAAAATTGATTATTTGAAAATTAAAATTATAAAATAGAATAATTTCATTTTTATATTGTCTTTTACATTCGAAATAATCCAATTATGGGTTTTGGAATGAATTTTATACTTTATTTTAGTTTAAATACATTTTAAACTGGAAAAAGTTTTTCATAACGTTATCCATGGTTTAATTTTATGTAAAATTATAAAACATATGTGTTTTGAGATAAGAAAAATGGATTCCATATATGGAATCACAAGGACAATATTTTTTAATTTTTTTGCCTTTAATGTTTATCATTTTCAATAGTAAGCTTAGTAATTTTTGTAATCACATTAAGGGGTTATTTAGATAATTAAGGATAAAAATGAAATGATAAAAACTACCTAATAAATGAAACAATTGAATTAATTATATTATATGAGTATATCTCATACATAATAATTTAAAAAGTAAAATATATTTCATTTTGTTTCCATTTTATTTGATTTTTACATTTATAATATTTATGTGAATATATGGATAAAAGAGTCACACTCATACATCAGATGACTGTATATTCATAATCTAGAGATAAATAGATATTTCATTTATATATATATATATATATATATATTAATTTGAAATATTAATTAATATTTTTTTCATAATTTTAATTCATTTTAATTTTTTAGATGATATAGTTCACTTAAATGCTAATTCTTCACCGATAAATGTCTTTTCAATGGGGTGAAAAAAAATTGACAAAAATTATGAAAATATTTTTCTAAAATCGTTTCACTGTTACATAATTTTATTCGAAAAACTTGAAATAATTAATAGTATTATATGAATTTATTTATAATTACATTATTATCTTGTAGTTATATAATTTAAAGTAAATTAATAGTTAAAAAATATACGTTATTGTTATTTTATAATAAAAAATATTTTATTAAATGATATTAAATATATAAAATTATATTTATTGAAACAATAATTTAAAAGGTGTAAAATATTAATAATGATACATTGGTGGAAAATTTTCCAATAATTGTAACTATACTGACCCCTAACAAGTAAAGAATATTGATATCATTGTAATTGTCCAAAGGCTTTGCGAAGGTATAAAATAACATATTATTAGTAATAATGCGATCCAAAAATATTCCAATTTTGTTTTATGGGATAATTTTGACTCTAATTAATCATATATTTTTAAATAATAAATTTTTAGTCATCTATAAATAAAAATTAATTTATATTAATATAATATTTTAAGAAAAATTATGAGTTATGATCAACACTCTTATAAAATGGAACCTCATTTTAAATAATTTTTTTAAGAAAACCATATTAAAAAATCCCTTAAATATATTATACTCTATTTATTGGTGGCCATATTTAGGTATTGATATATACCATATAAGACTTAATTTGCAATGAAAATGATGTTTTCTAAAAAAGAGGTATAGTTAGTATTGAAGTTTTTTTCATTTTGTTTATTTTCAAACATAATCATATCTTATTCAACCATGTTGAAATAAAAATAGAATATTAAAAATTAATATATTTTTAATTTTAATTGAACAATCTATATCTTTATTTTCTTCTATCAATTTGGAAATGAATTCATTGTTCATATGTATGTTAGACTACCACTACACAATCAAATGTAATTTGTTTTACACAATCATTTCATAATGATGGATTTAATACAATAATTAATGTATATATTATATATTCGTGATATCTCTATTATTTTATAATATAATATGTCATATAATTTCTTACCTTTCCTTCCATTGAATAATGATAAGGGTGTGGGTACATTTGTGAAGACTACAACCACACCAAATAGAAATGTTTTGTTTTTCATTGCTGAATCCCCTGAAAGCATATATATTTAATTTAAAATAAATAATAATATATTTATTATATAATTATAATTTTTAAATATTATTTAACACCATTATACATTTAAATGAAGAATTTTATGTTTTATAGCATATAACACATACAACACTGAGGTTAAACGACCCACAAAATATATGAATGTTACAATATAGCCATTAAATAAATGGGTGTAAATAAAAATAACTAAATTATGACATATATAAAAATTCCCTAAAAAAATACGGATAAATGAATATTAAATAGGAAATACTTTTTCCATAAATACTTTTTATTCATAAACACGTGTTTTCTTTAAAATAATATTTATTTTTTTCAGGGAATATATTATAATATATTTTTTGAAAACATTGAAAATTAATTTGATTAAATGATCTTAATTTTTAATATAATAATATCAAAAAAAACACTTAGGGGTTATTTTTTAAAAAAATTATAAAATATTAATCTTAATATGAATAGTTAAAAATAATAATTGTTTTTAAAATTTTATTTCTATTCAATAAAAGATTTAATTTAAAAATCAATTTTTTGATTTTAATATGATTTGAAATAATATAAGTGTTATATAGATATTTTTTAAAAAATTAAATACTTTTCATTCATCATTATACTATATTTGAGTATTTTTTTCATTGAGTTTAAAGAAGGTATTTTTCTGAAAAAAAATTTAAGGTGCACAATATTTCATAATTTTATTTAATTAATAATAAACTAATGATGAATTATTTAAATTATTTATTATAAATATATTACCAATAAAAATTAAATTAAATTCATAAAATTATTTTTATCACTCATAGTGTAAATATTAAATATATTTTTTTCTGAAAAAATACACTTATTGAAAAAATGTCTTTTCATCATGATTTTAGATTTATATTAAACCAAAGGAAGATTCTTATACGAATTGACATTGATAAAATTAATTAATTATTTTTAATTAGAATAACTTTTAATTTATAATAATGGTTACTTATTTTTTGTTCATAATGAATTGTAAAATTAGTGAAAATATTCTATCTCCCTTAAAGTAAAAACTATTTATATGGGGGTTAATACAAAAAGAAATAAATAAAACGAACAATAATTTGTATATATTCTTTTAGATTTTCATATTTAGATCTTATAATTTATAATAATTCACAATATTTAATTTTTATATGTTTTCCATGTGAAAAACATGGGTATCCCTTTTTATTTTCAAAAATATAATTTTAGTCACTCGACGTACTTATAAAATGATAAACAATATCCTCTCCACTTCACACATTAAAATATATTTATCTTGGAAAAAACCTTTTCAAATATCACTCATATTACCTCCCCCCAAATATAATAATCAATTGGATGATCAAAAATATATCCTAAGATGAATTTCGGTGCTAACCTTATATGGTTTTCAAACGATGAGGTATTGTGGGTAACCGAGTGTTTTTATTATATTTCATTCTTCCAATGACATTAAATATTTTTAAATTATTATATTATAACAACCCCAAAATCAAATATAGATTTATATTTTATTATTTTAATTAAATTACCAAAATGCGTTTCATTTTAATTCTTATGGGAAGTGAAACCATCGGTTGTGTGTACAGAATATGACCCCACATATTGATTTAATTTTTTTTCATCATCTCCTCTCTAAGATGTTAATAATGATTTATTTAGTGTATATATATTATATTTTTTATATAATATCAATCCTATAAATATGATAACACATATACCATTATATATTCTATTCCATGGGAGGTATGATAATGTTGTTCATGTGTTCGGAAGACTACAACCTTACGAAGCAATATGATTCTTTATTCTCTAATGCATTACATGGAAGGTAATACCGATATATTTAAGTAATTTATTATATTTTTGTGATATTAAAATGATAATAATTCCATATTTATTAATCATAAATGAAAATATATGATTTTATTTCAAAGCATTCAATTCACCGAAAAATGAAAATATTATTCATTTGTAGTTGTGGTCTACCACATCCAAGGAGCATTGTTTTATTTGTTTCATAAAAAAATGACATGAATTATATATATAATTATATAATATTATAATTAGTATATATCTATAAATCAGTGAAAATAAAATAATACATTAATTCTTTCAAAAAATATCATTTAAAATTGGAAATGTTACACGTGCGTACGTAAAAACTAACATCTCCATGATTATAATGTTGTTGGTTTTTCATAAATATAATTTAGTATTTATAATGATATTATAAATTATTTGTATAAAATGGTAATTATTTCATTATTATTTTTAGATTATGGTACAATTAATTCAATTGAAAATGGTCAACATACCAGAGGCGTTTAGAAAACAAGGACTGAATAACCTATGAAAATCGACATGGATTTAATTGATCAAATACATAAATATTTCATTATAATAAATATAAAAATTGATTTACCTAAAATTTATTAGTCCTCTGAAACATTCTAAAGAACCCTTATAATTATTATTGTTTAATAGTAACATTGTTAAAGGACATATAAAGAGATTCTGGAGTCAAGGTAAGAAATTTTTTCTCAATTTTCATTCATTAAGTCATATTATACTGGTATAGAAATAATTTATCATAAATAGTGTTTCTATTACACATTTTACATTTAATAGAATGAATAATATAAAAATTATTCTGTTTATATTCTGTTCTTAATTATTTCATCTAATATTATTTGACATTGAAATTTCGATGTTGTAATGAATTTTACAAATAAATTTATTTTACTTGGATTATATTTATTCTTAATTTTAATTGATATTATAATATTTTTTGTTCAATTGATAGAGATTATATTATTTTTTATTTTAAATTATTATTTTTATTTACATTTTTATATTAATAAATTCATTGATTAGTTCTCATTTCAATGTTATGATCATTTCCAGGGTTGCTATTATCAAATTTTCATCTTTGGGACATTTGTTATGTGATACAACAATCTCCATCTATACGGTGTATCTTCTACCATAATGAAATGTTATTTCTTGAAACTCCTTATTTTAATGATAGTTAAATAATCAATTTATGTTATTCTTTCTTGGGGAATACAATAGAAAATTTTACAAATTTGAGATTGCATTATGTTATAATCTCCATTCTTTTTTTGGATAGATTATGTTCAAGGATTCATTGGGGGATATAATATACTCATATTTCCATGAACCAAATACTATTTTATTATTCTATGGTAATAATTTTGGTTTAAAATTTTATTTTCCATTTTGTATCATATTTTTAATGATACATCATGGAAGTAGTTTTTAAGTGATACTAATCATACATTTATATTAAATCAATAATGTTTCCCATCCATATACATTTTTTCTAAAATGTTTTCAAAAATTATATTTTATAAACACAAAAAATTTCCTAATGATATTTTACATGTTATTTGATGATGAATTATAATTATTTAAAATGATATTATATATTATTTCCAAATGGGTCACCTTTGACACACATTTCAAATTGTTTGAAAACAATGTTTGTTTATAATATATACACCATGAATACCTTTTCATACAAAGTTTACCATTTCTTGATGAAAATTACATTAAACTTTTCCATTATTATTATAAAATAAAAGTATTTTAAAATATTTCATGAAAATTGAGTTATTAAAAGTGAGTTTCGTATTTAAAAGGGTATTTTTCCCATGAATGTTTTTAATGATCTTTTAATGGTATTTATATTTATCAATGACATTACCAAGGAATTTAATTACTCTACTATGGAGATATATAGTAATCATATAATCCATGTTGTTCCACTATTCGGATTACGATGCTGAGATGGAACCTATTTATTTTTCATGGGTGAATCATGTAGTGAATGAATAATGATTATTGTTATGTAAAAAAATGAATGGTTTTAAATGTTATATTCAAGAATGTTACCTAGACAATATTGATGACTATGGATGGGAGACAATGGAACTTGGTTAACCTTTCATATCATATATTATGGTTTTACCCAGATAGTTTTAGGTGATCCCTATATATCATATAGGATAGATGGCCTTAGAATGTATTAGGTGAGCCTATTATAATTTATACGATGGATGAACTCAGATTAAATTCCAATGCATTAGGTAATGTTTCTTGTATTTAGTGGAAGGAGTGAAGTTATTACTAGAGGTTTTATCCTATGAATTTAACTAAGATACATTAGGGGTTATGAAATTTTACCTTGATCTATATCTACATCACTCGGATCATATTGATTGATCCTTTTTACTCCTCTCTTTATTAATGCTTCATTCTATTTTTCAAGATTTGTGATCTAGGTATTGATAGTTATGATTTATCTTTTTTTATTCTCATGCACTTTTATTTTGTCACCATTAACTTATGATCTTATTTTTTATAATTTTGGAATTCAGGTGTTAAGGATTATGTTTACTATTATTGTGATTTTTAGACCACCCATCAAATGTTTCTTATTCCCTATGTTATGAATAAGGATGAAAAAATTATTTCTTTATAGATGGGGTTATAATGAGATTATTTTTGTGTGAGATATTGAGGACATAATATGGAATATTAAATGATAGTTATAATAGGAAAATACTCTATTGAATTCATGTGTAATATTTATATAATAATTTTTCCTAATTTTACAAAAAACTAAAAGTAAAATTTCTTTTTGTATGTACATGGTCCTATATAAAATTTTCATGTTGCACATTTAGGATCGTGAACATTTGGTTATCATAAATGGTATTAAAGCCAAAAATGTAACGATAAAGTTTTTAGCACTTGATCTAGGAGTTTGGGATTACAATTATTATAATAGTTTTCATAGGGAGGGTATAGATAAATACAAAGATTATAATGTTTTAATTAGAGATTTATGATATGAATAAAATCAATTGTTTTATAGAATAAGTTTTATTATATCATAAAAATAAAATACACCCAAGTTGAGGATTCAAGTGTTTAGATCATAATGAGATTAATAATAGTTTTAGGAGACATTTTATTGGGTTAAGATATGCTTAAATATTTTGCCTAAGAGGAAGTATGTTATTAAACAATATAGACATATGATTTATGAAATTTATAAAAATTAATTTTTATATGATCTTGGATTTTGATGAAATTATGGGAACATGTGTTTTATCATATATATAACCATGGGATTGAAATGTGATTTAGTGTATTTTTATTAGTGTTATTTTGAATTAATATCACTTTATTTTGGGGAATATAAGTTGAAAGGCATGACATAACATTTGACGATAAAACACTAATTAAATTTCCGGTTATTGACGTTATTTGGGATATTGGTATATTTGTTTATATAATGATTTAGTTTGATCTTTTGGTATTATAGTTGAGTTGTGTAGATAATTTTATTATTTCATCATATGATGGTTTATAATTTTTCTAGATTTATCTTACTTTATGGTAACCACGTTGATTTTTCATTTTTTATAATGATTATAGGGATATATTTGTATACATTTTATGGTTTTATGATCATTTAAAATTTTATTGTAGTTCTTAGGGAATGATAAATTCATCTTGATTTGAAATAATTTCGAGAAAAAGAAGATATTAGGGTCAAAAATTATAAATGGATGAATTTAGAGTCATAAATTAATTAAATTTCAATGTTATTTAAATTTAAATAGTAATATAATTCCTCAAACCAATGAAAATAATACTCAATTAGAAATTTTTTCCTATTAACAACATTTATAATGAAATCCTGGATCTTATTCACACCTATTTTATTATTTATTTTTTGGTTGTTTATATTTTCATTGTCATAGAATTTTTTGTAATATATTATCTATGACTCTCTCCATAATTATTTGAGCATTATTTTTTTCTACCTTGTCCATATCTTATTTTCACAATAATGTTTACCTATATAAAAACCTAGTATGTATTATTCTAAATTAAATTCATATAATATTTTTTATATTATCATGCGAACTTTTTATAATCCCTTTTATAATTTATTTTTTCAAAAAGATATCTTACAATTTCAAAACATTGATTACCAATATAATTTATAATTTTCCATTTTAATAATATTGATAGGGAGATAATGTTACACCCCTTCATTATTAAAATTCTATTACATTGGTTAGAATGAATAATATTAATAATAATATATATATATGTTTGTCGGAGTGGAAACTCAAGAGGGGGTGAATAGAGTTCCAATTAATATTTCTGATTAAAAATATTTCTATTAAAATCCCCCAAATTGAATAAAAAGATAATCTGTAGTGAATTTGTATTAATGTAAAGGGTCAGTTTGGTTCTAAAAGAGTGATTAGTTCTCAGTTAATCTAATCTGAAGATTAATTAACTTTTGAATCTAACCTAATACTTTACAAAACATAAAAACTATTTCTAGATAAACTATCATTGTAACATTAAAATAGTTGTGTATTTCAAAGTAACAACAGCGAAATATAAATTAGATGTTGTATACATAAAACATAAACTAAAATGCACAAAAGATATAACCAAGAGGTTCACTCTCAATCCGAGACATAGTCCCTTAAAATTTATATATAAATTTGATCGACACCCATGATCGGGGTTAACAACAGTTCATAGACTGTCCAGGCCTCACAGGGACATCTAACACAGTAGTCTTGGGAAAACAAAGACAACAACACACCATCTATCCAGGTCTCACTTTACCTCTACCACTATCCACAATAGGACACACAAGAGATAAAACAGATGTGAGTATGTATTTGGAAATCATCCAGTTTATCACAAGAGATAATATTTGTGTAAAATAAACAGAGTTCACACACTACTCGAAAGTAAACCAATGAATCACTATGAGTTAGTATAAATGAGTTTAGAAAAGCTCTAGTGATTGTCAGTGCAGCTCTGGACTCGTTTGATTTAACAGAAATGCTTTTGAGTCCTTCTCTGATTTTTTTGTTGAAAAATAGAGTGTCGTGGTTCATCTTGGTGTCTTTCACGAGTGAAGATGTTTGGTATTTTGTGTGTTCTTCAATAGTGTCAAATTTCATTCATGAGAGTTATTTGATGATCATGTAATGTGTTTCACATTTGTTCAATACATTGCTTTCATGTATTGTCTTCGCGTATTGCCCTTTTTCACTCTTGAGAACCTGGGCACACTCTTGTGTATCATATATTATACTACAGCTCAATCGTATTTATACTCCATAAGCTCCGGAAGTAGGAATGATTTCCTTTCTATAGGTACGAGGTACGGTTCCTGACCTACCAACAACTATGATTAAATAACATTAAATGCATTAAAAACATAAAATATTACTGTTGGAAATATTTAAATAATATTGACAGAAAGGTTAAGAGACTGTGTATAACTAGTTATGCAAACAGTGTCTGCTTGAACCGATGTCTCCTTCATGGTATGTTCTTCATGGTGTGTCCTTCACGGTGTCTCTATGTTACAGTGTCTGAGTCATGGTGTCTGAATCACAGTGTTTCCTTCACGGTGTCTGGGACACGGTGTCTGACTTATAGTTTCTGGATTTCGGTGCCTTGCTCATAGTATTTTGCTTCATGCTGTCAGGCTTACTATCACAGTGTGTTGAGGTCACTGTGCCTCACTGGTCTCAAATCATGTATAGTGAAAGTATAAATGAAATTCAACGTTATAGAAAATAACATATAGAATAATAACAAATAAAATACTAAGAGATATATCTTATCACTTTTCTCCCCCTTTTGGGATTATCAAAAAGTAGATAGAATGGGGTGAAACAATGAATTTGTCATTAAAAACGTTCATAATACATCATACAATAGAAATAAAAAAGAAAAGAAATCCCATCAAAAATTAAGAATCACTTGTTAGCATCAAGAATTTGCTTTCTCTTTGGATTTATCAGCAGCAGGAGCTGGAGGTGATGTAGAAAAAGGCATGGAGCTAGTAGACAAAGATGGTAAAGGTAGAACTTAAAATATTGAGGGATCCAAAGAATAAGAGGAATAAGATATAGTATGTGGTTTATCAAGAATGACTGGCCTGATCCGAGTAAGAGGTTGGCTAACTGACATGGAAGTAGAGGCTAAGGCAGATAGTCCGGGTCTAAGAGGGGAAGCCGCTGGAGCAACCATTGCAGTAATTTTGACATGGAGATATGGATTCAAAAAATTGATTAAATTGGTAATGATATATCCATAATATTGCATAGCCTTTTCAAAATCATCTTTATTCTCCATGAATTTTTCCAACAATCTGGTGAACATACTGAGCTTATAAACATGAGTTTTGAAAGCCTGATTCACAGGAGGTATCTTCAAATTTTCTACAAGATACTTAAAGTGATTTTTCATATCAGACTTGGAGTAAATCCAATTGATATACAAATCTATATTCTTGGTGATCTCCTATTGAGCATCATTGGAAATCATAGAATTAATGTGATCCAAGTAAAGTGCTCTATGATTATTCATCACAACTTCAGAAAAAGAAGACAAATCTAAACCACTAAAGGCATTCTGAATTTCTTCTTTATTTTGGAGATCAGTAGAGAATCATCCAAAGAGGGAACAAAAGTTTGAACAGATGGAGGAGAAGCCGTTACAGCTACAGTTAGAGATTTGATCTATTAAAAAACCTTTTGAAGGCATCCATTGTACTCATATGTAAGCTTATTCAGATTCTCTACAATCTCTCTCATGTGTTGCAGCATATTTATGTGACTTTATCCAATATTCTAATAAAACAAAAATAGGTATGGATACATATGAGATACAATATATCTAGAAATATTGGAAACATTTGGTTCAGGAGAAGTAGAAACAGGTGTAGGAGCAGGACCAGGCTCTGATCATGAAGATAGTTCTTGCTGGAGGTACTCAACCAAACCTGTCAGAGTTGCAACATCCTCACTAAGAAACTTATTTTCAACCCTTACCTCTTGAATTTCATGGATCATTCTAGGTTTAATGTGCATAATAATGTTCTCTAAAAGAATCGATGCATCTTCCTGGCTTAGTTGAGTCACATGATGAGGTTGAGATGAAAAAATCTTCTACAATCCAGCTAAGATAGTTTCTCCAAAAACATTCAAAAACTCTTTAATGAAAAAATATTCCTGATCAGGTAAGGATTCAGGTGAAGAAGGTGGTACATGGGCAGGTTCAGGGTTTGGTTGCGGTTCAGAGTCAGTTTCAGTTTCAGATTCTGATTCAAGCTCAGGTTGAGGTTGAGGTTCAGGGTGTGAGACTAACATCAATCTAAACAAAGAAGAAAGGTCAAGTCCAGGTGTAGTACCATGTTGTAATTCACTCACATATTAGAATCCTAGGAATTCAAATAGAGTATACACAGAGTATGAATCAGTTGGTGGAGATGCATCACTAGGATCAGCTTCATCAATCTCATTATTTTGAGGTTCCTCCCCCTCAAAATGTGCTTTAATTTCAGATTATTGAGGCTCAAGAACTAGGTTTAGACCCACAAGTTCATCTCTAATTTCTTCAGCCATTTCTTGACTTGCCAACTGAAAGGAAATTTCCATCCTCTCTTGAGCAGAGGATAAATACTCATGAACAGATTAATCCTTAGGCAGTGCATCCAGACTTGCTTCTAGCATAGAGGTGAAATCTTCTAGATTTTCTTATTTCATTGTATGGAGGTTTTCTATCATAGGATCAGGGGTAACTATCTCTCTTGCAGATTCAGATTGGGATTCCTGATTAACATCATCTCTTGGGGCAGTAGGTTCATCTTCTTCAATCACAACAGAAGGACCAAAAGTCCTTTCTTTTTTCAACAACAACCTATTCTCTTGAAACATCAGTAGGAACAAAAGTCATTTCTTTCTCAATATGAGATACTTCCTCTTGAGGTATTTCAGCCTCTTATCTAGGTGGTACTTCAGCTACCACTTCCTCTTCTTCTAACTCTTCTAGATACTCAGCAACTTCATCTGGTTCCAATCTAGGAGCAGTTATATTCTATGGCCTTCTTATGTAATCAACAGGATTATACTTCTTATATAGTTGATCATTATCCTCAACCCACTGCTTCTTCCAAGGGTTATAATTGATTTTCATCCTTATATTGGTAGAATTGGATAGGAAGTACTCAAAATACACATGATTTTCCTCATTCGGTCCAACTACTCCCTTGGAAACTAACATAGAAGAAATCATCCTTGAGTAAAATAGGGAAGTGGATTTGGATGTAACCTTAATCAATTCAAAAATCTGGTGAATGAAATATTTGCACAGATTTATCTTATGGCCATTCTTCCTTAGATGAATCATAATGAATTCCTCATACATCAAAACAAAAAAATCACCCATCCTTGGCCTAATCAAATTTTGAATAAATTTATAAAGGAGCCTTGTCTCCTCATCTAGCTCTGTAGCTATGGCCCTTCGCTTGGTTCCATTTTCAGTTAGAATTTCCAAGTAATTTTCTTGGTCAAAGATATCAGTTGTAGGAGGAGGGTATCTTTGGTAATCATTACAAATACCATCATGAGGAATCCTCAGGCATGCAACCCATAGTCTCGAAGAGAATGAGCATTTTTGTCCATTGATCCATCTTGTTACCATATATCTTTCTCCATCATTAAAGGAAAACTCTACATACTGAGAGAACTGTGCATCCAAACTTGGGTAAATAGGTCTATCTTGTCTAGATAACCATTAGATCCATCCTTGTTCTCTAAAAACATTCAAGACTAAAGACTTGCTGGGAAAAAGCTACTCAGAGCAGATTTCATTCTCAGGAGAAACAGTACATCTTACTAGGATATGATTCAGGGGTCCTTCGGGTTCATGGTTCAGTGTCCTCTTCTGTTTCATAGACTGATGATTCTTAGATGTGGGTGGAGATGGATGCTTCATCCATGGCATTCACTGAAAGTTCAGGCAAGAGAAAAGGAGAGAAGGTTTTCAAGGCAAAGTGGGTTTGAGAGACTGAGCAGGAGAGAGCTCGGGTGAGGAATCGAATGAAAACACTTTTGTTTTATCATTTCGGAATGTCAAACGTCATTAAAACAAAAAGTCATGAATGTAAATAGCAGTGAAATAAAAATTACCATGATACGGATTAAAATGAATGCATAAATAATCTTCAAGGTGAGACTGTGAGTACGCGTTACGGTGCGAGGATAAGAGGTCGTCACAGCAAGACAGCCTGTAGTCGTCACGGGGAGACAGTGAGTAGTTGTCATGGTGAGATAGTGAGTGCTCTGTGCAGTCATGGTGAGCAGTTAAGTGACAGACCGTGAATAGAAGGTGTTAACTGTGAGACCGTAAGCATAAAATAGTAACTGAGAAACCATGAACATGAAACTGTAAAGTAAAATTTTAAACAGTAAGACCAGTAAGATATCTATTTATGATTTATCATGACAATATCATGTATGATGTAATCTAATCTCTCAGAATTTAATGGTTTAGTGAATATATCAGAAAGTTGATATTCAGTACCAATGAATTCCAAAGTGATATCACCTTTTTGATAATGATCCCTCAAGAAGTGATGTCTTACATCAAAATGTTTATTCCTAGAATTTGAAACAGAATTCTTTGAAATGATAATAGCACTATTGTTGTCACAATTTATTGGGACATGTCTAAATTGAGATCCATAGTTTAGTAAAGTTTGTTTCATCCTCAAAATTTGTTCACAAAAACATCCTGGAGCTATGTATTCATCTTTTTCAGTAGATAATGCAACATAATGTTGCTTCTTACTAGACCATGGTACTAGTGACTTTCTTAAAAGGTGACATGTTCTAGAGGTTATTTTTTTATCTAGCTTATATCCAGAAAAATCAGTATCATAATAACTAACTGGTTCAAATTATTGTCCTTTTTGATAGAACATTATTATATTAGGATTACGCTTTAGGTATTTGAAAATTATCTTTACAACATTTAAATGTGATTCCATAGTATTTTCTTTAAAATGAGCACACATAAATACACTAAAAATAATTTCAGGACAGCTAGCTGTTAAGTAGAGTAGACTTCCGATCATTCCTCTATAAGTGCCTTGATTAATAGATTTACCATCTTCATCAAGATCCAACATACAGGTTGTACTCATGGTAGTGTCACTAATTTTATTTCTATCCAATCCAAAACGTTTTAAAAGATCTCTAGTATATTTTCTTTGAGTTAAAACAATCCCATCATTATTTTTAAAGATTTTAAATCCAAGAAAGAATTTTAGTTCACCCATTAAACTCATTTCAAATTCATTTTTCATCATTTTAGAAAAATCAAAACATAATGAATCTTTTGAAGCTCCAAAAATAATATCATCTACATAAATTTGAACAACTAAAACATCTTTATAAATTATTTTTATGAATACAGTAGGATCAACTATTTCATTAGTAAAACCTTTATAAATTAGAAAAGTACTTAGTCTATCATACCAAGCTCTTGGAGGTCTCTTTAAACCATATTAAGCTCTTGATATTTTGAAAATATGATTTTGAAATTGAGGGTTTTTAAATCCAGGTGGTTGTTCAACAAAAACATCCTCAACTATGTACCCATTTAAGAATGCACTCTTGACATCCATTTGATATAGTTTAAAATTCAGATGTGTAGCTTAAGCAAGTATAATTCTAATGGATTCATGTCTGGATAATAGAGAAAAGTCCCCTCATAGTCAATTTCATCTTCTTGACTATAGCCTTGTGAAACTAACCGAGCCTTTTTTCTAACTATGTTTCCAACATCATCTACTTTATTTCTAAACACCCATTTTGTGCCTATGGTGAAAGTGTCCTTAGGTCTTACAACATGTTTCCAAACACTGTTTCTTTTAAATTAATTGAGTTCTTCCTACATAGAAATTACCCAACATTCATCATTAATATCATCATCAATGTTTTTAGGTTCATGTTGTGACAAGGAGGCTTGATGTTCAACCTTATTTCTAAGAGAATCTCTAGTCTGTGTCCCTCTATCCAGATTTCCTACAACAACATCTAAAGGATGATTCTTTAGAATCCTAGTTGATCTAGTAATGGTTGGACTAGAAATTTCAGGTTCGTTTCTAGGTTCGGGATCATTAGGAGAAGATTCTGAAATATTTCCAGAACTGGTTTTCTTTACAGTAGGTTCATTGAATTTATCATTAAGGATCAAAACAGTAAAATATTCTTCATGATTTTCAAGAGATGACTTAGGTTCAGGTGGACCAGTTTCATCAAATTTGATGTGAACAGATTCTTCAATAGACATGGTTCTCTTATTGAAAACTCGATAGGATTTTCTAGTTTAGAATATCCTAAAAAGATGCCTTCATCACTCTAAGAAGCAAAAATGTCCAGATTGTCATTGGTATTAAGAATAAAGACTTTGCAACCAAAGACTCTAAATTTGAAAACTTTAGGTTTCCTATTGTTCCATAGTTCATAAGGGGTCTTTTTGAAAATAGGTCTGACAAAGACTCTAAGGAAGATATAAAAATCTGTATTTACAGCTTTAGCCCAAAAGTAAATAGGCAGATAATACCCATTAATCATAGATCTTGCAATTTCATGAAGGGTTCCATTCCTTCTTTCTACTACACCATTCTGCTGAGGTGTCCTGGGGGCAGAAAAGATATGACTATAGCCATTATGTGAGAAATAAAATTCAAACTCTTTATTTTCAAACTCACGGACATGAACACTTCTTAGGGTCTTAATCATAAGTCCACAAAAGTTCTCTATAGACTTGTAGTATTTAATAAAGTAAGAACAAGATTCAATATTGTGAGCTAAGAAGTATACCAAAATATATCTAGAAAAGTCATCAACTAAGACATATGCATAGTGCATCCCATTTAAGCTAGAAACTCTAGAGGGTCCAAACAAGTCCATTTGAACCAACTCGAGAGGTTGAGAAGTTTACACTTCTTTCATTGGGTTGAAAGAGATTTTATGTTGCTTTCCCTTTTGACAGGGATTACAAACATTATCATTTGGAAACTCAAGTTTGGGTAAGTCTCTAACCATGTTCTTCCTAGTCAGTTATCTAAGTGAATGTATATTACATTGTCATAATATCATGTTCCATAACCACGAATCTTTATGAATAGAATTTAAACAAGTAATATTTTTCTTAGCTATGGAATTTAAATCAACAACAAAAACATTTTAATTTCTCAAAGCAAAAAATACTAAAACATTTTTAGATATAAAAAAATTACAAAAATCATTTTCAAAATTAACATTAATGCCATCATCACATAGCTAAGAAATACTTAACAGATTATATTTATGTCCATCAACAAATAAAACTTTAGAAATTACAACTGAGTTAGTGTTACCAATTTGGCCTAGGACGATGATCTTTCCTTTATAATTATCACCAAAGGTGACATAGCCTCCATTAAACTTTATTAATCTCCTGAAGCATGATTAATCTCCAGAAATGTGCCATGAACATCCACTGTACATGTACCATATTTTTTATGGAACTATTCCAACAGGTTTCCATCAAAACAGTTTTAAACAGAGAATTATTTTGGTACACAGATTCACTTGGGTCCAAACAGGTTAGCAAGCAAAGCTTTAGGTGCCTAGATATTTCTTATGGGTCTCATATAATTTACAAAATCAATAGATTTTGAAAGAAAATATTTATTTGATCTATAACTTTGTGAGTAACTAGCTGAATCATATTAATTTCAAGAACTGGAACATGCAGAATTTTGTCTAATTTTAGGAATAAATCTAGTTTTAGTGATCTGTCTATTTCCTGGATGATAGCCTAATCCAGAAGTATACTTTGATGCAACTTGTTTACCTAACATTTGAGTAAGTGTATCTTTTCCCTTTTTGAAATTTTTAAGTACTATCCATGTTTCTCATTAGACATTTTCAGTTCAGTATTTTCCTTTAACAGTTGAGCATTCTTATCCTTTTCAATCTCAAGGGTAGATTTAACAGCACTAGATAAAGTATGTTGTTTCTTCAATTAATTATATTTGTACTAAAGTTATTTATATGTTTCTTCTAGAATGTTACAATATTCAAACATTTCTTCACTAGGAATGTTTTCAAATTCAGAATCAGATTCAGAATCAACTCCAGAATAGTATGAATTTATTGCAGGAGGGTCCAGTGTTACCTCAAAGGTGTTTTTCATAAAACACATGTTTTCTTTATAAGAATCATCATCATTAGCAGAATCAGAATCCCTTGATGTGTTTTCTGAAGCACTCCAAGTTTCTTTCATTGCTTCACTATAATTTCTGTCCTTGTAGTTATGTTTCTTCTTGAACTTCATTTTTGGACAGTCTCCTTTAATGTGACCTTTACTTTTACATTCATAGCATATAACTTCATCAATCTTATCAGCTTTCATCCAATAATTCTTCCAGTGTCGTTTGTTGTCATATTTACCTTTGTAGTTTGATTTTTTTTTAATAATTTCTTCTTCTTATAGAATTTCTTAAATCTCATGGCCATCTGAGCCATTTCTGTATCACTGTAAGATTCTGAATTTTCACTTGTTGAGCTTTCAGTTGGTATGTGAGTTTTCTCCTTGTACTTGCTCTTTTAGGTAATAGAATTAAATGCCACTGGCTTAAATTTAGGTTAATCATCTTCTTCCTCATTCACCTTGAGTTCTTCCTTATACATCATAAGCTTACTAATAATCTCTTTAACAAGCAGAGCACCAATGTCACATGATTCTCTAATTGAAACAAAAGTTCCTATCAATTTTTCTAGTAGACATCTCAATATTATCATGATTTTATCCTTTGCTAGAATGGATTTTACAATTGAGCTCATTGTGTTGACAATCTCATTAAACCTGAGGTACATGTCAGAAATGGGTTCATCAGGTCTCATCATAAAATTATTATATTTAATATTATAAATATTTAATCTCATTTCATCAACATTGGTTGTTCCTTCTTGAGAAACAACCAAAGTATCCCATATTTCATAAAATATTTTACTGGAAGATATTCTATTTAATTCTCATCTCCTAATTAACAATACAGGGCATTCATAGATTTACAATTATTATTTTATGCAGTATTTGTAGGTTCATCCCAAGTTGTTCTTTCAGTTTCTAGAATTTTATATTGAGACTCTATAGAAGTAAAAATATCAAAACCCATACTTTCCAAATGAATTTTCATTTTAAGCTTCCACTAGGCATAATTTGTACCATTAATGAAAGGTTGCATGTTGGTAGCAACACCTTCTAGTCAATTGTCCATAGCTCTATTTTAGAAAATATATTTAAGGAGAAAAAATTTAGAACTAACAGAAATTTATGATCTTTAAAGAATAAACTAAAATCACCATTGAAAAACAGAATGTTTTGAAATCATTGAAAAACAAAAATAATCCCTTGACACCAAAAGTTTGTCGGAGTGGACACACAAGAGGGGGGTGAATTGAGTTCAAATTAAAATTTTTGTTTAAAATTATTTCTATTAAAATCCCCCAAATTGAATAACAATATAATCTATAGTGAATTTTTATTAATGAAAAGGTTCAGTTAGGTTCTAAAAGAGTTATTAGTTCTCAGTTAATCTAATATGAAGATTAATTAACTTTTGAAGCTAACCAAATACTTTACAAAACATAAAAACACATTCCTGATTAACTGTCAAAGTAACTTTAAAATAGTTTTGTATTTCAAAGTAACATCTACGGAATATAAATTAGATATTGTATACATTAAACATAAACTAAAATTCACAACAGATATAACCAAGAGGTTTGGTCTCAAGCTGAGACATAGTCCTCTAAAATTTATATATAAATTTGATCGACACCCTGGATCGAGGTTAACAACAGTTCATAGACTATCTAGGCCACGCAGGGACATCTACCAAAGTAGTCATGGAAAAACAAATACAACAGCACACAGGCTATCCAAGTGTCACGTGACCTCTACCACTATCCACAGTGGGAAATTAAAGAGATAAAATAGATGTGAGTGTGGATTTAGAACTCCTCCAGTTCAGCACTTGAGACAATGTGTGTGTAAAATAAATAGAGTACACACACTGATCGAAAGTAAAAAAATGAATCACTAAGATTAAGTATGAATGAGTTTAGAAAAGCTCTAGTCATTGGCAGTGCGGTTCTGGACTCGTTGGATTCAACATAAATGCTTCTGAGTCATTCTCTGATTTTTCTGTTGAAAAACAGAGTGTCGTGGTTCAGCTTGGTGTCTTTCATGAGTGAAGATGTTTGGTATTTTGTGTGTTCTTCAGTAGTGTTATATTGCACGCATGAGATTTATTTGAAGATCATGCAATGTGTTTCACTTATGTTCAGTACAGTGATTGCATGTATTGTCTTTGCGTATTGTTCTTTTTCACTCTCGAGCACTTGGGCGCACTCTTATGTATCATATATTCTACTGCATATCAATCTTCATTATATTCCATAAGCTTTGGTAGTATGAAGGATTTCCATTCCATAGGTACTAGGTATGGTTTCCGGACACGCCAAAAACAATCATTAAATAACATTTAATTCCTTAAAAACATAAAATATGACCGTTAGAAATATTTAAATAATTTTGTCAGAAAGGATAAGAGATGGTGTCATAGTAGTAATGAAAACGGTGTATCTAGGAACCAGTTCCTCCTTCATGGGATGTGCTTCACGGTGTGTCCTTCACGGTGTCTCTATGTCATGGTGTCGGAGTCACGGTGTTTGAATAACTGTGTTTGACTCATGGTGTGTCCTTCACGGTGTATGGGTCACGGTGTCTTACTTATGGTTTCTGGATTTTGGTGCCTTGATCATAGTATTTTTCTTCATGGTGTTATAAATATGGTCATGGTGTGTTAAGGTCACAGTGTCTCACTGGTCACTATGTCTAAGACTTAGAATTCACGGTGATGGGCTTACTATGTCTGTCTTACACCTCATGGTGTCTATTTCTTGCACACAGTCTATCTATTTGTGTCAAACTTCACGGTGTCTTGATACTTAGACAAATAACTATATTCAAACTTAAATAGTAATTTGCATAATATGTGTTAATCTTAACAATTATAAGGTAAGAGAACATGAAACATAAATACAGAGGTTTGATAAGATAAGTAAGATGAGTGATCATGCTTAAGATTTGTAAATAATAATGAGATTAATTAACAGTAATAAGATTTTATGATCATTAAAACAAGATTATTACATGAGGAGTCCAACAATATATAATAAATTATCTACTTAATGTCATTGATAAATTCATGGAAAATAATTAATCAGTTTTTTGTAATGTTTTTTATTTATCAACATATTTTTTCAAAAAAATGATTTATATTTTTTTTTGTCAGAAAATATTATATGGAATTTCTATAAAATAAATATAATTATATAGATAATTTTTTTTCATTTTTGATATAATATAAATAAATAAATTAGATTTAAATGTATGGGTAATTCAAAAAATTATTATTTTTTTATGAATAGGGTAAATACCAATTTTTTAATATATTTATAAAATTTCAAAAATAATAATTTATTTAAAATATAAAATTCATTTAGAATAAAATTATATATAACATAAGTATTATTTATTAGTATTTAATACACTTAATTAATATTAAATCATAACTACATTTTATATTCGTATAAGTTTATTATTTTGTTAAAAATGGGTGTTTCTAAAAAACATTCAATTATGCATAATGGTTGTCCATTTTAAATAATTAAAAATAACAATAATAAGGATTTATATAAAGAAAATTTATATATTATATATAAATAAATATTAATTTACATCATTATAATTTTTAATACTGAAAATTGAATTAATATGAAATAATCATTTTCTGGAACACTACACTTACTTGAAACCATCTTTTTCATAACGTTTATATGTTTAATTATAAATTTAATTTTCCCAGGGATGTTAATTGAATTTTTAAAAGAGATTATATATTTATAATCTGGATAATTTATATTTTCTAACATGGTAAACATATATTTTGGTTATATTAAATTTTGAAAATAGAAAAAACCTTTTATCTCTGTTAATGTAAAGAACGGTATACTAGGCAGTTAATGTTAAATGATAACGGGTAAAATGACATTAAATCTTTGAAAAAATAAATTGTATTAAAATATTTATAACATTTTATTTATAATTATTCATTATGGTACATTTTATATCTATTTGATATGTGAAAAAAATGGGTTTGACATTTTCTTTTCATAAAATACCAGGGGTCTACTCCCTACACTTATAAAATGCCACCCTCACCTCTCGTCTTCACACATTCAGATCCTTTTGGATTAAAAAATAACTTCCTAAAAATCATAATTAAAAACCTCACCAAATACTTCAATATTTGATTGATCAATTATAAACCCAAAAAGGATATTTCAAATTTCCAAAGGATTTTTTTCTTGAAGATGAGATATCATGATTCCACATGTAATTTTAGATTATTTTTTACTACAACACTTTCATATATTCTTAAATTACTATATTATAATTAAAAATGAATAAAATCTATTATTATATTTTATTTTGGTATTGCTAAAAACTAAATGTATCCACTATTTTATTAAATATGAAACAGATCCATCAATTGTGTGTATGAAAAATACCATCTCATGGATCGATGTAATCCATTTTCCTTCACTGCATATTGATTAAGTATATAATGATGGGTTAAAACTAGATATATGAAATTTGTAACATATTAAAAGTCCTACAATTATTATATCACTTTAAAATTATTACATGCCATTTTAATGGTGATACGATAATGTTGCTCATGTGTATGGAGTACTACTATTTCATTAAGTGAGGTAATGTATTTTTCAAAAAGAAAATATTAGGATTGTAATATATACGAATTTCAAGAATTAATTTGATATATATGAATTTATTATGATATATATGAAATATTAGTCACTATGAAAAAATATTATATTATTTTGTTTATTATTATTCCACTCATTGGAAAATGATAACATTACTCGTGCATACCTGTGGACTACCGCCTCCACGAAGTGATGTGATTAGTTTTTTAATCACCACATCATATGGATCAAATATAAAAGTAAATACTATTTTATTTATTATACAATAAATATTACATAAATATATTTTAGTATATACCTTATTTATATAATGATCATTGAAAATATGAAATGTTACTCATCTTTATGTATGACCTATTGTGTCTATGATTTGAACATAATTCAGTTGTCTTGACAATATATTTAATTGTGTTTTAATGTATAATTTATTTTTTGAAAATCAAAATTATTTCATAATTATTATTTTTGTAGATAATGGAACAAATCCACATTTTTAAAATGGACTACACACTGAAGATAATTAGAAAATATGGATCGAACATCCTCACAACTCCTGATATGGCTTAATTGAGTAAATATTTTAAAATGTCATAAAAAATAAATTATTTAATTATAAGTGATTAATCATTAAAATGTTTATTAAAAAAATAAAACAATATATATTTGTTTATTTTATAAGTATTAAATGACATATACACCATGTCTGTAATCATTGTATTGTATTTAGTATCAATTTCCTTTCTTTGAGGGATATTGAAATATTATAGATCTAATTCGTTTTATATATTGTAGAAACTAAAAATATTATATTTAATATTTGGAATAATTCATATTTTATTTTATTTTAGTTTTTATTTTCTATTATTTCATCCTAGTGGATTTTACCTGAAAATTACCTTGTGGTGACAAATTTCATATGATAAATTTTTTGGGTTGTTTTACTTCATTATTATATATTTATATTCTAATAATATATGTAAAATTATGTAATATAATATTATATCATATTTATAATTTTTTCTGTGTATTTACAATTGATTCACATTATATATTCATAGATTAGTTTTTACATAAATGTTATGATCATTGTAATAGTCGGTTACCTGAAATTTTATTCTTGGGGACACATGCTATGTTATACACATATATTTTGTTATTAGAAGTATTTCATATCCAATTTATCTTATATATCCTAAATAACATTATTTTCATGATATTTAATGTATCATTTAAATTTATCCAATCTTGGGGATTACCAATGAAAAGTTACAAATGATGAAAATAAATTATGTTATAATCAAATTTCGTTTATAACAATTTTAACGTTAAGTTTTTCCATTTTAGGATATGACATGATTTTACTATACTAATCCACATAAATTTTGTTTTCCATTGGTTATAAATGTGGTTTACATAATTAATTTTCTTTTTGTCCCATATTGATCAGTGATAATTCAACAAAGCTGATTATAAGTGATACAAATATTTTATTTTTATAGATCAGGAATGTTTCCCATAAATGTTAAAAAATATTTTAATATTATTTAAATTGAAATTTATTATCAATTTAAAAATGATTCACTTTTTAATATCTATTAAAAATTCTAAAAAAATAGACATTTTTAACATCTATATCATGAAAAGAATTTCTCATCATCATGAATTATAATACCATGAAATATAACATAATATGGTTCTATAATTATTTTAAAATAATTTTATTTTTAATATAATTTGTCAGTTATTATATTTTAGTACTGATTTTTGACCAAAAAATGAAATTTATTAAAAAATGTCTTAATGTCAATTTATTGGTATTTCCACTCATCAACGACAATAGTCCTTGATGAGACGTACTGTCCACCCGGGATATGTGGTAATTATTCTATCCTTATTTATTCAATTTTGGGAATATTATATTGACATGGAACATATTTATTCGTCGTGAGTGAACTGGAAAATGAAATAGCATTGATTAGTGTTTTCTCAAAAAGTGAATGATTATAAATTTTTTATTCATGAAATTCACATTGACATTATTGATGTTTATATATGCACCCTGATACTATTAGGTGAGACCATTATAGCATATGTTATGGGCGAAACCAGATAGTGCTGAGTAATCCCATTATAGATTATATGATATATTCACTTAGATAGCACCGACTAAACTTATTATAACTTATACGATGTGTACACCTTGATAATTTTCAAATAAATTAGGTACTGTTCTTTGTGTCTAGTGGATGTAAAGTGGAGTTACAATATGTTTTCTTATATGGAGTAATTAGTGATCTAGTTATTTGTGACTTGGGATTAAAATTTGTTCTGGAGATGTTATTTTATGACAACAATAAGTTTTCATTACACAATATCTGTGTCATAAGTGTTTTCATTGATCAAAATTGACATCAAATGACTCGTGACTATTGATTCTTCTCACTATTTACTTTATTAATAATATATTCCTTATTTCATGATTGATGATCCAATAATTTATGGGTATGACTTCTATTATGTTTTTTCAATGCTGTTTGATTATTTTACCATTCACTTATGCTAATATTTTTATTACTGATGAAATTCAGTTTTTAATTAATATGCAAAACCATAATTATTATATGACTTCACCCTTATTTTTTTGATACTCCCCAGGTTATGATAAATTATGATTAAATGGTTCTTTTCCTAGAAACGTTTTTAATGGTAGAATGTTTATAGATAACGTGGAAGACTAAATATAGAATATGAGAAGTTGGGTATAGTGGAAAAAATAAACAATTCAATTCAAGGGTAATTTATACTCAATATTTTTACATAATTCCAAAAAAATAAAATCATAAAAGGTACATAGTCATGTATTTTATCTAATATTACCATTAAAAACTCTATGTTTTGGATGAAAAAATAGGACCACCTTCATTAGTATCAATGATAGTTATGTAAATATAATGTAATTAAACTGGATCCAAGAATGTGTGTTCTAAAATATTATCGATAAAATAATAATTATCTTCTTCCCATAATGAAATTTGAAAAAATTAAACATTATCAATTCATACTAAGACCCAACATTATACATATTTGAGACACAGTTCATTTTTATAACCATCATTTATGATTGGATTTAACATTATAAATTCTGTATGAAAATTATAATTATTTATTGAATTTTATTTCGTAGATGAGGTAATAATGATAACATTGACCACAGTGAGCATACACAAGTCATTTTGGACAAGTGAGCCAAATATTTTCAATCCATAGGATATTAATTTAGCTAATTGTGTATTTATATATATAATGATAAAATATAAAATGAAAAGAATAATAAACATGAAAAAGGTTCTTCAGTTTGTATGTAATTAACAAAAATTTTATTTTTATCGATGATAAAGAACATACATGATTTTTTGAATCGTGGTTATTGTAACTTCACTTGTTATTAAAAAAATAATCTATATTGATAACATATAAAATATGAAACATAGTTCATAAATGAGAAATATAATCCTATTATTTGAATGTGACCATTATAACAAAATATTTAAATTGAAAGGAATGAGTAATATTAATGAAATTAGGAAATTTAAAATGGGAATAATCATTGATAAAGTAATAGTTAATTATTTTAAAATAAATAAAATAATATTATTAAATTCATTTTATAAGAGTTTTAGGAAAGTCAGCTTATTAATCAAAAAATATATTTTATTAAAAATTTCAGTTTATATAAAAAAATTTAATTAATTTCTTGAAATATGAAAAAAAATTATTCTCTAAATTTAACATAATTTATTAAATAACCGTATAAAAATTAGAATATTATGTCATTTTACTAATTTTATAAAATTTTATATTTTTTAATGAATATGAAAAAATATTGCTTTGTACTACAGACAATATTTTATTTACATGTTCAAATTAAACGTTGGATTTATTTAATGTTTTAATTATTTAAGGTTTAATTATATTATAACAATTATGGTTTTTGAAGCAATCTATATACTTGAATTTATAATCAAACCATAATATATTATAAAATAGAATTTTTTTTATAAACTATTTTTCTTTATTTTTTCCTATTTAATTTTAAATTAAATTATACATCCGCAATGTTTAGGAGTATTAAAATTTGATTAAATATTGGGAATCATAAAGTAAAAATTATATAATTAGTTCAATTTTTTTATGCATAAAAAAGAAATTTTTGTAAAAATATATTTTACATAATATAATTAAAAAATATAAGTTGCTGAAGATAAAAAAGATATTCTTAAATACCAAAAAATAACAAAATTAAATCAGTGTATGATGTATTTAAAGACCCTGACCATAATATAAAAATTTAATTATCAACCAAATTCATTAAAATTTACACCACTTGAATTTTTTTGACTTTAATTAAAAAATCATTATTATTTAATCACATAAAACATCTCCTCATTTTGAATAAACTAGTACTTTGCCCATGCAAATGCACGAGACTATTCAATTTTCTTTCAAATCTTCTGGTTCTGTGTCATTCAAAAAAAATTATAATGACGTTGTACTGAATATAATGTTTAGAATAAAATAATGATAATGAATTTAATGGGGGTTCTCGTGACATGAGGAAATAAAGTGGAGACTAATTGTGATGGAGATGGAACAAGGAATAGAAGAGTTAGAGATAAGACACAAAAATGAAACAGAACGTGGTGCTGAAGGCGAAGTTGGAGCAAAGAGGCGAGATTGTGAACATTTATTTCGACCATTGAGAAATAATAAACATGAAACAACAAACATTTAATATAATAAAAAATAATAATTAATATTGAATTCGGTACATTTCATTGAGAACGTAAACATAAAAGATACATGTTGAAATGAAGAAAAAATTACAAATTTTTTTCCCAACAGTCATTATTTCTGAAATTAAAGTTCACATATGTAACAACAGAATCTATTTTTAAACAGTATTTGGACACATATTCTTTAGATATGTGAGTTATTACTGTAATGAAACCCCTATCCTAGATGTTGAGTTCACAATATTATGAATCCCTACAATAGTTAGTATCAATGGGTAAAAAAATTGGATAAGAGATTTATATTAAAATAATATATAGGAAAAAATTTAGTACAATTTATGAAATAAGAAATTATTTTGGTTATTTATGATAGATAATTTATTTACATTACTGAAAAAATAATTCAAATGATGAATTTAAATTCTGATCATGATAACAAAAAACCCAATATTAGTGAGGGAAATAAGTGGAACTGTTTATAAATGATATTTCACCCGTTCTCATCTCAAGGATTCCACAACTGTCATTACATATTGGTCACACTAATGCGCACGCAGAAGCCCATTACCACAAATGGATGGTGCCCCTTGCTTATTCATTGTGCACCACCATGCCTGGAGATGAACCATCCATAAGCTGCCCCGACCTACAATAGAAATTGTTAATTACCTTCCATTTATTTTACTAATCAATATATTCACTTATTTGAATACTAATATTTTTCCAATCCTATATATTATGTAATCATGAAACTGAAGGATTTTAATAAACCATTGACATACCATTTAATAATAAACAAAAGTCATCCAAAAAAATCTTATCAATTTACCTCAATAATAATAATCTATATCACATTAGAAACAACAAAATAAAAATGGATTCTCTCCCACACATATCCATCTTCTCCATTACCCCAAATGGATTGTGCCACTTGACTATGGTTTGTGAACCACCATGACTGCAAATGAACCAATCATTAGTCACACCGACCTGCATTAGAAACAATTAACTGCCTTACAATTATTTTACCAATCATAACATTCACTCGGTTGAAGGCTAAAATACTGATATTCACACTAAAAATACCATTTAATAAAAAATAAAAATCAATACAAAAAACAAAGAAGATCACCTTCACTCAATAAAAATAATCTATATCATAGTAGAAACACAATAAAAATAATCTATATCATAGTAAAAACACAATAAAAATAAATATTTAGAGATTGATATCAATTTTTACAAATACAAACGATTTTTTTATCTAATTCCAAATAAATAAAAATAAGATATTTAAAAAATGAAGCAAATATAATGGAAAACATATGCTCATGATATCAATCAATGAACAACATAACTCGATTTGATACAAAGCAGACAAACATGCATGTACAAAATTGTACTATGTTCAAACAATCGGGCTTCAAAGATTTGGAATAGAAACATACATTGAATGAATGACATGCAATGCTGGTGAGAAGAAGTTATGATAGGAGTAGAATATATGATAGAATTGATTTTACATAGAATATTGAAAAGAATTGGTTTCTTACTCACCCAAAAACCACATCAAAACTAGAGAAGATGGATTCATTATTTATCATGTTGCTAATAGGATGGTCCGGATAAATCCTTACTAAAAGATTTGTGTGCTTCAGAATATCCTTAACTATTCCATGACGAAGGGGACATTTGAAGTGATAACCCATTTATTTTTCAACTCATTGTTGAGTCCATTTACATGATAATGCACTTCAATGTTCCTACAGATAAACCCACATTTTTAGTAGATCTATTTCAACGTATTGAATATGAAGGCTTTATACTGAGGGATTTCAAGTTCTTAATAAGAGAGATACTGCTTCAAGAAGGGTCTCTACAGTGTTTTGTAATATGGGGAGGGATCACACATGTATGATTAATGGAAAAACAAAATATTAAATAATTTTCCTTGAATGATCACATCCTTTCATGTGTTTTTCTTGGATGTTTCCGTGTTCACTTTAGGTCGAGCATCAATTCGGAAGTGGTTTTTCTTAGAGTATCATCTAGTAGATGAAAATGACAACTTGATGTTCACTTCAAACTCCCCTTGGTTGTGATAGCAACAATGCGCTAGAGTTATTTTCAATTCAGAGATGGGGGAAGATAAGAGGTGCATGAATTATAAAGATAGGGAGACGATCTGGACATAAAAAAATTACTTTAAATTAAAATAGTATTTTAGTATTTTCAAAAAACATAGTATATCAGTTCCTATATAGAATAGATGCATACAAAATCTCTATATTAGATGAAATATGGAGGATGAATTCATATATGATTCAATGAAATCAACTTATTATAATAACATTCTCCAAAACAACAATTATTCTAATGTAAAATAAGGCCTCCGGGTAAAAAAAAATGAAATTTATGATATAATATCATAAATTGAACGAAACTTTTGGGTTGTCAAAATTCAAATAGGGAACCCCTTTAAAAGCATTATCTTACAAGTAAGACCACCTCATCAATATCAATGATCAACAAACTGGTTGCATGAAACATATGGTTCAATAACCTACAAATAGAAATATAGTGTCAGGTTTGAATTTTGATAATCACAAATAGAAATTGATAAAACGATGTTATAATTCATTTTAAGAAATACTTCAGTAAAAAACACAGGAATGTGGCATGTTTCAAAAATATAATATACCATCAAGATCATCTTTTTAGAGTATAGTAAATCTTAATTTTTTTAGGTAATAGCCAGTATTTGACACCTTAAAACCTTGATATATCACGTTAACATTGTTTAATCTATGCTTCAATTTCATAAGGCAGGTCAAAACCCGAACCTCTGTTATACAATGAAAATTCAGCAGGGTAATATCAATAACTTATGGTGAAAAAATTTGAAGTGTATATGATTATTTGGGGAATCGTTATGTTTGTATTTATGTATTGAATATCATAAATAATTATAGGAATTCCAATGACAGATAGAAGATCTAGCCATATAATTTTTAAATTAAAATAAAATAGTATTTTATAATTTTAAAACCGCATAGTGTATCAGACCCTATTTTTTTTAGAAGCATTCAAAAACCATATATGAGATGAACTATGGAGGCTGAAATAATACATGATTCAATGACTTAAAATTATAATATTAATATTGAAAACAACATCAAATAATATTTATGGGAAATATGACCTCCAAGTAATAACAAAATGAAATTTATGAGATGATATTAGTACATGAACTATCCTTCTCTCATGTCGGATTAATGATGTGTTTTGCAAAAGAAATAGTGTGATTAATGATTAATAATAGAGAGGGAACTTCTAACAAAATCACCTTATATTAGTCTTTCCTCCTTTATAGATCACTTGTAATTCCTGTAATTTTAAATCATTAAATTAAAAAACACAATAATGTGCCATGTATTCAAAAATATAATATACCATCAAGATCAACATTTCTTACCATATGAAGATGATCATAGTTTGGTAAATCTGAATTATTTAGGTAACAACCAGTATTTAACACCCTCAAAACTTGATATATAACATAAACATTGTTCTAATCTATGCTTCAATGTTAGAAGGTAGGTCACAAACATGAACATTTTTTATACCAATAATATTGAGTAGGGTAATATCAAGAACCTATGGTGAAAAAAATTTCAGGGGGTTATGATTTTTTGGGGAACCATAAGGTTAGTATTTATGTATTGAATATCATAAATACTTATAGGTATTATAATGATAGAGAGAGGATCTTGACATAAAAAATTTAAATCAATTTAAAATAGTATTTTATAATTTTAAAACAACTTAGTGTATCAGATCCGAGATTAAATAGAAGTATACAACATCTATATATGAGATGAACTATAGAGGCTCACATCAGACATGAATCAATAAAATCAACTTCTAATATTATGATTCAAAACATCATAAAATAATATTTATCAGAAATAATGCCTCCAAGTCAAAAAAAAATTAATTTTATGAGACAATATGAGAACATGAACTAACCTTTCCTCATGTCAGATTGATGATCTGTTTTTTAAAGGAGATAGTGTGATGACTAATTACAAATAGAGATATAACCAACTAAACTTATATTAGTCCTTCCTCTTTCTGAGATCACTTGAATTTCCTGTAATTTCAAATAATTAAAATAAACCAACTTAATATATATGAATGCAAGGGAAATGGATGTTTTAGATTGTGGGATATGGAGGGAGAGATATAATATTATCAAGTATTATGTTTCGATCTCTCACCAGCTCTTCCTGGTACATGCCACCTTTGCATGCACTGAGTTATAGAGAATCAGAAAAGAAACTAATTCAAAACCAAAAATAACTTACAACAAAACTTCCCATTATAATCTAAAAATCATAGACAACATATAAATAAATTTACCCATTCTACACTTCTATTCAATAATTATAAAGTTAAGAAAAAATTTAAATAAATCCATTAATATATTATTCATGTTGCAACATTAAATAAACTCAACGTGATATATTATTCATTTGTATTGAAGCTACATAATTATATGTATATTTCATTATTATTATTCTTAATCATATCATCAATCATAAAATTAAAAGATTTAATCTTCAGTAATAATTATAATATTTATCATATTGAATAATCATATGCATAGAAAAAATGAATGAAAAAATAAAGTCATAAGATAGATTAATGGAATACCAAATGAAATAGAGAAATAAGCATTACAATACTTGGAGAAGGTTTCACTAAAAGCAGTGTAGAATTGGGAAGATGCAACTTTTCCTATACCATCAATTTATAATACCTAAAAAATGTTATTTGATGTAAACCCATCTCCCCAAATTAGAAGAATATAAACAATGGAATCCTGACGAAGGATTAAAACCCATCATGTTGACAAATGAGAACAAAAAAAATCAAAAAATCTATTATACATTTAGAAAATAAAATAGGAATAAATAAATGATAGGTTTATATGGGATAAATGCTCAATGAAATAATTAATCATGAAGATTTAATGATCATTCAAATAATTCAGTGACGGCCCCAACAGAATCTCCATGTACCTGCTTCATATGTTCATATAGTTGGTCTAAAATCACATTAATTGTCAATCACAATACTGTTTCTATGTGATGTTTAATAAACCAAATTAAAAACATAACCTTGAAAAGCTAAGACCAGAACTAAAATAAAACAAAATTGAAGAAAGGGAAAGAATGAACCCATGAATGTGTCGTCTTGTTCCCACCTGGACAGAAGAAAGAGACATGAATTGTTCTGATTCTAATGATAAGGAAACCAATAATTTTCTTGCTGAAGGAGAATCCCTCGGTGATCTTGGCACACCCACAAGTTGGCTGGCATAACACCATCTAGAAATTGATGCATACCATAACAGTCTGAGAATTACTGGTCATGGTTATGATGATGAAGCATTCCTAAAACTTGACATCCGTGAAAAAGGAGTCTGAAGACAACACGAGGAGTTTCAACTTATACTTCCCCTTATCCAATTCAGCGAGAGGGTTTTCAGATTGTTATCATTGGAAATCAGCATATTAGCAGTAGAACACATAGCCTGGAATTCCAAAGGACAACAACTTCATATGAACCAACACTTTCCCATGAGAAAAAAGATATTCGATGTGAACAAATCACTTTAAATCAATATAATCCATACATTTAAAACCATAAGAAGGTAAAATTTTTAGTTAGATTACATCAGATAACAAAAAAATAATATAATTTTGCACACATTTATAGATAATATCAAGAAATAATTGAATATTGAAAGACCAAGGACAATAGATTCATACGAACCAGACATTCTCATGATAAAAAAGTTATTCGATGTGAACAAATCACTTGAAATCAATGTAATCGATACATTGAAAACCATAAAAAGGTAAAAATATGAGTTAGTTTACATCAGAGAACAAAAAAATAAAATAATATAGTATGCATTTATAGATAATACCAAGAACAGATTGAATATTTAAAGACCAAGTGTTAATAGAGATAGATAGATATTACAAGTTGCAATGTATCATTGACAGAAATTGGAATGATACAGATACAGAAGGATGAACGGCCAGGAATATGAACGTAGGCAGGGTGCTAATGTGCAGTGATCGGAGACAGGGAGGCAAGAGTGATGGAGGCTATAGCTGTGAATAGCGAGACCATGTGATGGGAATGAGTGATGGAGATGGAGAGTTGGATTGATATGAATGGAGATTGAGATAACAAGACAATGAGACGAGGACTACAAGAAAGTGGGAGTCGGAGGATTTATAGATAAGGATCCAATAATGTTGGAGATGGGTAGCCGAAGGGTGGTGTCTGTAGACGGAGTTCCGGAGGTGTGAGTGGAGATAAGGTAGAAATACTATGACATGGAGAGGGAAATTATAATGCCCCAGCCTTAAACCTTACTTAATATTGAATTAAATGAGTAATTCACATTGAGGATCTTTTCAGGTTTAGAGTTTTAGAGAATTAGGACATAACTATTACATCTCAAAAGATTACAAAGTAGTTGCTTCTACTAAATTTCCATAAAATAAAAACTCTTAAAAAGAAACATGTATAGTTCCATGTTTTAGGTAGCATGACTTTCCCTTGATCCCATCCTTGACCCTATTCCATGCTAAGACCTGTGAAAAACTTTTCAAAAACTTGGGATGAAAATAAGAAGCTCAGTAAGGGATACACAAAGAATGAAAACTGTTAGTTTTTCAAAACACCAAGCAAACCATGAATACTTTATCAATGTAATACTTTTCACCTTCATGAAGTAGTAAAAACTCTTCACTAAAAAAAGTATCATTACTTACCTTTTTGTAACCAAAGGATTACCATAAAACCCATATAAAGAACACATAACATATATAAAGGTAACTTGGGGCATAAACTTACTTAAGTGGAATAACCATACGGTCGACTTCCACACATATCACTTAATGGAATATCCATACGGCCAATTTCCATACATACATAATGGAATAGCCATAAGGCCGACTTCCATACCCAATTCATTGGAGGTTATAATGTAACCACCCGTCCTGGTATTCACGGCACCACCCGTCATATGGTTTATAACGTAACCACCCGTTAAAATGTCCAAGTACCAATATAAACTCATAAAACATAAAACCAATATAAAGGAATGATATCATTTCCACATTTCAATCACAATATATCATAAATATATTTTCATAATAGAATACTTTATCAAAACCATTTTCAATACCAAAATACATAAAAGAGTATATGGTATTTATTTTATTTTAAAAACATTACGGCTTGTTGAGGAAGCCAAAGACCAAATAATACTCGCGGCGGAGGAAAAGGTCATTGTCACCACGTACGTTAAAAGAACCATTCCTTTTTGTTGTTTTGTAAAATGCTTCGTAGAAAAAGATTCCTTTTGTATAAAAGTAAAAGTCAATGGGGTTTATAAACCGTTATAAAAGAATGTTGTGTATAAAATGAAATATGCCTCAATGAAAGGAGATTGAGACGAAGTCCCTTACAAAGACGGTATCCTTGGTTTAAGGATAATTCAATTACATACTTATGTGTGACAAATTAATACACCAAATATAAGTGGATATTAAGTGTAAAATAATCAAAGGTCATTCACACATATTCAAAGTATTACATATTCAATTACCACATGTTGAACCCAAAGAAATCGAAATTGGGTTAAGAAGTTCTCTTGACAGCCTAACGGCGTCACATCAAAATGAGTTGACGAGAGATAAAAAGTGTATCTCATCACTTGGAAATAAAAGTTACATCAATAAGGATATATGAGAACATATCCCAACATAAAAATATGTAAATTAAAAGACCCAACAAAAGAAGTCTTTTAAAAAGAGGAGGGTGAAAGGTTCCCTTACCGACTTGGGTATCTTTCAAAACATACACCCCATGAAAGAAGGACAATACATCCTTGATGTAAATACTCATAAAACAAAAGTATATTACAAAAATAGTAGATTAATGGGCAGTAAGTACACCACTCAAAGGAAATTGTGGCAAATGTATCATAAATCTCACATGAATAAAAGTGAGATGAAAAATCCCTTACGAAAACTCGGCAGCCTAACGGCGCCACATAAAACTTACAAAAATGGATTGATGAGATCAAATAGGGTATCTCATCATATTAACATAATGTTTATAGAAAGATGAATATAAAATAACATCGCCCAACATAACAAAGTGGAGCTTAAAAGAAGTGACATAAAGGAGAGTACTTAAAAAGAAAGAGGGAGGTTAGATCTCTTACGAAAATTCGGCAGCCTAACGGCGCCACTCAAAACATCCAAAATGGATTGATGAGAGAGAATAGGGTCTCTCATAACATGAACATAAAAATTACAGTAATATTAATATAAAATAACATCCCAATAACAAGAAAGATGAGCTTTAAAAGGAATTACATAAAAGAGTGTACTTAAGAAGAAAGAGAGGAGTAGGATCCCTTACCTCGTGTCCGACTTGACTCGATCTTTCTTTAACGTCCTGAATAATAAACTTGAGTTAATTTATATTTGCTTAAGAACCTATTTCAAGTACATTATTCCTTTTATATCACTTATTTTCATGTTATAAACATTATTTAATCATTTAAGTTAATAATGTTTGTTTTGTCGATATTTGGTTCTTAAGTCGAAAGTGAACTTCTTACAATTACATGTTGTTCGTGTGGTCAAAGGTTCTTTATATCCAGAATGACATTCCTGATTTGGATATCATATATATCATATATATCCAGCATATACATTTATTTATAATATTACATAATCATTTAGTGGTATGAAATGAAATGCACCGTTCATGGAGACGATAAGCCGTACGTATGCATGAATGCTACTTTCATTTCTTTGTCATATTAATGGAATTAAAACTAAATGAGAGGTATGTATATTTTAATTAAAGAATTATATTCATCATTTATATGTATCATTAATCATATATATCCATTATATACATGTACTTATAATAGTACATTACATTTGGGGATAAGAAATGAAATGCACCGTTCATGGAGACGGTAAGCCGTACGTACGCATGAATGCTACTTTCATTTCTATATCATACTTTAATGGAAATAAATAATAGTGATATAGAGGTATATAATAGTTCCAGTATAACATAATATATAATAACATTAAATCCATCCTTTATACGTCCCACGTATGGCATTAACGAATCATATCCCTTTGAGGGGGCGGTAGTCCGCACTTCCTAAAATGAAGATATCGCGTATACCCATAATGGAAGCCATAAAGGTAAGACAAAAATGAAAAATACAGAAGAATAAGTAAAACATAAACATATTATATATCATATATAAAAATAGTTACATCATAATGGCCACCTTTGAAGGTGTTAAATGAGTATTGAACAATCATCGTTTCGAGAGGCAGAATTTCGCCATCCACGGAAACCGTATGTTCTTTAACCATTTGATGTAGTTGTGTGAGAGTGTAGCTCGAATAAATATTATAAAAACATCCTATTATATTTAAGATACTGTTGTTGTTAAAAAAGAAGTAAATAGAAAGAGTTTATGGGGTTGAAGAAGAAAAATAAAACAAATAAACATGAGAGAATGAATAAATTTAAAAGTGTAACTCCTTTTGATTTGAGCCTAAAGGATTTCTTTGAAAGGATTATTCCCAAAGGGAATCCTCTAGGATTAGGATAGGGATGTAGAGAGACTAAATGGGTAGGGGTTGGCTGAGACAAAGGCTTGAGGAGTGTGTGAAATGAGGTAGAGGTGGGGGCCTCTTATAAGAGGAGAGGAGGGGAACTTTTGGAATGTAAGAAATATTACTTTATTTGAAAATGTGTTTCGGTTTTAAAAGGTCCCACATTGATATATTTCGTGGATAAGGTGATAAGGGATCGAAATCCACCCATACAATAATTTTTAGACATGTGTAGGTCATAGAGTATACATTATCTTCTCATTTTATTTAAATCGTCAGATAATGATGTCATCACTGCATCATTATGATGTCATATATAATTTAATTTATTTAATGTCTAAAAATTATAAAAAAAATTACTATGATGTAGGAAATATTTTTAACTTTCCAATGACTATTTATAACAAAAAATTGGACTTGTATAACCACACTCAAAAATTGTATGAGTAAAACATATCATGTTTGTGTCATTTTTACTTTTACATTAAATAAAAAGTTATTTATGTAATTTTCCAACCAAAGTGGCTCCATGGGGTCCCCAAGTTGACCCGTGGCTTGTATTGGTCGGTAATTACGCATCCAATGAGGTTAGGACATGTGTCAAGTTCATTTCATATTTTTAAAACTTTATTTTTACCTTAAACTACACTAATGACATCTAATCGTGATTAATGAAAAAAGTTACTATTCACCAAAAAATTATTTTCATCCCATTGAACCACATTTTACATACTAATGACAACCATTTATGTCAGATTTTAAAAATTCAATACACATTAGTGGTAAACTTTCATTTAACTGAAAAATCAGTTTGCTTGATTACCACTTAGTGGTTTCACTATTCATAAAAAATTGGAGTTTTTCAGAAAATTACCAAAAATTCACTCTAAGCTATATTTGATATTCCGAATTCAAAAATGAAGTATATATTAAAAAATTCAAAACCTATAAGTCAAATTAATTAATTTAATAATTAATTCCCGCTGTCATGACAAATAACCTGTTTTTATAAAACAATAGGTACCAAAAGATTGATACTAGTTTAAGTCCGATTTCAAAGTGAAATTAATTCAACGACCACTATTGGATTTAATGGTAAAAATATTTTTCTAATTTTACTTTGGAACCAATTCAAAAGATTATCTAATCATATAAATAAATTAGATTAAAAAGAGGTTTTGAATAAAAAAACAACATTTTACACTATTCACAAAAAAAATGAACTTTATCGGAAATATACCAAAAAATTACACAAAGTAAAATTTGATGTCCCAATTATTAAGAAGAGTTTTATTTGGTCCAAAAGGATGTATAAGAGTGAAAAAAGCTATATTTAATGACAGTTCTCCATCAAAAGGCGATAAGTGAACCTTTAGTGAAAACTAGGGCATTTACTCCTAAAATTGAATTCTTTCCGTATTTTAAGCCTTTATCATTTATTGGATAAATGTAAAAACATTTAAAAACATATATAATCATATTTTAGTTATTTCTATCCATTACCGCCAACAAAATGGCTACATGTTAACTACCATTTAAAATAATATTATTTTATTATTAGAGTGCAACGTAAGATTCCCAGGAAACTCGTTGTCGCGTGTTGGGTACACCATCGAGCATAGCGTCCCCTTTAAAGTCATATTAATATTTTATTCACAAATATGGATAAATATGAAAATGTCATATTCTATATTTACCTGGGGTGTTACATCCTTCCCCCCTTTTGGGAATTGTGTCCTCGCAATTTTAAAATTGCACTTGGAACCATCCTTTAAAGTCCGACATCGGAACAAGAGTCGGTAAAACAATCACTTTAAAATAAAGGAAGATAAGTACAGAGGTCACCAGAGTTAACCCATATTAGGATTCCATGTCGAAAAACATGGACATGGAAGAAAACGAAAAGGGTCGTGTTCTTGAAGGATAGTGATAGTAAACATGTTCAGGAGAAAGTTAACAACAAGAAAATCACAAACTTGTGATGGGTTAAACGGTGTTGGGTTCCCCAGTAGGAAAAGTTAATAGACAACATTTTTGTTTTAAGTTACTTTTTATTGAGGAATTTATTCATAAGGAAACATAATCACTTATCATGTGGATTTTCAACTTTTATTAGATTCCTTACACAAACTCATATTTTCTCCAAAAGGCGAGTATTTAGGAAGACTTGTTCACATTAAGAGTACTATAACCAACTTCTAGAGAATTACCTAACCCAAAAAAGAGAACTATATACTTCCCATGTCTTTAGACATTAACCAAAACCAAAACCAAAAAGATTAGTACAAGATCAGATAACCCAGAAAAGGATAACCCATTAGAAAGAAAATCTATTCTTAATCTCCAAAATTTGTCCAACAAAACCCAAAGTTCAACGAGGACCATCCGATAAACAATTTGTCAAAAACAAATCTTCAAAGTAAACCAATATAAGATTGAAACCCAAATATTTGAAGTATTTAGTCACATAGTCTTCCAAGTTAAATCGTAACATTTATCTCCAAACAACATCAGTTACTCATAAAGTCTCGTATTGAAAAGTAATTAACCTAATCACATATCCTCCATGATAGGTTAATCACTTTCATAAATAACCCAAAATCAACTTACTCTTAATTCATAAAATCATATAACTAAAAAGAATCAGTAGAACTAACCAGGGACTTCATGTAGTCCAGTGGTAGGTGATAAATACTAGTCGCACTTTGGTTGTGGGTTCGATTCCCGCAGCTTTGTCCAACGCGACGGGTTGTCACATAGTCTGCGTGTTGTCCTTTTTCCAAAACTATATAATTATTAAATCATTCCCCAAAAATAGATAAAATCATCAAAAATGATCATAACAAATTTTAACCTCAAGTTTATCTCATGCCTTTCATTTTCCAGCATATCATATAATAACCCATAATTACCTCAAAAGTAAGGATCATATAAACTCTAATGGTTACCATTATAATTATTACCTAAACTTCCACATGGATTGGTTATCTCGTACATGATGCATTAAAGATCATACCAAGGTTCAAGTGGTTGATCATGACTCCATGATATTTGGTTTAGAACAACCACAAGTTTCCACATTGAATCCTCCATTTTATCTGGTATCTTAATTAGAGAACCACCATAGTTTCCTTCAAACGTGTTGTCTCTTTGGTGCCTGCTAGATCCATCCATTTATTAAAAATAGAAATGTCAGTGTGAGTATATCAACAAAACCATCATGTACTAATGAGGAAGGTAAACACTAAGATACACTTACTCATTCACTTTATCTAAAACTAGGACTCTTTCCGAAATCCTAACCATTATGGTAATGTCACTTCTGCTTAAAGAATACCCTAACCTCTAAAGTTATCTAAACCGACCTTTGAAACCAACTATAAGGACCCATCCTTAAACCATACTTAATATTGAATTAAATGAGTAATTCACATTGAGGATCTTTTCAGGTTTGGAGTTTTAGATAATTAGGACATAACTATTACATCTCAAAATATTACAAAGTAGTCGCTTCTACTAAATTTCCATAAAATAAAAACTCTTAAAAAGAAACATGTATAGTTCCATGTTTTAGGTAGAATGACTTTCCCTTGATCCCATCCTTGACCCTATTCCACGCTAAGTCCTGTGAAAAACATTTCAAAAACTTGGGATGAGCATAAGAAGCTCAGTAAGTGATACACAACGAATGAAAACTGTTAGTTTTTCAAAACAACAAGCAAACCATGAATACTTTATTAATGTAATACTTTTCACCTTCATGAAGTAGTAGAAACTCTTCACTGAAAAAAAAGTATCATTACTTACCTTTTTGTAACCAAAGGATTACTATAAAACCCATATAAAGAACACATAACATATATAAAGGTAGCTTGGGACATAAACATACTTAAGTGGAATAACCATACGGTCGACTTCCACACATATCACTTAATGGAATAGCCATACGGCCAATTTCCATACATACATAATGGAATAGCAGTACGGCTGACTTCCATACCCAATGCATTGGAGGTTATAACGTAACCACCCGTCCTGGTATTCACGGCACCACCCGTCATATGGTTTATAATGTAACCACCCGTTAAAATGTCCAAGTACCAATATAAAATCATAAAACATAAAACCAATATAAAGGAATGATAACATTTCCACGTTTCAATCACAATATATCATAAATATATTGACATAATAGAATCCTTTATCAAAACCATTTTCAATACCAAAATACATAAAAGAGTATATGGTATTTATTTTATTTTAAAAACATTATAGCTTGTTGAGGAAGCCAAAGACCAAATAATACTCGCGACGGCGGAAAAGGTCGTTGTCACCGCGTACGTTAAAAGAAACATTCCTTTTTGTCGTTTTGTAAAATGCTTCATAGAAAAAGATTCCTTTTGTATAAAAGTAAAAGTCAAAGGGGTTTATACACCGTTACAGAAGAAAGTTGTGTATAAAATGAAATATGCCTCAATGAAAGGAGATTGAGATGAAGTCCCTTACAAAGATGGTATCCTTGGTTTAAGGATAATTCAATTACATACTTATGTGTGAAAAATGAATACACCAAATATAAGTGGATATTAAGTGTAAAATAATCAAAGGTCATTCACACATATTCAAAGGATTACATATTCAATTACCACATGTTGAACCCAAAGAAATAGAAATTGGGTTAAGAAGTTCTCTTAACAACCTAACGGCGTCACACCAAAATGAGTTGATGAGAGATAAAAAGTGTATCTCATCACTTGGACATAAAAGTTACATCAATAAGGATATATGAGAACATATCCCAACATAACAATATGTAAATTAAAAGACCCAACAAAATAAGTCTTTTAAAAAGAGGAGGGTGAAAGGTTCCCTTACCAACTTGGGTATCTTTCAAAACATACACCCCATGAAAGAAGGACAATACATCCTTGATGTAAATACTCATAAAACGAAAGTATATTAAAAAAAGAGTATAATAATGGGCAGTACGTACACCACTCGAAGGAAATTGTGGAAAATGTAGCATAAATCTCACAGGAATAAAAGTGAGATGAAAAATCCCTTACGAAAACTCGGCAGCCTAACGGCGCCACATAAAACATACAAAAATGGATTGATGAGATCAAAAAGGGTATCTCATCATATTAACATAAAGTTTATAGAAAGAGGAATATAAAATAACATCCCCCAACATAACAAAGTGGAGCTTAAAAGAAGTGATATAAAGGAGAGTACTTAAAATGAAAGAGGGAGGATAGATCTCTTACGAAAATTCGGCAGCCTAACGGCGCCACTCAAAACATCCAAAATGGATTGATGAGAGATAATAGGGTCTCTCATCACATGAACATAAAAATTAAAGTAAGATTATTATAAAATAACATCCCAATAACAAGAAATATGAGATTTAAAAGGAATCACATAAAATAGTGTACTTAAGAAGAAAGAGAGGAGTAGGATCCCTTACCTCGGGTCCGACTTGACTCGATCGTTATTTAACGTCCTGAATAATAAACTTGAGTTAATTTCTATTTTCTTAAGAACTTTTTTCAAGTTCATTATTCCTTTTATATCACTTATTTCCTTGTTATAAACATTATTTAATCATTTAAGTTAATAATGATTGTTTTGTCGATATTTGGTACTTAAGTCGAAAGTGGACTTCTTACAATTACATGTTGTTCGTGTGGTCAAAGGTTCTTTATATCCAGAATGAAATTCCTAATTTTGATATCATATATATCATATATATCCAGAATATACATGTATTTATAATATTACAAAATCATTTAGAGGTAAGAAATGGAATGCACCGTTCATGGAGACGGTAAGCCGCACGTACGCATGAACGCTACTTTCATTTCTTTGTCATATTAATGGAATTAAAACTAAATGAGAGGTATGTATATTTTAATTACAGAAATATATTCATCATTTAGATGTATCATTCATCATATATATCCATTATATACATGTACTTATAATAGTAAATTACATTTGGGGATAAGAAATGAAATGCACCGTTCATGGAGACGGTAAGCCGTACGTACGCATGAACGCTACTTTCATTTCAATCTCATACTTTAATGGAAAGAAATAATAATGATATAGAGGTATATAATATTTCCAGTATAACATCATATATAATAAAATTAAATCCATCCATTATACGTCCCACGTATGGCATTAACGAATCACATCACTATGAGGGGCGGTAGTCCGCACTTCCTAAAATGAAGATATCACGTATACCCATAATGGAATCCATAAAGGTAAGACACAAATGAAAAATACAGAAGCATAAGTAAAACATAAACATATTATATATCATATATAAAAATAGTGACATCATAATGGACACCTTTGAAGGTTTTAAATGAGTATTGAACAATCATCGTTTCGGGAGGAAGAATTTCGCCATCCACGGAAACCGTATGTTCTTTAACCATTTGATGTAGTTGTGTGAGAGTGTAGCTCAAATAAATCATATAATAACATCCTAGTATATTTAAGATACTGGTGTTGTTACAAAAGAAGTAAATAAAAAGAGTTTAGGGGGTTGGAGAAGCAAAATAAAACAAATGAACATGAGAGAATGAATTACCTTTAAAAGTGTAACTCCTTTTGATTTGAGCCTAAAGAATTCCTTTGAAAGGATTATGCCCAAATGGAATCCTCTAGGATGAGGAGAGGGATGTTTAGAGAGTAAATGGGCATGGGTTGGCCGAGCCAAAGGCTTTAGGAGTGTGTGAAATGAGGTAGAGGTGGGGGCCTTTTATAAGAGGAGAGGAGGTGCACTTTTGGAATGTAAGAAATATTACTTTATTTGAAAATGTGTTTCGGTTTTAAAAGGTCCCACATTGATATAATTCGTTGATAAGGTGATAAGGGGTCGAAATAAATCCATCCAATAATTTTCATACATGTGTAGGTCATAGAGTTTACATTATCTTCTCATTTTATTTAAATCATCAGATAATGATGTCATCGCTGCATCATTATGATGTCATAAATAATTTAATTTATTTAATATCTAAAAATTATAAAAAAATTACTATGATGTAGGAACTCTGTTTATCTTTCCAATGACTATTTATAACAAAACATATGACTTTTATATCCCCACTCAAAAATTCTTTTAGTAAAACATATCATGTTTGTGTCATTTTTACTTTTACATTAAATAAAAAGTTATTTATGTCATTTCCGAACCAAAGTGGCTCCATGGGGTCCCCAAGTTGACCCATGGCTTGTATTGGTCAGTCATTACGCATCCAATGAGGTTAGGACATGTGTCAAGTTCATTTCATATTATTAAAACATTATTTTTACCTTAAACTACACTAATTACCTCTAATCGCGATTAATGTCAAAAAGTTACTACTCACCAAAAAATTATTTTCAACCCATTGAACCACATTTTACATACTAATGACAACCATGTATGTCGGATTTTCAAAATTCAATACACATTAGTGGTAAACTTTCATTTAACTGAAAAATCAATTTGCTAGATTACCACTTAGTGGTTTCACTTTAATCAAAAAATGGAGTCTTTCAGAAAATTACCAAAAAATTCACTCTAAGCTATATTTGATATTCCGAATTCAAAAATGAAGTCTATATTAAAAAATTCAAAACATATAAGTGACATTAATTAATTTAATAATTAATTCCCGCTATCACGACAAATAGCGTGTTTTTATAAAACAATAATTATCAAAAGATTAATACTAGTTTAAGTCCGATTTCAAACCTAAATTAATTCCAACGACCACTATTGGATTTAATGGTAAACTTATTTTTCTAATTTCACTTTGGAACCAATTAAAAATATTATCTAATCATATAAATAAATTATATTAAAAAGTGGTTTTGAATTAAAATACAACATTTTACACTATTCATAAAAAATGAACTTTATCGGAAATATACCAAAAAATTAAACAAAGTAAAATTTGATGTCCCAATTCTTAAGAAGAGTTTTATTTGGTCCAAAATTACTTAAAAGAGTGAACAAAACTATATTTAATGACATTTCTCCATCAAAAGGTGATAAGTGAACCTTTAGTGAAAACTAGGGCATATATGCCTAAAATTGAATTCTTTCCGTATTTTAAGCCTTTATCTTTTATTGGATAAATCTAAAAACATTTAAAAACATATATAATCATATTTTAGTTATTTCTATCCATTCTCCCCAACAAAACAGCTACATGTTAACTACCATTTAAAATAATATTATTTTATTATTTGAGTGCAACGTTAGATTCCCAAGAAACTCGTTGTTGCGTGTTGGGTACGCCATCGAGCATAGTGTCCCCTTTAAAGTCATATTAATATTTTATTCACAAATATGGATAAATATGAAAATTTCATATTCTTTATTTACCTGGGGTGTTACAGAAATTGCAAGCTGGAGAGGATAGATATGAGGGAGTGAAACCGTATAGAGAGGGATTATGAAGACGACGCGACAGGGAGTGCTCGAGACGGGCAGCCGTAGGAGTCGGAGATAAGGATCCCTGAGTGCTGGATACGGGGATCCAATGGTTGGTTTCCATAGATGGAGTGTCGGAGGTAGGAGCATAGATGACGTGGAAACCCAAAGATAGGGAGTGGAGAATAGGGAAATAGAGAGGGTGCAGTTCATGGCATTAAATTAGGTGGAAGCGGGATTATTTTGGAGAGTAGCTGAGAGGTTGACACGTGGTGGAAAAAACACTTCTTTAGTATGTAAATAGATACTAAAATTATCACACCATTACCCTGAAATGAAATAAAAACTAACAAATATATGAATAAAACTATCCTCCCTACTTTTCCTTCATCCATGTGCTTCTTGTCTCACCAAATTCCAAATTGGAAGGCCCAAAATGGGTCATTCAAGGTTGTGATATCCATGAGGTAAAATTCTCAAACATTATATTTTAATTAATTATCTATTGATAACCAATCATCATCCCATTTAACCACCATATATATAAAATATATTATCATTTATATAATTTAATGTTATATTGCATATGGAATTTCATCTATTCATCCCATTTCCCAACCCCTTTTTTCTCAATGAAATGAAACTATTATACAAATTATAGAGGTTATCAATATCTATTGATAATGTGTTTTAATTTCTATTTAGGCCTCAATGGATGGTCATGAATCAATTATTATGGTTAAATCATATTTTAATATCTATATTATAAATTATTTCGTTTTCAACAACAAATATACATATATAATATTAAATTAAACAAAACTAGTTTGAGATGGTCAAAAAAATCACAAAAAATATACTCAAAATTTATCATTAATGTTTTATTGAAACAATTATCTTCATGTTATTAAAAACTGTAATATGGGTCTATTTTAACTTCATGAAATTTAGTAAAAACATTTTATTTCACTTCTCTAGTAATATAATTTTATTAAAAGAAACTTCCTTAACTCAAAAAAGTGATCCAACAAAGAAACTATGAATCAAATTATCTTTGGACAATGATATTAAATTTATGACCAAAAAATTAGACATAAATGAATTAAATAAAGAGTAATATATAAAATATATGTGAAATGGGTTCTATATTAATTTATTAATGAATCTAATTGTATTATCCATGATATTATGATCAATTTAAGAACACATTTGGATACATGGTGTGGGATATTGCCCTCTGTTCTTTTCCATTTGAGAACCTTCACTGTTTTTTGCCTTTGATTTCCAATTCCTAATTATGGGATAATATTTTATTTAGACTTGTTACTTTAGTTTTTATGTTAATGTTATGAGATACACAATTCTCTCCCATTATTCAATTTATGTATCTTTATGTACTACCGTTATGCAAACTAAATTTAATAAGGAACATTGTCTGAATTTTTTTCGTTGAGACATATTTTTATTATTTTAACCTATATTAATTTCTATTTTGATTATAATACACATTTGAAAAGTAATATCATGAATTTTTTTACTCTAACAATATTGAGTTATTTTAAATTATTCTCCTTCATGGGGCATACAATGTGACTTTCTACAATGTGATAAGTAATTTCATAACTCTATATTCATTCATTCAGATAAACATTTACTTCCATGATAATGTCATGATAAGATTTTCTATGAAATGAATTCTGATTATTTTATTTTGTATTTATACTAAATTTATATTCATCTAAATACTATATATATAATAAAAAAATTTCATTAATAATTACTTCAAATATATGATATTTTCACATATATTCATTAAAAAGTTTCTTTTAAATGTTCACTTATGACTCTTATTTTCATTTAAATCCATATTTTTTATTAAAAAAATTTTTATTTCCATTTTCATTATTCTGGTATTATTTATATTATAATTGGATGACCCTTATTACCCAGAGTCAGTGCATTATTACATATCATTGGCATGATAACAAGAGATCATTTCCCAAATGACCGATTGGTTTAGTAGATTTGTAAGTACTATATACATACATAAGTCTTACATTAAATAATGAAATAAATAAAAAAACATTATGACCTCTTAGTACACCCTAATATCCCATAGCTTATTCATATAGGTTAATCTTTATATACTTTTCACATCCTAGAAAAAATAAAACATAAGAAGGTGTGAGATCTGATGCTCGGTAAGGATAACAATATAGCGTAAACATTCAGAAATAATCTTAATCATTTATTACAATTTATAAGAATAAAAAAAACCTTTTAATCACAAAAATAAGAATTATATGGAATATATAAATCAAATAATTCCATTTACTTATTGATATGGATATTCTACTAGTTGAATAATCACATGTAATATCAATATCTAATATCATAATGATGGAATTCATAATTCCAGACATAATAACCACATAGTCAAGGCCTCGTGCGAAGGGTACAAAATAAAATTTGTCAAGGCCTTATGACAAGACAATAGTTTGTATAATTAGACATTCCTATGTATCTAGGATCAATAACGGGCTCGACCTATCACATAATAAGTCAGATGTATTACTCGTGTAAAAAGGTTGAAGCATAACACAAACATTCCTATTAATACTAGCATACGAAATGTGAATATTTTAACCACACACAATGAATGGTATAAAACTTGCACATAAACGGTCAACCATAACTCATTAGATACAATATTAAATGTTTAATTACAATATATCAACCTTAATCATGAATAATTAAGGATATTGACATAGATTAAAATAACCAGTAATACTGTTTGAGAGAAATATCTACCGTTTTCTGAAAATATGTAAAAGTCTCATTATATATCAAGAAACTGTTTAAAATAGTATTTTGAATCAATGTTTCCTATACAACATTGAATATTTTATAAGTAGTTTTAATTAGAAAACATTCTTATACATATACATAAATCCTTAAAACCCTTTTTAAAATAATGACATTAATGAGAATGATTTCGAAGAATAAATATTTAAAATATTTAAAATGATATTTTAGTTAGAGTTCCTAACCAAATAAGAAAAGCATGAATACCAATAAATGAGGTAATAAAAATATTATCATATCAAGAGAATAAATTTATCCAGGATGTATTTTGTCAGATTACATTATATACACCATATAAAAGTGAATTGACACATAACAACAAATAAGATTCAATGGAATGTAAATTGAGATGAAATACCTTATGAAGACTGTATCCTTAAGTTAAGGATAAATCAATGACATAATTATCTGTGAAAAATATAAATACGCTCAATATTATTGGATATTAATGGTATATCAATTAGATTATATTCACACATATTCTTGTACAAAACACTAGTGACTTGGATGTTTAACTCAATGGATAGAAATTGAGTTAAGAATACTCTTATCAAATTCATATTAATATATTGATATTTTATAAATGGAGTGATTATGTGTATCAAAATTATATCCAATCAATGGGGAATGAAAATTTCAACATAAATAAATAAATAATGATTTCATACATAATCATGGAGTAAAATAATCAATGAAGTTTGTGTAAAAACCAATGAGTGGAAATTGAAATTAGAAATTCCCTTAAAGATTTTGTAACATGAGAAACATACATCCCATGAAATATTGATGATACAATGGAGATGTAAAAAACCATAAATTAATTTATATTGCACAATGAATACAACCATGGGTTGTAGATACAGTACACAAAAGTAAACTATAGAAATTATAGAATGAATCTCACAGGAATAAAAGTGAGATGAAAACCCCTTAACATGTTTCAATCAATCGAGTCGTATGAAAAAAAGTTAATTACACAAAATAAATCACATAATATCATTAATATAATGATAACAATGATACTATTTATCATATGGAATTACAAAATACACCACAAGAAATAAATAATTGGCAAACAATGGGAATCTCACAGAATTAAAAGTGAGATATGAAACCCATTACCTTTTAATTTTCCATTGTTGAGGGTACGTTAACCACCTGTAAAATGGTAAAATAATTGATATTAATTTATAAATTACCATATACATAAATATGATATCATATATGATCTATTAATATTTCTTTGTTAATAATATTTCAGCAGTATCATTGATTTAGGTGTTAACTAATTTGTTTTTCTTTATATGTTTTGTTTTGTAAGACATGTTTGTTATGTACAAGATGTATTTTTTTCATATCTAAAATGATATTATGTTCTTAAACCTTAATGATTTAATAATCAAATATTATTTATTCTTGAATGGTTACGATGGAGAGTGAATCTAATCTCATTCGTGCAGATGGTAATCTGTACGAATGTACGAGAAACAATATCATTCTATTGATGGTAAAATAGTATGAAATTGGATGGAATTTCATATATATAGAATAATTAACATGTTATATTTATTATTTATATCAATTATACTCATTATTATAGATATCCAAATAATTAAGTGTTGAATAACAAACTACACCACAACATGGAGACGTTAAGCCATGCGTACACATGTATAGTGACTTTGTCATTCATAAAATAGATAGAATAATGACTATTGTTGTACCATATTCATAATAAAATCACAGTTTTTAAAAGGTACTCGAGTTATTATTTCGGTAAGGAAATAAAAATGAATGAAGAATTGGAAGAAGAAAATAACATTGAAAGCGGTGATATAATAATCAGCTCTTCTTTAGGTGCTTCCTTTTGATGTGACCAAAATCACTTCTTAGGTTGGATTTATGATCAATGTAAGTCCTATAGGTTGAAGTGAGGGTTTTTGGAAGTATATTTGAGTAGGTTTTGGATGAGAAAAATGGAATTGGTTGTGTGATTTTGAGAGAAGGGGAAGTACCCTTTTATAAGAGAGGCGAGGGTCATTTAGAAAACCATTGAAATAATATTTTATTATAAAATTATATTCGTTTTTTAATGGATCTAAAAGGATATGTTTTGATGATAAGGTGGTTCTTGGTCAAAAAACACTCAACGAATATGTTTTAGACATGTTTATGATATTAACCTTATCTTTTAGATTTAACACTTAGTTAAGTAGTTTATCATTTACCATGTCTCCTTTTATTTTTTTATTATATGGTTAATAAACATACTATAAAATGGAAAGAGAACCCCAAGTGGTTCAATAATGAAATATATATTATTATATAGGTCCATTGGTGGAACTATAGATTTTTAGGACAATTATATCATTTAGTAATATAGTATTTGTTTTAAAAACTTATTTATGACAATTTTGACACTATTTTGTATTTTGATTTGGTGAAAATAATAAAAATTTGATTTATTTGAAAAAAATAAATTGAATCAACCCTAAGAGTTAATATTAACCATGAAAATTTGGGTAATGCATAAGAATTCTCAATTTACTTTTTTTAATATTTATAATATCAATTATTCTATTCATTCATTAATAAGGTAATTACTGCAACATCATTGATTCATAAATAAATTTAATTATATAATGTATAATAATTTTATATAAAGTAAAATTATGTAGGAAATATTTTTAACATTATAACGAATATTTATAGTCGAAATTATCTATGGTATAACCATATATTAAAAAGGTTTTAGTTATTAAAATTTTTGTTTAACTCTTTTAAATCTACATTAAAAAAATAATAAATGTCATAATCTAAAACAAGTGGAAAAAAAAACATCAAATTTTATTCCTAAGGATTAATATGGAGAAAGAGACTTATCCAATAGAATTATAACATGTGTTAGTGTAATTATAATATTATTTTTCTCTTTAATTACCCTATTTACTTTTAACCGTGGTAAATAAAATTCAACATTATCTATTCACCAAAAATAATTTTAATCTTATTGAACCACATTTAACTTAATGATGTATACAATGTCTCTTTTATTTTTGAAACTAAATTTACATATGTGGTAAAATTCTGTTTTATGAAAATTTTTCTAACATGCCTATAAGGTGGTTAAAATAGGTTAAAATATTCAATAAAATATTATACATCTAATTTTATCATAAAATGACTCTATGAAATTATATCGAACTAATATAGGTATTATTTTTATATTTTGACAGAAAATAAATTTAATTTAAATAAATAATTATTTAATTAAATAGTCGGGTTTTAAACAGCAACGGAGTAGTTTTCACTATTCATCAAAAATTGAAATATTTTAGAAAAAAACAAAAAATTCACGATAAGATAATTTTTATATTAAAAATAAAAAAATGATTTCTATTATACCAAATTTAAAACATAGAGGTTGCATAAATAATTTTAAAACTAATTCCCATTGTAAAACCAGAAAGCAGGTTTTTGAGAAGTAAAAAACATTCAAAATAATGATATGTGTTTATATCCAATTTCAAAGTGAAATTACATACAATGACTAACATTGGATTAATTAATAAAAATATAATCTAATTATACTTCAAATTCATGGTAATGTATAATTTAACACTAGTTATTATTTTGACTAAAAAATATTTTTTTCTATTAAAATTTAATATCTTTCACTATTCATCAGAATATGAACGTTGTCATAAAAACACCAAAAAAATTTTGAGAATAAATTTTTATGTCATTATTATAAATAAGAATTTATCTATATAAAATTGAATATATAAAAGTTTCAAATATTGAATTTATTAATGGGTACCCCATTAAAAGGTGGAAAAACTACATTTTTGGAGGAATAATTATTTTATCTCTAAAATCGAATTTGTTATTATATTAAGTCTAAGCAACAAAACTGATTACTATTAAGATTATATGGGATATATATAAAATTCAAAATGCGGTTATAACTATTCATTATCTCTTTCTATGTGGCTAGTTTGATAAGTCGTGGTACGCTTGAACTCGGTGATGCGTATATCGCACACTATTGTATTATCCAATGAACAACATTAAATTAATTGGTAAAAATATAATCCTACTAAACTTTAAAAAAAATTAAAATAATTATCTATATATATAAATAAATTATATTAAAATCCTTTTTTTAATTAAAATTTTGCATTTTTCAATATTCATATAAAATAAACATAATCATAAAAATACCAAAATTAAATCCAAAGTTAATTTTGAGGTCCTAATTTTAAATAAAAATAATTTTTTTGTCATATATAATATATAAAAGTGATAAAAACTATATTTAAAAAAGGTTTTCAATCAAAAGATAGTAAATATACCATTTAAAGAATATTTGAATCTTTATGCTTAAAATAGTATTCATTCACATTTTATTCTTCTAAATTATAATAGTTAAATGTGTAAACATTTAACAAACATTTATAATCATATTTTTGTTATTTTTATTCATTACCTCCAATAAAATGGAAATACATTAATTACCATTTAAAATAACAATAATATTTTATTAATTTTTTGGTAAAACTCAATGTTGTGTGCAATGTAAGATTTCAATGAAACATGTTGTTGCGAATTGAGTATTCCATCAAACATAACATCCCATTTAAAGTTAAAGTAATATTTAATTCACAAATACTAATAAATATGAAAATGTAATATTCATTATTTACATGAGATGTTACATCCTTCTCCCATTTTGGAAATTACATCCTCATAATTTTATTCAATTATCAAATAAATGGGGGTATTTATCCCTCATAGAATTTTCATATTCAAATGTTTCCTCTCCAACCATATTGTATATCCATAGAACCATTATCTGATAAATTATCTTATTCCACAACACATGCTCTCTTCGGTCATGTATCTAGAATAGTTGTTCCTCATAGGAAAAAATTTTCTTCCAACTGATCAACGTTTGGACTAAAAACATGAGATGAATCTGGAATATACTTTCTCTACATTGAATCATGAAAAACATTATGTACCTGGGATAAAAATGGATGTAATGAAACTCTGTATGTAACTAATCCAACTTTCTCCCAAATTTCATAGGGTCTAATTAACCTCGTACTCAACTTTCCCTTATTACCAAAACACATCACACTTTTCCATGGAGAAACATTTAGAAGACAAGATCACCTACCAAAAATGAATTATCCTTCCTCTAGTTATCTGTATAGCTTTTCTTCCTGCTCTGAGTCGTACTGATGTGCATCGAAAACAACTGAACTTTTTCTTCCATATCTTTTACCAATTTTAGTCCCTTCAGTTTCCTTTCACCAACATCATCCCAAATGAGGTAGTTCAACACTGCTTTACATATAATGCATCAAATGGGGCTATTTGTATACAATAATTAAAAATGTTATTATAAAAAATAAATCAACAATGAAGGACGTTGTTCCCAAAAGTATCTGGTAATCAATTGAGAAAGAACATAGTATATTTTCTAAAGACTAAATTATTCATTCTAACTTTGCATCTAATTGGGGATGAAACGAGGTAATAAAGTTTAATTCAATTCACATGGACTTCTGAAGGCCATTCCAAAAGTTAGAAGTAAATATAAGATCACGATCAGATACAATGGAGATGGGAACTTCCTAAAACCTGACTATCTCTTTATCATACAATTGAGAAAGATGATCAAGATACAATGAATCTTGAATAGGAATGAAATGAGAAGATTTAGTCAATCGATAAATAGTGTCCCATATTCCATTATTACATAATGATGTCTTTTGTTATCCCACATCATAGTCCAGGGATATATTCTCCCATTTCCACTTTGGCACTGGTAAAGGCTGAAACATCCCTTTCGGTAAATACCGCTCTAATTTAACCTATTGGCAATTCAATCACTTCACAGTCAAGTCATCATTATCCATTTTCATTCCATTCCACTAGTAATACTCCTGACGATCTCTATACATATTTGTACTACAAGGGTGAACTGAAAATGAAGAACTATGAGCTTCACATAACAACTCTTTCTTCTATTGTTAATTAAAATGAACCAATAATCTCTTCCCAAACCACAAAACACAATCATTATCAATGTTAAATTCTGATAACATACCCTTATAAACCAACTTTACCTTTTTCTTCCACTCACAGTCTCATTTTTATGCTTTCATTATTCTGTCTTCTCTAGAGGATTTCACTGACACCTGAAACAAAATACAGGAATTTCTTACCCCATCAAATTCTAGGAAAAATTTCAAAAAATCATTAACAAAAGGATCTTTTTCCAAATGTATCAGGGAGAATGTAGCTGTACTTTTTCGACTCAAATCATCAGACACATTATTTAACATTTCTTGATGGTAATTAATTATGCAATCATATTCCTTGATTAATTCCAACCATCAAATGTTCAATTCTATCTTAGTGAATATATAGTCTTATATTTTGTGGTAATTATATATTTAAAATTTTAATCCCAATAGATGATGTGCACAATATTTTAGATAAAAAACAATAGAATCTAATTCCAAATAATTTTTAGGGTAATTTATCTCATGAGGTTTCAACTCATGTGAAGCATAAGAAATTACATGATCATAATACATTACGACACAACCAAGAACATTCGATAGAGAATCATTGTAGATAAAAAAATTCATCATCTATATAACGTAATTCCAAAACTAGATCATTCACCAATATTATTTTCAATTCCCCAAAATATTCATCACATTCTATTTTCCAAATGAACATAACACCATTTTGATTAAACATAGTCATTGTGATATATAACCATGAAAAAATATAATAAAACCTTCTATAATAGATTTCCAAACCAAGATTACTACAAACCTCAGTTATATTGGTAGGTATTGTCCACTCATCAACAACTTTTGTTTTAGAAAGATCAATAGTTATGAAATTTTTTGAAACAATGTGACCAATAAATGAAATTTTCCACAACCAAAACACACACTTTCTAAATTTCCCACACAATTTATTTTTAATTGAGGTTTCTAAGACAACCCTAAAATGAATATTATATTCATATTTAATTTTTTAATATACAAAAATGTCATCAATAAACATAACCAGAATTTATCACCTGAGACAATTGAGCTATCAATATAATAAACTGGTCAGTTTCGATTCCATCCATCTCATGATGATGATTTAGAAGGTCATTTCCCTCAGTATATCTTCTTAGTAAAGATACAATGTTTCCTCTATGGAAAAACATTCTATACACATAAATATCTAAGGTGAATCTATATGGTAATATGTAAATTCTATGTCATTCCAATATTACCATAAATTAATTATTGAAAATTAATTCTACAATACCCTAAATCTTAATGTTGTCTAAACCGACCTCTGATACCAACTATAAGGACATATTCTTAAACAATGCATAATTTTTTGTTACATTAATAATTCATATTGAAGATATTTTCTGGTTTAGTGTTTTAGAGAATATGCCCATAACTATTACATTACAACTCGAGTATTACAAAGTAGACACTTCTATTGAGTATCCATTATTTCATAAAAAATCATAAAATAAAATCAAAATTGTTTTCTTGATATAAATCTTCATAAATTCTTAATTCATTCTACCCTTTCTTATTCCCTATGAAAAAAATGTCAAAAACATGGAATGTGCATACAAATATCTATAAGGGTTATAAAATAACGAATTAAAACATTATTCCCTCCATAAATAGAAAACATGATATCATTAAAATGCCTTATGAAATCATAAGATTTTTGAAGAACACATAAAAATCATAAATCATAACGGTATCTTGTGGCATCGATAACATACTTACATTGTATATTTCACAACTATGTTGGGAGTTATGTTTGGAATACCGATCAGAGTATATTCCATAAATATCTTAGGTGTAATATTTAAATTTACCTTCATCACATTGCCCAATGCATTTTAGAGATATCTCATGCTCAGCCGCCCTATGTTTCTCATGGAACCACCCGTATATGTAAGCATTTCCCAAAAACCATAACACATTAATTACACATAAAACAATCATAAATGAAAGATAACATTTTCACATTTCTATCACAATATATAATTACAATATATTTAAATAACCAATTATTTTTCAAAACCATTTTCAATACCTAAACACTTAAAAAGGGTATATGGTATTTATTTTCTTTTTAAGAACATTACATTTTGTTAAAGAATCCAAATATCCAGTAATGCTCACTAGGGAAGAAAGGTCGTTGTCACCACGTACATTAAAAAGAAACATTCCCTTTGTCATTTAGTAAAACACTACATAGAAAAATATTATATTTGAATGAAATAAAAATTCAAAGGGTTTTATACATCGTATAAATTAATGTCACGTATAAATAAAAATATTCCCCAATATATGTATATTGAGACGAATTCCTTTACGAAAATTTGACTGCCTAACAATATCACATTAAAATTTAGAAAATGAGTAGATGGGAGAGAAAATGATATCAAATCACATGTATGTAAAATTTACAGAAATAAGGATATATAAGAACATATCTAAGAATATAAAAATGAAAATTATAAGACACAACATTAGGAATTCTTTAACTAAAAGAGGAGGGTGAAAAGTTCCCTTACAAAGATTGTATCATTACATTATGGACATATAAGTGATATACTTATGTGTGAAAAATATAAATACACCCATTATTTGTAGATATTATGTGTAAATCAATCATAGTTCATTCACATATATTCATAGCACGACATAATCATGAATAAGAAGATTAACCAAAAGACTGGAAACTAGGTTAAGATGTTTCTTTACTAATTTGGTAACAGATGAAACATACACCCAATGAAATAGTGATCACACAAAGAAGATTTAAATAAACATAAATTAATAATTAACAAAAAAATACAATCATGGGATGTACATAAACCACACAAAAGGAAATAGTTGAAAATATAGCATGAATCTCACGAGAATAAAAAGTGAGATGAAAACCCCTTACATCAAGTCCGACATGACTCGTTCATTCCTTAATCTCGTGAATAATAAGATAAAGTTAATTTATAAATGATTATGATCCTTTTTCATGTTTATATTCCTTTTATATTACTTATTAAAATGTTATAAACATTACAGAATCATTTATGTTAATAATGGTTGTTTTGTCGATATTTAGTACTTGAGTCAAAAATTAACATCTTATAATTACATATTATCCATGTGGTAAAACGTCCATTATCTCCAGAATTATATTAATGATTTATATATCATATATATCTTATATATCTAGTATATATATGTAATTATATTAGTACATAACACATGGAGATAAGAAACGAAATGCACTGCTCATGGAGACGGTAAGACGTATGTACGCATCAACGATACATTCCCTTCTAATTCATATTTAATGGAATGAAAACGTAATGATACATAGGTATATTATTATTACAGTATAATTTCATATATAATTTCATTAACACAATCCTTTATACATTCCACTTATGGCATGAATGAGTCATATCACTTTGAGGGGGCAGTAGTCCACAACTCCTCAAATGAAATTATCGTATTTGACCATTATAGAAACCATAAAGGTATGATATAAATAAATAATACAGAATCTTAGAGACAATATAAATATAATATATATTAAATACATACACATTTCCATCATAATGGCCACCATGAGAGGCGGTAGGAGATATTTTAATAATAATCATTTCGTGCGGCAGTAGTTCGTCATCCACCGAAACAATATGTTTGTATCCATTAAATGGTGATGTGTAGTAGGGTAGTTCTAATTCTTCCCATAAAAACAACAAAGTATATTTACGATTCTATTTTTGTTATTTAATCAAATAATAATAAGACCATAGGGAGTGATGAAGTAAAAGAAAAGAAAAGAACTTGATGGAAGACGTTAACTTTAAATTGGGCAACTCCCTTTGGTTTGAAGAAAAATGATTTCTTGAAGTTCCTTATGCTTATGGAAAGACATCTAAGATCAAGATATGGTTTTTGGGAGAGTATTGGAGTATATTTTGGATGATATGTGGGGATTGAGTGGTGTGAATAATGGGTTAGAGGTGGAGTCTTTTCATACGAGGGAGGAGGGGCTCTTTAAAAAAGTTTGAAAGTATTATTTTATTATAAACCAAATTTCGATATAAAAAGGACCAAAAAATATTTAATTATATGATAAGGTATATATATTGTTAAATAATATCATCCAATACGAATTTTACAGGTTTTGTATATTTTGTTAATCCTTATCTTTTTTATTTTACCCTTTGTTAACTTATTTTACATTTTTTGTGTCCTCCTAAATATTCATACTATATGGTTAGTATATTTACAATAAAAGAAAATAGACCCAAAATTGTCCACTAATGAAATTTTTAATAATATACATGTCATGTTTCTGAATCATAAATTGTTAGTGTTGTTTATCATTTAATGAAATAATGATTGATTTAAAAACTCTTTTATGTCAATTTTAATACTATAAATATCATGACATTTAAAAAAACCAAAACAACTGGATTATTTCAAAAAATCATCTTTATTTAAAAATTAAATAGTCATCATAATATATAAAATTATTATATATCAAAAAAAAGGTTCAAAATAAATTTAGTTTTATATTTATAATATCATTTATTTGAATCCATTATTAATGAAGGAATTATTGCATCACCATGGTGTCATAATTAAATTTGTTTAGTTAATGTCCATAAATTATAAATAAAATATCATGAGTTAGGAAATCATTTCCTCTTTCAAATTAATATTTAATTACAAATATATAACCTATATATCCCCATATAAAATTGTTTTACTAAAAGATATATGTCTATTTTAGTTGTGTCTATACACTAAATTAATCAATATAAACTTCGTCTTCACATACATGTGGCAACACGGGTCCCAAAATCGACCCATGGATACCAATTTTTTGAAATGTATCATACCATTGGATTGAGAAACATTTTAGTGATATTTAATATTATTATAATATTATATTTTCAACTTTATTTACCATATTTACAATTTAACATGGTGAATAAAATATTCACTAAAGTAAATATTCCTAATATATAAAAATAAAAGTTACCTATTAACAAAATTTTGACCTCCTAATTAAAAATATGGATCTATTTTTCTATATTAAAAACACATAAGTGGCAGATTATAATTTTAATAAAATCCTTGTTGTAAAAACAAAAAAAAAGAATGTTTTTTAAGAAATAATAATTGTCAAAATATTGACACTGGTTTATGTTAAATTTAAGAGTTAAATCACATACAAGGACAAAATTAGGATTAAATAGTTAAAATATAATACAATTAAACTATAAACCCATTTAGATGAATAATCTAAGTATATAATTAAATTATATTAAAATGTAATTTTGAATTAAAATGCAGTATTTTTATAATTCTTAAAACTATAAACATTATCAGAAAAGTACAAAAATACAATCCAAAGTAAATTTTGATGTCCCGATTCTAGGGAAGAATACTATTTTGTCAAATAGAACATGTAAAAGAGAAAAAAAAACTGGATTTAATAATGGCTCTCCATCATAAGGTGATAAATTGTCCTTTTTAATAATAATAGAGTATTTATGTTTAAAAATTCATTCATCCACATTTTAATCTTCTAAAATTTATTGGATAAATTTAAAAAAATTTAACAAACATATATAATCATATTGCAGTTAGTTCTGTTCATTTTCACTAATACAACATCATTGAGTTTACTACCATTTAAAATAATAATAATATTATATTATTTTTCAGTATAAATCAAGGTTGTGTGCAACGTATGATTTCAAAGAAACTCATTGTGGCGTATCGAGTATGCCATAAAACATAGAATCCACATTAAAGTAATATTTATATATAATTCACAAATATTAATAAATATGGAAATGACATATTATTTATTTTATTGTATGTTAAAATAATTTTTCATTAATTAAATAACCAGACATTACATGTTAATTTAGGAATAGTATATTATGGGAAGAATTCTAAAATTTGAAACCATTTCAATGTAAATAGGGAAATTATTGTATGAAGTAATTGCAAATGTATCAAGATTAATACGATATTTTAGTAAAAACATGTTATTCTTGTTTCATTATTTAAGAATATCTTCTTGAACAACGACCCGATTTAAAGATTTTTTAGTCTGAGCATGGTAAAGAATGAATATATTATCATACAATGTGTGAATTTTTGATTTTGTTGTCCAAAATCATTTTTTACTTTGATTTTCATGACATCATGTTTATTATATATTTTAGTATTTGAATAGAACACAAGGACATATCATGTGAGATATTTCCAAATGATGTTTTAAGTGATTTTCATTAGGTAAAATGTTGAAACTATAATGTATTGATGGATAATACTAAACACGGCCTATGATTTGACATGTGTTAATTTTATTTATTTAAATTGGGTTAATGATAGAAATATTTAAAATGAAAGGTATAATATTCCACTAGAAATAATCAGTGAATGTTGAGTGTTGTTTTTGGTTTCATTGTTATCATTTAATTGTTGTGTTGATATACTTCACTGAAAATATAATTTTCTGGAATGCATAATGTGTTATGATTATTGAAGATAAAGGGAACCTTAATATGACTACTTGATTAAAATATCCATGTATTAAATGGATAATCACTTATATATGACTAATGAACTAATTATGATTGATAAATTTCAGGTTTTGTGAAATTAAACATGCTAAATAATGAAATAATGTAATATAAAGAGATGAATGATTAGGAAAGATTTAATGTGTTTCCACATTGTGTGAATGTTCTTGTTTTAATTTCTTTGTGTGTAATGTGGTTTAAGATAAATCTAGAATATTAAATGTGGTTACCTGATCCCTATGTAAGAAACATTTTACCTTGATGCTATTATAACTGTTTGGGTGAGTTAGTGCTGCACAAAGCAGATAATATCTCAATGTGGAAGTGGTGATTCATAGTTTTTTTGTTCTTGGGTCATCGTTAGTGTTGAGATTTTGGATATTTGGTTTTGGAAGTGCGGAGGGAGATATGGAGTATGTGGTTTGGTGAAAAGGTTTATTTCCTATGGATAGTAATGTTGTGTGGTGATTAGGTTGTGTGAAATGTTTGGAGGATAATATTTTTAGATGGTAAGCTTGGGAAGTGGTTATGATGTGAGGTGTTAGTGATGTGAAGTGGAAGAGGTGTGTTGTTGTTGTGATATAATGTATTTTGTTTTATTGTTTTTTATATGTTTTTATTGATGAAATCCATTACCTATCAAAAAAAGATTAATCATTTAATGTCAATAATAATGTAAATGGGTTGTTTTGGAGATTATGGAATCAATAAAGATGGGTATTCCTCCCACGACTAAATCATTTTTTAATGAATGTTATGGAAATTAATAACTAATGGATTGTAGTTTGAGATTAATATTTTTTATATTATATTTATTGTGCTTGATTTGAAATCAGACATATGAATAGATGGAAATCCTTTCCCCGCATCAAGAATCGTTATATTGTGACACGTTTTAAAATCGTCAAGGTGAGCGGTGTATCCCAATGATGAAAAGATCATGGTGTGGTGGAAGGGTTCCTTTGATTTTATGTTTTTTTAGAATTGACTATATTTTTATAAGTATTTGTTTTCATAGGAGATCTATATTTAAATCTCATTTCAGTAATAACATGCAACTGTGAAAGGTATAAATTTTAAATGTCTATCCCCTTGTTATTTCGACATAAGTATGTTCCTAGAAATACATGTTTTTATAAAAAACCAGGTAAATTTTTAAATATTGATAATAAAATAAATTTTAATCTTATGATATATTTCTGATTCATTCTATTTCTAATTCATGTTCTCTACAAATTCTGTCAAATTATATTAATATTAACCCACTAAAGAGCATGATAGAGTTCTTTTCACGATCTGAATCCGGTCACTGCCAAAACCAGCACCAAACCCAGCTTGTGACAATGCCCGAAGGGTGTTCCCAATCCCCATGGGATGGAAACATTGGTCAGGTATCATAAAATGAGAATTGGGAACAATTTGCCTGAGTTTATAAACTTAACACAACAAAAGAATCCAATAAAACGAATCTGGATTTTTGAAAACAAAAAAAAAACATTTACAACAAATTTAGTACTTAATTACATATTTAAAAAAAACTCCATAATACTGTATCAAAGGTACAAAACAAATGTAAATAGACTAAGAACCCTCATGAAAAGGGGCACCGCCCTCAAGCCATCTCCACAGGACTTCACCATCAAGGACCTACTAGAATCCCAAACCATTGGAAGTCAAAAATATGTACCCAACTTACGAAAACAAAAATAACCAATTCTAGTTACACTTAAAGGTTAATTTGGGTGTGAGACAATTCCTAGTTGGACACCACCACTAAGAGATTTCATGTGATATGCATTCAATGACGAAAATCATGCATGTTTTCAAAAGCATGTAATTTTTAATTACGATTTCTAAAGGATGCCACTAAAAAAATCAGTTTTCAAGTGGGATAATTTAAAGAATAAACACATTAAAAATAAATTCCAAGGCAATTGAATTTTCCATCCAAATATACCATATGCCGATGGTATGTAAAAAGGATCTAATGAGCACAAGAAATATGAAATAACCCCTGTGAACTAGCTCGTTGTGGGTCACAGGCACCTCGTATCTCGGTGAGAAAAACTATCACAAATATCTGTTCTCGTGAAAGAGTCACAAATAGGGAACATACCCATAACCTAGTGGTCCTAAATAATCATCATAACAGTTTATTTATATTTTTTAGCATCAATCTTGCTAAGTGAAACAAAGGCCAAACCCCTGGGATTCACTGGCATATTAGTACACATCAACCCACCTAGATACACGGGTTTTCCCATTGTGCTCAAACAAGTTCAACAGGACAATAAATATAATTTTCACATGAAAATATCATTTACACATCAAGAATTCAACAAAAATCCCACATGTATATCACACAATCACAAAAGTCCACTTTTCATTCAATATGATTTTGAATTCTGACTCACACCAAAATATCCCCCAACACTTTTCCCATTTATTTCACATTTCCTCAAATCCCTAAAAAAAATTTATAAACCATTACAAGACATTGTAACTCACATAACATCCCAATATAATATCATATAATACCTCTTTCATCAAAAAATTTCATTTTCACAATATACTCACAAAAAATATCCCACAACCATGTTTTGCAGCTCCCTTTCCATTTTCTAAAATATTTCAGTGCATTATAAAACATTATAAATAAATATTTGACTTCTCAAATAATCAAATTACCTTTCAAAAACCCATATCAGGTGAATACACCCCCCAAAAAGAACATATACACCCTTATACCCAATTTTTTTAAACGAACAAAACATTCACAAATTTCATAAATCAAACTCAAGGGGTGTAACAATGTCTTGCACACAAAACCCATTTCAAAACCACATTTAATACCAAAACCATACCAATTCTAATCCAAAAATAGATTTTCAGACCAAGATACATTTATAAAACCACTTTCATGTGTTATAAAGTAACATTGAATAATACCACAAAATATTAAAATGAACACACACATTTTCATAAAATGATCTCAAGAAGTATAACAATGTTTTACACATCAAACATATTCAAAAAACTTATTTTTATGACCACATGACACTAACACATTTCCAAACCATAATTTTCAGGACAAATAAGATTTAGTGGACAAATTTCAAAAGTTATAAAATACACCCAAATAATACCCCATGAGTTACACATGAAAATACCCATTTTCATGTTAAAAAGCAACTATAAAATTTAACCCTTAAGAAAATGAATCATAAAAAGTTTTAGAATCACACCCAACACATGAGGAATATGAAAAATTAGTAAATAAATAAATCTAACTCATCAATAATTGTTTACACATGGAACCACCTACCTTTTGAGTCAAAACCATTGAATCTTGGTGCGAAACCTGAACCGCAACTCTGCCGCACCTCAAGGAAGTGAAAATGAACTGTAAACCATAATATTTCACCTAAAATACCCCTAATTAAACCTAATGTAAGAACCCAAACTTATGTACATTATATAAATTTTTGAAAGGGGGAGGAAAACCTTAGGAGAAGGAAGGAATGGAAGAGAGAAACATGTAACCAAAACAATCTAGAGGAAAACGACCCAAAATCAAACATAATATGAATTATAAAATAGCTAAAAAATTATGGGAGCTTTAAAAAAGTATTAGGAGATTATATAGGATCTTGAACGGGGGAAAATAATAAAAATAGAAGGATTTGTGAAAGGATAAATTTACAACATTAAATTTGTGAGATTTGTGAAGTCCAGAGAAGTTCAACGAATTTCATGATTCTATTGAGATACAAATTGGGGGAGGAGAGTATGGGGGTGCCCATTACATATGTAGGCTCGGGAGGTAGTTAAAAGGGCCAAAAAAACATAAAATATTGAATGAGTTATTAAATAAATAAAAATTTATTTTAATGCATTAAATGACCTTTTGGGCCGACCCAATCCCTTAAATAAAAACTAAAATCCACCATGATTATAAATTTCTAAATGCTTCAAATTACTTTTGTGGAGAAAATAGGTCATGTAATGACATGTAGGAATTGTCATGGATGAAAAATGTTGAAAAATTAAAGAGTTATATTGTAATAAAAAATTATTTTGAAATCTGGAATTGGGCTCACGGTTTTTCCCAATTCACGAAAACTCACCCATTCCTCTATAAAAGATTGGGAAACCCCCAAAACAAAGAATCAATTGAAATTAAATGAAATTAAACCTTAAAATATTTCATTTATGATACAATTATACCCATAATGAAAAAATTCCATCCCTAGATAGACACAGTAAGTCCAGATACCAAAACCAAACCCAACTGATAAACCAAGAAGTACTTCTTTGTCCAGCTTCACCCCCAAGGGCCAAAACACCTCTAGTGATCAATTAAAGAGGGAATAATCTCACAACCCAAAAAATACACCACATTCCTGAAATCATCAATCACATTCATACTTTATCCCAAAAGAGCACACCTCATACACTATCCGAACAAGACTCATGCAATTCACCCAAACAAACAAAAACATCGAACAAGGTTACACTTACCTTACTTTAACTAAACCATTAGGATCCCTCCAATACCATCATTTACTAAAGGAAGATGTTGGTATCCAGATAGCTCCGAAAGATACTATCTACATCATGCTATGATGATGGATAAATATATGTTACTAGTATGGGGAGACACAAATATGTTCCCCACCATAAGAGACAACAAATATTATTTTCTGAGATAGAATCAGGACACTAATTGGGGGAATTCTGAACGGATTCCCTAGTACATATGGTAGAATACCATAAACAATTTCCAAAGGAACTTACATGAGATTCATAGTGGGTCTCCCCACCATAAGAACCAACCATCTTAACCGACCAGCATGGGCCGACACAGGAAGACCCAAAAAATTTACAGATTTGGGGAGGGCATAGGGTTAGTCCGCACGGTTTGGAAAACCCTGCAATAATTGTGCAGATCATTCTTGTCATATGGCTTCCTAGAACACGGTCACTACTAATTATGCACAAACTGTGTCCTTAGCACATCCAAGAGAATTTCCTACCATTCTCTAATGACTTAATGGAATCCAAAGGGGGGTGGAATGATATTTGGTGATGACATGGGTACATGGCCATCCACCAATTTCCACCGAACTGGATCAACAAAAGAAAGATGATAACACTAGAGGTTTAAAGTATTTTTATCTTTCATACTGAGGATATGAATTTTTACAAGGGTTTAAAATGCCCTAGGATTTCCCCTAAATATGAGAAAGCGTATCTTTGAGACGTAGGGTAGAAGCTGAATGATAGAATCATCTTCGGACTCAAAGTTAGGCTTTGGAAACCCCATGAATGAGAATTCGTCCTTTGGTGAAACCAAAAACTACATTGCAATCCCTGTTAATATTTTCAAGACATAACACATTCCGAACATACTTTAACCTAACCCGATATTTCAGTAAAATAAGGTCTTAGAAGATACACACACATCCCATGTGTTTTATTTGGTTGAGAAACAATAGAAAAAAAGAAAACCTATAATATCCATCTACTAAAGTGAATGATTTTGACATTTTTCCAAGGGAGACATTCTACCAACATAGTAGAGACTCTCATAAGATTGCATGACATTCAGCTTTATGGTCAATCGGTCACATGACATCACATGGAATCACCGAACAAGATGTTGGTGACTGATATAAACAATGCAAGGAGAGGGACCTTATTCAACATCCCAAAACAACACATAATTTTAGGAAGTGGCCACAATATCGTCTCATGACAATATTTCCCACACTGATAGTTTAACATGAACTCCTACTTCTAAGAGACTAAGAAGAACCGAGAGGACCTCTTAGACACCATACAAATACTCATCCATGCTTACATCCCCAAACCACGTCCACCTTCGCAAATCAAGAAACATAAGAAGCTAATGTCTCTTCCAAACTTGTATGATCACTCTCTCACTACAAGATGATACAACAAACCATGAAATGAAAGGTTGTAGACTCAGTATAAAAATATCATGAAAAAAATACCTTATATTGATCAAATTAAGGACTTTCCAATGGGGAAACATTCTGGTTTGCAATTCAGTCGTGACCTATCCCTTAATAGGGCATACCTTATCCTGCGATTGAACGTAAGGACCAACCCAAGATGGTCTATTTTTCAAGACACACCAAATACAAGATACAAAAACATAAAGGAAACCCCTGTAAAGGTATCCCCAAACATGTCTCAGAAGAAACCACTAACCAGCCCATCAACACAGCTTACTGACCAAACACAATCCCAAAACACAATTCAAATTGGAGGGGTTCTTTGACTCAAAACAACCAACAACATTGAAATTTTAAAAAACAAAAAATACAAACCTCCCCAAAATAGTCATCAAGACGAAAATTTTATGCATTAAAATCATCTTATTTAAAAACCAATGGTTCAACAGTTAGCATATCCACCAATGGTACCCCATGGGCCTCACACATGCATTTTTCTGTTCCACACCGGGCACCCTCCACCTATCCATCTCAAAACTCATCAAGTTGGTCCATTAAACATCCATCATCCTATATAACCACATGAATGAGGTATATCAAGAAAATAACAAAGGATAACACTAAAACACGTTCCACTTTTCTAAAAAAAACAATAAACCAATACTTCCTTTTTCTCAAGACCGTTAACCACGAAATCGAACCTAAATTACCACATTAAAAAAACATTTCAGAAAGGCACAATCAATCCAATGAAAACTCACTTTCAAGTTTTTCAAATCAATTTCAACACATCTCATGACATTAAAACACCTTTCAATAGATTAGAAAAATCTATTGGAAACACTTTTTCAAAACCAACCATGACATAGTTCATGCTTTCCAAAGAGGTGAAAACACAAAATTTTCCATTATAGTACAATTCTAAAAATTCAGTTCTCAATTTACAAAAATCTAACCATTCCCTATTTTTTAGATAATTATTTCACAAAAAACATTACACTTCTTAATACAAAGTCATTTTAAAACCAATGTTCTATGAATTCAAAACTAAAGAACAGATGACAATGCGAGAGGAAACTAGTTTCTGTGGGTGACTTGGAAATATGGTTGGTGGCCATATTCAAATCACTTCACCATCATAAAGAGTGTTATAGGGAAATATCCATATCTCCACATGGAAAGGAATACCCTGTGAGCTCACTGAGACCATTAACCCAACTCTCTTTTCATTTTCAGTAATCATCTTCAATACAAGAAAACAAAAGGACTCAGAAAAGTCTCGATAGCCCCTGGAGACTTGAATCTCCTCATGAGATTTGATAATCAGCCACACATTCCTATACATAATTCCATGTGATGAAAATCCTAACTCTAGACTATCACAATTATTCCACATATTATATGACCCGAAGAGAGTGAACCTCCTATAATACATTTTTGTCAAGAACTGAATTTGGTTGCCTCAAAAACCGGCACCAAACCTAGCCCGTTACAAGTCCTGGAAGGCATTCCCAATCCCCACGTGATGGAAAAAGTTCTCAGGTATCATAAAATGATAAATGGTAATGATTTACCCGAGTATATAAACTTAAAAAAACAAAAGAATCCAATACAACTAATCTGTATTTTTCTCACCAATCAATTTTTTCAAAAAAATTCAGAACTGAATTACTTATTTTAAAAGAACCAAGTAAGACTATAAAAAAGTCTCAAAAACAAATGAAAAATGTCCAAGAACTCTCATGGAAAGGGCACCAACCTTAAGAAATCTCCCCAAGACTTCACCATCATGGACCTACTAGAAACTCGAACCACTAGATCTAAACAAATTGTACCCAACATGCGACGAAAAAAATCCATGTCTACATACACCCAATGGTTTATGTAGGGTGTGATAAAATGTCCAGTTTGATTCCACCAATAATATATTCCATGCGATAAACATTAAAAGTTGAAACACATATAAGTTTTCAAAAACATGTAATTTCTAGTTACAATGTCTAAAGGATGCAACATAAAAAGACAATATTCAAGTGGTCTAATTTAAAGAATCCAAAAAATTAAAATAAATGAAAAAGACACTGAATTTTACAGCCAAATATATTTTATGTCGAAGGTATGTATTAAGGATCCAATGAGCACAAGTAATAGGAAATAACCCCTAGGAACTAGTTTGTTGTGGGTCCCAGGTACCTTGTATCTCAGAGAGAATAATTATCACAACTATATGTTCTTGTGCATGAGCCACTAGTAGGGAACATACCCTTAACCTAGTGGCCCCAAATCATCATCATCATTGTTTAGTTATAGTTGTTAGCATAAATATTGCTTAGTGAAATTAGCCCAAACCTCAGGGATTCACTGGCATACTAGTACACGTCCACCCATCTAGAAACCTAGGTTTTCTCTTTGCCCTCAAACAAGTTCAAAAAGTCAAGAAATATACATTTCACATGAAAATATCATTTTAATATCACAAATTCACCAAACAGACCACATGTATACCACACAAGTCACAATGGTCCACTTTTCATTCAAATTGATTTGGAAATCCGACTCACACCAAAATAGCCCACAACAGTTTTCACATTTCTTTATCACTTCCAAAAATCCTTTAAAACATTTATAAAACATTAAAATAAATTATAACTTACATAAAAGCCCACTAAAATATCAAATAATACCTCTTTCATCATCAAAATCCATTTTTCACAACACACTGACACAAAACAGCCGACAACCATGTTTTGTAGATCTCTTTACATTTTCTAAAACTTTTCATCACATTATAAAAAATTATAAAAAAATATTTGACTTCTTAACTAACAAACTTACCTTTCAAGAACCCATATTTGGTTAACACCCCCACTCAATATGTACATATACACCCTTTTACCCATTTTTTATAAGCAAACAAAACATTCACAATTTTCATAAATCAAACTCAAGGGGTGTAACTATGTCATCCACACAAAACCCATTTCAAAACCCCCATTTAAGACACAAACCATACCAGTTCCAATAAAAAACATAATTGGAAGCCCTAGAAACATTTATAAAACCACATTCAAGTGTTATAAAATTACCATGAATAATACAAAAAAAGATACAAATGAAAACACACATTTTCATAAAATGTTCCCAAGAAATATAACAATATTTTACACATCAAAACTATTAAAAAACATTCTTTTTAGGACCACATGACACAAATATTTTAACAAAAAAGAATTTTCTGTCCAAACAGGATTTAGTAAACCAATTCCACAAGTTATAAAATACACCCAAATATTACCCCAAGAGTTACACATGAAAACACTCATTTTCAAGTTAAAAAGCAACTATAATATTTTACAATTAACAAAATCAATCATTAAAAGTATTCAAACCACAACCAACATATGATAAATATGAAAATTGAGTAAATACATCAAGCTAACTCATAAATAATGGTTTACACATGGAACCACCTACTTTTGAGTCAAAACACTTGAATCTTGCTGCAAAACCTCAGCCGCACATCTACCGCACCTCAAGGAACTGAAAACGAACCCTAAATAATAATATTTCAGCAAAAATACACCAAATAAAACCCTATGAATGAACATTAACTTCTATAAACTCTATAAATTTATGAAGGTGGGAGGAAACCCTAAGGAGAAGGAAGAAATTGAAGAGAGAACCACGTACCCAAAACAATATTGAAGAAAACGACCCAAAACCCACAGAATATAAATTTTAAAACCGCTAAAAATTTAAGGGAGTTTCGAACAAGAATGAGGAGTTTAGGTAGAAACTGTAATGGGGGAAAATATGAAAAATTTAAGGAGTTATGAGAGGATCAATTTAACTCTTCAAATCTTAGAGATTCGAAAAATCCAGAGAATATTCACCATATTTCGAGATTCTATTGGGATCAAAATTGGGGTAGGAGATAATGGGGGAATTCCTTATGTATGTGGGCTCGGGTGGGAGTTGGAATCCCCAAAAAAACCTAAAACTAGAATGAGTTATTAAAGAATTACAAATTATTTTTAATGTAGGAAATGGGTTTTTGAGCAGGCCCAATCCATTAGATAAAAACTACAATCCACCATGATTATAAATTTTTATATGGTCCAAATTAATTTTTTGGTGCTTATAGGTCAGGGAATGACATGTACGAATTTTAATGGACAATTTTTTTTGATAAATGTAGGAGTTATAAAAGAATCTAAATTTATTTTCAAATCTTGAATTGGGCTCACGGTGTGGCCCAATTCCCGAAAACTTGCCCATTCATCCATAAAATATTGGTAAACACCCAAAACAAATAATGAATGGAAATTAATTAAACATTAACTTTAAAATAAGTCATGTATTTGACATTTCTGTTAGTATAAAAAAAATATTTTGGTAATCCTAAACCATTACAATTTTTGTAAGTGGTCTTACGAAACATGTTTAAGAAATGAGGTTTTACATAAATTGTCTAAATTGTTTTAAAGAAGTTAAGTTTGATAAATTACATTCTATAAAAATGATTAAAAAATGGGTTTTTCTTGAAAGTGGTTTTTTGGCTTACAAAAATTGTTGTAAAAATAGTTCCTTCATGGGAGTAATTTAATAATAATATTTTTCTAACATCACTTGTTATAAAACATTGTTTGAGCTAGATGTTCGAATAATAATTTATCAGGTTAAAAAACCATGCTTACATTTTAAACTCATTCACTAAAATGGTTAAACAATGCGTTGTTTATAGTTTCCTATGTTGTTAATAAATAGTTACTCAAGCATTGTAATTTGTTTTTTAATTATATGTTTCAAATGTTTTGAATTTGAGTTTTGTAGAATAAAAAATGAGTATAATTAATGTATGGGTATTCATACAATTGAATGTCTATGTGAAGTTGTTGAAATAAATGGGGGATAATTGTTTTCCCTAATCTGAAACAATTAAATCTATTTGAAATAATGTGATGATTTTTTTTAATATACTCCCTTACCACGCGTTTTAATGGTTCTTGATTGTTATGTATTACATATTGAACTTGTTATAACTATATATTTGTTAGTGTAGTTTTTAGAGAGGTATCATCCCTGATGGTTGTTTTAAGAGTGAATTTTGTGATCCTAATATATATATATATCCTTGATAGGTATCTCATATGGTTATTTTTAGACCCCTTTTTCCCTTTTGGATTTCGTTTTGAATTCTTGTGGGTGAGGGTACAAAGAGTGGTATTTTACATATTTGTCTGGAACTCTCTAGTCAATTAATTTGTAAAAATATGTTGTTTGAAGTCTTATTTGGGTTAATGTGATTTATTCCAACACATTGAAAAAACATTACTTCTTACAATGAAATGTCTCAATTGCAGTACTTGATGGTGAGTCGTAACAGTAGGTCTTGATGGTGAGTCACAACAGTTGGTCATGGTGGCGTGTCGCAACAATAGGTCCTGATGGTGAGCCCCGACATTATGTCTCGATAGTGATTCATAACGATAAGTCAAAATGATGAGTTGAAACAGAAGTTCCTGATGATGATTCGCAACAGTAGGTCATGATGGTGAGTCATAATAGTATGTCTTGAGGGATAGTTGCAACTGTAGGTCCCGATATTGAGTCGCAACTGTATGATCCAAGGTAAATACAAATATATTATTTTCATATTTATTAATATTTGGAAATTAAATATTAATTTTACTTTAAAGATGGTTTCAATGTTTTATGGAATTATATATACGCGACAAAAGGTTTAATTGAAATCTTAATATGCACACAATGTTGAGTTATACTATATAATAATAATAATATAATATTATTATTTTAAAAGGCAGTTAACACCTAACTGTTTTAATGGAAAGAATGAATAGAACTAACTAAAAAATGAATATACATGTTTGTTTAATTTTTTAAATTTATCCAATATATTTTAGATGCTTATAATATGAAAGAAGCCAATTTTATGCATAAATACTCTAATATTCATTAAAATGTCGATTTACCCCCTTTTAATGGCTAACCATTTTTCAATATAGTTTTTTCACTTTTATATATTATATTTTACAAAATTATATTCTTATTTAATATCTGGACATCAATATTTACTCTGGATGAAATGTTGGTATTTTTCATGATAATGTTAATTTTTTAATGAATAGTGAAAATAGAGTATTATTATTCAAAACTTGATTTTAATCTAATATATTTTTATGGTTAGGTTATTTTTATTATTGTTTATAAAGAGTAATTATATATTGTATTTATAATTTAAAACATATTTGGTCATTGTATGTGATTTCACTTTGAAATTTTCCATAAACAAATGTCAATATTTTGTTGGTTATTATTTCTTAAAATCACGGTTTTTTTTGTTTTGACAATGGGAAATAATTTTATTTTTATTTTTTCCACATAAATGTTTTTAATTTGAAAAAATGGATTCTCTATTTGTAGTTATGGCATCAAAATTATGTTAATAGGTAACTTTTATTTTTAGACATTATGAATGTTAACTTCAGTAAATATTTTATTTACCATGGTTAAAGGGTAAATTTTGTAAATAAGGGAAAAACAAAAATATAATAATATTATTAAATTACCCTAACATTTGTTCTAATACAATTGGCTAATACATGTCTGACCATGGGAATCCTTTGGTTTATTTCGGGACCCCTTTGAGCCACATGGGAGTGATAATGACACTTTATATTAATTAATTTAAAATAAAGAAAAAATTGACACAAACATATATATTTTAGTAAATAAATTTTTATATAGCATTATATAAATGATCTCTTAGACTATAAATATTAATTTGATAGCTAAAAATATTAATTAAATCATGGTACTTTTTTATATCTTATATATTTCAAATAAACAAAATTATTTAGGACACAATAATGATGCAATATTTACCTAATTAATGAATGATTTAAATAAATAAGATATTAAAAATTTAAAAAAATATCCCAAACCTGTGAAATTCTTATTGGATGACTTTATTTAAGAAATGTTTAATATTATATTCTAATTTGATGAGTTTTGGTTCATAAGAAACCGGATATCATTATATAATAAAATAATATTTTTAAACATTCCTAAAGAGCCCCTCCTCCCTTATCAAAATCCCTCAGCTCTAACCCATTAATCACATCTATAAAGCCCCTTGGCTAATTCAAACTCTACAAAATTAAGCACCATGCATCCCTATATTCCTCCTAAAAACAATACTATTGGCATATGGAAATTCAAGTACATATATTGGTTCAAAACAAAGGGAGATTCCCGATTTAAAGGAGAATAAAGAATGGACAATAAAAGTTGGACACGAGGAAAGGGACATCGTCACAATCTCCTTTAATTATGTAATATTTTGTTTTATACATTAATTTATTTTATACAATGTATAAACTAATTTTAATTTTTAATTCATTCAAAGGGAATCTTTTTCGATGAGGTGGTTTACTAAATGAAAAAAATAATGTTTATTTTTAATGTAAGCAGTGACATCAATCTTTTCCATCACCATGAGAATTATTATATTTATGGCTTAAATTACTAGCTATAATTTTTTTAGAAGGAAAATAAATACCATATAATCTTTTACAAATTTTGGTATTGAATATGGGTTTGATAATAGATTTGTCATGTCTATATATTTAAATGATATATTGTGATTGAAATATAGAATTGTTAACATTCCATTATGTTTGTTTTATGTGTTATGAATCTATTATAGTTATAGATAATTGTTTACATATACAGGTTTTTTGATGTTAAACATAGGGAGGGTGGTCCTGATATATCTCGCTAATGCATTAGGTGACATGATGGATGTAAATGTGAATGCTTCTCCTAAGATATCTTGGGAATATACTGTGATGGGTATTACCAATATAAATCCTTATGTGGTTGTGAATGTTACAATGTAAGTTTGTTATGGATGCCACAAGATACCATTATGTTTTTTTATTACTGTGTTCAATACATAAATCTTATGATATCAGGAGATATGTTAAATATGTTATTTTTTGATGGACTAATGTTTTCTTTCTTTATTTTATAACCCTTACTGAGAATTTTATGCTCATCCTAATTTTGATTTTTTTTCACCGAACTCAAAGATGAATAGGGTCATGTATGTGATCATGTAAATCTCATGCTTTCTGAAACATCGAACTAGACATGAGTATTTTTCAACAGTTTATATTTAATGAAATTAATAAAAATTCAGTAGAAGTGTATAATTTGTAATTTTGGAGATGTAATATAATAGTTATGGCCCAATTATCTAATACTCTAAACCTAGAAACATCCTCAATGTGAATTATCTATTTAATTCAAGAATACATAATGTTTTAAGGTTGTGACTTTGTAGTAGGTATCAAAGGTCGGCTGAGATAACATTAAGATTTAGGATATTGTTAAATTAGCATCCATAAATTAATTTAGGTTAAGATTGAAATGATATAGAAATTATAGATTACCATGTTGATTTGACTAAGATATTTTTCTGTTCAGAATAGATTTTCCTAGAGGAAATAGGTAAGTTGGGATGGGATGACATTAGGTGGAAGGGAACCTTCCAAATCAGCAACTTGAGTTTGTTGAAATCGGAACTGAATAGTTTGTTGTAGTGATGGCACCATTAAATAAGGATATTAATTGTGGTTGTATCCATACACAAAATCATCCAGATCAACCAAAGAGAAACAAGTTAGTAGTGGATCATTTCATGAGGCAACATCCCCCATCATTCATAAGATCATCTGACCCTATGCTAGGAGAAGGGTGGAGTAATGACCTGAACATGATTTTGGATGTCTTTGGGAGTTCAAAACATTAGAAGATTAGTCTTGTTGATTACCATTTTGAGGGTGATGCCAATCAGTGTTAGTTTCTGCTAAAAAATAGTTGGGATAGTGAAGAGATTGATGGTATTGATTGGGATGAATTCAAATAAATGATTCTTGAGTTATTTTTTCCTAAAGTGGTACATCTTAGGATAGAAAAACAATTCATGTCATTGAGGTGGGAAGATGACTCAGTGTTAACTAATGAAGCAATATTAACTCGACTGTCAAGGTATGATTCATATTTCAAACGAGATCATGATTGTAAAATCGACTATTTTTTCTACAGATTAATGCCAATGTTTTGAAGGCCTTTACCTTCATGTGAGTTCAAAAATTATGAAAAACTTGTTCGATGTGCAGAGAAGTTGTAAATGGAGTTTGTTGATGATCAAGTCTTCTTTGACAAATATCATAAAAAAAGGTAGATGTGGGAGAAGAAAGGGAAGAACTCTTAACAATGTATGAAGGTATGATACTTCTCTTTATAGTTTGTGAAAATTGTGGTAAAAAGTATGATGGGGAATATATTTTTAATTTTTTTAAGTGCTAATGATGTGCCAAAATAGGACATAAGGCTCATAATTTCTCTAAAAAATATTAGGGTAATGGTAAGAAAAAAAATCATATTTTCAATCTGTAAAATGCTTTAAGTGCAATGTAATTGATCATTATGAAAATGATTGTCCATCAATGAACTCAACTGAGGGAAATCAGTCAGCATACAAGAAGAAAGTGGGGGTGAAATCCTTTGAAACTAATTCATTAGTTGATGGTCCATCAAATGAACTACTATCATGTACACTATTTATCTGTTCAGATCAAGACAATGTGTTTTTTGATTCCGGGTTTACACACATCCATCCAAAGTTAATTTTTTTAATTACAAAACACTTTTATGGAAAAAAGTGAGAAACCACATGTTCAACAAGGTACTATACTATAGAATATATTGGAATTATTGAAAACTAGCTCAAAAATATTAGAGGCAAACTCGTGAAATAATTTCCAAGACAATATTGATACCATTATATCTAGTTCGGTTTGGAAAGTCTCTTGGAATTGAGAAGCCAGATTGTCCAACTATTGCAAGAACTCTGCCACTAATATCTTCTTCTCATTGAATCATTTGGTCCTAATTAAATGTTGTTTATCAATCCAATATCCCATCTCCCTGCCTACCTCAACCTGAATTTGTCTCCCATTCATCTTTTCTATGTTCTCTTTAGAAGCATGAATGATCAATACATTCTCTAGAATCTCTTCCCCAGAATGCTTATGAAGGTCCCATGATTTCTCTGTGGTCACAACATCAGCAACCTTTTGCGGATCCACCGATATTGTCAAAGGAGATTCAACAAATTCCTCCTCATGACCTGATATCCCTTACTATCCCTCCTTGGGGGAAAGAGAAAGATGCAAGGGAACCACCTTCCCCACTATCCAAGTCACCTACCCTGGATGTCCCCCCACTATCCCGACTTCAGCTCCTTGGAGAGCTGCCAATGCTACGGTGCTATGTTCTACCATAGAAGAATTTTTGGCTTGATTATGGGACTTGATGACTCCCACCAACTGGACCCCGTTATCTTCCACTGTCCGGGTCTCGTGAACCTTGGTAATTATGTCAATTTTAGCCGATTGAGTCTCCATTGGATTCGAAATATGGTAATAGTCTTTTCACCCCTTTGATTCCGGCTTCCTGAAAAAAATGCATTACCCCGGGTCTCTGTTCTCTTTGTTCCCTTTCTTCATTCTTAGATTGTTCATGGCTGAACAATCCCCACCTTAAACATTATGAACAATGACTTGTCCATCCCCATCAGATTCAGTTCTAGATGAAAAAATAGAGTTTCCATCACTCCCACCCTCATTACTCAAGCTATCAAAACGGTTGCTCAAATTGAGACCTTCCAAGGCCTTCCTAATATCCTGTCCAGGATCTGGATGTATACTTTCACCATGTGGTGTCTTTTCCCTCTTCGTGGCATCCAAAGACTTCTTCTTGCCAGACGAAGGGGCCACTCTCTCCAAGATATTACTACCCCCTTCTCGCGGAACCATGGCATAGGTGTAAGGATTAGAGGCCACATTGCCCTTAGCCTTTGGAACATCAACACAAAGAGACTCCACCGGAGCTTAGGGATCAGCCTTGTCTTTATCCGAATTAGCTAAAGTCATTGCACATGTTATTACATCCCCTTTTATTGAAGAACTCATTTGATGACTCACCATATCTATTTACAGCCTATTGAAAATCCCAGCAACACTTGGTTCATGAGGTACAACCCTCTCTGGTTTTTTCTTCTCTAACCCTCTCGAACCCGACTTGCCATCTTCCTTACCTGTGACTTGACACGGGCCTTCACAGCCATCACCAGATCCTTCACCAATCAGAACCAGACACATTCCATCATCCCCAAGCTCTTGCACCTCCAAATCTGCACCTTGATTCCCCGACCTTTGCCTATAGCTCGTCGAGACATGTCCCAACTTCATGCACGAGAGGCAGTAATCACACAAAGACTAAAAGAAAACACGCTGCTTATATATGAATTCTTCACCCATGACAATCTGAAAGGACTCAACTGGAGCCTTCAATTCAGCTACATCCACACACACCCTAGGAGAAATTTGATGGCGCATATCCCTAGTTCTACTATGATTATATAGAAATCGCGCTACCAGATTACCAAGAATACGAAGAATTGAGGGATTTTTGAAAGGGAGAGGGAGTTCCGAAAATCAAACCCAAATCTCCAGCATGGAAGAGTCGTGTTTCATGTGATGGTCATATGATCATTTTAAGAGGAAACAACAAGCACCATCGTAGGTTTGTGGAGTTCTCTACTAGGAAAGAACCACGACTTATTTGGAGTCAGACCTTATCATAACATGTATGGAGTTGATGAGACCAACCATATCCCGCTCCGGCAAACCCCATGATTGGAAGATGAAACGATCAAAGAAATACACCAATGGACGGTTCCTGTTGAAATGAGTAATCAGGGTGAAGTGCAACAGTTTAGATGCCTCAGTGAATTCAGAAGTTGAGATCGGTAGAAGGGGGAGGCCTTCGAAACATTCTGGAACTTTTAGGCTAAGGGAAATCTGAGGAAAGGAGGGAAAGTATTCAGGGTTCGAAAAGGCGACAACGGGAGTAGCTCAGACGTCTGATAGAGGCGACGAAGGACCCTCCCCCATTAATGGTGGAGGGACCGGAGTGGGCCTAATCGCCACCGCCTTAGGCATGGGAGCCTTCGGCATCACCTGAGCATGAGGAATGACCTATACCCGGTTTACACACTCTTCAGTTTCTGAGAGGTTTTCTAGTAAATTAGGAATTTCATTTTAATATATGAATCCTGAACATAAGTTAAAAACACCAGGGGTATATGTTGAGACAAAAATAAATTATAATAACCTTCCGGTCCTTGTGTGCATATCAAATTTACCTGCAAACCTTTATTTTTTCCCTCTAGTAGAGTTTAATGTTATTTTGCGTATGGATTGAATTTCTATTTATCATGATAAGATTGACTACAAGGATAAAGATGTTTATTTTCAGAATTATTTTCAGTTTGTGTATAATAATGAAAATTTACATTTGATAACATATCAAGAAGATGTGAAACTATAAAAAGATGGAAATTAATGTTACCTTGCACTTATTGTTCAAAATAATGGAATTGTTCAGATTAATGATGTGCCAGAGGTAAATGAGTACATTGATGTTTTTCAGATGATTTTTATAGTATTATACCTAATTGAGAAGTTGTATTTACTATTTTCATAGTTCTAAATACTAATACAATTTCAATACCCCCTTATCGAAGGGATCAAATTGATCTTTTAGAGTTAATGAAGCAATTGCAGGAGTTATAAGATAAAGGTTTCATTTGACCTATCACATCACCATGGGGTGATCTTGTACTGTTTGTTAAAAAGATATATGTTTCAGTGAGACTATTCAATGATTATAGAACAATGAATAAAATCACTATTATGAAAAAGTATCTTATGCCTCATATCGATGATTTGTTTGATCCAATCAAGGAAGCTCTGTATTTTTCGATGATTTACATGAGGTCTGGGTACCATCAGTTGAAATTAAGGGAAGAAGACATTCTGAAGACTGTGTTTCGCACTAGATATGGGCATTATGAATTTTTTTTATTCCCTTTGGATAAACCAATTCACCAATTGTATTCAAGTATCTTATGAATATAATTTTCCATGAGTTATTGGAGAAGATTGTGGATGTGTTCATTCATGATATTTTGGTTAATTCTAAAATTAAAGTGATTCATGAAGGTTATTTAATGATGGTATTTCAAACCATAACATAAATGAAACTATATGGGAAATTCAACAAGTGTGTGTTTCGGTTACCCGAAATTTCATTCCTTGGTCACATTGTTTAAAAATTGGAATAACTATTGATCCTTATAAAACAAATGTTGTTGAATAATGTCCAAGACCCAAAAATATAATTTAGATGCTTAGTATTCTATAATAAATCGGTTATTACAAGAGTTTCATTGATAATTTTGAACAGTCATGTAACCCATTGACTAAGTTAACCCGAAAATTTGGTATGTTCATTTGAAAAAAAAGAATGGGGTGATTGATTTTACGAATTGAAATAAAGATTTGTGAATGATTCAGTTTTGGAACTGCCTTCCACAAATGGAGTGTTTGTTATCTAAATCGATGCTTTGATGGAAGGACATGGTTGTGTCCTAATGAAAAATGTTCTGGTAATGGATTATGCTTCATGTTAGTTGAAACATCATGTGTTAAATTAACGTATACTTGATTTGGATGTTTTTGCGGGTTTTTTCTTTAATAATATGGATTCATCATTTGTATCAATTAAAATGTGAAATATATACTGACCACAAAAGTTTTAAGTACAAATTCACTTAGAAGGAATTGAACACGAAATAGAGTAGATGGATGGAATTAATCAAGTATTATGATTTCACAATTCATTACCATCAAGGAAAGGAAAATAAAGGGGATGATTATTTGAGTAGAAAAAGTAATACTACATCAACCTTGTTATGATTGGAACATGATCATTTGGTTTTTTATTTGATGGACTTAGGCATAGATGTTGTTGCTGCAGGACATTCGTCTTTTTTGTTTCTGGTGACAGTGAAATCATCTCTATCAGATAGTATTAAGCTAGTGAAGAAGGAAGACAGTGAGTTATAGGAAAAGGTAGAGTTGGTTTAGAAAAAAATGCTTCATGAATTCAACAGTGATAATGATTGTATTTTGAGGCTTGGGAAGATATTATGTGTGCCTTGTGATTCAAAGTTGAACTATGGGTTTTTATATGAAGCTTATAGTTATCAGTTTTCAGTTCATCCTGGCAGTACTAAGATGTACAATGATCTTTGGGAGTATTATTGGTTGGATGGGATGAAAATAGATATTGTGTGATTTACTTTGAATTGTTTGACTTGTAAATAGTTTAAAGAAATGCATAAATTACAGAAAGTGATGCTCTAGTCTTTAAAGGTTCCAGAGTGGAAATGTAAAAATAAATCCACAGACTTTGTTGTGGGATTACCAAAGACATATTGAGGTAAAAATGAAATCTTGGTAATTGTTGATTGCTTGACTAAATCTTCTAATATTATTTCTATTCAAGATTATTTTTCTTTATATCATCTTTCTCGGTTGTATGTTAAAAATATATTCAGGTTTGAAGGAGTTCCTCTCTACATTAAATCCGGTCGTGATCCCATGATTACATCTATCCTATGAAAGGGCCTTCAGAAGTCATTGGGTACTGCAACAAATTTTAGTACAACTTTTCATCCTCAATCAGATGTCCAGTCAGAATGAACAATTCAGACCACAGAGGATATGCTACATGCTTGCTAAATGGATTACCAGGGGAGTTGAGACCAACATTTTTCTTTTCTTGATTTTTCTTATAATAGAAGTTTTTATTTAAGTATTCAGATGAAATAATTTAAGCATTATGTAGAGGAATCATCTAACTGAAGCTTTTTCGGATGAAGTGTGTGAAAGGAAACTGATGGGACCTGAATGGGTTGAAGAGATGGCAGAAAAAGTATTGTTGATTCAAAATCACATGAGAACAGCTCAAAGCAGAAATAAAAGTTATGTGTATAACCATATGAAGGATCATTATTATGACGTAGGTGATCATGTCATTCTCAATGTATATCCATGAAAAATAATGGTGTGTTTTAGTAAGAAGGGAATGTTGAGTCTGAGGTTCATTGGACCTTATGAAATTGTAATGAATGTTGGATTAGTTGCATAAAGATTGTCTTTAACTCCAAGTTTATCCTAGGTATACAATTTTCATCATGATTTAATGTTGATAATGTATATTCCAGATCCATGTCATGTTTTGATCCCATAGGAATTTCAGTTGGAAGAGAATCTTTCTTATGAGGTACAACTAGTCCATATTATCTACCATAGGGAGAAAGTGTTATGGAACAAGGAAATTCATTAGGTACTGGTTTTGTGAAAAAACCATATGGTTGAAGGGGTAATGTGGGAATCAAAAAATTCTATGAGGTATAATTACCCCCATTTATTTGATATGTGAATTAAAATAGAAATGATACAATTTCCAAAAGGGAGAAGAATGTAACATCCTAGGTAAATAAAGAATATGATATTTTCCTGTTTATTAATATTTGTGAATTAAATATTAATTTTACTTTAAAGGGGGATGCTAGGTTTGATGGTGCACCTGACACACAACAATGGCTTTCTTTGAAATTTTATGTGGCACACAACGTTGACTTATATTGAAAAATAATATTATAATATTACTCTTTTAAATGGTTGTTAACGCCTAGTCGTTGTAATTGAAGGATTGAACAAAACAAACTACAATATGAACATATATGTATGTTAATTTTTTTTACATTTATCCAATAAATTTTAGAGGCTTAAAATAAGAAACATTCGAATATTAATCACAAATACTCAAATATTCATTAAATGTCTACTTACTTCCTTTTGATGGTGAACCATTTTTAAATCAAGTTTTTTCATAATTATATTTTTTATTTGGAAAAATAATATTCCATTTTAATATTGGGAAAACAAAATTTACATTGGAGGAAATTTTTGTATTTTTCTGATAATGTTTATTTTTTAATGAATACTGAAAAAACTTTTTTTAAATTCAAATATGAATTTTAATCTAATTCATTTATAAGGATATATTATGAATTTAGTTTTTTTCAAAGTGTAATTATATTATGTTTTTACCATTTAATCTAATGTTAGTAATTTGATATAATTTCTTTGTTAAATTGTTTATAAACAAGTTTCAATCTTTTGATTGTTAATATAACATAAAAATGCGCTTCTTGTTTTGATAGTGGAAATTATTTTTAAATTAATTTCTTCCACTTTTATGTTTTGAATTTGAAAAAATTGATTCTATTTTTGAAATTTGGAGGTCTAAATTTTGTAAATAGTTAACTTTTATTTTTAGGCATTATGAATATTTACATCACTAAATATTTTATTTACCATGGTTAAAAGGTAAATATTGTAAATAATGGAAAAAAATTAATATTATAATAATATTTAATTATCATTACATGTTCTATATTCCTATTTTATGATACATGTCCGACCATGGGTATTCGTAGGTCGATTTTGGGACCCCATGGATCCACTTGGGAGTGATAATGGCACTATAGATTAAATAATTTAAAGTAAAGACAAATATGACATAAACATTTATCTATTCGTAAATCAATTATTACACGAGATTATATAAGTTATCTATTAAAATATAGAAATTAAATTGAAATCTAAAACGATTTCCTATATCATTATTTTTTATAATTTTTAGAAATCAAATAAATATAATTATTTATGACACAATAATGTTGTCGTGTTTACCTCATTAATAAATGATTTAAATAAATAAGATTATTTATATTAATACAATATCAAAAACCTAACCAATTATTATTGGATGACTTTATTTCAAACATGAATCATATTATCTTAAAAATTAATTAGTTTTGGACCTTTAGAGAACAAATATAATTATATAATAATAAAATATTTTAAAACATTCGTAATGAGCCCCCTACCCCTTATAAAAATCTATCACCACTAAACCATTAATCAGACCTCTCAAGACTCTTGGCTCATCCATAATCTGCCCAATAAATCTCTCTACGTCCTTCTATTTCTTCTAGAAGCCTTTCCTTAGTCATAATTCAATTCAAGTAAACCTTTTGGTTCAAACCAAATGGATATACCAGATTTTAAATAGATTAAAGAATGAATAGGTCAAGTTAGACATGAGGTAAGGGACTTCATCACAATCACTTTTCATTGAGGCATATTTTTTTTACATGACATAATTTGATACTTTTTATAAACACTTTTTACCTTTCATTTCATTCAAAAAGAAACTTCTTCTATGAGGATTTTTATTAATGACTAAAAATAATGTTTTTTTAGAATAAGCGGTGATGAAGACCTTTTCCATCGCATGGAATATAATTTGATCTATGGATTCCTTAACAATCCATAATGTTTTTAAAAGGAAAATAAATACCATATAATATTTTACATATTTTGGTATTGAAAATGGTTTTGATAATGGATTTTTCATTTCAATATATTTATATGATATATTGTGATTGAAATGTGTAAATGTTATCATTCTTTTATGGTTGGTTTATGTGTTATGAATATGTTATGCTTATTTGGGATTTTTTATGTATACAGGTGGTTCCACGATAATCCTAGGGAGGGTGAGCCTGAGATAGCTCCCCAATGCTTTGGGTAACAAGTTAGAGGTAAATGTGAATGTTTCTCCAAATAAATCTAGGGAATATATTATAATGGGTATTCAAAATGTTACTCCATATGTGGTTGTGAAAGATACAATGTAAGTATGTTATGGATGACACATGTTATCTTTATTATTTTTGATTACACTTTATTATTCATAAATCTTATGATTTCATGTGGTATGTTAAAAAGATTATGTTTTTATGGAATAATGTTTTCTTTCATTATTTTATAACCCTACTGAGATTTTAATGCTCATCCCATGTTTTGAAATTCTTTTCAAAGGACATAAATATGAATATGATCAAGGATGGGATCATAGAAAAGTCATGTTGTGTAAAACATGGAAGTAAAAATGACTCTTTTATTCAAGAGTTTTTATTTTATGAAAATAATAGAAACTGAGTAGATGTGTCTAATTTGTAATTTTTGAGATGAAATGTTATAGTTATGGCCTAATTGTATAAAAATAAAAACATTAATATATCCTCAATGTGAATTGTCCATTTAATACAAGATTATGTAATGTTTAAGGATGGGTCCTTATAGCAACAGTAGGTCCTCATGGTTAGTCGGAATGGTAGGTCCTAAAGGTGAGTCGAAATAGTATGTCATGATGGTGAGTTAATGATGGTAGGTCGCAATGGCGACATTCAATGTTGACTTGGAATAGTAAGTCTAAATGGTATATCCATTGGTGATTGATTACATTAGTTTTCCAAATGTCTCTAATTTTCTTGAATTTTTATGTTTTTCCCTTTTATTGCCCCTTTTGACATAAAATGAGTTTAATGAAAAATTTAAGCCATTTTGGAGTTGTTTCAAATTCTATGAGTAATATATTTAAATTCCAAATATTTTGGGGGATTTTAACCAGTCATGTCGTGTTACCTTAACTAGTTTCTCCAATAATTAAAATTTCCAAGCATATATTAATGGCCACTCAAATTTTTTTCAAAGGCGGATATATCTTCTACCCTTGTTCTTCCTTCTTGTTTTCACATGGTAAAAGAAATATAGAACCTTAATTCCTCAAGGATCAATTCTTTTTTGATTCACTAGTTGTTTCTTTATGTCCTTGGAGATTCCTAATACAAATGCATCCCAGAGTTGGCTCAATAAGGAGGTGTTGGTCACTTCTTCTTCCAAGTAGATTTTCTACTGTCTCCCTCTATTATGTATCATGGGGTGTGGGCCTACGATTGTATCCATATAAATATAGTGGAATCCACAATTAAAAAATATAATCAAATTAGTTTAAAATCAATAATCATTGGTCTGGGGAAGGTGATGAATGATCATACTATTTTTTTGATATTATGATCAATTTTGTGAATAATATAGGACAAACGACCACTAAAAATTGTTGCCACTGGGGTTCATAGACTGTGCACCAATCTATGGGTTGAGGAATAAATGAATTTTATGAGTTTGTTGGCATAACTTATTATATAATAGGTTAACCACATACATTCACATAAAATAAAATATATTCAGCATATTATATGATATTTGTGGTAACTCCCTAAATTAAATGAGACCGAATAAGGGACTCCCTGCTAAATATAATTGTGTTGTAATGTGTGTGGGGGTAGTGGATGAGATGTGGTTGTGGAATGGTTTGAAATAGTTCTATGATATTGTTAAAATTGTTCAACGAGGGTATGATGGTGGGTGTTATATAGGTATATAATGTGGTTGTGGAAAGAAGGATGTTTTTATGAAATGGTGATGATTGGAGTTATTTTGTAAGTTAGTAATAGGTAGTTGCGTGGTGCTACTTTCTGTAAAAAGGTTATTTAATTGTATAACTAAATTCTAGTTTCATGTTAAGTATATAACTAATGTGTAATATCTATTTGTGGGAGGAATCTAGAAAACTGTTTTATTTTAAATAGAATGTAGAATGTTAACAGATAATGAATAAATGAATAATAGTGTCAAATATAATGAACCAATGTATTTTTAATAATTGATTCATCGATATTTGTTAAATAATAAAAGATGCTAAATGTCGACTAAAAGTAAAATATCACGTATGGATACTGTTTTACTTTTATAGTGCTGTGATTATGCTATGTTGTTCATTCAATTGTATATACCAATTTAGTAATGGAATTAATATGGGATGTTAATATTTTCAAGGTGTCTTGTTTAAAGAATATATTTTGTGTGGGTAGTGTTGTTTAACTAGTTAATTATTATATATAAACTGGTGGGAAAAAACATGAAATAATTTATATATAATATTAGAAAAATATTTATAATGAATGGAGATGACATATGTCATAGTGGATGATAGAGTTGAATTTATTGATAAATAGAAACTCAGAAATATAGATTATCGATTCAAAAATAATTTTCGATTGTGATTTATTTATCTGCTTTGATGAATTTAATGGTTGGAGAGATAGTATGGATTCTGTGATATAGTTAGTACTTATTAAAAACCCATACGATTGGATTATATGAAGTGACACTATATGTATATACCTTTTCAAGTACCTTGAATTCAATATGCACCCTACCCTAGTTAAACACAATGTGTTGAATACCCCTATCACCATGGGGGAGGGTGTCTTTCCCAAAAAACATTGTTGGAAGATATATGGTTAGTAACCCACTCTTCCCTGCTCCCTCTTCCTGGTGGTGATAACCCATGATTCCAAGGGTTGAAGGTGGTTTGAGAGGCCCATGTGTGTTTGGGTGGGTTGTGCCTTTCCATGTGTTTTGGGATGTGATGTGTTTTTCTTTCCCATGTGTTATCAGGATAAGATATAGTTTATGTTGTAGGTGTGTGAGGGCATGATGCCAAGTGGTTTGTGGCCTAGGTGTCTTTAGGTGGGATGTGATTTTGTTTTTTCCCAAGTGTCTTCATGTGAGACGTGATGTGTCTTGTGGATCCGGTGATGGGACGTTGTGTGGTTTTGTGGCCCAGGTGTTTGCAGGAGGGTTGTGATGTGTTTTTTTCATAAGAAGTTGTAGAACATGGATGTTTTCCAATATGGTGTGATAACAGCCAATATGAAAGAATGTGGTTCAATGTACCCTACAATCAATTTGATTTACATTATATTATATTACATGAACTGTGATATTTGGTGAGCATGTCTTGGTGAGGTTGCGATGGTTAGTATACCATTATAGGCTATGTTCATCTCTTCTCCATTCACACAGGTGCATTCATTTTCACTTATCACATATGCATGAGTGACTGTGGTTTTCTATATTGAGTATTGTTGTATGATCACCGTACATATATAAAACCATTTTCACGTTTCCTTGAAGACATTGTAGACTATGATGGGCATTTTTTGTTTTGACCATTTGAGTAGATTTTGTTTCACTACATTAGCTTTTATTCTACTTGTATTTCCTTTGGAGGATTTTATATGTCTCTATTATGATTTATACATGCATTTTCTTATGGTTTGGATTTATTTTAAATATTTAATGGATTTATTTATAGTTTATCCATCCTATCTCCAGATATATTTTTATAGTAAAGGGAAATGCCTCATATATGGTGGGATCTTTGTACCTCTAGTGCTAGTCACTGACCTGTGGCCTACAAGAGGTGGGACTCGGTTGGCCATTATTTTCATTTCTACGTTGTCATTCTATAATGGTTGTCCTTGAATAGAGGTTATTGTGAAAATTGAAATGTCATGTAATAAATCCCTTCCACTAATTATTCATCACTAATTTCAATTTCACTGAAACTCATGCTAGATAGTACATTTTATATTTTTCTATATCTCTAGAGAATAAATACATTTTATTAAAAGGAAAATTATTTTTATGAATTATGTGGTGTGTGTATAGATCTATATGTTAACATTATAATTTTTTCTTTCAATTAAAAATGAAATGGAATACCATTGGGTTCACTTTCACCCAGTTCACATGCCTAGATAGTCAAACACATATTATTATATGATATTAATCCAATGATATTGTCTAGATTACTTACCATTTGCAAAATAGTAGTGTTATAATTATATTTACCATTTGGTCAATATTGATGGAATTTAATCCATTAATCATTTATTTATGGAATTATCAAACTAATTCTATATAAATAAATCTATGTAATAATTAATTTTTGAAAAAATGTAATGGTTTTTTATCATTCATATTCTACTATAGTACAAAAAACATATTGAATTTATATATGGGAGATAGATGAATGATATTGAGAAGGTGGTATATTAAAGAAAAAGGGGGAATGTATTGGAAAATTTTGTATAAAAATATATATATAAGAGAGGACTGTGTGAGGGTGATAATGAAATATTAATTAGAAAAAAATATAGACAACATTTATAACATATCATGGTCACCCATCCTTTACCATTACAACTATTATTTGCTCGACACTAGTATGTAACTTGAATGTACATAGTGCATGATGCATCCCATTGAATTTAAATTTATCTTCTTATTTCCAACAGACCCCTCACACATCTATTAACCCCGTATTTCATAAATTTTAAACATTATGAATACTAACAATACATACTAAAAATTAAACAACATTCAGAATTTTGTAATATATTATTGTCTACAAAATATATTCTTTTAATCAATGAATATCATCATGATGATTATATGATAATCAATGTCTTCAATAACTCTCTCATATAAACATACATATATTAATTCAATTTTTATACATGCTCAAGCTTCTATAAGAGCTCTACAATATGTCTTTTGTTAACCCAATGGATTTTATCTCTCTGATCAGTTAATCCTTTTTCTCCTCCAATAAATGAGGAATTCAACATTAATTCAAAATCTTATTAACTAATCATAAAAAATAGTCTTTTCTCTAATGTCTGTATTTTAGAAATGTGAAAAACTAAAATCCATCAATCCAAACCATATTGTTATATCATAATGATAATATTATATTCATATGAACTCAATCATATCAAACTAACTTATTAAAAATTATTCCAACTTTCCAATTTATTATTTGGTTGTTTATCAATCAATGAGTCACTAAATGAAATATCTGGTCAATTACCGTAATATCTACTCAGTTTGGATGATGATTTTAATATTATTTAACTCTATATATCTTAAATTATTGTTGGGGAACCACTTAGAGATCAATTATAATAATCATTATTTTTTTACTATATGTTTATTCCATGTTGTTTTACTCATGTTTATAAAAATGTTCAAGGTGATGTCCCATTTATTGCCTCAAATATTTCAATCTATATAGTTTCATTGTCATATGTAAATTCTAATAAGTCAATACAGACCTCGCAAGAACCAAATAATATTAATATTAAATTCTAAATCATATCCTTTAATGTTATGATATAAAAATTGACTATACAACTATCTATGGATGAAATATCACACTAAAAATTAATTGATTATCCAATATTTGCTATAATATCTTTAAGAATATATATATGAATCAACGGTCTTGTTCTTTAATAATACTCTTTGAAACCAAGTGAAATTTCATAATATACCAATCATATATCCTTTTCTAATCATTCACCAATAATTTATGGTAAATCATGAATAATGAAACTGTGGTTTGAAATTCATTAATTTCTAATGATATATCTAGGATCATCAATATTATTAATTGAATGATAAAAAATATGTATATATTTTCCTATTAATGAAATTAAATTAGATATATTTATATTTTGTTAGACCATATTTTTTTTTCCATTTTTACTCTATTAGGATTTGAATCCATAAACATAGCATGAAATATAATTTTATATCCAAAATTGACGGAATTAAACATGAATATCATGATTTTTACTCATAACATTACAAATGAAATCCAATTTTGAGACATAATATTACATTATAATGTCTTCCAAAACCTGTGGTGTTACTAGAAAAATAAAAATACATATAAATTACTGTAATCTAATCCTAGTTTTACACTACAACTATATCCCAATCATGAAATCTCACAAGAAATAACTTTGTATCCATCTCTATATCTACTTGTGAAGTAGTAATTTAGACTATATGAACATTCCATGATCCTCTATCACCCTCAAACATAACTCTTAAAACAAAACTGCATATTTATAGTCCAACAATCCATCATACAATGTCTATACTCATAGTAATATCCTCAATGTATTTTCCATTATTTCAGTTTTCCTCTATGCATAGTATAACTAAAAATAAAATAATATTAGGCACTCAAAAGACCAATTCTAGGAAAGTCTCAAATAATATTGAGAATATATATATTTAATACATTTTTATTAGTGTAATCTATGAAAATAAAAATAAATAATTAATAATAAAAAATAAGAGAATCATAAACTACATTTTCTAACTAATATTTATTTCTCATGTACTTTTTTCCGATGTAACATATTCCTCCAATATCCATATAAAATAACATGGTTATCCAATAAATTTATGAATCAAATATATTAACTAAAAAATCATAATAAACAATATCCATGATATACATTTTGTGAATGACCATAATCATAACATTAGTGAATCTCTATTTCAAAAATTTTGATATATATTTGAAATATTTATTCAATTTAAACCTCACCCATCATTAATCTAGGTTATCATTAGTTTTAGAAAGATAAAAATAAATTTATAAATATTCAGTATCATCTATAAATTTATAATAAAATTTAGTTCTCATATAATTTCATTATCACCAATGAATCTAATATTTCTTCTACTATCATATAATCCAATGATATCATTTTTAAAAAAAATAATATATTAGATAATATACTTCATTCAGATATAATTTAATCTTAAAGTGTTTTTTAAAAAATTGTGCTTTAATATTGTTTGAAATATTAACTCAGAGTTTCATTCATGGTTATCTGATAATAAAGAAAACGGAAAAAATTAATCAATAAAAAAATGAAATGGTATTCTAAATATATTTAATAATGCATTTTTATAATGTATTTAAACTCAACCAACACATTTATAAACCATAAAAATATATAAAATAATTCATAATTATTATAAAGACCTTTAAAAATAATATCTTTAATTCCATCCACTCATACTCTATATTGATGGTAACACATTCATAGATCAATATTAATGAACCATTGAGTATGTAAGAATTAACTAAATAAATTAATAGAATAATGAATTTAATGATGAATAATGTCTATGTTCTTATTTAATGTTTAATAGTCCTCATACAACTATAATCATTAATAAACTTCTACAAAAAATTATACTAAAGAATTCAATTCATATGAACTCGATCATATATAAACGTTGGTCTTGGTGAAATATAACTAAAATATAAATATTATAATAAAATTTTATAAAACAAAAAAACACTAATTTGAATCAAATATATAAGTCATACCATTAATAAAAAATTATAAATAAGTTATGATAAATAAAATTACCCTTGAGAAATAATGAAAAGTTATCCATGATTGGAGGAAAAATTGTTTCTTAGTTATAAACCTCTAATTTCCACCTTTAATATAGTATAATTATAAGAAATAATATATTACATTAGTTTGAACAATTTTTTTTTGGAAATTCAGATAAACAAATAAACTAATAATTTTTTTTATGGGTTTTAATATTTTTATGGAATGTTTCGTCGTTGGGGGTACATTAAAATTAGGTTTTCCTATTGATTAATTATTTCTAATAAGAACATTCGTGAGTGGTTGTGGGTTTCATAGAATGAATAAGAAAAATAACATATCTTCATTGGAACTAAAAATATTTTCCTCATGCTACCTATGATTAAATACAAGTATAAAGAACCAGCATAAGGGGAACCTGGACTGAGAGTCACTATTTGACGAGGTTCACCCCCATGGATCTATGTTAAATTAACATTCAAATGTATCAATAATGTAATATTTTTATGAATTATGTTATTGTAATATAAGCTTAACCATTTTAAAGAAGAATTGATTATAATTGTGTGTATAGGAACTGAGAATCACTTGAGATCAGGTGAGATTGGGAAAATGATTTATGCCTCATTCATAAATAAATAAGGGCGTTACAAAAATTAAATGTGCACCTGACATATATCGTTAATTACCAAAACCAACCTCATGTATGAATCCTGCAACATTTCTATATTATTCATGATATTAAAATGATCATGATGCATGTAACATTATAATAACTCAATAGTTCCACACATTTCACAATATAAGGTAAAATCCATGGGATTTACAATTTACATGTCTCCCATAATTATTGAATCCCTTACTTCAATGTCATATGAAAATGGAATATTTTATTAAAGTGTGATATTAGTATTGAATATTTCAAAGAAATAAGGACTGGACTAAAACTGAAATTCCATTATTTTTTAACGTTTGAAAACCATTTACATGATCCTACAGTATAATTTTACATTATAAAACAATTCATCATTTGATTATAATGAGGCAATCAAGTATACCTCTGGTAAATCATTTAGGGGGAATAATATGCATACATGGGCATCCAAATATTATAATGTTGGATAATTCTATATGATATAAATTTATAAAATGGGAATTACTCCACTGATGTGATTACAACCATTTTTATTTTCATTTTGTTCCAAATATTCATATTTAAATGTCATAATTATATAGCATTCTTAACCCAAATTAATAAATTGTTCCCATCACTATGATTAAATTTTAATAAGATGAATATTTTATATCATTATTTTTTTCATAAGAATTTTTTTACTTATATATGTGTAGTAAATGGATATCATTGTGGTTTTGTATTTTTATCAATAACATTCTATTAATTTTTATTTTCACATATTTATCTATAAATAAAACTAATGTATAATATAATGGTGGTGTGTGAGGGTAGATTGATGAATTCTCTAGGGTCCTTGGTCATATTGGGTAGGAAAAAGTAGGGTTGTGGTAGTCAATTTTTAATCCTATGTTGAAATAGTTAGAATAGATTTGGTGATAATATGTTTAGAGAAACGTAATCAAATTTCACCAGAGTATTCACTTATATTATAATGAATTATGACCAATATTGTTTGTTGAATATATTTTCAGTTGACACAATTGAACAATATTTTTTTATAATATCTATTTACATTATTGATTATTAAAATATCTTATACAAAAAATATAACATTAATTAAAAAATTATTACAAATGAAAATACATATATAAATTCAAAAAAAGTAAAAAATAGGAGAAGTTACCCCTACTCAAAATAATTATTCAGAGTTAACATCACTAGATACATTATAGGTTTTCTAAAAAAAATATTTTATTGCTAAAAAAATCCCACTATCAATAGATCCATTGTTTGAGAAGAGTTTATAGAGTTCGATAATGAAGGGAAAAAACTTTCTACCTGAATTAAAACATTAATTATACATATAATATAATATTAACTTTTATTATCTTATTCATAACTTTATAATTTCCCTAAAATGAGTTTATATTTTTATATACTTCTCTAGGAAATGATGTACCACTATAACAGAGTAATTCATTAATAGTAATACTCACCACATATCCACATTTGTGACCAGAGTGTTCTATGATTACAAATGGTATTGAAAAAATATACATCATAAAATCAGATATAATTCTTGTGGTGTGATATTCTATATAAAGGCTTCCAGTTCAGAATAGTTGAAAATTTTATTAATGTTAATATATATAAAGTTGTAAAAAATAACATAAATAAACACAGAATTTTTTTAGCTTTATCATTTGAATATAATATAAAATATTTTTTATTTTTATAAATATACCAATTTAAAATTCTAATTTCATTATATAAATTAGTAGGGGAATCTATATAGATATTGATGTTTTCGCTATAATTCTTTCAAACTTCTCATCTATTATTTTTGTCACCATGTAATAGACACATTCCATGAGATATAGTATGAATGTATTCATTCTTACCCCAGATATAGTGACGAGAACCTCTTAGTGATTATTCATTTAAAAAAATTAATATTTATTTCTATTAGTCATTATACAAAAAATAACTTTTAATAGTGGAAATTTTACTCATCTAAACTTTTAAAAAATATCTTTATTGAAGAATCGCCATCAATATATATTCTTATAAAAAACTATATATTTTACATGGATTTTGAATTTATCATTGTGTAAAAATGAAATATAAAGTTATTATTGACTTAATATACCAATATATATGTATATAAAAAAAATTATCTAAAATTGACTTATTTAGTATTAAATAAATCGTATAACATTCAAAACATGTAAAATATATAAATTACTATAATTAATTCCTAAAAAATAAAGTGTTGATTAATGTAATTACAAAACATATCTCCCAAAATTGAGTTACAATCCCCAACATTAAACATTTGAAATAAGAAATAAAAACTATTTTATTAATTCATTTGTTGCCCCAAAAAAAATATTCTTCAAATTTTTACAAATATGATTACTATTATTAACAATATCGATAGGTGTTATATGTTCCTAGTAATAAGAAGGTGATGGTGACGCTAAACTTTTTCTACCATGTTTACCATCCATGGGATAATTATCATTCATTATTGTTGTAGTACATTCAAAAGTAGTGGAATTATGAGGCTCCTCGGTAAATTTTTATGGGGGTTCTTCCGTAAATGATCCAGATGACTCTGCTATTTGGTTTGAAATGTTCAAATAAATTATTGTGACAAATAATAGGTAAATGATGATAATAACTAATTATTGATATATAAAATTAAATAAAAATTGTAAAATTGTATAGAAAATAATATTTTAGTTTTTTTCATAATATTTATTGTATTTAAAGTAAAATTAAAAAATAAATGGCCAAATAATTCTGAGATATGAAATGATTAAGAATGATAAAAATGTTATGTAAATTATAATGTGTAAAAAATGTCTTATGGAAGTCAGTATTTATAATTATTTTTTTAGAAATAATATTACTAACTTCGTTGTAAAAATATACCACAAAAATAAATAACCTAATATGAAATTATATATAAATTATTTTTGAAAATATTGAAATGTTAAATTGGAAGTAAATGTATAGTGCCTATAATATTAAGAAAATAAAAAATTGTTTTTTCTATATTAATTATTCATGATTATTCCTTATATAATGGAACATTTGTATTTTTATATCATCAATATTCTCTAATAATATTTCCATGGATGTACGGATATGATATAAGAAATAATGATCATCAAATTTTCCATGTGCAAGGTACTAGTATTCAATTTAAATTAATAGAAAACAAAATATTTTAAAGATCAAGAAGAAATAATATTTTTTATACATGTTTTCATGATAAATGGTTCATCTTTGTATCTTAGCCTATTTTTATCAATGTATCTCAATTGAAATTATTCATTTTTAACACTAATATTGTAGATATTTTCTAGTACATGATCATTAAATTTAATATAATCAATGAAGCTTATTTCTTTTATAAATCTAAAATATTTACATGACATATATATTGGAATTTTTAAATTTATATTTAAAATATTAATTGTATTAAAAATACCAATACAATACTATTATGAATATCAATTCCATTATCCGTATTTCCGGTATAAAGTTTTGAGGGATTTCTATCAAACCCATATTATTCAATAATATTTATATATGGTTTTCCTTCTAAACATCTCAAATATTCAAAAACATAATAGCTAACATTTTTTCCCTCTCTAAAATAGTTGAATCATCTTTCATTTTTCTCATTTATTACTCACATATCATTATTGTTTTGAAAAAATTATTTTAACACATTAATATGTAATGTTATACCTGACATGTGTCATATATATTGTTCAAGAGGTATAAATAACTGACTATTATTATACCATATATTAGTGGATTTATTTCGAGGACACATATCATTTACCCTTTAAACTAACTCATTCAATGCGATATAATTAAAAATTAATGATATCCACTTTATATAATTATTCAATTAAAAACTAATCCACCCACATAAAATATACTTTTCAATAATTGAGGATTAATATTAGTATAAATCCTTAATATACTGTGTTAATATTTTCACAAACCATGCAAGAGGAATCATCCAATGTTAGTAATCAAGACCGAAATGATTTATTTCTCATAAAAAATAAAAAATTAAATTAAATATAATATCAATGAAGGATGGTGAAATTTACATTTTTTTCAGTGTATATTAGGTGCCCCATTTTCCAAAAATATTAACGAATTCACATCCATAATTGTTTTATAAATGGAATTGAATAAAATAACATACCTTGATGATATTTAATCAAAATATTATAGGACATGTTCATTGATTTATCCGATGTTCCATTATATATAATGAAGTGCCTTCTTCATAAATTAGAAATGATTTATTAACCTTAATAATATAGATAAAAAACATATGTACATATATAAGTCATTTATATTAAGAAATATTATTTCATTAAGTTGAAATTATTCATTTCTAATGGAATCAAAAAAGTTGATATCTTTAACCTAAAATATTCTGAAGAAATTTGCTAATGGATAACAAAAAAAATAAATATTAATATGATGTTACTTTTTCCTCTAAACTGATAAAATCAACATGATATATTTTTTTAATACAAATATTTGGAGATAAGATGCGTATTAGATAAAAAATGATTTACAAACTACTTTTTTCTAAAATGGTAGTAGTTTGGATTCATTCCATCTAATCATTATCCAAATTTTATATTTGTAACCACATTTAAAATTATTCAAATCTATTAATCAAATTTATTCAATATTGTGTAATTCCCTGTCCCAAGTTACCTAGAGGCAGTGAATTATTAAATAACATGGGAATGATACAAAGAATCGTGTCCCGAAATACGGATCAGTTTTGTAGCCTTGTAAGTACTATATACATTCATAAGTTTCACATTACATCATGAAATCAAAACATCAAAAAAAATTATTTCTCTTTCTAACACAATTATATCGTTATCCTATCCATGTAGGTCAAACATAATATACTTCTACTCATCCTGATATAAATAAAACAAAGAAAATGGCGTGCTTAGATGCTCAGTTAGGATAACAATATAGAGGAATCTTTCAGGAATAATTATAATCATTTATAGAAATATATAAGACTAAAAAACTCTTTTAAACATTAACTTACACATAATATTGAATATAAAAAATCAAATAATTCCATTTACTTATTCAAATGGATATTCTAGTAGTCGAATAATCACATGCAATATCAATTTCTACATTAATAATGATGGAATGAATAATGCAAGAATTCATAACCACATAGTCAAATCCTTGTGCCAAGACTAAAAATAAGAATTTTTCATGAGATGATTCCAATACACTAGTGTGTCTCATGAGACCTACCAATCAATCTAGCTATTATGGCGGGCTCCACCCATCACTTACTAAGTCCAATGTAGTCCTTATATGAAATGTTTTATAAATAACATAAAAATTCGTATTAAATCAAGAATATGAAATATCAATACTTTATCCATAAAACATGAATGGTATAAAAATAAAACATCCACATTCAAACATATCACAAAAAATTAAACAGAATATTGAAGATTTGTATCATAATAAATCATCCTCAATCATGAATAATATCTTATAAAGGATGTTGACCTAGTAGGAAATTATAAGTAAAAATCATTGAAAGACATATCCCTTTTTCGTGAAATCATTTAAAAGTCACATAATTTTTAAAGTAAGTCATTTAAAGTATAGTAGTGAATAAAAGGGTCTCATACCAATTCGAAACTATTGAAAGGAATTAACATTTTAAAATATTTTTGTACTTGTAAATGTTTCCTTAAAACCATTTTAAAAACATGGTCATTAATGAGAAAGGTTTAGAAGAGTAAATCTTTATAAGATTTATAATGATGTTTTAGTAAAATATTCCCTTAAAAATAATACCTTTTAAAAACTATTTTCTGAAACATGGACAAGGATAATAAAAATGTCTCTATAGATACTTAAGTAAAAACAACCTCGGATGATAATGAGATTGTGAAATTTACAATTATCTTACAATCTCCTTTGGTCGAAGGTACGTTTAACCTCTTATATAATGAAAATTTTATGCTATTAAATTATACCAGAACCATATTCATATTTATTATATCATATGTGATACATTTATGACTTTATAATATGCATTTAATGATGATTTCCATGTTAAATTAACATATAAGGTAATAATAAATTTATTTATCGTACGTGTCTTAACATGTTATTATTGATCGTATCATTTATATAATGATTTAAATACTTCCAGAATTAATACCATGATTTATATAATATATATATTTAGAATATAAATAATTATAATAGATAGATATATGAAAAGGAATACACCGTTTATAGAGACGATAGGTCGTACGTACACGTAAATGTTGTTTCCATTTTTATATCTTATTGAATAGAAGTAAGTGAATAAGATATATGTTTGTACATAAATTAATACATATATATATCTCCAGTAGCTTTATTATGTAATATATTACATACTTATTAATAATAAATATTTTTATAATCACCATTGAATGGTTATCTTTGGAATGATCTCATCGCGTCGTGGAGAAAGAAAATCTGTACGTATGCACGATCGACAATATCATTATATTGATGGTGAAATAACATGTAATTGGATGGCATATCATGTTTAAATAATTATTAAAATTATATATTTATTATTTAAATCAGTTATACAGATTATTTTACCATCAAAATAATGATGGTTTTGAATAACAAACTACACAACGACGCAGAGACGGTAATCCATATGTATGCACATATACTGACTTTGTAATTCATAAAATGGATTTAATAATGAATATGGTTGTACCATTTTTATAATAACATAACAATATATATAATATTATGGATTTAATATTTTAGAATTGAAACAATTAAGAAAGAGGAAGTGGAATAAGTAAATAACATGAAAGAGATGATGATATATTTATCTCTTCTTCAGTTATTTCCTTTTGATTTGATAAAAAGAAATTCATAGGTTGGCTTTTTGACCAAAGGAAGGCATCTTGGATTAAATTAAGGAATTATGGAGGATAATTTGGTAGGTTTTTGATGAGGGAAAATGCATTGGAAGTGTTACATTAAGAGTAGGTGATGTAGCATTTTATAATAGAGGTGGGGGTAACTTTAGGAAAAGTTTGAATTATTATTTTATAAAAAAATCGTTTTTTGTTTCTAATGGCTCCAAAATGTATTATATCGTGGATAATGTGGGTATGGGTATAAAAAATCTAAACCAATAGGATTTAGATAGGTTTATGTCATCATATTAACATTATCGTTTAGATTTAACTCTTAGTTTAATAGTTTTACATTTTCCATGTATCTTTGTATTTTTATTTTATATGGTTAATTAACGTACTATAACAGTCCAATAGAACCCCATGTTGTTTTCTATTATTATATATGACTTTATATATGTTATATGGACGAATACATTGATTTTTAAGAATAATATATCAATTAATAATATAGTATTTTTTTTAAAAACTCAATTATGTCAATTTTGCCACTATTTAGTATTTAGTTTTTTTGAAAAACATACTTTCATGATTACATGGAATAAATATATTTAATAAACCTTAAAATGTCATATTAATCAATAAAATTTGTGTAATTCATAAAAATTCTCAAATTACATTTATTTGGATATTTATAATATCAATTATATTAATATTTAATTAATGATGTTATTAATGAATCATCATTGTGTCATAAATAAGTTATATTATTTATTGATTAAAAATTATAAATAAAATACCAGTATGTATGAAATCATATTATATTTATAATTAATATTTATTACCCAATTTATCTTATGTATAACATTATATTAAAATTGGTTTAGTTATTCTACTTTGATTTTAACTCTTTTAACTATTCATTAAATAAAATAATAATAAATATCCTAATTTTATCCATGTTGACTAAAGAGGAAAATATTTTAATCCTAAGGTTCTTTTGGTCGAATTATACTTGTCCAATAGAATAAAGACATTTTTTAGGATAATTGTAATATCATATTAACCTTAACTACACTATTTACTTTTAACCGTGATAAATAAAAGTCAAAAACTACTGTTCACCGAAATTTATTTCAATCTAATTGAACCACATTATTGTTACTGATGAAAACCATGTATCTTTGATTTTTGAAATTCAACTTAGAGAAGCAGTAAAATTATGTTTTATGCAAATCTGCAAATGCTCATAGAAGGTGGGTAGAAGACGGTAAATAGTTCAATAAAAATTTATAGATGTAATTTTATTATTAAATGAGACAAATAAATTAAATTTTACTTATATAGGTAATATTTATCTATTTTTACCTAAAATTATTTTAAATAAAATAATTAACTATTAATATAAATAGTCAATTTTAAACAACAACGTAGAGTTTTTCACAATTCATCAATAATTGAATGTTTTCAGAAAAATTCCAAAAATTAACCCAGATATAATTTTGATATTAATAATTCAAAAATGAATTCTATTTTACTATATTCAAAAAATTTAAGTTTCAATAAATAATTTAAAATTAATTCCTATTGTCAAAACGAAAAAAAACAGTGTTTTTAAAAGAAAAAAACTATCAAAAGATTTACATGTGATTATGCCAAATTTAAATTTGAAATTACTTATAATGACCTACATTGTATAAAATGAAACAAATATAATATAATTATACTTAAAAACATTCCAAATACCTTACTTATCACTATAAATTATTTCTATTAAAAAATTTGATTTCAATTTAAAATTAGTATTTTTCACTATTCATCAAAATATGATAGTTATTAGAAAACTAACAACAATTTATCCAAACTATGTTTTTATGTCCCAACTATAAATATGAATTTAATTTCATTAAATTGAATAAAAAATGTGTCAAATACTAGTTTTAAAAATGGTTCCCCATTAAAAGGTGTTAACATTGCAATTTTTTTTAAAAATACTTCTTTTATCTGAATAATGATTTTGTTCTCATGTTTTGTCTAAGAAAAACATTATATGGGTGTTAAAAGTATATATAATAGATAATATTTAAAATGCAGTTAATACTATTCCTAACTACTTTTTGAACGACTAGTTTGGTATGTTGTGGTGCACTTGAACTCAGTGTTGCGTGTAGCGCAAGCTATTGAATTAAATTAATGAGATAACGTTCTATGAAATCCTAGTGTGTTACATTCTACCTCCATAAATAAATTTCTTCCTCTCAATTTGAAATTTTCCATTAAAAATAAGTTGTTAAAAATAGAAAAATATCTTTGTGGAAAACCCAAATCAGAAATTTGTTTAATATAATTTATTCATAATAAGAGGGAAAGGGAAATGAAAAAGTCACCACGAAATTATGATCTAGATTAGAATATCATTGGGGAAAATTAGAGATACATAATGGGAGGGAAAATGTAAATATTTATTGGGAGTGATTGAGGTCATTAATCATACACAAGTGTAAAATTGAGGGACTCAAAGCCATAATTCTAAGATGAATTAAAATATAACCAGTTCATCAAATCACATGGTAATAGGGTAACACATTTTTGTTTTTAAGAAACCTTCCTAAAGTATAAGAAATAATTTATTCATATAATTAGAGAAAACAATACTTAACAAGTAGAATTTCATATTTCAATGAATTCCCAACATAAACACATCGTTCACTCAAAAAGATAATAGAATTCGAAAATATTTTATTTATCCTAATCGTATAAGGTTCCAAAAATAATGAATTTATAATTAATTTTTCAGACCATCAAAAAAACCACATTATACAAACCAATACATAACATAGGCCTTTGGTAGGTGATTTTCACTTGTCACTCTTCAGTTGCAGGTTCAAGTATCATGGCCTTACCAGACGCGACTGGTTATCCCCTGAACTCCGTGTTGTCTTTTTTATGACAATCTAAAAAAATATCAGGAAATCATTTAACTATAACAATAGTGTCCAATGTCTAACTTATTGTATTCCAATAATTAAAATTATCCAAAATACTTCTGTCGAAACACACATTCCATAATTTATAAAGAAAATAAACCATATAAAGATCCTTTTTTCCATGTAATAACATTTGAATACCTTTATCATGTATTCGTTTAACACACTATAACACCATTAATTAGCATAAAACCTTATTGATTAAATAAATTCTCCCTTATTTCTTATAGAATATTAGACAAGCTCCTTCTATCAAATTTTTATTTAAATCAAACAATGATGGATTATAAAAATCATTAATCAGTTTCTAGGTTGTCAATAATATCCAATATAATTTATCCAAATCAATAATATATTGTTCCAAAATCAGTAACTCAGTATCAAAACCATATTATGGTATATTTTCTCTCAACCATATATTTTAAAAATAATATTAACCAGCTATTGAGTCACTTTTCATGGTTCAACACATTATCAATTCCTTATAGAAATAGTACTGCAATATTATCCTTTTACAATCTATAATTCTTATAACATTAACATCATTTATACAATACTCAAATGACACAATAATTTAATAACAACACAATAAATTTAATCATTCCTCTTTATTTTTGGAAGTATCATAACTTTATTATTATCTAATAGTTTCATTTGGGCCGTACTCTGATGATTTGGACTTTGCTTCGTGCAGTGTCCCAACTCCTTGTAGATGAAGCATTGTAAATTTGAATAATTTTTCTGACCCTTGTAATCATAAAATTGGTCCCATATTACACCAAAATTATAAAAAAATCTCATTCCCAAAATGAATTTACCAAGATGATTCTTTCCATAGTTATCATATATGGGAAAATCCTTTTTTCTCCACTCCCCTTTATCCATCTTTCTCTCTTCCATCATTTTCATCTATTGCTTCCCTTCAAAGACATAAGACTCTGAGAATTATTTACTTATCTTATTAAAACATGATACTATTTCATCATATGATAAGAATATGTGGGAGACTATTTCCCTTTTAAATGTAGGCTTAATATGATGATATATATTGTAACACCCCAGGATTTTAGAGTGTGTTATTTCTTAAAAATAATTCAATAACTTGCACTACACGCAACACCGAGTTCAATCACACCATTAAAAGAGGTCATGAATAATATTAACTACATTTTTAACTTTATATAATTTTTATAATTTTAGAATCCCTATTATGAGTTTCTTAGTCATATTGCAAGAACAGATTCATTTTCAGTATTTCACTTTTATCAACTTCTAATAGTGAAACCTTTTTAAATACAATATTTTAAACTTTTTGACTAAATGGGGACATCAAAAATTTAAAATGAAACATCCCAAGCTTCCACGGTACGCTTTCCTTTGAATAAAACAGTAGCGTGTGTTGTACGCAACTTCGAGTTCTAACACACCGTAACCAATCAAACTAGCTGTTATGAATAGTAATACCTACTTTTTGAAGTTATATATATTTTATATTTTAAAATGGACTTCATTTTTGGATTCGGAATATCAAATTTAGCCTAAGGTGAAATTTTGGTACTTTTCGGATAACTTTCATATTTTGATGAATAGTGAAAATTACTAAATTTTAATTAAAAACAACTTTTTTAATCAAAATAATTAATAGTGATAAATTGTGAATTTGAGTGCTTTTAAATTATATTTAGAATATATTTTTACCATTTAATATAATTTTGGTCATTGGACATAATTTTACAATTAAACCGAACATAAACAAGTGTCAATCTTTTGATAGTTATTATCTCTTAAAAACACGCTTTTTGTTTTGACAGCGGGAATTAATTTTAAATTAATTTCTGCCACTTCTGTGTTTTGAATTTAGAAAAATGGATTCCATATTTGGAATCAGGATGTTCAAATTGTGTAAATAGGTGACTTTTATTTTTATACATTTTGAATAATTACTGCGGTAAATATTTTATTTACCATGGTTAAGGGTAAATCCGGTAAATAAGGGTTAAAAAAATAATATTATAATAATACTAAATTACCCTAAAACGTGTCTTAACCCTATTGGTTGATACATGGTCGACCATGGGCATCTTTGGGTCAATTTTGGGACCCCATTGATCCACTTGTAATTGATAATGACACTTTATTTTAATTAAGTTAAAATGAATACAAAAATGGCATAAGCTTACATCTTTTAAAAGAACAATTTTTACATAGGGTTATACATGTTGGATTTTCGATTATAAATATTCATTAGAAAGCTCAAAAGATTTCCTACATAATGATATTTTATTTATAATTTTTAGACATCAAATAATTTAAATTATTAATGACACAATAATGATGCAATGTTTACCTCATTAATAAATCATTTAAATAAATAAGATTATAATGATTAAAATATTATCTAAAACCTGTCCAATTCTTATTGGTTGATGTTATTTAGAATATTAGTCATCTTATCTTCGACCGCAATGATTTTTGGACCATTATAAACCGAATATAATTATATTATAAAGTAATACTTTCACTCTTTCCTAAAGAGCCCCTCTTCTCCCTTATAAATGGAGACCACTTCTACTCATTCCTCACACCTCTCAAGCCACTTGGCTCGTCCAAACTCTGCCGAACTAAGCTCCCCACATCCCTCTACTCCTCCTTGAAGCTTCCCCTTAGGCAGAAAGCATTTCAAGAAGTCCTTTGGTTCCAACCAAAGTGAGTTACCTAAATTAAAGGTAACGATTTCTCTTTAATTATTTTCATTTATTTTGCTTCTCCAACCCCCAAAATCTTTTTATTCCTTTCTTTTGTAACAACACCAGTATCCTCAATATACTAGGATGTTTTTATAAGAAGGATTCAAACTACACATACACACAACTCCATCTAATGGATGATGAACATAATGTTTCTGTGGATGGAAAACTAACGCCTCACGAAACGATGATTGTTCAAATACATCTTACCGCCTCTCATGGTGGCCATTATGATGGCACTGTAATTAAATATGATATTAATGATATATATTTTATATATAAGCTTCTGTAATTCCATTTTATTTCATACCATTATTTGTTTCATGTTGTATATACATACGATAATTTCATTTGAGGAAGTGCGGACTACCGCCCTCTTAAAATGATATGACTCGTTCATACCACACATGGAACGTATAAAGGATGGTGTTAATGAACTTAAGTAACATATATAAAATATTATATTATACTGGAATAGTAATATACCTATGTATCATTTGGATTCAATTCTTTTAAAATAAAAATTAAATGGAAGTAGCGTTCGTGCGTATGTACGGACTACCGTCTCCACGAACGCGGTGAGATCCATCCTCCATCGTATCCATTCAAGTCTTATTCTCATTTTAGGGTTAAAAATAATGTTAATATCATTCTTATTATGAATAAGATTTAATCTATCCATTACAAACATGTCTTACGTAACCAAACATTTAAGAAAAACGAATCGATTATCACCTGAAACGACGATAATACTAAGATATTATTAATAAAGCAATGTTAAAAGATCATATATGATATCATATTAATGTATATGATTCTTGTATAATTTAATAACAATTATTTCACCATTATACAGGAGGTTAACCTACCCCAACCAAGGAAAAGTACAAGGTAAGGGTTATTTCACAATCTCTTCATTATCCGAGGTTGTTTATACGTAATAATCTACTGGGATATCTTTATCATCCACATCCATGTTTCTTAAAAATGTATTTCAAAACATTTTTACTATTTACAAGAATATGGGTTAAATTCATTTATACCCTTGTTTGACTTTTTATAAGAGGTTTATAAAGGAATCTTTCTGTCGTTTTCAAAACAAGGTCCTTTTTAACCTTTTCGACAGAATTGAGGTAAGAATGTTTTTTTAACTTATACGGCAGGTGCGGTTATTTTACGCCGTTATAAAATCTTCAAAGCTTTCCTTACAAGCTTATAAGAATATTTTCAAAGAAAATGTTTTATTTTATATGGATCTTAAATGATTTCAAAATAAAAGGAGATATTTCTTTGAAAAGAATTTTGATTTCATCTATGTCAACATCCTTTGATGGATTTTAAGATTATTTGAAGTTGATTTATTATGATACAAAACTTCTATATTGTATTGAAGGTTTTGTGATATGTTTGACTGTGGATGTGCTATTTTTATACCATTCATAGTTTATGGTGAAAGTATTGACATTTCATATGCTAGTTTTAATATGAATGTTTATGTTATGTTTAAACCTTTTCATATGGGAATGCATTGGACTTAATACGTGACGGGTGGAGCCCGATATAGCTCCTCGATGCATCAGTAGGTCTCATGAGACAAACTAGTGTCTTGGCACAAGGCCTTGACAAAATCTTATTTGTAGTCTTGGCACGAGGCCTTGGCTATGTGGTTATGATAGTCTGGCATTATGCATTCCATCATTATGAAAGTGGTTATTGATTTTTGCATGTGATTATTCGATTAGTAGAATATCCATGTGAATAAGTAAATGGAATTATTTCATTTTATTTATGTCATACCATGTTGAAAGTTCATATTTAAAAGGCTTTTTTTTAGTTATACATTGCCTTAAATGTTTATTCTTATTTATGAAAGTTTCCGCTATATTGTTATCCTTACTGGGCATTTGAGCTCACCCCTTTTCTATGTTTTATTTTTCCCAGGATGTGAAGAAGTAAGTTATGAATGACCTGCAGGGATTTTATGAGGGGTTAATAGTGTGGATTGTGGAAACATTATGTTGTTGTAGTAGTTTTTCATTTTATGATGTAATCTAAAACTTATGAATATATCTAGTGTTTCCAAGGCTACTAAACCAATCGGTCTTTCGAGATTTGATCTTTCTTGTGATCATGCCAATGTTATGTAATAATGCACCGACTCTGGGTAACTGAGGTCGGGGCGTTACAGTTGGTATCAGAGGAAGTTTAGTACAAACCTTGGAAGCTAGATTTAGATAAACTCTGATTAGAGCACGTAGACCTAAGATGAACTTTGAGGATTAGTATAGAAGAACTTCCTAGAATTTTGGTATTGTAGAGATTTTGTGAGTTTTCCAAGCAATACATCCCTGTCTGGATACGAGCAGGTAGAGGCGGCTCTGGCATAGATGTACCTAGGGGTAAAACCCGAAAACACTGCTTTGAGCTAGACTCGAACGGGAACTGGTGCACGACAACGGGCCTTGCTGCACTCTTGGTTACGACACTCCCGGGGGATATGCTTAGGATAACTCTCATTTTCATACAAATCATTTTGAAGGGATTATGAGTATATACTTTCTCAAAGAAAACATTCTTATGATTATGGATTATATCCATAAATAGTTCAATTTATGTTAAGTGTTTTATAAGTATGGGATTATGTGTTTTGATTCATAAACTGATCTATTTTATGCCATGGTATAGAAATGGCGCCCAGTAGAAGGAATGAGAACTCCAGAAATACACATGATTCAAAGAGAAGGAAGGATCATATCTTTCATGGTCTTAAGCAAGAATTTATAAGAGAAATAGTCTCCCATGTATTATCATCATATGAAGAAATAATATCATGTATTGATAAGATAAGTAAAGAGTTTACTGAGTCCTATGGCTTTGAAGGGAAGAAAGATAAGAAAAGGATGGAAGTGAAAAATATGGATAAAGGGAAGAGGGAAAAGAAGAATTTTCCCATATGTGATAACTGTGGAAAGAAACACCCTCGAACTTGCCTAAAAGGAATGAGAGTTTGTTATAAGTGTGGAGGAAAAGGGCACAAAGTACGTGACTGCAAGGGTAAGAAAATGGTTTCAAATGTACAATGCTTCATTTGCAAGGAGTTTGGACACTACGTGAACCTATGTCCCAGTCATCAGTCTATGACGCAAATGATGCTATTGGATAATAATAATGTTATGATACTACCACAGATGAAGAGGAATGATTAGAGTTCTTATGTTGATTATGTCAATTGAGTGTTGTATCAACAATGTACTTGTTATAATAATTATGGAGTATATAAGGATTGTACTGCAGTACTATTTCATTAAGGACTTGAGATTGTGTGGAACAAAGAAAAGTGACTCAATAGCAGGATAAATTTTTGGAAAATATATGGTTGAGAGAATGATAAATCATAATATAGTTCTGATACTGAGGTAGTGATTTTGGAATAATATGTGATTGTTTTGGATAAATTATATTGGATATTCTTGACTATCTTGGAACTGATTAATGATTTGTATATTCCAGCATTGTTGGGGTTTAAAACATTTTCGGATTAATGAAGTATATCCAGCATTCTATATGGAATAAGGGATCATGAATTTAATCAATAAGGAATATGGTAATACATGATGAAGCTATTTATATGATATTACGGGGTAAAAAGGATCTATATTATGTTTACCTTCCTTATAAATGTTGGACTGTGAGTTTGGATAGAATTATTTTGGATAGTTCTTATTTGGATTATTTTTGATTGCCATAAAAGGACAACCCGGAGGTCGGGCAGCAACCTGTTGCGTCCGGCAAGGCCGCGAGACTTGAACCCGCAACCGAAGGGCGACAAGGGTGTATCACCTACCACTGGCCCAAGAGATGTCCTGGATTAAATAATGTAGTTTTTTTAAAAGATCTGGTAGATGAATTATAAATTCGTTTATTTTGGAACCCTGTACGAATAGTATAAATAAAATTTTTTTACGAGTGAAAGATGAGTTTATGGTAGAAATTTATTAATGGACAAAACTCTAATTATAAAGTAAGTATATCTCCTTATGATCTTAGCCAATCTCATAAATAAATTCCTCAACATTAATAATAGAAACTTAGAACAAAAATGTTGTCCTAGATGGTACCTTAAATCATCACAAATTTATGGCTTTGGGATTGTTGGCCTTTTCATAGCCATGTTTTCTACCACTCTCCATCAGATAATTGATGGTTAGATTTCTCTTCCATATCCATATTTTCCTACATGGAACCCTAGTATGTGTTATTTTCGGTAATCTTCATACTTTCCACTCTTTATTTTAAATAGGGGCCTCATTAATTCATTTTTCGATGTGGGATTTCAACTAAGATATTTTGAAATGTCAAAAATGTGTTGTCCCAATACCCTATATTTTGTTGAACCGATGGTACTTCAAATCATCATAGATTGATGAGTTTAAGGACCTCAATTTTATACTTGTTTGTGATTGATGACCTCAATCACTACCTATAAATATTTACGTTTTTCCTCCAATTATATGTCTCTAATTGCCACCAATGTTCTCCTAATCGAGATCATAATTTGGTGGTGACCCTTTCATTTATCTTTTCCTCATATTAAGACTAAATTTTAGTAACCCAATTTCCGATGTGGGTTTTCCCACAAATGTATTTTCTACTTTCAACCTTTTATTTTCGAAGAACAATTTCAAATTGCGAGGACGCAATTTATTGAAGGAGGGGAGAATGTAACACCCCAGGATTTCAGAGTGTGTTATTTCTTAAAAATAATTCAATAACTTGCACTACACGCAACACCGAGTTCAATCACACCATTAAAAGAGGCCATGAATAGTATTAACTACATTTTGAACTTTATATAATCCTTATAATTTTAGAATCCCTATTATGAGTTTCTTAGTCATATTGCAAGAACAGATTCATTTTCAGTATTTCACTTTTATCAACTTCTAATAGTGAAACCTTTTTAAATACAATATTTTAAACTTTTTGACTAAATGGGGACATCAAAAATTTAAAATGAAACATCCCAAGCTTCCACGGTACGCTTTCCTTTGAATAAAATAGTAGCGTGTGTTGTACGCAACTTCGAGTTCTAACACACCGTAACCAATCAAACTAGCTGTTATGAATAGTAATACCTACTTTTTGAAGTTATATATATTTTATATTTTAAAATGGACTTCATTTTTGGATTCGGAATATCAAATTTAGCCTAAGGTGAAATTTTGGTACTTTTCGGATAACTTTCATATTTTGATGAATAGTGAAAATTACTAAATTTTAATTAAAAAATCTTTTTTAATCAAAATAATTAATAGTGATAAATTGTGAATTTGAGTGGTTTTAAAGTATATTTAGAATATATTTTTACCATTTAATATAATGTTGGTCATTGGACATAATTTTACAATTAAACCGAACATAAACAAGTGTCAATCTTTTGATAGTTATTATCTCTTAAAAACACGCTTTTTGTTTTGACAGCGGGAATTAATTTTAAATTAATTTCTGCCACTTCTGTGTTTTGAATTTAGAAAAATGGATTCCATATTTGGAATCAGGATGTTCAAATTGTGTAAATAGGTGACTTTTATTTTTAGACATTTTGAATAATTACTGCGGTAAATATTTTATTTACCATGGTTAAGGGTAAATCCGGTAAATAAGGGTTAAAAAAATAATATTATAATAATACTAAATTACCTTAAAACATGTCTTAAACCTATTGGTTCATACATGGTCGACCATGGGAATCTTTGGGTCAATTTTGGGACCCCATTGATCCACTTGTAAGTGATAATGACACTTTATTTTAATTAAGTTAAAATGAATACAAAAATGGCATAAGCTTACATCTTTTAAAAGAACAATTTTTACATAGGGTTATACATGTTGGATTTTCGATTATAAATATTCATTATAAAGCTAAAACGATTTCCTACATAATGATATTTTATTTATAATTTTTAATCATATAATTTAAATTATTAATGACACAATAATGATGCAATGTTTACCTCATTAATAAATCATTTAAATAAATAAGATTATAATGTTTAGAATATTATATAAAACCTGTCCAATTCTTATTGGTTGATGATATTTAGAATATTAGTCCTCTTATCTTCGACCTCAATGATTTTTGGACCATTATAAACCGAATATAATTATATTATAAATTAATACTTTCACTCTTTCCTAAAGAGCCCCTCTTCTCCCTTATAAAAGGAGACCACTTCTACTCATTCCTCACACCTCTCAAGCCACTTCGCTCGTCCAAACTCTGCCCAACTAAGCTCCCCACATCCCTCTCCTCCTCCTTGAAGCTTCACCTTAGGCAGAAAGCATTTCAAGAAGTCCTTTGGTTCCAACCAAAGTGAGTTACCTAAATTAAAGGTAACGATTTCTCTTAAATTATTTTCATTTATTTTGCTTCTCCAACCCCCAAAATATTTTTATTCCTTTCTTTTGTAACAACACCAGTATCCTCAATATACTAGGATGTTGTTATAAGAAATATTCAAACTACACATACACACAACTCCATCTAATGGATGATGAACATAATGTTTCTGTGGATGGCAAACTAACGCCTCACGAAACGATGATTGTTCAAATACATCTTACCGCCTCTCATGGTGGCCATTATGATGGCACTGTAATTAAATATGATATTAATGATATATATTTTATATATAAGCTTCTGTAATTGCATTTTATTTCATACCATTATTCGTTTCATGTTGTATATACATACGATAATTTCATTTGAGGAAGTGCGGACTACCGCCCCCTTAAAATGATATGACTCGTTCATATCACACATGGAACGTATAAAGGATGGTGTTAATGAACTTAAGTAACATATATAAAATATTATATTATACTGGAATAGTAATATACCTATGTATCATTTGGATTCAATTCTTATAAAATAAAAATTAAATGGAAGTAGCGTTCGTGCGTATGTACGGACTACCGTCTCCACGAACGCGGTGAGATCCATCCTCCATCGTATGCATTCAAGTCTTATTCTCATTTTAGGGTTAAAAATAATGTTAATATCATTCTGATTATGAATAAGATTTAATCTATCCATTACAAACATGTCTTACGTAACCAAACATTTAAGAAAAACGAATCGATTATCACCTGAAACGACGATAATACTAAGATATTATTAATAAAGCAATGTTAAAAGATCATATATGATATCATATTAGTGTATATGATTCTTGTATAATTTAATAACAATTATTTCACCATTATACAGGAGGTTAACCTACCCCAACCAAGGAAAAGTACAAGGTAAGGGTTATTTCACAATCTCTTCATTATCCGAGGTTGTTTATACGTAATAATCTACGGGGATATCTTTATCATCCACATCCATGTTTCTTAAAAATGTATTTCAAAACATTTTTACTATTTACAAGAATATGGGATAAAGTCATTTATACCCTTGTTTGACTTTTTATAAGAGGTTTATAAAGGAATCTTTCCGTCGTTTTCAAAACAAGGTCCTTTTTAACCTTTTCGACAGAATTGAGGTAAGAATGTTTTTTTTAACTTATACGGCAGATGCGGTTATTTTACGCAGTTATAAAATCTTCAAATCTTTCCTTACAAGCTTATAAGAATATTTTCAAAGAAAATGTTTTATTTTATATGGATCTTAAATGATTTCAAAATAAAAGGAGATATTTCTTTTAAAAGAATTTTGATTTCATCTATGTCAACATCCTTTGATGGATTTTAAGATTATTTGAAGTTGATTTATTATTATAGAAAACTTCTATATTGTATTGAAGGTTTTGTGATATGTTTGACTGTGGATCTGCTATTTTTATACCATTCATAGTTTATGGTGAAAGTATTGACATTTCATATGCTAGTTTTAATATGAATGTTTATGTTATGTTTAAACCTTTTCATATGGGAATGCATTGGACTTAATATGTGACGGGTAGAGCCCGCTATAGCTCCTCGATGAATCGGTAGGTCTCATGAGACAAACTAGTGTCTTGGCACAAGGCCTTGAAAAAATCTTATTTGTAGTCTTGGAACGAGGCCTTGGCTATGTGGTTATGATAGTCTGGCATTATGCATTCCAACATTATGAAAGTGGTTATTGATTTTTGCATGTGATTATTCGATTAGTAGAATATCCATGTGAATAAGTAAATGGCATTATTTCATTTTATTTATGCCATACCATGTTGAATGTTCATATTTAAAAGGCTTTTGTTTTAGTTATACATTGCCTTAAATGTTTATTCTTATTTTTGAAAGTTTCCGCTATATTGTTATCCTTACTGGGCATTTGAGCTCACCCCTTTTCTATGTTTTATTTTTCCTAGGATGTGAAGAAGTAAGTTATGAATGACCTGCAGGGATTTTATGAGGGGTTAATAGTGTGGATTGTGGAAACATTATGTTGTTGTAGTAGTTTTTCATTTTATGATGTAATGTAAAACTTATGAATATATCTAGTGTTTCCAAGGCTACTAAACCAATCGGTCTTTCGAGATTTGATCTTTCTTGTGATCATGCCAATGTTATGTAATAATGCACCGACTCTGGGTAACTAAGGTCGGGGCGTTACATATATGATCCTTCTTAATCTTTCGATAATGTGTATTGATGGAAATCTCATTCCTTCTACTAGGAAACATTTCTAAACAATGGCATATAGTATCTATGATTATGACATGAAATTCATAATTCCAAAATTATAAAATACCTAACATGTGATTTAAAGATTATTCTTACAATTTATAATCATAATATATTATCATTGAGGAAGTATTTACTTCTAAATCCTTCATAATGGAATGTAATTACAATGTGAATTATCCAAAGAATACCCACCAGGAGTGTCGCAACGAAAAGTGATACAAGGCCCATTGTCGTGTACTAGGATACCCCAGGACAAACAAGAAACTCCTTGTCAGAGTTTTCACTCCTTGGTATATCTGTGCCAGAGCCGCCTCTACCTGCTCATATCCAAACATGGATGTATTGCTTGGAAAATACACAAAATCTCAAAATTCTCAAAATTCAATAAAGTTCTTCTACACTACTCCTCAATGTATATCTTAGGGTAGTGTTCCGTAGTCATAGTATTTATAAATATAGTTTCCAAGGTTTATACTATTCTTCCTTTGATACCAACTGTAACTCCCCAACACCACTTACCCTGAGTCAGTGCATTATTAAATAACATTGGCTTGATACAAAGAAATCATGTCCCGAAAGACCGATCAATTTAGTAACCTCAAAAGTAATAGATACATTCAAATGTTTTACATTACATCATGAAATAAAAACATAATCAAAATTTTGTCCAATATTGAACACAACTTATATCCTTAGCCTATCCTTGTAGGTCAACCATAACATACTTCTTCACATCCCGAGATGAATAAAACATTGAAATGTGTGAGATTAGATGCTCAACAAGGATAAAAATATAGAAGAAACATTCATAAAAAATAATTATCATTTAAGGAAATGTATAAGACTAAAACAAAAGCCTTATCATCATAATATTCAGCATAATATGGAAAAGTTAAAATCAAATAATTCAATTTACTTATTCAAATGGATATTTTACTAGTCAAATATTCATATTCAATATCAATAGCCACATTCATAATGATGTATTGCATAATGAAAGACTTCATAACCACAGAGTCATGGCCTTATTCCAAGACAACAAATAAGATTTTTTCAAGGCCTTGTGTCAAACACTAGTTTTTCTCATGAGACCTACCGATGCATCAAGGAGATATAGAGGGCTCCACCCGTCACATACTAAGTCCAATGCATTCCTCATATGAAAAATTTTAAACATAATATAATCATTCACATTAAAACTAGTATACGAAATTTCAATACATTTTCTATAAACCATGAATGGTATAAAAATAACACATCCATAGTACAACATATCATGAAACCTTCCATAAAATATGGATGATTTGTATCATAATAAATCAACCTTGATCATGAAAAATATCTCATAAAGTATGTTGACATAGTTGAAAATGATTAGTAAAAATCATTGAGATAAATATTCATTTTTTCAAGAAATCATATAAAAGTTAAATAATTTATAAAGGAATTCATTTAAAATATAGTTTTGAATCAAATTTTTTCATACCACTTTGAATCATTTGAATGGAATTAACTTTTTAAAACATTCATTTACATATAAATAAATCCGTTAAACCATTTTAAAAACATGGACATTAATGAGAAAGGATTAGAAGAATAAATCGTTAAAACATTTGGAAAGATGTTTAAGAAAAAGTGTTTCTTAAAAATAAACCCTTTGAAAACTCTTTTATGAAACGAGGACAAGGATAATAAAAATGTTCTATTATATATTTACATAAAAACTACCCCGGATAATAATGAGATTGTGAAATTAACCCCTACCTTACACTTTACATTGGTCGAGGGTATGTTTAACCTCATGTATAATAACTATAGTTTGTTATTAAATTATACGAGAATAATATTAATATTTATAATATCATATATGATTCATTTAGGACCTTATACAAAAATATAATTATATTTTCCATGTTAAATTAACATTTTGTGTAATAATCGCTTTCTTTATTAAACATGTTTTAACAGGTTAGTCCAGATTGTATTATTTAGATCATGATTTAAATGATTCTAGAATATAAACATTTATTTATATAATATATATTTATTTAGAATATAAATATTTATAATTGATAGATATTTGAAATGGAAGGCATCATTTATGGAGACGGTAGGTCGCACGTATGCATAAACATTGTTTCCATTTTCATATCGTATTGATCGAAAGTCAGAGAATAAGATATATGTATGTAAATATATATATATCTCCTGTAGAATTTTTATGTGATATATTACATACTTATTAATAATATATATATTTTCAATCATCATTGAATCGTAAACGTGGGAATGAATCTCATCACGTCCTAGAGATGGTATTTCGTACATACGCACGAGTGACACTATCATTATAATGATGGTGGAATTTTATATAATTGTATGTTATATCATATATAATGAATTAATGACATGTTATATTTATTATTTACATTAGTTATTTTCATTTTATACCCATCAAAATAATGAAGTGTTTGAATAAAAAACTACACCATGACGTAGAGACGGTAATCCGTACATACACATGTAAGGTTACTTTTTCATTCATATGATGGATAGAATAATGAATATGGTTATCCAATTTTTATAATAACATAACAGTATATAGAATCTATTTTATTTATTATTTTAAAATGAAAAATACCAAGAAAGAGGAAGTGGAAGAAGAAAAGAACTTGAAAGAGGTTATGAAATATTTACCTCTTCTTTGTGTTCATCATTTTGATTTGATTAAAATGTATCCTTAGGTTAGCATTATGAAAAATGAAGGCCTATAAGATTAATGGAGGAATGTTGGGAGAATGGTTTGGCAGGTTTTGGCATACCCAAATGTCTTTGGGGTGTGAAATTAAGATAATGGGAAGTGCCATATTATAATAGAGGTGAGGGTAACTTTAAGAAAAGTTAGAAATATTATTTTATAATAAATTTTTTTTTTGGTTTATAATAGCTCCAAAATAAATTATATGGTGACTAAGGTGTGGATGGGGAGAAAAAATCTCAAAAAAATAGGTTTTATACAGGTTTAGGTTATCATATAAACCTTATATTTTAAATTTAACTCATAATTAAATAGTTTTCCATTTACCTTGTCTCTTGGTATTTTGATATTATATGGTTATTAAACATACTATATCAATCCAAAAAAACCCCATGTGGTTAATTATTATTATATATAACGTTATCTATGTCTTTTGGACGAAACATATAATTTTTTGGTATATTATATAAAATAATAATATAGTATTTGTTTTAGAAACTCAATTATGTAAATTTTGACACTATTTGGTATTTGGTTTTTGTGAAAATAATAACATCATGATTAATCCCAAAAAAATAATTTAATCAACCATATCATTTCATATTAACCTAAAAGAATAATTGTAATTCATTAAGAGTCTCAAATTAAATTTATTTATATATTTATAATATCACTTATTTTAATCTTTCATTAATAAGATAATTATTGCATCATCATTGTGTCAAAAATAAATTAAATTATTCAATTTCTAAAAATTATAAATAAATTAACATTATGTTGGAAGTATTTTTACCTTTCTAATTAATATTTATAGTCAAATTTATCTTCTGTATAATCCAATTTTAATAATGGATTAGTTATTAAACATTGATTTAAACTCTTTTAACTATTCATTAAATAAAATAATAATAATTATCCTAATATAATCCAAGTGGACCAAAGAGGACCATATTTTATTTTTAAGGATTTTTTTGGTCGTATTATACTTATACAATAGAATTAGGACATGCGTTAGTGTAATTTTAATATCATTTTTACCCTTAATTACCCTATTTACTTTAAACCATGGTTAATAAAAGTCGCAATTTACTATTCACCAAAAAATATTATCATCTTATTGAACCACAATTTTTTTAATTATTTTTACCGTGTCTCTCATATTTTTGAAATTCAAATTAGTGATGTGTTAAAATTATCTTTTATGCAAATTTGCAAATGCTTCTGGAAGTAGGGTAAAGGACGGTAAAAAGATCAATAAAAATTTACACATTGAATTATATTATAAAATGACTCCAATTAATAACATTGAACGTATATTGGTATGATATATCTATTTTTACTTAAAATAAATTTAAATAAAATAATTAATTATGTCAATAAAATGTCGGTTTTAAACAACAACAATTTTTTTTCCAGTTATCATAAAAAAATGAATGATTTCAGAAAAATATCAAAATTTCACACCAAGATAATTTTGGTATTCTGATTAAAAAATGAATTATGTTTTAACATATTCAAAACATATAAGTTTCATAAACTAATTCAAAATTACTTCTCGTGTAAAAAATTGGATTTTTTAAATGTAAAATCTATCAGAAGATTGACATGTGTTTATGTCAAATTTAAATGTGAAATTACTTATAATAACCTAAATTGTATTAAATGATAACAATATAATTTAATTATACTTAAAAACCATTAAAAATCATAATTTATCACTATAAATTATTTTTTTTAGAAAATATTTTTTCGATTAATATTTACCATTATTCACTATTCAACTAAATATGAATGTTATATCAGAAAAATACCAAAAAAATAGAAACTAAATTTATTATGTCTAGATTCTAAAGAAGAATTAAATTTCATCAAATTTATTATATAAAAGTTTAAAATATTGGTTTTCAGAATGGTTTCCCATTAAAAGGATGAAAAATTTCATTTTAAAAAAATACTATTTTATCTAAAAAATTATTTTTTTCTTATATATTATTCTAAGATACATATAATATGGGTGTTAAAATTATATAGAGTATATAAGATTCAAAATGCAGTTAATACTATTCATAACCTCTTTTTGAATGGATTGTTCGGTATGTGGTGGGGCGCTGGAACTCAGTGTTGCGTGTATCTTAAACTATTGAATAACATTAATGAGATAAAGTACTATAAAATCTTGGGGTGTTACATTAAGGATATTAAGCCGGATGAAAAAAATTTACATTATTTTTTTTAATCAAGAGTGCCAAATAACAATTATTAATTATTTTAACTAACTTATATATATTTCAAATAAATAGTTTAATTAATAATCCAAGATTAAATAGTGGGATACTTGGTATAGTAATAATAAAATAATAAAGTGATGATTTTTATTTTATGTTATAGCATATTGTCCAATTTTGATGATATTTTGATAAAATATTGTACTCCATCCAATATAATATCATAAAATTAAGATATAAAAATAGCATCTTGTTTTCTATTCCCCTTGGGAATTATATATATTACACAATAATTTTATTCAACAATACCATTTTATTCAATATTTAATTCTTTTCCAAACCATAGTAATTTTGTAAAACATGTAACATTTGGTCCATTATGAAATTTCAAGCTAACCGATCTAATCACTGATGAAAAACCTATAAACACAATACAGCTGGGATAAAATGATTTTATAGAATCAACATGTAGCCTATCAATTAGGGGAATCTTTAGTTACATTTAATCTATCCTCAGAAATCATTATTTCAATTTGATAGGCATCATCATCAAGATATTATCCATCAAAATTAGATATAGAATTCTATAATATTAAGTTTTATAAATCCATGGAAATATACATGGGTTTAGAAAATTGAAAATTAAATTATCTTTGAATTTCATATACACATCCCCACCATTTAAAGTCACTTCTTTCATAAAAAAATTCATTATTTGAATAATTTTGTTTCGAAAATTACAATAAAAGTATTAACCCCTTCCCATACTTATCACGTGTTCACCATTTTGTATTCAAAATATTATTTATTATCATTATTACATTACCATGGTAAGAATATTTTGTTCTTTATTTTTAACATGATATATAAAAATACACATATTTAATATAATATAATATATATAAAATTTAATAATAATAATGGTAATAATAATCAATAAATAATTTTAATAATTTTTGGTAAACCAATCTGTACACTATAAAATTTTAACAAATAAATATAAATTTTATGGTGATTACATGAAGTGTTATAAATTTATACTGAATAGAACTATAAGGGTAACACAAGACTGTGAGTTAATAGGAAACATATTTTGAGAATGTATTATAAAATTTTCTATCCAGAAAATAATTTCACCACATACAACAAATCTTCATTCTTATATACATACTTCATTTCAAACCCCATAGTACCTTGATGTCATCATAAAGAAACATTCATACATATTACATAATTAATCATACTATAATACTTTTTAGAGTATCCATAATGTATGATTTATTAATTATAATATATTTAATTAAAAAATAAATAAAAAATTTGGTATCCTTCAATGCTTTTGGACCACATGATTGAAAAATAATTGAGTAATTAATTTTTATACCAATGTAGTAATTCCACTATTATACTTCATATTTACAAATATAATCTACAAATTTATTAAATACATAATAATACCAAATATGTTAACTAGGATCAATCCAACATCAAATGTCTAATTGATGTATTGATCATTGAATCATATGAACTGAGTTCTCAATAGTAGGAAATAATTCAGCAGCTTTATAAGTGAAAGCATCACCAATGAAAGGTATTATTCACTATCATTTTGGTAATTGGATAGATTATATACCAAACATTTAGGATACCATCAATGAAACAATATTTATCAATATTAAATTTATCATCATAGACAGATTAGTTTTCCCCATTTCATGAAACGAAAAAATGTTAAAAATCAATGCAATCACAAAACCACTACAGCAAATTCAAATAAATTTTCAATGAAAATTTTTGGTGATTTTAATTTTAAAAAAAATATCCAATCATAGTATTTAAATAATATTATATGATAACATCCCCAGGATAATAATTGGAAAGTATACATCTATAGAAGGTGAATAAAGTCAATCTTGGGGCTCAATTCAAAATCAAATTGAATTCTAGAAAACCTATTTCCCCTTATATTCTAGTTTCCACTAATAATTTCACATAATTTTGAATATTTATTAATTTATATTTGTTATTTTCATCAAACATGGGGTAAAATTATTTATTTAATAACCTCTATAATAATAGGTGTATAGCTCTTGATTTTAATTATATCTTCCATATGTTCCCTGTTAGTGAATTAATGATCATCCTCATCAACATAAAATTTATGAGGAATATTTCTTTTCACATCAAAACATATCCCATGTAATCAAGTAAAATAATAATATTAACACTTATATTAAGAATATTAAAATAGCCAATAATAATAATAATTTTTTTAAATGTTATAAAAAATAATAATAACAATTATACTAAAATTAAAAATATTAAAATTATAATTAATATTAATAATAATATTAATAAAATTATATTAAAAACAATAACAATAATGTTAATATAAATATTATAATATTTAAAAATATATTAATATTAATAAAATTAATAGTAATTTATGTTATATTACAAAAATAAACTATATTACTAATATTAGTAGTTAGGTTAATATAAATTATAATTAAAATAATATTGATATAAATAATAATAACAATAATATTGATATAAAAAATACTGTCAATTATATTAATATTAATAATATATAAACTAGTAATAATAATAATAATAATAATATCAACACAAATATTTTAAATATTAAATATTTATTATTTAAGATATTATATGTACAAAACATATACCCACACATGTGTAATCATTGGTCATGCTTATTCTATCCCCCACTGTGATTGGAACATTACTATAAGTCCTATTACATTACACTAAACTGAAGGATTAATTTTTTGGAAGTCAAAAAACCCCATAATAAATGGCATGGAATCACAGTGTCCCAAATGTAATGAACTTATACATAGTCCACATATTATTCATCACCCTTTATTCCCAATTACACACCATTCACCTTTGTGAAACACTATACTACCCCACCCCATCTCTACCAAATATATCATTGGGAAAAGACTCACTTGTCCGTATTTTTTCTCCGCATTTTAATCTGTGTTCTTCCATAATAATTCTCTACCCCCTTCAAGAACATGAATACATAAACATAGTTTAAAAAACAACATACATAAATATTGGGGTTGAAATGGTGTATAGGCCATAGATTGAACGTGACCCTTCCTAGTGTGGGAGTTGTGACCAAGTACCACTCTACCAAAACTCTAAATTTGTTTTATTTTTAATATTAATAAAATTAATTAGAATATATTTTATGTATATAACATAAAAAATAATATATGTTTTATTTATGTAAAATAAATATTTCCTGTAAAATTAGGTAAAAATTATTTATAAATAAAAATTTAAAATAAATTAATTATACCATTTCGATTATAAAAAATATATTCAAAATATGAATGGTAAAATAATTTAGATATACTAGTATTAATAAAAATATATTTTTATTAAACATATAAAATAGATAATAAATAATTATAATGGAATAAATTTATTTTAATAATAATATACAAAAACTAAAGAAACATATGTTGAAATAAATTAACAGTGTATTATAATACTTGAAATAGAAATAATTCATTTAAAAATATTGTTATTCTAGATGAATTATTATGGTGGAGGGTGATGGAATATTTTTAGGGGAGAAATAGAAATTGATAAAATTAATGTGGGAACTGATGAATAATTATGAAAAAAGAATCAAATACAAAACATATAAATGAAGGTAGCATCAGATGAAATACAATGAAAAGAACGATGATGGTTATATATGAATAATGATGAAACAATGTATGTATGCAGTAAAAGATAAATATGATTATGAATTGTCATTGGATATGATTTAAAAAACGGGATAGAGATATAATAAGATATATGAGGTTTAGGTTAGAAAATAAGCGATAAAGAATTAAGCTGATTGAGGGAATAATTTTTTTCAGATTAACATATTTTTTAAAAAAATTATTCTTTTTAAAATTGTTTATTTCTATATACCATGTTGAAAAAAAATATTTCATCTATATTATAATTAAACTAAAATTGTAAAATATTATTTTTATTCAATTTTTTATTGATTCCATAATCCAATTTGAGTTACCATTAATATGGGAACCCGAACCTGTATATGGAATGTCATTAAGGGAATTACTGATCCTCAGAAGTTAAAAAAAACTTACTTATCATTATAAACACTTCTTGAGAATTATTTCTACCAATAAATTCACTATGATGGTTTTTATCTGGGACTCAACATGGTTTTGAGATACATCAGGGATTCAAGAATTCAATAGAATAAAAATATAACAAAATCACTTAAAGAATATCTAATAAAATCTAAATATAAACAAATCAAAATCATAAAGTAAATATAAAAACCAATTATATAATAAAATAAAAGGTAAATCCAATATATATGTAGGATAGTAATGGTAGGAATTATGAATAGGTTATATAGATTAGAGAGTCTCTGAAACAGCTAAAATTAAATAAACTCAATGAATACAGCCAAACAACGTGTGATAAAGGATCTCTCCCCCATGTGGCCACCACTAACTAATTATATACTTATAATAATCTCTATACGCACCAATTATCACATTTCCTTTATATGTATCTATCAAATATTGAAAAAATACTATCTTTTTCTTTATGTTGGGCATGAAAACATATATATTAATACGATCCCACCAATTTATCATAATATTGTTTAAAAAAATAAAACCATGAATAAATCTTTTAAGATAAATTATACAAAAATATAATTTCCCATCATTACAAGATATAAGAAAAAAGTCCTTAAAACATTTTCAATATGATATAATTTAATGTGAACATGTTTTTAAATCAAACACCATGAAGAATCAATTTTGTATCAAAGGCCAATATCATTTGAGGATCCTCAGACTCTCTTGGTGATTGAACCATCATAATAAAATGTATGCACACCACTAGTGTGATAAATTTAAATTCATTGTCAAAAGTGGACACATTAGATTTTTGAACCACAAAAATTTCCAAAAAATGATCAGTAAATTTTATAATATAAAACCAATTCTAGGTCACTTGTTTCATAGCTATAGGTTCTTTTTAAATACCACAAACCAATATACCTTTTGATACCATATTAAAAACAAATTCAAAGGGTCACTATTTGAACAATTAAAACCATTTTCCAAAAAATAGGGCTATTTCATCAAAGATAATTCATGCAACCATCATTTCTATTGAATGAATATTCTTTTAAAATATTTTTTAAATTATATATAAAAATAATATAATAATAAATAATTATATTACATATATTAGTTTTTAAAAAATGTGTAACCTCCATTAAAAAAATTATAATTGTTTTATAGATAAAAATTAGAAAAATTACATTAAAAAGTGAATTATGAAACCACCAACCATAACCAATTATAAAAACATGGAATTATTGATACTATCCTTGAAATGTGAATGAGGAATCCAAAAATATTAGGAAATAACAAAAAAAATCATATCCCACAGTAAAACAACCAAGGAATATGAACCCTATGTATCCATAATCACATGAGAAGAGATAAACCAATTAAAAAAGGGAAACCCCATAGAATAGTAGAAGTAGAACATAGGGAGTTTTTACAAATTTGTGTTTATGAAAACACACCAAAATGATTCTCTTGAGGGATAAGGAGAGGTATTTTTGTGATTGGAGTCATTTGGAATTTAAGTGTAAAAGAAATGACAGGCTGATGAGGTGTATTTCCATTGAGACCAAACATTAATAAACATATTTGTACCATTATTATTCATGAAAAAACATTCGATCTTCATAAAGGGAACATAAACTATAGGGAAATATATTTGATGACTAGGAGGATTAAATACATTTGATACTTATTTTATTACACACATCCATATTTATTCATAATTAATCATACAAAAACTCATATCTAAATAACAATATTATGATACCAATATTCAAATCATGGGGAATAACATTATTAGAAAGGGTTTAGCTCAAACACATTATATGAGAAAACAATAAAAATATAACCATGTCATAAAGGAAGATATCATATGTACATATGAGAACGAGAATATTAGGAAATAACATTTAAACATGAGTAATTATTTTAAGACATAATTTATTAGAGAGTAAGATAATAATGTATAATACATTTAAAATACGAAGGAAACAATTATATATGGGACATTACATTCATTAGCCACACCATGAGTGGGCATGCTTATTAGAGATTGAAACATACTGCCAAATACTATTTTCATGACACATATACATTTAACAAATGAAATATTGGTTGATATATAACCCCACCCATCATTTATTCATATTTACATGTTCTACATAAAAATAATTATGTTATCAAATCAAAATGAAAAATTGTTTCCCATTAATCATTTAAATGAAAAAAATTCATCATTAGTAACATATATATCCCGTGAAAATAATTAATATGATTCATATAATTTTTAAATGGTATAATTTAAAATAAAGAATTTCTTCGATTGATGTAAAAAACGATAAACCTAGATGTAATCGCATAGTAAATGGAAAATGAATTGTAAAAAATAAAATATTACACTATTAGAGATATATGATTTTCAATATATAGTGTAAAATTAAAATTAAGTAAAAAATAATTGATATTTTTTTTTCGAATCATCGATGTAATATTCATTGTTAAGAGTCCATTTTAAAAAATTATCCCTGGTTTTTTTAAAGTGTGAAGAGATTACCTATAAGGACCCAGCCTTAAACCATACTTAATATTGAATTAAATGCATAATTCACATTGAGGATCTTTTCAGGTTTAGAGTTTTAGAGAATTAGATCTTGAAACTTGCATTACATTCCTCCTTTAAATAAAGTGGTTACATAAAAGACAGGATTCATTCTTCCCAACAACGAAAACATATTTAGAATAAAACTTGGATTCTTTCTTGACACATCCTTGACTCATGATCTTATCATGTACCTTTCCCGTGACCTGTGAAAAGCATTTCAAAAACTTAGGATGAGCATAAAAAGCTCAGTAAGGGATACACAAAGAATAAAAACTGTTACTTTTTCATACATCATGTAAACCATGTATACTCTATCAAAGTAATACCTTCACCTTCATGAAGTAGTAAAAACTCTTCACTGAATAAAGTATCATTACTTACCTTTTTGTTACCAAAGGATTACCATAAAACCCATATAAAGAACGCATAGCATAAATAAAGGTAACTTGGGACATAAACATACTTAAGTGGAATAACCATACGGTCGACTTCCACACATATCACTTAATGGAATAACCATACGAACAATTTCCATATATACTTAATAGAATATCCATACGGCTGACTTCCATACATACTTAATGGAATAGCCATACGGCCGACTTCCATACCCAATGCATTGGAGGTTATAACGTAACCACCCGTCCTGGTATTCACGGCACCACCCGTCATAATGTCCACGTACCATTATTACACATAAAATATGGAAAATATAAACATTTCAATAAAAATATTTCATTTGCAATCACAATAAATAATTCCTAGATATTGAATTAATCAATCCATTTTCAAAATCCATTTAAAAGAGATTTTTGAATCAAAGTGTCCCATACCACTTTGAAGCTTTTAATGGAATTATAATTTTAAAACATTAATGTCCATATAAATAAATACTGAAAACCATTTTGAAAACATGGACATTAAAGATAAAGATTTAGAAGAATAAATCTTTAAAACATTTAAAATGTTATTTTTGTTAAAGAGTTTTTAACAAAATGAGAGACTCTTGAATACAAATAATAGCGGAATAACATTTAATCCGAACTTTATAATATCATGAGAATAAAATGATTCCTGATATAAAATGTCAAAGGACAGTATACACACCATATAAGAGTGAAATGGTGCATAAAAACAATGAATTCTCAAAAGAAATATAAAATGAGATGAAATCCATTATAAAGAAGGTATCCTTAAATTAAGGATAAATCAATCTCATAATTATGTGTGAAAAATATAAATACACCCAATATAAGTGGATATTAAGTGTAAAAAAATCAAAGGTTATTCACACATATTCAAAGGATGACATATTCAATAACTACATGTTGAACCCAATGAAATCAAAATTGTGTTAAAACGTTCCCTTGGTAAAATTTGACAGCCTAAACGGCGTCACTTCAAAAATTCAGAAAATGAGTTGATGAGAGATAAAAGGGAATCTCATCACTTGGACATAAAATTTACATCAATCAGGATATAGAAGAGCATATCCCAACATAATATTATGTGAATTAAAATACATAACAAACAAAGTCTTTTAAAATGATGAGGGTGAAAGGTTCCCTTACCGACATGGGTATCTTTCAAAACATACACCTCGTGAATGAAGGAAAATACAACATTGATGTAAATACTCATAAAAGAAAGTATATTACATAATGAGTAAAATAATGGGCAGTACATACACACCTAAAAGGAATTTTTGGCAATTGTAGAATAAATCTCACGAGAATAAAAGTGAGATGAAAAATCTATGACATCCAGCCATTTTATAACATAAACTTTCATTACATTACACACAACTGAGGATGTTTAAGGTTTAGTGTCTTGGAAACCAGGAACATAATACATGAAAACAACAAAAAGCATTCTTCTTAAACACTTGAAAGGCTTCTTCTTAAGTTCATCCTAGGTTCATTACTGCATCTCATAACCTGGGGACATACATCAAAACAAAGGGTGAGCAGAAGGCCCAGTAAGGGAAACAACAGGAACATTTTACATGTGAACTTGATATACTTCAATAAGGACATGAAAAGAACTTTAAGGAATGAGAAAGAAAATCATGAGGCATTTCATAATAAAAATAACATTTTCCATAACTTGAAGATGTGGCTACATCATTTAACATAGACAATCACGAACATATCACCAAGGTCCATCCCCAAGGTGTCATTTGAAAATTACCAAGGTTATTCACCAAGGTATCATGAAAATTGTAATCTCAAGTGGTTACATCATTACACAATGCATTGGAGCGCTATCAGGGGAAACCCTTAAATTTTCCTTTATTATCATGTGAGACACATATATCATCATCTAACATTTCATAAATAACCCACATACCATAGAATAAATGGGATTCATTTCATAATCATAACGTTTTAAAAACTGCTTTAAAGACATGATCTTTACGTCAATTTAAACCCACAGAAAGGGAAAGCGGGTCTCATGTATGTAAATCCCAGAATTTAAGATGGAACATTTTGATATATATGTGAATACCCTTGTAGAAATAAGAGCTTTGAGTATTCACTTTATAACATAAAATAATTTTTGAGAAAAGAGAGAGGCATTTTGAGGGAAAAATTCTGCAGCATAACGGCTATGTTTAGGGGTTTTAGAAAACATTGAAATGAGAGGGGACATGGGTCACCCACTCATAAATGATCCATAAAACAGTGGGGTGAAAGAATAAGAAGGACATATGGACATGGTAATGAAATTTTAGGGACATACCATTTGAAATGAAAAACATGGAAGGAAAAACGATTAGATTTCTCTTATGAAAATTCGGCAGCCTTACGGCGTCACTTAACTTCAAAAGAAAATGATTTGACAAGATCAAATAGGTTCCCTCATAATATGATCATAAGAGATCAGTATGATAGATATAGTGATCATACCCCAACATAATAAAAAGGATCTTGAAAGACTTGACATGAAAATCGAACTTGAAAAATCAGAAGGGTGAAAGAATCCCTAAACAATTCGGCAGCCTAACGACGTCACTTAAACTTTCATAAAACGAAATGATGAGAGTAAGAGGGGATCTCTCATCATATAAACATGAAAGGGCAGTAAGAGGAATATAAAAGAACATCCTCTCACATAAAAACATGGAGCAGAAAAGGAATGACATAAAAGTGATTACATGAAAAGAAAGAGAGAGGTCAGAACCCTTACCTTAAAACGTGACTCTTGAAACTCAAAGGATTGGACCTTGAGGGCTTGGGGGCACCTTGGGAGGACTACTTGGAAGGTAAGAAGACCAGAACTTCGTTGGGGGAGAGTTGGGAGTGAAAACTAAAGGAGGAAAGGGTGGGTATTTATTGGGAAAGTGAGGGGACACGGCATTAATGGCCAAGGGACACCTCACTAGTGGTTTTGGAAAAACCATGGGCTTTCCCATGGTATTTGCCCATGGTATTGGCCACTAGCGACACCTCACACCTTATCTTACTATTCATAATTCGACCATATTGAATATATACTTAATACATCATTTAATGATGTCATTAAACACCCGTAACTTAAAAACTATACTTTCACTATTCACCGAAAATTCAACTTTCTCAGAGTAATCCCAAAATTTCACCTTAACCAAATATCAATGCTATGATTTCAAAAATGAACTCCATTTTATAAAAATAAATTTCTAAATATTTTTAATTTTATTTTTAAATAAATACACTATTCATCGAAAATTCATTTTTTCAGAAAAATCCCCAAAAATTACCATAACATAATATCGATGCTCTGAGTTAAAAAATAAAGTCATTTTTATAAAAATAATTTTCTAATTATTTTTAATTAAATTTTTAATTAAAAAACACTATTCATCCGAAAAAAACTAATACTTGAATAATAATTTATGAAACTGTTATTTACCCATTTTATTGAATCACATTACTTAATCGAGGTGCCTAGATTATTTTAAAACTTTCTTTAAGTGAGATTACTAATCCATTTGGTCACATTACTAATCCTAAGCATAAAATCACTATTCACTATTTACTATTCATCAAAAATTAAGTTGATCTTATTAGACAACAAATTCTTTAATGAACACTTTTGTAGAAGACCATTTTTTGAAAATCATTACACATCATTAGTTATTTAGTGTTTACATAAATATTTCAAAATATCCCTTTTTCAAAATTCATCAATAAAATACATTCTAAAATTATCCGGACATTTGAAATTTCACAAACATCACTAAAGGAATAAATCTCAATTTATTCACCCGAAAGGACTACACAAGGAAGCTAGGGTCTCGTCACATAGCCCCTTATAACACCGGCATAAGACCTGAGTGTAAGGTGTTCTATGGTGAGAGAATCTGAGGGAGGCTCAGATAACATTGCCCTAGTAGTAATATCTACTAACTTGAACTTCACCCGTAGAAGTTTCCGTTCAAGCTTGACAATGCTGGAGCTCGGCTAGGGCTTGGTCCAAAGCGAAGCCCACAGATGCTACCTCCTTCCCAAGCTCTGATAAGTGTGCTTAATAAGGGTCGAGTCTACTAGATGAAGCCATCGACTCCTCTTTCTGCATTAACCATTAACATCTTATTAAATCAATAAGAGTAAGTTAATATACTACTCAAAAAGATTGGGTTGTTACATTCTTCCCCCCTTAAGAAATTTCATCCCCGAAATTTATACTTGAGGCCTAGTCGAAATGGTGAGGGTACTTTTTCTTCATCATTTCCTCAGGCTCCCAAGTCGCTTCTTCATATTTATGATTCCTCCACAACACATTCACAAGGTGGGTAGTCTGGTTTCATAGGACCTTGTCTCTACGGTCCAAGATCTCCACTGGCTGCTCCTCATAAGAGAGGTCATGTTCCAGTTGTACCACCTCTGGGTTCAGTACATGCGAAGGGTCGGTTATGTACTTCCTCAAGAGAGATACATGGAAGACATTGTGAACTTGAGCTAGGTTCGGTGGAAGTGCTAGACGATAGGCCACTGCTCCTATGCGATCAAGGATTTCATAGGGGTCAATGTACCTAGGGCTGAGCTTCCCTTTCTTCCCAAACCGCATGACTCTCTTTCATGGAGAAATTAGAAGGAAGACTTTGTCACCAACACCAAACTCCAAGTCCCTTCGACGATTGTCAGCATAGCTCTTCTGCCGACTTTGAGCAGCCTTTATGTGTTGTTGGATGGCATGAACCTGTTCCGTCATCTCTTGCACGAGATCAGGCCCAAGAAGCTTCCTCTCACCAGTTTCATCCCAACAAGTAGGAGTTCTACACCGCTTTCCATACAGAGCTTCTTAGGGTGCCATCTGAATACTCGAATGGAAGCTATTGTTATAGGAGAACTCCACTAATGGGAGGTGTTTATCCCATCAACCCATAAATTCCATTGAGCATAATCTCAACATGTCTTCGAGTGTCTGAATAGTCCTTTCAGATTGGCCATCAGTTTGAGGATGACATGCCGTACTAAAATTCAATTCAGTATTCAGAGCATGTTGAATACTTCTCCAGAATTTTGATGTGAATCTTGGGTCAGGATCAGATACGATGGATAGTGGTACCCCATACAGCCTTACCACTTCCTTCACGTATATCTTGGAAAGTTGATCCAGAGAGAAATCTTCCCTAATAGACATAAAATGGGCTGTCTTGGTGAGACAGTACACAATAACCCATATCGCATTGTTTCCTTTGGATGTTTTTGGGAGACCAGTTACAAAGTCCATGGTGATATTATCCCACTTCCATACTGGTATGGGTAGCGGTTGTAAATGGGGTTAAAAACCACTGAATAAATAAATTCATTAATGGAATACCAACATATCCTTTAGGAATATCGTAATAAAGTTGTAGTGTATAAAATAATATACGCAGATGATTATAGATATTGGAAATTATTTCCACAACAATTTGGTGTCAATATTTTTTATTACGACAGGTGTTTGAGTTATAAACAGTTAACAAAATAATAATTCTGAATTATTTTTGTGCACTAGTAATGGAAGAACATTGTAATATTTTCTATATGTGAACATAGATGTGGTTATTCTTCTTACAATAGTTAATGGGTTTACTCATTATATAGTTCATAAAATGGATATAAGCACATGGAAATAAAAGTCCTAAAAATTATTTGATGAATGAAATATCATTGTATGTAAGGAATCATCATATTATCTCAATGTGTAACAAGTTTAATAACTAATCAACTTGTAAATATGAAATTGATTTTATATATTGATAATATATAAAGGTTTAAATTGAAATATACCTTTATAATGTGTAATATTTCACTAATGGTCTAGAGATGTACTATTTATGAATAAAAGTTTGGGATAGTGCTATATTTAGTTGAAATAATTTATAAAATTATATAGTGATTTTTTTTCAAATTTGAACCAATGTGTCCCTCACCATGAGTTGTATCATTTTTGTTGAACTACTGTGTTCTTAGGCTGAAACGGTTATATCAAACCATTGTGTCCCTCACCAAGAATTATATAATTTTAGTTGAACAAATTTGTTCATTGAGGGAATTGTTGGGATCCAACTAGAGTGAGAGTAACCATGATTTTCCACTATTCATTCAAATAAAGGCGTTCATTGATCAAGATAGTGATTTATAAATAAGAGACGATGATATCGCTTATAGTATTAAATTAATTTTCAATCCATGATATTATCAATAACTCTCCCAACATTGTTGTGTAGGGAAATTAGAAAATTTTCTCTCATATTCTTCGAACCCTGGTGAAATCCTAGAGGGATAATTCCACCTAGAACCCTACACCATCAATGTGTTGGTGTGCGTAACACTTTTGGATAGTGAATCCAATTTATTCATTATGGTCCAAACTATCTTTTCCTTCAAACAACTTATTATCAACACATTATTCAGTTGTAGGACATGTTCCATTTTCTTATGACCAACATTTCCCACCAACTTCCCGTCTCCCGGGTTCTACTACCTTGTCTTACTCTTTTATTGTGGGTCTGACTATGTTAAGCGATGATAGTAAAGGCACGTGAATTGAAGTTTCTATGTACTCTAAGGGTGTTGACCCATCCTCTCCAGCAAAACAATTTCTATTTTCTTATGAAAACATAGTTCATGGTATCAAAAATGTTCCCATTGGGAATGAATTATTTTTGTGTGGGACCTTATAGAAGATGAGGACACTCAGACCAATCTAATGGTTGAGCATGGACAGATCAATGACATGGTTGTCGAGGGGATTGTGGCTGCTCCTATAGTCACATAGAATAAATTTGGAGTTATTTAGTGTGACAAACATAGAGAATGTAATCTATCAACAAAATTTATGGAATATAATTTTATAACATGGGGGGTTCACCCTACATTCATTCAGAAACATAATGAGATAGACATGCTAGGAAGGATGCATAATTTCTTGTCAGTCATCAATCTGATTTTGATCCTCATGATTCAAATCTAGATTCTGAGAGAGAAATGGATTATTTTAAAGGTATTTATGATGACTATTTTTTTATAATAAATTATTTTCTTCTTTTATTTCTAGGGATAATTTTTACATTTATATGGTTATAACTTAACATTAAATTGATTTATGAAGATTTAAAAATATTTTTGTTAAGAAAAATTATTGTCTTTTGGTCTAGAACCAATGGTTCCTTGTCCCTCACTCAAATTAATTGTTTTTCACTACAAGAGGGGTTCCTTTTTCTTATAGTAATATGGTTTTACATTACTAATCTCTATCAACAAATCCCTAACAATTGATCACATTCCTCCTACAGTTATTTTTCTATTTTGACCATATTGTAGTCTATTTCATTGATACATATTTTATTCCCCCAGATCATGTCGTCCATTTTTTGGGTAACCTCTAAAATTTCTCCCATATCCATTATTAATGTCTCAGCCCTTGTCTAGTTCAATGGCTCCCTGTAATACTTGGGTGGTGTTTGTGAATTCTGTAACGGTGGTGCAGTAAGGGGTTATGTGGAGTGGCTAGTTTGTTGTGGTGGTTTCCAGTATGAAATGTGTGTTCTTCGGCTCCCTGGTAGGATATGGTAATAGTGGAGAGGTCATGATAACCCCATTTGTTCTATAGTTCCATCGGTTCCTTCCCTCGGTGATGGTATTATGAGTGTCCTTGGAAGGGACAATGAAAGAAATCCTACAAGCCTTGGTGGTGGTGGTATTGGGTCTCATGTGTTAAGGTCACTGCTCGAGGTAGATTCACAGTGATTCTATGTGGCCATTATGGCCACATGTGGTTCTCAGATTTTTTACTGGTTGTTATGAGCAAGGAATTTGCCCGAAGGAATTTCGCTGTGTCTCTTTTGTATTGGTTCACACTTATCCATAAAAGTGACTTCTGTTAAAAAAATGATCGGTGAGGTGGTGGATCTCCATTGATAAAAAAACAAAAATATATGTAGATGTTAGAATAAACAATTCTCATTATATATATATATATGATTGGAAATTTCTATTTGTAAATAACTATACCTTTATATGGGGGAACTTTAGGTAATTTAAAATTAGTATACCAACAAATAAATTTGTCATAATATATGTATAATAACTATTAGATATTAGATACTAATAATGTACATGGTAGATAAAATATTTTTTGGATGATATAAAATATGATGCATGATAATTATATAAACTATCAATAAACATGAAATCATATTAATATTTGGGTCATATGAATTATAATTTGAATTTATAAACTTCTACATATGATATATACTTTATTTAATGAATATTAATTTATATATACTTCCAAAATTTAGATATCAATAATAAAATAAAAATAACTATATGACATTAAATTATAGATATAGGTAAAAAACATGTCCATGATATTCCAGTTAAAAAATATCAAATCCATGGAAAATTATATTTAATGACATTCATATACTAAAAATTTCATTGTTATAACGGCATATTATAGGAGGATATTTGGCCAATATTTTATACATACAACTCTGTGAATAATGGGTGACACATATGTTTTTAATGAATTTAAAACACACAATCCCAATACTATCTTCATTATTAACAAAAAAACTATGAATTAGTCATTAAAATTATGGCAATTGTTTTTGATAAACAACATAAAGTGGAGTGAATCAATAAGAAAATAATCTATTCAAAAAAATAAAAAATAAATAAAAAATTGAAACAATCGCTACATGTTTCATACAAAAAGTAAAACTAGAAAATTATCTAGACTGAACTAAAAATAATAGATAAATGGAGATCCCTATAATTATTAATGATATTTATTTTTATTCAGTGACATCTCATATCATTTTAATTCATAAAATTATAAGTTAATGTTAATTTTTATAATCATTTGTAAAATGATGATGGTATTGTTTCACTAGTTTGAAGAATAAATCATTGAATTAATATAATTGTTATTGATGATATGCCTTATAATTAATCTTTTAAATATATTGGTTCTTCAATATTTAACTTTTTATTCTATAATATATTGTGGACATTCATTAATTTCAAATACATAATGAAATATAATAATTATATATTGTGTTGATCATGATAGAATATACATATTCAATTTATTTTTTTATCATTAATCTAATTACTTCTTTAGATACATGGATATTTCAGCCTATTTGACTAATAACATTGATTATGTAGACTTTATATTCATTTATTATGAACAATGTGATTAAAATTTTAACTTATTTTAGAATCTTAAATAATTTGTATGGTAGATTGTGATTCTAGATAGTTTAGTTATAATCTATAAAGTATTTTTCATATAATTCAATGCAAGATAATAATTAATAGTTCATAAATTCTATAGTCTCCAGTATTAATATTTTTATATTTAATTATTGAAACACTCTCATTTATTTGTAGTTACGATATTTTACTCAATAAATATTCTAAATTATTCTTGATTACCATTATCATTAAAACTCATGTATTCATTATTATGGTTTCCAATTGATCATTCACTACTATCATTACCCCATCCCTCTAGTGATGCCACAATAATGGGAGAAATAAATTAACCCTCGATACCAACTTCTATTAAGAGCCCAGTAGGCTTCTACCACTAATGGTATTAAAATATTAATGTATAAGAAAAATTTACCCTTATAAATGCCACATGATTGGAAGATAGGATAAACAATCACAATAAAACTCTGGTAGATAATATACATGTGAACCAAAAGTCATACCAAAATGAATGAATAAGGTAACACAGATTCATATTAAAGTATCCAATGTAAACACCAAAAGTATAATTCTAAGGAAGCAAATCAACAAAAACTCCTAACCAACAAGAAATTTAATTTTCTTCACATTCTACTTGTGTAAACCTGGGAATAGTTTAAATATATACAGTGAGAATAACAGGTATACTCAGTAGGGACCTAACCATGTTATCAAGTGAACTTGTTCGGATAGAAAACTAATGAACTAGTGAGAAACTAGAGGAACAATCAATAACCAAGATGAGTCATCTAAACAAACAAAACCTCCCAATGTCTCGCTCTCCAAATCACGCATCCAATATAATAATAAATCATCGAGATCATAACAAACCAAAGAATCATATTATCTTTACCCTAATGATTTTACTCTCACACTCCCCGAAATACAACATACTATTCTACCATTCCATCCATACATACCACATCAAATCACATCCATTCAACAGACACCTTGGAAATGCATCCTCCCACATCACATCATGTCCCTCTCACTGACACATGGCCCACTCATAAAATCCAAAACCAGATTTCTGGGTATCATGAATATGAATAAAATGAACCTCATGCCCTCCTCCTACTAAGAATGACCACACCCATATGTCACATCACAACAACATCATATCTCTCTTATATATACCTAGGACCAAAAATTACATCACATATATAAACACATGGTCCAACACATCACATCTTGCATGCGTACATGTTGTCTAGCACATCACTAGTCAACGAAGTGGTGTGGGGAAAGTGGGTACCCTACCATCATTATCACCACCATCATGGATATTAGGGAAACTTCTGAGAACTCGTCTGCTCTACGCTTTTGTATGGTGTCCAAAATAAGTTTATCATGTATAAAAATTACATAAAAATACATTATTGTGATAGAGCACATAATACCCAAACTATTTGTTCACATTAACAACAATAGATCACACAAATCCACTACTAAAGTACCACATATCAACTATTCAATGAGGATCTTCCACTATATGAAATAGACCACATGACCACCACACAAGCCACACACCATTTCACTATCAACTAAAAATTTTGAACACATCTATTTACTAATACATATAAAAAACATAAATGTCCATCCCCTTATATTCAATTTATATCCCCTTAATTTGTTAAATTTATTTTACATTCTAATTTTATTACACGACATCCTATGAAACAAACACAACCACATCACATAAATATCTCCCCAAAAAACACATCCGCCATTATCCTCACATCACACCACAGTTTACATCTTACATCCTAAAAACCAAACATCACATTCATCAAAACTGCAACCACTATGTACCACAACGATTGACCCAAAAACACAGCCCAACACCCTCTATGACACAACAATGGTGCCCAAAAAACTACCTCATATCACATAACATCTCGCATCACATCTATTCTAACCATCCACTAATTCATCACCTTGCACACCACACTTCCCTAACATTCAGAAATATCAATTCACATCATCCCAAACCACATAGGGAAACACAAAAAGAATAAGAACACATCACAACCCACATTCAAGAATCTAAATTTATTTAGGGGAATTTTCAATTATCTAATTTACTAATCATGATCATTATCACATAAACCATATAACCTAGGGATAACAATTAATACCCACAAAAAAATGACTAAAAATTTATTTAATGTGATATAACACAAAAAAAATATAAATGTGCATAACAAGATTACTATTATGATGAAACAAATGCTCCCAAAAACTGACACTTTAATAATTGTAATCAGGGGTGTATTAAAATACCAAGAAAATAAAAACATTATGTGAGGAATGTTATAAAACCCCATACCCAATAATTTTATACATTCAAATTAATTATATGAATATTTTCATCCTTTCAATCACCCCAATATTAAAAAAATATTTGGGTTTTCTCACACATCGCCTATAGATTAGAGATAATTAAGATATTCTAACTTAAATAAAATTTCCAATCCCATTTTCACCCTATAGTGATGAAGAAACACACAAACCTATAACAAAACATTGAATAACATAAAATCAACGTACCCCACACCAACAGATTATCAAAACTTATTCCAAATAGTATTAAACCAATACTAAACCATCGTATGGGGTCTTTAAAAATGAATGTAAGGAAACAAATTAGAATGAGATAAGAACTCACCATTGGAGGAAGACTAGAATCTAATGATTGGTCTTATATGAAGGAATCCCAAGTCACTTCAAGGGATGGAAACTATATTTTTTGGAAAGGATAGGACCATGGGGTTTGAAGAAAACAATGAGGCATATAAAACTATATATATATGGTGAAAAGAGGATTTAAATTGAGTGTACCCTATATAAGATGTGTAAATGTAAATTCTCTTGACCCTCTAAAAAATGTGTCCCCTTAAATATTAAATAATTAATTTATTACATGTCATTAAACAACCCATGAGATATCCATCACAATTCGAGAAGCTTATTTTCATGAACTATAGTAATTTAGTGACATGTTTTTTTATCCACTTTTTATCATACAAATATGTCAAAATATAATCTGGACCTCCTCTAAGAACATCCAAAACCAAAAACTGGAAATTAAACATATTGGGAGGAAAAAATAATTTAAATCAAATACCACTTAATTTATTATCATCCACCTGAGTCTAAAACTAGGACAATAAGGTAAATGTGGTCCGACCAACTACCACATGAAATACCTATAAATAATCTCATTACTACACAATGTTACCACAAGTCAAACAAGTGAAAAAAACTCAAATAAATTTCACACAAACACATCACTACCCGACCACATCACCTCAACCTCCTATACCTTCCACAATCCACCATACACAAAAAAACCATCAGAGTCAAAAAAAATAGTACTCACCCAAACAAATGATTGAAGGAATTACATCCACCTTGTATAGATATTATCCTCTCTGGGTATAACAAACTCAATGAATGGATTTTATCGCATCACAAATAATGTGTCCGGATTAAGAGTATGTTCATCCACATTCCATATTTTGGCGGTTTATCAAACATTATGAATTAAGTGAAACCACACATCCTATAACATAAAAATATCAAAACATCCCCTCTTTAAAAAACATAACAAAGAAAATATAAAAATAGATTAGGGTAGTGGTAATGCATAAACATCATTGAATACAATGTACTGTCCTCCATAAGACTATTCCACCATAACACACAAACCAAGGTTATGGTCATACCATACAGTACCCTTTATAACTGACCTTAGACCTCTACCCAATGTTCCTCAAACATCACAATGTACATGATATGAAAATATCCCAAGTCAATAACATATGATTAATTTTGATGATATAGATGAAAATTGGAATTATGGAATTCACTGTGGATCCCATCCAACAATCATGGAAATGAAAACTCCTACACCACATTTCCAATATTCCCCTATAGTTAAATGCTCCCCAAAAACCTAGGAGGGAACTTACTCCCCTTACGAAACCTCCACTACCCTTCCAGAAGGAATATTCTCAAGAAAACATGGTATGAAATCATGAAGTCCAGGGGCCTTAACTTTTGATCATCACAGGCCTTTTGGTGGTCATGCAACTACATCATCTACTCATGAACTTACTAGACCATCATGATTATTCTGCGAACTACATAAGGATCAAGAATTACCGGCTAGAAGCCCACTATCAAACACAATTGATAATGACACTATCATCTGTATAATGCCCCAAATTCTGAAATAAAAATGGAAAACTATAGATATTTTTTTTATGAAAAATATACCAAAGGAAGGTGTCATACCAAAGATCCACCAATGTCCATAGTGTATTCCCACAACATGTCCTCTTGTATCTAGATGGTCGACACCATCATCCAATATATTTGAGGACATAAATTAGTGTCGTGAAACAAATAGGAGCCATATAAAAATACATTCCCCTCCATCAACTCAAAGTAAATTGATTATATTTATCATATATAATGGTCCTCTATACCTCTTGATGCCTATATATATAATGGACATAAAATGAATCAAGGAAAGTCGGGTCATAGATCAACGGAATGTGAGATGATTTCATTAGATGGTCATATATCACCCAAACTACATCAAAACATATATGTGATCCCAATGTATCCATGTAATGAAATCCATTGATATTTCCACGCATTTCCAATCATTAATATCCATGGGATGAAAAAACCCACTATTGAAATATGATTCTCCATATTTCATTGCTAAAAATTGAGATATCTTTTCACAGATTCCACTACTAGACTTTTCTTCCCCATCCCCCAATGATGCCTCCTAATGAAACTTTATATCATTGTCATCTAGTATGTACCACCGATTTTGGGCTTCAAAACATAGGAATAACTTCCTCGATCATCCCATTTATTAAAAAAACCACATATGGAACATCTACATGTCTTGACCGCCCTCTGACCATACATCAAGAGCATCACCATATCCAAGACTATCATGCATCATCTCATCTTATATGTATCCTCATTGAGAATCCAATACCTATTTAATTACAGACATCTCAACATTCCTCTGATGAAGAAAACCTAGTCCAATTATCTATCCAGTATCATGATTAATATATTGAAAATCTTATATTAAATTCCAAATAGTCATTGAATCCTGATCCAAATTCTCTTGATTCTTTCCACTCAACACATTGGACACTTCATTACACTTCCCTAGGGTGTAAGTGATCTCAAAATCATAATCCTGAAAGAAATATATCCACCTCATCTAGTTTAGATTATAATCAAATTGAGAGAAAATATATAATAGGGGCATGAAGTCTATGAAAACCAAAAAACTATTCTTGATAAGGAAATGTTTCCATAACATTAGTGCATACACAACTACAAAAATCTCCAAATCATGGGTGGAATAGTCAATTTTGGGAATGTTATTTACAAAAAAATAAAATATTTCCACTATATGTTACTTTAAAACACATTCAAATATAAGATGGTATGTCTCATATGAAACCTCAAAAAACACCCCATACATGGGGATCTCAATAACTAGATCACTATCCAACCTCTACAGAACATAAATGAATTCTTTCTATTACTTATCTATAAAAAAACAAATCATTGTCCTTTCAATTAAACACTATCTTTATGGATAAAACTATATGTAAATTGTGTGCATACCTTCAATAATATCCAATGAGACCATGAAAACAATAAAAAACTTCCACATTATTATTTTCCTCACATGTAAAAAATTCTTCGACCATCTATAGGTCCACTGCCACATGTATTAGAGACACCACATGAATATTGAAAATAATTCTCTCATGTTTTGAAATCACACATATAAAAAATTCCCTAAATATGATAGTGTTAATGGACCGGAAAAAGAAAAATTAGAAGCACAAAATGATCCTTCTATTATGTTTATTAATCCATGATATCATCGATGAATACAATGATTAACTAGTTTATGAAATCAGGGAACATTGTGTTCATAAACCTAGCAACATGGTTGGTGTATTTGTAACACCAAATAGAATAAACGCAATTATGAAGTTCTCATTCCTTCATTTGATGCCATTTTCTAACTATCGTCATCTTTCCCCAAAAAATAGTTATATCATGAACAAAAATTAATCTATGAGAACCAACTATCTCATCTCAAATGGTCAAACAGATCATTGATCCTACTTATATGTTAATTATTCTTTGTTGTTTTATAATTTAAATTATGGTATTCCATACAAAACCTCATTCTACCATGCATATTGTTGGTGAAAAAAAATGAACACCCAATAGTGACAAACTAGGTTGTATTAAAACACCATATATCAAATCATACACAAGAATACACAAATCCCATAACTCTATGGGTGCCATTTGATTTGGAATCAATGAAATCTGACATGCATCCTACTTCAACTCTTTCCCAAATGCGACCTCATGTTGTGATGGTTGTGTCATAACCACCTGTAGCAAAAATCATGAAAAAACTCAAAAACCATGGAAGCATACCCAAAATTAGATTCTACTAACATATCTTCGAACATTGAAAAAATATGCCCTATTTTCCTCTCACCAATATAATAACAGTAATTTTTAATGAACACCTCTTGATGGACATCACATAGAGAAATGAGACAATTCTATGAAAGAATTAAATTAATTAAAAAATATAATATATCAAATACATAGCAAAGATAACATCATAAGATAGAATGTAAATCCAAAATAAGTCCCCCACTGATAATTGTTTCTCCATCACCAGTCTACATTCCCAAAAAAAATGCAGACTCCAACTAGCGAAGATAAAATTAGTTGAACAATAATATGCTCCACATATAGAACAAAAATATAGGCCTACATGACTGATACAATAGAATGTGAGGATCAAGAATCAAATTAATCACACAAAATGGTATATGATAAACTGATTATACCTTGAAGAACTGCATGATTTGCTAGCATTGTATCCTCTTATGCATGCATCTGACCACTCCCATCTCCCCCGCATCTCTACTAATAGCCTCCAAGATCATGATATGGACTAATTCCCTATAGAATAAGACCATAATGAGGCCTCCCCTTACCTACTATAGAATTTATTGACCAAAAAATGACAACCTATGGCCATTGCTGCTGGAACTATTTAGGGGAAACTACTAGTGATACAAAGTGGTATAACCACCCTTCTAAAAATGGACTTCTCATGTTGTTGGAGACATGTAATTGAGGAGAATATATAACCTATAGTCATGGAACACAAATAGAATACCCATAAAGGTGTTCATAAACCACTGATCTCTGGTGGTCGATAAAGAATGTATTATAGCAGGTTCATTATAAAAAACCCTAACATCCTAATCAATAATGGAACATAACCTAATTATTCACTCCATGAAACAAATAGCTTGACAACCTACTATGTAATAAATCTTAATTAAAGAATACTCTCAAAAACCCCAACCATTTTATTAATTTTTTGATACGTTGGTATTGTAAAAAGATTGACTGCTAACCAAATCAATGGACACAAAGTCTCAACCAGAAATCATGTTCTATACTCATCATTTGGGAAGCATCTAAAGAAAATTCAAGGAGGTACATGAATCTAATAAAAATATACATGACACACATAATACCATGATGAAGGGAGTGAAACTCATGCCTCATTGATTGTATCATCATTACTAATAGAAACTATTCCTGAAACTCCCTCTGAATGATTGGTTAAAACAGTCTCTCCTCCTTACAGACACCAAGAAACATCTTCCCCCATTGACGTAAAGCATCCAAAATCTAACTCACTAAAATGGATAATGAAAACTAATTTCATTCTCATATCATGAAAAAAATCATGATCTCTTCTATCCAATATATAGACTAAAAATAAAAGACTCTCTCATCATACTAACCCAAAGTCCACCGTTGAATGGTACAAATGGACCTCTACTATGCCTCATTTTCCTATTTTGTGTCAACCCTCTGATGATAAAATGGATCTACATACATATACTTACCTTTATGAGAAACTTCTAGAAAATTAATAGTACCCATTACATAAAACAAAAGAAACTCCTAGGACAAATAAAATGGAAATTTATATAATTTTATTTAATTCATTGTGTATTTTTTAACAAATCTCCCAATTCAAACATGAACACAAGTCATCATGTGGCATAGGGATTCCTAAAAATCTACCCTTCATACAAGACCATATAACATAGTAGTTCAATAAGGATAGAGTTTTTACAATATATCTCAGTGGGCCCTAAACTTTTGTATCCTTGTGGGTCTCCCTGGTCTATGTAACCCCTAAAAAAAATTGGAACTACTTCTATACCAACCCATGTAATTCTTACTCTTCCTAACTATAAATACCAACCTATCTCTCAACCATTAACTTTCATACTAATCGATCGTGACCCCTCAATGTAATGATGTTGTAAAGAATGGATGGAGATGATGACCCCCATGTCCTACCTCTAGTTAGAAACAAATTTGTGATTGGAATTGAGGGTATAAAATTCTAACCATATGTGGGGAATTAACATCTAATATGAAATAAGGTTACGAGATAGTAACAAAATTTACCGAAAATTCGCAAAAAAAAAATACATAAGTTATACAAAAAACCATTATACATTGCATGAACAAATTAATATGGATACATATAAAATTATCCTGAGTAAATACAATAAAGAAATGTTTATGGTAGAAGCCCATAAGAAACTCCAGCCCAGGTAGTAGAGTCAATATCTATCCCCAAAGACCTCCTAGAAACCTGAATATAATTTAAATATGTGGGGTGAGTGTAATAGGTATACTCATTAGGGACATAATTGTGGCCGTATGTGAGAATTTTAAAAGAGAATGCCAATGTTCTAGGGAAAACATTAGAACCAAAAAACACATTTAACAGTCATCTAAGAAAACCCATCCTCACCATGGTCCACTATCAAAATCAATCATCGAATATAATAATATTATATCACGAAAATAAAATTGAAAGGTGAATCACATACTCAACCACACTAATTCACTACTGTAATTCCCAAAAATCAAAGATCTTATTCTCTTGTAACATCCAAACATACCAAATCACATCAAATCCCTCCTTAAGATACATGGGTCACACCTCACACCAAATCAAATTACCTTTGTCCCAAAGACACCTGGGTCACAAATCAAAATGAAAACCAAAGAAACATGGTATCATTAACCTAGAAAACATCATCATTGTAATCATTTCGTACCCCAAATGACTCCACTCTATATATCACATGATTAACACATATCGACTACCCTATTAAAACATATATAAACAAAACATATATCAACTATATAATACTACTGTAAAAAATAACTAGTGAAGGATGAGTGGGGGGTTAGGGTAATGAATCCATCTGTATCACTACCATCCTATATAATTGGGAATACACCTAGAACTCATCAACTATCAGTATTGGTATGGTTATCTAACTCACTAGTTGCATATAAAAATAACTAATAAATAAATTAGATATAGATAGTACTAAATTACCAACTTATGAGTTCACATTAACAACACCTGAACACACCACACCACTAAAACCATACTTCACATAAACAACCACAACTGTTTCAACTACTATATGATACAATCCAAAAAAATTCCACACAATACACATGAAGTTACACTTTTCATTATCATGTATCACAACATTTATTCAGTAGAAAATTTTGTAGACATAAGCATTATTCCCATTACTTTCAATTACCAAGCTGTTCACTTTTTCATTTCGTTCAACATTATAATTTATTCCACAACTTATTTAGAAACTTTCACTACCACAATGCACCACAATCTTCGTAACACCACACATCCACCAAATTCATCACATAATTTCCCCCAATTCATATAAAAAAAATAAAAACAACACATTTCATACATCACACTACCACACTTATTATTTACCACAACTACTACAACATTAACATTTTTCCACAACATCTATTCCACTACTATTTCAGCACACCATGGAACCACATAGCACAACTATATGCATCACATTCATATCATCCAACCACCATGTCACTTATCCATACACTACACTACCCATCCAGTAACAACTATCATAGAATAATGGCCCAAAACACAAGGCCGGGATAATCCAATTATTATCCAATAATACATTCATTAAAAATTTATTTAGGGTGTGGTAACACAATAATACAAAAGGACATCACATCATAAAGAATAAATCATAGAAAAGTCTACCAAAATCTCATTTTTATAATTGGTAAATGAAAATCATAACAATCTCCACAACATAAAAAAATAGTAATCGATAACTAATCATATCCATCAATTTTATACATGTCAATATATTATATTATTATTTTTACCCTTTCTATCAATAAAAAGTAAATAAAATGAATGAAAATCTCAAAAATATAATGTAGAAGTTTTACAATAAGGATACCCTTCATTACTTAACGCATAAATTCTCACTGTGTACCATAGGATGAAGAAGAAACACCTATGACCATAATTGAAGATAGAAAAGTTTGTTTCAATATACACTACACCAAAGGATCATCAAAACACAATCTAAACATATTAAACCTTATAAATTTCCATAATAAAAAATATATAAAAATTAATGGAAAGAAATACATGAGAATAAGATAACGCGTCGACAAATATCAAATATGGTAGGCCAGGTATCAATCTCTGTTGAAGGAATCACATTACACACAAATAGAGGGCCACCAAATCACATAGAAATGAGAAGATCATAGGGCTCGATGAATAAATAGAGTTGAAAAAAACATTATAGTCACACTTCACATTAGATTTACAAGGTGTGTACACTTTACAGATGTTTTAAATTTTTATTGGATTTGATCCCTTGTGAATTTATTACATGCCATATAACACCCCATGAACCACCAATGTATTTCCATGAACCTTTTACCCATTCCATGTAATCATTTTATAATGTATATTTTTCTTACTTTCAATGTTTAGCAGTAAGAGACCACCGAGCCTAATCTGGTCCTCCACCATGATCCTTAAACACTAAAAAATTGAAAGGTGACCGATCGGGCGAAAACAAAATATTATATTCATCCAATAATATTGATTAATTGATTATTTCTCTTATCCATATTCCCATTATAATGTTCTCATGTTCATCTATTCAACTAAATATAAAAAATATAATTTAATTATAGGTAAAATATGTGTCTCTTTCATTAATTCATATCTAATATAGAATAGCATCATCTCATTCTATTTTTAATTTTTTTAGTTCACTAATCTAAAAATAAAATCATATATATTTAGTAATTTAAAATTTAGAAAATCCAACTATTCATAATACCAAAAACTATTAAATTTATATTCAATATATGTTATAAAATGATTATTTTCAAGTATATAATTAATGACATAATTAAATTTCAATTTTAGTATATTTCATTCCATATCTAGACAATGTTATTTTATTTATTCATTAAAAATTACATAAAATGATTAGTTATGTTGAAGTTAGAGTCATATTTTTATTGAAAAAACTTTAATTATTTGGAAATTATTTATTTGATTTTTGAAATATTTGTTATAATTATATAATTAAAATTAAATACCATATCAGAAAACATATTAATCATATAATAATGCCATGATCTCTATATCCCATTATTTATTTTTTAAAAAAATGAGAGTTATTGTTTTTATGAGAACATCTGTAGGAAATCATTAAATTAATATTACACCATCATGCTATTTTTAAAAAAAATCTTGTAAAATATATTAAATTAAAATTATAAGACTATTGAGACACTAATTCTGGTTAAACAGGATGATAAAAAGGTGATCTTCTAAAACAATTGAATAATTTGTTAGTTCTTCATTAAATAAAGTCACATTATATTTTGTCAAAATAAATCTAATCACATTATGATATAATATAATTTTTATTTGGAATTAATGAACTAGTTTAAATTTTTTTCACTAATAAATTTTTAATAATATAGTTATATATTAAATTTCCCACTTTGTGATACTCAAAAATCATAGTGTAAAAAATAAAATATATTATGGTATTCCAATGATATTATTAAATTATAAACATATGTGTCAAATTCAATCCCCCTTTGAAAACCATAAATAATTACCCCATTTAAAAATATTTTGCACATCCATATGAAAATAGAAAATTTATAATATCCATGGAGTTAATTTAAAAATGGTATAATCATTTATAAATTTTTTCATTGAAAGAACGAAATGATGGAATACAAAAAAAATTAAATATAATTACATTGTAGAAAAAAAGAATCCCTTCTATAAAATAAATAATCAAAATTAAATTTTAATTATTTAATAATATTCTTCTAAAGACACATTAAAAGTTAATTTTTTATTTAAATAATTCTAAAAAATTGACTTATTTTAGAATTACAAAATATCTCAATCATATTAAAATTATTTTATAACAAGATTTTACCAATATAATTTTCTTATATTTACAGAAAATAAATTATCAGAAATATTCCAAATAGACAAGATAACATATTCACATATTATTAGAATCATATAACCTAAAATGTTATATTAGAAACTATAATAGATATTATTTTAAAAATAATGATTATTATAGATGATATATTCACTAAATAATAATTTCTTATTCATGCTGAATGATTCTAAATTCATCAGACCATTATATGTATATTAACATATTCAATGGTTGGACTATATTGGACTCTATATTTAGAGAATCAGTATTATTATAGGTGAAATCTAACTCAAATTTTGTTATCAAACACAGTTGTGGGTTCCCACCATCTCTCCATTAAATTATTTAAATTATATTAAAATATGAGGTGAGGATTAATTACGACATGATGATCAATCATACATGTTATGTGGAAAACTAGTTAGGGACATAATAAATAATAAAGGAGATGAAATGGTGAGCATTAAAAATTTTTAAACACTAGGCTTACTACCCCTCTATGGATGAAAATATTTAGTTTGAATTATCCTGGAATATCCCACCTTAGATCAACATATAATTATGAAATATTTCTCATTTATATTGCATAATGCCAATATAACACTGAGGGAACAATTATTGGACATATAAATAACGGTTGGTGGAAAAATTAATTTTACTAAGCATATATCACAATTTGGATATAATCTAATGATTTACAATAAATAGATCCCTTAGTAAACTACTTATGATGTTCATTCATTATATTTTTATTTATAAAAATCCTAGATTTTGAATGATATCCATGGTGTATCCGAATTTATTATGTTTTAAATTATATAAAAATTATATATTACACAATCCCATTAAAATGCACTTTTTGATTTTTAGTACAATTATAAAACCTGTATTGATATATAATATTTTTTATATGATATTTCTTTGTAATTGAATAATTATGTTTGTATGTTGGGCGAAACAATGAATTCATATTTGATGGAATTTAAATTTTTTTCTTGATTTAAAATAATGTAATCATCCTATTAATAGATTTTATATAGTTCTATTACAATTATCGTAATATATCATCATCAATTAAATTTTCAAAAAATTATTTTAAAAAAGAAACTATTCCTGAATAAGTATATTTCAAAAACTATTGAATATAATATATATTTTTTCTTATAAATAGAGGAATTTAATCTTTATCTATTAATGTTTAATTAATCATATAATTATAATTATACATTTTTTTATATTTTAAGAATAATTGAATTAATTTCCCATGTTTTCTTTTTCAACCCTATGAAATTTTAAAATAAGAAATCAAGAGATTATATAATACATGGTAAATGTTACATTTATATTTTTTAATAAATTTATAATTCAGTTAAATTTTAATCAAATGTAATATTATATTGGACATGTGAAGAAATCGGAAACATCCCTCCCCAATCATCACCCCCCATGAATAGGTCGTGAAGATAAATTCATCACAAGAAGGTAGAAACCTCAATACTAATCCTTTTTTGGGGGTCTGAGAGAATAATTATGGATCATGGGGTTTGGGTATAGTGAGTGTAGCATGTAAAATAGAATATCATATGATTATTATATATAATGTAAAAAATCTCAATTTGAGGAACTACAAGCCCAATAATAATTTTTTTGTGGAACCTCTCACCTCAATTTTGAGGGGAGATACACATTTATATTATTATAAAAAAAATTATAGTTTTTATAGGGGATATTATCATATACAGTAAAATATTGAGTCATATTGATATTGTTTTGACGTAACAATTTATTTTTAATTATGTTTGATCATTTGAAATCATATTTTTGGTTTTTTTAAAGAGTAAGTTGAAACTATGTTTAACTACATATCACACCTAATATAAATTCGATAATATTTTACATCACTCTAATTTTGAATGATTCAATTATTTTTAATATTTGAAATGTCTATAAGTTCATTAAAAGAAAAGTCGAATCTTTTGAAATTTTTATAACCGTCTCTGAAGAAAAAGGATTGTGACCATTGGATGTTTGATACTAAATTATCTTTATATTGGACATCATATTTGGGGATTAGAATATGATTGTGTGGGAGTATAAATGATTTTTAATATATTGTATCATCATGTTGTTTTTGAACTGTATTTGGTTGAGATTTCTTCTCATTAGTTTATTTTTAATCATTATAAGTATTCATATAATGATATAAGATTTGTGTTGTTTCTCTTTTTAATCCCTCTATCCATCATAGTTTATATTCATCATAATTCAAGTAAAATTAATCCAAGGATTCCTATGATATAAAAAGTTATCCTTATTTGACCATACATGATTGATGGTTTCTAATTATATAAAGGAAAATAATATTTTTATGGGATTATTTGAAAGGATTCTGGGTAATTAAGATTTATTACCTTATAACGGGTTTATACATTTTGATTAATGTGATTTGATAAAATGTTACAAAAAATAGGTTTATATTTAATGATTCTGGAAATAGGAAAAAGGATTTTGGAATGGTATAAAGCAAAAAAATGGTTCAGTTCTATATAAAATACCTAAAAATTAGGGAAACAATCCGTTAAATATAATTTATCAATTTATTATGATTTTGAACTGATACTTTTTGTTATGATATACTATATTATGTATAAATTGAGAAATTATTAAAATTTCATATTTTCTTGATATTAAAAACAAATTTATTGTATATTCAGTCTATTGTTTTATACTTTTTTTACATTATCACTATTTTTATATTGAGTTATTGATTTCATTATTTCCACTGCCCTTAATATGATTTATATTGTTCAAAATAAAATAAATCTAATAAATTATGGAATTATAAAATAATCATATCCTCTGATATATTTTCACATTGAGGTATATGAAAGAATATAGTTTAATTTAAGAATATAATTCTCCTCCACACTTCATTTATTGCACCTCCCATATAATATCATGGATAAAAAATGTAATAAAAATGACTCAATTATTTTATATTAATTAGTTCTACTTCACCAATAACAAAACAATGTTTCAAAAAAAATTCCTACTGAATAATATCTTATTAATAATTTGAATTCATTTAATGAAATGTTTCATTATTTTTATTATTTTAATAAATTAAATATATATGAAATATTCTATTTTTTTTATTTGATATTTCTGAATTACCATATATAACTCTAAGAAAACCTGATCCTTAGAGATCACCTATATAAAAAATCATATTATTAGTACTATTGAAACAGACTTGGATATTTTTCCAAAATACTTGCATATAAAACATTCATATTATGACCGTTGGTTATAAAGATCTATAAGATGATGTTTTTCATTTTAATCATTCATATTTTTCTTAAATAAATACATAAATTTTATGATAATGCCAATATATAGAATACTTTGTTATGTTTGAGGAAAAAAAATTACATTTATTTAAATAAATTCTTAGGAAATTGATAATAATTTCTTGATGAAGATTAAGATTACTCCTTTCCAAACAAGAAAATTACATTAAAATAAATGGGTTAAGATATATCTTGACAAGTATATATATTTTTTTAGTTGGAGAGTATTTTTCATACATGAATCAGAACATCATGAATATTAATATATAATTTAAATATCATAATGAGAAGGTTTTTTTATGATAATATTATTATAAATGTGGTAGTTATTATTCTAATAGTATATGAACCTATTTAATGATCTATACATGGTAAAAATTATTTTAAAATATTACGTCAGTATAATTTAATTATTACTCTCTTATAGTATTAGGAGTATGTTAAAAATATATTCAAAAAAACTATGTTCAACTATAGAGATATTTAATATAATTTATAATATAATTCTTCAATATTATTAAATCAATGATATAATCACTTAAAAATTTATATTCATTATTCAGATGTTTTCATGTAAAAATATATTGTTAAATATATTTCATTGATATATTGAATATTGAATAGGATTATAAAAATTAAAAACATCAAGTAAAATATATATAATTATAGAATAAAAATCATGAGAGAAATGAATCAATATATGTTATCTAAAACAAAATTTAAAATGATTTTCAAATAAGACTAGATTTTCCATTATTAAATAATAATGATATAAATCCATGAATTGATTATAAAATCTGATATCCTTGTATAGAATGATTTCATGTTAAGGGAATAATAACATATGATAGTTAATTTGATTAAATTTTAATTGTTAGACATAATATTATTAGATTCTATGTTAGTGTTCCAATATAATATATATGATTATGGAAATAGTTACTTCAAAATCTTATTCTAAATTATCTTTTAATTAAATATTTTATTATATTATATTTTGTTATAATTAAACATCATTTTATGATGAAAATTATAGTTCCTTAAATGATAACAACATTAATCATTTGTATGATTATTGAGTTTTAATTTTAGTTAAAGAAATTTTTATAAATAAAATTCTTATTAAAAATGACATTAAAATGATAATGATTAAAATAATTGTTTTATGTTTCACATTTTTAATTTTTATTACAGGTGTTCGAAACATTATACTGATATTTTCAACCATTCATCATAAATAAAATTTATATCATTATCACGTTCATCATCTGATGATATCAAATTATTTTTAGACCCAGAAATGTTTGTTATAGTTTTAAATATTTTTTTATCTTTTTAATTATTAAATATAGTGTCTATATTATTTAAAAATAAATAAATACATTTAAGTCATCTAATATATTTATTTATATTTTAGGTAAATAATATTGACAAAAAATTCATTTGTAACTAAAATTGAATATTTTTGTACAACATGTGAAATGGTGGGTAACTAGAGAAATTAGATTGCCTAAAACAATATTAAATCACTTTTTTTCTATAAAGTGATTTTTTAAAAAGTATAAATTATTCAATATAAGTGAAGTTGATATATTTGGGTCCAAAAAAAATTATATGAAAATTGTGGACCCAGGTATGTTTCTGTATGAAAAAATTAGATTACAATTTTTAAAAATGTATGTTCTATACTAACTACTGTAAAAAGTGTTTTATAAGGAGTGTTTTGTCTTAATCTATGACTGGAGGAATGTCTAAAATTCTAAAAATTAAATCATTAAATGGGATACACTTCACTTTTGGACATAATTCACATGTTGAAATTATAAAAATTATTGATAATTTTATGTTTATTTTCTAAATACTTATCATCATTAAGAACTCTGAACAACCATAATAGTACAATGTAACTATCCATAGAGTGTTTCCTTGTGAGATTAAGGAATGAATGTTTTTTTGATGATTCTAAAGTAAATGTTTTCTACATGATAATTTTAACACATTTTATATATGAAATCATTGGGATATTAAATTTCCCTTTTTATGTATTGTGGAATAACAATCATAGATTGGAATAAATTTCTAGGACATTTCATCCTTTAAAAAATATATATCTATATATGAATGGACTATTTAGGGAATTACATGAAACTACGTTAAACAAAACTAGATTTTAGGATCTTTTTTAATATGTAAATAATACTATTTCTATTATCAATCTTATTAGAGGAGTCTCAATTCCCCTTGTATTTTAATTAGTGAACATGAACATGATTTTTCCTATACAAAGTAGAATAGTTGGGGTATCATATTTTTTTTTCCTCATCAATGATCCCATGATATTTATAAGGACAGTAATTCTCAGTTGAAAAGAGGAAACTATCTTTTTGGAATCATATTCGTATTTTCATTAGTAATTATAAATGACTAAATTGATTACATGGTGATCTGATCATGGTGATCATATTTAAAATCCTATTTTTGAAACATTTTGTAGTACAATATGTATTGATAATAATTTTTAAATTACTCTCATTTATGGGATATGTCTATGAGTAAATTTTTGTATATTTTAATTTTTTTTACAACACCCATTTCAAAATAAAATTCATTATGAGTTGTCGAATGGATAAAGAACAATACAATCATAAATTAGGGTCGTCCTGAGAAAACTATAAATCAATTTTTTATGTTTCAACCAAAATAAAATGATATAATTTTTCATCACATTCCTATAAATATTAATGAATGTACTATTATTCAATATAGAAATATTTTTTCTTGGAAAATTTGTATGTAAAACATGATAAAAATGGATCCTAAAATTTTATTAAAATATTTAGAAGTTAATCTAAATAATATTTTTTAAAATAAAATATCTACATACCTGAATTTAATAAATAATTTGAATTTAATCGTATTGATGTTTGGACAATATTTTTTTGAATATATGGAATCTAACTCAATGGAAGATACAAATTAATCAGTAAATGATCTACTTACCATTATACCAAAGAACCAGTAAATAATAAATAGACATCAAATAAATAATATCATTTGTCAAGTGATTTAGTCATTCAAAATGAGAAATCAATGTTAACATTATTATTTTATATTTAAATGTGAACCTAAAATTGAAGATACATATTTGAGGGAAAATTAATTATTATAAAAAATAGATATCAATTTATTTGAATGAAATAATTTTTGGAATTTTTTTGAATGACCTAATGAACATATTAAATTTTTTAATGAGTTTTTGTTAAATAATTTATTGATAATTTATTTATTTTATAAAATAAGATATTTCAGGTTTCTATGGGTCAATAAAAGGAATAATTTATAGTTTATAGTGATAAATTTTCATTGGTATCTTTGTTATAGTTAATTATAGTCCTATTATCCATCAAAACATAGATTGATTTTAATTTATTTAAAATAGACGTGAAAATTTATTTTCATGTTGGATATATTCTAGAAGAATATTAAAATGATAAAACTCTTGGTTATTTATATAAAAAATTTATATGACATTTTTTAAAATATATTATGGATTTCTATTTTACAAACAAGCCCAGATCACCTAGTATGTCAAACTTACGTGATTTTTACACACATGTAATATTTTAACGTGAAAAAATGATCAAAAACATCATAAAAGAAATTCTAAACACGAAAATTTTCCATATTTATTTTGATAACATTTGTTTGGCTCGAATAAAAATTTAATTATAATGACTTTTCAGAACAAATTAATTGTATGTTTAAAATGAGAAATATTGGTGAATTCAAAAGTTTCATTAGTTTTTAAATTATTAAAAAACATGAAAGAATAAATTCGTAACATCATAAATATATTATGTATCTACTAAATATTTATCTATTTATAATGAATAATTTTTTAATAATATATTAATTATTGATCCTTCATATTTTTAAATAAATACATTATTTCAAGTAATATGTCTGATAATGAAGACTAACCAATAACAATAAATTCAATTTTATTATTGAAATGTTACCATTAAAGCGTCGTCACTAAATTTTTAGGTATAAAAATAATCTAATGTATAATTAAATATATATATATATATATATATATATATATCGTAATAAATGATATTTTGGATTAATTAAAAGAAAATATACACAAAAGTATTAGAAAAGAAATCATATCATTCAAATAAATTGATCATTAAAATTGTATTAATTTAATTTTGTGAGTGAATATTATAATTAATTAATAAAACATTAGTAAATTTTATTTGATAATATGGATATAATTTTTTAAATCATCTTACATAGTTTTAATAATGGTATAATTTTTAGATTTTTTAAAAAATTACAGTTTTCAATGAAGACTGCAAAATTTATACTTTTAATAAAGAGTTTATTTTATTAAAACAATTAATAAAAACAATTTATATTTTAGATTAGTAATTAAAATATTATTAGTTTTTTATTAAAAATATATTTATATCAATAAGAATGAATTATGTGCCTTAATTTAGTATAAAAATATTTGGATACATAAAAAGGAATTTTTCTAAATGAATATTTTACATTGCATTATCTTCAATTAATATAAAATAAAATTCATACGGTTGCTTTCAAATATATTTATAATTTATTCCATATTTTTATCAATGGGGTAAAAATTTAGTACTTATTTTCCTTTTATGTTTTTCATTATGAATATAAATCAAAATAATCTTAATTATCAGGGTAAAGGATAAATTGGATAAGATAGGGTGAAATTAAAGTGATAATAAAATTAATGTTACACCAATAGTTTTATAAATTTTCTTGGATGCATTTATTTATTTCATAATCATTAAAAAAATTAGAATTTGAACTTTTTTTCTAATATAGCGAGATTGTTAACCTTGAAAAATATTTTATGATATAAAATGTTAAAATATCCATTCTCATTATTTTATTTTCAATAATTTCAAAAATATAGGTAAAAAGGAGGTGTGTTTGTTTATAAAAATTATTTTTAGTTATGAATACTTTTCCTTTCTCAGGGTTATTTTTAGTGATAAAATAATTAACCTAAATTTCTATAAAATGATATTATATTAATTATTCAATTTATTGTGAAAAATTGATTTTAAAATAGTTAAAAGTAATAAGATTTAAATAATTATTTGTACCTTAATATTTTTAAGTAATAATAAAATATTATATGTTTATTTAATTTTTTAAACAAATTAAACTAGTGTCTTGTTTTTGTAATGAATAATTAAAAAAATAGTTTCAAAATTGACATTGTTGTTAATTTATAATAAATAAAATATAAGTATATGTTTTAAAACAAAAAAAATTACTATTTTAAGACATGTGATTGGGATATATTTAAAAATCTCAAATTTTCTCCACTTATGGTCATATTATAATTTTACGATAACTCACTTCACCCCTAAATAGTAATATCTCTAATAAAATTTTAATTCTCAAAGTTTTAAATTTAGATAAAAATTAAAAGGGAAAAAATAACCAAAATTTTCCCAATTATTATTTAATATGGGGAATTCAACTCACCATGATTTGAAATTTAAATATTATCAATTTAGAGCCATTTTAATATTATTATTAATTTATATTAAATTAATATTTTCTGAAATAATATGACTTCCCCTCCCTTCTCATTTTAAAAGTCACTTATTCATTTATTATAATAAAACTAAAAAATATTTTGGTTTAAAATATCTACAATAAAATCACTTATTATCATCTCTCCTAATTTCTTACAGGATTTTCATTGATGAAAATACCAATGAAGTAAATATTTTGGTGTAAACCATAAATTTTTTTCAGAAAATGATGCATAGTTCTTAACCAAAACATTTATTTTTTATTTTTTCTTATAAAACCATCAAGACTATTATGAATAATAATAAATTATTAAAAACTCATATTCTATGTACTGATATGATTTGTTTAATTCCATTGACTTAATCTACCTCCTACTCATTGAAATTGGAAATGAATTCAACATTCATGTTTACAGCGGAGTATTGACTCACATACGGTTATAAATCAGTTTTCATCACCTCCTCATATGAATGGAATTAATTGTGGGTTTAATGAATATATAATATATTAATGAATTATTAATAATTCTGAATCATTTACATATCATTTATGTTCTTATCTTACTATTCAAAAAAATGATAATATGTTTTTTCCATACGTGTGGACTACCACATCAACAAATCTCAATGATTAATAGTTCATCACCAAATCAAATAGATAATATATAAAATAATATTTGAATAAAAAATATTGTATTTGTGATATAATTATAATACTACAAAGACAATTTCATACTTTCATTCTTTTAATAAGAATCATTGAAAAAGTAAAATGATACTCATACATGTGTACAATCTAGCGTCTAATTAATTGTTACATACATAATTACGTGATGATCATATTTATTTGATATAAGTAAAGTTAAAATTGTTGAACTGAAATGAATATTATATTACGGTTATAATTTTATAAGGGAATGATTAATGACCTCTTTGACCAAAGTCAATCCACAGAAGTCAGTTTGGATATGTAAGTTTAATATCATCAAAATATATGATGTGAACATGGTTTATTAAGTATGTTTATATGGAATGGAAGTAAAATAACATAATGATGAATGAAATTGGGTTTTTTTTATAATAATGGAAATAATAAGACAAATTTTTTTAGCAAGAAAAATAATTTATTTCATGACACATATTATAAGTATGTAACATTCTTTTAAAAATTTGCATTTACAGATTACTATAACATACTTTTACTCAGTGTACATATTTTAAAAATTATTTTATTCATGTTATTACTATAAATTATTGTATATTAAAGATAATTTTTTTTTCATTTTTTTACATTATTTATACAGTCTTTAAAATTTGTCATTTTAGAATGTTTATATAATATGTTTTGAATATATTTAAAGAATAAAAAGGGAATGTTATATTTTAACATATAAGATTAAAATTCATTTTCCTAATAATATAACCATAAATTGATATTTGAATTAATTTATGAGCATTCACGCATTCCTAAAATAATAGTCTGTATTCGCTATATTATGGACATTTTAGTTTTGAAAAAAGGAATTATATGTTAATGGAAATTTCGAAATCTAATAATTATTTCATCTGGATGAATAATAATATTATTATGTTGCAATATTTTATGTGTTATTCTTATGTTATTAATCATCATAATATTAGTTTACTAATAATTGTTTTTTAAAAACCACATTCTTGTTATTCCATTATAATCCAATTATGGGAGGGTCCATGAAAGCATTCAAATTCATTAGGTTTGATTTGGGTTGTAAATGTTCCATGACTGTTATTAAAATTTTAGCTACTATGGATATTCCATGAAAAACAATTATTGTAATTCCATTTGTAACCATGAAATATTATCAATATATATCAGTTAAATGAAAATGATCACTCATGTTTCCTATAATATATATTAATTATTTTAATGATTTTTATGGAAATCATATTATTTCACAAGGTAAAATAATGACTTTATAACTAACGTAAATAAATATTCACTTCTTATCGGGGAAAAATATTTTCAAATGTATTCATGAATTTTTCATGACATTAGGAAACTAGTATAGTTTTAATTTTTAAATTATTATTACTTGTTATGTTATTATGAAATTAAATGGGAATATAGTTTAATTTATTTTCCATGAAATTTAATATATTCATTATAAAGATGATTTTAGAGAAGAATTTCTTTTGAGAATCCATGGAATTATGATATTAATTTGTTTTTATGTTCCTTACTGAGGTTTCTTGATGATCACATGTTTTAAATTTTCTTTACATAGTATTAAGGATGAGGTCAATAATTTTTTTTAATTTTAAAAAATAAATGTTGTAAAATCATAAATATTTTTTTCTGAGTAAAAAATTGATATTATGTCGAATTCATAACTTTATAATATAATACTTTATCGAGGATGACCTAATCATATAAAAATATATAATTAAAATAGCATTTTCATTACATGAAAAATAATTACTCTCTAATTATACTAGTATATGTATTGTTCAGAGCTATGTCTTTATAGTTGTTGTCAGATGATGGTATAGACAAATTTTGATATTAGGATTATATTAAATGAGATTAAACTAACTATTATGAATTACATCATCAGTTAATAATCAAAATATTAAACATAATTTAAATGTCATAATAATTTTTTTTGTGATGATATATTATGTGGTTAATGATATGTGGTAATATTTTTTATTGGGATTAGATATATGTGACACATAGGTTTGACCTGAAGGATTATTATATCATATTTCTAAAAAATTAATAAAAGAGGATAACATCTAAATATAATTTACTATTAATACATTCTTCAACATTGATGTTATTTTGTTTCATTTCTAGTATTTTATGTTTAATGAAAAATATAATTTATGAGGGTATTTTAAAAAAACACTTTTACATGAAATAATTTGTTTTATGTTTTAATGAATTTATTTTATACAGAGTAATGATCATTTATCAAGATAAAATAAAACAATACAACACAAACTTATTATCGCCACTATATTATTAAATCATCCCTACCATGAAAATTACATGTTTAAACTATTATTAATTCTTTTGAAAAAAAATCTAATATAAGCAATTATTTTTTCATTCCAAAACATTTATATTTCCAAAACATGCCAAGGGAATATTGTATTTCATTAATTATATTTCAAAATATTAACTCATCTAGCACATTTAATATGATAAAAATTGACAAGGAAATGAATATTTAATTTCCAAATATATGTACTTCGTGATGGAATAAAAATGTGATATCTATAGATTAAAATCCGGAATTTATGGATGAATTTAATATTTTAATTATATTCTTATGTCCATTGAATAAATATTTATGGGGTTGATATTGATGAATCATATGGAAATGTATCATTTCATTAATTTGTAGGTATAATTTATTAGTGAACAAGAAGATAACCAATTGTTAATCATTTAATTAGGAAGATGAATAAATTATTTGGTTATAATTGATATTATGATATATTCTTAATTTTTTGAGAATCATAAAGCAGATAAGGGTTATAATATTGTATATTATTTTTAAAATATTGAAACATATGTTTTCTAAAATAGATTACATTGAAATGTGCTGTAGTTAACGGATGAGTTTTTTTGTTAATTACATTTAAGTATATTTGAGTAATGGATCAATATACATTAGCCATAATATATTCTTGCTGCTATTGAAATGATAATTGATAAGGATAAATAGTTTTTTGGAGAAAATATTATATATAGAAAATCATAAGGGATTAAAACTAATTTAATGATTAATTATATTATTGAAGACATTCAATATATGTTTTGAAATATAAAATGAATTCTATTGATATAGTTTTAATAATGGAAATCCCATATATTGGGTGAAAACATGTCACATTATGAGAGGTTGTAGGGTGTGAACCCCAAACTGAACGGAGTCAATGACTCCACACCTTCCACTATCATACATTATGTCTATATTAGTATGAAATTCGAACATTAAAATGATTTTATTGATAATTATTTAGTTTATTAATGAAAAATAATTTCTATATAGGATATAACCATACGATTGAGAAATGATTTTGTGGTTAGATGGTCAGGATCCCTATTTTAAGAATATTATATAGTGAAGTTAAATATAATATATGGGATTATATTTCATGAATTAATTATTTTTTATCTTATGGAAGCATATATGATGTGGTTTTATTATGAATTAGGTAATTTATGGAAATTAATATCTTGTTTTATTTATCACATAATCAGGGAATATCTAATTTTTAATACAAGTAAAAATTAGTGACTAATTTCAATGAGGGATAAATGTTAAATTAATCATTAATGATATTTTGGCCAATTTTATCTACATTTTTTGTAGTTAATATTAGTATAGAATATTTAAAAAAACATTATGTCAGGTAACACTCCCACCGAAGATGATTTAATAATGGGACTCATATAATTACTCCCAAGTCTTGCATCTAGTAGGTCTTGGAATACAAACTAGAACCAAGAGTATATAAATTTCATAAATAAAAGGAATTATATTCTATAATGAAAAATTACCAGGATAAATAATAAATAAACCTTATAAAAAATTTATAATAATTAAAAAATCTAAAAAACAATTACGCCATGTATTTATAATAAAACTTATATATAAAAATATATCAATAGATAAATACCCAGAATAAAATCTAAAGGAGTGACACCATAACTTTCCAAAATTATGAGCTACTAATGTGAGAAATTGTCCACATAATTATTCTGGAAACCTGAATAAACATTAAATATATATAGACATAGTGCGCATGTATACTAAGTATTATAACTAAAGTATCTCCTGTACATTAAAATGAATAATTATAGTTTACCCGTGAGTAAACAAGGGAACCAAACCATGCATAATCATGTAAACTATCCAATTTAATTCCTCACTATGGAACTACCACCAAAAAACACCATCCTTGTATTGTAACATAATATGTATAGTTTTTACAAACATTCTCATACACCAGTTTCTATATAATTTTCCACTTCCACACAAAAATATTCTATTTTCTTGTGCTTAATTTACGTTTGTCAAACAAAAATCTCCACACCCCATCTCAGTAAAATCATATCTCACATGAGGAAACCTAGGAATCTACACCCAAATAAAACCAAATCACTAATTTTCCCAATAATATAGGTTTAGAAAATCATAATCATATCAAGAGTAGTAAGGTATCATGAACATGATGTCTATCTGCCTCATTCACAACTCCTACCGTGAATAACCTCCACCATAATCCATTTCTTATCACGGTCTCATCACATACAATATTAAGACACCCCTCGCCATCACAAAGTGTACTATAGTACCTCCCACCATAACAATAAGTTCATATCTACTCACCTAGAATAGAAAGTGGAAAATATCATGTATCAAACAATCAATCCTCATCACTAGTATGTTGAAAATAATAGCAATGAAGTAAATATAAAGGTTTGGGATCACAGTGATCGATGTGGGTGGGGTGTGTGTGGAAAATAAAAAGTTCTGTAAAAATTTATATATATTTCACTCCTTATTACGACTTATGGATTCATAAAAAATCTCTAACCATCTCAAAAAATGCCACTACAGATTCCACCACTAAATTCTTAACACTACACACACCACAAGACACATTCTATCTTCTATCCAATTCCATTTTCAAAATAATTCATTTCATTATTAAACGTTAACAAAATTTACCCCATATTATCATTATTAATTCTTCCATTATCCTTTTCCATCACATTTACCAAACAGACCCATGCCCTTTCAATCATTAATTTACAATTCGATTACTACCCAAACAACATGAAAAACCCAAACATTGTTCTTCATCCATCACAAATCAAAACAATACATCATTATTCATCATTAAAACACACATTGTCACACCATAGCATGACCTCCAAAACACATCGTATATCCTCCCCAATTCACAGCCTCACAAATCCATACATTGCTACCCACGACATGACCACACAAACCCATCACATCTTCTCCCTATGACACATCCTCACAAACAAAACATCACAATATTCTATACCATAAATTTCCACATCATAACACATTCACACATACCAATACATCATAATGTTTTATAATGTTTTAGAAATGGTATTTTTACATATTTAAATTAATTAAATTGGGAATTCCTAAAAAATCTATATATCATGGGGAAATAATTTTATTAGAAAAATATATTTGGTATAGCAATTTACATTTTAGAGTGATACCACAACAATCCCATAAAAAGGGATACAAAAAACCTAACACAATTGGGAAAACATATCCTCCAATGGCCATAATTTTCAATGAGACTCGATGCCTTTGAAAACAGAATATCACAATAATATAAATGATGTAAATTTAATGAAAATAAAACCCCTTTACCTTTCAATTTCAATTAATATATTGATTATCCCCATTTAATTAAACAAACTATCATCAAAAGTAAGTTCAAAATAACCATCCCCTAATGACATATAATAAATAGATATGATAAAAACCCTACCTCAAAAAACCCTTCCAAACCCACTGTGCACCAAAGGGTAAAGAAGAAACATGTCAGAACTACAAATTCACATTGGGAATCCACTGATCAACATACATTTCCACAAAGGATAATAAAAACAAATCAATTACATAGCCCAAATTAATATAGCACCACCATAGTGAATCACTCAAGATCAATAGAAGTAAAAAATATTTGAAGGGGAAGATGATTCACCAATAATTTCCCTAACCAAATCACTATAAACAATGGATCAGTGGTGGCTGAATGGGTCATGATTATTCTAGAAAATAGCCAAGGGTATCTCAAAAATGGGGGACATTCAAATGGATGAATAAGAGAAGATTCAGGTGAAAAAACAACATATAGGTTCTATTCATTATGAATTATTGTGTAAATCAATTTTTTATGTATTGTGTTCCTTGAGTCTATAAAAAATACACTATACAACCAAAAATTTGTCTATATATAAATTTTTTTACAAAAAAGGAATACAACATTGTAATAGAATTATCTTCTGCCACAAAAATTGTCATTAGATTGTTAACCCACATTATGTATATCCCTGTACCGCATAATAACCACAAAAAACAAACTAAAAAATCAATATACCAACATATAACTCTATAAACCTAATTTTTATTGCATAAATGGAACACCCTCTATTTTTGGAATTATATTTTAGAACTAATTCAATATTTTTGAAATTTTACATTCCACAGAACATTGAAAATATTTTATAATATATATGGCTTCAGATATACATGAATCAATGTTCATTGTTATATACATGAAAAAAATTTGATTATTCTCTTAACATAACACTATGTATATTATTCATTACATGTAACAATTTCATCCCTCAATGACTTATGTAACATAAAATAAAAAATAATTATAATGGTATACTATTAACATAATATTTAATATAACATAGAAATTAATTTCGTACTTATGAAAATAGTTAAATAACTTATGAAAGTATATGATTTACAAAAATAAAAAATTAATTCATCCTTTTTAAATTAATTAGAAATGAATATGACAACTGATTTGATATAAAGGAATATATTATTATTTTTATGCCCACGAAAGAGTTTACCCTAATAAATTAAATTAATAACAATTATTGAGTGATATTAATGTGATATATATTTTTAAATATTTAAAAAAAATAAAAATATTAATTTTATAGGCTTGACGATTTAAGGTAAAAAAACCAATTTTATACTCAAAATATATTATTTTTATTAAGGATTTTTTTACCAAAATTTAATGTAGAACATATTTTAAATACAATTATTTATCTTCTTGGGATTATATATGTCTAAATAAACTTCAAATTTGAAATATACATATAATAATTAAGTTACAGTATATTTTGGTATTTTTCAATGAATATCCATTTTTAATGAATACTGAAAAATAATGAAATATAATTCAAAACAAATTTTTTCATCTAATTTAGAAATAAGAATAAAATAAATTTTATATTTATTTAAATGTTTAATAATATCTTATTCCTATCAATTAATCCAATTTATCTTATTTTACTCAATTTCAATATAAAATTGCCTATAAAAACATAGTAGGAATTTGGATTTTTTATCATTAAAAAGTTTCCTTGTCATCCTATATGTAGGATTAAATTTAAATAATTTCTATCCACATCAGTGATGAGAATTTTGGAAAATGGATTCAATTGTTTTAATATGAATAATATATATTATATAATAATGAAAGATTGTTTTCATTCCTAAAATAATAGGGAATGTAATTAAAATTAATCACATTGAATAAGGAAATAATAATCATAACAAAGAACTAATACTTAAAAATAATGGGCTAAATGAACTATAAACTTGTAAAAAATATATTTAATATATATATAAAAGAAATAATTCTTAAATTATTGAGTTATTTTTTTGTTTTTAGGACATTTGGTAGGTAATAAATTTGGTCCAACTTAATTCCTTTAAAAAGTTTCATATGGGTCCCCTCCCTTCTCTATAAAAGGTCACAAGATCACTATCATCATTGAACCTCTAAAAATTTATAAGATTGGTCAGTATTTTCAAAATACACTTACTAATATACCTCCATTCCACCTCGAGTCATATCTTTGGTAATAAAGCAATCCAATGAAGCACTTTGGTGGAATGAAAAACTTGTTACCCAAAGAAGAGGTAACATCCCTCCTGAAGCTCCTTTCTTTTATTATAAATTCTACAGTAACTAACAACTATTTATTTCATGATTGTATAAAAAACAATATAAAAAACATAATAGTATGTTTTAATTTTATGGGTTTCATACACACTAACACAAACATCCATCTAATGGGTAACAAATTTACTGATTACATGTATGGTGAACTACCGCCTCACAAAATGATAATTGTTAATTTTTCGATTACCTAAATTATAGTATATATTACGAAGGAAACTATATTTATATATTCTATATATGAATTTTATAATGTCTTTAGGATTCTGTTTTTTATTTATAAAATACCATTGGGATTTCTATCTTTTGTAAATAAGTTAATTTTGTTCGATGAAGTGTGGACTACCGCCAGCTCAAAGTAATGTGATTCATTCACACACAACATGAAATGCATAACCAACATGTTTAATGAAATTATATGATATATATGACATAATAATTTATATATAATATTATTATATACAAATATATACTTATATTTCATTTTCCTTATATCTATGAATATGAAAACAAAATAATAATAGTGTTAATGCATACGTACGACCTACAATCTCCATGGACTATTTAGTACATTTAAATAATTTTATATTTGATATATTATTATAATACACATATAAATAATATAATTGATATTTATTTGATGGGATATATTTTTTATGTTATTATATATGTATAAGGATAAAAGTGGAAATAAATTAATATACATACGAAAACCAATGTGAATATTACCCGAAGTGAAACCTTAACATAGAAATGTTAATAAGTCAGTAATATAAGGCCAAAATAATACCATATATGGTAATAGAAATAATTATGCAATTATATGAAAAATATATAGTGAAATTAAATTTATTTTATGGATGTTGTGAATATGTAATATGTGAGATAAGAGACTATGTAAGGTAATTTCATCTCACTTTTTATTTCCATGACATACAAGCTTCATTCACAACACATTCTGTTTTTGTGGTGTATATAATTAGAAATTATTTTTTATATGATTCTATTAATTATGATTTTGGAAATTTTCATTTCATTTTTATAATATTTATTTCATTATGGTTTTGTTTCGAAAGTAACCCAATTAGTAATGAAACATTGTCTCAATTTTTCTTCTTTGAGACACATGACATGTCATGAACCTATATTATTCTATGATGTGTATATACTAACATTGAAATGATATATACTGGATCACATTAATTTTCTGATATTTTATTCATTATTTAATTTTACTATTTCTATCATGAATTAATGTTACAAAAATGGTAACAGTTTAGTACTACAATCTCATCATTTATTGAGATTGTTGATGAATATGCTTCCATTGAGGAATTATTCTGATAAATATTTAATGATGTGTCATGAATTATCTTAATATATAGATAGAAAATTTATATCAATGAAATGGTAACAATTTTACGCTATTTGGTAAAAAATATACTTAATAATTTCTTTACACAAATCCATTTGTACATTTTATTTTGGTCAAAAATATGTGTTGTTTTAAAAATGTGATTTTTAAAAAATATTTAAAAAAATATTTTAATTTCATCATACGTTGATAAATTAAATTCTAATTCATGTTTTATCCATTAAAATATTTTTTTAGAATTTATATTCTGGTCATTTATTTGTCAAGACATTTTTTTATATCTTTTATGTTAAAAACTGAATATTTGGCATGTACGAACATACCCTCTACCATGAATATCATTTAATTGAACCTTACATTGCATGTTTAGATGTTAATTTTTATTAGAAAACATTTTCTTAATATTCTTTAAATTAATTAATTTTGTTATGGGTTTCAATGAAAACTTATTTCAATAATGTTTTATAGTTACCAATGCTAAAATTAAATATTTTCAAGGCTATTTTTAATGTAAAGCGTTTTTAAAAATGTTTTAAATTTATAAAAGTATTTTAAAAAATTTCATTACTTATTCATATGTTTTTGATGTATTTTCAAAGAACTGATGTTCAAAACATTTCCGTGATTTGTTTCTAGGTTTTTAAATAAAATGGATTTCTCATGGTATTGATGCACTCTTTATATGATTTCAATGAAACATGATCCAAATTGTTTTAAAATATTTCAAAAAAAGATCTCAATTTTATTTTCAACAAAACTATTTTCGAAATGATTTATGATTTAAAGATAAATTTTCCAAGACAAATGTATATCTTCCTCAGGAATTGGATTCAATAGATCTTTTAAATTAATTTTCCATATAAGATGACATCCATTGATGGTAGCCTTTATTTTTTCAGGGAAATGATCCAATGTTTCTTATCTTTTTTCTTATTGAATGGTTTATGATTTGATGGAGTGATAACTACGACACATATTTCAATTCTATGGGTTATATGATTTTGATTCCTTTTTCCTATCACATGTTATTCTTTGATGAAATTATTAAGAAACATATATATTTTCCATAGTTTATCATGTGATGAAATGTTAATGATACCTACATCATTTGATGGGTTATGATTTTATGTTTACAAAACCATAACTTTTTTGTGTCATTATATGATGAATGAATTATTATATTTTGGACCATGTATTAATGTTTTTTTATTAGATATATGGGGCTTATATTTCCCTCCAATGCATTGGAAATGATTTATTTCTCATGAGATAGCGATTTTAATCAATTTCATCGATTTGATACACTAAGGTATGGTAAAGAAATAAAATATCATTCATTAAAATGACTATAAATGGTGATGGTGGTATGTCACATTAAATATAATTAGTAACCATGAAGGAAAAATATGATGAAACCATATCTATTATGAGAATATCTGGAAACTGAATCCCATATAAGGAAAGGACGCCTATTTGGATGATGTTTTAGCCTTCCCATTATGTGTAGTCAACATGATGTTGGAAGCTGGTGAAAATCGATCCACTAATATATAGGAATCCTCATCCATTAAAAAGAAAGGACTATGACATGGGATGGTTCTATGACTTTTCTAATATGTGTGTTTCCCATTAAATTCTTTGTCAAGTTCTAGCAATGTGTCTTACAAAAGGAAAAATGATATAACATGTTTATGTATTCAACTATTCTATGTCATATTACTATGATATTTTTTCATGGATAATGTTAGTTATTTAATTATGCTACATGTATTATGAAATTACAAGATTTATGACATGATATATGTTTATGATCGTATGATTTATAGGATATGATTTTGTATTGTTATGATCATTCTCTCATGCCCCTATACTCAAGATTTTTCTTATGTGTCACCTAATTTTCCCTTATGAGAACACAAGATCACTCCTTATTTATGTTTCCTTCCACATGTAATGAAGATATATATTATGTATGAAGTGTGTAAGAAGGTTTCTAGTCCCGAAGAACATATTGGGAGAAAATGTAGCTCTCTTTTGTACTAGTTCTTGTGTTTAAATGATTCCAAAGGAACTATAATAATATGGTCTTTGTGCATCTATTTTTTTAATTTTTTATACTTTAAAAAATTACGGTAATTTATAGATATGTTAATATTGGGTTTTTATAGTTGGTATCAGAGTAAACGTCAATTTAAAATCGGTAGAATATGATTCGAAAACATTAGTGAGATATCTAGGTATATTTATAAGGATATCTCAAGGGATTTCTCAATGGATAAGTATATAGATTAGTTAGAATTTTGGAAGGTGTCTTGTAAATTAATCAAATTATAGGGTGATTCGTTTCATATAAATACATCAAAATTTGGATATTACAATATAATGTATCTCTGGAAAATATTTACCCAGTGGTAAAAACTCGGACAACATGTGTTGGGCCTAACTCGGTGTAACTTCATATACGAAAACAGGCCTTACTACACACCTTGTTTGTTATTCATGGGTAATATTATTTGGGGATTTATAAAAACATTATAATAAACAATGATGGATATAAATTGAGGATGAATATTAATAACATAGGTTAAACCAATGGATTCATATATTATATAATTAGTTTACTAAATTTAGACATATAATAAGTAATTATCTTCAAGATTATATGTTTTCTTATATGATATGTGTTTCACACCATAATATTTATATTTTTACTAAATTGAGTAAAATAAATAGAACACGGTTAACATTGAATATTTTAGACGTGGAATGAATGGGAATTATGAAAAAGAGAACTAGGAATGTGGTTTGAGTAGCGGTTAAACAAAAAAAGATAAAGTGACTGAAAACAACCTGTGAAAGGTATGTGATACTATTATGGTATTGTCTACATGGAGCATAACAATCCTTATTATATTAAGGTTGATGAACCTTAAAAATTATTTATATTTAAAATTATAGTAAAGAGGTATTATATAAAAATTAAATGAATCCAGATTAATGGTTTTTGAATAATATTGGATGAATCTAGTATTTTGTTTTGGAATTCAAACATTAGGTTATATGAATCGTGAAATATACAAGTATTTTCAAGGAAACCTTTCCTTAAGGACTCAAAAAGGAATTGTTAAATGGTGATGAAGACACTGAGAAGTGATATTTTGATTAGGGGAAGGTAACCCTTAATTAATACATTATGTTGAGGTAATGATGTATGGATAATGATATGATGGATACGAATAAGTAAATTAAAAGGAAAAAATTAAAATGGAACTAATTAATGAAAACGTGGTATATTCATCCAAAGATAAAGTTTGAAAAGTTCTTGTATTTAAATATTATATCTATTATTAATTGGAATAATATAGTATGAATGTTTTCGAAAAAGATATATCTTAATTCTTGATTATTTCCATGTTTTATGGGAATAATTGATGACCATATGAACATGTTATGAATTTGAAAACAATGTTATGATTTTTAATATTTTGGTAATCAATATTAATCTAATTCTTTTCCTTTCTTTCTATTGTTCTTTATTTTCATCTTTTATAAGTGTTATATGGTTAATAGTTAATGAAAATATTATCTTCTTATTAGGAGGAAGTATTTATGTATTGAGATTGCATTGAAAACTTCAGTTATAAGTTTATTTAGTGATTAATCATATTTTAAGGATGAACATTATTTTTATTTTGAATATTTTATTAGTGATGTTTTAGAAAAGGAAATCATGTATATCGGTTGATAACCAATAATATCTGGCAAGGCCATGTGTCTAGAAACCTTGACCGTAGGACAATAAAGATTTAATAAAAAACATTGGCCAATGCGAGTTCATCGTTAATTTATAATAATTTTTTATGAATAGATATTTATGATGTAAAAAAAATGTTAATTTTTATGTTTAGAGAATAGTGTATTAACTACATAGATTTTAATGGTTTTCTAGAGAAAAATATTTATACATTCCATTCTTTTATATAACATTACATCTTTTAAACATGTATTTTAGTGCTTTGGACATTAATGTTAATTTCTAGACAACCATTTCTTGATGTAATTTATGAATTATAAATTGATAAAAGAACAAACAAAGAATGAAAAAAATTTATACAAATATATAAAGTAAGTATATTTTCTTTTATTCTATGTTAATTGAATAATTTCTTAATGATATGATATTGAGTAAAAAATGTGTTGCTCTAATATATAATTTTTTATGATATTCCCTATTAAATCATCACATATTTTTTACATTATGACACTTTCTATTGATTTGATCATTTATTTATTTGTGATTGGTTACCTGTATCACTCCCAATAAATATTTACTGTATTTCTCCATGTCCAATCATTACTCCCAACAGATGTCATCCTATATGTAAACTAAGTTATATGTTAATTTGTTAAACATTAAGGTTAAAAAGTCCTTTTTAATTGGATAATTTATTATTTATTTTTATGATGTGGGTTTATATGAATCCAAAATTCAAGTACTAAACTTTTCATGACCCAAATTAACTTTGAGGTTGAAATTTTGTTTAGAATATAATACCATGATTTTTTGTGAAATATTTTTTTGATGTAAGGTAATCATTTTGTTATTATTATTTTTACAGAACACTAAATATACTTTATTTTATCTTATTGGCTTATGTTATAAAAACCGTGTTATTTTTTCACTAAATTCACTATAATGATTATATTTATCTACATGGAAAAGCAAGGATATCTTGCATTACATGCAATAATGACTTTCCTTGATGGAATGTGTAACATGGAAGACCGAATAATGAGAATGATATATAATGAAAATATTATTTAATATAAAATAGCTAATAAATTATTAATTATTAGAATATTTAACAAAATTATTTAAATATATGGTTCAAAAAAATATAAAACGAATTCTCTGTTTACAAATAAATTAAAAACTAAATGAAATAAGATTGATTATAAGAAAAAGTATTATTATTTTACGGCCACAATGATTTTTGAACCTAATAAATTAAATTTCTTTCATTTAGTGTGTGATATTAATTATATATATATATTTATATATATAAATTATATTCAATCATATATTTTTTATATTCATAGATTATATTTTATAAGGCATCAGATAAAAACAAACCAAATTTTATACAAAAAATCATTATTTTTTTTATGTTATTTTTACCACATTTTAATAAAGAACCCATATTGAACCTAAATTATCAATTAATTATATTTTATAAAAGTCTAAAAAACTATATATTTAATTTAAAAACAAAAAAATAGGTTAGGGTAAATTTTTGGTATTTTTCTGCGATGTTTCATTTTTTAAGGAATAATTAAAAATAGTGACATATAATTCGAAAATATATTTTAAAATAATATATTAATATGGATGAATTATGTTATAAATATTTATTAATGATTAATTACATCATAAGTGTATCTATTATATCAATTTAAGTAGGTGGAATTAATTTTAATATATAATTGACTATAAAAGCATAGAAATCTTTTAAAGGGTATTACTTTAAAAACTCGCATTGTCATCCCATCTACAAGATTAAATTTAAATTAATTTCATCAATATATATGATTGGAATATTGAAAAAAGGATATAATATTTTTCATATTAAAATTGTCGTATTTCTATTAATATCGAATATGTATTTGACCCAATATATTAGTGAAATTAAAAAAATTTAAATACATTTATTAGGGGAAAATTAAGCTTTACAAGGGACTAAACTGTAAACAGAAGGGCCTAAATGACCTATAAAATTTTCCATAACATATTTTATGAACATATTCAGTCCATAAACATTCTAGTTTGGAGTTGGGTTTGTAGGGGATGAAACTTATTTGCATAAAAAAGTGGTCACACCTAACTTCTTTTCAAAAAATGCCAAGTGTTTCCCCTCCCCAACTTATAAAAGGCCACCACCTCTCCCTCATGATCACACCTACATAAACACTTATGTTAACCAATTTCCATTTTCATAATGTACAAATTTTAGAGGAATATAAAAGTATCATTTTATGGAATAATGTGATCACATAGAAGACTATTTTTGTTCCTCGATCATAAAAGAATTATCATTCATACTCGTCATTTTGAGAAATGAGGTTGTTGCGGAGGAAATTTATTAAATATGAAAAATATATTTATCATGTATGTAAATTTCTTTTCATTTTTCCCTAATGGTAATGTAATTCCTAAAATCTAGGAAATGGATCTTGAAATGAAAATTAAATTTTATTTCCATTATTTCTAATTAAAATATTTTCTTCTTTACTATATTTTTAAGCTATTCATTATAATGACTTTCTTATGATAATTAAACTTTTTTGAGAAATTATTTTTGTCACTCACAGTAATTAATAAAATTTATTTTTTATTCCATTCCCATATTCCTATCATCATATTTGTTTCCTCACTAGAAACCTTTTAATGCGTTTTTAGATTACATTAATATTTGTCTCTCGGTATGATCATGTAGAATTTTTATTAACCCTTATAAATACATGGGTTTGCAATAGATTTATTTTTTATACAAGTATATTGATTAAAATGATCATGTTCAAATAGAGTAGAAATATTATTAAATGTGTGTGGGTGAGAATGTAAGACCTCAAGATTTTGAAACAAGTACATAATATTTTAAAATATGTATGATAAATAACACTAAGAATAAACGAACTATGTAATATTATTACTTTAATATGACCATTTTAACATAATGGTTGAACTTGTGGGTCGGAATAATGATAATCATATTATGATATATATATATAAGGTTCATAATGAATAAAATTATATTAATTAATACTGAGGAAATATGAACTAAATTTTTAGAAAACACCTTATTGCTTAAAAAAAATATTTTCATAACAAATGATATTTATTACCTTTTGGGATAGAATATTATATTTAATATGAAAAAAATTAGGGAACATTTTTGAATTAAAAATGTTTTCAGTTTTGAAATTATCATTTCAATATTATTATATGGTGAAATTTATATATTTCAAAAAAAGATTTCTTTTTCAATAAATAGTGATAAAACTGATTTTTATTGAAAACATTATTTTTTATTATTATATTTATAAAGTATAAAAATATATTCTTCAAGATTTAAAAAAGAAACAGTTCTTATTGATTAAAAATTAACAAATTATAGTATTTGTAATTATTTTTAATCTTATAATTTAGAATAAAAATATGTTTTTACATAAAATGAATATTCCTAAAAAAACTATTTTCATCCCTTTTTTCTTGAATAATAATAAAAATTATTTTTTTCTAATTTACTGAATTTAATTGTGAAAAGTGTGTTTTATATTTGTAACCATGAGTTTAAAATTTGATAGATATGCCTCTTTTATTTTTAGTCATTAGTAATATTATTCATAGATCATGTTTTAATAGTGGTAAAGCTAAATGTGTATAATTAGGGGCAAACAAAATTTGATATATACTATAATGTTACCATAACTCTTTCATTTGTTTTATTTTAAGAGTGTATTTCCTTGGTGAGCCTCAAAGTGTTTAATATATCACTGTATTTGGATATGGAGATGCCTTTTTCTTTAATAGAAATTTATAAAAAATAGTAAAAAATGTCCTTTCTATTGTTTTATTATCATTGATTTTTTATACATATGAATAAAAAAGGTATATACATTTTAAAATATTCATTTCAAAAAAATTATTTTTTATTTATAATAACACTTATTATTTATTAAATAATAACCATAAATACCAATTATACAATGATACATTAATTTTTTTGATTATTTGAAATATAATAAATATGATTTTAAAATTGTGAAAAGTTTTTTATTTGAAATAATTTCTTTGTTAAATTATTTTTATTTATTTTTTTATATTAGTGTCATTTTAATTCATTAGATTAAAACTACAATTTTTTCTATTAGTATTAAAAGTGAAAATTAATTAATATTTTAAAATATTTTCTCAATGTAATTATATAATTAATAATATCATAGTTAGTTTTTTAATACTATTAAAATAATTTATTCAACCAATTGATTGGAATATATTTTAATTGATCATCATTGTCCCATTAATGGTAGTATTTCCATTTTATTGTATATTTCATGAAACCAAAATCGTAAATTAATTAATATAATACTAATCATTAAATGTTATTCAAACAAGTTAAAACAAAAACAGTAGGATGAAAATATCACATAATCTATTATCTTATTGTATAATTTTATTTTTACTCATACATATATTATCATTCAATCCAATAATTTTGGTTCCTCCTTAGTATAGAATTAAATATTTATAATATTTATAATTTATGAAAATTGAAGACTTTTTCACCCCAGTATTAGAAAAGAAAATATATTATTTTACACTCACAAGACATAAACTCATATTAGAACAAAAAATTACTTACCAAAATTCTACCATAAAATATATCCATATGGCCAATGATCAATTTTTATAATAGATAACTATCTATCACATGATTTTATTTTAATCATTAAGATGTTGTTCCCATAAGAGATATAGTTCATAACAAAAACATTAATTTTTTTAATTCTTGTTCTAATGATACTATAAAATCATATTCCAATATACTTAAATAATAAGAATAGTTTAATCCACATATTTAGAAGTAATTATGGTAACTTCATAAAAAAAAATATTCCTTATTGTATCAAATGTGAAATGTATCCATAGTTCGTGTGTACAGAAGACGACTGCCTCACAACCCAATGTAATTCATCTTCCATCACCCCTCTCAGAGTTGTTTATACCGATTTATTTAATATATATATATATATATCATAGAAATGGAATATTAATCATTATGAAAATTAAATATATATTTTACCGTTTTTTATTTTTCATTTAGTAGAAAATAATAATGTTTTTTATGTGTATGTATGGACTATCGCCTCCGCAAATTGTTGCAATTCATTTTTCACCACCACATCTCAAGGATGATTAATATAAATATATTAAAAGAGATAATATTTCTTTTAATATATAATCATAATTTAAAAATGATAAATGTATATTTACCTTCATTCAATAATTATCATTAAAAAATATAAATGGAACACATATGTATATACAACACACACTCTCTATGATTGTAACATAGTTAATTTTTCAAAACCATATTTCATGGTTTGTTTAAAAAGTATAATTGATGTATAATAAATTTAATTATTACATGTATATTTTTTTGTGGTAATTGAATATTTAACATAATTATATATGTGATCCTATCGAGGTCATTTAATATATATAAGTTGCATATCATCAAAAAATCAATGTCAATATAATATATTAAGTAATTAAATATAACATTGTATTAAAAACTAAATGAAGATGAATCCATATTTAATAATGAAAATAATTAACATTGTTATATAATTATGGATGAAAAAAATACACATGATGAGTTATATCTGATGTATGAGACATTATTTTAAAAATCATCATAGGAATATTCTAGTTGAAAACATTTCTTCCATTTACAAATTTTTTAGGTTACATTATATATATAATATATAGACAATAATTTATTATAAAGGAAATTTCATATCTCATAACAATTTCATAAAATTATTTTCAAAAGTAATATTTTTACTTATTATATGTCGAACATTTTAACATTTATTACAAAAAAATAAAACATTATTTTATTTTATGGTATATAGTGAGAAAATATTTTTCATAATCAAAAACCATTATTTTATATTTGGGTTCCTTTTTAATCATCAAGGTTTTATTTAATGAATAAGACATTCCCCTTTAATCCATAAATTTCAAAATTGTAAATTTTATTTTAAATATATATATATATATCGTTAAAAAAATATTATGGGTGAAAATAATGTTATTGTGATTCCCAAATTTTTGTTTAATGATTAGATTATATTTTGTGTGAATTTTGTTGGATGTTTGGTGGTTCCATTATAATCCTATGATGTGTGGCTCCATTATAAACCATGTACATGTGGGTATCTGATAGTCCACCAATCCATTTGTAAATATTTATATCTGATGATTACCATGAGGGTTATCGAAAATATACTAGTGATTGTTATTCCATGTGTAACCATGAGTTCTATTCCATTTTCAATCATGATGTTCACTCTATATATGACTAATAACAAAATTATTACTCATGTTACATAATATATTTTCTTAATCATGGTTCAGATTTTATAGAAATCAAATTATTTAAAAAAAAATTCTAGTGAGTATTTGTTTTATGAGAGGTAAACATGTATTTTAACAACCCAAAATGGTTGGAAACATTTCCAAAATTGGATGGTGGGTATGTATCACTCACTTTGTTTTTTTTTCATTTTTTTCATTTTTTAGTGTTTTGAAAATACACACCCACACAAAAGATGAAGATTAAAAGAAATTTTTTGATTAAAAAAGTGGTAAAAAATTAAAGAGTGATTAATAATAAAAAATATTGAGAGAGAGAAATAGACGGAGAGTTAAAGGTAAATAGAAGCCACCTGGTGTGGATTTGGTGGGTTGATATCTCCATCTAGTGGTTGGTCAACTATATAAGTTGGGGATCTGAAGGTAGTCGATGTGGTTCATGGGATATGTGTAATATCATGGTGATGCCTTAGAAAATAACCATTATATAATGGTGATTTAAAATAAATCATTTTTCATTTAATAAAAATATAAAAAAAATAAAATTTCATAAAAGTAAAATAAGACAAGGGTTTCCTCCGAAAAAGCGTTGATTTTTTTTGAAAACAGCAAGATAGTTTTAGTTGACTACCAATAGTCTGATGGTGGACATAATATTTTCTAAACTCTACTATGCTTCCATAAAAACTTCTCCTTTGAGATTCCTAATTGTCCACTGGCTAATTTCATCCATTCCTTGATGTTTTTCATGCAATTCAATGGGGGTGGGACAAGAATATGGATATACCTTCTTTGGTATCAAGCTTGTGGTATTATTCATCCTATTGATTGTTGTATTTCTATGCATGGAATTTTAGGAAAATATTTCAATTCTGTTGGTGCATTGATGTATTTTTTAAAAAATATGAAATCTAATTATGAAATCCCAATTTTATTTAACTCATTTATTTCATCACATACTGAAGTACATTAATTATGATCAATGGAGTCATAAGACTGATTTTTTTTCAATTTCCATTCTATCAATTGTTTTTTCTAAAGAGAAGTCAATTTCAGCCTCACCAGTGATCACATTATTAATTAGGGAAGGAATTGCACAAAATTCTCTACCATCGAGAATATATAAACACTTTGGTTCAGGGTTCACGTAACATATAACAGAATTTTCAGAATCATTGATAGAGAATGTTGATTGTTGGATAATCTGATTTGAATCAAAAAATGAACAAGATTATCTTTTTTCCTCATTACAATAAAATTTTTATTAGTGGAGGTCATAGGTGATATGTTATTTAATAGAGTATTCAAAATAATTTAGATCCATAGATTTTGAATTTTTAATGTCAACATCATCTTTTCCATTTATGACATGGTTAATAAAAACACAATATTCACTATCTCCTCTATCAGGGGAATATTAAGATAATGATGGATTGACATTAAAGACACTCCCAAATAGAATTTCATAAGATTAGAAAAAGAATAAATATTGATTTTCTAATGGGTATCACACTGATTCAATGATAATGAACTTGACTAGTTGGTAACCAAATTCAATGGATAAGATGATAACATGAACAACAATTTTAGTGTTAGATATCATGAGTAATGGACTTCCTAGAATCATAGGAGATAAGAAAAAGTTGTATCACCTTCCATGTCATAGACATAAATTCCATCATAGAAGATAATATCATTGAATCAGATAATGATATCCTCAATTTTTTCCTCACATATGGATGTTATTTTATTGTATATTTGGATAAAAACACTCGTTTTATGTAAGAGACCTAGATCCAGGTAGGAGATGATAGATTTAGGCATGAAATTTCTCAACACACCAAGGTCTATGAGTGAATAATCAGATTTGGATCATCTTATTTGGCATAGAATAGTATGTGCCTCAGGATCATTGAACTACATGGGTTTGGACTGTTGTGTTGAAACATTATAAATGGTCCAATGATGTCTTTTATGAGGTCAAAATTCTTTATGAAACATTGAATACTTATGAATTTGTTTGATGTAATTTAATAGTAAAATTTTTAATTCAACACGTATAAATTTTTCAACCATTTCACGATCAGATTCAAAGGAATTGTTGAGCATAGAGATATATTGAGGAGAAAAAATTGGGTTTTTATAGCGATAAAAGGAGGTGAGGGAGTGGATTCAGGTTTGCTTCGTGATTTCTGGCCTTTTAATTTTCAATCTCAAAATCTAAGGGATTTTTCGGGATTCATTTTGAGTCATAGTGATTTTCATTCTTGATATAAGTGAAATTACATTTACATTACCATGATGGTTGTGTAATGATTTCGTTAGGAGTTGGGTAGAATGAGATGGTTGTTGCTGGCATAGGTGGGATGAAAGTCGACCAATTTGGGTGTCAAATTTAATGAGGATATAGCGGGTAAAGGATGAAAGATCTTTCAGATTGCATTCATGTTGTTTCTTAGAAGAAGTGGATTTCCTTGAATTGGGATTTCCTTGATTTTGGTTCTTGGGGAAGTTTTTATATTAGTTTTAGAATTGTGAAGGCTCATTAGGTTGGTTGAATCTATGAGGATTAAGAGAAGGATTAATCCTTTGAGGATGAGGAACAAAAGGATATGGTTGTGTGAAGTTACCCACACCTTCACCACATTGGAATTGGATTTGGTTTTGTGGAGGTAATTGAGGGGGATGATAAATTGTATTGTCATACCTCATGTCTGGGATAAAGGCATACGTGAAGGGATAAGAATGGGGTGGGATGAAGATTTAAATTTAGTAACTTGATTATTGAGGGGTTCCATTCCTCTCAGAATATACAACATTGAGATCCATTAGGATGGATGAATCAGATGGTTCCCCTTTATTTTTTGGTCGTTTGAAATAATTTTTAGTGGGTGAGCTACAAATTCTATAATTCATGTTAGGTAAAGGAAAAAAATATAGAGTAGATGAGTATTGGGATTAGGCATCCACCACTATTTGTCTCATAAGACCTAAAAGTTCACTCATCCACTCGGTCATCTTGTTGGTCTATTTGGACTGATTATCTTAGACTTTATTAACTTGAGCATGATCTTAAGTAAAGAATTGTTGCATTTTTTCAACCTTGTATCTTATAATATCTTTTACAACTACATGAGTTTTATAAAGAATAGCACAACTAAAAGGAGAATCTGTGAGTGCTCTCTGAAGAAACAATAACCCCTCATAGAAGTTTTGAATCAAGGGTTTTCATGGATTTGGTGGTGTGGGGAGGCATCCACATCCATTTTGAATATATCTCAATATTTATAGAGTGACTCATTTGTGAATTGTCAGATACTACTTATTTCCATTCGAATTGAAGCAGTATGAGAAGACAGGAATATTTTCTCTAAGAAAAGTATCTTTATATAATTCTAGGTGGTCATGGATCCTGGAGGGAGGTAGTAAATCCATGACATGGCAGTTTCATCTAGGGAGAAATAGAATGTTCAGAGATTGGTTTATTCCTCAAAACTCATCAAGGCATCATGATAGAGCGCAACACATGGAACTCTTTAAGATGAATATGTGGATCCTCACCATCTTGAATGTCGAAATGATGTAGAAGACGAATCAAACAAAATTTGAGTTCTATGACAACCTATATGTTTGGATATTTAATACCAATTGGTTGGTAATTAATAGTGTAGACACCTGAAGCTTGACGTTCATGTACATTACATAACTTTTGCAGAATATATACTACATAACAAAAACAGACACAAGGACCGTAATAGTTTAGTGTCTTTTGAAACTTGGAATATAAAAATCTAATAATGTTGAAAGATCTTCAACATCCCCCATAATGATCCTCCCCTTTTTGTTTCCTTACCTAAAACCTTTCTTTTAATCATGGGGGAAAATAAACATAAAAAGGGTGAGCTAAAATGCTCAGTAACGGTAAGCATGGAGAAAATAAAACAAACCATATACATTTGAACTTAAAAACATGAACATAATATTTAAACATCAAAATCGTGAGCAATGACATAAAACATGGTAGTACATAAGGCATAGATCATAATGGATCATCAATCATGATAAAATATCTTAGGAATAAAGAATGTAATTGCGGCCTCCATTAATCACATGTAATTATTTCCATAGTAGCCAAGGCATTACTGCCATGACCATCTTAGTGGACAAAGTCCCTTTCTGAATCGAGTTCACTCCTCATTTTAGTCCTGTAACACTGAACCGGATTAACTTACCGTTCCATCCATCTCTATCTCATGAGATATAAATCTTTACCCAATGCATTGGAGGGAGATATAGGTCCCACCAATCTCATAATAAAATCCTTCTTACTTGTGCCAAAACATAAACTTAAAACATTCATCAAAACACAAATAATAAAATGGGTTTCAAAGACACCATATCATCATAACATAATCCACATAAAACAAATGGATATTTCATCACAAGAAAAGTGAAAGACTGTAAATCATAGTGACATTATACTTGAAACATATACATGTGAAATAATTTCATCTTAGATGGAAAATGGTTTTGATAAAACGCTTGAATTGAATTCTTGAGGAAAATATCCTTTCTTCGTCAAAATCATTTTCTTCTCACAAAATTCCATTCAATTTTAAATGGAAATGATATTGTTGAAAATAATCATAAAAGATTATAGAGGAAGCTTTAAGAAAATGAGGCGTTATGAAACCGTAAAAATCCGTTCACGCTGTTTAAGTAAAAAAAATAAAAATTTCCTCGTACTTTTTTCGGAAAAGTCAAAAAGTATGGAAAACAAAAGAAAGATTCCTTCCATACAATGTTGTAAAAGTAAGAAAAGGGTAAAAATGTCTTAAACCTATATGGAAGTAAATTAAACATTTTATGAAAACATTTTGAGATCATATGGACATAGATAATAAACATAACCCCCAGTAAATACATACGAGTAATCAATCTCAGATAAGAATGAGATTGGAATAATTATCTCTTACATTAGATCTGATATGCTTTGTATGGATCCGAGCCTCCTGTATAATGATTTAAATAATGTCATTGTCTTATTACAGAATCATATTCATTGTTATGATATCATATATGGTTCACTTATGACATTATATTACCCATTCTTTTGTAAATTAATGTTAAAGTAGTGTTTTGGGTAAAATCGTTTCATTTGTGATTCGTGTTTTAACATTTAATTATTCATATGATTATGTATATCCTGTTTACTTACATCCATAATTTAAAACATGATTTATATATAATATATATTCAGAATATACATATATATAATAGATCGATAAATGGAAAGAAATACACCATTCATGGAAACGGTAGGCCATACGTACGCATGAACGATGTTTTCGTTTCCTTATTGAATTGAATGGAATTAAGTGGATGACAAACATATATATATACATAAATAAAGTATCATTATTATTTCATATATTACATGATTACTTGTTATATATACATTATAATCATTCATGAATGGTTAATCATTGAGAATGAATCTCATCACGTCGTGGAGACAGTAGTCCATACGTATGCACGAACAATGATATCATTCCCATGATCGTGGAATTGTATTGAAGTGTATGAATAATATTTAAGAATCAATATCACTTTAAAATAATCATATATAGTCATTATTTACAACAATATACCCATCCAAGTAAGGTGGTTGTGGAAAATAGATTACACCACGGCGTGGAGACGGTATTCTGTATGTACGCACAAGCGGTGATTTCATTTTCCATAGGATGGATAAATGGTGAAATATGGTTGTTTCATACTTATAATAAAATATCAGTATATGAGTGATACTGATGTTATTACTTAATAATTAAACAACTAATGAATAATAAGTGGAAGAAGAAATAAAGTTGAAAGAATCGGTAATGAACATTACGTCTTCTTTGACGCGCCTCTTTGAGTCCTCCTCTTAGGGCACTACAATTGGTCTTTGAAGAAGACCAGGACCTCTAGGATGTTTATAGGGAAGTGGATAAGAAAATTAGGCAGTGGTTGGATGAGCTTTAAGGCTCAAATTGGTGTGAGGAAGAGAGGGAGGAGGTTCCCTTTTATAAGGGAGGGGAGGGGCACCTTTTCAAATCTTAAAAATATTAATTTACAATAAATATAACGCCATTTAAAAACCTCCAAAAATGACTCATATTAGAATAGTAGATAATATAGTTTTGTAATCTCATCAACCAATAAAATTTATACATGTTAGGAAATTCTGTTAAACGTTATCAACGTGATTTATCCTTGCTTAATCAATTTAATTTTATTTGTGGTAATAACATTTTAAATTTTAAATTATAACAAATTAGTACTTATTTGTTGTGAATTGTCCATAATTGGATAATTTATAACATTTTAGATGATATAAATATAAATTTATAATTTTTATATATTTTTGTGATTTTTAAACAATTTTATAATATGTTATTTTTATAAAATAACAATAGTATCAATTTTGACACTATTGATTTATATGAATTTAAATAAAATATATATAGAAGATATGTTCGAAATAAAAGATTTAATAGATTAATAAAAGGTCATATGTTTCTATAAAATTAGTTGAGAACATTAAATATTTCATATAATATTTATTTTATTATTTTTAAAACCATTTATTTGGTTTATCTCTTAATAAAATAATTACTACAACATTTTTGTATAATTATTTAATAAACTTATTTGTTGCATAAAAATTTAAAATAAAATTATATGATGAATATAAATATTTTACCTTTCTGAATAATACTTTTACTCGAATTTATCATCTTAAAATCAAAATATTTAAATTTTTATATTTATTAAATTATGAAGGTTACAACTTAGGTATCATTTAAAATAAAATAATATATGTCTCATAATCACATTTATAAGACTCAAAACGGTAATATATTAGGTCATTAGATGATTAAGGTTTAGATAAACACTACCAACAAGTTTTGGTCAGGTTTGTGGGCCTTTTAATATGTATTATTATTTAAATAAAAACTATATTACTGATTTTTCACTTAATAAATAATTTCTGCTTCAATAATATATCACCATTAATGACAATTATTTAATCCCTAAAAATTCTAAATAAATTATCATAATGTATATAATTTTTTTACCTTTATGTAGACTATTCATGTTTGACATTTTATGATGTTTATCACTAAATTAAAATTATTATACTTATAAGATTTAAGAGAGTGACATGTTGTCACTTTCTTTGGTTTTAATAATAATTAAATTATTTTCGTGGTCAAAAGACCATAAAATGAATCTAATCAGACCCTTAGGTGATATGGGTATTATTTTATCCATCAAATAGAATTTTTTCATGTGTTAGGGTAATTTTATAATTTTATATTTACCCTTAATTACCTGATTTACCTTTAACTATGGTAAATAAAATTTACCGTAGTTACTATTCATAATTCCCAAAAATAAAAAGTAGCCTATTACCATAATTTAGACCCACTGATTCCTAATATGGAATCCATTTTTTCAGATTCAATACACATAAGGTGAATAAATTAAATTAAAATTAATCACGTTGTCGAATGAAAACGGGTTTTTGATTAAAACATTGCAAAAGATTGAATTGATTTAACCTACGAATTCAATGTAAAATAAATGATAATGACATACATTATATTAAATGGTAAAAATATATAATATTTATACTATAAAACCACTCAATATTATAATTTTACCACAAGAGTTATTACGATGAAAAAAATTAACTTTTTAATAAAAATATAGCGTGCTTTTACTATTCATTAAAATATGAAAGTTATCAGAAAAATATCAAAAATTTATCCAATGTAAATTTTTATATCCTGATTCAAAATAAGAATTTTCTTTTGTCAATTTGAACTTATAAACATGTCAACAACTAGATTTAAAGTGGTTGCGCCATCAAAAGACGGCAAAATTGCATTTTTTTTAAAATACTTATTTTACCAGAAAAATTTATTTTGTTCTTATACCATGTTCTATAAAAGGTGTAAGATGAATAATAATGTTATAAAATTAAAAATATAGTTAATACTATAATATTATAATAATATAACGTTGTTTAGTAAAACCCGGTATTCCATACAACACACGCTATCGAGGAAGGTCGCGATTGCGTGTAATGAAAGCCAAGTTAGGATTGCGTGTTGTGAAAGACTCCTTTGTTGTTTCATATAACATAATCCAACCATATTTCATTTATAAATTGAATATATATATATATATACACAATGTTGCGTAGAACGACTATTATCAAACGAACATGAAATTTTGTGTAACACAATCTAAGAATAGTGTTGCGTATACTCCAAGATAATATTGTGTTGCGTATAGCACAAGATAATCTTGTTGTATCATAAAACACATGACATAACATAAATTAAAAAGAATAAATATCATAAAATTTCGGGTTGCTACATTGTACCCCCCTTAAAATGAATTTCACCCTCAAAATTCATCAGGGTTATACTTGGTTTTCTACTTGAATATTTCTTTATTTAAAAACCACATCGAAAAATGAAATACCAAATCGTGACATTCAAAACTAATGTAGGAAACGTAACAGTTACCCAAATTAACTCGTCACTAGGTTTCCACGTAGGAGAACATAGCTGAAAATATGGATATGGAAGATAAATCTATCCATCATGTTCTGATAGAGAGTGGTAGAGAACATGGATATGAAAAATCCAACAATCACAATCCATATATTTGGGATGATCTAAGGTAACATATGATTCATCAGATATAAGGGCACTAGGACAACATTTTTGGTTTTCAAGATCATTTCCCAAAATTTGAAGAATTTGAATCAGAAGAAATACTTTCTTTATTTTGGTACAATCTCACTGTTGTTCATTCTTTGAACAATTTCCACTTCATCTCTTAAAGAAATTAAGTTGAATTTGTTATTCATGAATTGTTAGAAGATCATGTGATAGAATGATGGGTCATTCCATCTGTTTCAAACAAAAGGTTAGAAAAAGTTATAAGTCCATTTTATGGTTTGATTAATCATATATAGTTCAAAAAAATGAACTTATACTTCATATATCATACTGCTTAATAAAATAAAACTAGTTTCTACTAACCAGGGACTTCCTATAGGCCAGTGGTAGGTGATAAAGGCCTATCACACTTCGGTTGTGGGTTTGATTTCCACAGCCTTGTCCGACGCGATGGGCTGTCGCCCGTCCTGCAGGTTGTCCTTTATCTAAAACTACATTACTATAACATCCCATAAATAATATAGAAAAAAATATCTATCCTTAAACAATACTAACTTATGTCCAACATAATCCATTCAAATCTTTAGGCTTATCTAAAATACTTCGGTCCATGCTCATAGTATAATGAAAACAATTTCTAGAAAGGTTATCTACCAAGAATGTGAATACAAGCATTTATCCCACATATATCATAAGATATATCTTATTGGTTGCATTCAAAACACATGAATACCTTAGTCATATATTCTCTTGAAACATAAATTACCATAGAACCTTAGTGAAAACATGAATACTGTCAAAAGGTAACTCTTTCTACATACCAAAATCCTAAAAAATCGATATAATCAAACCATAATATCACTTAGTCCATATATCAGTCATGAGCTCATGAATACAATCAAACATCTCATTATCTTCTTATCCCTTAATAATGCGCATATAATCTACTTTCCAAAAATATCTGAACAACCTTCCATCATTACCGGTACCGTTCAACGTATACTTTCATATATATTAGGAAAAAATAGTGTAACAATCCTTAGATGAATCATTATTCCATAGTACCATACATTATTCTTTATAATCATACAATCATTCCACTAAACTCTTAAACCACAAGTTGAGCTTCATAATTAATTCATCTCATATTTCATTTGTAGTCTCTTCATCGTCATCCATATAAATACTACCTGTATGACTTTGCTGATTCTCTTCATGAGATTTTCCCTTAGGGAATTGGTTTGCATAATGCCCATACATTCCACATTCAAAACATCTAATCATTTTTGATGTCGTAGCAATACCATTATCCTTGTCCATGGTGTTAACTAAACCTATTACTTTGCACTTACTGGCTTTGTGTCCTTCTTTTCCACACCCAAAGCATCTTCCAGTTCCTTTGAAACAATCTCCCTGATGCATCTTCCCACATGATTTACATGAGGTAAATTGAACTTTCTTTCCTCTATGATCATCATGAAACTCTATATTTCTCTTATTATCTGAGTCGGGAAACTTACCAAAGATAAGATTATTGATCATATTATTAGATTGCTGATTAGGCATAATAACGATGATTGGACTTCCAAATATCGTTTCATTTGGTTTATCATGAAGAATATCATACCATTGTCAGTCATATCCTCCATTATTATGACTCTTCTTGTTTCCATCCATTTTCTAAAACCCAAAAAAATAGTCTAAGAGGAAGAAATCATGCTAGGGAAAACAACATAGTAAAGGGGGAGTACCCTCAAAATCTAACATCTTAGGTTAAATTATATGATCGTTACCGTAGTTCTAGAACTATATCCTATACGTATACTTATCATTAGGGATATCCCTAGACATACCTTAGAAAAATATCTAGGGATCTCACTAACGTTTACACATCCTAGTTTCCAAAGGTTGACTAAACCTTTCCTCTGATACCAACTGTAGAGACCCAAAGCATGATGTTCATGGTAATTACATTACTTTTGCAGAATATCAAATACATAACAAAAACAGACACCCAAGGAACATAATAGTTTAGTGTCATTGGAATCATGGAATATAAACTTCTAATCATGTTGAAAGATATTCAACATCTCTCAGGACGATCCTCCCATTTTTGTTTCCTTACCTAAAACATTTCTTTTAATCCTGGGTGAAAAGAAACATAAAAAGGGTGAGCTTAAATGCTCAGTAACGGTAACAATGGAGAAAATAAAACAAACCATATACATTTGATCTTAAAAACATGAACATAATATTTAGACATCAAAATCTTGAGCAATGACATAAAACATGGCAGTACGTAAGGCATATATCATAATGGATCATCAATCATGATAACATAGCCTAAGAATAAATCATGTAATTGTGGAATCCATTAACCACGTGTAATTATTTCCATAGTAGCCAAGGCATTACTGCCATGACCGTCTTAGTGGACAAAGTCCCTTTCTGAATCGAGTTCACTCCTCATTTCCGTCATGTAACACTGAACCAGATTAACATACCATTCCAGCCATGTCTATCTAATGAGATATAAATCATTAGACAATGCATTGGAGGGAGATATACGTCCCACCCACCTCATAATGAAATCATTCTTACTTGTTCCACAACATAAACTTAAAACATTCATCATAACCCAAAGAATAAAATGGGTTTAATAAACATCATATCATCATCACATAATCCATATAAAATAAATGGATATTTCATCATAAGTAAAGTGAAAGCATGTAAATCATAGAGAAATTATACTTGTAAGATACACATATGAAATAATTTCATCTTAGATGGAAAATGGTTTTGATAAAACACTTGAAATGGATTCTTGATGAAAATATCTTTTCTTCTTCAAAATCATTTTTTTCACAAAATTCCATTGAATTTTAAAAGGAAAGGATTTTTTTGAAAATAATCAAAAAATCTTGTAGAGGATGCTTCATGTAAATGAGGCGTTATGAAACCGTAAAAATCCGTTCATGCCGTATAAGTAAAAAAAATAACAATTTCCTCGTACGTTTGTCGGAAAAGTCAAAAAGTACCTCGTATGGTAAACAAAAGAACGATTCATTCCATACAATGTGGTAAAAGTAAGAAAAGGGTAAAAATGTCTTAACCATACATGGAAGTAATGTAAACATTTTATGAAAACATTTTGAGAGCATATGGACATGGATAATAAACATAACCCCCAGTAAATACTTACGAGTAAACAATCTCGGATAAGAATGAGATTGGAATAATTATCCCTTACCTTAGGTCTGATATGCTTTATATGGATCTGAACCTCCTGTATAATGATTTAAATAAGGTCATTTACTTATTATAGAATCATATTCATTTTTATGATTTCATATATGGTTCACTTATGACTTTATATTACCCATTCTTTTGTAAATTAATGTTAAAGTAGCATTTTGGGTAAAATTGTTTCATTTGTCGTTCGTGTTTTAACTTGTAATTATTCATATGATTACTTAGATCATGGTTAATTACATCCAAAATATAAAACATGATTTATATATAATATATATTCATAATATACATATATATAATAAATCTATAAATGGAAAGAAATACATCGTTCATGGAGACGGTAGGTCATACGTACGCATGAACGCTGTTTTCGTTTCCTTATTGAATTGAATGGATTTAAGTATAGGATATATATATATATATATACACATAAATACAGTATCATTATTATGTCATATATTTCATCATTACTTATTATATATACTTTATAATCATTCATGAATGGTTAATCATTGAGAATGAATCTCATCGCGTCGTGGTGACGGTAGTCCGTACATACACACGAGCGATGATAACATTCCCATGATCGAGGAATTGTATTAAAGTGTATTTATAATTTTTAAGAATAAATATCACTTTTAAATAATCATATATAGTCAATATTTACCCCATTATACCCACCCATGTATGGTGGTGGTGGAAAATAGATTACACCACGACGTGGAGACCGTATTCCGTACGTACGCACGCGCGGTGATTTCATTTTCTGTAGGATGGATAAATGGTAAAATAGGAGTTTGTCATAATTATAATAAAATATAAGTATATTAGTGATACTGATGTTATTACTTCATAATGAAACAACTAAAGAAGAAGAAGTGGAAGAAGAAATAAAGTTGAAAGAATCGGTAATGAACATTACCTCTTCTTTAAAGCGCCTCTTTGAGACCTCCTCTTAGGACACTAGAATTTGTCTTTGAAAAATACCAGGACCTAAAGGATGTTTCTAGGGAAGTTTAGAAGAGAATTTTACAGGGTTTGGAGGATCTTTAATGCTCAAATTTGTGTGAGTAAGAGAGGGAGGAGGTTCCCTTTTATAAGGGAGGGGAGGGGCACCGTTGGAAATCTCAAAAATATTAATTTATAATAAATTTAACCCCACTTAAAAACCTCCAAAAATGACTCATATTATAATATTAGATGATATAGGTTTGTAATCGCATCATCCAATAAAATTTAGACATGTTAGGAAATTATTTTAGACATTATCAACTTGATTTATCCTTGCTTAATCAATTTAATTTTATTTGTGGTAATAACATTCTAAATTTTAAATTATAACAAATTAGTACTTATTTGTTTTTAATTTTCCATAATTGGATAATTTATAAAATTTTAGACCATATAAATGTAAGTTTATAATTTTTATATATTTTTGTGATTTTTAAACAATTTTATAATAGGTTATTTTTATAAAATAACAATAGTGTCAATTTTGACACTATTCATTTATTTGAATTTAAATAAAATATATACGTAAGATATGTTAAAACTAAAAGAATTAATAGATTCATAAAATGGCATATGTATCTATAAAATTAATGGAGAACATTAAATAGTTCATATAATAATTATTTTATTATTTTTAAAACCATTTATCTGGTTTATCTCTTAATAAAATAATTACTACAACATTTTTGTATAATTATTTAATATACATATTTGTTGCATATAAATTTAAAATAAAATTCTATGATAAATATAAATCTATTAAATTTCACAATAATACCTTTACTCGAATATATAATCTTAAAATCACAATATTTAAATTTCTATATTTATTCAATTATGTAGGTGACAACTTTGGCATTATTTAAAATAAAATAATATAAGTGGCATAATCACTTTTATAAGACTCCAAACGGTTATATATTAGGTAATTGGATGATTACTGTGTATATATACACTACCAATATGTTTTGGTCAGGTTTTTGTGCCTTTTAGTGGGTATTATTATTTAAATAAAAACTATATTACTGATTTTTCACTTAATAAATAATTTATGCATCATTAATGTATCACCATTAATGACAATTATTTAACCCCTAAAAATTCTAAATAAATTATCATGATGTAGATAATTTTATTACCATTCTGGAGACTATTCATGTTCGATGTTTTATGATGTTTATCAATAAATTAAAATTATTATACTTATAAGATTTAAGAGAGTGACATGTTGTCACTTTCTTTGGTTTTAATAATAATTAAATTATTTTCATGGTCAAAAGTCCATAAAATGAATCTCATACAACCCTTAAGTGATATGGGTATACGTTTATCCATCAAATAGATTTTTTTCATGTGTTAGGGTAATTTTATAATATTATATTTACCCTTAATTACCTGATTTACCATTAACTATGGTAAATAAAATTTACCGTAGTTACTATTAATAATTCCCAAAAATAAAAAGTAGCCTATTAACATAATTTGGACACACTGATTCCAAATATGGAATCCATTTTTTCAAATTCAATACAGAGAAGTTGAAGATATTAAATTAAAATTAATCTTGTTGTCGAATGAAAACAGGTTTTTGATTAAAACATTGCAAAAGATTGAATTGATTTAACCTACTAATTCAATGTAAAATCAATGATAATGACATAAATTATATTAAATGGTAAAAATATATTCTATTTATACTTTAAAATAATTCTATATTATAATTTAACCACATATGTTATTACGATGAAAAAAGTTGTTTTTAATTTAAATATATCGTGTTTTTACTATTCATTAAAATATGAAACTTATCAGAAAAATATCAAAACATTATCAAATGTAAATTTTTATATCCTGATTCAAAAGAAGAATTTTATTTTGTCAAATTGAACTTATAAACATGTCAACAAATAGATTTAACGTGGGTGCGCCATCAAAAGGCTACAAAACTGCATTTTTTTGAAAAATACTTATTTCACCCGAAAAATTTATTTTGTTCTTATACAATGTTCTAGGAAATGTGTAAGATTAATAATAATGTTATAAAATTCCAAATTTAGTTAATACTATAATATTATAATAATATACCGTTGTTTACTACAACCCGGTATTTCGTACGACACACACTATCGAGGAAGGTCGCGATTGAGTGTAATGAAAGCCAAGTTAGGGTTGCATGTTGTGATAGACTCCTTTTTTATTTCATATAATATAATCCAACCATATTTAATTTATACATTGAATATATATATATATATACACTCAATGTTGCGTATAATGACTATTATCAAACGAACTTGAAATTGTGTGTAACACAATCTAAAAATAGTGTTTCATATACTACAAGATAATACGGTGTTGCGTATAGCACAAGATAATCTTGGTATAGCATAAAACACATGACATAAAATAAAGTTAAAAATATACTTATCATAAAATATCGGGTTGTTACATTCTACCCCCCTTAAAAGAATATTGCCCTCGAAATTCATCGGGGTTATACATGGTTTTCTACAAGAATGTATCTTTAATTAAAACCCACAACATGAAATGAAATACCAAAACTTAACATTCAAAACTAAAGTATGAAGCATAAAGTTTACCCAAATTAACTTATCACTGGGTTTCCACGTAGTAGAACATAGTTGAATATATGGATATGGAAGAGAAATCTAACCATCATGTTCTGATGGAGAGTGGTAGAGAACATGGCTATGAAAAAGATAACAATCACAAAGCCATATATTTGTGGTGATCTAAGGTAAGATATGATTCATCAGATATAAGGGCACTAGGACAACATTTTTTGTTTTCAAGATCATTTCCCAAAAGTTGAATAATTTGAATTAGAAGAAATACTTTCTTGATTTTGGTACAATCTCACTGTTGTTCGTTCATTGAACAATTTCCACTTCATATCTTAAAAAAATAAAGTTGAATTTTTTATTCGTGAAATGTTAGCAGATCATGTGTTAGAATGATGGGTCATTCCATCTGTTTCAAACAATAGGTTAGGAAAAGTTATAAGTCCATATTATGGTTAGATTAATCGTATATGGTTCCAAAAATGAACTTATACTTAATATATCATACCACATAGAAAGTTTATCTACCAAGAATGTGAATACAAGCATTTATCCCACATATATCATAAGATATATCTTTTTGGTTGCATTCCAAACACATGAATAACTTAGTCATATATTCTCTTGAAACATAAATTACCATAAAACATTAGTGAAAACATGAATACTGTGAAAAGGTAACTCTTTCCACATACTAAAATCCCAAAAAATCGATATAATCAAACCATAATATCACTTAGTCCTTATATCTGTCATGAACTCATGAATACAATAAATCATCTCATTATATTCCTATCCCTTCATTATGTGCATATCATCTACTTTCCAAAAATATCTAAATAACCTTCCATTGTTTCTAGTACCATTCAACATATACTTTCATATACTTTAGGAAAAACAATAGTGTAACAATCCTTAGATGATTCTTTATTCCATATTACTATACATTATTCTTTATAAACATAAAATAATTCCACTAACTTCTTAAACCACTATCTGAGATTCATCATTTATTTCATCTCATATTTCATTTGTAGTCTCTTCATCATCATCCACATAAATACAACCTGTATGACCATGCTGATTCTCTTCATGAGATTTTCCCTTAGGGAATTGGTTTTCATCATGCCCATACATTCCGCATTTAAAACATCTAATCATTGTTGATGTCGTAGAAATACCATTATCCTTGTCCATGGTGTTAACTGAACATTTTCCTTTGCACTTACTGGCTTTGTGTCCTTCTTTTCCACACCCAAATCATCTTTCAGTTCCTTTGAAACAATCTCCCTGATGCCTCTTCCCACATGATTTACATGAGGAAAATGGACCTTTCTTTCATCTATGATCATCATGAAACTCCATATTTCTCTTATTATCTGAGTCAGGAAACTTAAAATAGTTGAGATTATTGATCATATTATGAGATTGATGATTACGCATAATAACGATTTTTGGACTTCCAAATCTCATTTCATTTGGTTTCTCATGAAGAAAATCATACCATTGTCCGCAATATCCTCCATTATCGTGAATCTTCCTGTTTCCAGCCATTTTCTAAAACCCAAAAAGAATATTGTGAGAGGCAAGAATCAAGCTAGTGAAAACAACATAGTAAAGGGGGAGTACCCTCAATATCTAACATCATAGGTTAAATTCTATGATTGTTACCATAGGTCTAGGACTATATCCTATACGTATACATATCCTTAGGGATATCCCTAGATATACCTTAGAAATATCTCTAGGGATATCACTAACGTTTACACATCCTAGTTTCCAAAGGTTGACTAAACCTTTCCTCTGATACCAACTGTGGAGAACCGAAGCTTGACGTTCATGGAAATTACATTAATTTTGCAGAATATCTAATACATAAAAAAAACATACACACAAGGACTGTAATAGTTTAATGTCTTTGGAATCTTGGAATATAAACTTCTAATCATGTTGAATGATCTTCAACATCCCCCATAACGATCCTCCCCTTTTGGTTTCCTTACCTAAATCCTTTCTTTTAATCCTGGGGGAAAAGAAACATAAAAAGGAGGAGCTCATATGCTCAGTAAGGGTAAGCATGGAAAAAATATAACAAACCATATACATTTGAACTTAAAAACATGAACATAATATTTAAACATCAAAATCTTGAGCAATGACATAAAACATGGAAGTGTGTAAGGAATAGATCATAATGGATCATCAATCATGATAATATAGCATAGGAATAAAGAATTTAATTGTGGCCTCCATTAAGAACATGTAATGATTTCTATAGTAGCCAAGGCATTACTACCATGACCATCTTAGTGGACAAAGTCCCTTTCTGAATCGAGTTCACTCCTTGTTTCAGTCCTGTAACACTGAACCATATCAATGTACTGTTCCATCCATGTCTATCTCATGAGATATAAATCATTACCCAATGCATTGGAGGGAGATATAGGTCCCACCCATCTCATAATGAAATCATTTTTACTTGTTCCACAACATAAACTTAAAACATTCATCGTAACACAAAGAATAAAATGGGTTTCATAAACATCATATCATCATCACACAATCCATATAAAACAAATGGATATTTCATCACAAGAAAATTGAAAGCATTTAAACCATAGTGAAATTATACTTGAAACATACACATATGAAATAATTTCATATTATATTGAAAATGGTTTTGATAAAACACTTGAATTGAATTCTTGAGGAAAATATCCTTTCTTCTTCAAAATAATTTTCTTTTCACAAAATGCCATTCAATTTTAAAAAGACAGGATTTTGTTGAAAATAATAATAAAATCTTGTAGAGTAGGCTTCATGAAAATGAGGCGTTATGAAACCGGAAAAATCCATTCACGCAGTATAAGTAAAAAAAATAACAATTTCCTTGTACTTTTGTTGGAAAAGTCCAAAAGTACCTCGTATGGTAATCAAAAGAAATATTCCTTCCATACGATGTGGTAAAAGTAAGAAAAGCGTAAAAATGTCATACACATATATGGAAGAAAAGAAAACATTTTATGAAAACATTTTCAGAGAATATGGACATGGATAATAAACATAACCCCCAGTAAATACTTACGAGTAAACAATCTCGGATAAGAATGAAATTGGAATAATTATCCCATACTTTAGGTCCGATATGATTTGTAGGGATCTGAACCTCCTGTATAATGATTTAAATAATTTCATTGACCTATTATAGAATCATATTCATTGGTATGATATCATATATCGATCACTTATGACATTATATTACCCATTCTTTAGTAAATTAATGTTAAAGTAGCGTTTTGGGTAAAATCGTTTCATTTGTCATTCGTGTTTTAACTTGTAATTATTCATATGATTACGTATATCGTTTTTACTTACATCCATAATGTAAAACATTATTTATATATAATATATATTCAGAATATTCATATATATAATAGATCTATAAATGGTATGAAATACACCGTTCATGGAGACGGTAGGCCGTACGTACGCATGAACGCTGTTTTCGTTTCCTTATTGAATTGAATGAAAATAAGTAGATGAAATACATATATAGATATACATAATCAAGTATCATTATTATTTCATATATTTCATTATTACTTATTATATATACTATATAATCATTCACGAATGGTTAATCATTGAGAATGAATCTCATCGTGTCGTGGAGACAGTAGTCCGTACGTACGCACGAGCGATGATATCATTCCCATGATCGTGGAATTGTATTGAAGTGTATGTATAATATTTAAGAATCAATATAACTTTAAAATAATCATATATATTAATTATTTACTTCATTATACCCATCCAAGTAAGGTGGTGGTGGAAAATAGATTACACCATGGCGTGTAGACGGTATTCCGTACGTACGCACGCACGGTGATTTCATTTTCCATAGGATGGATAAATGGTGAAATAGGGTTGTTTAATACTTATAATAACATATCAGTATATGAGTGATACTGATGTTATTACTTAATAATGAAACAACTAAAGAAGAATAAGTGGAAGAAGAAATAAAGTTGAAAGAATCGGTAATGAACTTTACTTCTTCTTTGAAGCGCCTCTTTGAGACCTCCTCTTAGGGCACTAAAATTGGTCTTTGAATAAGACCAGGACCTCTAGTGTGTTTCTAGGGGAGTGTAGAAGAGAATATGGTAGGGCTTGGACGAGATTGAACGCTCAAATCGGTGTGAGGAAGAGAGGGATGAGGTTTCCTTTTATAACGGAGGGAAGGGCACCTTTGGAAATCTTAAAAATATTAATTTATAATAAATCTAACCCCACTTAAAAACCTCCAAAAATGACTCATATTCGAATATTAGATGAGATATGTTTTTAATCTCATAAAACAATAACATTTATACATGTTAGGAAATTATTTTAAACATTATCAACATGATTTATCCTTGATTAATCAATTTAATTTTATTTGTGGTAATAACATTCTAAATTTTAAATTATAATAAATTTGTACTTATTTGTTGTGAATTGCCCATAATTGGATACTTTATAACATTTTAGACCATATAAATATAAATTTATAATTTTTATATAGTTTTGTGATTTTTAAACAATTTTACTATATGTTATTTTTATAAAATAACAATAGTGTTAATTTTGACAATATTCATTTATTTGAATTTAAATAAAATATATACAGAATTTATGTTCGAAATAAAAGCTTTAATATATTCAAAAAACGTCATATGTATCTATAAAATTAGTGGAGAACATTAAATAGTTCATATAATATTTATTTTATTATTTTTAAAACCATTTATTTGGTTAATCTCTTAATTAAATAATTACTACAATATTTTTGTATTATTATTTAAATTATCAAGGTGACAACTTTGACATCATTTAAAATAAAATAATATAAGTGTCATAATCACTTTTATAAGCCTCAAAACGGTTATATATTATGTCATTGGATGATTAAGGTGTAGGTATACACTACCAATAAGATTTTGTCAGGTTTGTGGGCCTTTTAATGGGTATTAGTATTTCAATAAAAACTATATTACTGATTTTTCACTTAATAAATAATTTCTCCATCATTAATGTATCACCATTAATGACAATTATTTAATCCCTAAAAATTCTAAATAAATTATCATGATGTATATAATTGTATTACCTTTCTGTATACTATTCAGGATCTAAGTTTTATGATGTTTATCAGTAAATTAAAATTTTTATACTTATAAGATTTCAGAGAGTGACATGTTGTCACTTTCATTAGTTTTAATAATAATTAAATTACTTTCATGGTCAAATCTCCATAAAATGAATCTAATCCGACCCTTAGGTGATATGAGTATTATTTTATCCATCGAAGATAATTTTTTCATGTGTTAGGGTAATTTTATAATATTATATTTACCCTTAATTACCCAATTTACCTTTAACTATGGTAAATAAAATTTATCGTAGTTACTATTCATAATTCCCAAAAATAAAAAGTCACCTATTAACATAATTTGGACCCACTGATTCCAAATATGGAATAAATTTTTTCAAATTCAATATACAGAAGTTGCATAAATCAAATTAAAATTAATCTCGTTGTTGAATGAAAACGGTTTTTTGATTAAAACATTGTCAAAGATTGAATTGATTTAACCTACGAATTCAATTTAAAATAACTGATAATGACACAAATTATATTAAATGGTAAGAATATATTCTATTTATACTTTAAAACCATTCAATATTATAATTTAACAACATAAGTTATTACGATGAAAAAAGTTGTTTTTAATAAAAATATAGCGTGTTTCTACTATTCATTAAAATATGAAAGTTATCAGAAAAATATCAAAACATTATCCAATGTAAATTATTATATCCTGATTCAAAATAAGAATTTTATTTTGTCAAATTTAACTTATAAAAATGTCAAAAACTAGATTTAAATTCGGTGTGCCATCAAAAGGCGGCAAAACTTTATTTTTTGAAAAATAATTATTTTACCCGAAAAATTCATTTTGTTCTTATACCATGTTCTAGAAAAAGTGTAAGATTAATAATAATGATATAAAATTAAAAATTTATTTAATATTATAATATTATAATAATATACCGTTGTTTAGTGATACCTGGTATTGCGTACAACACACGCTATTGAAGAAGGTCGTCATTGCGTGTAATGAAATCCAAGTTAGGGTTGCGTGTTGTGCAAGACTCCATTGTAGTTTTGTATAACAGAATCCAACAATATTTCATTTATACATTGAATATATATATATATACACTCAATGTTGCGTAGAATTATTATTATCAAATGAACTTGAAATTGTGTTTAACACAATCTAAGAATAGTGTTGTGTATACTGCAATATAATATGGTGTTGTGTATAGCACAAGATAATCTTTTTGTAGCATAAAACACATGACATAAAATAAATTAAAAATAATACTTATCATAAAATATCAGGTTGTTATAAATATCATGGGATGAATCTTCTTTAATTTTTTTCCCTAGGATTTTTCTTATCTAGTTCAATTGGATGGACAATGAATGGTTATTTAATGTTTTGATTATCTCTGATGTTACTCCCATGTTCGAAATGAATAATCATTGTTTTAGGGATAATAAAATATGAGGTATTTTTTGGGAGACAATGGTGAATTCAAAGATATTTTGGAAGAATGATGATGATTTTTTTTATTTGTGTGCTTGTTTCATATAGTTTTTCATATTTTTTTGTACTTTTTTATACAAAAAACACAAAAAAAACTACTAATTATACAATAATCCCCAAAAATGACCCAATTTGATGAGAGGATTATTTTCACCTATCACCCATTCAGATATATTATTCACTACTAATGTTTACATACACACTCGAGTTTAATCATCGATGATGATGAAAAATTTATAGTCGATTGATTTTTTATTTTTCTTTAACAAGGGGGTTTGTTTTCATATCATAGATACAATTATTGATTAATGGAGATTTAATAAACAATTTAATAATTAATGGGTTTATTTTAATATTGGTTATTTAATCTTATGTAATCATTTAAATTTTCATTATATTTCATTAAATTAGCACCCACTTAACAAGATTTCTTTTATTAGAATGCCCAAGTGTTAAGACTTTATTCCCTGAAATAACATAACTGGGGGTATAATCATAATAAGTAACTATTTATAATAGGATTATTATGATTTAAATAATACATGGAATCCACATGTTAAACAAATCATGTCATTAATCAATGAAATTTTATGTGCAACATAAACAATGTTATCCTAAAGCATAATCATTTTGGAAAAGATATCAATAATATAATATCCCAAAAAAACTACTCACCAGAATTGTATATTTACACAAAAAAATATGATTATTATTAATCAAGTAATATGTGTCTATGGTGATTAATTATAAGTACAGTGAATTTAACTGTATAACAAAGGATTTGTGCATCCAACACAACCACACGAACGGTTATGAGAAAAAATGGGCATTATATTGAATGAGGAATGAAAATAAGTGAATTGGATTCAATAGGATTTAAATTATTTTAACAAAATTAATATTTAAGAACATATGGTGTATGATTAAAATATAATAATATGAAGAAGCATACATTAAAATTGAAACAAATTAGAAAAAAGCTGTATCAAATAGGATTGAAAACAAACACAAAAGATCATGAAAATAAAAGCGAAGGAGAGGTATGTATTTTTGAAACAAGATTATGAAACAACCTCCTAGTCCTTTGTAATGGATATAATAATGCCAAATACCTTCCTTAATTTTTTAAATGCCAGACCCTTGCAAGGAGAAGAGTGGGATGTAATTATTGCCCAAGGAGGTGGGTGGATTTCATTCCTAATCTTTTCCTCTAATTTCATCACCAATTTGATAATTTAGAGGAAAAAATATAGATAAATATTATTCTAATAAGTTTCAGATATTAATGTTGGAATTATGCTTTCAAAAGTTGGTATAATTTCAACTTATATAGCTAATGTAATGGCATTTTTAATAAAAAATATTGATATGTACCTTTCTATCAATGATTTTTCGATGGAATTAATGTGAATTTGTTTTTGGAATAAAATGTTGCACTAAATTATGATACCTTTATTATATAATTTCTTCCTCAAAAATATATTCTTTGGAAATGAAATATATATGCTCTAGTTGAGGTTTAGAAAATGATAAATTGCATATTTTGTGTGAAGATTTCATTTCCTGAATAGAATGTTGTGTTGTACTCAATAGAATCATTTGGAAAACTATATAGAGAATTTTGGCCTTGAAATTTTTATCCAATATTAATTTAATAGATCCTCTACATTTAATGGAGAGTCCTTAATTTTGGACTCCAGGATTGAGTTCAGTAATTCACTCTTCATGTCTGATACTATTAGTGAATCATTCTCTAGGCCTTGTTTTGTTGACCATATGACCCTAATAATTGTATAATGGGATAAAGATTCCTTCTTTTAATATTTTGTATAATAAATAATTAACCATTCAAAACAATAATAATAGAATGTATATGAGTACAATGAGATAAACAATTAAATCATTAAATATACATGAATTATGATTAATTCAAATAGTTCTCCAAAATCATATTTAATTCTAAAACCTAATATTTTCACACAAATTATGCACTATTCATAGAAAATCAGAAATGAGAGTAAATAAATAGTTGTGAATAAGTTAATAACATCAACTACCCCACAACTTCTCTTGTGGATTTCCTTAGACGCAACAAATATAAAAATGTAACAAACTCATTCACAGTCTCCAACAAATATAAAAAACTTGTTTTCCCTAAACTTGTGAGGTTTTGGCTATTTCACTAATCCAAATTGAATTCCACTATAAATTTCTATAGAAACAATTTTCTAAAAAAAGTTCATTTTTAATTCTCAAATTTATAAATGGAAAATGAGGCCACTCGAAAAATACTCCTCTAAATATGTTAAAATTTATTTATGGAGGTTCACTCATTGACCAACCAATAGTGAAAATATTAGATTTTGAAATAGACTTCAACTTACGTTCCCTTTCGTAAGGTGTACAATAATCTAGAGGATTTTTAAGGGGTTTTATTGTTTTAATGGGATGGTAGGAATTCAATTTCCAATAGAGTGGAGAAGAGGGTTAAAACATCAGCATGAGAAAAATAATGCATAATTTTTTTTGAAATTTTACATGGAAGGAAATGGAAACAAATATTTACAAGGACATGATATTGTGAGAAATGACACAAAACATCTCCCAATATCATAAGAATATATAATGCAGGTTTTTTTACTTTTCCATTTTTTTTTTATTTTCCATAAATTTGATCTTGAAAAAATTCTCACACTCACTTCCCAACCCATGATTGATCTTCTCATGATAATAGTTTTGTAGTAATAACTATATCAATGTTTGAGGATATTTTTTTAGAACTGGCCAAGAAACAACCAATTTTTTAGGATTTTGTTTTATATAATTTCAGTTTTTTGAACACTTTTCAATATTATTTACAAAATTAGATAAATGAAAATAAATCCCATAAAAGCGATGAATGAAAACCTATCCAACACAAAAAAAAATGGATATCTCTACTCATGAATATGAGATCACATTTAATATCAAGGAAGTAGAACCCAAAATATAATCCATTCCCCCTAACATAAAATTCAATAAATTGATAAATGATATTATATGTTGATGTTGGGTGGGAAAAGGCATAAGTATTATAATGTGGATATCAAATAAAAGGTATTCATATTCTTAAAGGGGATTTCAAAAGGAGGATTAAATGGTTATTGGGAGGAAATTTGGCTATTGTGATTCTCATGTGGTTTAAAAATTCCACTATCATATTCAATAACACCAGTGTAGAAAATTTGAATCCAAGGTATACAATATAATGACTCAGAACTGGGGGTCAAAACACACATTTCGAAAATATGTCCATAGGTGGCCATATCATGAATGAAAAATAAGTTCCTCGTGGTTTGGGAAGAATCATTTTCCAAATTTAACATGTTGCATTTATATTTTTTTAATTTTGACACAATATGATTTATATAAATTCATGAAGAAAATACATAGTTTTTTAAAAGAAAACATGTCTTATGACTCCCCAAAATTGTTGGAAATGATTTCAAAATTGGATGGTGAGTATTTATAAATTTTTTTCAATTTTTATCTTTTTTTTTTATTTATATTTTTTTTAGTTTTTTAGTGTATTTAAATTACACACCAACACAAAAGAGAAAGAGAGAAAGACCGTTTTGATGAACGAGTGGTAAAAATGGAAGAGAGAGCATGAAGATAAAATATAGATATAAAGAGAGATAGGGAGAGTAAAAAAGCAATGTGGTTCCCCTGGTGTGGATCTGGTGGGTCACCATCTCTATATAACGGGGGTCAACTATTGAATTTTGGAATCTGAATGAAGTATAAGTGCTTCATGGGATGTGTGTCTTCTCATGGTGATACAATAGATTGTGACCATTAACGAGAAGATATCAAGAAAATTATTATTAATTTAATAAAAAATAAAAATAATTTAAAATTTCATAAACATTAAAGAATACATCGGTTGCCTCTAAATAAGGACTACATTTATTTCTCTAAAGTAAGACAATTGCAGTGGAATACCCAGAGTCTGACGGAAGCCACTATATTTTCTCAACCCTGGTGTGCTTCTAGAAAACAATATCCTTTGGGATTTATGATTTTTTATTATATAATTTCACCCTTCCTTGATTGTGTGATTGTAATTAAATCGAGGTGGAAGACGAATATTGCTATTCTTTCCTTGGTCTCCACCTTGAGGTATTATGCTGCCTATTGAGTGTTGGTTTTCTATGCATGGATGTTCAGGAAGATGATTCAATGATTATGCTGCATTTACATAAGGTTGAAATAATATGAATTCAGTTTTTGAGATCCCAATAGTTTTTAACTTGTTTATTTCATCACATACTAAAGTATAGTAATGAGGATCATTGGATTCATAAGAGTGAATAAAATTTTAAACATCCATATATCAATGTTGTTTGCCAAAGAATAGTTAATTTCATCATCACTAGTTATCTCATTGTTAATTGGGGAATAAATATCACAATCACTACTGACATTGGGACAATATAAACATATTGGTTCAGGGTTAACCTTACATATAAGATAATTTTCAGAATCATGGATATGGAATGATGAATTTTGGATAATATGATAGGAATAAAAAATAAACATGATTGGTTGGTTTCCTCATTACCATCCATGATAGAGCAGTGGAGGTCATAGGTGATATGGGATCACAAAGTGTTTTCAAGATTCTTGAAATCAATGGATTTATCTTTGGTAATGTAAATATCAACTAATCCCATTATTACTTTGTTAATGAAGATGAAATATTCAAAAACTCCTCTATCAGTATAACTAGATGAACATTACAGATTTGGATTCAACAGAGTATCATAGATACATTTAGAAGAATTGATATATAAAAAATAGAGAATCTCGAATAGGTATCACATGGACTGATGATAATAGAACCTGACCAGTTGTTCCCAAAATTCCATGGATATGATTCTATAATGAACATAAATTTTAGTTTTACATGTCATATAGAATGTTTTTCCATGAATAATAGGAGGATGGAATGAATTTGTCTCAGATACCATGTTGGTGACATAGATGTTTGCTAGTAAGACAAGATCATTGAATGAGATAATGAAATCCCCATTTATTCTTTAAGTACTAGTTGTTCGTCAATTGGATATTTGGATAAACACACTAATTGTATACAAGATACCAATACCACGGTCAGGGAAGATAGATTTAGGCTTGAAATTTATTAATCCTCTTAGGACTATGAGTGTATAATCAAATTTATAACTTCTTATTTTTCATGGAATAATACGTTTCCCAGGATCATTGCACTTCATGGGTATGGAGTATTGTGTTAAAACATTATCAATGGTCTCAAGTTTAATCTTATGAGTGAAAATATCCATAATATACACATCATACATATGAATATTTTTATGTAATCAAATAGGGGAATGATGAATTCAACATGTCTAAACATATCTAGAATTTTAGGATCCGGTTGAAAGGACTTTATTGGATTACAGACTTCTTGATGAAAAGGAATTGGGTTCCATATAGGGATAAGAGGAGTCGAGGGACTTTCTTGAGGTTTGTTTTCAGAATTATTGGCACATTAATTTTAAATTTCAATATTCAACGTTTATTTAGGGGATTCATCAAGGGGATTACTAACAATCCATATAGATCTAAGTAAAATTGAACTTACATTTCACTTGGGGTTATGTATCGTTTGAGCAGGAAGTTGGGAAGAATTTGGTGGTTGCTAATATCTTAGGTGGGATTAATGTTGAACAATTTGGGTTTCAATGTTTTTGAGGATATAATGGGTGAAGGAAGAACAATCTTCCATCGGGAAATCCCATTGATTCTTGGGAGAAGAGGATTGTCCCAAATTGGTATTTTATTGATTTTGGTTTTTGGGAAACTTTTTATATTTGGCTTGGAATTGGGAAGGCTCATTATGATAGTGGAATCTCGGAGGTGTAAGAGGAGGATTGATCCTTTGAGGTTGAGGAAGAAATAGATAAGGTTTTTGGAAGATTCCAATACCATGACCATCTTAGGATTGTTTTTGGTTTTGATGAGTGAGTATGGGGGATTAAAAATATGATTACCATACCTCATAATCAGTTTAAATGTTGAAGATAAGGGATCAGAGTGGTATTAGTTGATGTTTTTAATGAAATAACCTGATTGTTGAGGTTTGGTGTTTCTCTGAGAATATCAGGCATTGAACTCCATTCGAATATATGTCTCATATTGTTCCTCATGAAAATTTAGACATGCCATAGTTGGATTACTAGGTGAGAAACAGATTCAACAATTATTCATAGGTACAGGGAAAGATGTTTTTGGAGAAGAAGAGTTTGATGATTGGGAAACAACATCTAGTTGTCTCAGAATACATATAAGTTCACAAATACACACAGTCATCTTGTTGGGCTCTATAGATTGATTCTCATGGAATTGATTGAATTGAGAATGTGATCTATCATGGAATTTTTGTTTTTTTTTCATCTATGATTCTTATAAGATCTCGTGCACCTATTTTAGATTTATCAATAAGATCACCACCACTTGCAGCATCAATAAGAGTTCTCTCCATCGCCAATAACCATCATAGAAGTATTGGATCAAGATTTGGTCAGGGATTTGGTGGTGTTGGAAGTTTTCCACAATCTATATAAACCTCTCACAACATTCAAGAAGTGACTCATTTGGGAATTTTTTAATACCACTTATTCCCTTTCAGATAAAAGTAGTACAGGAAGATGGAAATATTTTTTCTAATAAAAGTCTCGTCATGTCATTCCATGTGGGTATGGAACCCATAGGGAGGTATTAAATCCATGAATTCGCAGTGTCACCTATAGAGAAAGGGAATTCTTGGAGTTTTATTTCTTCCTTAGAATCCCCATGAGGCTTCCTGGTAGAGTACACCATTTGTAACTCTTTATGATTAATATGTGGATACTCACCAGCAATATAGTAGAAATAAAGTAAAAGATGATTCAAACCAGATTTCAGTTTGAAGTCAGCCTATATCATTTGATATTGAATAACAAGGATTTTGATAAATCATATCTAGGGAATAAATATCTATAAGTGTTTGTTCCCTAGGATTGGCCATATCAAGTTCAATTTGTTGGACAATAAATGGATCTTGAATGAATTGATTACCTTTGATGTTCCTCCAATTTTGGAAATGAGTTTGATTAAATTTTTCTGTCAATAAATTTTGAGGGATTGTTTGGGATGCTATGGGGAATTCAATGAGATATTGGAAGAAAGAGGATGAATACTTTTTCATTGTATTTTTTCCAGTTTTTTATTTCATTTTTTAACTAAACCCAAAAACTACCGACTACTTATAATCAATCAATGGAAATGGATAAATTTAATGTGTTAATTATCGTCACCTATCAGTTGTTCAAATATCAAATTCTCCTCGAATGTGAATAGATGAACTCGAGTCGAATCCTTGACAATGATACAAATCACAGAGTGGATGGTTTTGTGATTTCTCTTTAATTTATGGGGGTTGTTTGAAAAGAGTATATTAAAATATTTATTTGAAAAGATTGATTTAGAAATTTAATAATTATATAACTGAGTTAATTATTGTGTATTTACTCTTATGATATCATTGATCTTGGCTTCATACTACCTTTATTTAACACACACTTTACATGATGAATTTGATAATAATTCTGATGTTTTTAGGGTTCAATCCAATAAATTACATAACGAGGGGTATTATCATTCTCATTACTTGTTTATTATTGTGAATTTAAGGTTAAAATAATCCCATGAATCCACATGATAAATAAATATTGGCATTAATCCATGAAATTTTATGTTCAACATACACAATGTTAACCTAAACAATAATCATCGACCAAAATATATCAATCACTTAATATCCACAAATAATGAATCATCATACTTGTATACGTACTCATCAAATAAGATTGTTATTAACTTTTTAATATGTATTTATATAGATTAATTATAAACATAATGAAAATAATCAAATAAGAAAACATTTTTGTGTCAAACACACACACACGAACAATGATGAGAATTAAAAACGGACATTTGATTGAATGTAGAAGAAAAATAAGGGATGTGGAATCAATATGTTTTATATTATATTAATAGAATTAACATTTAAGAATAAGGGGTGCATTATTAAAATATAATATGAACAAATAAATTCATTAAAATTGAAACAATATTTAAAACACAACACACAAATACAATTTAAAACAAAAGCAAATTAGCTTTAAAATAAAAGTGGGAGAGAGGTATCTTTTCTTGACAAAATATTTAGAAATGTCCTACCAGGCCCATGAACGTGATATATTCTAGAATAACCTCATTCTTATGTTCAAAAATGACAGCCCCTTTTAAGGAGATGAGGGGGATGTTTTTATATATCCTAAGGAGTGGGACTGTTTGCATTCCAAATATGGCCCTCCACTTGAATCACCAAATTAATAATTTATGTATCCAAATAGGGAGAAATATTCCTATAATAGGTTGTAGATATTAATTTTTATATTAAACACTCATCATTTGGTGGCATTTGGCCTTATGGGGACAATGTTATAGAGGATTTAATAAACATTTCAAACATGTGCCTTGTAATTCAATCTTCAGGGATGGACACTATAGGTTGTAGGATTTCATTTTTGTGTTTTTTTTATTTCTTAGACAGAATGGTGGGTTGGACATTATAGAATCTTTTTCCCCCATTATAGTAGAGATGGGAGTGGAAATTTTTATGAAATATTAATTGCATTGTACTATGACATTTTTCGGTGAATAAAATATTTTGGACTCCCTATTGAGACTTGTAATTCAATCTTCAAGTATGGTACAATTTGTTTACAAATTTAATGGGCCTTCCTTTGTTTACTATATTACCCTTAAAATGGCCAAATTGGAAAAATTTTCATTCTAGTGTTACGTGAATTAATCAATAAAGAACCATAAAAATAGAATCCCACAATGTTGATCTTTAGGATGATACTAATTATTAAAACATTAAACTAGATTTTTTCTAGATTAATTCAAATAATGCTAAAAATCATATTTAATATTAATACATAAATATTCCAAAAAATTATAATCATTTCATAATAAATTGGTAAAGGGGTTCAATGAAATGTTATGAGAAAGTTAATAACATTAGAGTCTAGGACACACCATCCAGGGTTTCCATATCATCAAATACATCCTTTAATTCATGGCCAATTCTGGTAAAGTGATTTTGGACTAATCCCAAACATAGATGACCTGTGTGATCTTTGTTCGACCAGAGGAAGAGCATGAAGGAAAAGATGTTCCATCTTGGCATTGGAAAGAAGATAAATAAATAGATGACTAAAAATTATTATGACCATTCTCATTCCACCTTTTGGTCCATCATTTAAAACACTTAACTCTTCCAACACATATGTAGGTGACATCTAAAAAACAACTCATATGATGATGTAATAATCATATATAGAATGAATAAGAAATAGATTATTCATATTTATCTCTTACACAACATCAAAATATTGAATATTTCATTCATAAAATATGTAAACCATAGAAATCACCCATCCAAAAGAAAACCTCATATATAAAAGATATCATATTTGGTATTAATTATTAAATACACTTTCCTACCCCCTTCTTCGATGATGAATATGATTCCACGTGTGAGTTCCCCATGCCAAATGCGGAGATAGAGGCCACATGCATAAGAGTGAATATTATACAGGGATAGTGAGAGTTTATATGAACCTGTTACCACTATCACGTCCAAAAAAGGATAAATAGGACTTTATGACTTGTTGTATAGTGCTTCAGTGAGCCCAAAAGAAGAAATAATGTATCCAAAATCCATCTACATGTTTCCCAAGCACATTCCTCATACACGACATTCTAACAAGGGTGTGAATATGTGATAATCATAAATAATAGGGAAGGATATGGTGACCTACACCAATGGTAGTTGGTACTCCGTTATTATATACTAAATCACTAAGATTATCTATCTTAAATACTGTAACTCCTTGATTTCATAACAAGGAGAAACCCCATTATTTCAATCACCGACTTCTTACCCAAAAATATAAAAATATGAAATATTTTGAATCTGTCCCACCCAATATGTGAATTTTTTATTTGTTCCATATTTACAAATTAATCATAGAGTCACCTATTGAATCCCTTTAGTTCCTAAAAGAATTCATGATAGATGATTCTTTAGTTGAGGCCAAAATATTGGATACTATTCCATCACAATGCTATGTTACCACATAAATCATAGAAAAGGATATAGATATAGTCCTCCATGTACACATAATACCTATATATGTTTTAAGTAATCAGAAAAATGTTATCACCGGAATGGATCTGATTGACAACAGTCTTAGAATCAAACTCATCCAAATTTAGAACCTATTACATTTTTGATATATTGATCTAGATTTACCACCAATAATTAAATTAATTCAATTGAATGATAAATGTGAGAAAATGATTCTCTATAGGATCAAGGTCAAGGATTTGTTTTTATATCTCACATTTAATGATGGGTTTATGGTTATCTAATAGAAAACATCAATAATTTACATTCCCAGAATGAAACAAATTCAAAAATATATTATTGTACCTTCAAAATTTCTTCATGGATTAAAATACCGCATTGTTATAATGGTAAGTATACTACAAGGTGACAATTTCCCCACTGAGTCATGGGAAGCCCTATTTTTGGAGGTAGGTATCTAAAAATTATAAGGTAAATACCCAATGGGGATGGAAATATGTCAGCTGTATCTACCAACATCTGGGGAACCACATAGGAAAATCCTTGGATCACACGTTATAGTGATTATGTTATAAACAGAAATATGGTTGATGCAATTTAATTAGTTCTAGATTTATAGGATTCTATGATCCCTAGTGAATGTATAATATAATATAATAAACTACAAATAAAATTTAAAATAATGTGGAATTAGGTGATGAAAATCCAACTTTCCACTTCCACTCTCATCCGAACAATGAGAGTGATGACGTATGATTATATACAATGTTTGAAAATTCTTCAACAGAAACATAGGTGGAATAATTATATGACAAACTAATGAAATCCCTTATATCATTTGAAGATGGTGTGTCCCCCACCCCCAGTTTGCTTAGTTAGGTAAATAAAGAAACAATAGAAGTTATACAACCAACATTTATTATTACCTCTATGCCTCTCAAAGAGTATAATCTGTACACTAATTTTATAAATAAATCGTGATATATATTTACATGGAATTATACAAAAATTCTTAGAATGATCCTCAATATGGAATCACAAAATCTAGGATATCTCGAGGATATTTAAGGATTCAAATAATAAACTATGAGGATAACCCCTCTCACAATATTAATATAGAGTTAAATGATGAAAAATTGATCAAATTAATCTTTTTTCTGATTTTTAAAACCCATTATTTCTCTCTAACATTTTCCATTAGAATTAATCAAATGGGATCATTTCGGTCTGTACTGATTTCAGATACCTTAATTGACACTATCAGAAGGAACATTACCCATCATAGAGAAGATAGGGCTTCATTAATGTAATTTAAATCATTCATTCAATTACATCCATAGATGGTTATTCAGTTAATAATAAAATAAAGGTGGACCTATAATATGAGGAAACCATTTACTTTGGATCACTATAGGCTATTTTTTCTATCAGTCCACACCATTTAGATTGATGAATGATGGATTTACTTATCAACGTTATATGAATAATATCATTAATTCCATCAGGGGTGAATAGTGGATTGTTATGTTAGTGAGATGATATTCATATATTGATAGCGATGTGATATCCTTAGGGGTATTAAAACAATATTTCACCTCTTGGAATTAAAAAGTACGATGATGAATCCCCTGATGATAACTTTATGGGTGACATCATGAAAATTAATTATATTTTTGGTATGACACCACATCATTTCGGTTGACATAGAAAAGTCTAGTGTAATCATATAAATTATGCCCACTCAGAATCTCAGTAAACTATGGGGGGACTTGGGGAACCTCACTTAAATTCAGTGATTTATATATGGCTTGGTTAGAAAATCCCTACCCTTTAAATAGTTAAGGAATAATTGGGTTTCCTACAAATGGGATGAGGGGTTCTAAGAATCTATTGAGATTATCAAGATGTACCTTCTACGTGCGCTATTCGTGATCACACCAATGGCTGTAATTCCACTAATATTATACATGCATACCATGGAATGATAAATTAGCACTCTCATATAGATAAATGATGTAGGAAATGATTTATATATCTGCTACCTCATTTGAATAGTTCTAGGAGCAGAGACCCTATATTATATTGTCGATGAGAACGGCCTCATATTCATATTTATAGTGAAAAATATGTGGCATTTTATAAAACAACACAATGTCACATGGATTCTCATATCAACCCACTAAATTATATCCTTGGGAATCCTATGAATGGGTGTTTGGCCTGATGGGTTGTTATTCTATAACAACAGGACATCCAATTTTTGTCAGATAATGCACTGAAAGGGGAGATCCTAGATAATTTTCTTTTGGAACATCTTACCATGGAGAGTACACTAATGGAAAAATAATTACAATATATATATATATGTCATCTATTCCAATAAAACTCCTTGAATATGGTACATGTACAACAACTATTCCTATAGGATTCACAATGTCAATAGATTAGGAAACCAAAATCTTATGTGGGTTGGCATATGGATTTAATTTTATTGTCAAGACAATAATGTGTTTTCCTACTAATTATCACAATATAAAGGCTACACAACTAATGAGGCTGATTACCAAACCATCATCATTGGCATGGAAATAGATCTAGATATGAATATATCTTATCTGACCATTATGTCAGATTACAAAAAATAGAAAATGTTGATAAATGTATAACACTACATAAAAAATAGAGATCAAAATCCCGTCCCACTAATCATATATGATAGATAAATAATTTAAATATTTAGATTTTAAATGGTGGTCTATTATTCACCCTTCCTATAGAATTCATGTTCCAACAAATTAAATAAAACATATATGGTTCTAGTTGAATTTTTTCAAAATAGGTGACATTATGCATCATACCCCCAATGATTGCCTCATCATTCATCAAATCTAACATGTGTGAGATCAATCAGGATAATAATTCCACATAGAATGACAATCCGTAATACATTCTAGGATACATGGATTAAATAAATTTTTATATCCAAAATGGGACCCTACCTATAGATCAGGTATGAAGGGAATATATCTGAAAAGGTGTATCATATTTTAACCTTGGTGATAAGAAAAATGATTAAAAAATCCCACTCTAAATAATGAGTTGATGAAATTCAACTCAATTGAATATTATAAAGAGATATTCCCTCCATCATGGACGAGGACCATGAAATCTCATGTGGTGATAATTATTCTGTGACGATAATCTCCTATAAAATCATGAGGCTTTTTTTCAACTGGAAAATAATTATATAGTAAAATGTGGAATACAGAAGGAAATATAATGAATGGAATATTCATTAAATCATTAATCATTAACACCTATAATTGAAATGTACTAATAAATATTCATGGTTGTTTTATGTATGGGGAATGGATATTGTGGTGCCATATCATCCAAAAAAAACTAATAATTTTATATACATCAATACTTCTACTGACTTCATCTCTATACGATATGAATAAATACACCAAATGGTTGTTAGTACTAATAATATCCACAAATTTTTAAAGTACAATATCATCAACTGTTTCTTATTCCCTAACAATATATTTTTATAAAACGACACACAATTCTATTATAATTATTTGAGAAAATTATAATAGGATTACAACATCATGTCAAAACATGAATCCTACTATCATCTAATAGAAAATGAAAAAAATGGAGGCCATTAATATGACTATTTTAAAAATAATCTAGAATGTCATAAATTATGACAAGAATATATTATTAAGAAACAATCATTGTGATTTTTGGGCCTACTATACCTCTAAGAACACTACTAAACAAAAAAACTATGTTTATTAGTATACCAAAACAAATATATATTACTCATAAAATTCCTCTTTCCAATTATTCGAATAGCTTTTTTATAAACTATCAGATGATGAGAAACAGAAAAATCTAGTGGATGGGTTTTAATAGTTCAATAAGAAAAATTTTAATACATTGTAAGAATTAAATGTATATAAGAAATGAATAATAAGAGTATTCAATAAAACGGATTTCCTTCCTCCATTCCCTCATGGGGAGTTTATTTTGGATCTCATAACTGTGATGATACTAGTAAATAATCCTTGAAAGTTGTAACCCAATTGGGAGGTGAATTATATCAAATATAAGGTATATCAAAATGGAGTATACTCATTGTCTATAGTGAATGGGAAAAACATATCACACCCACTAACTCTAGGATTATTATGAAATACTTCACATAATCACCACCAAGGGTTCTCACATCCTAAAAAAATGATCTTAAATTTTTTGGATGAATACATAAAAACCTGATATTAATCTCTGTGGAAGAGGTCCGTACACCACGTTGTTAAAATATGTCAAAGACTTCCTAACCACATGATGATAAAATGAATGGATGACATACTGACCATATGACATTAAACATATGATATAAATCTTGAAGACATAATGTTAAACTATATAGAAGACATCATGACCAAATGATGCAAAATTGTATGAAAGGAATCATGAACAATATATGCCAAAATGTATAGTGGATGTCTCAGAAGAATGAATTTAAAAGACTCATTGTCTATAATCCTTATCAAATGATTTCAAGCTTCATGTTATGTCATTACCAGTTGACATTAAACTAAATGACATTTTTACTTTCCATGTGAAAATAAACTAATATGGAAAAATCATATCACTAAAAATTCTCCACACATGTGATAAATTGTTGAAAAAGTGAAATGATGTTCCCCTGTCCTTATAAAATAGTTAGATCCTCATCGGGGATCTCTCTATTCAAGAACTATGTATGGCTTGATTATTATAATCATAGGATATGTAGTTATACCATGATCTCAAATAATCTTCCCTACCAAAATATTTCAATATCATTCATAAAACATTATATTGTATGAAAACTTTTGAGATTTATATTTCATGATGGGTGACCCTCATCCTCATCACATGATGTTAAACATCATTTCTTAAATATATAACACATTTCATTATTCTGAATATTTTAATCAACTACATGTGTCATGATCAATCAATTATATTATACAAAGTGACATCTATATCAATATTCTTCGGTCCAGAAACAACAATTATCCTTTCACGTCGAGTCACATTTTCACTACTATATTATATTAAACTGCATTGTTGATATCCTCACCACATGAAACGAAACTTTATAGTTTTATATAACTATCTACTACAAGATTATCACTATAACTAGATATGTAGGGAATCCATGATCCTATATCGTGGTCCATCCACCACATGATAAACCAATCCCTTGTCATTTCCATTAAAAATATATATGTTGTGAGTGACATATTTATCATTCCCCATTTCATACACTAATAAGCTCACATATGTGTTTAAGAATATTGGTAATGGATTCCCCACATGATCAAAGAATATCATCTTATGATAGGGTTATCAAGGTCACGGATGTGATACCTAAAAAGCTACACCAAACGTTCCTACCGCATTACTAAAAAATACATGGTTGAAGACTCTTTCATTACATAAAACTACAATATACCCTTTTCCTCGGTCGAGATAACCATTATTATTATTGGTATCCCAAAATATATCTTTTAAAGAATGACATGTTTCTTTATTCCCCTTATCATTGGATATGTAGTTTTTTTCGGATCTCCAATCCTGGGTCCATTTGCAACAATCAATGGGAAAAATTCCTCCACTTTGTATGGGTTAAACGTATTTGGAGAGTATTTCATTAAAGAACTTTGTGTGGATTGATTTATATTAACACAAGATACATAGTGATTTCTAGTTTTCCCATAATGGTCTCATCCCTATAAACTCAATTGGATTAACTCCCCATATTCATATGGTTCATACCACTATGAATAGTTTTTTTTCAATAACTACACGTTGATTCATATATATCATCATATAAAACTTAGTGATGAACAATTCACCAATAATGGTTTAATCTAAAAAATAACACAAAAACTACCCCCCCCCCCTTGAATATGGTTCAGACTTATATGGTTATTTTTTGTTAATTAACTACATAGGGATTCATTCCTATCATCATAAGATGCACGATGACTTTCAGATCCATAATAATTGGTCCAATCACAATAGTCATCTGAAAAAATTCTCTGTATTTATATGTTATACCATTGGGGATAATTTATTGTTCAGGAAGTACGTGGGTATTGATTCCCACTACCATGTTATATGTAGTGACACCTGAACATCTAATCAAATGTCCAGTTGTGACATAAAAATTCCCTCGCACATAGTCTATTGGCCATTCCTACACAGAGAAATTTTTGTATCCTAGTATAATGAAATTAAACTAGATGAAAAAGGGTCTACAAATTGAGTGGGCCCTAAAATCAGCATAAATATATTTTAAAATAGTTTCAAGTAATAATATTTCATTCATCATACATACATGTTATATCATCAGATTCCTTGCTTGAATGCATGATGAATATGCCAAAGAAGAGAAACCATATATAGATAATAATAAAATGTACATTCATAAAACATTCTCATAACATCTAAATTACACTAAAAACTGAAAAGTGTCACCTAGGATATGATGATTAATTTTTATATCGGTTACCATGTATGTACGATATGATGTAGAACCAAAATGAATTGAAAACATCCTTACGCGTTGATGTTAATATTAAATGAAAATGTCCTTATCAGATGAAATTAATATTTATTATAGATACATCCCCAATTCATGAATTTTTAAATTTCAGGAAATCATTCATCATCATAACATACCAAATGGAAAAAGTGACTAACCTCTGTGAACCGTATTATATGCTTCCTTCAACATCATTTAATCCCCTGAACCCATAAATCAAAATTCCTTATTTTTGAACCTTATATCACTGAAAAAAATCCGTGGAAAATGGAAAAATACATCAAGATTCATGGGACTATTTATTTTACTATGATAATTTCCCCAAGTTCTTGCATATGAGCTTTAAACCATCAAATGACTGAATAAATGGATAATAGGAAGGGACTTTATATCCTTTTGAGCACTAATGTCAATGAAGAAGAACTAAGCCCCCTAGGAGGGGTTTGGGCCATCGCTAATATGAATAACTCATATTAATACACTTGAAATGATAATACTATGCCATGATTTATGATATTTTCATCTCCCAGTTTGAATGATATTGGAGTACTCATGACATTGGATATTCTAATTAGGTTATTCTTTTAAATTCCCCTATAAAATTTCCACATCCATTATAACCATAAAATATAATAACATAGGTCTATTATATATGAACCTAATCTATACCCTATGATGGTTTATGTTTCCTAGAATTAATTTTCTAGTTATTGATATATAGGTCTTATTATGCTGAAAACTGATAAATGGATCCAATGACAAATTCATGTCTCCACTCACTGAACACATAATTTCTAATTCATAAGAATATATAAGAGAATCAATAATTGAGGCATAAATATCATAAGACACACATTGTGTACTTATTAAATCATGATCCATGCACACTAAAATCCATGGTGCAATGAAAATTTATAGTAATGAATTGTGTCATCTCATTATTGCGATAATGTGTTCACTAGGATGTAGAAAATCAATTAGGGTTCATGAACCATCCATGAATCATGAATGTTACATAAATAAGCTATAATTATTTGAGAACCATGGGTCATCATAAATAATAAATGGACCTAATAATAGTATACGCAATTTCAATGGACCATTTTTTGGCGATACATATATGCCCCTAGTTCCACTATATGAGCCCCAGCCTATCGACTAAATGTTGCATTACCTTTAACATTTTATTTTTTTCCTTCATTTCTGTGACATCACCATGTGGGAACCCAACACCATATGTTGTTTTGGTTTATCCTTAATATGAATTTCAGATATCATCTAGAAGATCCCAGCACTTTCGACATAGATTTACAAACACCCTAACAAAACTATTAAAATGATTTCAACATCATCAAATTTACAACCCATTATCTTATACCCTTTCCAGATTTATGAATTGGACACACTATTCCGAAAAATATTGATCACCCACACCACATTACTCAAAACCACATGGAAGAGTAAAAAAGCTTCTGGATAAAGAGAAGAACTTCAATTGGGTTCTAGAACTATTTTTGGATAAACCCATCTCAATTTCTAACTTCATTGTCCCAAAATTTATGTCTATATAATTCATTAAAGGCCCATGAAATTTAGTGGGTATATCATTTACTTTCCCATTCATGTAATATATATGGGATCATTCATATGTTCTTTTATATAACCACTAGATGAATATCCTACTTATTGGAATGGTTCTCTGATCCTCAGTATCCTCAGTAACATCGTTGAAGAACACAAAATTTCATAGTGGTTTTAATCAACCCTTGCTTGTCTGCCCCATTCCATATACATATATTCAAAAACATGGGTTCTAACTTACTCTATACATACACTAAAAAACTAGGTGGACTCAGATCCCCTAATATTTAATCATACACAAGTACCATGTTTCAAAACATCATTATCCCTTTGTAGAGTGTGGGGGTCCTATTTCATTGACAGTGATCTATGACCTACTAGCTCATGAATTGGGTCTTGTGACCTACCAACTAGTGGAATAAAAACATTCTAAAAAATTACATTAATCTAAACAATCCTTAGAAACAAAATTTTGGAACTCACCACTATAGGGATTTTTGAGCCATCCATGTTATGTTATCCCCATTCTATATCCATTAACCATGTCATATAATTCATCAATTATTTTACATATCATATTTATGACATTATTTCATGAATTTAAAATCTATAGTATACAATGTTTTTTATTGATGTTAAACTATAGAACATGTTTACCTATCATATGACTATAAAATGCATAGAAGACATCCCCACCACATAGAATTAAACTCTATGGAGAGATCAATTTCAAATATAGTATATTTCTGGAAACAGAATTTCTGAGAATGAATACACAATTCTAATAGAGAAAAGTTTTTTATTATAAAATATCCTAAACAATAGAAATATAATATCTGATCATGAATACACAAAACTACAATAATTCAATGGTTTGGGTTTGATGGTGATAAAATATCCAAATAAAAGGGAATCAATTATCTGTATGATAAAATTACATAAAGGTAACCCAATGTAAAAATCAAGACACTCCTCATTGTATATGAACATTACATGATTATTTAAATTTTGATCCCCTTTATATAGAAAATTATCAAAACCTTTCATGTAGAAAATCCATAATATGGAAGAAAAAATCCCAATTCTGCACCAGATAATCCTTATCTTAGAAATATCATCTGAAAACATTAAAGAAATATAAACATCCATAGATAATTATCAGAATAAGTGAAAAAGAAATAGGTGGGAATTTATATTAATCATAATTGATATCTTTTCCATACAATAATCAATAATGTGGGGATTAATTTATTTACTCCTTCAAAATGAGAAGAGTGAAATATTGTACTAATGAAATACATATAATATAAGTATTATTTTCACCACATAAATGGTAATGGAATGTTTAATTTTTATCAAATCCACGTAACCTTCAAAAGGAAACATTATTTGATGGCCATGTGAATGTCATATGAACATATAATATGAAGAATATGATCACATATATTTTCTCTCATAAGCCCTAATGTTCTTACAATGGTGTCTTGGAAAGAGGAGATGATCCAGGAAAGGCGACCAGAAAATATCATATGATTATGTGACTTTTAAATTAGAGGAAACCAATAAATCATCCAAAAACATAAATAACTTACTATAGAATAAAATAATAAGACTCATATGATATAGAGTTATGTTGGTATTAATGTGTTATGCTTGTTTAATTTCCAAGAAACCACAGATCCCCTGATTACATGTCAGCCTTGTCATAAAGGAGCATGGTCGTCTATCACCTTAATAATAAAAAGGAGTTTTTGAATATAAATTCAGTCATGTAATTCCCATATAAATCCACAAAAAAGAGGGATATCTGATGAAAATTCATGTAAAATATTGCGAGATCATGAATTAATCACCCATCTCCAGTCACAAGTAATGTGATTGTCCATGAGGATGATCAAATGAAATCATGAAATCCCCTTTCATTGTAAAATGGAGATCGACATAAAGAAATATAAGGACAAAGACTATACAAAATAAAATATAAATTTATCGTCATGTGAATGTGTTAAACACAACATTTGATCATCATTTATCTTGCAGAGGACCTCGGAAAAGACGTTGTGATCTCGTGATTTTCTCTTGAAAAAACTCTTTAGTCTTACAAATTTCATCTCAACATCCATTTTGATCCCATAAAAGTTCCCTTAAATGTTGTCACAATCTCATTAATGTCCCAATAAATAGTGTATTTGATGATAAAAACCAATCTTAAAAGAGTCTTGGTCTCGCAAAAACACCATGACATATCATCCAAACCTTCTGACAGATCTATGAAATGTAAACATAGTTAGTAGAAAATCATTCATAATCGAGGGTCCAATAAAAATGTATATGGTGGAATATTATCATGGTCCCTTTCACTAATTGATTCCATGGATAACCCATGGAACGATAATGAAAACTATGTGACCTAAGAGTCCCTCCACTGAATCCATATCATATTTATGAGACATGCACCAACTATGGCAGTGTATAAATATGATAGAGAGGCCTATAAATCAATTACCCAATAGGAAGATGCAATGAGAGATATTAAGGAATCAGTGTTTGGTCGGAGTTTCCAAATATTGAAGTCACACAGTTGGAAAGCTATTTTTCCAGGTTAAATAGGAGAAATGACCTAAGAGATCACATTGAATGAATTTGTGCTTCGTGTTATAAATATCTGAATCTTGTGATGTACCTTTGTCAAAGATTCTATATTAGATTTAGGAGTTACTACATGTTGAATGGGACACAAGAAACCCATATTAACTACTGATTGACATACCATTAAGAACACATGAAATAATAAATAAGAAATACTAAACAATATGAAAGAATTTAGAGAATAAGGATATGATAATCTTTATGGGATTTACATGATATATCTATATTATGTTATAGCACTAGGTAATATGGGGTAATCCTTCAAACATCCTCATGTCATGATATCTAGATCATTTGATGATCCCAAGGCATGTGATCCAGGTCTTTCATAGTCATTCTAACATGTACAAAATATCTTGGGAAGTCTCTCATACATGTCACCAAGGACTTTCAACACCCTTCAGACATGTTTTCCATATATCATGAAGTCCCAAAGACTGTCACCCTTGTAATGTGGTAGAACCAATGAATTTTGATCATATCATGTTTTTCTGGAAGATTAGTCAGCCAGATCATGCAATAGCCTCCCAAAACTGTTATCCTGATCATTTGATGTCCTTCATGAAAAATTTATAGAACAATAATCCTTATTTAAATATATTTTATCGGATAAAAAAGATTATCAAACATCCTAAAAACATTCATATAGAAACAATAGATATGTTATTTATGCAATCAGGGAATGTAAAAAAATAAGACTTGTCCTTTTGGTGATCTAGAAATGTAAGGAAAACATACTGGGATATGATATACGTGTCCAGTTTGAAAATTTCAAAACTCCACCAAAGATAATTACATGATATTAGATTTTATTCATATAGGATATGTAGGATTCATTCCTAATACATTGTCTAAAATTATAGTACACTTCAATGTAAGTCCCTCTATATCTCATACATTCTAACCCATGTGGTTTAATGTATCCCACAGGTTTTAAAATGTCCATCCTCTATTTTTTGATAAATGAGATAATATAAAAATGAAAACTCTAATTCATACTAGAACTATTATATAGAGGATTTATAACTAAATCCCATGTTCTATATGAAACATTTCATTCATCCATCCCATAACATATGTCCCACGTCCGTAAGTGATGAGACTGATCACTTGTTATCATTTTATTCTCTCACTGAACATGGCCCAGAAAGACTAATGGATCTATTATGTTGATATTATCCTCTTAATTAATATTTAAAAATCATTTCAACCGTAGTGTTTAATTATCAATCAGTGGATCTTTTACCACCATGATATGGTATCCACCTTGGTGTCAGTCCATACAACAAATATAACTACAAAAAATCTGATACCTATTATAGAAAAGATACATAAGACGCCTTCTTAATGTTCAACCACAATATCAGAGGTATATATAGCATCATGTGTGTATATATATATATATATATTTCACATGATGGTACTATGAAATTCTTCTTTGAAGTGAGTGGGGTTATAATCATCTTATAAATACAATATATAGGATACCATATAAAGGTTCTATCTCATACTCAAAAATATTAATCACCTCCCAAGATAGTAGAAAACTCTAGAGTTCTGAGTTACATGGATTAAAAACATATAAAGATACCCATTAATATGTTATTTCATGAAACGGATGGTCAAACTAAGATATATACTTATGTACTCGACAATAGAAGCCCCTTTACGCATAAAAGGATTCAACAATACGTCTCTTTATTATGGTAACTGGTCGATTTCGGGATATGGGAGAGATTCATTAACATATCCAAATTAATTAATATTATCAAAATGGAGGAAAAAATTCCCCCCAAATGTATTAGATGAGCACGACCTCACATACTCTCTACTTATTTTAGTTTGATGGGATCCATGGTTATGAATTACTAGTTGACCAACTATTTTTTCAATGATGGTTTTTTCATAGTTATGGATGTGGGAACCAATGTGAGTTTTTATTAATGATGATCATAATGAGTTCAATGTGATTTCATTCATCTAAACCACCACCTTTCTGATTTAAAATGGGTAAACTACATCGATCTCATCAAAAAATATATTTAACACTATTCGTCACTTATACATGAATAAATGGTTAACTTGATGAGGAAGCATATATAATAGAATAACTAAATCTGTAATAATATTGTCTATCGTTTCTACAAAACATTAGGAACCATCAACCTAATTCCTCATAACAGTACCACAACACATGATTTTCATTACCTAATTTCTTTTTCAATTATTTTCATAATTGATAAAACTACACCGCAGAAAAACCCAACAACCATTTCACTTTTTTCATTTTATTACAAAAATAAAATTTCTAAATATCTATGTAAAATATAGAATAATTAGTTTTTAGTGTGGTTCCTTTGGATATATCCAATAAGATCCACTTCGATCAACCAAGGAATTAAACTATATTGATAGGGTCAATAAGATATTTCCATTGTAAATAAATAATTCATATATTCTAAATGTAAATTTAAATCATTATATGGTAGTATAACCAAAATTAACATGAGTAATATGTCCATATAATCTATTAGAATAAAAACATTATATAATATAACATAATATATTAATTTTAGAATATATAATATTTGTTGGATTTTAGTTTACAATTGATGAATGATTTCTTTAATTAAAAATAAAATGTGGCACAAATTCAAAATGTATTATTAAATCAATAAATTATTCATTATATAAAATTATATTTTTTATTTATATAAATATCATATTTAGTGTATGTATTGAAGAATATGTTATTGATTTATGAAATAAAATATATACTAATTAATATATTTTCAAGGAAATATACATATATATGAAAATATTATCAATATAATGATAGAAATTTATAATATTTTTCAAATAATTGTATTATAATTTTGGATAAAAAATATTGAGAACATTATATATTCATTTGTTTAATATATTTTTTTAAATAATAGATAGTTTCTAAGTGAGAATAAAAGACTCCTTATATAAGTTTATTATTTCAATACCAAAGTTTTATTTTGATAAATTAGAAAAATGAAAAATGAAATATTAATGAGAACATTTTCTAAATTTCAATAGTAAAGTGCACGTATAATGAAATTTTCATATCATATAATAATAATTTTTTGAAATATTTTTAATACAAAAACACATATGATGTTTTAAAATAATATATTCCCAACAAATAAATTACATATTAATTACATTAGAATATATAATTAATTATATCATTCTCTATTTAAAATTTATAATAATTAAAAATAGAAACTATAAGTATGTGTAAAATATATTATACAATATTATATTACTGTGACTAAAATTAAAAAAGTTAGTTGATATATATATATATACAATATGAAAAACGTAATAATTAATATATATTCTCTTGTGGGATCGTATCTGGATGAATGTTTGACTTATTAATTATTAAAATAATTTTTTTAGAAACAATTTTAATAAAAAATAATTCATATTATTTTAATTAATGTTTTTAAATTCGTGGAAAAAATATTTTCAGGGACTATTAGTTATTAAAATTATGATATCCCTCATCCAGATCCATTAGATATTTCAATGAAACATTTTTAATATAATATATTTTCTTATCAATATATTCTCACAACATAAAACATTATGGAAGATTTTTTGAGTTCGTAATTGATATATTATATTATATTTATATTATAATATATAATTAATACTCAAAATATATATATATAACAGTTCTTTAATAACTATTGGATCATCATTCTATAAGTAAAATTATTTCCATACTAATTTAAATAATGGAACATTATTATTGGATATTCATATAGGAATTGTAAATTCAATTTTATTTTGTATAACTATATCTATTATTGATAATTGATAATTCTATAGTTTTGAAACTATTATATGTAGGGTTTGGAATGTTCAATGTATAATGACATGGAAATGTAATCTATAACAAATATATTTTATTAAAATTTTACAAATTGAATAATATTTAAATCCTAACACATTAAAAGATATTGAATATCCTTGAATAAATATTCCTTTTTAATATTAACAAATATTTAATATTAAATTCACTATTTCATTGATGATAAATAATTAACACAATTTTTTATAAATAACGTCAATTCTAAATAAAATCATGAACAATATTTTATGTTGATTAGTCTATATTTGGATATAATTCCTCTAAGAAATAAATTATTGTTTCATTATTCTATCGAAAATTTATATTTTTTCAGGTTTATACAATATATACCATCTTTTCAGTCTATGAAAAAATCTTCATATGATCATGGATGGATGATTTCACAAAAAAAAATTATAAACCCATTAAATTTACTTACAATTATATGAAATAGAAATCACAAAAAGAAATTATAATTTAATGATTATTTGAATTTATTTATTTTAGTAGAATCATATTTTTTTTAGAATTTCATCCTTAATTTATTGAACATGGTTGTAATTAATGATATTTTACTATCTAAAATACTAGAACCCTTTTAAAGTATTAAATAATTAATCTAATGTAAATAATATATGATGACTTATTTGATTATTATTCAAAATTTGAATCAACTTATTGAACATATTCTATATAATTATAATATTACTAATCTCAAGTAGAAGATCCTATTGAAATATATTCTAATGATTATAGAATTTATTAAGAAAAATTAATATCAATTCATGTTTTTGAAGATATCTAGGAAATTAAAAAATAGCATATATCATTTTGATATCTGCTCTAGTAGATGATTATATTGATGGAGAGAAATAATATTTTCTATTCATCGAGAATATATTCTCAATGAATTAATCAGTATATGATGTATCTATTCAATATTTTTACAATGGAGGATATCATCTAATCATAAAAATATTCAATTTTTCAAATAATGGATGATTTTGGATTTTAATGTCTGGTATATGTTCTTGATCATACATATTCTAATGAAATGTTGACTCTAGATTACATAGAATATCAAGATAAAATTTTTATTATCACATTTATAGTATATAATTACTAGTCATTATTCAATAATATAAAGATATTTATTTAACCATTTGACATAAATTTATAAATTTAATATATATTAAATGAAATCAACTTTTTAATGTTCATATGATGTGTCTTACCTATCATACGATTGTTTTATAAATAATTTTATGTTATTTTTTAATCAATCACCCTTTATTATAAATAAATTCATAATAATAAATTTATGGGAGCATTTCTATTTTATAAGATATATTGAAGGGTATAAATATTAATACTTAACTTGATAGTGTCAAAATGTATATAAAGTTTGAATTATATGAATGTTATTGTGTTTTTATGAAATATATATGTATATATTATGATAATTGTATCGTACAATGGGGTAGGGGTAATTGACTACTTAAAAATTTCAGAAAAAACCCTGAAACAAAAATTATGATAAAAAAAGTAAAAAAGTGTTGATATTATAAAAGTATCGATATGAAACTATATAAAGAACTAATGTGGTTGTTTTTATGTGTGTAGTATATGTTTAATGAATCTATTATTGTTAATTGAGACACATTTTTAAAATGATTGACAAGTATTATCAATGAGATTAATACCTCGAGAAATTATGATAAATTAATCTTTAAATAAAAATTATGCTTTCGATATTTATATTTACATGAAAAAAATATCTTAATCATATCTTGATTTAATGTTGCAATAGTACTATTACATTTTACTATTACAACCTAGTAATTTAAATGGGGGTATGAAAGATAATAACTAAATAATTAAAAAAAATTAAATGATTTTCCAAAATGAATATGTATTAATTTATTCTAAGGATATTTGTACTCAGTTATAAATGAAAAAATGATATCAATTTATTATAAATGAAAAAACCTCAAAATATTATTATTTTCTCTATATGATGATTTCAAATCAACAAAAAAATTATTTTCCATTATATATATTGGTATTAAATGAATTAGAAGGAACAATTAAATATACATTGACTATAATTTCATTATAACTGAATATAAAATAATTTGAAAGTATGAATGTCTTATTAGAAAACAATATTGGTAGGAAAAATATATTTTTAACATATTAAAATATATTAATAACTATTAACCATTGATTTTAATTTCATGATTATATCATCAATAAAAAAATGTTATGTTACATTTTATGGTTGATACTGTGAATGGAATGAGTGTAAAATGATTTTTCTCTTAAAATTGCATTTCCTATGAAATGGTTTTCACACATTTTCAATGGAGTTATTATAATTAATTTCAAACACTTATAATAATTTATTATTTTAAAATATATTACTTTTCTAAAATAAAATATGTAAATAATATGTTTAGGGATAACTTATATTTAGTTCATGTTCATCATTAACCAGAGATAAAATCATGTTATAATGGTATAGTTTAAAAGGTTTATAAGTGGTGTTGACCTTAGAGATATGGTTTCATAATTAAAAAATAACTTAACTATATATTTTTATTATATTTAGATCATTATCATATTATCATCATTGTTTTGTGTGATCTGGATCCACATTTCTATAACAAAGACTTATTACTTAATCTGGTTCTTTTATTAACAAGTATTCCAACAACCTCACAGATTATAGTATACATATTTTTATTACATCTCCACACCAATGGAGCCCATAAATAGGGACACTTTCTATTAATATACTACCAACGACTCTTTATTGATAGACATTGTGTAATGTTCATTCTAAAAGAACCACTCATATAACCTTCATGTTATATTCAAAGGAAGTCACTCAAGTAAGAGGTATATGCTCATTCTGATGTTTTTTCAAAATTATTTCATCTTAAATATCAATAAAATATTATATAACTGTACTGAATAAATTTAATATTTATATAACATATATTTATATAATTTTATTTTAATGGTATATCCATTATCTATCATTTCCCAAATCTATTTAAAATTGACAATGTTTCTTGGGAATAAATGTGAACTACCCCCACTATGAAGTGATACGATTATTTTTACGTTTACTATTTATAAAAAAACATATACATAAAAATATTTCAATTGTTAAATACAAAAAATAAAATCTAATGGAGTAACACCATATCTTTCCAAATTTATGAGCTATAAATGTCAAAAATGATCCACATAATTATTCTGGAAACCTGAATAAACATAAAATATATATTGACTTAGTGTGCATGTATAGTAAGTATTATAATTAAAGAATCTCTTGTACATAAAAAAGAATAATTATAATTTACCTGTGAGTAAACAAGGGAACTAAAAAATGAATAATCATTTCAACTGTCAAATTTACTTCCTCACCATGGAACTACCGCCAAATAACACAATCCATGTAATATAACATAATGTGAATAACTTTTATGAACTATATCCTACAAAAGTTTCCATACAATTTTCCACTTCCACTCCAAAATATTCTATTCTATTGTGCTTCATTTAAATTTTAAAAACAATAATATCCACACCTCATATCAGTAAAATCATATCTCACATGAGGAAACCTAGGAATATACACCCAAATAAATCCAAATCACTAATTTCCCCAACAAAATAGGTTTAGAACATCATAAACATATCAAGAGATGTATGGTATCATGAGCAAAATGTCCATCTACCTCGTTCCCATCTCCTATCGTGAATGAAATCCACCATAATCCATGTCATATCACGGTCTCATCACATACCATATTAAGACACCCCAACCATCACAATGTGTACTATAGTTCCTCCCACCATAGCAATATGATCATATATACTCATGTAGAATAGAGAGTAGAAAATGTCACTTATCCATCCATGATTCCTCATCACTGGTATGTTTAAAATAATAGAAATGAAATAAATATAAAGGTTTGGGAACATAGAGATCGATGTGTGTGGGGTGTGTAAGGAAAATGAAAAGTTTTTAAAATATATATATATAATTCACTCATAATTATGACCCATGGGTTCATAAAAAATCACTAACCTACTCAAAAAACTGCCACTATTGATTCCACCACTAAATTCTTAACACTACACACACCACATGACACATTAATTATACTATCAAATTACATTTTCCAGATAATTTATTTCATTATAAAAAATTAACCAAATTTACCCCATATTATCATTATTAATTCTTCCATTGTCCTTTTTCCATCACATTTACCAAATAGACCCATACCTTTTTAATCATTAATTTAAAATTCGATTACTAACCAAAAAAACATGAAAATCTCAACCGTTGTTCCTCATCGATCACAAAACACAACAATACATCATTATACAACATTAAAACACACATTTTCACCCTACAACATGTCCTCCAAAACACATCGTATAGCCTCCCTAATTCACAGCCTCACAAATCCATACATTTCTACATAGGACATGACCATACAAACCCATCACATGTTCTCCCTATAACACATCCTCACAAACCCAACATCCCATTCTCCATACAATAAATTTACACATCATAACACATTCACACATCACAATACATCATAATGTTTTATAATGTTTTATAAATGGTATTTTTTCCAATTTAAATTATTTAATTTGGGAATTCCCAAAAATTCAATATATCATGGGGAAATAATTTTATTCGAAAAATATATTTGGTATAACAATTTACAATTTAGAGTGATACCACAACAACCCCATAAAAATGGATTCAAAAAACCTACAAAAATAGAGAAAAAATATCCCCCAATGATCATATTTTTCAATGAGACACGAAGCCTTTGAAAACAGAATATCCCAATAATATAAATGATATAAAAATAATGAAAATAAAACCCATTTACCTTTCAATTTCAGTTAATATAATGTGTATCCCCATTCACTTAAACAATCAATCATCAAAATTAAGTTCAAAATAACCCTCCCCAAATGACATATAATAAATTGATATGAGAAAAAACCCTACCTCAAAGAAGCCTTTCAAACCCATTGTGGACCAAAGTGTAAAGATTAAACATGTGAGAACCAAAAATTCAGCTGGGGAATCCACAGATCAACATAAATTTCACCAAAGGATAATAAAAAAATCACACACATAGCCCAAATTAAGATATCACCACCATAGTGAATCACTAAAGATCAATAGAAGTAAAAAAACCAAGAAGGTTCTGCCATGGGTTCTAAACCCAGACCCAAAATTTATTTGAAAAAATTATAGTAAAGATACATCAGATTAAGGGCATCCTTATATGTATAGAACTACACCATAAACCAACAAAAATGCACACCACAAATTTACCTCTTCCTAGGCCGGCCACGACCCCTGGATCCTCCCCTGTTATGACGCCCTCTTCCCCTTTACATGCCTTCATTCTCTATCCTATTCAAATCAGAATCCTCATGAGAGGTATCCCTATCATGTCCAGGATCATTCTGATGTATAGTGGGGTGATCATACAGTTCATCCCCTTGCACTACATTAGTAACATGCACTGCAATGGGAGACCGTTCCTGCAATACATCCACATGAGGCACCTCTGTGACCTGCACTGTTTGAGCATCAAACTGAGCAGTATACTACTTCTCCATAGAGCCCTCCATATCCTCTTCAGCAGAAGGAATAAATCTTCTGTTGTTACAACCTTCAATATTCATACCTTCAAGGATTAGAAAATCAAACTCATGGGTATTAATAGTTTCTAACATAAAAAAATTGGCAGCTGGTTTTATTGGTAGCCCCTCTTTATTCTCTGTCACCCTTGCCTCATCAGTATCTCTACTCTCCATTTTATCCAAGGGAGAGTAGATAGGGGTATTTTCAGTGACCTACTACACTAGGGACATTTCTACTTCCAGATTTCTTACCGTGTGAGTATGAGATCCAGGTGGACATGCCACCCATGGATCACCTTGAGAATTTCTAGATTTGTGAGCAAATGGTAGATTTTCTACCACATCATCAATATGCACTTTTTCCTGGGAAAGTTTTCCAGCTCTAACCTTTTTGTGAATCACCAAATGAAAGCCCTCATTATCAAAAAAACATCAGCTATCCCTTAAAAGAGATATGGGTCATTGCAGAACAGTCAGGTTCATGATTAAGATGATCTTGAATAGCCAACTCATGCTCTGATATATTCCCTTCCTCCTCTCCAATATCAGCCCATGCCTTTTTCTCAGTTCCGACCTTAATTCCAGAAGAGGCCAGACTTAAAGAATTATCAATCTCTATAGAGGCATCAATAGTGGAATGATGGACATCATCAAACTAGGGCAATTCATTTTGAATAGCCTCAAAAAAATATGGGACTTCCTTTAGAGGGTCCTTTATCTTAGAGTCATCCTTATTAAGCTTCTACTTGCACTAATCAGAGGAATGACCAAGTGATTTACATAGGTGTAATTTTAAACTACTACGACATTGTGAATGGATAAGAACAATGCATAAACATGATTTACAAAAGTTAGGCAGCCATTCATATTGAATGGAGAGCTCTAGCTTAATTTCACCCGCAACAAGAATAACAGTATCAATGAGAACATTAGCCAAATCAATCTTAATAAGGACTCAGGAAAAATTGCTATACCTAGGATGATCGGTCTCCTTGACAACCTTAATGGGACTTCCAATGATAGATGCAATTTCCCATAGAACATATGGATGCCAGAAAAAACCAGTTTAGCCCCTGATTTGAATCCAAGTCTTGGTACTAGAGTTCTTGATTGCAAGAGGGCTCATCAAAGGATCCCACTTCTGGACCAAGATGTAACCAGGCTTCGTAGCTATAGATCCAAAACTCCATGCCATATTTTCCAATTCCTTAGAGGGAAATACAATGTGAAACTTACCTCTTCCAATTGAGATCAAATTCCAATCAGTAAATCCACAGCTCTGGGATATGCGAGCTCGCACTTTATCAACCCTGACTGTAACATCATGTCGGGTACCCGAAAATCTGGCCAGAAGAGAGAAACAACATTCCTGAAGCTGCTCTTCCAAAATCTTTTGGCTCTCTTCAATGAAAGCAATCGAACCATTATTGGTGATTTGTTTTCTGAGAGAGTCTAATTCATGGAAATAATCAGTGAAAAACTTATTCCCAGTGGCCAATTTATCTGATTTCATCTTAGGGTTCATCACCAGCTTCGTTCCATCATTATTCAATGCATCCACAGGAATCCCAATCCCACCATGCGCATCCACTTGATTTGATGGAGGGATGGATACATCCCTCGGATCGAAGTAGAAATCCAAAATCATGTCTATCGTCAAACCACAAATCTCCAAAAAAATAGCCTCACAAGTTGTCTCCCGCATCCCCCTCCTTCTACGGTTTCACCATCATAGAAGTAAAAAATAGTAGAAGGGGAAGATGTATCAACAATAATCTCTTCAACTAAATCACCATAAACCATGGATTAGGGATGGATGAAATGTTCTATAGTATTCTAGAAAATAACCAAGGGTTTTCTAAAAATGGGGGAGAGTAAAACGATCGAATAAGAGAAGAGTCAAGTGAAAAAAACAAATTATATGTTTAATGCCATATGAATTATTGTGTAAATAACTTTTTTTATGTGTTATGTTCCTTGATTCTACCAAAAATATACTATACATCCAAATTTTGGGGTATATATAGTACTTTTTTTAAAAAAAGACATAGAACCCTGCACTATAATTATCTTACACCACCAAATTTATCCTTACATTGTAAACCGACATTATGTATATCCCTGTACCACATAAAAAACATAAACCATAGACTAAAAAATCAATATTCCAATATATTAATTTATAAACAAAATTTTTATGTCATAAATGTAACACCCTATGTTTTTGGTATTATTTTTTAGAACTAATTCAATATTTTTGTTATTTTACATTTCACAGAACATTGAAAATAATTTATTTTATATATATGGATTCAGATATACATGATTAAATGTTCATTGTGATATAAATAAAACATAAATTTGTTATTCTCTTCACCTAACACTATTTATAGAATTCATTACATGTACCAATCACATCCCTCAATGGCTTGTTTAACATGAATGATAGAATAATGATAATGATATATTATTAACATAATATTTAATATAACATAGAAATTAAATTAGTACATATGAAAACGGTTAAATAACCTAGGAAAGTATATGATTTACACAAATAAATAAATAATTCATCGCTTATAAGTGAATTAGAAATGTATATGACAACTGATTGGATATAAAAGAAAATTATTATTATTTTTATGCCCACGTAACAGTTTTACCCTAATAAATTAAAATAATTACAATTATTGAGTGATAATAAGGTGATATATATTTTTAAATATTTAATAACATATTCATAAATATTAATTTTATAGGATTGACAATTTAAGGTAAAAACAAAACCAATTTTATGCTCAAAATACATTATTTTTATTAGGTATTTTTTTCAACAATTTAATGTAGAACCAATTTTAAATACAATTATTTATCTTCTTGCGATTATATATGTCTAAAAAATAATCATATTTTAAATATACTTATAATAATTAAATTAGGGTATATTTTTGTAATTTTCAATGAGTATTCATTTTTAATTAATAATGAAAAATAACGAAATTTTATTCAAAACTACATTTTTCATCTAATTAAGAAATAAGAATAAAATAAATTTTATATTTATCTAAATGTTTAATAATATATTATTACTATAAATTAATCCAATTTATCTTATTTTACTCAATTTCAATATGAAATTGGCTATAAAAACATTGTATGCATTTGGATGTTTTAACATGAAAAAGTTGCCTTGTCATCCTATATGTAGGATTAAATTTAAATTAATTATATCCACATCAGTGATTGTAATTTTGGAAAATAGATTCAATTTTTTGAATATGAATAACTTATATTATATAATAAATAAAAATTATTTTCATTCCTAAAATAATAGTGAATGTAATTTAAATTAATCACATTGATTAAGGATAAAATAAGCTTAACAAAGAACTAATACTTAAAAATAAGACACTAAATGAACTATACATGTAACTCCATGACCCTAGTTACCCAGAGTCGGTGCATTATTACATAACATTGACATGATCACAAGAAATATCAAATCTCGAAAGACCGGCAGGTTTAGTAGCCTCGGAAACACTAGATATATACATAAGTTTTACATTACATCATAAATTGAAAAACTACTACAACAACATAATGTCTCTACAGTCCACACTATTATCCCCTCATAATATCCCTGCAGGTCATTCATAACTTACTTCTTCACATCCTGGGAAAAATAAAACATAGAAAAGGGGTGAGGTCAAATGCCCAGTAAGGATAACAATATAGCGGAACATTCAAAATAAGCATAAACATTTAAGGTAATGAATTACTAAAACAAAAGCCTTTTAAACTTGAACTTCAACATAGTATGGCAAAAGTAAAATGAAATAATGCCATTTACTTATTCACATGGATATTCTACTAATCGAATAATCACATGAAAAAATCAAAAACCACTTTCATAATGTTGGAATGCATAATACCAGACTATCATAACCACGTAGTTAAGGCCTCGTGCCAAGGCTACAAATAAGATTTTGCCAATTCCTTATGCCAAGACACTAGTTTGTCTCATGAGACCTACCGATGCATCGAGGAGCTATAGCGGGCTCCACCCATCACATATTAAGTCCAATGCATTCCCATATGAAAAGGTTTAAACATAACATAAACATTCGTATTAAAACTAGCATATGAAATGTCAATACTTTCACCATAAACCATGAATGGTATATAAAAAAATAGCACATCCACAGTCAAAAATATCACAAAACCATCAATACAATATAAAAGTTTTGTATCATAATATATCTTCCTCAAATAAGCGTAAAATCCATTAAAGGATGTTGACATAGATGAAATCAAAACTCTTTTTAAAGAAATATCTCTTTCTATTTTGAAATCATTTAAGAGAAATATATTTATAAAATAAAACATTTTCTTTGAAAATATTCTTATAAGCTTGTAAGGGAAGCTTTGACGATTTTATAACGGCGGAAAATAACCGCACCCGCCGTATAAGATAAAAAAACATTCTTATCTTAATACTGTCGAAAAGGTTAAAAAAGACCTTGTTTTGAAAACGATGGAAAGATTCCTCTTATAAAAAGTCTAAAAGGGTATAAATGACTTTAACCCATATTCTTGTAAATAATAAAAATGTTTTGAAATACATTTTGAAGAAACATGGATGTGGATGATAACGAGGTCCCAGTAGATAATTATGTATAAACAACCTTGGATAATGAAGAGGTTGTGAAATAAACCCTTACCTTGTACTTTTCCTTGGTTGGGGTAGGTTAACCTCCTATATAATGGTGAAATAATTGTTATTAAATTATAAAATAATCATATACATTATTATGATATCATATATGATCTTTTAATATTGATTTGATAATAATATCTTAGTATTATCATTTTTTCGGGTGTGAACTTACTTGTTTTATTTTGTATGTTTTGTTACGTAAGACATGTTTGTAAAGGATAGGTTGTATATTATTCATATCCAAAATGATATCAAGTCTTTAAACATCATTTTTAAATCATCAAATGATAATTATACTTGAATGGATATGATGGAGAATGAATCTCAACGCATTCGTGGAGACGGTAGTCCGTACGTACGCACGAGCGACAATATCATTCTTTTGATATTAAAATAATATATAAATGGATGTTATATCATATATACAGAATAATTAACATGTTATATTTATTATTTACATGAGTTTCACATCATTATTATACCCATCCAAATAATAATATATTGAATAACAATTACACCACGACGTGGAGACGGTAAGTCGTACGTACGCACGTATGGTGAAATGTTATTAAAAGGGTGGATAGAATACTGAATATGGTTGTAACATATTTATAATAACATCACAGTATATGTGAGATACTGGAGTTATTATTTTATAATGGTAAGAACATAGAAAGAAGAAGTGGAAGAAGAAAGAAACTTGAAAATGGGTAGTGAAAACATTATCTCTTCTTTGGGTTCTTCCTTTTGATTTATCAAAAGGGCTCCTTAGGTTGGCTTACTGATCAAACTAAGGCCTCTAGGTTGTAGTGAGGGAAGTTGGGAGAGTATTTGGGCAGGGTTTGGACGATCCAGGTGGATTGAGAGGTGTGAGGAATGAGTAGAAGTGTTCTCCTTTTATCAGGGATAGGAGGGGCTCTTTAAGAAAGAGTGAAAGTATTAGTTTATAATATAATTATATTCGGTTTATAATGGTCCAAAAATCATTGAGGTCGAAGATAAGATGACTCATATTCTAAATAACGTCAACCAATAATAATTGGGAAGGTTTTAGATAATATTTTAATCATTATAATCTTATTTATTTAAATGATTTTTTAATGAGGTAAACATTTCATCATTATTGTGTCATTAATAATTTAAATTATTTGATGTCTAAAAATTATAAATAAAATATCATTATGTTGGAAATAGTTTTATCTTTCTAATGAATATTTATAATCGAAAACCAACTTGTATAACCCTATGTAAAAATTGTTCTTCTAAAAGATGTAAGCTTATGCCATTTTTATTTTTATTTTAACTTTACTAATATAATGTGTCCCTACCACATACATGTGGCTCTAAGGGGTCCCCAAATCGACCCAAGGATGCCCATGGTCGGGTATGTGTCCACCAATAAGGTTAGGACACGTTTTAGGGTAATTTTGTATTATTATAATATTATTTTTTAACTCTTATTTACCGGATTTACCCTTAACCATGGTAAATAAAATATTTACCACAGTAATTATTCAAAATGTCTAAAAATAAAAGTTACCTATTTACACAATTTGGAAATCCTGATTCCAAATATGGAATCCATTTTTCTAAATTCATAACACAGAAGTGGCAGAAATTAATTTAAAATTAATTCCCGCTGTCAAAACAAAAAGCGTGTTTTTATGAGGTAACAACTATCAAAAGATTGACACTTGTTTATGTTCGGTTTAATTGTAAAATTATGTCCAATGACCAACATTATATTAAATGGTAAAAATATATTCTAAATATACTTTAAAACCACTCAAATTCATAATTTATCAATATTAATTATTTTTATTAAAAAAGTTGATTTTAATTAAAATTTAGTAATTTTTACTATTCATCAAAATATAAAAGTTATCCGAAAAGTACCAAAATTTCACCCTAGGCTAATTTCAATATTCCGAATCCAAAAATGAAGTCCATTTTGAAATATAAAATATATATGATTTCAAAAATTTGGTATTACTATTCACAACGGCTAGTTTATTTCGTTGTGGTGTGTGTTAGAACTCGAGGTTGCGTACAACACACACTATAGCATTATTCGAAGGAAAACGTACCGTGGAAGCTTGGGGTGTTACATTCTCCCCTCCTTCAAATAATTGTGTCCTCGAAATTTCTAGGGTATTACTGCATAAAAAGACTCGGGTGGTTCTTCATCATAAGTTTCTCGGGTTCCCACGTTGCCTCTTCCATCATATGATTTCTCCACAAAACTTTTACCAGACGCGTCGTCCGGTTTCTCAGTACTTGTTCTCTTGTATCAAGAATCCTGACAGGATCTTCACAATAAGACAGATCGGGTTCAAGTTCTAATTCCTCATAGGTGAGTACATGCGTTGGGTCAGGCATGTATTTTCTCAACAGAGATACGTGGAACACATCGTGAACTTTGGAGAGACTTGGCGGCATTGCCAATCGGTAAGCTACAGCCCCAATTCGTTCTAGAATTTCGAAGGGTCCGATGTACCTGGGACTCAATTTACCTTTCTTACCAAAACGTATGACTCCCTTCCATGGAGATACCTTTAGGAAAACATGATCACCGACTTGAAATTACAAATCCTTCCTTCGATTATCGGCATAGCTCTTCTGCATACTTTGAGCTGCTTTGATGTGATTTTAGATTACCTTCACCTTTTCCACCGTTTCCTCCACCAGTTCTGGGCCTACAAGTTTTCTTTCACCAACCTCATCCCAACAGGTTGGTGTACGACATCTCTTTCCGTATAACGCTTAATATGATGTCATCTGAATACTCGAATGGAAGCTATTGTTATAGGAAAATTCTACCAGTGGTAAATATTGATCCCACATACCCTGAAAGTCAAGTGAGCAAGATCTCAACCTGTATTCTAGGGTTTGAATAGTCCGTTCTGGTTTTCCATCTGTCTGAGGGTGGTAAGCAGTGCTCAAATGAAGTTCAGTATCCAGTGATTTCTGAAGACTTTTCCAAATTCATGAAGTAAAACGGGGATCACGATCAGAAACAATCGATAGGGGTACTCCATGAAGTCTCACAACTTCATTAATGTATAGTCTTGCTAGACGTTCCACGGGTAGATCTTCTCTTATAGCAAGAAAATGTGCTGACTTGGTAAGGAGATCAACAATAACCCATATTGCATCATTCCTTCTAGGATTCTTTGGTAGCCCCATGACAAAGTCCATCGTAATATTGTCCCATTTCCACTCCGGTATGGGAAGAGGTTGCATGACTCCTCCAGGCTGTTGCCTTCCAGCTTTCACTTGTTGACAAACCATACATATTGACACAAAATCAGTAATATCCCTCTTCATGTTGTCCCACCAAAAATGTTCATTCAAATCTCTATACATTTTGGTGCTCCCAGGGTGTATAGAGAAATTGGAACTATGAGAATCATCCAGCAATTCCCTTTTCAGATCAGGTAAATCGAGAACACAATGTCTCGTCCCGAATTTCAAAATTCCATCTTCATACACAAAGTATCTCAATCTCCCATCATTCACAGCTTTAATCTTCTTCTGAAATTCTTCATCATCAGTCTGATAACTCTTAATCATTTCTAGTAAAGATGGTTTGGCAACCATTTGAAAAATCATTGATGTTTCACCTTCCCTGGTTATTCCCATGTCCATCTTCACTAGATCCATGATAATTGGATCCCTTTCAATTCTCATCATGTTCAAAACTCCATGGTCTTTTCTGCTCAAAGCATCTGCCACCTTGTTTTCTTTCCTCAGGTGGTAGTGTATCGTGCAATCATAATCCTTGAGTAATTCAAGCCATCTCCTTTGCCTCATGTTGAGTTCTTTTTGTGATAAAATATACTTCAAACTCTTGTGATCAGTATAAATCTCACATTTTTCACCATAGAGGTAGTGCCTCCATATCTTCAAAGAAAAGATCACAGCTGCTAACTCGATATCATGAGTAAGATAGTTTTGTTCATGAATTTTCAACTGTCGTGATGCATAGGAAATAACTCTATCATTCCGCATAAGGACACAACCAAGTCCTTTCATTGATGCATCACTATAAATAACGAACCCATCATTCCCCGATGGTAGAGTAAATATAGGAGCATTGACTAATCTTCTCGTCAGTTCTTCGAAACATTCTTCACACTCTTTTGTCCAAACAAATTTAACCCCTTTACGTGTGAGCTTCGTTAATGGGTTAGCCAATCGGGCAAAATTCTGGACGAAACGTCGATAATAACCTGCCAAACCAATAAAACTACGTACCTCAGTTATAATCGTAGGTGCTGGCCATTCATGGATTGCCTTGGTCTTAGAAGGATCAACAGAGATTCCATATTTAGAGTCAATATGTCCAAGAAAAGAAATATCCTGAAGCCAGAATTCACACTTGCTAAACTTCCCATATAATTCATGCCTCCTCAGAGTCTTCAAGATAATGCGCAAGTGATCTTCATGATCTTCGTAGGTTTTGGAGTATACCAAGATATCATCAATAAATACCACCATAAATTCATCGAGATACTCGTTGAAAACTCTATTCATCAGATCCATGAATACAGAGGGTGCATTAGTCAATACAAACGGCATTACGGTAAACTCGTAATGCCCGTACCTGGTTCGAAATGCTTACTTCGGAATGTCTTCCTTCTTCATACACAACTGATGGTATCCAGATCGAAGGTCAATCTTTGAAAATTATTGAGCTCCATGCAGTTGGTCAAATAAATCATCAATACGAGGTAGGGGATACTTGTTCTTTATTGTTATATCATTGATCTCCCTGTAGTCGATACATAACCTCATAGATCCATCTTTCTTTTTAACAAAAAGAACAGGGTCTCCCCATGGAGAAACACTAGGGAGAATAAATCCCTTATTACTCAATTCCTCTAGTTGTTTCTTTAGTTCGACTAATTCTACAGTGGCCATTCTATAAGGGGTCTTCGATATAGGCCTTGATCCAGGAATCAAATTAATGGAAAACTCAACTTCTCATTCTGGAGGATGTCCAGGTAAATCTTCCGGAAATACATCTACAAATTCTTTCACAACAGGTACATCCTCTATTTGAACATTCCTTTCCTCACCGACAGTTATTTCATTCTCTTCCTCCCCAATAATTGAATTAAGTTGAGCTACTGGGGGTGGATCAAAATAAGAATTAGGTGGTGACGATTCTGCTCTAAAAATAAGGTGTTCCTTATCATTATCATCAAGAATCGTAACCTCTTTCTTCTTAAAATAAATCTTCGCATCATAGTCCGATAGCCAGTCCATACCGAGGATTATATCAAACTCAATCATAGGTATGATGATGAGATCAGCAGATAATGAAAATTTTTGTGCTCTAATGGGGACTGATTCACAAAACTTTGTTGCAATGATACTTCCCTTAGGAGTTTTAACTGACAACTCCCTTATTAAATCAAATTGGGAATATCTAATTTTCTTAGCAAACTGGGAAGATATGAAACAATGCGACGATACAGAGTCAAATAATGCATTTTCTAAACTTGAGGAAACCATTAAATTACCTTCCACCACATCTTTCGGAGCTTCTACCTCAGCAGTAGTGATAGCATAAGCCTGGCCTTGATCCCTTGGCCTTTTCTGAGGTAAGTTCTCCTGACGCTTAGGAAATTCATTTTCATAATGCCCCATCTCCCTTCAATTGTAGCACTGAACGTTGGTAGCTTCCTTCTTCCCCTTGCAATCACGAGCTTGGTGGCCTTTTTCACCACACTTGTAACAGACTCCCATTCCCTTCAAGCAAGTACCAGGGTGTTTCTTCCCGCATATACCACAGGATGGATATTCAACCTTTCCCTTCTTCCGCTTATTTCAATTCCCAGATTGATCAGCATGCCTCTTCTTCTCTTGCTTTGCTTTAAAGTCATAAGACTTAGAGAATTCATTTTCGGTCTTGATAGCACATGAGACAATGTCTTCGTACGATGAAAAGGATTGTGAGACTAACGCTCGACGGAGAAATGGTTTTAACCCATCAAAGAAACGATCAATCTTACTTCTTGGGTTACGTATATAATCACCAGCGTACCTTGCTAACCTTGTAAAGTTAGCCTCATACTTTGTGAAATTCTCATCCTCTTTTTGGCTCAGACTCAGAAATTGCCTTTCCATATCTGCTCGATGGTCACGAGGGAAGTATTTTTCTAAAAACAGATCTTTGAACTCCCTCCATTCCATATTTGATACTTCATCATCTTCCTTCATGTTTTGAATCAATGACCACCTTTGATCAGCATCTCCAGTGAGGTGGTAAACTGCCATGATAACTTTTTCCCTTTCACTGCTCCCCAAAGCCTGAAATATTTTCTCTAGGGAATTTATCCATTGCACAGCTACTAAGGGATTTGTACTCCCATTGAACGTTGGTGGTTGTTGCCTCATGAATCGATCTAACATTGATCCTCCACGTTGCGGATCAGGGTGCTCCATACGGGTATGGTTATTATTCATAACCTGAGTAAGTTGTCCCAGTATGGTGATTAGCTGATCGGCGCCAGTTGCATCACCAGCTCCACTATAATTATCTTGAGCAGGAGGGCAATCCCTACATGGAGTACGTGCCTTGATACGGTTTCCATTTCTTCTACTAGGCGCCATTTCTACACAATGGCATAAACTAGATCAGTTTATGAATCAAAATACATAATCCCATTCTTATAAAACACTTAACATAAATTGAACTATTTATGGATATAATCCATAATCATAAGAATGTTTTCTTTGAGGAATTATATACTCATAAACCCTTCATAATTATTTGTAAAGAAAATGAGTGTTATCCTAAGAATATCCACCGGGAGTGTCGTAACCAAGAGTGCAGCAAGGCCCGTTGTCGTGCACCAGTTCCCGTTCGAGTCTAGCTCAAAGCGGTGTTTTCGGGTTTTCCCCTAGGTACATCTGTGCCAGAGCCGCCTCTACCTGCTCGTATCCAGACAGGGATGTATTGCTCGGAAAACTCACAATATCTCTATAATACCAAAATTCTAGGAAGTTCTTCTATACTAATCCTCAAAGTTCATCTGAGGTCTACGTGCTCTAATCAGAGTTTATCTAAATCTAGCTTCCAAGGTTTCTACTAAACATCCTCTGATACCAACTGTAATGCCCCGACCCTAGTTACCTAGAGTCAGTGCATTATTACATGACATTGGCATGATCATAAGAAAGCTCAAATCTCGAAAGACCGATTGGTTTAGTAGCCTCGGAAACACTAGATATATACATAAGTTTTACATTACATCATAAATTGAAAAACTACTACAACAACATAATGTCTCTACAGTCCACACTATTATCCCCTCATAATATCCCTGCAGGTCATTCATAACTTACTTCTTCACATCCTGGGAAAAATAAAACATAGAAAAGGGGTGAGCTCAAATGCCCATTAAGGATAACAATATAGCGGAACATTCAAAATAAGCATAAACATTTAAAGCAATGCATTACTAAAACAAAAGCCTTTTAAACTTGAACTTCAACATAGTATGGCAAAATTAAAATGAAATAATTCCATTTACTAATTCACATGGATATTCTACTAATCGAATAATCACATGCAAAAATCAAAAACCACTTTCATAATGTTGGAATGAATAATGCCAGACTATCATAACCACATAGTCAAGGCCTCGTGCCAAGACTACAAATAAGATTTTGCCAAGGCCTTGTGCCAAGACACTAGTTTGTCTCATGAGACCTACCAGTGCATCGAGGAGCTATAGCGGGCTCCACCCGTCACATATTAAGTCCAATGCATTCCCATATGAAAAGGTTTAAACATAACATAAACATTCGTATTAAAACTAGCATACGAAATGTCAATACTTTCACCATAAACCATGAATGGTATATAAAAAAATAGCACATCCACAGTCAAACATATCACAAAACCTTCAATACAATATAAAAGTTTTTTATCATAATATATCATCCTAAAATAAGCGTAAAATCCATTAAAGGATGTTGACATAGATGAAATCAAAACCGTTTTTAAAGAAATATCTCTTTCTATTTTGAAATCATTTAAGAGACATATATTTATAAAATGAAACATTTTCTTTGAAAATATTCTTATAAGCTTGTAAAGGAAGCTTTGAAGATTTTATAACGGCGGAAAATAACCGCACCCGCCGTATAAGTTAAAAAAACATTCTTATCTTAATTTTGTCGAAAAGGTTAAAAAGGACCTTGTTTTGAAAATGATGGAAAGATTCCTCTTATAAAAAGTCAAAAAGGGTATAAATGACTTTAACCCATATTCTTGTAAATAATAAAAATGTTTTGAAATACATTTTGAAGAAACATGGATGTGGATGATAACGAGGTCCCAGTAGATAATTATGTATAAACAACCTTGGATAATGAAGAGGTTGTGAAGTAAACCCTTACCTTGTACTTTTCCTTGGTTGGGGTAGGTTAACCTCCTGTGTAATGGTGAAATAATTGTTATTAAATTATAAAATAATCATATACATTATTATTATATCATATATGATCTTTTAATATTGATTTGATAATAATATCTTAGTATTATCGTTGTTTCGGGTGTGAACTTACTTGTTTTCTTTTGTATGTTTTGTTACATAAGACATGTTTGTAAAGGATAGGTTGTATATTATTCATATCCAAAATTATATCAAGTATTTAAACATCATTTTTAAATCATCAAATGATAATTATACTTGAATGGATATGATGGAGAATGAATCTCATCGCATTCGTGGAGACGGTAGTCCATACGTATGCACGAGCGACAATATCATTCTTTTGATATTAAAATAATATATAAATGGATGTTATATCATATATACAGAATAATTAACATGTTATATTTATTATTTACATGAGTTTCACATCATTATTATACCCATCCAGATAATAATATATTGAATAACAATTACACCAAGACGTGGAGACGGTAAGCCGTACGTACGGACGTATGGTGAAATGTTATGAAAAGGGTGGATAGAATACTGAATATGGTTGTAACATATTTATAATAACATCACATTATATGTGAGATACTGGAGTAATTATTTTAGAATGGTAAGAACAAAGAAAGAAGAAGTGGAAGAAGAAAGGAACTTGAAAAGTGGTGGTGAAAACATTACCTCTTCTTTGGGTTCTTCCTTTTGATTTGATCAAAAGGGCTCCTTAGGTTGGCTTTCTGATCAAACTAAGGCCTCTAGGTTGTAGTGAGGGAAGTTGGGAGAGTATTTGGGAAGGGTTTGGACGAGCCAAGTGGCTTGAGAGGTGTGAGGAATGAGTAGAAGTGGTCTCCTTTTATAAGGGAGAGGAGGGGCTCTTTAGGAAAGAGTTAATGTATTACTTTATAATATAATTATATTCGGTTTATAATGGTCCAAAAATCATTGCGGTCGAAGATAAGATGACTCATATTCTAAATAACCTCAACCAATAAGAATTGGACAGGTTTTAGATAATATTTTAATCATTATAATCTTATTTATTTAAATGATTTATTAATGAGGTAAACATTGTATCATTATTGTGTCATTAATAATTTAAATTATTTCATGTCTAAAAATTATAAATAAAATATAATTATGTTGTAAATCATTTTAGATTTCTAATGAATATTTATAATCGAAAATCCAACTTGTATAACCCTATGTAAAAAGTGTTCTTCTAAAAGATGTAAGCTTATGCCATATTTATTTTTATTTTAACTTTATTAATATAATCTGTCCCTACCACATAAAAGTGGATCTAAGGGGTCCCCAAATCGACCCAAGGATGCCCATGGTCGGGTATGTGTCCACCAATAAGGTTAGGATACGTTTTAGGGTAATTTTGTATTATTATAATATTATTTTTTAACCCTTATTTACCGGATTTACCCTTAACCATGGTAAATAAAATATTTACCACAGTAATTATTCAAAATGTCTAAAAATAAAAGTTACCTATTTACACAATTTGGACATCCTGATTCCAAATATGGAATCAATTTTTCTAAATTCAAAACATAGAAGTGGTAGAAATTAATTTAAAATTAATTCCCGCTGTCAAAACAAAAAGCATGTTTTTAAGAGGAAATAACTATCAAAAGATTGACAATTGTTTATGTTCGGTTTAATTGTAAAATTATGTCCAATGACCAACATTATATTAAATGGTAAAAATATATTCTAAATATACATTAAAACCACTCAAATTCATAATTTATCAATATTAATTATTTTCATTAAAAAAGTTGATTTTAATTAAAATTTTGTAATTTTCACTATTCATCAAAATATAAAAGTTATCCGAAAAGTACCAAAATTTCACCCTAGGCTAATTTCAATATTCCGAATCCAAAAATGAAGTCCATTTTGAAATATAAAATATATATGATTTCAAAAAGTAGGTATTACTATTCACAATGACTAGTTTAATTAGTTGTGGTGTGTGTTAGAACTCGAGATTGCGTACAACACACGCTATCGCATTATTCGAAGGGAAACGTACCGTGGAAGCTTGGGGAGATACAATACACTTGTCCAAAATATATTTAATGTATATATATAAAAATTATTCTTCAATTATTGAGTTTTTTTTTGTGTTTTTAGGACCTTTTTTAGGTAAAAAATTTGGTACAACTAAATTTCTTTAAAAAATTTCATATGGGTTCTCTCCCTTCTCTTTAAAAGGTCACAAGATAACTATCTTTATTTAACCTCTAAAAATTCATAGTATTGGTCAGTATACTCAATATACACTTACTAATATCCATCCATTCCTCATCGAGTCATCTATTTGGTAATAATAAAATTCAAGGAAGTTCTTTGGTGGAATGGAAAACGAGTTACCCAAAGAAGAGGTAACATCACACCTGAAGCTCCTTTCTTTTATTACACATTATACACTCACTAACCTCTTATTATTCCATGATTGTATAAAAAAACATATTAGTATGTTTTAATTTTAGGGATTGGATACACACTAACAATAACAAAAATCTAATTGGTTACAAATTTACTGATTACATGTATGGTGAACTACCGCCTCACAAAACGATGATTGTTGATTTATCCATTACTTAAATTATAATAGATATTATGAAGGAAACTATATTTATATATTATATATATCATTTTTATAATGTCTTTATGATTCTTTTTTTTATTTTTAAAATACCATTGTGGTTTCTGTCTTTGGTAAATAAGTTAATTTCATTCGATGAAGTGTGGACTACGGCCACCTCCAAGCAATGTGATTCGTTCACACAGAACATGAAATTCATAAACGATGTGTTTAATGAAATTATATGTTATTTATGACATAATAATTTAAATTTAATGTTATTATATACAAATATATAAATATATTTCATTTTCATTCTTTCTATCAATATGAAAATAAAATGATAATAGCGTTAATGCATACGTATGACCTACAATCTCCATGAAATGTGTAGTACATTTCCACAGTTTTATATTTGAGTCATTACTAAAATACATATATAAATAATATAAATGATATTTGTTTTATGGGATATATTCCGTATGTCATTATATATGTATACAGATCAAAGAGGCAAAGAATTAATATACATGCGGAAAACAATGTGAATATTACCCGAAGTGAAACACTATCATATAAAAGTTAATTAGTGGGTAATATAAGGCCAAAATAAACACCATATATGGTATTTGAAATAATTATTTGATTCTATGAAAAATATATTGTAAAATTAAATTTATTTTATAGCATTTGTGAATATTTAATATGTGAGAGAAGAGACTCTGTAAGGTATTTTTATCTCACTTTTTATTTCTGAAGTATCATTTACCACACATTACTTTTGTATGGTGTCAATAATTCCCATAGATTTATAATATGATTCTAATAATTCATATTATGGTAATTTTCATATCAATGTTATTATATTTATTTCATTCTGGTTATGTTTCAAAAGTTACCCAATTAGTAAAGAAACATTATCTCAATTTTTCTTCTTTGAGACACATGACATGTCATGAACCTCTATTATTCTATGATGTGTATATACATACATTGAAATGTTATATATTGAATCACATAATTTTCATGTTATTTTATGATTTATTTAATTTAATTTTTTCTATGATGAATTAATATTACAAAAATGGTAATAGTTTATTACTACGATCTCATCATTTATTGAGATTGTTGATGATTATGCTTCCATTAATGAATTATTCTGATAAATATTTAAATAAATCTCACTAATAATCTTAATATCAAGATATAAATTTTATATCAATGTAATTGGACCAATTTTACATTATTTGGTACAAAAAATAATTATGAATTGCTTTAGGAAAATCCATTTTAATATCTCATTTTGGTAAAAAATATTTCTTCTATCAAAAATGTGATTTTTAAAATTTTTTAATAAATATTTTAATTTTATCATATGATGATAAAGTAAATTTGAATTCACATTTTACCCTATAAAATTTTGTTTTATAATTTATATTCTTGTCATTTTTTTCTCAAGACATTTTTTTAATCTTTTAAAGTAAAAACAGAATGTTTGGCATGTACGAACATACCCTCCACCATGACCATTATTTAATTGAACCTTACATTGCATGTTTAGAAGTTTATTTTTTATTAGAAAACATTTTATTAATATTCTAAAAGAAAATTATTTTTATTGTGGGTTTCAATGAAAAATTATTTCAACAATATTTTTTAGTTAACAATGATTCAATTAAAGTTTTTCAATTATATTTTTAAAGAAAAAGGTTTTTTTAAAATGATTTACATTTATTAAAGTATTACAAAAATTTTCAATACTTATTATTATGTTTTTGAAGTATTTTCAAAGAACTGGTGTTCAAATCATTTTCGTGTTTTTTTATATGTTTTTAAATAAAATGGATTTCGCATGTTATTAATGATCTCTTTCCATGTATTCAATGAAACATGATTCCAAAATGATTTAAAACATTTTGAAAAAAGATCTCAATTTTCTTTTCAACTAAATGGGTCTTAAAATGATTTATGATTTAAAGATAAATTTTCCGAGAATAATTTATATCTTCCTCAAGATTTGGTTTCATGATATCAATTAAATTAATTTTCAATATAAGATAACATCCATTGATGTTACCATTGATTTTTTTGGAAATAATCCAATGTTTCAAAAAACAATTCTTATTGAATGGTTTATGATATGAAGGAGTGATTACTATGACACATATTTTAATTCTATTGGTTACATGATTTTGAATCCTTTTTCCTATCACATGTTTTTCTTTGATGAAATTATTATGTAACATATCTATTTTCCATAGTTTATGATGTGATGAAATGTTAATGATACCTACATCATTAGAAGGGTTATGATTTTATGTTTACAAAACCATAACATTTTTGTGTCATGATATGATGAAGGATTTATTATATTTTTGAAAATGTATGAATGATTTTATTATATGTTTCATGGGTATTATATTTTCCTCCAATGCATACGAAAATGATTTATTTCTCATGAGATAACGATTTCAATCAATTTCATTGATTTGATAAACTAAGGTATGATAAGGAAATAAAATCTAATACATTAAAATGACTGCAAATGGGGATGTTGGTTTTTCATACCAAATGTAATTGGTAAATATGAAGGAAAAATATAAGGAAACCGTATCTATTATGAGAATATAAGGAAATAGAATCCCATATAAGGAAAGGACGCTGACTGGGATGATGTAGTATCCATCCCATTATGTGTAGTCACTATGAAGTTGGAAGCTGGTGAATATTGATCCACTATTAGATGAGAATCCTGATCCCTTTCAAATAAGGGACTAATACGTGGGATGGTGCTATGGCCTACCTAATATGTGTGATTCCAATTAAATTCCTTGATATGTTCTAGCAATGTGTCTTGACATAGGGAAAATATTATAACAAGGTTATGTATTAAACTATTCTATGTCATATTACTATGATTTTTTTCATGGATTATGTTATTTATTTAATTATGATTCATGTATTATGAAATTACATGATTTTTGACATGATACATGTTTTTGATATTATGATTTATAGGATATGATTTTTTATTGTTATTATCATTCTCTCATGACTCTATACTCAAAAATTTTCTTATTTGTCACCTTATTTACCCTAATGAGAATCCAAGATCACCCCTTATTTATGTTTTCTTCCCCATGTAATGAAGATAAGTATTATGTATGATGTGTATAAGAAGGAATCTAGTCCCGAAGAACATAGTGAGAGAAAATTTAGCTCTCTTTTGTAATAGTTCTTGTGTTTCAATGATTCCAAAGGAACTATAATAATACAGTATTTGAGCATCTATTTTTTATATATTTCAAAAAATTATGGTAATTTATAAATATTTTAATATTTTGTTGTTATAGTAGTTATCAGAGTAAACGTCAATTTAAACTCTGTAGAATACAATTATAAAGCATTAGTGGGATATCAAGGTATATTTATAAGGATATCCCAAAGGATTTCTCTATGGATAAGTGTATGCATTAGTTTGAATTTTGGGAAGTGTCTTGTAATTTTTTTTAAATTTGAGAGTGATTGATTTCATATAAATACATCCAAATTTAGATATTACAATATGATGTATCTCAAGAAAATATTTACCCAGTTGTAAAAACTCTAACAATGTTTGTTGGGCCTAACTCGATGTAACTTGTATACGAAAATGGGCCTTGAAACACACCTAGTTTGATAGTCATGGGTTATATTCTTTGGGAATTTACAAAAACCTTATAAATAATAATGACAGATATAAATTGAAGATAAATTTTAATAACATAGGTTAAAACAATTGATTCCTAGATTATAGAATTATTTTCCTATATTTATACATATAATAAGTAATTCTCTTCATGATTATATGTTTTCTTATATGATATGTGTTTCTCACCCTAATATTTATATTTTTAGTCAATTCAGTGAAAAAAATAGAACATTATTAACATTGACTGTTATAGATGTGGTAAGAATGGGAATTAGGAAATATAGAACCGTGAAGGTAGTTTGAGTAGTGGTTAAACATTAAAAGATAAAGAGACTGAAAACAGCTTGTGGAAGGTTTGTGATGTTATTATGGTATTTTCTACATGAAGCATAATAATCATTATTATTTTTAGGGTGAGGAACCATAAAAATGATTTATATTTAAAATTATAGGAAAGGGGAATTATGTAAAAAGTTAATGAATAAAAATTAATGGTTTTAGAATAATATTGGATGAATCTAGTATTTTGTTTTGGAATTAAAACATTATGGTATGTGAATTGTGAAATATACAAGTATTTTCAAGGAAATTTTTTTCTTAAGGAATGAAAAGGAAATGTTTAGTGGTGATGAGGACACTGAGAAGTGATATTTTGATTAGTGGAAGGAAACCCTTATTTAATACATGATTTTGAGGTAATGATGTATGGATAATGATATGATAGATATGAATAAGTAAATTTTTTGGAATAAATTAAAAAGGAACTGATTAATGACAAGGTGGTATATTCAAGAAAAGATAATGTTTGAAAACTTGTTGGATTTAAATACTGTATCTAGTATTTATTGAAATAATAGAGTATGAATGTTCTTGAAAATGATATATCTTAATTCTTGATTATTGACATGTTTAATGGGATTAATTGATGACCATATTAACATGTACTGAATATGAAAACAAAGTGATGATTTTCCATATTTTGGTAATCTATTTTAATCTAATTTTTTTACTTTCTTTCTATTTCTCTTGATTTTCATCCTTCATAAGTGTTATATGGCTAACAGTTCATGAAAAGATTATGTTCTTCTTAGGAGGAAGTATTTATGTATTCATATTGCATTGAAATCCTCAGTTATAAGGCTAATTAGTGATTAATTATTTTTTATAGAAGGATATTATTTTTATTTTTGATATTTTATTAGTGATGTTTTAGAAACGTTTATCAAGTATTTCAGCTGATAACCAATAATGTCTGGCAAGGCCATGTGTCTAAAAACCTTGAGAGGAGTATAATAAGGATTTTATAAAAACCATTGGCCACTGCGATGCCATCGTAAAATTATAATAATTTTTGATGAATGAATATTTATGATGTAAAAATAACGTTAATTTTTATGTTTCGAGTATAATGTATTAAATGAATCGATTTTAATGGTTTTCTAGAGAAAAATAATTTTACATTCCATTCATTTATAGAACATTAAATCTATTAAACATGTGCATTAATGCTTAGGCCATTAATGTTAATTTATACACATCCATTTCATGATGTAATATATGAATTTTAAATTGATAAAATCACAACACAAGAATGAATTTGTTTTATTCAAATATATCAAGTAAGTGTATTTTCTTTTATTCTATGTTAATTAAATAATTTCCTAATGATATAATAGTGAGTAAAAAATGTTTCTCTAATATATACATTTTCTTATCCTTTTCCCTTTTAAATCATCAAGTATAATTTACATTTTGGCCCTTTACATTGATTTGATAATATATTTATTTATGATTTGTTACCTCAATCACTCCCAATAAATATTTACTTTTTTTCTACATGTCCAATCATTTCTCCCAACAAATTATATCCTATATGTAAACTTAGTTATATGTTACTTTGCTAAACATTAAGTTTTAAAAAGTCCCTTTTAATGGGATGTTTTAGTATTTATTTTTATGATGTGGGTATTTATGAATCCAAAATTCTAGTACTAATATTTTTAGGACCCAAATTAACTTTGATGTTGAAATTTGGTTAAAAATATAACACCATGATTTTTTTTGAAATATTTTTTTGACGTAATGTATTATTTATGATATTATTTATTTCACGGAACACTAAAAATAGTTTATTTTATCATAGTGGATTGTGTTATAAAAAACATGTTAATGTTTCCCTAAATGCACTATAAATTTTATATTTAACTACAAGGAAAAGAAAGTATATCTTTCATTACATGCAATAATGACTTTCCATGATGGAAAGTGTAACATGGATGACAGAATAATGATAATGATCTATTATTAAAATATTAACTAATATAAAATAGCCAATAAATTATTAGTTCTTAGAAGATTTAACAAAATTATTTAAAACTATGGTCCACAAAAATATAAAATGAATTCACCGTTTACAAATAAATTTGAATCAAATATGTAATAAGATTGAATATAAAAGAAAAGTATTATTATTTCATGGCCAAAATGTTATTTGAACCTAATAAATTAAATTTATTTAAATTATTGAGTGATATTAATTAGATATATATATATATATATTATATTCAATATTATATTTTTTATATTCATCCATTATATTTGACAAGGCTTCAGATAAAAACAAACCCAATTTTATACAAAAAAAATCATTATTTTTATTATGTTATTTATACCACATTTTAATATAGAACCTATTTTGAACCTAATTTATCCATTAATTATTTATTATAAAAGTATAAAAAAATTATATATTATTTAAAAACCAAAAAATAAGATACGGTAAATTTTGTGTATTTTTCTACGAAGTTTTATTTCGTAATGAATAGTAAAAAATAATGACATATAATTAAAAAAATCAAATAATATATTAATATGGATGAATTATGTGATAAATAGTTACTAATGATTAATTAGATCACATTTTTATCGATTAAAATAATTGAGTTATGTGGAATTAATTTGAATATAAACTTGACTATAACAATATAGTAATATTTTGGAGGGTATTACTTTAAAAACTCGTATTACCATCCCATCTATAGGATTATATTTAAATTAAATTCATCAATATATATGATTGGAATATAAATAAAGGATAAAATATTTTTCATAATAAAAATTTTTAATTTCTATTAATATATAATAAGTTTTTGAACCAATATATTAGTGAAAGAAAATAAAATTAATTACATCGATTAGGGGAAAATTAAGCTTCACAAGAGACCAAACCGTAAACACAAGGGCTTAAATGACATATAAAATTTTCCATAACATATTTTATGAACATTTCCAGTCCATAAAAATTCTATTTTGGAGTTGGGTTTTATGGGGATGACATTTATTTGCGTAAAAAAGTGGGTACACCTAACTTGTTTTCAAAAAATGCCACGTGTCTCCCCCCCAACTGATAAAAGGCCACTACCTCTCCCTCATGATCACTCTTACAGAAAAACATATGATAAACAGTTTCCTCTTTCATAATTTAGAAATTATAGAGCAATAACAAATTATCATTTTATTGTATTATGTGATCACATAGACGTTTATTTTTGTTCCTCAATCATGAAAAAATTATCTTTCATACTCATCATTTTGAGAAATGAGGTTGATGGGGTAAAAATTTATTAAATATGACAAATTTATTTATCATGTATGTATATTAATTTTTATTTTTCCTTGATGGTAATGTAATTCCTAAAATCTAAAAAATGGATATTTAAATGAAAATTAAATTTTATTTAAATTATTTCTAATAAAATATGGTCTTCATTACTATATTTGTAATGTATTATTTACATTGACTTTCTTATCATAATTCACCTTTTTTGAGAAATTATTTTTGTCACTCACTACAATTATACAAATTTTTTTTTATTCCATGGCCATATATTCCTTTCTTAATATTTTTTTCCTCGTGGGAAACCTTTTATTGTGTTTATTTAGATTACATTAATATTTGTCTTTCGGTAAGATCATGCAGAATTTTATTTAACCCTTCTTAATACATGGATTTGCAATAGAGTTTTTTTTATAAAAGTATTTTGATTAAAATGATCATATTCAAATTGAGGAGAAATATTATTAAATGTGTGTGGGTGAGAATGTAAGACCTCATGATTTTGAAAAAGTACATCATATTTTAAATTATGTATGACAAATAACACTAAGAATAAACAAACATTGTAAAATTATTACATTAATATGACCATTATATCATAACTGTTGAACATGTGGATATGAATAATGTTAATCACATTATAATATATATATATATATAAGGTTCATAATGAATAAAATTATATTTATTAATACTAAGGAAATAAAAACTAAATATTTAGAAAATACATTAATTATTTAATAAAAAATATTTTCTTGACAAATGCTATTTATTGCCATTTGTGATAGAAAATTATATTTAATATGAAAAAATTAAGGAACATTTTTGAATTCAAAATTATTTCATTTTTGAAATCATCTTTTCAATATTATTATATGGTGAAATTTATATATTTCTTAAAAAATATTTCTTTTTCAAAAAATAGTGATAAAACTGATTTTTTTAAACATTATTTTTTATTATTGTATTTATAAAGTATAAAAATAGATTCTACCAGATTTAAAAAAAATAGTTCATATTGATTAAGAATTATCAAATTGTTGTATTTTTAATTATTTTTAATCTTATAATTTAGAACAAAAATATGTTTTTATATAAAACAAATTATCCTCAAAAACTATTTTCATCCCATTTTTCATGACTAATATTAAAAATTATTATTTTTTCTAAATAGCTAAATTTACTTGTGAAAATGGGTTCCATATTTGTAATCATGAGTTTAAAATTTTATAGATATGCCCCTTTTATTTTTAGTCATTAGTAATACTATTCATAGATAATTTTTTAATAGTGGTAAAGCTAAATATGTATAGTTAAGTGTAAAAACAATGTGATATATACTATAATGTTACCATAACTCTTTTATTTTCTTTATTTTAATTGAGTATTTCATTTTTGAACCTCAAAAATTTTAATATATCATTATATTTGGATATGAAGATGCCTCTTAATAGAAATTTAGAAAAAATAGAAAAAAATTTCTTTTCTAATGTTTTATTATCATTGATTTTTTATCCATATGAATAAAAAAGGTATATAAATTTTAAAATATTCATTCCAAAAAAAATTATTTTTTATTCAGAATAAAACATTTTATTGATAAAATAATAATCATAAATACCAATGCTACAATGATACATTAATTTTTTGATTATTTGAAATATAATATATATGATTTTAAAATTATAATTTTTTTTTGATTTGAATGAATATCTTTGTTACATTATTTTTATTGAATATTTTATATTACAGTCATTTTAATTCATTAGATTAAAAATCCATTTTTTTCTTTTAGTATTAAAAGTGAAAATTAATTAATAGTTGAAAATATTATCTCAATGTAATTATATAATTAGGAATATCATTGTAAATTTTTTAATACTATTAAAATATTTTATTCATCCAATTGATTGGGATATGGTTTAAAATATCATCATTTCCCATTTATGGCAGCATTTCCATTTTATTGTATATTTCATGAATCCAAAATAGATAATTACTAAAAACTCTTGAAATCATTAAAAGTTATTAAAAAATGTTAAAACAAAAACATTTGGTTGAAAATATCAGCTAAACTGTTATCTTATTGTATAATTTTATTTTTACTCATACATATATTATCATTTAATCCAATAAATATTGATCCATCTAAGTGTGCAAAAAAAAATTATAAAAATTATAATTTATGAAAATAGAAGGCTATTTCACCCTAGTCTTATAAAAGAGAACACATTCTTCTCCACCCACTAGACATAAACACCTATTAGATCATAAAATACTCAACAAAATACCTTCATAAAATATATCCATATGACCAATGATCCTTTTTTATAATAGATAACTATCTGTCTCGTGATTTTATTGTAAACCTTAAGAGGTTGTTCCCATAAGAGATATAGTTAATAACAAAAATATTTCTTTTTTTACTTCTTCTTCATCTACTACAATAAAATATTTTTCAAACATACTTAAATAATAATAACAGTTTAATCCACATATTTAGAAGCTATTATGGTAACTGCATGACTAAAATATATCCCTTTCGGTATCATATGTGAAATGTAACCATCGTTCATGTGTACAGAAGACGACTGCCTTACAACCCGATGTAATTCATTTTCCATCACCACTCTCAAGGTTGTTTATAACGATTTATTTAATATATATATATATATATCATATAAATGGAATATTAATCATTATGAAAACTAAATATATATTTTACCTTCTTTTCTTTTTCATTTAGTAAAAACATTGAATGTTTTTTGTGTATGTATGGACTACCGCCTCCACAAAGTGTTGTGATTCATTTTTCAACACCACATCTTATGGATGATTAATATAAATATATTTTGAGAAATAATACTTCTTTTAATATATAATTGTAATTTAAAAATGATAATTGAATATTTATCTTCATTCAATAATGATCATTAAAAAATATAAATGTTACAGGAATGTATAGACATCACACTCTCTCTATGATTTTAACGTAGGTAATTTTTCTAAAGCATATTTCATGGTTTGTTTTAAAAGTATAATTGATGTATAATAAATTTAATTATTACATGTATATTTTATTTCTGATTATTGAATAATTAATATATTTATCAATGTGAACCTATCGAGGTCATTTGATATTTATAAGTTTCGTATCATCAAATAATCAATGTCAGAATAATATATTAAGTAATTAAATAAAACATTATATTAAAAAATAATAATAATGAAGATGAATCATTTTTTAATGAAGATAATAATTAACATTTTTATATAAATATGGATGAAAAAAATACACACGATGATTTAGATATGATGTATGAGACTTTATTTTAAAAATCATCATAAGAATATTCCAATTAAAAAAATTTCTCCCATTTAGATATATTTAAGGTTAAATTATATATTTAATATATAGACGAGAATTTGTTATAAAGAAAATTTCATATCTCATAACAATTTCTTTAAATTGTTTTCAAAAGTAATATTTTTACTTATTATATTTCGAACATTTTAACATTTATTACAAAATAATAAAACAATATTTTATTTTATCGTATATAGTGAAAAATATTTTCCATAATCAAAAACCATTATTTGATATTTGGGTTCCTTTTTCATCATCAAGGTTTTATTTAATGATTAAAACATTTCACTTTAATCATTAAATTTCAAAATTAAAAAATTTTATTTTAAATATATATATATATGTCGATATATGAAAAATAAATATTAGGGTTTAAAATAATGTTTTTCTGATTCCAAAATTTATTTTTAAAGATTAAATTATGTTTTGTGTGAATTTTGTTGGATGTTTAGTGGTTTCATTATAATCATATGATGTGTGGATCCATTATAAAAAATGAAAAATTTGGTATCGGATAGTCCACCAATGAATTTGTAAATATTTATATTGTATGATTAAAATGAGGGTTATACAAAATATACCAGTGATTGTTTTTCCATGTGTAACCATGAGTTCCATTCCATGTTTAATGAGGAAGTTCACTCTATATATGGCCAATAACAAAATGATTACTGACATTTCATAATATATTTTTAAATCATGATATAGATTTTATGGAAATATAAATATTTAAAAATGTTTTCTAATGAGTATTTGGTTTATGAGAGGAAAACATGTATTTTAACACCGCAAAATAGTTGAAAATATTTTCAGAATTGGATGGTGGTTAAGTATCACTCAATTTATTTTTTTTCATTATTTTCTTTATTTAGTGATTTGAAAGTACAAACCCACACAAAAGATAAAGATTAAAAGAAATTTTTTGATTAAAAAAGTGTTAAAAATGAAAGAGTGAGTAATTATAAAAAATTGTGAGAGAGAGAAATAGAGGGAGGGTTAAAGGTAAAGAGATTCCACCTGGTGTGGATTTGGTGGGTTGATATCATCATCTAGTGGTGGGTCAACTATAGATGTTGGGGATCTGAAGGAAGTCGATGTGGTTCTTGGGAAATGTGTCCTATCATTTTGATGCCTTAGAAAATGATAATTATATAAAATTGATTTAAAATAAATCATTTTTCATCTAATAAAAATATAAAAAAATTATAATTACAAAAAAGTAAAATAAAACAAGCGTTTCCTCCAAAGAAGCGCTGATTTTTTTTGAAAACAGCTAGATAGTCGTAGTTGACTAACATTAGTCTGATGGTGGATACTATATTTTTTGAACAATACTACGCTTCCATAAAAACTTCTCCATTGAGATATCTAATTGTTCATTAGGTAATTTCTTATATTCCTTGATGTTTTGCATGCAATTCAATGGGGGTGGGATGAGAATATGGTTATAACCTCTTAGGTATCCAGCTTCTAGTATTATGCATCTTATTGATTGTTGAATTACTATGCATGAAATTTTAGGAAATATTTTAATTATAATGGTGCATTGATGTAATTTTTAAATAATATGAAATCTGATTATGAGATTCCAATTATATTTAACTCATTAATTTCATCACAAAATTATGTACAATAATTATGATCAATGGCGTCATAAGACTGATTTGTTTTTAACTTCCATTCTAGCAATTGTTTTTCTAAAGAAAATGCAATTTCATCCTCACTAGTGATCACTTTATTAATTAGGGATCAAATATCACAAAAACCACTTCCATAGGGAATATATAAACACTTTGGTTTAGGGTTCACATTATATATAAAATAATTTTCAGAATCATTGATAGGAAATGATTATTTTTGACAAATTTGATTTGAATCAAAAAATGAACATGATTATTTTTTTCCTCATTACTATAAATGTTGGAGTACTGGAGGGCATAGGTGATATATTATTTCATAGAGTTTTGTAAATCATTTAGATCAATGGATTTTGAATTTGTAATGTCAACATCATCTTCTCCATTTATGTCATGGTTAATAAAGACACAATATTTACTATCTCCTCTATCATGGTAACATGAAGAAAATGATGGATTTGGATTAAACACACTATCAAATAGAATCTCATAAGAATAGATAATGAATAAATATTGACTCTCTAATGGGTATCACACTAATTCAATGATATTGAACTTGAATAGTTGGTCACAAAATTCAATGGATAAGATGATAACATGAATATCAATTTTAGTGTTAGATATCATGAGTAATGGTCTTCCATGAATAATAGGAGATAGGAAAAAGGTGTTTCAGATTCTATATCATGGATATATCAGAGAGCTTGGAAGGTAAGATCATCAATTCATATAATTATATCTTCAATTATTCAGTATGGGGTGGATGTGATTTGATTGTATAATTGGATAAAAACACTCATTGGGTGTGAGGGACCTTGATCCAGGTTTGAGATGATGGATTTAGGCATGAAATTATCAACACTCCAAGGTCTATTAGTGCATCATGAATTTTGGATCTTCATATTTGGGATAGAATAATATGTTTATTAGGATAATTGAACTTCATGGGTTTGGACTATTATGTTGAAACAATATAAATGGTCCAATGTTGTCTTCTATGAGTTCAAAATTCATTATGAGACATGGCATACTTATGATTTTTTTCACGGAATTTAATAGGCAAATGTTTAATTCAAAACGTATAAATTTTTCATGAATTTCATGATCAGGTTCAAAGGACTTATTGAGCATAGAGACATCTTGAAGATGATAAATTGGGTTCGTTAGAGGGATAGAGGGAGGTGAGGGAGTGGATTCAGGTTTCTTTCTATATTTCTGGCCTTTTAATTTTCAATCTCAAAATTCAAAGGGAATTTCGGGGATTCATTATGAGACATAGTGATTTTTATTCTTGATCTAAGTGAAATTACATTCACATTACCATGAGGGTTTCGTAACAATTTATATGGGAGTTGGGAAGATTTGGATAGTTAATGCGAGAATAGGTGGGATGCAAGTTGACCAATTTGGGTGTCAATTTTATTGAGGATATAGGAGGTATAGGATGAAAGATCATCCAAATCGAAGTCATGTGGTTTCATAGAAGAAGATGATTTCCATGAATTGGGATTTCCTTGATTTTGGTTATTGGGGAATTTTTTATGTTAGTTTTGGAATTATGAAGGCTCATTAGGATGGTGGAATCTAGGCAGAATAAGAGAAGGATTAATACATTGAGGATGAGGAACAAAAGGATAAGGTTGTGGGAAGTTACCCACAACTTCACCACATTAGAATCAGAATTGGTTTTGTGGAGGTAATCTAGGGGGATGATAAATGGGATTGATATACATCAACTATCAGATAAAGGTATATGTGAAGGGATAAGAATGTGGTTGGATGATGTTTTAAATAGATTAACTTGATTATTGAGGGGTTGCATTCCTCTAAGAATATACATCATTGAGATACATTGGGATGGATGAATCAGATGGTTCCCCCTGATGTTGTGGTCATGTGTAATATTGATGAGTGGGTGAGCTAAAAATTCCACAATTCATGTTAGGTAAAGGAAAACAAAATTATGGAGAAGATGAGTATGGGGATTTGGAATCCACCACTACTTGTCTCATAAGATCTATAAGTTCCCTCATCCACTTGGTCATCTTGTTGTTCTATTTGGATTGATTATCTTAGATTTTATTGACATGAGAATGATATCAAGTAAAGAATTGTTTCATTTTTTCAGCCTTGTATCTTATAATATCCCTTACAGTTACATGGGATTTATAAAGAATAGCACCGCCACTAGTAGAATCCATGAGAGTTTTCTCCAAATACAATAACCCCTCATAAAAGTTTTTAATCAAGGGTTTTCAGGGATTTTGTGGTGTGGGGAGGCTTCCCCATTCTTTTTGAATATCTCTCAATATTTATAGAGTGACTCATTTGGGAATTGTCAGATACCACTTATTTCCATTCGAATAGAAGTAGTATGAGAAGACTGAAATATTTTCTCTAAGAAAAGTATCAGTATATCATTATTGGATGTCTTGGAACCCAGAGGGAGGTAGTAAATCAATGACTTGGCAGTGTCATCCAGGTAGAAGTAGAATGCTCGTAGATTTGTTAATTACTCAATGCTATTCAATGCTTCATGATAGAGAACACTACATGGATCTCCTTAAGATGAAGATGTGGATTCTCACTAGCTGGCATGTCTAAATGAGGTAGAAGATGAATCAGTCCAAATTTGAGTTCTAAGACAGCCTATAAGTTTGGATACAGAATACCAATGGGTTGGAAATTAATATCATGTGATGAATGTTCTTTAATTGTATTCCATAAAATTGTCCTTATCTAGTTCAATTGAATGGACAATGAATGGCTCTTTAATGTTTTGATTATCTCTGATGTTACTCAAAAGATAGAAATGAATACTATTAGTTTCAGGGATAATAAAATATGAGGGATTGTTTGGGAGACTATAGTGCATTCATAGTGATTTTGGAAGAAAGATTATGATTTGTGTTATTTGTGTATTGGTCATATTTTTTTCATATTTTTTTGTAATTTTTTTACAAAAACCAAAAACAACCTACTACTTATACAGGAATCCCCAAAAATGTCCCCATTTGAAGAGATGATGATTTTCAATTATCATCGATTGAGAGAGATGATTCTCTATTAATGTGTATAGAGTCACTTGAGTTGAATCCTCAATGATGAAAAAAATGTAATAGTCGATTGTTTTTTTGTTTTTCATTAACAATTGGTATGATTTCATTTCATAGATAAAATTATTGATTAATGAAGATTTAATTTAAAATTTAATAATTATTGGGCTGATTTTAATATTGGTTATTGAATATTATGATATCATTGAAATTTTCATTATATTTCAGTAAATTAACACCAACATAAAAATATTACTTTTATTAGAATGCCCAAGTGTAAATACATTATACCAAGAAATAACATAACTAGTTGTATAATCATAATAAGTAACTATTTATGATAAGATAATTATGATTAAAATAATACATGGAATCCACATATTTAAGAAATCATTTCATTAATCAATGATATTTTATATTCAACATAAACAATGTTATCCTAAAGAATAATCTTTTTGGAAAAGATATCAATAAATTAATATCCCCAAAAAACTACTCACCAAAATTGTATATTTACTCAAAAAAACAAAATGATTATATATCATGTAATAAGTGTCTATTGTGTTTAATTATAAATGTAGTGTATATAATGGGATAAGAAAAGAGTTTTGTGTCGAACACAACCACACGAATGGTGATGAGAAAAAAATTGGCATTAGATTTAGTGAGGAAGAAAAATAAGGGAATTGGATTCAACATGATTTAAACTAATTTATGAGAATTAATATTTAATAACATCTTGTGTATGATTAAAATATAACAATATGAATAAGCATACATTAAAATTGAAACAAATTGGAAAAAAGCTATGTCAAATAGAATTGAAAACAAACACAAAGGATCACGAAATTAAAAGTGGATGAGAGGTATGTATTGTGGAAACACAATTAAGAAAAGACCTCCTGGTTCCTTGTAAAGTATCTAATAATTCCAAATACCCTCTTTAATTTTTTAAATTCCAAACACTTGAAAGGAGAATATTGGGATGCAATTATGGCCCACATAGGTGGGTGGATTTCATTCCAAATCTTTCCCTCCAATTTCATCACCAATTTTATAATTTATAGAGCCAAATATAGAAAAATATTATTCTAATATGTTTTAGATATTAATACTGGAATTTTTCTCTCAAAAGTTGGTGTAATTTGATCTTATATAACAAATGTTATGGAAATTTTAATAAACAATGTTGATATGTACCTTTATATTGATGCTTTTTCGATGGAATAAATGTGAATGTGTTTTTGGAATAAAATGGTGCAATAAAATCTGAATCCTTTATTATATAATATCTTCATCCTAAATATATTATTTGAAAATGAAATATCATTGCTCTCTTTGAGGTTTAGAAAATGATAAATTGCATATTGTTTGTTCTGATTTCATTTCCTGAACAAAATGGTGTGTTGTACTCCATAAAATCATTTGGACAACTATATAGAGAATTTTGGCCTTGAAATTTGTACCAAATATTAATTTTATAGATCCTTAACATTTTATGGAGAGTCCTTAATTTGGGACTCAAGGATTGAGCTCATTTATTCACTCTTTATGTCTAATCCTATTTGTGAACACATTCTCTGGGCCTTTTTTCTGGACCATATGACCCTAATAATTGAATGATGGGATAATGATTCCTTCTAATGATATGTTGGATATTGAATAATTAACCATGTAAAACAATAATAACTGAATCTATATGAGTACAATGAGATATACTATTAAATCATTAAACATACATGAATTTTGATTAATTTAAATATTGCTCAAAAATCATATTTAATTCTAAAACATAAATATTTTCACACAAATTATGCGCTATTCATTGAAAATAATCAACGAGAGTAAATAAATAGTTATGAATAAGTTAATTACATCAACTACCCACACCTTTTCTTGTGCATTTCCTAAGATTCAACAAATATAAAAACATAAAAAACTCATTCACAGTCTCCAAAAAATATAAAAAAAAATTTCCCCAAACTTGTGAAATTTAGGCCATTTCACTAATCCATATTTAATTCCACTATAAATTGCTACAGAAAAACTTTTACTAAAACAATTCATTTTTATTTCTCAAATTTAGAAATGGAAAATGTGGCCACTCGAAAAATATTCCTGTAAATATGTTAATTTTTTATGGAGGTTCACTCAATCACCAACCAATGGTGAAAATATTAGAGTTTCAAAGAGATCTCAACATACATTCCCTATCATAAAGTGTACAATAATCTAGAGGATTTTTAAGGGGTTTTATTTTTTCTATGTGATGGTAGGAATTCAATTTCGAAGAGAGATGAGAAGAGGGGTAAAACATCATCCTGGGTAAAATAATGCATAATTTTTTTTGAAATGTTACATGGAAGGAAATGGAAAAAAATAATTACAAAAAAATGATTTTGTGGGGAATGACACCAAACATCTCCCAATATCACAATAATATATAATTAATGTTTTTTTCTTTTCCATTTATTTTATTTTTTACTAAAGTTGAACATGAAAAAAATCTCACACACACTTCCCAACCCATTATTGATCATCTAATGAAAATAGTTTCAATGTTGTAACTATATCAATGGTTGAAGATGTTTTTTTTAATTGACCAGGAAACAACAAATTTTTTTGGATTTTATTTTATATTATTTCATTTTTTTTAATACTTTTCAAAATTATTTACAAAATTACATAAATGAAAATAAATCCCACAAAATAAATGAATGAAAACCTCTCCAACACACAAAAAAGGATATCTATCCCCATGAATATGAAACCACATTGAATATCAAGGAAGTAAAACCCAAAATAAAATCCATGCCCCATAACATAAAAATCAATAAATTGAGAAATATAATTATATGTTGATGTTGGGTGGGAAAAGGTATTGGGATTGTAATGTGGATATCAAAGAAAAGGTTTTCATAGTCTTAAAGGGGCTTTCAAAAGGTGGATTAAAAGGATAATGGGAGGAAATTTGGATATAGTGATTCTCATGTGGAATAAAAAATTCCACTATCATATTCAAGAAAACCAATGTAGAAAATTTGGATCAAAGGTATACAATATAATGACTCACAACTGGGCATGAAAACACACATCATGAAAATAAGTCCATAGGTGGTCGTATCATGAAATAAAACTATATTCCATATGGTTTGGGAAGAATCATTTTCGAAATTTAAAATGTAGCATTTATATTTTTCTAGTTTTGACACTATATTATTTATCTAAATTCATGATGAAAATACATAGTTTTTTACATTAAAACATGTCTTTTGACTCCCCAAAATTGTTGGAAAAGATTTAAAAATTGGATGGTGATTATGTATTAATTTTTTATTTTTTTTCTTTTTTTGTTATTTATGTTTTTTTATTGTTTTTTAATTACACAACCACACAAAATAGAAATAGAAAAAGAACATTTTGATGAAGGATGTGGTAAAAATGAAATTGAGAGCATGAAAATGAAAGATAGAGATAAAGAGAGATAGAGGGAGTACAAAGGAATGAGTTTCCCCTAGTGTGGATCTGGTGGGTCACTATCTCCATATAGTGGTGGTCAACTTTTGATGTTAGGTATCCAAAGGAAGTAGAAGTGCTTCCTGGGATGTGTGTCCTCTCGTGGTGATTCCATAGAAAGTGACCATTAACTCGAAGAGACAAAATATTCATTATTAATTTCCTAAAAAATACAAAGTATTTAAAATTTCATAAACATAAAAGAATACATTGGTTGCCTCTATATAAGAATTACATTTATTTTTCTACAGTTGGAAAAATGTAGTGGACTACTAAGAGTCCGACGACATCCACTATATTTTCTTTAACTCCAGTGTGCTTCTAGAAAAAATATCCTTTCGGATTCTGGATTGTTTATTAGATAATTTCACACTTTCTTTAAGTTGTGATTACAATTACATCAAGGTTTAATAGGAATATGGCTATTCTCTCCTTGGTCTCCACCTTGAGGTATTATGTTTCCTATTGAGTGTTGTTTTTCTATGCATGGATGATTAGGAAGATGTTTCAATTATGATGTTGCATTGATATAAGGTTGAAAAATTATGAATTCAATTTATGAGATCCCAGTTGTTTTTAAATCATTTATTTCATCACATACTAAAGTACGGTAATGGGGATCAATGGAGTCATAATATTGAATAAAAATTTAAAAATCCATATATCAATGTTGTTTGCCCAAGAATATTTAATTTCTTAATCACCAGTTATCTCATTATTAATTATGGAATAAAAATCACAATCACTACTAACAGCGGGACAATATAAACATATTGGTTCATGGATAACCTTACATATAAGATAATTTTCAGATCATGGATAAGAATTGATGAATTTTGGATAATATGATTGGAATATAAAATGAACATGATTAGATTTTTTCCTCATTACCATACAAGATATTGTAGTGGAGTTCATATGTGATATGGGATTCCAAAGTGTTTTCAACATCCTTTAAATCAATGGATTTTTCATTGGCAATGTTAATATCAACTAATCCATTTATGACTTGATTAATGAAGATGAAATATTCAAAAGCACCACTATCAATAGAATCAGATGAACATGATGGATTGTGATTCAACACACCATCATAGAGACAATTAGAATAATTGATATATAATAAATTGTGATTCTCTAATAGGTTTCAATTGGACTGAAAAAAATAGAACCTGACTAGTTGTTCCCAAAATTCCATGGATATTATTCTAGAATGAACATCAATTTTACTTTTAGATGTCATGTAGAATGTTTGTCCAAGAATTATAGTAGGATGGCACAAATTTGTCTCACATACACTGTTAGTGACATAGAAGGTAGCAAGTTAAATAAGATCATTGAATCAGCGAGAAAATCCACAATTATTCTATAAGGACTGGTTGTGATTCTATTGGATATTTTGATAAAAACACTCATTGTATATAAGATACCTATACCACGGTTGGGGAAGATAGATTTAGGATTGATATTTATTAATCCTCTTAGGTCTATGACTGCATCATCAAATATATAACTTCTTATTTTTCATGGAATAGTAAATTTCCCAAGATCATTGCACTTAATGGGTATAGACTATTGTGTTGAAACATTATCAATGGACTAAAGTTTACACTTATGAGTGAAAGATTTGATAATATACACATCATACATAAGAATTGTTTTTATTTAATCAAATAGGGGAATGATGAATTCAACATGTCTAAACATAACTAGAATTGTAGGATCCGATTCAAAGGTCTTTATTAGATTACAGACTTATTTATGAAAAGGAATTGAGTTCCATAGAGGGATAAGAGGATGTGAGGGATTTGCTTGAGGTTTATTTTCAGGATTTATGGCATATTAATTTTAAATTTCAAAATTCAATGATTATTAATGGGATTCATCAAGGGGATTCTTAACAATCAATCTATATCTTAGTGAAATTAAACTAACAATGCCCATGGGGTTAGGAATCAGTTGAGCTGGAGGTTGGGAAGAATTTGATGGTTGATAATATCTTAGGTTGGATTCATGTTGACCAATTTGGATTTCAATGTTTTTGAGGCTATAATGGGAGAAGAAAGAACAATCTTCTATAAAGCTTTCCCATTGATTCATGGGAGAAGAGGATTGTCCTGAATTGGTATTTTCATGATTTTTGATTTTGGGAAATTGTCTATATTTGGCTGGGAATTGGGAAAGCTCATTATGATAGTTGAATCTAGGAGGAGTAAGAGGAGGACTGATCCTTTGAGGTTGAGGAAGAAAAAGATAAGGTTTTCGGATGTTTCTAATACCTTGACCATCTTGGGATTGGTTTGGGTTTTGATGATGAGTAAGGGGGATCAAAAATATGATTACCATACCTCAATATTAGGTTAAATGTTGAAGATAATGGATCAGAGTGGGATTAGTTGATGTTTTTAATGAAATAACTTGATTGTTGAGGGTTGGTGTTGCTCTGAGAATATGGAGCATTGAACTTGTAACTCCCAATACTTTTAGGAAAAAATATTTTGTTTTTATGTTATATAAATCATCAAAGGAATCTTTCACTACACGCAACACTAGCTTGGCTTGCATTACACGCAATCGTGACCTTCCTCGATAGCTTGCGTCGTACGCAATACCGAGTTTCACTAAACATCGACATGCTATTATAATATTAATAAAATTAGCCGTTATGAATAGTAATACACACTTTTTAAAATTTTGAATATTTTATTTCTCAAAATGAACTTCATTTTTGGATTTGAAATATCGAAATTAGCCTAGGGTGAAATTTTGGTATTTTTCTGAAAATTATCAATTTTTTATGAATAGTGAAAACACTGGGTTACTATTTTAAAACTGACTTTTTATTTAAATAATTATTTATTTTATTTAAATTTATTTTAGGTAAAAAATGATAAATAATACCTATATTAGTTCAGTTCAATTCATTGGAGTCATTTTATAATAATATTAATAGATATATAAAAATTTTATTGAACTTTTCACCGTCTTTTACCCACCTCCTAGGAGAATTTCCAAATGCATAGAAAACATAATTTTACCGCTTCTATGAGTGGAATTTTGAAAATCCGAGAGACTTAGTTAATATCAAGGACTAAAATGTGGTTCAATGAGATGAAAATAATTTTTGGTGAATAGTAACTTTTTACTTTTTTTACCACTGTTAAAAGTAAATAGGGAAATTAAGGGTAAAATGTTATTATTATCACCCTAACACATGTCATAATTCTGTTGGATAAGTGTAATTCTACCAAAACCAACCCTAGTAATACAATATGACCATTTAGGCCCACTTGGATTAGATTAGGACATTTATTATTAATTTATTTAAAGATGGGTTAAAATAGTTAAAATCAAAGTTTAATAACTAAATCATTTTTAATATAGGGTTACACATAAGATAAATATGACTATAAATTTTAATTAGAAAGATAAAAATATTTCCTACATAATGGTATTTTATTTGAAATTTTTAGACAATAAATAATTTGATTTATTTATGACACGATGATGATGCAGTAATTATATTATAAATGAAATATTGACATAATTGATGTTATAAATACCCAAATAAATGTAATTTGAGACTTTTTAATTTTATAGGTTAATATGACATGTTAGTATTAATTTAATTAACTTTTTTGGAACTAATATTTCTGTTATGATTTTCACAAAAATCAATTACCAAATAGTGTCAAAATTGACATAAAATAGTTTTTAAAACAAATATTATATTATTAAATATTATTTTATTCCTAAAAATCTAAGGATAGGCCAAATGAATTATATAAGGTTATATATATTAATAATAAATAACACGGGGTTCATTTGGCTTGTTATATTATGTTTATTAACATTATAGAGTAAGAAAATAAGAAGACACAGTAAAAGTTAATTTATCTAACATAATGTTAAATATAAATGATAAGGTTAAAATAGACACCTAAACTTGTCTAAATTATATTGTATGATAGTATTTAGACCCATCCCCACCTCAAATTCGAAATAAATCAATTTTGAGCTATTAAAAACCGAATATGACTTTATAATAAAATAATAATTTTAGTTTTTCCTAAGGTGCCACTCTCCTCCCTTATAAAAGGGCTCCTCCTCCCTCTCTTACTCACACCACTTTGAGCCTTCATTCTCGGCCAAACCCTGCAAAATTTTCTTCTCCACATCCCTAGAAATATCCTAGAGGTCATGGTATTTTTCAATGACCAATTTTAGTTCCCTGAGAGGAGGTCTCAAAGAGGCGCTTCAAAGAAGAGGTAATGTCTGTTACCGATTCATTCAACTTTATTTCTTCTTCCACTTATTCTTATTTAGTTGTTTCATTATTAAGTAATAACATAAGTATCAATCATATACTGGTATGTTATTATATTTATGAAACAAACCCATTTCATCATCTATCCATCCCATGTAAAACAAAATCATCGCGCGTGCGTACGTACAGAATACCGTCTCCACACCGTGGTGTAATCTATTTTCCACCACCACCTCACTTAGATGGGTATAATGGTTAAAATAATAACAATATATTATTATTTAAAAGTTATATTGATTCTAGAATAGTATACATACACACCAATATAATTTCATGATCATGGGAACGATATCATCGCTCGTGCGTACGTATGGAATACCGTCTCCACGATGTGATGCGACTCATTCTACATGATCTTTATTGCTTAAATATTATATAAATGAATTGAATCAATGAATATGATATATATTACACTAATAAAATTATGGAAATGATTTATCTATAACCTAAATATAATAATAAGAATTTATTCCACATAACACGCATAAGAACAAAAAGTAATAAACACCCGAATAACAAGTAGCAATGAAATATTACTAATAAGAAGCTAAGAATTTGGCCATATATGATATCATAACAAAGATTATGATTCGGTAATAAGTAAATTACATTATTTAAATCATTATATAGGAGGTTCAGACACTTACGAAGCAAATCATACCTAAGGTAAGGGAAAATATCACAATCTCATTTTTATCCAAGATTTTTTATACTTTGGTATTTACTGGGGTATATTTTATCATCCACATCCATGTTTCCTCAGTATTTAATATTATTTCCATCCACCTATAATTGTTTAAATCCAATTTTACGCTTTTGTGAATTTTTAGTAAAAGATATGAAAGGAATCTTTTGTCGTTTTTCGTACGAGGTACTTTTTGACTTTTCCGACAAAAGTATGAGAAGAATGTTATTTAAATTATACGACATGAATTGATTTTTAAAACATTATTTCCAAGAATGTTCATTTACAAGTTTTAAAGTTTATTTTTAATCAACTTATTTTTGTTTCAAATTGTATGACATGTTAAGAAAGGAAAATGTTTTTGAAGTAGAAAGGATATTTTCCTCAATAATGGAGTTCAAGTGTTTTATGAAAATTATTTTTCATTTAAGATAATATAGGGTTTTGTTTCTATCCCTATGATTACATTGATTTTATTATGTAGTGATGGAATTATTTTTATGAATTCCTTTATCTTATATGAATTGTTTTATGATATCATGATGTTTAAGAATCCCATTTTTATTACATGGGTTATGCAATGATGTATGATTTATGATTTTGTGACACACATAAAATTGTATCATTATGAGATGTGTGGGACCTATATCTCCCTCCAATTATTTGGGTAAAGATTTATATCTCATGAGATAGACATGGCTGGAATGGAATGTTAAACCAGTTTAGTGAAACAAGACTGAAACGAGGTGTGAACTCAGATCAAAAATGGACTTTGTCTGCTAAGATAGTCTTGGCTAAGAGTCTTGACTACTAAGAAATTATTCTCTATGATTATTTGTGTACTCCACAATGCTTCATGTTTTATGTTATGATTATTGGGATTAAATTTCACTACTATGATTTATCCCATGTTATGAAATTATGATCTCTTTTATAGGTTATGATTTCAAAAATGTTATGTTCTTATGAATATGATGTGATTGATATTTCTTTTGTATAACATTACTGAGCATTTGACCTCACCCTTTTGTATGTTTTCTTTCCCCAGGTCAGGATGAAGGTTATTAAGTATGATATGCCAAAAGGGACTCTAGATATGATGAAATAAATGAGAGACAATGTAGATGCTTTATGAACCAGTTGTTTATATTTCCCAGTTTCTATAGACACTATACCTATTCGGTCCATTCATGGTTTGTTATATGTTGTAATAATTGTGCTTCAATTATGAAGTAATAACAATGTATGAAAAGTATGGGTCGTTATAGTTGGTATCAGAGGAAAGGTATAGTCAACATTTGGAAACTAGGATGTGAAAGTCTTAGTAAGAAACCTAAGGATATGTCTAAGAATAGAACACAATCTTAGTGTTTTAGAAATGACAATGAACAACCTATGATAAGACCTTAAGTGTGAAATTTTATTCTTGATTATTCGTTTTTACTATTATAATCACTATTTCTTACACTATTCTTATTGGTTTTAGTCAATGGCTGGAACCCTAATGAACTGTGTTAATGCGGAATGCGACAGGCAATGCAATGATTGTCCCCCTGAGCAACCAAACGTTATGGGAGATGGAATGAAAAATCTTGTAGCCATGCTCACACAACTTTCTCAAGCTATGAATCATACAGGACTTCCAAACGAGCAAAGGACGGAGCAACATTCTGTTGAATCCTTTATGAGGCAGCGTCCACCTTCATTCAGCAGGTCTACTGATCCATTAGTTTCTGAAAAATGGATTAGTACTACTGAAAATATATTTTCATTTCTTCAATGTTCTGAACATGATAAAGTCATCTTAGTAGTGTATCGTTTGGAAGGATATGCTGATCAATGGTGGAATCTTATTAAGAATACAAGGGAAAGGGATGAAATTGAGTCTATGTAATGAGACGAGTTCAAGAACTTATTTTTCAATAAGTACTTCCCTCGTATTATCCGAACAAAGATGGAGAAGGAGTTTCTTGAACTAATGAAAAAGGATGATGAATCTGTTGGTACCTACGGAGAAAATTTTACAAGACTTTCTAGGTACGCTTCTGGTATTATTATCCAACCTGAGAGTAAGATCGATCGATTCTTTAGTGGCTTAAAACCAAGTATTAGAAGGGAGTTAGCCATAAAGGACTTCAATAGCTATGAGAAAATTGTTCGATGTGCTCTCAATGTTGAGATGGAGATTGGAGTAACCCATCGGTCATATGGGTTTGATTAGAAGAGGAAAATGGAATTCAAAGGAAAATCTAAAGAGCACACAGAAAAGAAGATGAGTTTTCCCTTATACTCAATGTGTGGAATGAATCCTAGAGGAAATTGTCTTAAGGGGACAACAAAATGTTATAAGTGTGGAAAAGAAGGTCATCAGGCAGTTGAATGTCGAAATAATGGGAAGAATATGTCTAATGATGCAAACAAAGGAAGGGATACACAAAATGAACCTATTACACTTCAATGTTTCAAGTGCAAGGAGATGGGAAATTATGCCAATCAATGCCCAAATCCAAGGGTTGATGATGATGATCGACGTCAACAAACTCTTAAGGCCAAAGACAATGGAAATTCACATTTAATTACTATCGGTGATGTAGAGTACGACAACTAAGTGGTGAAAGGTAAACTTACCATCCACTCTAAAGTAGCAATTTTTTTATTTGATTCTAGATCCACCCACTATTTTATTTCTATAGAAAATTTTAATGGTATCGCCGTATTACCTCAATAATTAGATGTTGAGTTAGCTCTGACAACCCCTAATGGCACAACAGTTTCATCAAAAGTTTGTAATTCTTCTCCGATTGTAGTTTGTGGGAAAGTGCTTCCTGAAAATCTTGTGATCCTTCTTATAGTGGAATTTGATGTGATTCTTGGCATGGATTGGCTTTATCTATATGGATCTCATATCAATTTCCAAAGAAGGGAAGTCACATTTCATATTCCAGATCAATCTATGATCATCTATCGATGCAAGGATGAACATAACCTTCCAGTGGAAATTTCTTCCATACTATGGGTCTTGATTCCACTAAATTAAAGTTATTTATCTCAAATGGTTGGTGAGAAACTCAAAATTAATAATATTCCCATTGTATGGGAGTTTGATGATGTCCTTCCGGAGGAATTTCCAGGTCTTCCACCAAATCGTGATGTTTAGTTTTCAATAGAACTCGTACCTGGTGCTTTTCCTATTCCAAAGACACCTTATAGAATTGACCCAATTGAGTTGCAGGAATTGAAGAAGCAACTCCATGAGAATATTGATAATTTATTCATACGCCCTAGTGCGTCACCTGGGGAGCACCTATTCTGTTTGATAAGAAGAAAGATGGATCAATGAGACTATACATTGATTATCTAGAACTTTACAAGATCACTATCATGAAAAAATATCATCTCTTGCACATTGATGACTTATTTGACCAACTACGTGGAGCTCAATACTTTTCTAGGATTGATCTTCATTCACGGTATCATCAATTTAGGGTCAAAGGGGAAGATATACCAAAGGCGGATTTCCATACAAGGTATGGACACTATGAATTTATAGAGATTCCATTTGGTCTTAATAATTCCCCTACTATCTTCATGGATCTGATGAATAGTGTCTTTAGAGACTATCTTGATCAGTTTGTGGTAGTCTTTATAGACGATATTATTGTCTATTCAAAGAGAACGTAAGAACATGAATATCATTTGAGAATTATATTGAAGACCCTGAGAAAGGAGAAGTTTTATGTCAAATTTACCATGTGTGAATTTTGGCTTCAAAAAGTTGCATTTTTGGGTCACACAATCTCAAAAGAGGGGATATCTGTGGATCCAACAAAAACAGAGGTTATCAAAAGATGGTCGAGACCAACAAAATTAACCGAGATCTGAATTTTTCGTGGTTTGGCTGGATATTATCGACTTTTTGTGAAATATTTTTCATGATTATCTAATCCACTCACCAGGTTGACTCAAAATGGAGTTATGTTTGTTTGGAAAGAGGAATGTGAAGAGAATATCAAGGAGTTTAAAAGAATGTTATCCAGTGCACCTGTACTCACACATCCTTGTAGTGGAGAAAGGTTTTTGATCTACAATGATGCATCCAAGAAAGGGCTAGGGTGTGTTCTTATGCAAAATGATATGGTGATAGCTTATGCCTCACAATAGTTTAAAATCCATGAGAAAAATTACCCAACTCATTATTTGGAGTAAGCTGTGATAATATTTTCATTAATGATTTGGAGGCATTATCTTTATGCAGAAAGGTGTGATATTTATACTGATCATAAAAGCTTAAAGTATATTTTTCACACAAAAGGAGCTGAATATGCGCCAAAGAAGATGGTTGGAGCTGATTAAGGATTACGACTGTTCAATTCATTACCACCCTGGGATAGAAAACAAGGTGGCAGATGCATTATGTCGACAAGACCATGCTAGCTTATCCATGATGAGGATCAAAAAAGATCAAATATTAATGGATTTACAAAGGATAGATCTTGGAATTATAATGAAAGGGGAAAAATAGTATCTTTCTCAATTGAATGCTCAACCATATATACATGTGAAGATTAATGAGGTGCAGAAAGAAGATGTAGAGTTACAAAAGAAGGTGATAAATATTCCTGAATTCAACCATGATTTTGATGGGATAATAATGTTCAGGAATCGGGTTTGTGTTCCTCCAATCCTAGAATTAAAGAAGGAGCTACTGGATGAGGCTCATAGTTCTTCATTCTCTATTCATCCTGGAAGCACGAAAATGTATAGGAACCTGAAAGAGTACTTCTGTTGGGATGGAATGAAAAGAGATGTTGCTGAACATGTCTCTTGATGCTTGGTTTGTCAGCAAGTTAAAGCTGAGAGAAATAAGTCTAAGGGGATTTTACAACCATTACCCATACCCGAATGGAAATGGGAAAACATCAATATGGAATTTGTCACCGGACTTCCTAAAACATCCAAAGGAAATAACGCTATCTGGGTCATAGTTTATCGTCTTACAAAGTCTGCACACTTCATTGCTATTAGAGAGGATTTCTCTCTAGTTCAACTTGCCAGGATATATGTAAAGGAAGTGGTAAGATTGCATGGAGTACCACTTGACATTATATCTGATCGGGATCCGAGATTTAACTCGAAGTTCTAGAAAAGTATTCAGCATACTCTGGATACAAAGTTGAGTTTCAGCACTGCTTATCATCCTCAGATAGACGGTCAGTCTGAGAGGACAATTCAAACTCTAGAAGATATGTTGATATCTTGCTCTATGGATTTCAATGGTGGTTGGGATCAACACATTCCTTTAATGGAATTTTCTTATAATAAGAGAATTCACTCATTTATTTAGATGGCTCTTTATGAAGCTCTCTATGGAATGAGATACAGGACTCCAACTTGCTAGGATGAAGTTGGAGAAAGAAAGCTATTAGGACCCGATCTTGTTGATGAGATGTCAAAAAAGGTCAGATCTATTAAACAACACATAAGAGCAGCTCAGAGTCGACAAAAAAGTTATACTGACAACCGAAGAAAAGAACTAGATTTTGAAGTGGGTGATAATATTTTCTTAAAAATATATCCCTGGAAGTGGGTCATGAGATTTGGAATGAAGGGAAAGTTGAGCCCTAGATATATCGGTCCTTTCGAAATACTGGATCATGTTGGGAAGGTAGTTAACAATTGGAGCTTCCACCGAATCTCTCCCAAGATCATGATGTGTTCCATGTATCTCTCCTGAGAAAGTAAATACCTGATCCTTCACATGTACTCAAATCAGAAGTTGTACCGCTGGAGCAAGATCTTTCTTATGAAGAACAACAAATAGAGATTCTGGATCATAGCGAAAAAGACATATGGAACAAGACCACTTGCATGGTGAATGTTTTATGGAGGAACCACCAATTTGAAGAAGCTACATGGGATATTGAGTATATGATGAGGGATATGTATCCTCATCTGTTTGTTATAAAGTGACAAATTTCGAGGGTGAAATTCATTTTAAGGGGGCAAGAATGTAACACCCGATACTTTTATGAGAAATATGTTGTTTTTATTTTATATAAATAATAAAAGGAATATTTCACTACACACAACACTAGCTTGGCTTGCTTTACACGTAATCACGACCTTCCTCGATAGCTTGCGTCGTACGCAATACCGTGTTTCACTAAACAAAGATATGCTATTAAAATATTACTAAAACTAGCCGTTATGAATAGTAAAACCCACTTTTTGAAATTATTTAAATTTTATTTTTCAAAATGGACTTCATTTTTGGATTCGGAATATCGAAATTAGCTTTGGGTGAAATTTTAGAATTTTTCTGAAAAATTTCAATATTTGATGAATATTGAAAACAGTAGGTTACTATTTAAAACCCGACTTTTAATTTAAATAATTATTTATTTTAATTAAATTTACTTTAGGTCAAAAATGATACATAATTTTTATATAAGTTCAATGAAATTCATTGGAGTCATTTTATAATAAATTTAGTTATATAAAAATTTTACTGAACTTTTCACCGTCTTTTACCCACCTCCTAGGAGAATTTCCAAATTCACAAAAAACATAATTTTACCGCTTATGTGAGTGGAATTTCAAAAATCAGAGAGACATGGTTAATATCAAGGAGTAAAATGTGGTTCAATGAGATGAAAATAATTTTTGGTGAAAAGTAACTTTTTACTTTTTTTACCACGATTAAAAGTAAATAGGGGAATTAACGGTAAAAATGATATTATTATTACCATAACACATGTACTAATTATATTGGATAAGTTTAAATCGACCAAAAATACATTAGGAATAAAATATGACCATTTAGGCCCACTTGGATTAGATTAGGACATTTATTTATAATTTATTTAATGAAAGGTTAAAATAATTAAAATCAATGATTAATAAGTAAATAATTTTTAATATAGGGATATACATAATATAAATTAGACTATAAATATTAATTAGAAATCTAAAACGATTTCCTACATATGTGTATTTTATTTGTAATTTTTGGACAATATATAATTTATTTTATTTATGAATCAATGATGATGCAGTAATTATCTTATTAATGAAATATTGACATAATTGATGTTATAAATACCCAAATAAATGTAATTTGAGAGTTTTTATGAATAAAAATAATTTTATTGGTTAATATGAAATGTTATAATTGATTTAATTAACTTTGTTTGAACTAATCATTCTGTTATAATTTTCAAAAAAATCAATTACCAAATAGTGTCAAAATTGACATAAAATAGTTTTTAAAACAAATATTAAATTATTAATTGTTAGTTTAATCCTAAAAATATAATTTTTTGCCAAAGGAATTATATAAGGTTATATATATTAATACTAAACAACTTGGGATACTTTTGGCTTGTTATAGTAAGTTTAATAACCATATAGTGTAATAAAAGAAGAAGACACGGTAAAAGTTAAATTATCTTACTTAAAGTTAAATCTAAATTATAAGTTTAAAATAGACACCTAAAATTATCTAAATTCAATTGGATGATGGTATTTCTACCCATCCATACATTAGATTCAAAATAAATAAATTTTGAGCTATTAAAAAACTAATATGACTTTATAATAAAATAATATTTTTAGTTTTTCCTAAGGTGCCCCTCTCCTCCCTTATAAAAGGGCACCTCCTCCCTCTCTTCCTCACACCACTTTGAGCTTTCTATCTCGTCCACCCCCTGAAAAATTATCTTCTCCACTTGCATAGAAACATCCTAGAGGTCCTTTTCTTCTTCAAATACCAATTTTCATGCCCTAAGAGGAGGTCTCAAAGAGGAGCTTCAAAGAAGAGGTAATGTCCGTTACCGATTCTTTCACCTTTATTTCTTCTTCCACGTCTTTTTAGTTATTTGTTTCATTATGAAGTAATATCATCAGTATCACTCATATAATTTTATGTTATTATAAGTATGAAACAACCCTATTTCACCATCAATCCATGCTACGGAAAACGAAATCACCGCGCGTGCGTACGTACAGAATACCATCTCCACGCCGTGGTGTAATCTATTTTCCACCACCACCTTACTTGGATGGGTATAATGGTTTAAATAATAACTATATATGATTATTTTTAATTAATATTTATTCTTAAATATTATACATACAATCCAATATAATTCCTTGATCATGGGAACGATATCATCGCTCGTGCGTACATACGGAATACCGTCTCCACGATGTGATGCGACTCGTTCTATATGATATTCATTGAATAATGATTATATAAATGAATTTAATGAATGAATATGATATATATTACACTAATACAATTCTGGAAATGAGTTATCTATAACCTAAAGAGATTAATAAGAATTTATTCGACAAAACACGCATAAGAAAAAAAAGTAATAAACACCCGATAAAAAAGTAGCAATGAAATATTACTAATAAGAAGCTATGAATATGGCCATATATGATATCATAACAATGAGTATGATTCATGAATAAATCAATGACATTATTTAAATCATTATATAGGAGTTTCAGACACTTATGAAGAAAATCAGAACTATGTTAAGGGAAAATATCACAATCTCATTTTTATCCGAGATTGTTTATACTTTGGTATTTACTGAGGTGTATTTTATCATTCACATCCAAGTTTCCTCAAAGTATAATATTATTTCCATCCACATAGTATTGTTTAAATCAAATATTACACTTCGGTGAGTTTTTAGTAAAAGATATGAAAGGATTCTTTTGTCGTTTTTCATACAAGGTACTTTTTGACTTTTCCGACAAAAGTACGAGAAAAATGTTTTTTTAACTTATATTGAATGAATGGATTTTTAAAACCTTATTTCCAAGAAGCTTCCTTTATAAATTTTCAAGTTTATTTTTAGTCAACTTCTTTTAGTTTAAAATTGAATGACATGTTATGAAAGGAAAATGTTTTTGAAGTAGAAACGATATTTTCCTCAAGAGTGGAGTTCAAGTGTTTTATCTAAATTATTTTCCATCTAAGATAATATAGGGTTATATTTCTATCCCTATTATTACATTTATTTGATTATGTTGTGGTGGAATTATTTTTATGAATTGATTTGTCTTATATGAATTGTTTTATGATTTCATGATGTTTAAGAATCCAATTTTTATTACATAGGTTATGCAATGATGTATGATTTATGATTTTGTGGCACACATAATAATGGTATCATTATGAGATGGGTGGGACTTATATCTCCCTACAATTCTTTGGGTAATGATTTATATCTCATGAGATAGGCATGTCTAGAATGTAAGGTTAAACCGGTTCAGTGAAACAGGACTGAAACCATGAGTGAACTCGGTTCAGAAATGGACATTGTCCACGAATATAGTCTTGGATATGAGTATTGACTACTAAGAAATGATTCTCTATGATTATGTGTGTATGACACAAAGTTTCATGTTTTAAGTTATGATTATTGGGATTACATTTCACTACTATGATTTATCCCTTGTTATAAAATTATGATCTCTTTTGCAGGTTAAGATTTCGAAAATGTTATGTTCTTATGAATATGATGTGATTGATATTTATTTTGTATACCCTTACTGAGAATTTGAGCTCACCCTTTTGTATGTTTTCTTTCCCCATGTCAGGAATAAGGTTATTAAGTAGGATATGCCAAAAGGGACTCTAGATATGATGAAATAAATGGGAGTCAATGTAGATTTTTTATGAACCTGTTGTTTATGTATCCCAGTTTCTAAAGACACTATACCTATACGGTCCTTTCATGGTTTTGTTATATGTTGTAATATGTTTTCTTGAATTCTGAAGTAATAACAATGTATGTAAAGTATGGGTCGTTATAGAACTCAATTGGAATAGATGTATCATATTGTTCCTCATGAATATGTAGACATGTGATAGTTTTAATAGTAGGTGAGAAACAGATTAATCAATTATTTATAGGTATAGGTAAAAATGTTTATGGAGAAGAAGAGTTTGATGATTGGGAAACCACATCTAGATGTCTTAGAAGACATGTATGTTCACTAATCCACGCATTCATCATGTTAGGGTCTATGGATTTATTCTTTTGGAAATTTTTTACTTGAGAATGTGATATATCATGGAATTTTTGTTTGTTTGCATACATGATTCTTATAAGATCTCTTGCACATGTTGTAGATTTCTCAATTAGAGCATCACCACTTGCCGCATCAATGACAGTTCTCTAAATCGCCAATAACCCTCATAGAAGTATTAGATCAAGAGTTGATCAGGGATTTGGTGGGTTTGGAAGTTTTCCACAAGATATTTAAACCTCACCCAACATTCAAGGTGTGACTGATTTGGGAATTTTTTTATACCTCTTATTCCCTCTCGGATAGAAGTAGTACAAGAATATTGAATGAATTTATCTAATAAAAGACATTTCATGTCATTATATGTGGTTATTGAACCCATATGGAGGTAGTAAATCAATTAATTAGTAGTGTAACCTATATAGAAAGGGAATTATTGGAGTTTTATTTGTTCCTTACAATCCCCATGAGGATTCCTTGTAGAGTACACCATTTAGAACTCTTTATGTTGAAGATGTGCATCCTCACCAACAAACCAGTAGAAATTAGTTAAAAGATGATTCATACTATATTTTATATTGATGTTAGACTATATGATTGGATATTTATTACCAAGGTTGTAGGTAAATGATATCAGGGAAAAAAACTTCAATAAGTGTTTGTTCCCTATGATTGACCATATCAAGTTCAATTGTTTGGAAAATAAATAGATCTTGAATGACTGGATTACCTATGATGTTCCACCAATTTTGGAAAAGATTTCGATTAATTTTTGGGTCAATAATTTCTGAGGGATTGTTTGGGATGCTACGGGGAATTCAAAGAGATTATCGAAGAAAGACGATGGATATTTTTTCTCAGTATTTTTTCAGGTTTTTTATTTCATTTTTTTAACTAAACCCAAAAATACCGACTACTTATAAACCATCAATGGAAAGGGATAAATTTAATGTGTGAATTATTGTCACTTATTGGCTGTTAAAATATCGGATTCTCCTCGAATGTTACTAGAGGAACTCAGGTTGAATCATTGACAATGTTACAAATCATAGAGTTGATGGTTTTGTGATTTCTCTTTAATTTGGGGGGGGGGGGTGTTTGTAGAGAGTAGATTAAAATATAGATTAAAGAATATTGATTTGAAATTTTAATAATTATTTTACTAAGTTAATTATTGTGTATTTAATCTTATGGTATCATTGATCTTGGATTCATATTGCATTTATTTAACACACACCTTCAATGATGAATTGGATAATAATTCTGAAGTGTTATGGGTTCAATCCCAGAAATTACATAACTGGGGGTCTAATAATTCTCATTAGTTGTTTATTATTGTGTATTTAAGGTTACAATAATCCAATAAATCTACAATATAAACAAATATTAGCATTTATCCCTGACATTTTAGGTTCAATATAAACAATGTTAACCAAAACCATAATCCTTGACCAAAAGATATCAATCACTTAATATCCAAAAATAATGAATCATACAACTGGTATATGACCTCATCCATTAATATTTTTATTAAATTGGTAATATGTATTTATGGTGATTACATATAAATAGAAGGAAAATAATCAGATAATAAAATATTTTTGGGTCAAACACACAGACACACACGAACAATGAAGAGAATTATAAATGGAAATTCGATTGAATGAGGATGAAAAATTAGGGAAATGGTTCAAAATGATTTATATTGATTTATCAAAATTTATATTTAATATTATAGGGTGTATTATTAAAAAATAATATGAAGAAAAAAATTCATTAAAATTGAAACAATATTTAAAACACCTTACACAAATACAATTTAAAACAAAAGCAAAGTAGCATGAAAAAAATAGTGGGGGAGAGGTATATATTCATGAAATTATATTTAGAAATTTCCTAACAGGCACATGAACATAATATATTCTAGAATATCCTCCTTTTTTGTTCAAAAATTACAACCCCTTTTAAGGAGATGCTGGGGATGTATTTATATAACCTAAGTAGGAGGACTATTTGCATTATAAATATGGACCTCCACTTGAATCTCTAAATTAATAATTTAGAGAGCCAAATTGGGGGAAATATTATTCTAATAAGTTGTAGATATTAATTTTTATATTAAAATCTCTTCATTTGGAGGCATTTGGACTTATAGAGATAATGTTATGGAGGATTTAATAAACAATTTCAAACTGTCCATTTCAATCCATTCTTTTTTGGTGGAGTAAATGTGAATGAGTTTTTCAATAATAATATTCTATAAAATATGAAAAAATTATTATAAAATGTAGGCCACCTAAATTTCCTCTATCAAACTTGAAAATATTAGCTCCAATGGAGGTCTATAATAAGAGATAAGTTACATTTTGTGTTTTGTTTTTATTTCTCGGACAGAATGTTGGGATGGACATTATTAAATCGTTTGTGCCACATTATATTGGAGTTGGGACTGGAAATTTTCATGAAATATGAATGGTATTGTACCATGACATTTTTGGATACATAAATATTTTTGACCTCTATATTGAGCCTAGTAATTCAATCTTCCGGGATGGTATAATTTTTTTATAGATTCAATGGGCCTTCCTTTGTAAACAATATTACCCTTAAAATGGACGAATTGGAAAAATATACCTTCTAGTGTTATGTGAATTAATAAATAAAGAACCATAAAAAAAGTATCCCACAATGTTGATCTTTAAGATAATGCTAATTATTAAAACACTAAACTAGCTTGAATCTAGATTATTCCAAATAATGCTAAAAATCATATTTAATATTAATACATAAATAATACAAAAAATTATAAACATTTCATAATAAATTGGTAATTGGATTCATTGAAATGTTATGATTAAGTCAATAACATTATATTCTAGGTCGCACCATCATGTGATTCCATGTCTTCAAATACATCCTCTAATTCTTCGTCAATTCTAGAAAAGTGATTTTGGACTGATCACAAACACAGGTGACCAGTGTGATCATTGACCGAACAGAGGAAGAGAATGGTAGAAAAAATGTTCCATCATGGCATGGGAAATAAGATAAATAAATAGATGACTAAAAATTATGATGTCCATTCCCATTCCACCTTTTGGTCCATCTTCTCAAACACTTAACTGTTCTCTCACATATGTAGGTGACATCTAAAAAACATCTTAGACGATGATGTAATCATCAGAAATTGAATTAATAAGAAGTAGACTATTCATATTTATCTCTTACCCAACATCAAACCATTGAATATTTCATTCATAAAATATCTAAATCATAGTAATCACTCATCCAAAAGAAAACCTCATATATATAATATATCTTATTTGGTATTAAATATTAATTACACATTCCTACCCCCTTCTTTGTGGATGAATATGATTCCATGTGTGAGTTACCCATTCCGACATGGGAGATGGAGGCCACATGCATAATAGTGAATTTTATACAGGGATAGTGAGAGTGTATTTGATCCTAGTACCACTGTCACATCCATAAAAGGATAAATATGCTTCTAAGACTCATTGTATAGTTCTTCAGTGATCCTAATAGAATAAATAATGTGTCCAAAATCCATCTAGTTGTTTTCCAAGACCATTAATCTTACACGACATTGAAGGACCCCGGGACACCCTGAGAGGGGAGGGGTGAATCAGGGTGACCACTTTTTCTTTTAATTTGTTGGATCTTGTTCCCACGTTGGTAGGAACTTGTTGAACCTGTATGATGATTATGATCAAAATGAAAACATTCACATGCACAGAGAAGACACAGTCATTTTTACTTGGTTCACCACTAAGGGCTACGTCCAAGGAGCATACACCGATAGGTTGCCGGTCGTACCTAAATCCACTATGCTTCACTAGCTGCGGATACAAAACTTCGGGTACATACACTCTGTCCCAGGCTCACTGCCTTTACAATAGTTCAGGGATAGCTCACTGAGTCCCTCGGGTCACTCCCGTTGACTCCCCCTGGCTCACTGCCGTTGGTGAAGTCCCACTCAGTTTATAGACGTGTAGGTCTCTTCTTCATTTGCATAAGAGTGCATCCTTTGTTGAATGTAGATGCTCTATTGAAGTCCGATTCTCACCAGAAGAAGAATATCACTTTTCCTCGAATGAACCGAGTAGTTTATCGGCTTTCGTGCAGCTCCAGCAAGGCAGGCGTGCTTCAATAGTGTCTAGGTCTCCTTTTCAAGACCGGCGCGCAAGTCTCCCGGCGGCGCGCAAGTCTCAGGCGCGCATGACTAAACTGGCGCGCAAGTGTCACTGAAGCACCTGCGCGACACTGCCTTCTTGAACTAAATACTTGCGCGATCCACTTCCTTTCTCTTCCAAACTGCCTTGGGAGAACAGCCAAACACCGGCGCGCAAGCTCTACTTGCGCGACAAAACAACCACCTGCGCGACTCAACCACCTGCGCGACGAGAGCTCGAACAATCTCTCGGCCTTGAACTCCGTTGGAAATGAGGAGGGGTGGTCTAGTATTTATAGGCAAACTGGACCCCCTGCGCGGCGGCGTGCAAGTCCCTCGACGGCGCGCAAGTCCTGTCTCCAGATCCTCTGTCGCGCAAGTTACTTGCGCGACCCAACCAACACTTGCGCGACCTTCTTTCCTTAGCCAAATTTTGATGTTCTGATCCTCAAAAACATATGGCGCGCAAGTCTTTCATCCTCCAAGAGCTCGGCGCGCAAGTATCTTTGCCAAAAACACTTTACTTTATTTACGGATTTTCAGGCCCAAAAATTTGGCAAACACTGGGAAACAGCGCCACCTTTACTACTGTTTTCTTCCTGAACGGTATGATCGCTTTGTTGGTTCACACCCTGAACTTCTACTGAGGATTGACAACAAACACAAACCATACACCAAATCATTCTTTGAAGAACCTGGTTCCAACAATCTCCCCCTTTGGGTTTGTTGGCAATCAGAATAAATTCAATAGATCTTCAACCATGAGCAAATCCAAAACGCAAGAATCAACTCAGCTAACACTCTAAGTCTACGTGAGCAATGCTCGGTGTAGAAAACAAGAGAGAAAGCTTGAATTGGGTCTTAGTGTGTTGAAATCGTACACAAAATCCTCCATCCCGATGTTATCCTTAGTAAACTTCTCATCACAAGCTTACACTTCTCATCACAGAAGAATTTCTTGCCTTGAATTTATTCCTTTCTCCCCCATTGACAATAAAACCAAAGACCGAAAAGTTTGTTCAACATTCAGCTCAATCCATACTCCCCCTGGATAGTATCTCCCCCAAAAACCTGCATCACAGCCATAAACAGATAAAAACAGTTAAAACAAACGGGGAGAGGGGACTTTCGGAGCCTCCTTATGCAGTAGGAGGTGGTTGAACACCGAGGTTCAACCGATGCTTCTCGAACACAGCCGCGGACAATGGATTGGTTAGGATATCAGCCACTTGCTCATTAGTTCCAACATGATCCATTTTAATCATGCCTTGTTCAACCTTTTCTTTGATAAAATGATACCGTATTTCAATATGTTTTGTACGAGAATGCTGAACCGGATTCTTCGTAAGATCAATTGCACTTTTGTTATCACAATAAATCACCATTGGTTGCTGCACCATATCACCAATATCTGTTAGCTGCTGCTTCATCCAAAGAAGTTGAGTGCATGCTTTTGTGGCGGAGATATATTCAGCTTCAGCAGTACTAAGAGAAGTACTTTCTTGTTTCTTGCTCAACCAGCCAACACATTTCTGCCCAATATAGAAAGCTCCACCAGTAGTGGAATTTCTATCTACAACATCACCAGCCCAGTCAGCATCAGAAAATGCTGATAATTCACTGTCTCTGCCTGCAGCAAAAAATAACCCGAAGTTATGTGTACCTTGAATGTACCTCATGATTCTTTTTACTGCTGCCATATGTTCCTCCTTTGGATTACTCTGAAACCGGGCCGCAAGGCATGTTGCAAAGACAATATCTGTCCTTGTCGCTGTCAGGTACAGTAGGCTGCCAATGATCCTCCTGTACATGGTGGGATCAACAGAGTTCCCATCCTCATGCTTTCCAAGTTTAGTTCCAACTGCAATCGGAGTTGACATTGGTTTGGAGTCTTGCATATTGAACTTCTTCAGCAGCTCTCTTGCATATTTTTCCTGAGAAATGAATGTGTATTCCTTCTTTTGAATAACTTGCAGCCCCAAGAAATATGTGAGCTCCCCAATCATAGACATTTCAAATTCTGATTTCATGTGGTTGGCAAATTCATCCACTGATTTCTTCCTACTACCACCAAATATGATATCATCAACGTAGACAAGAACCATGAATTGATCTTTTGGAGAATTCTTCACATAGAGATTGTGATCAACTCCTCCTCTTTTCAATTCCAACTTCTTGAGATATGAATCTAGCCGTGAGTACCACGCCCGTGGTGCCTGCTTCAAACCATATAGAGCTTTCTTTAGTTTGCAGACCTTTGTTTCATCGGTACCCAAGACAAAGCCCACTGGTTGTTCAATGTAGACTTCTTCTTCGAGTACACCATTCAAGAATGCTGTCTTGACATCCATTTGATATATTTTATATCCTCTTTGGAGTGCCATGGCAAGGAAAAGCCTTATTGACTCCAGTCTAGCCACTGGAGCAAAGGTTTCTTCAACATCAATGCCTTCAATCTGAGAGTATCCTTTACATACCAGTCGTGCCTTGTTTCTGATGACACTTCCATGCTCATCAAACTTATTTTTGAAGACCCATTTGGTACCAATCACATTGTGACCTTCGGGTCTCTGGACAAGATCCCATGTCTGATTCTTATCAATCCGATCTAATTCATCATTCATGGCTTTCACCCAAGATTCATCTTTTGCAGCTTCTTCGAAGGAGGATGGCTCTACAACTGATAGAAATGCAGATTGCGTGGTATTCCTCATCCTTCTGGTTTGAGTGGGTGCACTCCTATCCCCAATTATGTTGGATGGATCAATCTCTGCTCTTTGATTTCTCCTGCGAGGTTCAGTAGTATTCTCTTCAGCCATAGTTTCTTCTTCATATTCTTCTTCTGAGTCAACATCATCATGTGATTGATGAGTGTTTTGAACAGCTTCCTCTATTTCTGCATTTGTAGGTTCTTCATGTTCACATTCTTCATGACTTTCTATCACATCATCATATGACGTCCGTGAAGCATTTGTGGTTTTCTCTTCAATTATCTTAACATCATTGCTTTCCACAATCCTTCCCAAACGATTGTTGAAACATTTGTAGGCTTTGCTGTTCATTGAGTAACCGAGGAAGATTCCTTCATCTGCATTGTCACCATATTTCCCCTGATTTCCTTCTTTGTTCCTGATGAAGCACTTACTTCCAAAGACACGAAAGTATTTTAGAGAAGGCTTCCGTCCATGCCACAATTCATATGGTGTCTTTGTCTCACCCATATAAAGTCCTGTTCGATTCTGAATGTACACTGCAGCTTGAACAGCCTCTTTCCAGTAATGTCGTGGAATACGACTCTCAATCAGCATAGTTCGTGCCATGTTGTTCACCTGTCGATTCCTTCGTTCAACAACTCCATTTTGTTGTGGAGTTCTCACAGCAGCTACCTCATGTTGTATCCCATGCTTCTCCAGATAATTTTCAAATTCAATGGACGTGTATTCTCCTCCATTGTCAGATCGCAGCACTTTGATTGTTCGTCCAGTATCATTCTCGGCGATTCGCCGATATGTTTTCATGCAGTCATGGACCTGTCGTTTCCGGTGAATGACCATCACACATGCCATTCGACTGTAATCATCTATGAAGAGGACAAAGTACCTTTCTCCATGAGTTCCGGCAACATTTATTGGACCACAAACATCTGTATGAATCAGATCAAGAAGGTGAGATGCCTTTTTCTTCTTTGGCCGATATGAACTGCAGACCAGCTTCCCACGAATACAAGCATCACAGGATTTTTCACGCTCACGCTTCAGGTTGGGAATGTCCATGACAATTCTCAATTTTGATATTTTCTCCATGTCTTGTTGATTGATGTGTCCCAATCTCCGATGCCACAGATTGTTTTCTTCTTCAACAGTCATGTAACATACATTCTCTTCACTATCAACCTGATACAAGTTTCCTTCTGTTCTGCATCCCTTCATGAGAGAATTGCCAGTTTTTCCCTTGATAGTGCATCCTTTCTGATTAAAAGTAACAACAAGTCCTGAGTCACAGAGTTGACTCACGCTGAGGAGATTATGACGTAGGCCATCTACGTAAAGGACTTCAGTCTTATTTAGTTCTCCATTAGCTAATTTGGTACTTCCACTCCCTTTGATTTTCAGAGCCCCATCATTACCAAATCTTAATGTACCATCAACATTATTTATGATATTTGTAAGTAGACCGACATTACCTGTCATATGAGATGAGCAACCGCTATCTAGAATCCAGGTACTGTTGTTCTTTGTGGCTTTGAGAGCTACCTCTGCAAGGTTTGATTTCTCAATCTTCCTCCTTTCCTTCCACGAGACATTAGATTGAGTATATAGAACTGATGGCCTTTCAACTATCTCTTCCGCAAACCCAGGTTCTTCATAGTCAAAGTCTTCTTTAAGAGGTGAGAACCTGTTTGAAAGAGAAATATCGTCTTGCTGACGAGACTTGACATGTCTGGAACTTCTGTACGAGGTGTCAATGTCCCTTCTCTGCCTGCAATTAATGGCCTTATGACCAAAGTTAGAACAATGAAAACAATATCCATAGAAATTATTTCTTCTATAAGAATTAGGATATGAAATTGTTCTCCTTTGTTGAGCATCTATATCTTCTCCATTCAGATAGCTTCTTGCCTCTTCACAATAGGACATGGTATGGCCCAGATAGCCACAGAACTGACACTTCATGAGAAGAAATGTCTTCCCACTTGAATTTTTCCTTATAGCTTCTTCCTTGGGAGAATAGTAAGACTGTCTGCCATTTTTAAAAGTTTGAGGATAATTTTCAGGTCTCCTTTTAGTTTGGATTGAGGGTTCCTTTTTCAGCACTCTAGGTAACATTTCAACATGTTCAACATTCATCTTATCTTTATTTTGGATCTTTGCACTTCCAGCAGTTGATGACTCAGCCTCACAGCCAATTCCACTCTTTCCCATGCAAGCAGATCTTTGATCACTCAAGACTTTTCCAACCCCATCTGAACCACACTTGGCTCTTGCAAGTAATTCTGCATCTGAGAATCTTCCGAACTGTATTTTCTTCCTTGATTCTTTTGGAACTAATTCTGTCTCCATTTTACTCCTCAGAGTAACTACTTCCTCCTCAAGACCCTCAACAGTCTTGGATTTTTCATCCAGTCTGGATGTGAGGTCATTGATGACCTTTGCTTGCTCTTCAATTCTCAGCTTCAGATCAACTGCATCATCATTGCTTTCAATTATTTTAGACTGTACCTTCACAAATTCTTCCAGTCGTTCAATTTCAGCTTCAAGTTGATCAACATATTCAGTTGATTCTTCTACAATTGATTTCCACTTATTGCAGCTCTTACATTTAATCTTAAGCTTACTAACTGCATCCTTAAGTTGCACCTCAGGATCTACACAAGTTCTCAGTTGTTTTTCACCATCAGTATCTTCTGACTTTTCAACAGTGGCCATCATAGATGCATGGTTCCCAGTTTTGAATTCTGGTTCTTCTTCATCACAGAATTCATTGTCATCTTCTTCCTCTTCACAGACAAAACTCTTCCTTTGCATTTTCTTACCATATTTGAAGTCTCCCTTTTTGAAGAACCTTCTTTGAGGCTTCTTGATGTTTTCATCTTCACTGTCATCATCATTGATATTCTTCAAGCACTGAGAGGCAATATGCCCAACTTTTCCACAACGGAAGCATGCGAGAGGTAACTTCCCTTTGAATTTCCCTTTCCCCTTTTGGAACTTCTTTGCAATGAGAGAAAGAATTTCTTTCTCTTCTTCATCATCACCGCTACTATCCTTTGAGATTTTCAATTTATCCATGGTCTTGAATGCCATTTCCTTGCTCACCCGAGTCGTAGCATCTTCTGGTTTGACTCTCATTTCATATGCTACCAAACTGCTCAGTAAGTCATCTAAAGAAAGTTTGGAAAGATCTCTTTCCTCAAGAGCTGACACCTTCGCATTATACAGAGGTGGAAGTCTTCTTAATATTTTCTTTACAATATCAATGTCTTTGATTTCTTCGCCTAGACCCCGAATTGCTCCAACCACTTCAGTAATTCGATTGAAGAAAGAGTCTGCATTCTCATCTGGATGCATCTTCAGATCATCAAACCGATTGTGTAGCACTTGTAGTTTCGCCTCCTTCACTTTGCTATCACCTTCATAAATATTCTCAAGTTTATCCCACATAGATTTTGCTGAGGTGCAATTCATCACCTTCAGGTAAATCTGATCAGAAAGGGCAGCAGTGAGAGCATTCTGTGCTTTAGCATCTGCATCAAGAAGTTTCCTGTCTGTTTCAGTCATAGCCAGACCTGTTGGATCAGTGACATGTATTCCTTGCATAGTAGAAAAATGAACTTCCATTCCAAGAGATCTTAGATGAGATCTCATTCTGTTCTACCAGATCTGGAAATTGCTTCCATCGAAGTGAGGGACTCCCCTGACATTGACGGCGTTTTCCATGATGAAGAAGGTCAGATTCAACACCAGCAACCTGCCTCTGATACCACTTGAAGGACCCCGGGACACCCTGAGAGGGGAGGGGTGAATCAGGGTGACCACTTTTTCTTTTAATTTGTTGGATCTTGTTCCCACGTTGGTAGGAACTTGTTGAACCTGTATGATGATTATGATCAAAATGAAAACATTCACATGCACAGAGAAGACACAGTCATTTTTACTTGGTTCACCACTAAGGGCTACGTCCAAGGAGCATACGCCGACAGGTTGCCGGTCGTACCTAAATCCACTATGCTTCACTAGCTGCGGATACAAAAGTTCGGGTACATACACTCTGTCCCAGGCTCACTGCCTTTACAATAGTTCAGGGATAGCTCACTGAGTCCCTCGGGTCACTCCCGTTGACTCCCCCTGGCTCACTGCCGTTGGTGAAGTCCCACTCAGTTTATAGACGTGTAGGTCTCTTCTTCATTTTCATAAGAGTGCATCCTTTGTTGAATGTAGATGCTCTATTGAAGTCCGATTCTCACCAGAAGAAGAATATCACTTTTCCTCGAATGAACCGAGTAGTTTATCGGCTTTCGTGCAGCTCCAGCAAGGCAGGTGTGCTTCAATAGTGTCTAGGTCTCCTTTTCAAGACCGGCGCGCAAGTCTCCCGGCGGCGCGCAAGTCTCAGGCGCGCAAGACTAAACTGGCGCGCAAGTGTCACTGAAGCACCTGCGCGACACTGCCTTCTTGAACTAAATACTTGCGCGATCCACTTCCTTTCTCTTCCAAACTGCCTTGGGAGAACAGCCAAACACCGGCGCGCAAGCTCTACTTGCGCGACAAAACAACCACATGCGTGACTCAACCACCTGCGCGACGAGAGCTCGAACAATCTCTCGGCCTTGAACTCCGTTGGAAATGAGGAGGGGTGGTCCAGTATTTATAGGCAAACTGGACCCCCTGCGCGGCGGCGCGCAAGTCCCTCGACGGCGCGCAAGTCCTGTCTCCAGATCCTCTGTCGCGCAAGTTACTTGCGCGACCCAACCAACACTTGCGCGACCTTCTTTCCTTAGCCAAATTTTGATGTTCTGATCCTCAAAAACAAATGGCGCGCAAGTCTTTCATCCTCCAAGAGCTCGGCGCGCAAGTATCTTTGCCAAAAACACTTTACTTTATTTACGGATTTTCAGGCCCAAAAATTTGGCAAACACTGGGAAACAGCGCCACCTTTACTACTGTTTTCTTCCTGAACGGTATGATCGCTTTGTTGGTTCACACCCTGAACTTCCACTGAGGATTGACAACAAACACAAACCATACACCAAATCATTCTTTGAAGAACCTGGTTCCAACAGACATTCTAACAATGGTTTGAATAGGTGATAAGCATAATGAATAGGGAATGATATGGTGGCCAACACCAATGGTAGTTGGTACTCCCTTAGTATATACAAAATCACCATGATTATCTACCTTAAATACATTAACTCCTTGATTCTATAACAAGGAGAAACCCCACCATTTTAATCACCGACCACTATCCCAAAAATATGAAAATATGAAATATTTTGAATATGTCCCACCCAATATGTGAAACTTGTATTTGTGCCATCATTACAAATTAATCAAATAGTCACTTGTTGAATCCCTTTAGTTCCCAAAAGAATTATTGATAGATGCTTCTTTAGTTGAGGCATAAATATTGGAGACTATTCCATCACAATGCTATGTTACCATATAAATCATAGAAAAGGATATGGATATAGACATCCATGTACACATAATACACCTATATGTTTTAAGAAATCACAAAATTGTTGTTACCCGAATGGATCTAATTGACAACAGTCTTAGAATCAAAATCATCCTAATTTAGAACCAATTACATTTTTGATATATTGAAGGAGATTTACCACATATAATTATAGTAAATCAATTGAATGAAAAATGTGTGAAAATAATTCACTAGAGGATCACGGTCAATGATTAGTTGTTATATATCACATTTAAGGATGGGTTCAAGGTTATCTAATAGAAAACATCAAAAAATTTCAGTCCTAGAATGAATTGCATTCAAAAATATATTATTGTACCTTCTACATTTCATCATGGATTAAAATACCTCATTTTTATAATGGTAAGTATACTACATGGTGATAATTCCCCCACTGAGTCATGGGAAGCCACATTTTTGGTGGTATGTATCTAAAAATTAAATGGTAAATACCCAATGGGGATTGAAATATGTCAGTTGTATCCGCCATCAGCTTGGGAACCACATGGGAAAATCCTTAGAGCACACGTTATAGTGATTATGTTATAAACATATATATGGTTGACGCAGTAGAATTAGTCCTAGATTTATTGGAGTCTCCAATCCCCAGTGACTGTATAATATAATATAATAAACTACAAATAACTTAGAAAATAGTGTGGAATTAGGGGATGAAAATGCCACTTTCCACTGCCACTATAATCCTAACAATGAGAGAGATGAGCTATGATTATATACCATGTTTGAAAATTCTTCAACATAAACATATGGGGAATAATAATATGACCAACTAATGAATCCCATACATCATTTGAGGTAGGTGTGTCCCCCACCCCCAGCGTGCTTAGGTAGGTAAATCTAGAAACAGAAGAAGTTCTGCAACCAAATTTTATTATTGCATCCATGCCTCTCATGTAGTATAATTTGTACACTAATTTTATAAATAAATAATGATTTATATTTACAATGAATTATTCATAAATTCTCGGAATGAACCACAACGTGGCATCACAAAATCTAGGATATCTCTAGGATATTTAAGGATTCATAAAATAAACTATGAGGAAACCCCCTATCACACTACTAATATAGAGTTAGATGATGAAAAATTGATCAAATTTAACTATTTTTGAAAGATTAAAACTCATTATTTCTCTCCAACATTTTCCATTATAATTAATCAAAAGGTATCATTTGGGGTTGTACAGATTTTAGATTCCTTAATTGACTCTATCAGAAGGAACATTTCCCATTGTATAGAAGGGAGGTCTTCATCAATTGAATTTATATCATTCATTCAATTATATCGATAGATGGTTATTTAGTCAATAATAAAATAAATGTGGCCCTATAATATGAAGAAACCATTGCCTTTAGATCCCCCTAGGGTATTTTTTCTATCATCCCATGCCATTTAGATTGATGAATGATGTATTTACATATAAACATTATAGGAACAATATCATTATTTCTTTCATGGGGGTGAATAGTTGAATGTTATGATGGTGAGATGATATTCATATCATGAGAGGGATGTGATATCCTCAGGGGTATTCAAACAATAATTGACCTCTTGGAATTAAAAAGTATGAAAATGAATCCCTGGATGTTCACTGATGTTCACTTTATGGGTGACATCATGATAATTAATTGGATTTTTGGAATCCCACCACATCATTGTGATTGACACAGAAAAGTTTAGTGTAATAATATAAATTATGCCCACTAAGAATCTAACTAAACTATGTGGGGAATATGGGAACCTCACTTAAATTTAGTGATTTATAGATGTCTTGGTTGGAAAATCCATACCCTTTAAATAGTTAGGGAATAATTGGGTTTCCTACAAATGGGATGAGGGTTTCTAATAATCCATTGAGATTATCAAGATGTACCTTCTATATGTGGTAGTCGTGATAACACTAGTGGAGGTAATTACACTAATATTAATCATACATACCATGGAATGATCAATAGGAACCCTCACATAGATAAATTATGTAGGAAATGATACAAGTATCTACTACCTCTATTGAATAGTTCTAAGAGGAGAGACCCGATATTCTAATGTCGATGAAAACTTCCTCACATTCATATTTAGAGTGAAAAATAAGTGTCATTATATAAAACAACACAATGACACTTGGATTCTCATATAAACCCAATAATGTATATCCTTGGGCATCCTATGATTACTGGGTGTTTGTCCTAATGGGCTGTTATTCTATAACAATAGGACATCGAGTTTATGTCACATAATGTACTGAATGGGGAGATACTAGATAATTTCCTTTTGGAACATCGTACAATGGGAAGAACAATAATGGAAAAAAAATTACAATATATAGAAGTCAACTATTCCAATAACACTCCTTGAATATGGGAGATTACTTAAACTATTTCTATAGGAGTCATTTGTCAATAGATTAGAAGACCAAAATCTCATATGGGTTGGCATAGGGATTGAATTTTATTATCTAGAAAATAATGTCTTTTCCTACTCATTATCACAATACAAAGGCTACACAACTAATGAGGCTGATTACCAAACCCACATCATTGGAATGGAAATAGAACAAGATATGAATATATCTTCTCTGAACATAATGTCAGTTTACAACAAACAAAAAATGTTGATAAATGTATAACATTTCATAAAAAATAGAGATCCCAATCCCCTCCCACTCTTCAACTATATTAGATAACCAATTAAAATATTTCCATTTGAAATAATGTTCCATCATTCACCCTGCTTGTAGAATTCCAGTTCCATCAAATTAAATAAAACATATACGTTTCTAGAAGAATTTTTTCAAAAGAGGTGACATTATGAATCATACCCCCCCAATGATTATCTCATCAGCCATCATATCTAACAAGTGTGAGATCAATTAGGATAATAATACCACATAGAATGAAAATCAAGAAGACATTCTAGGATACATGGATTCAATAAATTATTATATCCAAAATGGTACCCTCTCTATAGATAAGGTTTCAAGGGAATATATCTGGAAATGTGTACCATATTTAAACCTTGGTGATAAGACAAATGATAAAAAAACCCTCTCTAAACAATGAGTCGATGAAATTCAACTCAATTGAATATCATAAAGAGATATTTCCTATATCCTGGATGAAGACCATGAAATATCATGTTGTGATAATTAGTCTGTGACGAGAATTTTCTATAAAATCATGAGTCTTTTTTTCTACTAGGAAATAATTATATTGTAAAATGTGGAATACAGAAGGAAATATCATGAATTGAATATTCATTAAATAATTAATCATTAACACATTTAATTGCAATGTACTACTAAATATTCATGGATTTTTATGAATGGGGAAAGGATATTGTAGTTCCATATCATCCAATAGAAACTAGTAATTTTATGTACATAAATACTTCTACTGACTTCTTCTCTATACGACATGAGGAAATACACATAATGGCTGTCAGGACGAATAATATCCAAAAATTCTTAAAGTACAATATCATCACAAGATTCATATTCCCTAACAAAATATTTTTATAAAATGACACCGAATTCTATTATAATTAGTTGTGAATATTATAATAGGATTACAACATCATGTCCAAGCAAGAATCCTACTATCATGTAATAGAAAATGAAAAAATAGAGGCCTTTAATATGACTATTTTAAAAATAATCTTGAATATCATAAATAATTACATTAATATATTATGAAGCAAAAAACATTGTAATTTATGGGCCTACTATACCTCCATTCAAAACACTACAAAAAAACTATATTTATTAGTATACTGGACCAATGATGTATTACTCCTAAATGTCATCTTTCCCATTCTTCGAATAGTTTTTTTATAAACTCTCAGATGATGAGAAATAGAAAAATATAGTGGATGTGTTTTAATAGTTCAATAAAAAAATTTGTAATACATTGTAAAAATTCAATGTATATAAGAAATGAATCACAAGAGTATTAAATAAAATTGTTTTCCTTACTCCATTCCCTCATGCGGAGTTTATTTTGGATCTCATAACTCCGATGAAACTAGTTAATAAGCCTATAAAGTTATATCCCAAAAAGGAGGTGCATTATATCATATATATGGTATATCAAAATGGAATGTACTCAATGAATATAGTGGATGTGAAACACCTATCACCCCCACTAACTTGAGGATTATTATGAAATACTTCACATAATCACCACCAATGTTTCTCACATCCTAAAAAATGATCTTAAAATTTTATGGATGAATACATAAAAACCTGATATTAAAATATGTGGAAGAGGTCCTTACAACATGTTTTTAAACCATATGGAAGAATTCCTATCCACATGACGTTAAGCTTTATGGACAAAATACTAAACATATGACATTAAACATTATGACATAATTCCTGAAGACATAATATTAAACTATATGGAAGACATCATGACCACATGATGCTAAATTGTATGAAAGGAATCATGAACACATGATGCCAAACTGTATACTGGATGTCTTGGAAGAGTGAATTTAAAGACACATTGTCTCTCATCCTTATCAAATGATATCAAACTTCTTGTTATGTCATTACCAGTTGACATTAAACTAAATGACATATTTCCTTTCCATGTGAATATAAACAAAAATTGAATAATATTATCACTAATAATTATCCCCACATGAGCTAAATTGGTGAAATAGTGAAATGATGTTCCCATGTCCCTACACGACAGTTAGATCCTCATTAGGGATCTCTCTATTCAAGAACTATGTGTGTCTTGATTGTTATTATTATAGGATATGTAGTTATACCATGATCTCAAATAATATTCCCTACCAAAATATTTCTATATCATTTATAAAACATTATATTGTATGAAAAGTTTTGAGATTTATAGTTCACAATAGGTGACCCTCATCCTCATCACATGACGTTAAACGACTTTGCTTAAATCCATAACACATTTCATTGTTCTGAATATTTTAATGAACTACATGTGTCTTTATTAAATCCATTATACAATACAAAGTGACATCTATATCAGTATTCTTTAGTCTAGAAGAAACACTTATCCTTCCACGTCGAGTCACATTTTCCCTACTATATTATATTAAACTGCATGGTCGATATCCTGACCACATGACAGTAATCTTCATAGTTTTGTAGAACTATGTACTATATGATTCCCACTATAATTAGATATGTAGGGACAAATATATCATATATATTGGTCCATCCACCACATGATAAATCAGTCCCTTGTTGTTTACATTAATAATATATATGTAGTTAGTGACATATTTATGATTCCCCATTTAAAACAATAATCACCGAACATATGGGCGTAAGAATGTTGTTAATGGATTCCCCACATGATCAAAGAATATCAACATATGTTAGGGGTAACAAGGTCATAGATGTGATACCTAAAAATGTACACCAAACATTCTTACCACATTACTAAAAAAATGCACGGTTGATGAATCTTTTATTACATAAAACTACAATGAACTCGTTTCCTCGATTGAGATAACCATTATTATTGTTGTTGGAATCCCACCAAAAATCATTTAATGAACTCCATGTTTCGTTATTCCTCTATTAAATGGATATGTAGTTTTGTTTGGATCTCTAATCCTGGGTCCAGTGGCATCAATCAATGGGAACAATTCCACCACTACGTTTTGTTCAAACCTGTTTGAAGATTATTTTCATAAAGAACTTTGTGTGGATTGATTAAAATTAACACAAGATACATAGTGATTTCTGATTTTCAAATAATGGTCTCATCAATTTAAACTCAATTGGAATAACTCTTCCAATTCATATGGTTCATACCTCTATGGATAGTTTTTTTGTTCAATAACTAAACGTTGATTCGTACATATCATCATATAAAACATAGTGATGAAAAAATCACCAATAATGCTTTTATATAAAAAAATAACACAAAACCCCTCCCCCTGTGAATATGGTTCAGAATTATATAGGTATGTTTTGTTAATTAACTACACGAGGATTCATTCATGTCATCATAGGATGTACAACGACTCTCAGATCCCCAATAATTGGTCCAGTCACAATAGTCGTCTGAAAAAAATCTCCCTATGTATAGGTTATACCATTGGGGATAATTTATTGTTCCGGAAGTACGCATGTATTTATTCCCATTAGCATGTTATAAGTAGTAACACATGAACATATGATCAAATTTCCAGTTGTGACATAAAAATTCCCTCGCACATTGTCTATTATCCATTATTACAAACAGTACTTTTTGTGTCCTAGTATAATGAAATTAAACTAGATGAAAAAGGGTCTTAAAATTGAGTGGGCCCTAAGATCAGCATAAATCTATTTTAAATGAGTTTCGAGTCATAAAATTTCATTCATCATACACACATGTTATATCATCATACGCCTTGGTTGCATGGATGATGAAAATTCCAAAGAAGGGAACCCATATATGGAGAATAAAAAAATTCACATTCATAAAACATTCTCATAGCATCTAAATTCCACTAAAAAGTATAGAGTGTCCCCTAGGATACCAGGAATAATTTTTATATCGGTTACCATGTATGTAAGATATGATGAAAAACTATAATTAATTGAAACAACCTTATTGCTTGATGTTAATATTCAATGAAAGTTTCCTTATCATATGAAATTAAAATTTATGATAGATACATCCCAAATTCATGATTTTTTAATTTTCAGGAAATAATTCATCATCATAGCATACCAATTGTAAAAAGTAACTAACCTTAGTGAACCATATTATATGGTTCCTTAAAAATAATTTAATCCCCTAAACCCATAAATCAAAATTCTTTATTTGAGAAACATATATCACCGAAAAAAAATCCATGGAAATTGGAAAAAGACATCAGGATTCATGGGACTGTTGATTTTACTATGAAAATTTCCCATAGTGCTTGCATATGAGCTTCATTCCATCAAATGACTGAATAAATGCATAATATAAAGGGCCTCCATAACCTTGTGAGCCCTAATGACTGTAAGGAAGAACTATGCCCCCTGGGAGTGGTTTGGGCCATCCCTAATATGATTATCTCATATCGATACACTTGAAATGATAATCCTAAGCCATGATTTATGATATTTTCATCTTCGGATTTGTATGATATTGGAGTACTCATGTCATTGAATATTAAAATTAGGTTATTATTTTAAATTCCCCCATAAAAGTTCCACATCCATTATAACCCTAAATAATAATTACATATGTCATATCTATATGAACATAATCTATATCCTGTGATGGATTATACGTCATGGAATTAATTTTCTATTTATTGATATATAGGTCTAATTATGCTAAAAAATGATAAATGTAACCAATGACAAATTCAAATCTCCAACCACTAAACACATAATCTATAATTCTTAAGAATATATAAGAGAATAAATAAATGAGGAATAAATATCATAATACCCACATTGTGGACATAGTAAATCATGATCCATTCCCACTGGATTCCATGGTGTAATTAAAATTTAGAGTAATGAATTGTCTCTTCTCATTATTGTGATAATGTGTTCACTAGGATGTAGAAAATTTATTAGGGTGTATGAAACCTCAATGAATCTTACATTTTAAATTAATAAGAAATAATTATTTGAGAACCAGGGGTCATCATAAAAAATACATGGACCTTATAATATTATACCCAATTTCAAGGGACCATTTTTTGGTGATACATATATGCCCCTAGTTCCGCTATATGAGCTCGTCCTATCAACTAAATGTACAATTACCTTTAAAAATTTATTTTTTTCATTTTTTTCTGTGACATCATCATGTAGGAACCCAACGCCATATGGTGTTTTGGTTTATCCCTAATATGAATTTCACATATCATCTAGAAGATCCCTGAACATTCAACATTGATTTAAGAACACCCAAAAAAATCTATAAAATGTATTCAACATCATCAAATTTACAACCCATTATTTTATACACATTCCCGATTTAGGAAGGGGGCACAAAATTCCCAAAAATACCGATCACCCACACCACATGACTCCAAACCACATGGAAGAGGAACAAAGCTTCTGGATAAAGATCTTAACATACATAGGGTTCTAGAACTATTTGTTGATAAACATATCTCAATTTCATACTTCATAGTCCAGAAATTTGTGTGTAGGTAAGTCATTAAAGGCCCTTGGAATTTAGTGGGGATATCATTTACTTTTCAATTAATGTAATAAATATGGGATCATTAATATGATCTTTGACATAACCACTATAAGAGTATCCTACTTATTGGAATGGTTATCAGATCGTCAGTATCCTCTGTAACATCGTTAAAGACCACAAAATGTCATAGTGGTTTGAATAATCCATAGTTTGTATTCCCCATTCCATATAAATCTATTAAAAAAAATGGTTTCTGACTTACACTAAACATACACTAACAATCTTGGTCGACATAGCTCTCATAATATTTTATCATACACAAGTACCATGTTTCAAAACATCTTTATTCCTTGGATGAGTGTGGGGATTCTATTTCCTTGAAAATGACCTATGAACAACTAGCTCATGCATGGGGTCTTGTGACCTACCAACTAGTGTAATAAAATCATTCCCAAAAAATTTCTTTAATCTAATCAATCCCGAGAAACACCATTTTGGAACTCATCACCATAGGGGTTTTTGAGCCATCCATGGTATGTTATACCCATTATATATTCATGAACCATGTGATATAATTCATAAATCATTATACATTTCATATTTATGACATTACTTAATGATTTTAAAATCTGTAGTATACAATATTTTTATTCATGTTAAACTATAGAAAAGATTTACTTATCACATGACTATAAACTGCACATAAGACATACCCACCACATTGAATTAAAATCAATGGAGAGATCCCTTTCAAAAATAGTATATTTATAGAAACAGAGTTTCTAAGAATGAATATACAATACAAATAGAGAAAAGTGTTTTAACCAAAAATATCCAAAACTACAAGAAATATAATATCTTGTCATGAATACAAAAAACTACAATAATTCAAATGTTTGGTTTGGATGGCGATAAAATATCCCCATAAAAGGGAATCAATTATCCCTATGATAAAAATAAAAATAGATTACCCTATATAAAATTAAAGACACTACTCACTGGATATGAACTTTACATGATTATTTAAATATTGATCCCCTATATATAGAAAATTAACAAAACCTTTCATACAGAAAACCCATAATATGGAAGAAAAAAACCCTATTCTGCACCCGATAATCCTTATCTTAGGAGAATATTATGAAAAAATTAAGGAAATATAAACCTCCCAAGATAATGATCATAATAATTGAAAAATAAATAAGTAGAAAATTATATTAATCATAATTGAGACATTTTCCCTACAATAATCAAAAATGTGGGGGATAATTTCTTGATGCCTTCAAAATGGGAAAAGTGAAATATTGTTCTAAAGAAATACATAAAATATAAGTATTATTTTCACCACATAAATGGTAAGGGAATGATGATTTATTATCAAAGCCACATAAAAATCAAAAGGAAACATTATTTGATGGCCATGTGACAGTTATATGAATGGATAATATGAAGAATATGATCAAATAAATTTTCTGTCAGAATCCCTAATGTTCTTACATTGGTGTCTTGGAAAGAGGAGATGATCAAAGAATGGAGACAAGAAAATATCATATGATTATGTGACTTTTAAATCAGATTAAACCAATAAATCAACCAAAAACATATATAATTTACTAGAGAAGTAAATAATAAGACTCATGTGATGTAGAGTTATGTTGGTATTAATGTGGTATGCTTGTGTAATTTCCAAAAAACCACATATACCATGATTACATGTCAACCTAGTCATGAAGGAGCATGGTGGTCTATCATATTAATAATAAAATGGTGTTTATGAATATAAATTCAATCTTGTAATTCCCATATCAACCGACAGTCAAAAATAGGGATATCTGATGAAACTTCATGCAAAACATTGTGAGATAAAGAATTAGTCACCCATCTCCAAACACAATTAATGTGATTTTCTATGATGATGATTACATGAAATCATGAAATCCCCTTTCTTTGTAAAATGGAGAACGAAATATAAAATAGATGATGAAGAATATACCATAGATAATATAAATTTATCTTCATATGAATGTGTTATAAACTACATTTGATCATCATTTATCTCATGAAGGCCCTCAGAAAAGATGTTGTGATATTGTGACTTTCTCTTGAAAAGACTCCTTAGTCTTACAAATAGCATCTCAAATTCCATTTTGATAACATAAAAGGTCCTTGAAAAGATGTCACAATCTCATTAATGTCCCAATAAATGGTGTCTTTGATCATAAAAACCCATATTATAAGAGTCTTGGTCTCTCAAAAACACCATGACATATTATCCAAACCTTATGAAAGAACTATGAAATGTAAACACAGTTAGTAGAAAAACATTAATAATATGGGTTCCAATAAACATGAATATATTGGAACATTATCATGGTCACATTTACTAAGTGATTCCATGGATAACCCATGGAATGATAATGAAAAGTATGTGACCAAAGAGTCCCTCCACTAAATCCATATCATATTTATGAGACATGCACCACCTATGGTGGTGTATAAATATAACAGAGTGTCCTATAAATCCATTCCACAATAGAAAGATGCAATGAGAGAGATTAATGAAAGAGTGTATGATCCGATTTGTCAGATATTCGAGTCACACAGTCAGAAAGCTATTCTTCTAGGTAAAATAGGAGAAATGACCTAAGAGACCAAATAGAATGAATATGTGATTCGTGTTATCAATATCTAAATCATGCGTTGGACTTTTGGCAGAGCTGCTATATTAGATGACGATGTTACTAAATATTGACTGGGACATAAGAAACCCACATCTTCTACTGATTGAAAAACCTTTATGAATACATGAAATAAAAAATAAAAAATACTAAACAATATGAAATACTTATGAGAATAAGGATATGATAATCTTTATGTTATTTCCATGACACATCTATATTATGTTATAGCACATTTTCATATTGTATAATCCTTGCAACATCCTCGTGTCATGTTATCTAGATCATGTGATGATCCTTAGGCATGTCAGCCATGTCTTTCATAGTCATTCTAACATGTACATAATGTCTTGGGAAGTCTCTCATACATGTCACCCATGACTTGTGACACCCTTCCGACATGTTTTCCATATATCATGATGTCCCAAAGACATGTCACCCTAGTAATGTGTTAGAACCAAAGAATATTGACAATATCATGTGGTTTTTGGAAGATAAGTCAGCCAGATCATGAAAGAGCCGCCCAAAACTGTGATCCAGATCATGTGATGTCCTTCATAAAAAATTTATATAACAAAAAGCCTTCTTTAAACATATTTTTTAGGATAAAAAAATATTTTCAAACATCCTAAAAAATTTCATTTAGAAACCCTAGATATATTATGTATACAATCAAGGAATGCCAGAAAAAAATGAATACATATCCTTTAGGTGATCCAGAAATGTCAGGAAAACATCCTGGGATATGATATACATGTCAAGTGGTAAAATTTCAGAACAGCACCGATGATAATTAAATGATATTATATTTTATTCATATAAGATATGAATGTTTCATTCCGAATACATTGTCTTAAAATAGAATTCACCTTAGTATAAGTCCCTTTATATCTCATACATTCTAACCCACATAGTTCAATGCTTCCCACAGGTTTTCCATTGTCCCTCCAGTATTTTTGGATACATGAGATAATATAAAAATGAAAAAAAATTCATACTAGAACTACGATATAGAGGATTTCTAACTAAATCCCATGTTCTGTATGAATGAGTTCATACATCCATCCCATATCATATTTCCCACATCCATAAATGATGAGATTGATCACTTTGTATCATTTGATTCTCTCGCTGACCATGGCCCACAAAGACTAATGGATATATTATATTGATATTATCCTCTTAATTAATATTCCCAAATCATTTCAACCGTAGTGTTTAATTCCAAATCAATTGATCTATTACAACCATGATAGGGTATCCACCTTGGTGTAAGTCCTTACAGCAAATAGAACTACAAAAAATCTGATTCCTATTATAGAGAGGATACATAAGAGGCCTTCTTAATGTTCAACCCCAATATCAAGGGTTTATGTAGCATCATGTATATATATATATATATATATCTTTTCCATATGATGGTACTATAAAATGCTTCATTGATGTGAGTGGGGTTTTAATAATCTTATAAATACAATATATAGGATACATCATAAAGGTTATATCTCATACTCAAAAATATTAATCAACTCCGAAGATGGAAGAAAAATCTAGAGTTCTGAGTGACATGGCTTATAAACATATAAAAATACCCATTTATATGTAATTTCATGAAATGGATGGACAACATCAACTATATACTTATGTACTCATCAATAGAACCCCTTTTACGCATAAAAGGATTCAACAATAGTTCTCTTTATTTGGGTAACTGGTCCCATTTCGGGATTTGGAAGAGATTCATTGACATATCCAAAATAATTAATATTATCCCCATGTAGGGAAAAATTCCCCCAAATGCATGAGATGATCCCGACCTCACATACTCTCTACTTATTTTAGTTTCATAGCATCAGTGGTTATGAATTCCAAGTTGAAAAACTATTTTTGCAACGATGGTTTGTTCCTAGTTATGGATGTGGGAACCATTATCAGTTATTATTAATGATGATCAGAATGATTTCAATGTGCTATAATTCATATGAACCACCAACATCTTGATTTAAAATTGGTAAACTACATAGATCTCATCAAAGAATATATTTCCCACTATTCATAACTTATACTTGAAAAAATGGTTAGCTTGATGGTGAAGCATATATAATAGAATAACTAAATCTGTATAGATATTGTCTATCATTTCTACAAAACATGGGGAACCATCCACCTAATTCCACATAACAGTACCACAACACAAGATTTTCATTACCTAATTTTTTTTCATTTATTTTTTTAATATTAGTTAACACTTCCCCACACACAAACCCAACAACCATTTCCCTTTTTCATTGTATTAAAAATGCAACAGTTCAAAATACATATTAAAAAGATAGAATAATTAGTTTTTGGTGAGGTTCATTGGGATATATCCAATATGATCCACTAGGATTAACCAAGGAAATAAACTTTATTGATAAGGAAAATAAGATATTTCTATTTTTAGTAAATAATTCATATATTCTAAATGTAAATGTAAATGACAATATGATAGTTTAACCAAAATTAACTAGAGTAATATGTCCATATAATCTATTAGAATAGAAAATTTATATAATATAAAAAAAATATTATTGTTAGAAGATAAAATATTATTTGGATTTTAGTTTACCATTGATGAATTGTTTGTTTAATTCAAAATTAAATGTTGTAAAAATTAAAAAGGTATTATTAAATCAATAAATTATTCATTATCTAGGTTTATATTGTTTATTTATATAAATATCAAATTTAGTGTATGTGTTGAGGAATATGTTATTGATTTATGAAATAAAATATATACTAATTCTTATATTTTTCAAGGAAATTGACATAAAATTGAAAATAATATCAATATAAAGATAGAAAATGATAATAGGTTTCAAATAATTGTACTATAATTTTGGATAAAAAATATAGAGAACATTGTATATTCATTTTTTTAATATATAGTTTTAAATAATGGATAGTTTATAAATGAGAATAAAAGACTCCATATATAAGATCATTATTTCAATTCCAACATTTTATTTTTATAAATTAGAAAAATGAAAAATGAAATATTAATAAGGGAATTTTGTAAATTTCAACAGTAAAGTGAACCTATGATAAAAGTTTCTTTTCATATAATAATGATGTTTTAATATATTTTTAAAATGAAAACACATATGATGTTTTAATATAAAATATTCCTAACAAATAAATTACATATAAATTCAAATAGTATATATAAATAGTTAAATCATTCACTAATTAAAATTTATAATAATTAAAAATAGAAACTATTATTATGTATAAAAGATATTATACAATATTATATTAGTGTGACTAAAATTAAAAAAATTAGTTGATATATATATACAAAATATGAAAAACGTAATCATTAGTATATATTCTCTTGTAGGATCATATCTGGATGATTGTTTGACTTATTAATTCTTAAATTAATTTTTTTAGAAAATATTTAAATAAAAAATAATTCATAATATTATAATTACTGTTTTTAGATTCATGGAAAAAATATTTTCAAGGATTATTAGTTAATAAAATTATGATAACCCTTATCATGATCAATGAGATATTTCAATGAATCATTTTTGGTACAATATATTTTCTTATCAATATATTCTCACTACATAAATCATTATGGAAGATTATGTGTGTTCATAATTGATATATTATATTATATTTATATTATAATATATAATTAATACTCAAATAGTATATATAATAGTTCTTGAAGAACTATTGGATCATCATTCCATAAGTAAATTTTTTCCATACTAATTTAAACATTGGAACATCGTTATTGGATATTCATATAGGGATTTTAAATTCCATTTTATTTTGTATAATTATATCTATTATTGAGAATTGAGAATTCTATAGTTTTTAAACTATTATCTCCTGTGTTTGGAATGTTCAAAGTATAATGACATGGAAATGTAATCTCTTCGAAATATGATTTATTAAAATTTTAAAAATTCTATAATTTTTAAATCCCAACACATAAAAAGATATTTAATATTCCTGAATAAATATTTCTTTTTAATATTACCAAATATTTAAAAATCAATTCACTATTTCATTAAAGATAAATAATTACCACAATATTTTTTATAAATAAACTATATTCTAAATAAAATCATGAACTATATTATATGTAGAATAGTCTATATATGGATGTCATTCCACCATGAATTAAATTAATGTTTCATTATTTCGTCTAAAATTTATATTTTTTTTATACATTAGATACCATCTTTTGAGTCGAAGAAAAAAAGCTTCATGTGATCATTGTTGGATGATTTCAAAAAAAAAATTATAACCCCATTAAAATTACTTAACATTATATAAAATAGAAACCACTAAAAGAAATTATAATTTAATGATTTGATAAATTTTTTTTTTATTTTAGTATCATAATATTTTTTTAGAATTTCAACCTTAATTTTATGAACGTGGTTGTAATTAATGATAATTGACTCTTTAAATACTAGAACCCTTTTAATTTATTAAATAATTAATCTAATGTAAATAATATATGATAAGTTATTGGATTATTTTTCAAAATTTTAATCACCTTATTTAACATATTCTATATAATGATAAAACTTATAATCTCAGGTATAATATCCTAATGAAAGATATTCTAATGATTATAGAATTCAATAAGAAAAATTAATATTAATTCTAGTTTTTGAATATATCTAGGAAACTAAAAAATTGCATATATCATTTTGATATATCCTCTAGTAGATGATTATATTGATGGAGAGAAATAATATTTTCTATTCATAGGGAATATATTCTCAATGAATTAATCAGTATATGATGTATCTATTCAAGATTTTTACGATGGAAGAAGACATCTAATCATTAAAATATTCAATTTTTCAAATAATAGATAATTTTGGATTTTAATGTCTGGTATTTTTTCTTGATCATAAACATTCTATTGAAATATTGACTCAAGGATACAAAACATATCATGATAAAAATTCTTATTATCAAGTTTATATTATATAATTACTACTCATTATTCAATAAAATAATGATAATTATATAATCATTTGAAATAAATCACTAAATTTAATATATAGTAAATGAAATAATCATTTTAATGGTCACATGATGCGTCTTACCTGTCATATGATAGTTTTATAAACAAGTTGATGTAACTTTTTAATCAATCCCTCTTTATTAAAAATAAATTCATAATAATAAAAGTATGGAACCGTTTTTATTTTAAAAGATTTATATCAGGGTATAAATACTAGTACTTAACACGATAGTGTCTAAATGTATATAAATTTTGAATTATATGCACTTTATTGTGTTTTTATAAAATATATATTTATATATAATGATAATTGTACCATCCATTATAGTGGGGTAATTGTTTACATAAAATTTTCCAAAAAATCCCTGAAATAAACATTTTGATAAATAAAAGTAAAAAAGTATTGATACTATAAAACTATGGATAAGTAACTATATAAAGAACTAATGTGGTAGTTTTTATGTGTTTAGGTATGGTTAATTAATCTCTTATAGTTAATAGAGATACATTTTCAAAATTATTGACTTGTATTTTCATAGAGATTAAACCTTGAGAAATAATGATAAATTAATCTTTAAATTAATCTTATGTCTTTTATATTTATATTTACATGAAAAAAATATCTTAATCATTTCCTGATATAATGTTGCAATAGTATTATTTAATTTCACTATTACAACCTAGTAATTTAAATAGGGGATATGAATCATACTAACTAAACTATTAAAAATATTTTATATGATTTTCTTAAATGAATATGTATTAATTCATTCCAAGGAAATATGTAATCAGTTATAAATGAAAAAATAATATCATTTTATTATAAATGAAAAAACCTCCAAAGAATATTATTTTCTCTATATGAATATTTTAAATCCGAAAAAAAATTATTTTCAATAATATATATTGTTATTAAATGAATTCAAAAGAATTATTATTTATACATTGACTATCATTTCATTATAACTGAATATAAAATCACTTGAAAGTATGAATGTCTTATTAAAAAACTGTATTGGTAGGAAAAATGTATTTTTAACATATTAAAATATATTAATAACTATTAACCATTTATTTTAATGTAATGTTTATATCATGAAGGAATAAAATGTTATGATACATTTTATGGTTGATACTATGAATGTAATGAGAGTAAAATGATTTTTCTCTAAAATTTGCATTTCCTCTGAAATGGTTTTCACACATTTTCAATGAAGTTATTATAAATAATTTCCAACACATCTAATATTTTATTATTTTAAAATATATTATTTTTATATAATCAAAAATATTAATAATATGTTTAGGGATAACTTCTATTTAGTTCATGTTAATCAATAACCTTGGAAAAAATCAGGTTCCAATGGTATGGTTTAAAAGGGTTAGAAGTGGTGTTGACCTCAGAGATATGGTTTCATAAATAAAAAAATAAATTAACTACATATTTTTATTATATTTATTTCATTATTATAATCATTTTTTTATGATCTGGATCTACATTTCCATAATAGTGTCTTATTATTTATTCTTGTTATCTTATTAAAAAGTATTCCAATAACCTCACAAATTATAGTATACATATTTTTATTACTTCTCCACACCACTGGGGCCCCTAAACATGGACACTATCTATTAATATTCTACCAACCACTCTTTACTAAAGGAAATTGTGTTATGTTCATTACAAAATAACAACTCATAAAACCTTCAAGATATATTCAAAGGAAGACACCCAAGTAGGAGTCATATGTTCATACAGATGTTTTTTCAATATTATTTCATGTAAATATCAATAAAATATTATATAACCATACTGAATAAATTTAATATTTATATAAAATATATTTATATGATTTTATGTCAAAGGTATATCTATTATCTATAATTTCCCTAATAAATTTTAAATTGTCAATGTTTCAGGTGCATATATGTGAACTACCCCCACTATGAAGTGATGCGATTATTTTTAAATTCTCTATTTAGATAGATGGTAATAAGTTTGGATTTAATGAATATATATATATATAAATATATTTTTATTAATTAAATATGATAAATTTAAAGGTGAATTTTTATTTACATTTCCTTCATTATATCCATCGAAACGTGGTGACATCACTCATTTGTACAAAATAATTATCATCTTCACTAGGTGACACATGTCTTTTCTCATCAACACCTCATATGACTAGTTATAAAATTGTACAATATGATTAAATTGGATTATAATTATATTATGATGGTTTTTTATTTTTAAAACTTGACCACGGTTCATGGAACATAACCATCAAATTGAAACATGCATCGAAAATGAATAAGCTTCAACTTAAGGATCATTTTAATAATTATTCTTTAATAAATGGGTCAATGGAAAATATAAAAAACTGATACATATATATGTGTGTGATTTTTTAATATATTTAATAAATCTAATTTTATTTTAAATTTGGTTTGATCATGTATGAATAATGATGAGAATGAATCTAATAAATGTTTTGACTTTATAATATATTTAGAGAATATCTATATTAGTTTTCGATGGTGGAAAATTATGTTATACCTATCTTAAAAACCAAATATATTTTCACCAAATCATGTTTATTCTATGGTATTCATTTTTTCCTATCATTTCTTCTCTTTAGTACGTCAAATGACTAAGAAAATTATTTTTTGAAAACCTGAGAATAATATAATTTTTTGTTATGAATCATTGTATTCAACATCTATGCTCTTAAAATTATTTAATAAACATATTTACCTATTAATTAGTTGATTTAAAAAACTAATTTTTAATTACATTAACTATATTTTACATTTTCTAAAAGTTATATTTTTTTTCTTTTTCGAGAAACATATATTACATTTTATAAAATTGGGGGAAAATGGTCTCTTTTAAAAAAGACATCATTATTATATTTTCATTTGATCGTGACTGCTCTATACATTGATGATTACATTTAATTTTTTCATGGTTATTTTAAATGTAATTATTTTTCTCCATCGTTGTGGATTTTTTCTTTTTTAATGATAACAATTGAAAATAATTTTCTTTATTTATTCAAATAAATGTTCAAATTATCTTTTAACAATATTTTTCATCTATTCAAGAATCGGAAATGGATTGTATACATTCATTATATATTTTATCCCAAGATTTTATCCATATTAAATCATGGGATAAACATCCTTGATGAGGATTTATGGTTCATTCCTTAAAACATGTTATATTAGCATGGATTAATTATCCTAGAATTAAATCCTTCTGAATTTCATATCATTTATAAGGATATAATGATTTTTTCTAATGAGCAATTGTTATATATTATTATCATTATTTTGTTGTTAGTCCCTATGTAATATTTCGTTCTAGTTCATTGGTTAATGGTTGATATCTCATGATATAATATGAACTTTAATGGGGGGGGGGGTGAACCCAGTTTAGATATGTAATTTTTATAATATGATTGTCCTGAGAGTGAACATTAAAAAAATGAAATGATGAAATGGAGAGTGTAATAAATAAACTATTTGACATTTGAATGTAAGATTTTATTATATGTGATATAATACTATGTAAATTCATTAATACTTTTTATTTCTAATAATATTATGTCATAGGATTGTGAGATTTTCTCATTGATCATGATTGTTCATTTATGATTACTCACTCTTAAGAATTCTTCCTTTTGTTATGACATATCCTTAAACCATTATTATGGTTTTATTATGTTTCATTTATTGGGTATAGATTTTATAATTTTTAATTATATGAAAATACATTGACACCTTTTTTATAGATATTGGATCACTGATTCATATCGCTGATACTGACCCTTAGTGAGAATTAGAGGTCACACATTCTAGTAATTATATTTCCGTGACTTATATGGAAATATATCCATGTAAGGTATGTCTAAAAAGGGTTATATTTTATAATATATCATTATATTCTTATAAATATCCCCCATCAAATAAGTTTATTCTATATGTTGTCTGAAAAGACACTAAATGATTATTATTCTGGATTTCTAAAGTCTTTTATATGTATTAAATATTCTTCTAAATAGATTTAATATTTATATAGTAAATTATATGGTTTCATCTTCTGATATAAGATAATGTTTTTTTATATTCAGATTAGGAAAATATTTTTTAAAAACATGGTTTTATGTTGATGTAATTACTAATATTTTCTTGTTTTAGGATGATAGAGACATTATAGTTTCTTAGAAATGAAATCCATGTCTTCATAAAAATATGTTAACGTATGATCAAAAACATATGCAACTATGGTTAATGTAATTTAAAATTCTATTTTGATATTTTCAATATGATCACATGGTGAATGTTAAATTGGTATATTAATTCACATGTGGTTACACTACTTGGGTTTATAATTTTTTTAGATCTAATTATTTTTATAAACCATTACGAAAAAGGAGAGTATATAATCTATGAAAATATGTGATGAATAAAAATTTAAATGTGAAGATCATAATCTGTCACATGTATATAGTATGATGTAAAAAGTTTGGAAATATTTTGATTGATTTGTATTATAATATGATTTTTCTATCTTATTAATAATGACTAACTATCAGATGATGTTTTTTTGTTTTAGTAAATGATCAAAACAAAAAAGTCATCTAGTGAAAAAAAATTATGATTAAAAATTTATTGAATTTGATAATTTGAAGAAAAAATAAAATTGGATGTTGTATGAAAAATAATGTGACTATGAAAACATTATAATCTAATATTATCGTTGGTATCAATTTTTTATTTTAGATTTCCATTAGAAAAAATGAATTATCAAATCAATAATGATACATTTATACAACTATGAGGAAAATCATTTAGTGATTCAACTAATAAACATATTTTTGAGAAAAAAAATAAATTTTATAGAAAATATGTTCTACATTATCTATTGAATAAATCGTATAAATATTTTCCAGTTTTTTATCATTTGAAGGTCATGATGATAAACAGTGGAAATTGGTCGAAAATATGAGGAAATGAGAAAATTAGATACATGAAATGTGGATAGTAAAAAAATACTTATTTCAAAAATTTTAATCCTTGAATAATTCAAACAAATATAATGATTGAATTTCATGATCTAAATTAGAGGGATGATGGATCTAATTAAAAATATGGGGAATATTTCACTGAAACATCAATATACAGATATTATTTTATCATTAATCCTGAATCTATAGATGGTTGATTCATTAGTGGATAAATAACATGTGTCCAAATTAATATTTTAATATGAAAAATTGATATCATTGATGGGATTTTTGGATTTTCATTTGAAATAGAAACAAATATCAAGCACTCCAATTTTTCATAATATTTTTAGGATTAGAATAGAAATCTATAATTTAAAGGAAATTCAAATAATTAGACCCAAGGTGGAATTTGAATTAATTTTCAATATTATTACATGTGTTGAAATAATCATGGATGAAATTCCCATATGATGTTTTTTAAATATGTTATGTCAAGAAAATCAAGGTAATTGAGAGAAATAATGACAAACTAAAGTCAAGTGGTGAGCTAATGAAATGAATGGATAGAAATCGCAACAGAATTTTCCACCCTCGCTACAATTCAATAATTTTATAGTGTATGGGAATTACTCATAACATTTCATTAATATGGGGTTTAATATTGACAATCATCATTTTTATCCTCTTATGTGAAGAGAGAAAAGAAAATATCAGGTGTTTAAAACTACTAAAGTGGTTCATAATAATTATGTATGGATATTTACACTTATTAACCACTATATATATATATATATATTATATGATTCTAGGTCTATAAACAATTTCATATATTAACAATTTTATAGTGGTATAACATCACAACATCAAACATTAGATATTATAATAGTTTTAAAAACTACGAATATTATATAGATCACATCCAATGTATATAACACTCCCCAAATATATTTTCATTTGAATGGATTATATATAAATCATGTTATTATAATTATAGTTGAAATTGGTGTTATTTTCAGAATGGATTTGATCTATTTATTTTAATAAAATATAATTTTCTCTGAATGGTAATTCATGTTTTCTATTATGAATAATTCTATAATCATGTTTTATTTTGTTGAAAAATATGATGTTCTAAAGAAAATTATATAAACTGAATGGGGATTACTAACTATAAATCTGGGATATTATTTTCAATGGTCAGGGAGAAACATTTAATATATGATATTTATATTGTTTAGTAAAATTATGTTATATTTACTTTCGAATGTCAGGGTTTAGGACCAAATCATGATGTTTTGATTTCAATAAAAATATCAATTATTGCTACAAAAATTTAAAGGACTCAACATAGAATTTCACCAATTGAGATGTAAAAATTAATGAATAATATCCTATATATTATATATAGGGGGTTTATAAAAAATAGTGAAACATAATGAGATATACATTTTCATTTTATAAATTTTAATGATTCGTCATTGTATTTTTCCATTTATTATTTGGAACAAAAGATGATCAAAACAAATAAATAGTATCATGTACCTCATTGAAATTATGTTTTATCAAAAAATTTTGATACCGATACTCTTCCATGATTAACCGTTATTCAATATATCACCAGTAGGGGATCAGAAAAGATGATATTAATGATGAAAAAATTAAATTTGAGTCACTATCATTATTAATTTAATGAGATTCCATTTCAACATTTCATTTCACCAATTATCATTAGATATTTAATGAATATAGATTTTAAATTAACTATATTAGTTTTTCATTATCATTCTATATTATATTATTAAATATTCTATCAAAATGAATGAAGATGATGTTGAATTTATGATTTTATAATCACTATAAGGACGATAATCTATATGAAATGTATTATAAATGTGAATTATATATATATAAATTATCAATCTCGAGAAGCATATTTATAAGACATGTTATATCAGTGGGTACCTCAATGATAGATGTTGTTTAACAATATCCTAGACCAACCATGGTTATAGAAATCTAATGATTTCTTTTTTTTTTCAGGATACTATTGAAATTTTCAATGAAATTTCTCAAGAATATAAAATAATCTAACTATGATGACATGGAAGGGATACAAGATAATTTAGAGAAATGAATGTGAATGAAATTTGAATGAACTAAAATTTGTATGGCTGTATCCCTTATACTCACACTAATCTATAGCATATAAGGGTTTTTGATCAATACAGATACATTGTAGAATGTTCATAGAAAAATAATAAATTTTAATTTTATTTATTTAGTTGTTACCACTTCCTAAATTTCAATTCAGAAGAAAAATATCATGACTCATGAGTTTGTGCTTGTATTTGTAATTTTTTTCTTTTATGACATGATTATAATATATATATGGTGAACGGTGTGACATATATATTGATAATAATTTATTAATATTTATATTCACGTAGATAGATTTTAATATACAAAAATATTAATGGATATATTGGAATAATTATTATGATTCATCACTACATTTAAAAATTTTTTAGATTTGAAAGGTGGTTTTTGCACTGAATCTCAAAGAACAAGTTAATGTTTGAGTGATGAAATTTTAATGGGATCATGTACATGTAGTATTTCATAATCTATATCATGAAATCAATATTAAATGATATAGATTATATATTTATTGAAATAAATTTTATTCATACATCCATTAGAGGATAAATGTGGCATAGAAGGAAGAAAAGGAATGAGAGAAGAAGGTTAGTAATTTTCACATGTTCAACAAAGACAGTGATCGGAAAAAAGTGTCACAAAATAAATATGTTTTCATTCTCTATTAATCATTTTTTTATGATATATAGATATATAAAATATTATTTAATCCCATAAAATATGATGATGGATATTGTTGATTATATACCACTTTTCCAACTTTGTCTTCTTTTCAATTTAATGAGACAAAAGTATAAGGGGATGTGATAACCATTTCACATAAAATAATGAATATTGTAAATAACACCATGGATTTCTTCATTGGAATTCCCAAAATATCTTATGTCTATAATTTTATTTTGATTTCAATTGATCATATTACGAGGTATCAAATTTTATGGATATCAGATAATATTTTTCCCGTGATTATTTCTTCCACATATACATCATAGTATTAAAAAAATTCACAGGGTAGAATATACTACTGTAACATCCCAGGTAAATAAATAATATGAAATTTTTATATTTATTAATATTTGTGAATAAAGTTTCAATATTATTTTAAAAGTCATGCTATGTTTGATGGCGTACCCAACACGCAACAATGAGTTTCTTAGAAATTTTACGTTCCACATTAATAATATAAAAATAATATTTTAAATGGTAGTTAATGCATAGATAATTTAATGGGTGGAATGAACAAGACTAACTAAAAAATTATTATATATGTTTGTCAAATATTTTTACTTTTATCCAATAAATTTTAGAGGCTTAAAATGCGAATGAATCCAAGTTTAAGCGTAAATATTCTAATATTTTTTAAGAGGTTAATTAACCGCCTTTTGATGGAGAACCCTTTTTAAATTCACTTTTTGAAAATTTTATATGTTATATTTGAAAAAATTAATTCCTTATTTAGAATCAAGACATAAAAATTTACTTTGTGTAAATTTTAGTTATTTTTTCGATAAATTTCATTTTTTAATGAATATTGAAAATGATGTATTTTAATTGAAAACATCATATTAGTCTAATTTATTTATATGGTAAGATTATATTTTTAATTGGTTATAAAATGTATTTAAAATATATTTTTACCATTTAATCTAATGGAGGTAATTTGAATTAATTTTACTTTGAAATTGGACTTAAACAAGTGTCAGTCTTTTAATAGATATTGTTTCTTAAAAACATGTTATTTGTTTTGAAAGTGAGAATTTATTATAAAATTAATTAATGAAAGTTCTATGTTTTTAATTTGGTAAATTTGATATCATTTTTTAATTTGGAATATAAAATATATCTTAACGTTAATTTTTGGTATTTTTCGCACAAATGTTCATTTTCAATGAATAATGAAAAATACAGCATTTTAATTCAAAAATTCATTTTCATCCAATTTATTTATATAGTTAAATTATCATTTTAATTGGTTTTAAGGTGTAATTTAATTATGTTTTTATTCTTTAATACAATTTTGTTCATTGGATGTAATTTCACTTTTAAATTGGATGTAAAAACAAATCAATATGTTGATAGATTTTACTTCTTAAAAACCCGTCTTTGGTTTTGACAACAGAAATTATTTTAAATTAATTAGTGAAATTTCTGTGTTTGGAATTTGATAAAATCCTACCCATATTTGGAATCTGAAGGTCCAAGACTCTTTTTTGGGACTTTACGAATAGTAACGACGGTATTTATCATTAATTATCGTGTTTAATTAGTAATCAGGTTGTTAGGGGTAATAAAATAATATAATAAAAATTTAAAATTTCCCAAACATGTGTCCTAATGATATTGGTTGTGTCATGGCTAACAATGGGATGCGTGTTTTTAGCCTTGGGACCCCATGTAATCACTTTATTGTTATAGTGACCTTTTATCATAATTTTTTAAAGAAAGGAAAATGTAACCAAAGTATGTATAACCTAAGTAAAACAATTTTAATTTTGTTTACATAAATTATCTCTTTGACTATAATCATTAATTGGAAATAAAAAAATATTTCCTACATGATGGTAATTTTATTTAATATATAGACATTAAATAAATAAATTTATTTATGACACCGTGGTGATGCAGTGATTACCTCATTAATGAACGATTTAAAAAATTAGAAGATAAGGTAACATCATAGACTAACACATGTCAAAAACCTTTTGGATGGGTGGATACATAACCCTTATCACCTTCTCCTCGAAATATATAATTGGGGGACCTTTAATATCCTAAAATCATTTTATAATAAAGTAACATTTCAAGACATTCCAAGAGTGCCCTTCCTCCCTCTTATAGAAGCCCCCACCTCTACCCACTACCCACGCCTCTCAAACCTTTTTCTAAACCAAACTCAGATAATTTTATCCCTCCACATCATTATTGTCATCCTAGAAGCCTTACCTAAGGCAGAAAGATCTTCATTAAACCATTTTTGGTTCAAACCAAAGGGAGTAACCCCATTTAAAGGTAATGTCTTCTCTTATGTTCTTTTGTTTTATTTTTCTTCTCCAACTCTTTAAACTATTTTTATTCATTTCTTTTGTAACAACAACATTATCTTAAATATACTAGGATTTTTTTATGAAATGTATTTGAGCTACACTTACACACACCTCTGTCTAGTGGTTAAATAACATAATTTTTTCATTGATGGTGAATTACTGTCTCACGAAATGATGATTGTTCTATCTTCTCCTACCACCTCTCATGGTGCCATTAGGATGGAACTATATATATTTATAATATATATTATATTTACTTCTTCTATTGGATTCTTTATTTTACATTTAAAATATACCTTTATGCTTTTCATTTTGTGCAAATGCGATAAATTCATTTGAGGAAGTGTAGACTACTGCCCCCTCAAGTGATGCGACTCGTTCAACCAATACGTGGAATGCATAAAGAATTAAATTAATGAACATATGTGACCTATATAACATATATATTATACTTTAATTATAATATATATATATATCACTTAGTTTTAATTCCATTAATTTGACAAATAAATGAAAGTAGCGTTAATGATTACGTACAGCTTACCGTCTCCATGAATGGTGCATTTCATTTTGTTATCGCAAAATGTTATGGAATAGTATAAAATGAATATATACTATATATATATGTTAATTAAATAATTAATAATAGTCTGGAGATTGTGTAATTATAACTCCATGGACAATTATTTTCAAACAAGTTCATTTTTGACTCATGTAATGAACATCGACAAAAACGTCTAATATGAACTCACATAATTAACTAACTATTATAACATTATAATATGTGATATGAATTGAATAATAAACATTAAATGAGGTCCTTAAGAAATTATTAATTGACCAGAGTTTATTATTCAGGAATATAAAGAAATGAACAAGACATGTCCGACTTAATGTAAGGGATCCAACCTCTCTTTTTCTTTTTATGTAATCTATTTTATGTCACTTCTTCTAGGTTCTTCATTCTTATGTTGGGGGATGTTCTTATTTATTACTCTTACTATAATTTTTATGTTCATATGATGAGATACCCTAATTTATATCTTCAATCTATTTTTGGAACTATTATATGGCATCCTTAGGATGCCGAATTTTCGTAAGTGGATATCTTATGTCACTTTTAATTCAGTGAGATTTCCATTGTTTGAAAATTATTTACTAAATGTGGTGTATTGTGTTCTTGAATTTGATATATATTATCATTTTTAAATTTATATTCATGTTATTCTGTGATTCATATTTTGTTTATTATCTTTTGGTTATACGACTCAATTGATTACAATGAGCTATGGGGTTTTTATCTCAATTTTCGTTCCTGTGATATTCATGCGACATTTTCCACTATTTTCTTTTGTGTGGTCTTTGTACTGCCCATGATTGTATTATTTGTGTGATATACGTAAATTTAAGGATATTTACATCTTCATTGTAAGACCCTTATTTCATGGGGTGTACGTTTCGAAAGTTACCCAAATTTGTAAGGGAACCTTTCACCCTTAACTTTTTAAAAGAATTATTTTTGTTAGGTCTTTTACATATTCTTATGTTGGGATATGTTCTTATATATCCTTATTGCTGTAAATTATTTTTCCATGTGATGTGATACCCTTTTTAACTCTCATCACCTCATTTTCTAAATTTTAAAATGACACCGTTAGGCTGTAAAAGTTATGAAAGGGGACTTCTTAACCCAATTTCAATTCTTTGGGTCAAACCTCTATTTCTTGAATACATAGTACTATGAATATTTGTGGATGAACTCATATTTTTTTACACTTAATATCCTCTTATTTTAGTTGTATTTATATTTTCCACACATAATCATGTAATAGATTTATCCTTAATCTAAGGATACCGAATTTTTAAGAGACTTTGTCACAATCTCCTTTCATTGAGGAATTTTTTTATACAAAAGTTTATTTTTTTATGGTGTATAGACCCCATTGAATTTTAATTTTATTCAAAAGGAATATTATTTTACAAAGAATTTTACTAAACACAAAAGGAATGTTTTGTCTTACTTTTTCGGCAACAAAGACTTCTCCATCGCCATGACCATTATTTGAGTTTCGTCTTCCTATATAAGCCTTAATTATTGTAAATTAAAATTAAATATCATGTTTTACTTTTATTTTGGTATTGAAAATGTTTTTGATAAGTGTTGGTCAGAGTGGACACTCAAGAGGGGGGTGAATTGAGTTCTAATAAAATTTCTGTTAAAAAGGTTTCACTTAAAATCCACCAATATAAAAACAAAGTAAAACTATAGTGAATTTATATAGACTATAAATTTTCAATTAGTTTCTCAATGATTGATTAGGTCGCAGTCAATTTAATCTCACGATTAAATTGACTTTTGAAACTAACTTAGTGGTTTACAATGAATATAAGAACTTGCTAATTTAACTATCAAAGTAACTTCAAAATAGATTTATATTTCAATGTAACAGCAGAGGAATATAAAACATATATAAATATATACTTTAGACATAGTCAAATATGCACCGTGGATTAAACTAAGAGGTTCAGTCTCAAGCCGAGACTTATTCCTCTCAAACAATTTATATAATGTTTATCCACACCCTGGATCAGGGTTAACAACAATACCAGACTGTTCAAGACACACAGGGACCCCTACCACACTTCATTGTGGGAATCAAAAACAATTACCAGGCCACAAAAGGACCTCTACCACAGTTGTCGTGGGTAAATAAGAGTAAACAATTTTGGTTTGAGGATTTTGATATCCTACAGTTCAGAACAGGAGTCAGTGTGTGTGTATGAAGAACAGAGTACAAACACTGCTCAAAAATGTAACTAAAATAATCACTAAGAGATAATTTATCAGAGTTTAGAAAGATCTATTGATTGGTAGTGCAGCTCTGGACTCGCTGGATTTAGAAGAGATGTTTCTGAATCCTTCTATGGTTTTGCTGTTAACAACAGAGTATCATGATTCAACTTGATGTCCTTCATAGTCGAGTGTGTTCTCTGATTTATAGAGTTCTTCATATGTTCTTCAGTAGTGTTGGATTTCATGCATAAGAGTTTTCCATAGATCATGCAAATGACCCTTTTTCAACATTGTCATGTGTTCTTTAGTATCACATGTATATTCACAGAAGAATTATCTCTCTATACCTTTTCACGCATCCTCTCTTTTACTGCAGCTCTATCTTCCTTTTTATTCCACGATCTCTGGTAATGGGAATGATTACCTTTCCATAAGTACGAGGTACGGTCTCCTGACATGCCAACAACTAACATTAAATATCATTAAATTAATTAAAAACATAATTTATGACCGTTAGAATTTAATATGAATTTATAGAAGGTCAAACAGTTTTCATGACTATCAGTGAGTCTTGAGATAGATGAGACATTTTGAATCTTCATCAGTTTTGGTTGCATCAGAATTGGTGTCTCAACATCAGTGTCTCAGCATCGGTGTCTCAACATCATTGTCTGAGCATTTCTGTCTTAGCATTAATGTCTTAGCATCAGTGTCCTAGCATCTGTGTCTTAGCATCGGTGTCTTAGTATCATTTTATTAGTATCAGTATCTTAGCATCAGTATCTTAGCATCAATGTCTTATTATCGGTATCTCAGCATCAGTATCTTAGCATCGGTGTCTTAGTATCGGTGTCTTAGCATCGGTGTCTCTTTGGACCTTCAGTAGCCATCGATGCAACCATTCATCATCGGTGCGACATGTCATCGTCGGTGCAACCGTTCATCGTTGGTGACTCAGGAAAATGACTAACAGTGAGCCAAGACATGGAAATCATAAAAAGTGTCTGTTCAATCCAGAATACTTCCAGGTCAAACATAAACACACATTGTTCATAGATAAACATTTTTAGATAAGATTTAAACAAATTTAGAACAATTTGAACAAAATACTAAAAGGAATTAAAAAAACTAAGATTTGTGATTATTAAAATTAACATTCCACATAGAGTTAAACAATCTCCCCCTTTTTGATAATCACAAATCAATGGAATAAATGAAGAGAGAATATAGTATGTCATTCATTATGTTCCCCTATAAAAAAGAATATATGCCAAAAAAATAAAACATGGTATGAATAGCAACCATAACATATATATAACTGACGCATTCTCCTCTTTCAAAATTTCTCCCCCTGTGTACACATGCATGTGATAAATAGCCAGCATGGGATCGTATGCACATTGAGTTCACCCATCCAGATACATGATTACCCTGAGTTCGCATATGCATGCATGATTCTACAATTTTCTCTCCTTGATTTCCCATGATTCCCCTGTTTTCTCTCCATGAATTCTATACCCCTTAGGGATTATAAAAATAAGAGATAAAGAATATAACCAAGAAGATTCCATACCAAAAATGAGTACACATATTACAGAAAAAAGTGAATAATTTAGAAAAACAAACACCCTATAAAAAATTGAGAGTAACAGCTATTCCTTGGGGTTCAAGGGAGATTTCCCTTTAAAAGTAGGAGGAATTGAAGGTCCAGAAGGCATTTGGGTAGAAGGTGGAACTAGACGTATGGATAAAGGAGGTAGGAAGACCCGAGTGGGACGAACTATGGGTTCCAAGGTCACCTGCTGTGAATAAGGTCGTTCTGAAGGTTGTTGTTGAAAGGCTGGTCTAATATTGGAAAGAGCTTGAGAAATAGACATTTGGACGGGAGCAACATCTGATGATTGCAGAGACTCAGCTGTATGAAAAACAATGGATTTTTCTTGAACATGAAGGCAGGGTTTTAGAAAATTGATGAAGTCCTGAATGAAATCCCCACCGTACTTCATGGCTTTTTCAATATAATCCTTATTTTGCATGAAATTTTCTAATGTGGGGGTAAAATCTATTAACTGCCGACCGTGAGATTTAAAAGCTTGAGTCACTGGAGGGAGTCTCAAATTATCATCCAGTACTTTAAAATGATGATTCAAATCATTATTTGTATAGATCCTATAGAAATAATGATCTACTTTTGCCTTAATCTCTTTTTGAGCTTTTGTAGCATAAGCCGAATACAACTGTACCATTTTATGCACATGATCACTATGCTTATTAATTTTCTTTGAAGAATCTAAATCTAAAATCATCCCAAGAGCTTCCAACTCTTCTCTAAACACATCTCATAAGGTATATAATTCATGACCAGTGATCTTGGTCACCTTGGCATTGCCAGCCTGAGCAATAACCTGAGTAATATTAGCTTTTAACTTCCTCAAATATGCCTTCTTCAAATGTTCTATTAGATTTCATAAAACATCCATCATACCAGAGTTGGTTTTTCTGAACTCACCTGACAGAGAAACAAGAATGTTGCCTAACTCCGTAAGTGTTTGATTTAAAGAGGTAATATGCATTCCAATCGATTCACTATAATTGCATAGGTCTGTTTTGATAAGGCCTGCCACTCTTTGAGCCAAATCATCCATAGCAGCATCAGATAATTTCAAAGGAGTAGGATAAATAATATGAGATAACTCACTTTTCATAGTCTCCCTAACAGCTTGAATCAATTCAACCTTGAATTTATCAAAATCTGACTGAGAAACAATCAGATCAGGTCTACCTTGAGACACTGAAGGATCAGGTCTGACATATGTTCTTGCAAAAACTCAGCAACAAATTGAGCCTTGACAGAATCACTTATGCCTGCAAGATCCACTTCTACACCTTCCTCTTCCACCGGGAAGTCTGATCCCATAACAACAAGACCTGGATGGTCTTCCCGCACAACTTTGCATGATTGGTACATAAGATTCACAAACTGAGCTCATCCAGAATTTTCAGGAAGGAGTTCTACATCCTCATCACTCTCCAACTGTTCTATCCTTTTATCCTTAAGGACATTTTCTTGCTCAATATGTTGGGGTTGAGGATCATCTTGGATCACATTTGGACCTTTAATAAATTCAGCATCAACATCATCATTATCAGAATCAACAGCATTACTTTCATTGTCACCACTACCACCATCACCATTAGCATCACCCTCATCACCAGCACGACCTTCATCATCATCATCATCATCGTCATTATCTGATATCTCACTTGATATGTTTGTAATTCCGGAATCATTCTCCTCAGAAGTTGATTCATTAGTGCCGCCTTCTTCTTCATCGCCTAAAAGCGGTTTAATTTTTGGTAAATTGAGAGGAGGGCTTGCTAAACCAAATTCCATCCTTCATCTCTTTGGTCTAACAATATCAGGATCACTCCTTTCATCATGAGATGATTCCTCCTCTTCTTCAGCATTTATATTCTCATCAAATTCTGCATCTTCTTCTGTTCATTTCTTACTGGATTCACCTATTTCATTAGGAACAACCACTTCCTCTTCTTCATCCAAATAAATCACTTCCTCACCAGGTTTTAAGCTAATATATATTACTTCCCTTGGTCTCTTTGGATGATCAGTAGGATTGAAGGACTCATATAATTTTTCTTCATCAGGAACCCAAGATTTCTTCCATGGGTTCCAATTTATTTTAATCCTGTTACAAATATCATTGTTGAATCAAATGATAACTGATGACATACACTCATCTCCATCACCCACACAGCCTAATAATTTCAGCATGGTAGAAATATGTTTAAAATAAAATAGTGTAGTAGCTTTCGTTGAAGGTTTTATCATCTCATCAAAATACTCGGTAAAATATCAACATAGATTGATCTTTTCACCATTCTGAAAAATAAATAGGATAAAAACATATTGATACATTAATGCAGAAAAATAACCATTTCTCGGACATACTTGATGTTGAATAAATTTGACCAGGATTCGGTTCTCACCATCCAAATAAGCAGCAATTATCCTTCGCGATTTAGACTTCCCATTCAAAAACTCCATGGCTAGCTCATAAGAAAAGTAGTCAGTTATGGGAGGAATGTTACCAGAATAGTCCTCTTATCTTACATTGTGAGGTACTCCAATAACGTCAGCCCATTGTTTTGACGAAAACATAATCGTTTTCCCTTTTACTATAGAAGACAATCTCGCAGCCTCTACTCCATCCAAATCTATATCCAGGTTCAAACAGAACTCGTGCACTAGCTTCGGGTAAAAGACTCTATCATTATTATAGAAACACTCTTTCCAGCCTTGAGTTTCCAAATATTTCAAGAGAACATACTTTCTAGATAAAACCCATTCTGATGAATTATATTTTTCAGCTATAACTTCTAATTTTTCTAGCTCCGGGTTCACATACCTCTGCTTCGTACTGCTCGAATCACCTCGAGTACGCTTGACAGGTGAAGTTCCTTCATATTCCTTGCTCTGTCTCTTTTTCTTGGACATTTTTTGGTTTGAGACAATCGAGAGGCTTGGAATGATTCAAAATGCTCGGGTTACAGAGAAGAGAAGAGAGAGTTTGGCGTGAAATGGAAGGTCAATAGTTTTTAGGGAATGGAATAGCCACGTGTCATTATTTTTATCATTTAGGGTTACAAATAATAAATTATTGATTATGTAAAACTGTGCCATTTTAAACAGACAAAAATAATTTTGAAAATAGTACAACCCAATCTGTAGCACTAATCGACTTGACAAATCGGTTTGACAGATCGGTTCGACATATTAGTTAAAAGATCAGTTTGAGAGATCGGTTCGATAGATCGGTTTGACAGATCAGTTTGACAGATCGGTTTGACAGATCGGTTGACATATTTGTTTGACAAATCAGTTTGACAGATCGGTTTGATAGATTGGTTTCACAGATCGGTTTCAGAGATTGGTTTGAGAGATCATTTTGACAGATCGGTATGACAAATCAGTTTCACAGATCGGTTTGACAGATCAATTTGACAGATATATCATACCAAACTCATGTTTAATCAACTTTATCCTTTCACAATTTAAGGGATTGGTGAAAATGTCGACTAATTGATGTTCAATACCTATAAACTAAAGAGTAATATCACCTTTTTGGTAGTGATCTCTCAAAAAGTGATGTCTGACAGTAATGTGTTTGGTTCTAGAGTGAGACGCAGTGTTCTATGAAATGTTAATTGCAATAGTGTTATCACAGTTAATTGAAATATGTTTAAAATCATATCCGTAGTCCAAAAGAGTGTGTTTCATCAACAGAATTTCTGCACAACAACTACCAGGAAAAAAGTATTCTACTTCAGCAGTAGATAATGCAACAGAGTTCTGTTTCATACTACACTAAGATACTAAGAATTTTCCCAGTAAATGACATGTTCCATATGTGCTCTTCCTATCTAACTTTCAACCAGAAAAGCCAGCATCTGATTAACTGATTAGCTCAAAATATTGTCTTTTTGGATAACATAAGACTACATTTACAATATGTTAAAGATAATTAAAAATTATTTTAACAGCAGGTAAATGAGATTATTTTGGGTTAGCTTTAAATCTTTCACACCCACACACACTAAACATAATATCTAGTCGACTAGAAGTAAGGTAAAGTAGGCTTCCAATCATACCTCTATAATTTGTTTGATCCACTGGTTTCCCAGTTTCATCTACATCCAATTTACAAACTGTACTCATAAGATTATCACTTTCTTTAATACTATCCAAACCGAAACATTTTAGAAGATCCTTTGTGTATTTACTTTGATTCATAATAATATCATTTTCATTTTGAAAAACCTGAAATCTAAAAAACTATTTATGTTCTCCCATTAAACTAATTTCAAATTCATTTTTCATAAACATTGAAAATTCAGTACAGAAAGAAAGTTTATAAGATCCAAAAATAATATCATCAACATAGATTTGAACTATTAAAACATCTTTAGAAATTATTTTGATATAAATAGTTGGATCAGCAATCCATTTAGTAAAAAATTTTGAAATAATAAAATTACTAAGTTTATCATACCAAGCTCTTGGAGCTTGTTTTGAGCCATTTAAATCTTTAGAATGTTTAAAAACTTAATTTGGAAAATGAGTATTAGTAAATCCAGGTGGTTGTTCAACAAAAACATCTTCAAAAATAGAACCATTTAGAAAATAACTTTTGACATCCATTTGATATAACTTGAAATTCAGATGAGCAACATATGCAAGTAAGATCCTAATAGATTCTAATCTGGCTATATGTGCAAAGGTTTCCTCATATTATATACCTTCTTCTTGACTACACCTTGTAAAAATAATCTAACTTTGTTTCTAACTATTTTTCCAGACTCATCAACATTGCTTCTAAAAACACATTTTGTGCCTATTGTTAAAGTGTGCTTAGGTCTATCAACTAATTCCCAGACTATGTTTAATTCAAATTGATTTAACTCTTCCTTCATAGACATTACCCAAAATTCATCATTGATAGCATCATTTACATTTTTAGGTTCTAACGGTGAAAGAAAGCGTTGATGTTCAACCTGGTTTCTTAGAGAATCTCTAGTCTATGTCCCTCTATCAAGATTACCAACAACAGCATCGAAAGGATGATTATTTAGAATCCTTGTTGATCTAGTAAAGGTAGGACAACAAATTTCAGGTTCATCTATAGGTTCGGGTTCAACAGAAGCAGATTCTAGAATATGTCCAGAACTGGATGTTTTTATTACAGTTTCTTTAGATTTATCAATAAGGTCTAGAACAGATAAGTCATCTTTAGGATTTTCAAGAGGGGTTTTAAGATCATGTGAATCAGTTTCATCAAACTTGATGTGAACAGATTCTTCCACACATTTGGTTCATTTATTAAAGACTCTATAGGATTTTTCAGTTAAATAATAACCAAGAAAGATTCCCTCATCACTTTTAGAAGAAAACATGTCCAGATTATCCTTTTTTTTGAGAATAAAATCCTTGCAGCCAAAGACTCTGAATTAACTAACATTGGGTTTTATATTATTACACAAATCATATGGGGTCTTCTTAATAACTGGTCTAATTAAGACTTTATTAATGATATAGCAAGTTGTATTAACATCTTTGGACCAAAATTAAATAGGCAGGTCATACTCATTAAGCATGGATCTAGCAATTTCATGAAGGGATCTATTTCTTCTTTCTACTACACCATTCTATTGAGGTGTTCTAGGAGCATAAAATTTGTGACTATAGCCATTGTGTGAGCAATAAGATTCAAATTATTGATTTTCAAACTCATGGCCACGATAACTTCTTATATTTTTAATCTTATGTCCACTAAGGTTTTCCATATATTTGGAATATTTAATAATGTAAGAACAAGCTTCACTTTTATGATCTAAGAAGTATACCCAAGTATATCTAGAAATGTCATCTACTAGAACATAGACATAGTGATTCCCATTTAAACTAGAAACTCTAGAAGGTCCAAAAAAATCCATTTGAACCAACTCAAGAGGTTGAGAAGTTGAAACTTCATTCTTTGATTTAAAAGAAGAATTATATTGCTTTCCCTTTTGACAGGGATTACAAACATTGTCATTTGAGAATTCAAGTTTAAGTAGGTCTCAAACCAAGTTCTACCTAGTTAGTTTTCGAAGTGAATGGATGTTGAAGTGTCCTAATCTTCTGTGCCAAAGCCAAGACTCATTATGAAAAGCATTTAGGCAGGTAACATTTTTCTTAGCTAAAGAATTTAATTCAAATGCATAAACATTTTCATTTCTTAAAGAAGAAAGGACTAAAAAAATTTAGAATTAAAAACATTAAGAAAATAATTTTCAAATTTTACATTAAAACCATCATCACAGAATTGAGAAATACATAACATATTATATTCCAATCCATCAACAAATAAAACATTGTAAATTAAAACTGAATCAGTGTTACCAATTTGGCCTAGGCCAATGATTTTTCCTTTTGAATTATCACCAAAGGTGACATGGCCTTAATCAATCTTGATTAGGCTTTTAAAGCATGAGTAATCTCCAGATAAGTGTCTTTAACATCCACTGTCCAAGTACCATACCTTCTTGTGAGAACTCTTCAAACATGTTTCCTACAAAACAAACTTAGATGGAAACTGACTTTGGTACCCAGCTCTTCTTGGGTCTAGATAGGTTAGAAATCAAAGATTTTGGTGCCTACATTTTTCTTATGGGGTTCATACAAATTAATGAATCAAAATATTTTTAATGAAAAATATAATTTTATCTATAGCTATGTGAATCACTAGTGGAATCATATGAATGTCCAGAACTAGAACTACTGGTATTCTGTCCAGATTTAGGAATATGTCTATACTTAGTAATCAATCTCTTTCCAAGTTTGTAGCCTATTCCAGTAGTTTATTTAGGTGCCACTTGATTTCCTTGAATTTGAGTTAGTGTATTCATTCCATTTTTGTACTTCTCTAAGTCTTTTCTAAGTTTCTCATTAGAGATTTTCAGTTCAGTGTTTTCATTTAACAGTTGAGCATTTTTACCTATTTCAATAATAAGTTCGGTTTTAACAGTAGTAGTGAAAGGATGATGTTTCTTAAATTATAGGTATTCATCCTTAAGTATATTTCATGTCTCTTCCAGCATATTATAGGATTCAAATAATTTCTCAGTAGTCATGTTTTCAGAATCAGAATTAGATTCTGCATCATCTCTAGAATAATAAGAATTTAAAATTGGATAATATAAGGTTACCTCAGATGTGTTGGTCTTGAATCACATGCTGGCGCGATTTCCTTCAGAATTAGACATTTCAGATTCACTTTTTCTTTTTTCAGAAGCACTCCAGGTAGACTTCACAGTTTTCTTGTACTTACTATCTTTGTAATCATATTTCTGCTTGAATTTTAACTTTGGGCAGTCTACATTAATGTGTCGTTTTCGTTTGCACTCATAGAAAACAACTTCATCACTTCTATCTGGATTTTTATAGTCCTTCATCCAATGTCCTTTGTTGTCATACTTTACTTTATAATTTCATTTTCTGAAAAATTTCCTTCTCCTATAAAATTTATTAAACTTTTTGGCTATCTGAGCCATTTCAACATCACTATCAAAGTCTGATCTTTCACTTGTTGAACTGTCAGTTTGTATTTGAGCTTTTTAATTGTCCTTTCTCTTTGAATTAGTCGTCTTGAAAGCCACTGATTTTATTTTTGGTTCATCATCTTCCTCTTTATTCACCTTGAGTTCTTCCTTATACATAATCAGTTTTCCAGTATGTTCTTTGACAGGCAAAGCTCCAATGTCACATGATTCTATAATTGAAACAGATCTGCCTCTCCATCGGTTTGGTAGACATCTCAAGATTTTCATGATTTGTTCCTTTGCTAGAATAGCCTTACCAAGTGTATTCATTGAATTGACTCTCTCATTGACCCAGAGATACATATCAGAATTGGGTTCATCAGTTTTCATTTTAAGATTATCATATTTAACAGTATATGTATTCAATCGCATTGTTTTAACATTATTTGTTCCTTCATGAGAAACACCTAAAGTATCCCAAATTTCATAAGCAGTTTTTCAAGCAGATATTCTATTAAATTCCTTATCTCCTAAATCACAATACAGGGCATTCATTGCCTTATAATTATTATTATAAGAAGTCTTTGTAGTTCTGCCCCATTTTGTTCTTTCAGTTTCTAGAATTTTATGTTGAGACTCTATAGCAATCCAAATATCAAAACACATAATCTCTTAATGAATATTCATTTTCATTTTCCACGGAGCATATTTCGTACCATTAAAGAAAGGTGTCCTGTTAGTAGCAGAACCCACTATTCTATTATCCATTACTAGATTTTAGAAAAAAAAATTTAAAGAGATAAAATTTAGAACTAACAGAAATTTAAGATCATTAAAGATGAAACTAAAATCATAGTTGAAAAATAGAGTATTTCAAAAATCCTTTAACAAAATCCCTTTCTCTGATACTAAATTTTGGTCAGAGTGGACACTCAAGAGTCGGGGTGAATTGGGTTCCAAATAAAATTTCTGTTAAAATGGTTTCTCTTAAAATCCCCGAATTTAAAAACAATTTCAATCTATAGTGAATTTTTATAGATTATAAATTTTCAATTAGATTCTCAAATATTGATTACGTATCAGTCAATTTAATCACAAGATTAAATTTACTTTTGTAACTAACTTCCTGGTTTACAATTAATATAAACACTTGGTAATTAAACTATCAATGTAACATTAAAATAGATTTATATTTCAAAGTAACAGAAGAAGAATATTAAACATGTATAAATATTATACTTTAGACATAGTCTAATATGCACATTGTATTATACCAAGAGGTTCAGTATCAAGACGAGACATAGTCCTCTCAAAAAAATTATATATAGTTTATCCACACCCTGGATCAGGGTTAACAACAGTACAAGACTATCCGGGCCACACAGGGACATCTAACATAGTTCTTTGTGGGAAACAAAAACAATGACTAGGCCACACACGGACCTCTACCACAGTTTTCGTGGGTAAATAAGAGTAAAAAATTTCGGTTTGATGATTTTGATATCCTCCAGTTCAGCACAGGAGCTAGTGTGTGTGTATGATGAACTGAGTACACACACTGCTATAAAATGTAAGTAAAATAATCACTAAGAGAGAATGTATCAGAGTTTAGAAAGCTCAAGTAATTGGTAGTGCAACTCCTGACTCATTGGATTTAGCAGAGATGCTTCTGAGTCATTCTGTTGTTTTTCTGTTAAAAACAGAGTATCTTGATTCATCTTGATGTCCTTCACATGTGAGTGTGTGCTCCGATTTCCAGTGTTCTTCGTATGTTCTTCAGTAGTGCTGGATTGCATGCATAAGATTTTTATTTAGATCTTGAAAATGCACCTTTTTCAACATTGTTGTGTGTTCTTTAGTCTCGCATGTATATTCACAGAATAATTCTCTCTCTATGCCTTTTCACACATCCTCTCTTTTACTATAGCTTGATCTTCCTATTTATTCCATGAGCTCCGGCAATGGGAATGATTACCTTTCCATAGGTACGTGGCACGGTCTCCTGACATGCCAAAAACTAACATTAAATATCATTAATTTAATTAAAAACATCAATTATGACTGTTAGAATTAAATACGAATTTATAGAAGGTCAAATATTTTTCATGACTATCGGTGAGTCATGATATCGGTGAGACATTTTGAATCTGCATCAGTTTCTATAGAATCAGCATCAGTGTCTCAACATCAGTGTCTCAGCATCGGTGTCTCAGCATCGGTGTCATAACATCAATGTCTTAGGATCAGTGTCTTAACATCAGTCTCTTAGCATCGATCTCTTAGCATCGGTGTCTTAGCATCGGTGTCTTAGTATCAGTGTCTTAGTATCGGTATCTCAGCATCAGTATATTAGCATTGATGTCTTAGTATCGGTATCTCAACATTGGTATCTTAGCATCAGTGTTTTAGTATTGGTGTCTTAGCATTAGTGTCTCTTTGGACCTTCGGTAGCCATCGGTGTGACCATTAATCATCGGTGAGACATGTCATCGTCGGTGCAACCATTCATCGTTGGTGACTCAGGAAAATGACTAACGGTGAGCCAAGACATGGAATTCTTACAATGTGTCTGTTCAGTCCAGAATACATCCAGGTCAACCATAAACATACATTGATCATAGATAAACTTTTGTAGAAATGATTTAAACACATTTAGAACAATTTAATCAAATGACTAAAAGGAAATAAATAAAACTAAGATTTGTTATTATTAAAATAACCGTTCCACCGAGAGTTCAACAATAATGTTTTTATTATATCAATTTGTTGTATTGATATCTTATTATTGATATATGTAAATGGAATGTTTTCTTTATACATGTTTTATGTGATACGATTATGTTATGGTTCTTGGGAATTGTTTATGAAGACTATTGGTTCCATGATATACTAAGGGCGGGTGAGCCCGATAGAGCTCTACAATGCATTGGGTAACATGAAGGAGTTAAACGTTAAAATTTATCTGAAGATATTTAGGGAATATATTGTGGTTGGAATTCCAAACGTAACCATGAGGGTTACTCACTACGTAATAATGTTATGAATTCCTCAAGTTACCTTTACGTATTATGATTTCTATGAGTTATTCATAAAACATATGATTTAATGATGTATGTTAAAGTGAATATTTTTTTAGAGTACAGTATGATTTGATTGATTCTTATGTATACCTGGAATAATGTTTCCTTTCCGTATTTTTATATCCCTTGCCGGGCTTTTTATGCTCATCCTATGTTTTTGAAATGTTTTCCATAATACTTAAAGGTGAATAGGGTCAAGGATGGGATCTAGGGAAGACATTCTATCTAAAACATAGAAGTAGACATGTTTAATTTTATGATTTTTTATTTTATGAAAAAAAACATTGAAACTGAGTAGAAGTTTCTACTTTTTAATCTTGTGAGATGTAATAGTTATTTCCTAATTCATTAAAGATCTAAATCTGAAAAGATCATCAATGTGAATTATTCATTTAATTCATGATTATGTAATGTCTTAAGGCTGGGTCCTTATAGTTGGTATCAAAGGTCGGATTAGATAACTTTAAAGGTTAGGGTATTTATTAAGCATAAGTGACATTACCATAATGGTTTGGATTTCAGAAAGAGTTATAGTTTTAGATAAGGTGAATTAGTTTAAGATAACATGAATAATTATATCATAGTATTATATGATGTTTATACTTATATACTCACACTGACCTTTTTGGTTTTATTAAATGGGAGGATCTAGGAAGCACCAAAGTAACAGTCGATGTGAAGAAAACTGTGATGGTTTTTTGAAAGAACAACTGAATGATATGGGAGCTGTAATGAGAAATCATGTGGTTTTTCTCAACCAAATATCAGGAGTTGTGATTAACCACTTGAACCTTGGTGAGTTCTCTAATGAATCATGTACGAGATAACCAACTCAATGTGGAAGTTCAGGTAATAATTATAAAGGTAACCATTAGGGTTTATATGATCCTTACTTTTGAGGTAATTAAGTGTTACTATATGTTAGGATGGAAAATGTAAGGCATGAGATAAACGTGAGGTTAAATTATGTTTTGGTTATTTTTGAGGGTTTTATCTCTTTTTTTGGACTTTTTTAAGAATTATTTAGTTTTGAAAGAAGTACAACATGCAGACCGTGTGACAACCCATCGCATTAGACAAAGCTATGGTAATCGAACACACAACCAAAGTGCGACCGGTATTTATCGCCTACCACTTGACTACATGACGTCCCTGGTTACTATGAAAAAATAATTTTAGTTAGATGACTTTATGAATCAAGAATATGTTGATTTTGGGTTATCTAGGAAATTAGTGACCTACCATAGAGGATATATGATTAGGTTAATTACTTTTCAATATGATACTTTAAGAGAAACTGATTTTATTTGGAGATAATTGTTAATATTCACCTTAAAAGACTATGTGTTTAAATATTTTAAATATTTGGGTTTTAATTATATATTGGTTTACATTGAATAATTTTATGGAAATTTGGTTATCGAATGGTCTTTGTTGAAATTTTGGTTATGTTGGAAAATTTTTGGAGATTAAGAATATATTTTCTTTTTATAATGGATTATATTTTTTGGGGTATTATATGATCTCATACTAACAATTTTTTGTTTTGGATTTGGTTTAAAGACATGGGAAATATATAGTTCTATTTTTTGGATTAGTTTATTCTCTGGAGTTGATTATAGCTCTCTTAATGTGAACAATTCATCCTAAATACTTGTCTTTTGGGGAAAAAATTGAGTTTGTGTATGAAATCTAGTAAGAGACGAAAGTCTACACGACATGTAAGTATGTTTCCTTGTGATTTACTTGAGCTCATAAATAAATTCCTCAATGAAAAATAAAATAGAAATAAAATGTTTTCTGTTAACGTTTCTTATTGGGGAATCAAATACCATTTATCCCATGACTAGTTTGTAATTATCATGGCGCTAACTTTCTCTTAATCATGTTTTCTATCACTCTCCATCAGAACATGACCCTTTGTTTTTTTCTTCCATATCCATGTTTTCCTACATAGAATCCTTGTATGGGTTAACTCGGGTGACCTTTGTTCTTCTCATTCATTATTTTAAAGTATTATTTTTACTGACTCTGGTTCCGATGTGGGGCTTTCAATGATTTTTCCGAGCCCAATTTTAAAATTGTGAGGATGCAATTACCAAAAGGGGGGATGGATGTAACATCACATGTAAATAAAAATATGACATTTTCATATTTATTAATATTTTTGAATAAATTATCAAGATTATTTTAAAGGGGATGCTACGTTCGATGGGATACCCAACACGCAATAATGAGTTTCTTTGAAATCATACGTTGCACACGAATTATATAATAATATTATTTTAAATGGTAGTTAACGTCTAGCCATTGTAATGGCGGGAATGAATATAACTAACTAAAAAATGATTATATATGTTTGTAAAATATTATTACATTTATCCAATACATGTTAGAGGCTTAATATGCGAATGAATCCATTTTTAAGGGTAAATATTCTAATATTCTTTAAAAGGTTGATTAACCTCCTTTTGATGGTGAACCCTTTTTAAATCCACTTTTTGACAACATTATTTTTTACATTTGACAAAATAAAATCCTACTTTCGAATCAATACATCAATGTTTACTTTGTGTAAATTGTTATTATTTTTCCGATAAAGTTCATTTTTGTAATGAATAGTGAAAATGCTGTATTTTAAATCAAACCCTCATTTTAGTATAATTTATTTACATGGTTAGATTATCTTTTTAATTGGTTTTAAAGTTTAATTAAAATATATTCTTACAATTGAACCAAATGGTGGTCATATTAATTAAATTCACTTTGAAATTGGACATAAACAAATGTCAATATTTTAATAGCTATTATTTCATAAAAACACACTATTTGTTTTGGCAGCAGGAATTGATTATAAAATTAATTAATGCAAATTATATTTGTTGAGTTTTGTAAAATTGTTATCAATTTTTATTTTAGAATATAAAATATATCTTATAGTGAATTTTTGGTATTTTTCTGACAAATGTTCATTTTCAATTAATAGTGAAAAATACTACATTTTAATTCAAAACTGCATTTTCATCAAATTTATTTATATAGTTAGATTATCAATTTAATTTTTAAAGGTGTAATTTAATTATATTTTTATCATTTAATACAATTTTTGTCATTTTATGTTTTTTCATATTTAAATTGGATGTAAAAACAAATCAATCTTTTGATAGATTTTACTTCATAAAAAGTCGTCTTTGTTTTTGACAACGGGAATTATTATAAATTAATTACAGCTATTTATGGGTTTGGAATTTGATAAAACGGATTCCATATTTGGAATCAAAAGGTCCAGATTATTTAATTAAGAGTCTTCTGTTTGTGAACATTATGAATAGTAATGATTGTAATTATCTTTAATTGTCGTGTTTAATTAGTAATCAGGTAGTTAAGTATAATAAAATAATATAATAAAAATATAAAATGACCCCAACATGTGTCCTAATTCTATTTTTTGTATCATGGACTACCATGGTATTCCTTATGAAATCCTTGGGACCCCATGGAATCACTTTAGTGTGATAGTGACCTTTTATCATATAATTTTTAAAGAAAGAAAAATGTAACCAATGTATGTATCACATATGTAAAACAATTTTAATTTTGTTTAAATAAATTTTATTTTTGACTATAAATATTTATTCGAATGTTAAAAATATTTCCTACATGATAGTGATTTTTTTAATTTTTATACATTAAATAAATAAATTTATTTATGAAACCGTGATGATGTAGTGATTACCTCATTAATGAAAGATTTAAATAAAATGAGAAGATAAGGTTACATCTAAGACTTACACATTTCCAAAAACAAATGTATGGGTGGATTTAGAATCCTTATCTCATTATCCTTGAAATATATAATTGTGGGACCTTTATTATCCAGAAATCATTTTATAATAAAGTATCATTTCAAGACTTTCTAAGAGTGCCCCTCCTCCCTCTTATAAAAGGCCCCCACCTCTACCCATTACCCACACCTCTCAAGCCATTGGATCGACAAAAAACTACAAATATTATCTCTCCACATACATATCTTCATCCTAGAAGTATTACCTTATGCATAAAGCTTTTCAATAAACCCTTTTTAGTTCAAACGAAAGGGAGTAACGTGATTTAAAGGTAATGTCTTCTCTTATGTTCTTTTGTTTAATTTTGCTTCTCCAACTCCTTAAACTCTCATTATTTATTTCTTTTGTAACAAAACATGTATCATAAATATACTAGGATTTTTTTAAGATAAGTATTCGTGCTTCACATACACACACCTCCGTCTAATGGTAAATGAACATACGGTTTCCGTGGATTGTGAATTACTACCTCACGAAATGATGATTGTTCTATCTTCTCCTACCACCTTTCATGGTGGCCATTATGTTAGAAATATGTTTATTTATCATATATAATATATTTATTTCCTCTATATGATTATGTATTTTAAATTTAAAAGTTACCATTATGCATTTCATTTGTGCGAATGTGATAATTTCATTTGAGGAAGTGTGGACTACCACCCCCTCAAGTGATGTGACTCCTTCATGCAATACATGGAATTTATAAAGAATGAAATTAATTAAATTATGTGAAATATATAACATATATATTATACTGTAATTATAATATATATATATATATGTCTATCTCATTTAGTTTTAATTCCATTAACGTAACAAAGAAATGAAATTAGCGTTCATGCGTACGTACGGCATGCCGTCTCCATTACAATGAATTTCATTTTTTATCTCCAAATGTTATGGAACTATATAAAATGAATATATACCTGATATATATGATATCTAAATCATTAATACTATTCTGGAGATGGTTTAATTATAACTACATGTACAATTCTTTTCAAACAAGTTCATTTTTGACTCATGTACCGAACATCGACAAAAACGTTTGATATGAACTCACGTAATTATCTATTTATTGTAAAATTATAATATGTGATATGAATTGACTAATAAACATTAAAGGACGTTCTTAAGAAATTATTAATAGACAAAATTTTATTATTCAGGAATATAATGAAACGAACAATACATGTCAGACTTGAGGTAAGTGATCCAACCTCTCTCTTTCTTTTTAAGTACTCTATTTTATGTCATTACTTTTAAGCTCATACTTCTTATTTTAGAGGATTTTATTATATATTCCCCTTAAAGTAATTTTTATTTTCATATGATGAGAGACCCCAATTGATATCTTCAATCCATTTTTAGATGTTTTAAATGGCGCTGTTAGGTTGCCGAATTTTCGTACGGGGATATCATATCTCACTATTAATTCCATGAGATTTACATTGTTCTCCACTTATTTACTACAAGTGATGTATTTTGTTATTAAATATGATATATATTATCATTATTCTATTTATATTCTTGGTATTCTTTGATTCATATAGTGTTTATTATCATTTGGTCATTCGACTCGATTGATTACAATGAGGTATGGGGTTTTTATCTCACATTCTGTTCCTGTGAAATTCAGGCTACATTTTCCATTATTTCCTTTTGTGTGGTGTATTTTTCTCCCATGATTGTATTCATCGTGTAATATAATTTAATTTATGGGAATTTATATCTTCACTGTATGACCCTTATTTCATGGGGTGTCTGTTTCGAATGTTACCCAAATCGGTAAGGGAACCTTTCACCCTCCTCTTTTTAAAAGATTTCTTTTTGTTAGGTATTTTAATTTACAACTCCTTTTGTTGGGATATGCTCTTAGATATATTTATTGTTGTATATTATTTTTCCAAGTTATGAGATACCCTTTTTATCTCTTATCGTCTCATTTTCGGAATTTTAAAATTAGGCCGTTAGGCTGTCGAATTTCTGTAAGGGAACTTCTTAACCCAATTTCAATACATTGGGTCAAACCTATACTTCTTGATTATGTCATACTATGAATATTTGTGGATGACCTCGGATTGTTGTAAGGGACTTCATGTCAATCTATGGATACCGACTTCGTAAGGGACATCATCTCAATCTCCTTTCATTGAGGCATATTTTGTTTTATACACAACATTCATTTTTATGGTGTATAAACTCATATTACATTTAATTTTATTCAAAAGAAACATTTTTGTATGAAGATTTTTACTTAATCAGAAAAGGAATGTTTTGTCTTACACATGCAGCGATAACGACTTCGCCACCGCAGTGACCATTATTTGAGGCTGGTCTTACTCTACAAGACATAAATTTTTTAAATGTAAAATAAATACCATTTTTTACTTTTATTTTATTTTGGTATTGAAAATGGTTTTGATGATGTTTTTATTATATCAATGTGTTGTATTGATATCTTGATATTGAAATGTAGAAAATTTATTTTTCTTTTATGCATGTTTTATGTGATACGATTATGTTATGGTTCTTGTACATTGTATATGAATACATATGGTTTAGTGATAAAATATGGGCAGGTGAGACTGATATAGTTTTCCAATGCATTGGGTAACACGAAGGAGTTAAATTCTAAGGTTTCTCTAAAGATAATTACGGAATATACCGTGGTGGGAATTCCAAACGTAACCAAGAGGGTTACTCCCTACGTAAGAATGTTAGGAATGCCTCTTGTTACCTTTAATTCTTATGATTTCGATGAGTTATTCATAAAACTTATGATTTCATGAGGTATGTTAAAGTTCTTATTTTTTTAGAGTAAAGTATCTTTTCATTGATTCTTATTTATACTTGGAGTAATTTTTCCTTTCCATATTTTTATATCCCTTCCTGGGCTTTTTATGCTCATCCATAGTTTTTGAAATGTTTTCCACAAGACATAAATGTGAAGAGGGTCAACAATGGGATCATGGGAAGATATTATATCTAAACCATGGAACTAGACATGTTTCTTTTTAAGATCATTTATTTTATGATAAAAATGGAAACAATGTAGAAGTGTCTACATTGTAATCTTGTGATAATTAATAGTTATGTCCTAATTCTCTAAAAATATAATCCTGAAAAGATCCTCAATGTGAATTATTCATTTAATTTAATATTATGTAATGATTTACGGTTGGGTCCTTATAACTACTGTATCTGATTAGGATGTTAGTTATACAACAATGTTCTAGAGTAGGATTTAACAACCATTAAAAATAAATATGGTCTACAAAAATGCATATATCATAATAATTGTGGTATGTATATGTTTAAAATTTTGATTAGAATATGATATTTTTTGGAATTATTATATGGATTAAAATATTTTTATGTTCAAAACCTTCTGCTAGTGTAATTTCCAAACATAAATAAATTCTTTGAAAGATTTAGATTAATCTGTATAATGTAATATATAATGGGATGTGTGGAATTCCAATAATATGTAGTGAAATTATAAAAAAAATTTGGACTTAATCTAGTAAACGGAATAAGATTTATGTCTATAGTTATTCATCATCATATTTGGTTAACTCAGACATCACAAAAAAATTATGATAAAAATAATTAGGGAAAAACAGATTTGAATATTAGTGAAAATGTATTCCTAAAACAATCAACTAGGCATATGGTTATACAATTTTTAAAATGGAGAAATCTGATCCATAAATTCATCGATCACATTAGTATTCATGAACATGTCATCATTATTTATTTTATTTTGTAACTCCCACAAAACCTCTCCCTAGTTTATGACATATTCCTTGTATCATTATCAAGGAATAAAATAATAATCCATGAAGTATATGAAACTAATATGTTATATTATTAGAGTAACATCATTCATATTAATAAAAAATATTAGGGAATATTTATTGAAGCTAGAATGTTATGTAAAAAATATACCCACCTAGACATGGTAATGGGGAGATATAATAAATTTAATGATACAATCTGGGATTTCAAGGATCTGATGAGGTAGAATTCTATTCATTTTTATATCAATGTAATTTAATTTCATTGGTCTTATTAATGTAATTATTTATAATGTAAATCTATGAAATTGAACGATATATTACTCTTTAAATAAATTTTATTTTGTTTTATAACATTCATTATACAAAACATTATGATTAAACAAACATTGATATACTATTGAAATATTATTATTAAATGATACAATTATCACATAACATTTGGATTGGTGGGCATGAAAAAAAATTAATTAATAAAATAATGTTAAATTTATTTCCTTCATTAATTTTTTCATATATTCCTTTAAAATTTGTACAAAATATCAATGATAATAATATTTCATTTTATGTAAAAAATGACAATTTTTAAATTTCTTAATTTTTTATATATTATAAATTATTAACATTAACAATCTATGGATTAGAATAACTATATATTTTATTAGGGTAAATAAATATATAATAAAACTTATTTGGATTAAAATTTGTTTGACGTGAACATAAAATAAATTTAATGTCAAAAACATTATTTCAAAAAAATTGTTTTATGTAAAAAATTTATTTTTTTTATTAGTCAATTAAATTAATAATTATTGATAAACTATTTTAATGAAATTTTTATATCATATATTGAATTCAATATATTCATATTCAACAACTAGTTTTTTAACAAATAATTTAATGAAAATATTAGCATTTATATTCTAATGAATAATTAACTTCTAAAACTGTAAAAATATGATTACCATGTTAAGAAATGAATATTTAATAGAGGGATTAAAATAAGAGAAAATGATTAAAATATCAAAAAAAACTATACAATATAATTACATGTTTTATTTTTTAACATAAACTTCTTATAAAATATTATATTTTAAAAAGGATCCACTTTTCTTTGAGGATAACATTATTATGTCATAATGTCTTTAATATTTAAAAATTTTCACCCACATCAACTATAAAAGAAAAATACAAATTTTCACTCCTCTGGGATTGATTATACATTTAGATAGACCAATCAACACAAAAAACACTATATTAAAATCCTTATAAATAAAAATTACAATTATTTCTATCAAAAAAATCCCATTAAGATTCATTATGGTTTTAGTAATTTGGATACGTAAAGTAGAGGTATAAGATCATACTGATGATCATTATGATTTATTACATTTAAAACCCTTACTTGTGTTTTATAACAACATTAAAATGATTTTATTAGTATAAGAACTCTAAGTAAAAAATTTAATGTCATTTTTATATCAATTTTATACCTCCTTCACATATTATGGAAAACAATAATATTCTTCTTGCATACATGTGGATTACCACCAACATGATGTCATATAATTTTTTTCATTTCCTTTTTTTCATGGGTAGTCCTGATAATATATTTAATTAAAAATATTAATATTGTGATATAATTATGATTATTAAATGGGGAATTATTAATGACATTTATGTTTTTTATACTATAGAATGTATTAAGATCAATTATATATAAGTACAAACTACCATCTCCAAAAGGCGATGAAATTCATATTTATCAACATATTAAATTAATAGTTATCAAGGTGTATATAATAAAAAAATATGAAAATTATTTTTTTTAATGTTATCGTGATTATTGAACCACGACATGGTTTTGGACTGGAATAATTGAACTAAATGTTTAATGGAAAAAACAAATATTTTTCATCTTAATGAATATTTTATAAAATAATTTATTAAAATTGGATAGTTATAAATTAAGTAATGATATAAAAAAATTTATATATTAATATGGATATATAATATATGTATAATAATTGTATAATAATTATAACTATCATTTGAGAATGTACAAAGCACGAAAGACCATGAGGTAACGATTTATTTTATAAACTTGTATAGATTCTAGATTTTCTGTTTTAAATTTATAATGAGAGAAATTATAAGATGCATATCTCTTAGATAGAAAATATAGTCCTATAATTTAGTTATTTAATTACTGTTCATGATATCATTACAATTTCTGCTCTTCTGTTAATAAAATGTTCATGAATTGTTTTATAAAAATTTCCCTTAATTTAAACATTTTCTTTTGGAACTAATATCTCAATAATCAATGTTCTACAATATATTTATGAAATTTATTACCGATGCATGAAATTTTTCTAAATTTTTATTTTTAATAATATTTATTTTATAAAGTTCATTAAAAAGTAAAATTTTCTATTTTATTTGAGATATTATTGTTTTACGTTTTCTAGAATATTTAACATAATGGGTTTTTAGCATAGAATACATGAATGAAATTTCCAAATTTTATAACCATTCTTAGAAATAAAAATTATATTACATATTTCCTAGGTAAATTTATAGGGAAATATATTTATCAATATTCCATTAATTTTTATTTCCACAATACACTCAGTGAAATGGATAATTTTACATGTTTCATAAATATTTTTTATATCCATTTAAATGAAAATTTTCATCTAAATAAACATTTTAAGGATTTTTTCCCTCATTAAGTATATCTTCATGGGACACTGTCCCCATTATTCCTATAGAAATCACAATATGATAATGGGTTTTAGGATGAATTAATGAAACTCTTGACATTCTCATGGTTTATTCAAGAAATAATGTAGTATTTCAGAATCCCTTTATATTTATATGGGTTATTCTATAATAAATTTATTTATTCTTTTATGGTACACATATGAGTTAGTTTTATTATATGATATTTTTGGATGAAATATAATTTCAATCAAATTTATTTGTTATTTAATAATATCTAATGAGATAATGGGAATAATAATTGGGAGTTAAAACACTTTAATTTGTGACTTTGTACACTATGGTAGTCATTTGAGTAAACATTAACTATTTAAATCATAAAATGAGAGTGAATATAACACACCATGGGACTATATTAGTATTTGTTTTAATTTATTTGAGACTTAACCATGTAGTTGATTTTATATGATTATGTGTATTCCAAAAACATATATCAAATGCATATGTTATTTTTCGTGGATCATATTGGATTTCTAATGATTATATACTATTATTATTTGTCTAATTTATTATAATAAATCCTTATAACATGAATAATTTTTAATGATATTTGAATAAATTTAAATTAAATTCATATTTTATGCATATCCTCACATATCGTTATACTTATCATATGATCACTTATGATCGTTGATTAATGGATCAAATGTATACAATTTCATAGCATATTTTCTCATCCATTCGAATGATTCAATTACCTATGATTTTGAAATTTTTTTCATGTAATGGTATGTCTATCAATGTTACTATGTGAGATTAATATTTTAGACGTCATGGATGTTCATCTATGAAATATGATTACTATTAATGTGGTATCTATATATATTATGCCTTTATATTTTTATTGTTTATATTCTTATTAAATATATTGAGTATTTATCTAAAATGTGGTCATATTTACGTACAAAATTTCTTGGTTACTGCACTGAGATAGATATTTCTCTCACAAATAGTATTTTATCTAATAGTGTGCAATTTTGATTTTATCACACATTTTGCATTCCAAAAGAATAATATTTTTTGAAATAATTAAAGAGTAAATATATTTATTCATGTTTTTATTATTCTATATATAATTGAGAAATATTTTCTATTTGAGTAATGATCTATATGATTTAAATGAAATAATATAATTACAAGTATATATAAAAAATGTGATGAACATTGGACAATTCAATATATTCCATTTAAAAAAATATAAGCCTATTCACAATAGTTTTTTGATGGAATTCCAATATTATTCATTTTAATTTAAATATAAAGACATAATATGGTTGTTAACTAACATCAATGAATATGTAATTGTTCTAGGAAAATTATTTTTAGAAATACCTAACTGAAATGTAGAAATTTTATCATAAACAACATGTATTTAATATAAATTAAGTAAAATAATTGATAAAACATAAATATGTAAACATATTTCACATGAAAATCATTTTTTTGTAGGATTTTTCATCAAAATCATTATTAGTAGTTAAAAATGAAATGGTATTTTAGGAATTTTTCTATAGAATTATACTAGGTTTATAGAGAGAATTAACTATTACATAGTGAGAAAAATATGATGATATAGTTTTAACCAAATTTCTATGAATGTTTTCTTATAAAAAATATGTTTATTTGGTATAATATAAGTGATATGGTTTCATAGTTTTTTAATCTATATTACTAAATTATCTTAACCATGGTGAATCTATTCACATTATATTTTCAGAAATTAAATTCTTAAATTATCTGTTATGAAATAATTGACTCTTTCCTAAATACCATAAATATAATTCCTTTGATTAATGGAGAATAACATTGGTGGAAAATAGATATGAAAATTACAATATAATGAATATAAATTATAAATGATCATAGATATCATTACATTGATATTTATTCTTATTATCGAGCATCTTCTTGATATATTTGATGTTTTATATTATGTTGTAAGAGTGATTCATTTAAGGAATGTAATGAATCATCATTTTTAAATAGTAGACGGATATTTTATTTCCATAATGGTTCTTATTTTTAAAATATATTGTTATCCCATAAGTGTTTTTAGTTTTGGATAATTAGAGAATGAGTTATAAATAGTGTGTCATACTACTTCAAATATAAACAACATAATCTGTAAACTCTGAAAATGTTAACTGATATTAACCACATAGTTAATAGGTTCCCAAATAAATTATTATTTTAAAAATTATTTCATTCCTATTACAACTATCTTAGACATATCTATATTGTTCATACACTACATTACCGACACATTAAAATTTATTTATTATGAAACATAAATAAACAATGCACACATACAAATGTTTTTACATGGTTCACCAAAAATGGGATAATCTAAGGGTAATACACTTAGTGAAGGTATTGAGTACTATAATCCACTATACACACACTTTTATAGTTATTTTATTATATACCACTGAAAGACTAGGTTTACTCCCTGTTAGTGATTATGGACCGCAGTTACCAAAGCCTTCTAATTATATTAACCCAATATATTTAATAGAAGAATCTTATAATTACTACCCAATGATCATGATCCCTACTTATATTGGAATATTATGTTAGTAATACATCAAAGTGAGAAATAAATTATTTATATAATCCTCTGTAATGATGTCTTAATAAATTATATCATCTAAAACATCAATTGATCAGATATGGAATACATCCAAGAAGGATCATATTAAAAATATATTTAGTAACAAACATTAAAATGAATCATCATGTTTGACTCGATGGTATTAAAATATATCATGAAATAGAGTGATCATATGTAGTCACATGGTAGAATAACATAAATATCATGGTATCATATAATAATGAAATCAAAGGAAATGTGGAAGAATCATATAACATAACATAAATCGTATTAAAGTATATCTTCATTGACAATATCACATACCAGAAATGGTCCCATAATGTATTTGGACTACTCCCAAATCCTATACAAGATACCTCATGAGACTAAAGCATTAACAAATGCATTGATGTACTATCTGGGTGTACTCATCCTAATATGATAATTATTATGTTTTATGAAAATGGAAATCAATCATATGATATTAACTTTAGAATTTGTAATGTATTAAAATGGGTTACATTAAAATGACTAATGCTACAATCGTAGGAAATTTGAATAATGGTTTTTAAGGGATGTGGAAATTAAGAATTTATTAAACACAATAAATTAATAAATAATAAATCAATGTATATATGTTAGATAAATATGTACATAATTTAGAATGAAACTATAAAACATTAAGATTCCACTGTTGATGAAAATGTCAATAAAATATTACATTCAATATTTTTTGAAAAAAATTACATTTTCAATTTCAAATAAATTCTTCATAATATATATATATGAAAAATATTATATAAAAATATTTATTTTAAATGAACCATGAAAAAATATATTCTAATAATCTAATAATGTATATTTCATGATTTATAGTTATTTTATACATTTCATATTAGTAAAAAACACATTAAGTTCAAATTATGGAAAAAGGTTTAAAATTTCATTATTTGGAAAATGATAAAAATATTCCATTGATTTCTTTAGAAAAGGGGTAAAAAATAATTTAATAAATAAGTTATAGAAAATTAAATATATTCTTAAAAATAGTATTTTAAAACAGGCATATTGATGAAAATTGATTTTCGACCAAAGAGGGAAATGAGTCCATCTTATCTGAAAAAAAAATTCTCATAAATTTTATCTATTAAAGAGGATATATTTTTCAATATAAAAATTTTAATTAAATAAAAATAGAAGAATAAAATTAGAATTATTTATTATTATTTGATCATACATTTTCATACAATAGATATTCAAGATTAAAAAATACGGATTACAATTATATTAAATCACAAACCCTTAATACATTGGTATCATTCAAAACATAAATCCCATGAAAGTAGTAAATGGATTGAATATTAAAATATTTTGAATTGTCAATTATTTTTGACACATCTTTTAAAGGATTATTATATACAACATCAAAAATATATAAGGTGCATAGTAAAAAAGATGTCTCATAGTAGGATTCATTGAGGAAAAATACGTACCACAATTATAGATTTTTCATGCATGTCTCTTATCTCATATATAATAAAATTATATTAAATAAATATATTATAAAATAACATGTTAATGGTTTAATACCATATATATAAATGATTTTCTTCATTCTTTTTAATTAAATATTTCATTTCTTATTCTTTTTATTTCATCATCTGCTGTTTTGAGGAAGCTCAATTCATAATTTCATATCAGAATCAATGTATTTTCATGGTAAAATGGTTTATTGATCTTTAACCAAGAAAATTATATTAATTAATTCATTATTTTTTTCATAAATATATTTTAATTTAAAAATAAACCAACAAATATGGTGATGAAAAATTACGTGTGTTGCAATATTGGACACGATCGGCCGTACAAATGCATCACTAAAATTTCAATTTTCAATGATCACTATCAAAATAAAGATTGATTAATATTATCCTAATATAAATAGATTATATATTTTATATTTTATATTTTATTTAAATTAATTACATATTCATTACATTTTATGTGGTATTATAAAAAAATCACATTGCATCATGAGTCGATAGTACACTATACACTATAATGATGTTATCATCATTTAATGGATGTTATGTTAAGAGGTCTATGATATATTATATTTAAATAATGTTTAATATTTCATTAATATCATATATCAACCTTAATTCCCTTGTAATTGATATATGTGAGAGGTTATGATGGAAAATAAATTATATCGATTCATTGTAAAGTATTGTTTTGTACACATGAATAAGTGTCTCATTTCCCAAATAATTGAAGGTGAGATTGAAAAATATTATAAGTTAAAAAAAACATATAGGAGATAATTATTTTTTTAGTTTAAAATTTTTATATATAATTTAATACATAATAAGATGTTAAAAAAGGTCTTTTATAAAGAATTTAAATTCTCATAGAAGAACCTCCTTCGGATCTTTTATTAAGGACCCCGAGGCTTGTATATTGGGAAGAATATAATATATAAAATGTTTCTAATAATTATGAGGGGAAATTATTTAACGGATTTTTTGATCCAAATTGATTGATATGTGTGAATATTTTATTGGAGTAGGAGGCCATTTATAGTGGAGGAGGAGTGGAATTTTTTAAAATACCCAAAATAATTATATAAAGGGAAAGAACACTCATGAAATGTTCCTAAAAAATAGATAAATAGTTAATTATAGGTGTTATATTCTATATCCACACATCCAAGAATAAAAAATATCAATTTTTAAACAAGTTACTGACATTACATCTTTACATTAATCCCATAGAAACAAGTTTAATACTTAATTGTCGTATCAAAATGTCAATATTTTTACTATTTATTATGATTAAAAATTAATCTGAGATTATTATATAATATTAATTACTACGATTAAAATGGTGTAATATATTTAATAATATTAAATTCATATATCTGTCAAAAATTAATTTAATATTACTCTTGTAAAACATGTCAAAATGGTTTTTAATGAAAAATATTTTTCTAGTTACGAGTGATCGTTTATTAAAAATTTTCTAGAAAAAAGGAATTTAAATTAATATAATTTTATTTATCATATATTAATTTAATCTAAATACTTCCTTTATAGGGTTTTTTTAATTTATCAAAATGGGTAATTTTTATTCAATAAAAAAAATTTGTTGAAAAACCGTGTCATTAAGTGTAAAAATAAACATATACCAAAAAAATGAAAATAAACTCTTAAAATGAAATTTATTTGAGGAACCAAAATAAGATGGTTTATGGGTCAATTTATGACAAAATCCATTATATAATGGAATGTTTATATTAATACATTAATTTGAAATAAAATATTGGTATCTAAAAATCGGATGTTTTAGTAATCCAATTAAATATAAAATATTAACCAAAACCCCCAAAATTTCAACCATTTTTTAAATTGATTAATTAAAAAATGATATTAAAATTTTAAAATAATAATTTTGAAACATAAATAAATTAAATATACTTTTATATTTAAAAAATAGAAATAATAATTTTAGAAGGGAACACATTTTTAATTGAATAAAATATCTTTATAAAAAAGTAGGTTCTAATTAATTAATAACATAAATATATTAATATTTATTAGAACAATTATATTTTTTTATAATGGATTTAATATAATTAATAATAATATATTAATAGGTTGTGTTATGAAGGTAATATTTTTCATGAGTTTTTTATGCTTGTTGTTGTGTCAAGTACCCAACTAAACATTTTCCTTATCTTATAAAATATTATACTATTATATTCACTATCTTAAATAATATTCATCCACAAAATATTAACTAGTTATCATGAATATACTGTTTGAATTTTGAAATTTTATTTTTGGAATCCTAATCGTAAAAGGGTTAGTAAATTTTTTTTTAAAAAAGAGGTATAGTGAAATACCAAGGTCATCTAAAATAAAAACACCAAAAAATATTATTATTTAATTTAAATAAGAAAGGTATAATGTTCCTTCAAAGGGACAATTAAGGGGGGAAATAGTAGAAAAAAATAGAATCCGGTCAAATAATGTTTTGTACATTCTGGGGGAAAGAATATGTGATTAGATAAAATAATTATCTGTTCATTCTATGACACTTTAGAATAAATGTTATCTTCTACAATGTTTTCATCCCACCAGGTATGAATAAAGGTTGTATGATTGTTCACAAGACACATTCATTTCTTTCTATAATATTCCATGCACCATGGTACTGGGCCTTTACATGAAATATCATTGTAGATAGTGAGTGAATCTTTGTCGATTTCCCTAGTGGGAATACCCCTCTGTTTACAAAGAAATAGTCTTAAGAGCATTACACATGCTTAGGCTGTAATGGAATGACCACATTCATATAAAGATGAAAAAATATCTACAATTATTCCCTTATAATCCTTGATAACTCTACCCATGTTCATTAAACCCATGAAACGCAATCCATCAGTGTTTAATTTGTTCCCCATAAAAGGTAGTTTCCATCTAATACATTTTCCATGATAGTTAATATTATTGATAAGACAGTATTTATAGGGAGAAAAGGAATGTTATAGGGGGAATACACCAAGCCTTTTTATAACATGAATAATTCGAACTGTTTTTTCTTAATTTGGAAGAATATAAATGAGGTAGATGTCAGGAGAAGCTGATGTAACATATCATTCACTATCAACTATATAGGCCTTCATCATTCAATGAAGACAATCACATTGGCATTTACCTCTAAAATGGGTCTTTTTGCACTCTAGAACCACTGCTTAATAGATCATTTTACCATCTATATTAATAATATAATGAAATATACTTACATGAAAAATATACTATCATCCTGTAATAATTTTTTACCAAATTCTCATCTATTTTACCAAATTATGTGTGTGTAAGATGAATGATTCAAGAATGAAGAACTAACACTAACATCTAATGGGTAAAATAATTCCAAACAATGATATCAATAAATATATCTTGTCGTTCTACATTAACCAATACCATTAATTATTTTCACATGGTATGAAAATTATTGAAATTATTACAAATTCAAATTATTCTCCAAATCCAATGTCCAATGTAAATCATTTCACAACTGAATAAACGTATATTTGAAAAAATGTACATTGAAGTAATTCATTGTGTTTTACCCAGAAATATTTCGTATAATGTCACATGATATACCCAATAGTTATGAATAATTTATCCCAATTATACATTTCCTATGACATAAATAATCACCCCAAAATTGAAAAAATCCCAAATGATTCTATCCTAAAATGTTTGTCCCAAAATAGAATTAATAATTATTAGTTGAATCATTTATGTATGAAAATTTCATATTAATGAGAACATTTCATTATCAGGTTGGAGTGACTGCACCTCTTTCTCCATTCATTTGGGGGTTCAAGTCATATGACATTATATTATGTGATGAGTGGCCAACAAACATTTCGGTTGTTCGTTATTTCAGTCAATGAAAAACCATAGTAATAATCATATTAATAATTGATCATGATAATGTAACGTTCTCTAGAACATGATGAAAAACATTAATAATTATGTTAGTCATAAAATATATTTTTTATCCTCTTTTTTTTCTTTAAATGTAAATCATTCCAATAATATATATATATATTAATTGACTATAATTACCCAAACATCGAGAATAATCAATGATTCTTTTTTCATACATAAATAACTCTCCTATAAAATATTCCATTAAAATTAAATGATCATTAAATTTTACATTATTTATTTAATATATTGTCAAAAATATTTGAGGAATAACAACTTTAGATTGATCATTATATGATTCATGATACTTATAACCAAATAAAATTACCAAGAACACATGAAAGACACAATTCCAACATTCCAATTCTAAATAACATCAATCATTACCCTTCAACAATTTTCATAACATTGGCCCTTAATAAATAAATATAACATCGTAATGTTTTATCAATATATTCTTGATTATGTAAATATAATTATGATGCATTTAGTAATATATTATTATATAATGAACACATACCGAATGATACAACAGACAATTTTTTATTATAATGATTTCTAAAATGAATTTATTGAACAAATATGTCCCTAATAATTGATATTATTAAAATGGGAAGTTAAATTGAAAATAAAACAATAAAAATAAGAAAATTGGGATATACTAGATTCCCAAGAATAATCATAGTCATGAACAATATTTAAAAAAGATATTGAATATTATAAAATAAATAACAAATTTTAAAATCAAAATATACATATCCTTGGGTGAAAATATTATTTAATGAAAAATGAAGGAATTGAGAGTTATTTATAGAATTTAGAAAACCCATATTACCATTTAATGTATTATCATTTGAATAGTAATCTGGAAAATGAAATATTAACCTGGTCATTGGAATGGTATCAACACTGTTAGAATAGAAACCATATATATTTATGTGAAATATATTATTTATGTAGCTTATACAATTATTCTATGATATAATTATATAATAACACAAGAAAAACATTTTTAATAACGTATATATTAAGTGTTTTTATTTTTATAACATTTTTTTATTTTCATACATTAATAAATATCATAAATTATGTAAATTTTTTTAAAAAATTAAATTTTTATTATGAATTACTTTTATTTTGAGATAATTTTATTACACAATAATTATTTTCTCAAAGGGTCCGAAAGTGGATCATTTTATTGATATCATTATTGTTCCAATAAACGAGAATATTATGTAAAATTTATAATTTATCATATTAATAAAATTAATTTCATAAAATTGATTAATTGTTTTGGAATCTATATGATGAAAAATGGTCAGTGTGTATTTATTGTAATTTTTTTAATATTTTTATACATTTTGGGGAGTAGTGAAATATTCTAAATTATTTTATTTGGTATTATTTGCTAAATACAATTTTTTTTGTGTAATGGATGATGTAACTTGTAATAATTTCTATTTGAAATGAATTATTTATTATATATTTTCTAAATATTAAATAGTATTTATATTATTGATCTAAAATAACATTCTAATCAAAATAATATAAAACTCCATTCATCCCGATATAAATATAACCCATCATTAACCATCCCCCTCACAAAATATAATATTTGGAGCATGAAAAATTATTGGCAAATTTTTTTAAATTTTCTACCACATTTCCTAGTTCATCTGATCACACCAAAGGGATAATTCTATGTTGCATAAGGATTATTCCATTGAAGCGTCAATTAAGATGTCAATTTCTCACATTACCTCATTGAAGTTTATTTCTTCTTCTGAACTCACATCAGAAACATAATTCCACAAGAAATTTTTTTCATTTATATTATATATATTTCATTTTAAATTTTATTATTTAATTTGAATCATCCATCTAGTTAATTCATTATCTTATTCTAACAAATAAGTCCTTATCCAAATTATATATGTTAACCATCTCAGTGGATAATGGGTTTTCGTCTTCTATTACATCCTTTAAGGACGTCTATAAAAAAATTATTCTGGTTTAATTGGATTTTAATGACTATATTATAACGTTTTTAACGTTATATAACAAATATATTGAATTAATCTTAAATAAAACAAAACTAGTTCTTGATGGGGGTAAAACCACAAAAAATGAACTAACAACAGACCATTAATTTTTTTTCTCAATGAACCATCCCTTTATAAAAAGCATATTTTTATTGGGGACTATTTAAATAAATTTATTAAGATTAATAACAATTCATTTCACTAATGGTGTTTTAGTCCCATTTTACAAGAACATACAGAATTATAAGAAACTGTACAGACTATAAAACCATGAAACAAATGCTCCTGAAACAAAAAAATTGAACCTTATATCTTATCAAAATTGACACAAATAATAACAAATAAATTAAATATAATATTCTTTAATATAAAAGATCATAATTATTTAAATAATATCTCCAAATTATTTATTTCGGAAATAATGTTCAACTACAACATGATTTCGGAACTTAATTTACAAGATCCATATAAACCTCCATATTCAAATAGGGCTTCACATTCTTCCTATTTACATCAATTTATCTAATAATTATTCTTATATTACACGTATATATTGTTAATATATTTCCAACACAAATATAAAATATTTAATTAAGTTTTATTTTATATGGAAGAACATCTTTTAAAAGGTTCACTTCTCAATTATGATAGAGAATAAACCATAATTAAACAAAACATCATAATTTATTACCCATTTGCAAGTAGACTTCTTAAAATATATGTAAAAAAAAAATTAATTTTATTATTTTATGTAGGAAATCAAATTTATTTCATTTTTTATAATTATAGAAATTATAATGTCTTTTCTATTAGTAAACACACATTAACCATTTTCAAAATGATAATCCTAATAGGTACTTTTCAAATGGGATTTCTCTCCAATTTTTTAGATAATCACATTAGTTGGACATAATGTAACATGATATATGCCTATTTTTTATCTAATAATTTAAAATAATTTTTAATCATTTATTTCATTAGAACCCATTATTATTTTTTATTTGGTTTCACATTATAACATGAATGTGCAACCCATTTTATTGGATTTTTAATCTTTTTGGTTATGCCTAATGATTGATGTATTTATATTAAACACATATTCATTTGTATGTTATGATGGGTGACCTTAGATATAGTTCAAATTCAATGGGTAGTGTTATAGTATCATTAGGAGATATTTATGGGACTAGAGATTAATTAAAATCTATTATGAGTTATTATCAATCATGTGGTATTTTATTAGAAGTTGTCCTTTGATCTTGTTTATGTAATGTTTTATATTTATACCACATTCCTATGTGACCATGTTATTATGATTCCATATTATATATTAAATTTATCAATGTTTTTATTTGTGAGAAATACATTTTATATTATCTTTTTATGACTTAATCATCAATTTTTTGTTTACTCTCTTACTGGGATTTATATCTCACCCATTTTTTCTATATATTTATCTACTTATCCTATGTATTTTTTGGACCTCATGTGATGTTATGTTATCTTTATATATTATAAAAATAACGTTGTTTCATTTTATATTTGATTTTCCCACATTTGTTCCTATTCTTCCAATGATATCATACTTTTACATCCTTGGTTTGTATTTAATGGATATTGATGTTAAAAATAGTGTAATAATTTGTGAAAATAGACATGGGTTACTATAGATGGAATCAGAGCATAGTCTTTTTATTATTGGGTATAAGGAGTATTTAAAAATAGTTGCAACCCTAGTGATAATTTTATATATAGTAATAGTTACACTAGATAACATAAATTGTAATATAGGGACTCCTAAGTTAGGATATAAATTTCATTAATAAATTAATCCATATATATTTAAATTTTATATTTTGTTTTCTCATAGGGTATTTATTAAAAACCTTAATTATGTTTTCCTTTTGTAGAAACTTATAATAAAAAGATGAACCCATTTAGAAAAACAATGTGATATAGACTGTTATGATTTACCTAATGAGATGACTAACATGATTCAAAAAAGAACATAGAAAGTCATTATAGTAATATATCAACAGGATCATATTATGAATGTTAAATTTGATCATGTTTAACACTTTCTTTATCATATGAATAATAATTTTTTATTTGAGTTCATTACTGGAGAATGTACTTTTACTTTACTGGGTAATGTAATCCCCTAGTCATTAATATATGTTTTAAATAGATTTTGAAAATATTCCACTACCTCCAAACCCCATCATAATAAAAATTCATGTTGTTGGTATATATTTTTGTTCTGGAGGCTTATCGGTGGATGATGATAATCAATAACTTGAAGTACAAAGAGGAAATTTATTCCATGGAATGATAAATCAAAAAATAAATTTCAATAAATATTTTTCCAATAACCTATTTCTTAAAGATGATAAATAATTTCTTAGATTGATGATAATGGACTACAAGTTAATCATTTAATATGAGTAATATAGTTGACAACCTTCACGATTTTCAAACAACATTTTCAATAACACTGAATGTACGGAGGATCACTTCTTTAGTGGATTAAATCTAAGACAACGAAATACCATAATGATCCAGACTGTAATAGGTATGGTGATGTAATTCATTTGTCTATTATGGTTAATATAGTGATTGGTGTCTATCATGGGTCTCTTGGACATATACATAAAAAGTTTAAAAAAAGTTTAATATGTTAGTATCAGTAGATAAATCTGATTGAGGAACTAATGCAGAGACTCCCACATGTCAAATGTGTATGATGTAGATTCGGAAAATATATCTTAATTGAATAATAAGATGTATCAAATTTGGAAGAGAGGGTCATCAATGAAATTAGTGTTGAGGGTAAATAAATAAACTCACTAATGTGAAATAAGAAAATAACTTCTACATCAACACTCATACCATGGTAGAGTGTTTAAATTGAAATTAACATGACTATTGTGCGATACAATACCCTAATACAAGTGTTTTCATAGTCAATATGCTATAATAACCTTATAGTAATATAGTAATGGAATTTTAATTCAATAATTTTGATATATATCATTAAAATAATGTTTTGATAGGTATGATTGTTATTAATTAAATAATTTGAAATACAATATATTATTTTTATTTTATACATTCTTTAATATCTTGAACATTTAGTAAAACTATAAAAAACCAAACCAAAATTTCGAAGTTGAGTTATCTGTCCAAGTAGATAATGGGGATATTATTGAATTTGTATTAAATAAATATACCATGTATAACATTTGTGAACAGAACCTTACAAAAAATAACTTTTTTACTTCCCTTGAAAGTGTTTTATTCTATATTGGTAATGGGATGGATATCATAATATAATTCCAACGTCAACTAGTAAGAGAGGGAGATCACACATCACTTTCCAATTCGTCTTCCAATTCAATAAAAGTGTAACGAGGAAGATGAATCTACTTTGAAAAAATCATTGAAATTATGGTAGGTGGAGACATATTCCTCTAGTCAAGTTCTCTTATAAATATAGCTTCCACTAATTAATCCAAATTAATACATTTGAATCCATTTATGTGAAATTATTAATACCATATTTTTTTCAGTTGAAGTGGGAGAACATATGCTACATAGACCGTAAAATCATTAGGTAATTATAGAAAAAGTCAATACTATTCAGAAACACATCAAGGTGGATCAAATTGTATAGAATAAATACTCTTATAATCATCAATGTGAGATGATTTTTGATATTTGACATAAGTTATTACTGCATATATATCCATGGAAGATAGTTATGTGATTTAAAAAAAATGTTATGTTGTCTGTGAGTAACATCAACCCTTGAAATATTATTGATCGCATTAATGATCTAGGATATTTACTATTACCCCTAAAAACAAGTTATAATGCACATTATTTATTCCGCCTATCCATATTGAGGGATTACATACCAAATCTATCACATATTCTAAATTTATAGTATGTAAATCTTGATAATTACATCTATTTTTAGTAGAGTCTTGTACAAATCATGGACCATAGAGGTAAGGTTATACGACAAAATAAAACTCACCAAATCAATGTAATAGGGTGAATACAAATGTTTTAGGTGGTGATATGGGAATTAAAGTATATAATGAAATATAAGTACACTCACCAATTTTTACTGTAGAATGTAAAATGGAATTTAAATGGTGAAATTTATAATGGGTGGAAAATGTAATGATGTGTCATTTTATAAATATAATTTCCCATTATATAATATAATTGATTTCTATTTATAAATATAACATTATAAAAATCACACATAAAAAATGATTAAATAAATAGTATTTTATTATTCTAATTTGAACACTAAATTTGGGGAAAAAATATTGACATATAAACTGAATGTATAAAAATTGGAAAACAAAGTGAAAACAAGAAAATCATAATTGGAAAATTTTGATTCTCTTTATTCACCAAAATAATCACTCTCAAGAAAAAAAATGTAAAATTGATACATAATATTAATAATTTAATATAACATTTAAATATATATATATATATATATTTATATAAACATGATGGAAAATATCTGTGAATAAATAATGAAATAATTAGTATGTATTTATATAATATAGTGATCCCATATTACCATAACCAATATGGTTGTTGTGATAGTAATCTGACCATCAGAATAATAATTTTTTAGTGACATTAGTAATCAGATCGCTAGAAAATTATAATCATATATTTATGGGTAAAATAATAAATTGTGATATCATAAAAAGAAAATATGACAAATTTATATCATTATAAATTTAAATAAATTTTTTAATGAGATAAAAATCTGTGTTTTTTATTATAGAACATATGTTTTTTAAAATTTCTATACAAATAAAATTATTTAAAACAATAATTATAGTCATTAATTTTATTCATAAATTGATATAATGGTTCCTTATATTTATAATTTATTTTTTTAGATTGAATAACTCATATAATGGGGAGTTAGAACAAAAACATTATTATATACTATATTAAAATAGTTAACCATGGTAGTCTCCCAAATAGGATTGGATAGAAAAATATTTTTAAAAATATTATTTATTTTTATGAAAAAATTGAATTATGATTTATTATGTGAATTTGAAAAATTAAAAAAAATGATTAAAATGATTAATTTAAAAATAATTAAGATGTAAAGTGATCAATGTGGTATTGGATAGTCCTAGGTCTGTGAAATAATTATTTCCAATTTTTATCAATTCTTCTTTGATTAAATAGTAAATAGGTGATTCCTATGTTGATAAATTGCTCTTTCTTGGTCATATTGATATGGAAAAGGAATTATTAATCAAATTCTAAAAAAATGTACCATCCTTATTATGTGAAATATTTAATAGTTTAAACTTTTAATAGATTATGTAAATCCTTCATTGGGTATTGTTATTCTTTATTAATCAATTGTTCCTAAAATAATATTTAACAAGTGGTGGAAATTTCCAAGCATTGAAAACCTAAACAAAATCTATTAGTAAAAAATATATTGGAATCAGTTGTAAGGAATATGGATAATTGATAAAAGAAATTATAATTAAAATAATCTACCCCTAAAACATATTAATTTAGTATTCTTAATAGAAATAACAATAGATACTGATTGGTAGAAAAATTACTAAATTTTTTATATTTAAGAGAAGAAACTCAAACATTCAAGTTGGTCCATCCTTTCCCATTCTTAATCACTCCCAAAACAACTACCCAACTACATATAGAATTCTATTTGTTCTAGAACAGTAGATAAATTACATTAATGAAATGATTTTAAAATAAATGGAATAAAATGAAATTAATATTGTTTAAGGGTTATGTAGTGCTTCCCAAACAAATTGATTCCTTTAATAACCCCCCCTGGATTTTTAGTTTTAGTCATATATTTCTCCACAGATTCCTGAAATGGAGCATTAAATGGATGCAATACTTTCTAGTCATCTATTGGTCATTAAAATCATATTGACACAATAAAGAGTCTTAAATCACCGATTTATGGGTCTTTGTGAGAGTTTTATATCATATAATTTATTCACGACATGTAATTTTTGAGTCATAAATTTTCTCAGCATTTTTCAACTATATATTTTTCATCCTAAAATTATTCATGGTTCATTTCATGAATTATATTGAAGAATTTTTTTTTTCAATTTGTAGTTCCTCTTTAAATCATGGTTCATCATTTTTAATCTTTGAAAATCAACCTTGAAATGACCAATATTATGGAGTTCATGCTCTATGAATTGTAATAAATGTAGTAATTTTGTTTTTTTATGTAAACCTTATGTTTTTATTTTATGTTTATAAATTGTAAAGGTGAATTATGGGATGGATATGTGAAATTTTGATATGTTTTTGGAGCCAAAGGGGAGGAACACAAGATGTGTAGGGTTCATCCAAACTATACAGAAATCATGGAAGAAACTATGATATTTGGAAGATTTTGGACAATAGCATTAGCATGGTGTGTTCATGGTCAAGGAGACCGTGTGAGGTGGTCGTTTGAGGGTTTCATAGAGACAGTAGCTAACTAACGATTAGTGCACTATTTTTTTAACCATGTGTTCTGACCATTTTCCATGTTAATGTGATAAATAAAAAAGTGGATCTCACACGTTTTATTGCCTATAATACACTTATATTATCCAATTTTTCCCTAACTCATTATTTATATTCTTTGATGGTCGGATAACCAGTCCCATGTGATTTGGATACAATATAATGGATGCCTTAGTGATTCGAATATGGATTTTTGAGGTATTTGATTGTTCTTCATCGTTGTTGATCAGTTTAATAGATTTAGGTGTCCTTTTTATTATTTTCATAGATATACATTCATAATGGGTGTATCTAAGATACTAAATTCAATATATGTTGATATATGGTCTTTATTATGATTGGAGAATATATTTAAGGTTATTTCAAGGAGAATCAAATGAGTTTTTTACAAGTTATTTGTACGTTTTCAGTTTTCATTGAAAAATTCGAGGTGGTAGGATTCACTCTCAACTCTTATTAGTAGAACTGAATGTATTGGTTTGAAATTTATTTCATTGTTTGTATATGATAATGAATTTTCTATTTATTAATTTTTGGAAACCTTTTATCATGATGGTTTTGTAATTGAAGAAATATGGAAAATTAGTTGCATTGAATAAAGTACTTTTCTCTTCATTTTAAAATATGGATTTTAAAATGGGGATTTCCTTGAACTAATGAACATGGATTTGATTACTTGTTTTCAATAACATTGGATTTTTTATAGAAACTAAATGGAAATTTCCAAATTGTTTTGTTCTTTGGTTTTCAATAAAAGTACTGTTTTTTTAAAATGGTTTTATTTGGTTTATTTGAATTGTTTTTGAATATATGGGTAGTGTGAGTTGATGTCCTATATAAAAGTAAATAAATGATGTGAACCATTAGGGTACATGTAATGTGACCCTCGATCAAGGGTGTATGTCATTGGGTCAAAAGGTGATGGGTTGAGAGACCAGTCATGAGTATGGAACTATCAAACCAAGCATGCAAGTGTGGGTGTGTTGTGATCAAAGGTATGGTTATACGAAAAAGTGTATAGAGCAAGGGTTATATGTTTGTATGTTGTTGTTTTGATTAAAATATCACTTAATAGAAATTTTTATAATTTTAACCATTTTCATTTGGTGAAAAAATATGTTTTGATTTTGTTTACAATGTGATATAAACTGTTATGTAGGATTGTATTAAATAATGAGTTTATATAAATGTAGCTAAAATTTCAATCCTAGTGGTGTGAGTAGGGATGTCATTTGTGAAATACTAATGGGTTTTATACTCATTAGTGATTTTGATCTTTATTGTTTTTCTAGATGCTATCTCCCGAGACATGGGAAAAGGTAAAGTGTCACACATCCTATGATTCTTGGGTTGCTTTTTAATCGGGTCATAGAGATTGTAAATCAGGGATTATTGTATTCTTCTTGGAGATTTTGTGTGTCCATTCACAGTTTGTTTTTATAGTTTTCTGTCTTCCACTGTGATACACAAGGATTGGTTATGGTTATAAAAGAAGTTGTTGATTTGTGTTGTCACGACCCGTCTTAGGGGCCCACACCATGACTACCCCAAACCCGCCTTCCATAGGCCAGGGGCTGGAGACTAGCACCAAAGTCGTAAATCCCGATAACTGGGAAGGCATTGTCTTTATAAAAGTAAACAAAACACCACAGAGTACAAGCGGAACCAAGACACTAAGTATAAAAGAAAGTGCTGAAAAGTAAATGGGCCAGAATACAAACCCAACTGAAAGTACAGCTACAACTGAATGAAAGTACAACAGAAAAAGGTAAACAGCTGGAAGAAGGAAGCAGCTCCTGGGTCGTCCTCATCAGATCCCACCTGAATGGTAGGTATAGATAGCGCAGCTCCTGGATCGTCCGCCACGGATCCTACCTGAAGGGTAGGTACAGAGAGCCTCCTCAATGCTCTCGCCCGTCTACCTCCTCTGTGTGTCATCTCGCCGTGAAGCCCTTCTCTAGATACTGACTTGTCGTGTAGTCCACCTCCGGGTACGGACTCGTCGTGTAGTCCACCTCTGGGTACCGTCTAGTCCTCGAACACTCGGCCTCTGTCAGCACTACCAGTCATCTGCAACCAACACAACGAGGTGCGGGCATAGCCCATGCAGGGGTGAGTATAATGATACTAAATAGGGACCCCGAGACCCTCAAGGTCTCACTAAAACCAAAAAGTTTAACCACAAATAAGATCTCAACAGATATCCTCTACTTAGGTATATGCCCATACATATACCTAAGTTATCAAGTAACCCATCTCAATCATGAGGAAACACAAGGATCATGAAATCAACGGATAACCACTACCCAGGTATATGCCAATAAATATACCTAATTTATCAAGTGACCCATCTCAATCATGAGGTAACACAAAGGTCAAAAGTCTCAGCTCAAACCAGGATTTTCATTATCGAAATCGTAACTACTGAAGAGCTACATCTCTGAAGTGTACAGTGGTCCTGTCACGACTCCGAGGTAATTCTCACTATCCTAAGACTGCTGAGGTACTCCTCCTGTCGAGTACTGCGGGTCTGCGGCCTACTACCGGGCGCTCCGTCCACTGTGGGTCTGTCGCCAAATACCGGGCGCTCCCCCTAATACCCTATAGAGGTACTCCTCCTGTCAAGTACCGCGGGTCTATGGCCAACTACCGAGCGCTCTGTCCACCGTGGGTCTGTCGCCAAATACCCGGCGCTCCGTCCACTAGGCTAGTCGACTAACTCCAAGTCGAGTCGGTCAAGCAGTCGTCAGGTCTCAGCCAGCTACACGGTCTTCGTACTCCGTACGTTCGTCTCCGGGAGGGTCCACTCCACGAGCTACAGGTCGATACTCCAAGTATCACAAAGTCCCACCAAGAAGTATCTCAAATGACCGCCTCGTCAGAGGGGTCTCAATGCAACAGTCAGCGCGTCAATCGGACGCCCGGTCTGTGAGTTACTAGCCTTTTCGTCCCCGGGGCCTGGTTGGTTTCATGTGCGAACCAATCCGGCCGTAACTCAACTATACACCGAACTCTCATAGGGTATACTCATAGAGACCGTTTCTCCACGTGATCACTAACACCGCTGACGGTTCGTCAAACGGACGTCTGGTCTGAAAGATATCATCTTTTCCGTTCTAGGGGGACGGTTGGATTTCGGGTACAATCCAACCCAGCCACTAACCAATAGCAACCAAAAATCGGGCTAAAAATTACAACAGTTCCATCTCATTAAGAGGAATCCAACAAAGTCAATGGCACATCAATCGGTCGTCCGGAGCTCAAGTTACGAGCGTTTCCGCTCTAAGAGCCCGGTTGGTTTCGTATCCGAACCAATCTGGTAGAACCCAAAGTATTCTGAAACCTTGAGTGCGACATAACGAAACGACCGTATCATTCCAAGGATTTCTACGCAACTGACAGTGCATCGATCGGAGATTCGTAACCCAATATATGGACGTTTGAACGAACTCAGTCCGAAAAAACGGGGGTTTCGGGCCCAGACCGACCCGGCCCGAGACCCCCCGGTCGGCCCGAACCGGGTCGACCCAGTCCGTCACGGCGCGGCCCGGCCCGGCTGGGCTCGGCGCGGCCCGGTCCGGCCTGGAAGACCGGCCAGGTGCCGGTCCAGCTAGGCACAGCGCGCTGTCTGGCTTGGCCTTTGCCCGAGCCGTATCGGCAGGGGGGGCGCATGCCCCCGCCCCCCCCCCCTCAATTAAGGGGGCCGTTTGAAGACATCCGGGGGAATTTATTTCCCCCAGCTCCTCCCTGTCTGGTTGGCCCAACCTGGTCGGCCGGTTCCTGCTCAATGGGACCGGCGGTGGCCGGTCCCCTTCCAGCTCCAACACCGGTGGCCCGGTCCGGACGCCGGTCACCTTGCTCCTCCGCGGCCCGGAACCGGCCGCGGCCTTTGTCGTCCGGCGTGGTGCGACGGTACCGTGCCCCTCCGTCGCGGCCCCGCTCCGGCCACGGTGTCTTCGGTTTTCTTCGACGTGGCGCGACGGCATCACATTCTTAAACTTCTTTCCACGGCGCGGCGCGACGGCGCCGCGCATATCCTTCCGCATGAATCCGCGTGGTGTGACGGCACCACGCTCTCCCGTACCATCCACATAGGAACCAACACTAAAAAAATTGAGGAGGAGGGTCGGTCGTGTTTGTGCGGTCTGACCCCCTCTCATTATTCGATAACAAATGGGTTAAATCCACGAAGATCGTCAAGTTGGTATTCACGAACAGATAAATAAATAAACCCCGACCTCGGTTTCAAGAACGGTGCAAGTCAATGAGCCACGGAATACGAGCACCGCGGAGGTCGGGCGTCGGTGAAAAAGAACATCAACGTCGCGAAGCGAGGATTCCAAGATGTTGATGGAGATTTCATCGCGGAAAACCGTCGCGGATGAAGAACGTCATGGAAGAAGTTCTCTGAGTTCTTCGGCGGAGATGTTCTTCGCTAAGGACGTTGTTTTTCGCATTCTTCGTCGAAGAAGAAGGTGTTCTTCTCAAAATCTCTCAACGACAAAACTCTAACCACCAAATAAAATAAGCCTCCAACTTATTTTATTAACCCAACATAGGTTTTTCAATTTCAATAGATTGAAAACTCAAAACCCACATTTAACTCACTTAAGTTATAATATAAGAAGTTATAAAATTAATGAAGGCATAATTTAGCAAAACCTAAATGGGGGGGGGGGGGTTTAGAGGGGTTAGGAAAGTGAGGGGTTGGGATCGTGTGGGTCCCACCTTAGTTTATCCTCTCATGATTGGTTTTCAAAAGTGGGTCCCACCCCCAACATCCTTACTTAGGATAAAACCACCATGTGGGAAAAAAAATTGTTAATTTTTATTTTCATCTACCACAAACAATTAAAAACTCCCCTCGTGTAAACGCAACTCCGAAACAGGAGTTCCTAAGGAATTACCGGCACTGTGGTTCCATCGGTGCCCTCGTAATTCGATTCCGGGCAACGGTTCAAAAGTGAGAAATTCCTACTCATTCGTTCACTGAACGTACCCGAGCTAAACTTCTTATAGAAATTCTGGGCACACCGGGCCTCGGAATCAGGCACCGTCAAAAACTGCGTTCTTGTAAAATCCCAAAGAAAATTTAGAAAAAATTTCCTTTGAATTTTATGTGTATTTACATTACTCCCACCTCAGGGCTTTACGTCCCTATAAAGCTTCAACACAAACTAGGGATACAAAAGCTGTACTGAGCATGCATCTGAGCCTCCCGCTCTCATGTGCTCACCTGGAGGTTCCCGTACTGCCAGAGAAAGTGCACCAGAGGAATCGATCGTCCTCGTAGGATCTGCTCCTGTCGATCTGTGATCCCCACTAGAACCTCTGTGGAAGTAACCCCATCGCCATTATCCTTCTCCTCATGGTCGATGACATGCGAAGGGTCGAGCATGTATCTCCTCAGTTGAGATACCTAGAAAACATCGTGCACCTAGTGAAACTGAGTTGGATGGGTCAAGTGGTAGACCACCTCACCTACCCAGCTGAGGACCTAGAAAGGTCTGTAGAACCTTGGAGATAACTTGCCTCTCTGGCCCCATCTCCGTAAACCTCGTCGCGGTGAGACCCGTATAAGGACGTGATCGTCATCCTCAAACTCTAGAGGCCTCCAAGTCCTGTCGGCATAAGGCTTCTGTCGGCCCTGTGCTATCCTCATCCGCTCTTGGATGACCTAGACCTTATCTAGTCTCACAAGAGCTGATATGATTTCTTATTTGCCGATAAGAGAAATCTGGTCTCATCCCCTGGATGAAACACATTCATTGCCTAATACTGTCAATCCTGACATGAATGATGCATTCATGCCATGGATGACGTCGTAAGGCCTCGAAGTAACTACCAAGAGATCCAACTGTCACTATCTCCTACAAGGGTCAAGTCACACTATCAGCATCAGTTTGAGGTCACTAGGTCTCCACCAGTAGAAATATTGAAAGTGAGGGTCAAGTCAACAGTCTTAACCGGGACCACTCAGTATCAACCAAACAAAAAGGATAGGAAAGGAAACTTTACAAAGACATGTGTCTTTTCATTATTGCAGCTCATATTACAAAGACACGAAGAAAATACTAACAAAAATCAACAAAACAAGAAGCAACATGATCAATAGCCTCCAGGTCAGAAGCTAGTCCTGATCCTGTCCATCTGCTTCCGGAGCTCCATGACTATAGGCATCAGCCGCCTGATACTGAGCTCTCCCATGTCCTCTTGTCCCCTGCGGTTGGGGTGGGCCTCCTGGTGGTGGGGGTGGCAACACCCCGAAGCGTCATCCACCTCCAACTACACGACCAACACCTCTTCCATGGCCTCCTTCTCCTTGTAGTCTTCCCTGATCGAACCTCTTCCTCTGGCTGGGAGGTTCTTCATTTAACCACTGGTCATCTACATGGCGGGTCAGACAGTCACGTCCCATGTGACTAATCCCACCACAGGAGTAACACTGTCCACTCTCGGCACGACTGGCTTTGACTCCACCCTGGTTCCCCCGCACAACTGAACATGAGTCGTGCAGTCATCCACTGGTAGATCTGGTCCTCTTGGACCTCTGCGTCATATGTCTACTGTCTGATGCAGAAGACTTTGCCACAAGCTGGCTAGTGGTGGGTCGTGCTGCTGGAGACTGCTCAGCAAGAAAACTCTCCACTAAGAGGGATCTCTCCAACACCCCTGTCTGTGTCAGAATGCTGTGAGAAACAACAGAAGCCACAATCTCTCACCTGAGCCCCTGCTCGAAGGTTCGGGCCCTGAATAACGGGTCTCGTACCATATCTGTGGAGTAGCGCGAGAGGTCTGTGAACCTTGCGGAATACTGTGCCACTGTCATGCTGCTCTGCCGCAGCTGAAGTAGCTCCTATATACGCACCGCTCGAAGGGTGGATGGTACAAACTCTACCCGAAACAGGCTCTCGAAGTCTTCCCAAAGAAGTGTCGCCTCGTCATGCATCTGGAGCATCAGGCTCCACTATCTGCCGGCTGCTGCCTGAAGAAGGTTGGCAGCAAGGATCACCATGAAGTCTGCCGGAGTCCCCACTAGCATGAAAACTCTCACCACAGCCTCCAGCCAATCCTCAGCCACCTGTGGGTCCTTCCCTCCCTAGAACCTGGGTGGTCTCTGGAGTTGGAACTCGTGCAGTGCACTCAAGTGACGTGCACCCTCTGCTGCTGGGGCTGGTGGCATCGGTTGCCCAACGGGTAGTAGTACCGCTGGTGCCTCTGCTGGTGCCTCAACTATGGTAGGGCCCTGTACTGAGGCCACGTCGCTCGGCGGGCTGTCAGTACGTACCACTCTCGGGGCTCTAGCTGGTCGTCCACAGAGAGGAATCCAGAAAGGAACAAACATGACACGGTCAAAAGACTTATACCTTGTGAGCTGACCTAGTTTGAGCTGATATTTAAATAAAACTTCTGGAAACAAACACGCAATCTGTGTTTTCGTCCACAATGTCGAAAATCAGTTGTCAGGGTCCTGGTGTATGGATACTTCGGCCACCCGCACCAACACTGGATTCCCTGAACGGAAGACCACACTCGGTACCCTTAACACTATTGCTTCACAGAAAGAAAACATCAGAGTTTTATGTTCTAGGTAGAACTGACTCCCTTGATACCACATTGTCACGACCCGTATTCGGGGCCCATGCCATGACTACCCCAAGCCCGCCTTCCATAGGCCAGGGGCTTGAGACTAGTTCCAAAGGCGTAAATCCCAATAACTGGGAAGGCATTTCATTTATAAAATTAAACAAAACACCACAGAGTACAAGCGGAAGCAAAACACTAAGTACAAAAGAAAGTGCTTAAAAGTAAATGGGCCAGAATACAAACCCAACTGAAAGAAAGTAAAACAGAAAAAGGTAAATAGCTGGAAGAAGGAAGCATCTCCTAGGTCGTCCTCCTCGGATCCTACCTGAAGGGTTGGTAGAGATAGCGCAGCTCCGGGATCGTCCGCCATGGATCATAACTGAAGGCTAGGTACAAATAGCCTCCTCAACGCTCTCGCCCATCAACCTCCTCCGTGTGTCGTCTCACCGTGAATTCCTTCTCCAGATACTGACTCGTCATGTAGTCCACCTCCAGGTACTTACTCATCGTGTAGTCCACATCCGGGTACCGTCCAGTCCTCGAACACTCGGCCTCTGTCAGCACTGCCCATTATCTGCAACCAACACAATGAGGTGTGGGCATAGCCGGTGCAGGGGTGAGTATAACGATACTCAGTAGGGACCCCGAGACCCTCAATGTATCACTAAAACCAACAAGTATAACCACAAATAAGATCTCAATAGATAACCTCTAATTAGATATATGCCCATACATATACCTAAGTTATCAAATAACCCATCTCAATCATGAGGAAACACAAGGATCATGAAATCAACGGATAACCACTACCCATGTATATGCCCATACATATACATATGTTATCAAGTGACCCATCTTAATCATGAGGTAACAAAAAGGTGAAAAGTCTCAACTCAAACCAGGATTTTCATTATCAAAACCGTAACTGCTGAAGAGCTACGTATCTGAAGTGTACATTGGTTCTGTCATGACTCCGAGGTACTGCTCACTAACCTAAGACTGTTGAGGTACTCCTCCTGTCGAGTACTGCAGGTCTCCAGCCTACTACCGGGACCTCCGTCTGCTGTGGGTCTGTCGCCAAATACCGGGCACTCCCCCTAATAGCCTACAGAGGTACTCCTCCTGTCATGTACCGTGGGTATGCGGCCAACTACCGGGCGCTCCGTCCGTCGTGGGTCTGTCGCCAAATACCGGGGCGCTCCGTCCACTGGGCTAGTCGACTCACTCCAAGTCGAGTCTGTCAAGAAGTCGTCAAGTCTCAGCCGGCTACACGGTCTCCGTACTCTGTACGATCGTCTCCGGGAGGGTCCACTCCATGAGCTACAGGTCGGTACTCCAAGTATCACAAATTCCCACGATGAAGTATCTCAAAGGACCGCCTCATCACAGGGGTCTCAACGCAACAGTCGGCTCGTCAATCAGACGCCCGGTCTGTGAGTTACTAGCCTTTTCGTCCCCGGGGCCCGGTTGGTTTCGTGTGCGAACCAATCCGGCCGTAACCCAACTATACCACGAACTCTCATAGGGTATACTCATAGAGACCGTTTCTCAACGTGATCACTAACGTCGCTGACAGTTCGTCAAACGGACGTCTGGTCTGAAAGATATCAGCTTTTCCGTTCCAGGGGCCCGGTTGGATTTTGGGTACAATCCAACCCGGCCACTATCCAATAGCAACCAAAACTCGGGAGAAGAATGCCAAAAGTTCCATCTCATTAAGAGGAATCCAAAAAAGTCAACAACACGTCTATCAGACGTACGGAGCTTATGTTATGAGCATTTCCGCTCCAAGGGCCCGGTTGGTTTCGTATCCGAACCAACCTGGCCGAACCCAATGTATTCTGAAACCTTGAGTGCGATATACCGAAACGGACATCTCGTCCAAGGATTGCTACTCAACTGACGGTGCATCGATCAGAGGTCCGTACCCAACGATATGGACGTTTGAACCAACTCAGTCTGAAAAACGGGGGTTTCGGGCCAGGACCGACCCGGCCCGAGACCCCCCGGTCGGCACGAATCGGGTCGACCGCCCCGCGCGGCCTAGCCCGTAGCGGCCCGGCCTGGAAGACCAGCCAGGCGCCGGTCCGGCTGGGCACAGCGCGCCCAGCGCGCTGTCTGGCTCGGCCTTTGGCCGAGCCGTTTCGGCAGGGGGGCGCCTATCCCCCCTGTGTAACCACGACCCCCCCTCAATGAAGGGGGTCATTTGATGCTGGCCGGGGGAATTTAATTCCCCCGACTCCTCCCTGTCCGGCCGGCCCGAACTGGCCGGCCGGTTCCTGCTCAACGGGACCGACGGTGGCCGGTCCCCTTCCAGCTCCGACACCGGCGGCCCGGTCCAGCCACCGGTCACCTTGCTCCACCGCGGCCCAGAACCGGCCGCGACCCTCATCATCCGACGCGGAGTGACGATACCGCTCCCCTCTGTCGCGGCCCCGCTCCGGCTGCGGCGTCTTTAGTTTTCTTCGACGTGGCGCGACGGCGTCGCGTTCTTAAACTTCTTTCCATGGCGCGGCGCGATGGTGCCGTGCATATCCTTCCGCATGAATCCGCATGGTGTGATGGCACCACGCTCTCCCATACCAACCAAAAAGGAACCAACACGAAAAAAATTAAGGAGGAGGGTCGGCCGTGTTTGCGCGGTCCGACCCCCTCATGTTATTCGATAACAAATGGTTTAGATCCACAAAGATTGTCATGTTGGTATTCACGAATAGATAAATAAATAAAACACCTACCTCGATTTCAAGAACGGTGCACGTCAACGAGCCACGGAAGACAAGCGTCGTGGAGGTCGGGCGTCACGGAAAAAGAACGTCGACGTCGCGAAGCGAGGATTCGAATATGTTAACGGAGATTTCGTCGTGGAAAACCGTCGCGGAAGAAGAACGTCGTGGAAGAAGTTCTCCGCATTCTTTGGCGGAGATGTTCTTCGCTAAGGACGGTGTTCTTCACGTTCTTTGTCGACGAAGAAGGTGTTCTTCCCAAAATCTCTCAATGAAAAAACTCTAACCACCAAATAAAATAAGCCTCCCACTTATTTTATTAAACCAACATAGGTTTTTGAATTTCAAGAGTTTGAAAATTCAAAACCCACATTTAACTCACTTAAGTTATAACATAAGATGATATAAAATTAATGAGGCCATAAGTTAGCAAAACATAAATGGGGGGGAGGGGTTTAGAGGGGTTAGGAAAGTGAGGGGTTGGGATCGTGTGGGTCCCACCTTACTTTATCCTCTCATGGTTGGTTATCACAAGTGGGTCCCACCCCCAACATCCTTAATTAGGATAAAACTACGAAGTGGGAAAAAAATAAAAATTGATAATTTTTATTTTCAACTACCACAAAAAATTAAAAACACCCATCTTGTAAACGCAACTCCGAAACAGGAGTTCCTAAGAAATTACTGGCACTGCGGTTCCATCAGTGCCCTCGGAATTTGATTCCGGGTAACGGTTCAAAAGTTAGAAATTCACGCTCGTTCGTTCACTGAACGTACCTGAGCTAAACATCAGATAGAAATTCTGGGCACATCGGGCCTCGGAATCAGGCGCCGTCAAAAACATCATTCTTTTAAAATCCCAAAGAAAATTGAGAAAAAATTTCCCTTGAATTTTACGGGTCTTTACATGTATTTCACAGTTCATGCAAAAAATTGTGTTTGGATGGTTATTGTTATTAGTTAATGGTATTTTTTCCTAATGGTTATATGATCCTACACTTCTATTTGAACCCCTTCAACATTTATTTCATTCATTTGTTTCCTGGGGGATGTCACTGAATTCTATGTAATGATTAGTTATATTCTCAAGACAATTATAATTAGTGGGTCATTAAAAATTATATCAGTTTTTTCGACCAATATGATTTTTTGTGATAAGTGTTGACATATTGTTCATCCCCTTATGTAAAATTTAGTCATCAGTTTTCTTGTTTTGGGTGTTGAAATATTTTTTATTATATTCCTTGGGTTTTGATATAATTATAATATAGGATCATTAGTATTTAATATTTAGATCATAGAAAGATGTAGCTAAACTTTTTATTCTTAACATATTGTTACCAAGGAGCTCGGTATATAATTGTTTTAGAGACACTAATTAGATTTCGAAAATATCAATGTCATGGATTTATCCAATGAAATGAAAATGAAATGCATTATATAGAAATTAATTTCCACATAGATTTCATATTTTTTTATTTATTATTTATGATTTGTGAAAAAAGTGATTATTTTTGAAATGTATGATATATTTTTATAATTAATGACCTTGAAAAGAGTAAGGTTGATGTAGGTTGAAAATAGTATGACTAAAAAATTATTCATGTTCAAAAAATGGTTTATTTTGGAAATAAATATAGATATATTTGTTGTGATACAATTGAAATTCAAATTCATCAATTTCTAGAGAGTGAGACTAACCCTACTTGTTGTTTTTTTATAAAATGACACATGGTAGGCAAAATAGAAAACCACCAGAAGAATATGAGAAGAATGTGGTTGGAATAGAGGCACATATAAACCAAGATCTCATTCATAGTATAATTCATGTGTTTGAAGTTGTATATACGTGGTATATGAGGTTTGAGAGAATGAATATGGATCATTCCATCCAGCTCATGAAGCATATTCCACCCATCTTCTACAGTGAGTATATACCCCAAAAGGAAAAGGTGTGGCTAAGATGAAATAATCATATATTCAATTTCATTGGCCAAACACATTTGTTCAGGGTTAAGATATTGACATATATTCTTGATAATATTGCATTCTAGTTGTGGGAATTAGTGATACATGGTATGGGGGATCGAGGCCTAATATGGGAGGATTTTGATGATTTTATCAAAAAAAATTATGTCTGTGCACATTCATGAACTAGAAACGACGTATTACATCATAATGAAGTAGGAGAATGGATGTTTCACAGAGTATGGGGAAAATTCATGAATTTAGTGAGCATTTCACCAGATGTTTCATTTAGTGCGTCCTAGAAATCATACATCTTCATATTAGGGATAACGGAGGAGACATGCTCAATGGTTTTGATGTATTGTATTATTGATTATATAGAGATGGTGAATTGATAAATAGTGGATGATCATAATATATAAAGAGATATGGGTGGAGGAAGAATCATTATACCTAGGGGAAATGGTAGTATCTTAAACATAGGGTTCAAGCAGAATAGGGACCCCTATTTTCAGTGTGGGAGATGGAATCTATATAAAATGGAAGGATCATTGAATTTTCCTTCACAACCAAAGGTAAAAGTGTGATGTTTGAAATGTGGTTCATTCGACCAAAGTAAGTGATACTATTCAACAATACCTAGATCATTCAATAAAAGCATTATGATAAGACATCTTCACCTCTAGTATTGTAGCGCTCTATGGTTAAGTGATTGAGTCACTTATTTGGTATGGAAACCTTAGTATTCATTGATTTAATGAGGGAATAAAAATAAAACTCATCATTAGAGTAGTGCTGGCCATAATGATTATAGGAATACATTGAATTCTCAGAAAAGGAAATATCTTCAAGGAAACAAAGAGCATAGTGCATCAATGATGAAATTGAATGGAGCTGAGTATACGATAATAAATGATCTGGATGGACCATCTACAATGATATGTATGATCCTTTTTAATTATACCTGAATGCATGTTTCATTCATTTTTAGTGCCCCAAATTCGTTCATTACATCTCATGCTATTTATTTACTTTGTTTAAATCTCAATATGATTGTCTCTATTTTGAATCTATAAACGCCTCTGGGAGGTAGAGAATGTCGAGCCATTATGTGTACAACTTGTTCTATAACTGTTGGTGGAGTTGAGATGAAATGGAACTTATAAAAGTTGGATATAGATTCCAATGATGTAATAATAGGAATGAATTGGTTAACAACATTACATTATCACATAGACTTTTAAAGTAGAATGTTTAGTTTCACAATTGAGGATGGTGTCGAGCATCTCATCATAGGACAAAGTCATGTAAAGATAGATGAAACATGCTTGTTGGCACCGGTAGTGGGAACGATCTCTTACATATAGGTGTAATTGAAATTATAATTTATGGGATAGATTGAGGATAATAATTATAGTATCCCGTCTTTTTATAACATAAACATTCATTACATTACAAAAAACTGAGGATCTTTAAGGTTTAGTGTCTTGGAAACAAGGAACATAATACATGGAAATAACATAAAGCATTCTTCTTAAACACTTGAAAGGCTTATCCTTATGTTCATCCTAGGTTCATTACTGCATCTCATAACCTGGGGATATACATCAAATGAAAGGGTGAGCAGAAGGCCCAGTAAGGGAAACAAGAGAAACATTTTACATGTGAAATTGAGATACTTCAATAAGGACATGAAAAGAACTTTAAGGCATGAGAAAAAAATCATGAGATACATCAAAATAAAAATAAAATTTTTCATAACTTGAAGATGTGGCTAAAACATTTAATATTGACAATCGTTTCGTCTCACCAAGGTCCATCCCCAAGGTGTCGTTAAAAATTACCAAGGTTATTTACCAAGGCGTCATTAAAAATGGTCATCTCTAGAGATTAAGTCATTACCCAATGCGTTGGAGCGCTATCTAGGCACACCCTTGACATGTCTTTATTATAATGTGAGCCACATATATCATCATCAAAAATTTCATAAATAACCCATATAGCATAAAATAAATGGGTTTCATTTCATAATCATAACGTTTTAAAAACTTCATTAAAGACATGATCTTTACGTCACTTTAAACCCACGGAAGGGGAGAGCGGGTTTCATGTATGTAAATCCCAGAATCTAAAATAGAACATTTTTGTATATATGTGAATAAACCTATAGAAATAAGTGCTTTTATTATTCACTTAATAACATGAAGTAATTTTGAGAAAAAAAGAGAGGCATTTTGAGACGAAAATTCTGCAGCACAACTGCTACTTTATAGGGTTTTAGAAAACGTTGAAAAGAGAGGGGACATGGGTCAAACAATCATAAATGACCCATAAAACAGTAGAGGGAGAGAATATAAGGTATTTAAAAACATGGTAATGAAATTTGAAAATATAATTTATGAAATGAAGAACATGAAAGGAAGACAAAAATAATATTTCTCTTATGAAAATCTGGCAGCCTAACAGCGTTACATAAACTTCAACCAAAAATGAATTAATGATTTCAAATAGGTTCTCTCATAATATGAACATAAAATATCAGTATGATATATATAGAGATCATACCCCAACATAACAAAAAGGAACTTGAATGAACTGACATGAAAGTAGAACTTCAAAACGAGAAGGGTGAAGAACCACTTAAAAATTCGGCAGCCTAACGACACCACTTAAAACATCAAAATACTGAATTGTTGAGATAAAATGGGGTCTCTCATCATATGATCATAAAATATCAGTATGATAAATTTAGATATCATACCCCAATATAATAAAAAGGAACATGAAATACTTTACATGATAATAGATCTTGAAAAATGAGAAGGGAGAAAGAATCTGTTACAAAAATTTCGGCAGCCTAACGACGCCACTTCAAACTTCATAAAACGAAATAATGAGAGTAAGAGCGGATCTCTCATTATGTGAACATGAAAAGGGCAGTAAGAGGAGTATAAAACAACACCCTTTAACAAAGGAACATGGAGCATAAAATAAATTACATAAAAGAGATTTCTTGAAAAGAAAGAGAGAGATCAGATCCCTTACCTTAAAATGTAACTCTTAAAACTCAAAGGTTTGGACCTTGAGGGCTTGGGGGAACCTTGCAAGGACTCCATGGGAGGTAAGGAGACCAGAAATTCGTTGAGGATGGTTTTGGAGTTTAAAATATGCGAGGAGGGCTTGGTATTTATATGGAAAGTGAGGGGACAAGGCATTAATGGCCAAGGGACACCTCAAAAGTGGTTTTCTAAAAAGCATGGGCCCTCCCATGGTACTTCCCATAGATTTAGGCCACATGGGGACCCCCACACAATACTTCATCCTCTTTAGTCGACCATCCCTTAAAATATCTCACGACATCATCATGACACGGTTATGATGTCCTTAAACATACCGAAACCCTAAAACTGTATTTTTATTTTTCACTGAAAATTCAACTTTCCCAGAAAAATACCAAAATTTTACATTAACCAAATATCAATGCTATGATTTTAAAAATGAACTCTATTATATAAAAATAATTTTCTAAATATTTTTATTTCATTTTTTAAATAAACACACTATTCACCGAAAATTCATTTTTTTCAGAAAAATATCGAAAAAATACCTTCACATAATATCGATGCTCTGAGTTCAAAAATGAAATCCATTTTATAAAAATAATTTTTTAAATATTTTTAATTTAATTTTTAATGAAAACCACTATTCAACCGAAAAAACTTATATTTGAATAATAATTTATGAAACTGTTATTTACCCATTTTATTGAATCTCATTACTTAATCTAGGTTTCTAAATTATATTAAAACATTCTTTGAGTGAATTTACTAATCCATTTGGTCACATTACTAATCCTAAGCGTAAAATCACTATTCATAATTTACTATTCATCAAAAATCATGTTGATCTTATTAGACTTGAAATTTCGTACTGAACATAATTGTAGAAGACCATTTTTTGAAAATAATTTCACATTTTTATTTATTTAAGGTTTACATAAACATTTTTAAAATATCATTTCTCTAAAATTCATCAAAAATATGCATACTATATTTATCTGGACATTTGAAAATTCATAAACTTCATCATAAGAAGAAATCCCAATTTCATTTAAAAAAAGGATTACACAAGGCAGTTACGGTCTCCTTACATAGCCCCTTATCACACCAGTATAGGACCTAAGTGTAAGGTGATCTAAGGTGAGAGAATCCGAGGGAGGCTCGACCAACATCGCACGAGTATTAATTTCTATCAGTTTGAACTTCTCGCGAAGACGATCCCGTTCTAGCTCCACACGATGATGTTCATCTTGGGTTTGATCTAGAGCCAAGCCCAGTGGTGCTACCTCCTTCTCAAGTTCTGTTAGAAGGTCTTCTATCGGTCCAAGACTACTGGGTGAGGCCATAGAATCTTCTTTCTATTTTAATTAACCAAGATTGTTTGTATTTATAGACAATAGTCAAAACGTTTAGTTTCCAGTGGTCATATTGACCAATGGTCAAATAACAGTCAAAACACAATAGTCTCATTTTAATTATACTCATGTTATCAAATGAAACATTTTTTTGAGTATAAAAATAAAATAAAATAACACATAAAATTAGGAAACAAGGTTTATTTAAAATTTCGGGTCGTTACAATCTTCCCCCCTTAAGAAATTGTGTCCTTGCAATTTTTAAAATTGGGTGCTGAAATTTCATTTAAAGTCCCACATCGAAAAAGGAGTCAGTAAAACTATTAATTTAAATGAAAGAAAGGGAAGTACAAAGGTCACCCAAGTTAACCCACACTAGGATTCCATGTAGGAAAACATGGACATAGAGGAGAAAACAAAGGGTCAAGTTCTGAGGGAGAGTGATAGAGAACATGATTAGGAGAAAGTTAACCGTAAGAAAATCCCAAACTTATGATGTGTGTAAACGGTCTTTGATTACCTAGTAGGAAACTTAAACCAACAACATTTTTGTTTTACGTTTCTTTTCATAATTTTGAGGAATTCATTTACTACATAGAACAAAAACATAAGAAAATTTACCAACCTTCAAGTAGAGTTTCATCCTTTAATAAGTCCCTACCAACACTAATCTTTTCTCCAAATGATGAGAATTCAAAAACACTTGGTCTCATAAAAATCACAAGAATCATCTTCTAGAGAATCACATAATCTACAAAAGATTAACTATCTATTTATTCTATCTTTAAACATTATCCCAAAAACAGATAGGTTAAGGTAAAACAACTCTTCAAAAAGAAAGAATCCCATAGGAATGGAAACTACTTTTAAATCTTCAAAGTTCCATGGTACTACCCAAAGTTCATCATAGACCATTCCATAAATAATGGTCCTTAAAATTCCTCATAATAAACCAAACTAAGATTGAAACCCAAATACAAGAAGGATTTGATAACATAGTCTTCCAAAATAAACTTCATTGTTCATCTCCAAACAACATCAACCACTCCTAACATCTTATAACAAAAGTAGATAACCTAAACATATTTTACTCAAGACAGGTTAATCATTCCCATAAGTTACCTAAATTAATATAAGTACACCTTAAATTCTTCGATTCTTCAAAATATAAGTCAACATTACTCCTCAATGAAAATGCCGTAGTAATCTATTTACCTCGATCATATAGGGTCCCTAAAATAGTGAACATCTTCCAAAATAATAATCATCTTTTAATCCCCTAATCATCCATGTCATATTAATACGAAAATCATCGCATTTCCTATCACATTGGTTGTTGGGACATGTTCTTCCATTTCCCACCATTAACTAAGAAGAGAAAGCATATTTAGGGGCTTAAGTACTTAGCCAATAATCATGAAAAGGAACTGAAAGCATATAAGGATAACATGTAGAAGAAAAGTACACCCTAACTTGTGATCCCCTAGGTTCCCATTTAGGTTATCCATGATCATATATTTTTATGTGAATATTTATTTTATTTTATCTTTGTTCCTTTAACAATGGTTCATACTAAGCTTATGAATTTACCAAAGCATATCCTCCGGGAGTGTCGTAACCAAGAGTGCAGAAAGGCTCGTTGTCGTGTACCAGTTCCCGTTTGAGTCTATCTCAAAGCGGTGTTTTATGGTTTTACCCCTATGTACATCTGTGCCAGAGCCACCTCTACCTGCTCGTATCCAGACAGGGATGTATTTGCTTGGCAACCCCTTACACAATACTCACCAAAATACTAGGAAGACTTCCTATATTTAAACTTTTCTATAGGGTTCTTCCTAGAGTTTTCATATCCTAATTTCCACAAATAACTAAACCATCCTTTGATAACAACTATAGCTTCCCGTCTTTTATAACATAAACTTTCATTACATTACACAAAACTGAGGATCATTAAGGTTTAGTGTCTTAGAAACGAACATAATACATGGAAACAACATAAAGCATTCTTCTTAAACACTTGAAAGGATTCTCCTTAATTTCATCCTAGGTTCATTACTACATCTCATAACCTGTGTATATACATCAAAAGAAAGGGTGAGAAGAAGGCCCAGTAAGGGAAACAAGAGAAACATTTTACATGTGAACTTGAGATACTTCAATAAGGACAAGAAAAGAACTTTAAGGAATGAGAAAGAAATCATGAGATAAATCAAAATAAAAATAACATTTTTCATAACTTGGAGATGTGGCTACAACATTTAATATTGACAATCGTTTCATTTCACCAAGGTCCATCCCCAAGGTGTCATTAAAAATTACCAAGGTTATTCACTAAGGCGTCGTTAAAAATGGACATCTCTAGAGATTAAGTCATTACCCAATGCATTAGAGCGCTATCTGGGCGCTCCCTTGACATGTCTTTATTATCATGTGAGCCACATATATCATCGTAAAACATTTCATAAATAACCCATATAGAATAAAATAAATGGGTTTCATTTCATAATCATAACGTTTTAAAAACTGCTTCAAGGACATGATCTTTACGTCACTTTAAACCCACGAAAGGGGAGAGCGGGTTTCATGTATGTAAATACCAGAATTTAAAACAGAACATTTTTGTATATATCTGAATAACCCTATAGAAATAAGATCTTTTATTATTCACTTAATGACATGAAGTAATTTTTAGAAAAATAGAGAGGCATTTTGAGACGAAAATTCTGCATCACAACGGCTACGTTACAGGGTTTTAGAAAACGTTGAAAAGAGAGGGGACATGGGTCAAACAATAATAAATGACCCATAAAATAGTAGAGGGATATAATATAAGGGATTTATGAACATGGTAATGAAATTTGAAAATATACCATATGAAATGAAGAACATGAAAGGAAGACAAAAATAAGATTTCTCTTATTAAAATTCGGTAGCCTAACAGCGTTACATAAACTTCAACCAAAAATGAATTGATGATGTCAAATAGGGTCTCTCATCATATGAACATAAAAGATCAGTATGATAGGTATAGATATCATACCCCAACATAATAAAAATGAACTTGAATGAACTGACATGAAAGTCGAACTTCAAAACGAGAAGGGTGAAGAACCACTTAAAAATTCGGCAGCCTAACGGCGCCACTTAAAACCTCAAAATACTGAATTGAAGAGATCAAATGGGGTCTCTCATCATATAATCATAAAATATCAGTATGATAAATTTAGATATCATACCCCAATATAATAAAAAGATACTTGAAATACTTTACCTGATAATAGATCTTGAAAAATAAGAAGGGAGAAAGAATCTGTTACAAAAATTTCGGTAGCCTAACGGCGCCACTTAAAACATCATAAAACTAAATAATGAGAGTAAGAGGTGATATATCATTATGTGAACATGAAAAGGGCAGTAATAGGAGTATAAAATTACACCATTTAACATAAGAACATGGAGCATAAAAGAAATTACATAAAAGAGATTTCTTGAAAAGAAAGAGAGAGATCAGATCCCTTACCTTAAAACGTAACTCTTAAATCATAATGGTTTGGAACTTGAGGGCTTGGGGAACCTTGGGAGGACTCCTTGGGAGGTAAGGAGACCAGAAATTCGTTGAAAATGGTTTAGGAGTAGAAAATATGAGAGGAGGGCTTGGTATTTATAGGGAAAGTGAGGGGACAAGGCATTAATGGCCAAGGGACACCTCAAAAGTGGTTTTCTCAAAAGCATGGGCCCTCCCATGGTACTTCCCATAGAGTTTGGCCACATGGGGACCCCACACAATAATTTGTACTCTTTAGTCGACCATCCATTAAAATATCTCATGACATCATCATGACACGGTTATGATGTCATTAAACATACCGAAACCCTAAAACTGTATTTTTACTATTCACTGAAAATTCATCTTTCTCAGAAAAATCCCAAAATTTTACATTAAACAAATATCAATGCTACGATTTCATAAAATGATCTATATTTTATAAAAATAATTTTCTAAATATTTTTAATTCATTTTTTTAAATAAACACACTATTCACCGAAAATACATTTTTTTTCGAAAAATCCCTAAAAATTACCATAACGTAATATCGATGCTCTGAGTTCAAAAATGAAATCAATTTTATAAAAATAATTTTCTAAATATTTTTAATTTAACATTTAATTAAAAACACTATTCAACCGAAAAAACTAATATTTAAATAATAATTTATGAAACGGTTATTTACCCATTTTATTAAATCTCATTACTTAATCTAGGTGTCTAAATTATATTAAAACTTTCTTTGAGTGAATTTACTAATCCATTTGGTCACATTACTAATCCTAAGCGTAAAATTACTATTCATAATTTACTATTCATCAAAAATAATGTTTATCTTATTAGACTCGAAATTTCGTACTGAACATAATTGTAGAAGACTATTTTTTGAAAATAATTACACATTTTTATTTATTTAATGTTTACATAAACATTTTTAAAATATCATTTCTCTAAAATTCATCAAAAATATGCATACTATATTTATCTGGACATTTGAAAATTCATAAACTTCATCATAAGAAGAAATCCCAATTTTATTTAAAACAAAGGATTACACAAGGCAGTTACGGTCTCCTTACATAGCCCCTTATCACACCGGCAGAGGACCTAAGTGTAAGGTGTGCTCAGGTGAGAGAATCCGAGGGAGGCTCGGCCAACATCGCACGAGTAGTAATTTATATCGGTTTGAAATTCTCGTGAAGGCGATCCCGTTCTAGCTTCACACTATGAAGTTTAGCTTGGGTTTGGTCCAGAGCAAAGCCCAGTGGTGCTACCTCCTTCCCAATTTCTGTTAGATGGGCTTCGATCGGTCCAAGACTACTGGGTGAGGTCATCAAATCTTCTTTCTATATTAATTAACCAAGAATTCTTGTATTTAGAGACAATAGTCAAAACGTTTAGTTTCCAGCGGTCATATTGACCAATGGTCAAATAACAGTCAAAACCCAACAGTCTCATTTTAATTATACTCATGTTATCAAATGAAACATTTTTGTTGAGTATAAAAATAAAATAAAATAACACATAAAATTAGGAAACAAGATTTATTTAAAATTTCGGGTCGTTACAATAATTTTTTAATAGTAATGGACAAATTTACTGATGTCTTTCTAAAGAACATCTCTGGGTTACCTCCTATAAGGGAAGTGTAGTTTACAATTGATCTCCTTCTTAGGACAAGACTTATTTCCATTACATATTATATAATGGTCATAACAATATTAATGTAATTGAATGTAAAATTAGTGGATATTGAAAGAAAATGATAAAATTTTCCAAGTACGTCTCTTTTGGAAGCATTAATATTGTTCTAAAATAAATCATATGGATCTATATGACTATGTGTTGATTATCATATTATTAAAAAATTTATGATAAATATTAAATATCCAATTACACACATTTTTTATCTAGTTTTCAATTGAGGGGTGCGATGTGGTTCTAAAAAATTGACATGTGATCATGATATCATCAATTGCGAGTTCCGAAGGACGATATTCCAAAGTATGAATTCATAATTGGAAATGGATTTTGTGATTATGTATCATCCCTTTCGGTCAATGTATGATCCATAAGTCAATATGGAATTGATGAATCATATATTTTAGATATATCTAGATTATGTTTTTTTATAATTTTTGGATGACATATTGGTTTATTCATGGACAAGGGATGAGAATGGGGAACACAATGAGAATATGTAGAAAATATTGAGAGATCATAATTTTTATTCCAATAGTCAATGTGTCATTTTTGGACACAATAGGTACACATTCTTAGGCATATAATTTCTGAAAAAGGCGTTTTTCTTGATCCAGATAAGATAGAATCTGTTATCTATTAGAAACCCCTGAGGAATTTTATTTATATATGATGTTTTCTTGCTCTAGGTGGTTAATACAAAAGCATTGTGTTTGACATTTCATCACTATATTCAGAAACAAGAGCTTTGAAAAAGAAGAATATTCCATTCCGGTGGACGGAGAAATGATAAATTTCTTTAAGGAGTAAAATTTTCATCTCACATCAGCACCTATATTGAAATTTCCAAAATCTAGACATGTTTACATGGTGTAATTAGATTCTTTGGGATATGGTTTGGGATCAAGGTAACATTGCAGCATTTTTGGGTTGATTGTGTTTGTTGACAAAGCAGGTTTCCATGGAGAATTGTCGAGTTCCCGAGAATTTGTTGACATTCCATGTTGACAAAGAACTTTGACAAAGGAAAAGACGATCTGGAGGCGGTACAAAAGAGCAGTACAAGGTGGCGCCGTTTTCCAGTGTTTGACAAATTTTTGGGCCTGAAAATCGCCAATGGAAAATGGAGTGATATGTTGTTGGCAAAGGTTGAGGAGAGAGAAATGAAGGAGGTGTGCGGAAAAATCAAGCATGGCGCGCAAAACTAGAGGGTTGCGCGAAATCTTGAAGTGTGGCGCGCAAAACAGCGGGTTGCGCGAAATTGTATTTCGCGCAAAAGATGTTTCAAGGCCGAAAGCTTGAAAATCGGTAAAGGCATGAGGCGCGCGAAATTTTGGAGGCGTGCGCGGAAAATTGAAGTGGCGCGCGAAATAGCAGATGAAGTATTTCGCGCAAGAGGTGTTACGAGGTCCGAAGCTCGTAAAATGGCAAAGGCATGAGGTGCGCGAAATTATGGAGCAGTGCGCGGAAAATGTTTGTGCGCGGACGATCAAAGCGGATTACGCGCTCAAGGAGGGTTTTTCGCGCGGGGTCGATTTTGCCTATAAATATGAAGTGACCCTCCTCCATTCAGGAGAGTTCAAGACATAGAAAATACCCGAGCTCTGGTGCGCGCAATTGAAGTTTGAAAGGGTGTTGCGCGTAAACTTAAAGTTTGCGCGTAAAGTCAGATTGCGCGAAAAGCAAAGGCTGCGCAGAAAGTTTTGAGTTGGCGCGTAAAAGGAAGGTTGCGCGAAAAGTGGATTTCGCGCAAAGGCAGTGAATTGCGCGCAAGGCAGTTTCCAGGCTGCGCGTAAAATTTGGAGGTTGCGCGAAAAAGGAATTTCGCGCAAAGCATTGAAATTGCGCGCAAGACACCGTAAGGGTTGCGCGTAAAAATTGAGGTTGCCCGGTACATCCGGAGCAAAGTGAGATTCATCTACGGGTGAAAGTTGGATTTCAATAGAGCATCTACATACAGAGAAAGATGCATTCCTTAATGGAAATGAAGAGACCTACAGGTCTATAAACTGTGAGTGAATCCCTTCCAAGAGCAGTGAGCTTAGGAAGAGGAAGAAGGTGATCCTCTCCACCGGCAGTGAGCCAGAGAGAGAGAAACAGGGAGTGACCCTTGGGAAAGCAGTGAGCTGACCCTAAACCTTGTATAGGCAGTGAGCCTGGGCATAGAAGTGATCTAGCCCAAACATTGTAATCCACAGCTAGTGAAGTTTAGTGGACTTGGTACGACCGGCAACCTGTCGGCGTATGCTCCTTGGACGTAGCCCTTAGCGGTGAACCAAGTAAAATTGTTGTGTCCTGTGCTTGCTTTACTTTCTGTTTATATTGTGCAGCAGGAAAGAGAGAGAAGAGTGTTTTGCTTAACAGCGAAACAAGATCAGAACGGGCTTTAATTTTTAATTAGTCATACCCTGATTCACCCCCCCTCTCAGGGTATTCAGCCTAGTGGACCTAAGAAGTGGTATCAGAGGGAAAGGTTAACAGTTGGTCTTCTCTCAATGGAGGTCACTAATCATAGAGGGATTCCGATCTTCGACGGATGTAACTTTCAGATATGGAAGAATCGAATGCAACACTATTTCCGATCTTTGGGAATGGATGTGTTTTCAGCAGCTATGCATGGTATCACAGCTGATATTACTAGTGGTGCATTATCAGAAGCTGAGCACAAAGAGTTGGATGCTGATTCCAAAGCAATAAATGCCTTAGGGGGAGCCCTCTCTAATCCCATTTATACAAAGGTGATGTCTTGCAAAACGTCACATGCCATGTGGGAAAAACTTTTGAATATTTATGAAGGGGATACAAAAGTCAGAGAGGCAAAGCTGCAAGTGTTGTGGAACAAGTATGAAGATCTCAAAATGAACCCGAATGAGTCTGTTGATGCATTCTTTGACAGGGTAAATGCTGTGGTAGAAGACATGCGGGGTCTTGGAGAAATTATCGAAGACATTAAAATCGTAAAGCGCATCTTGAGAAAGCTTCCACCTCGGTTCAATCCGAAAGTTTCTGTGTTGGAAGATAACGATCCGAAAGAGCTATCATTGGATAACCTACACAGCACTCTTGTTGCATATGAAATGAGAAATGATGACAACGATGCTGTGGAAAAGGGGAAATCCAAAGAGGTGGCATTTAAGGCCATGAAGAGGCTCAGTATTGAAGATTCTAAGGAGGAAGAAGAGTCAGATGAGGTGATGTCGTTCCTTTCTTCAAATCTGCAAAGAGGAAAAGGAAAGTTTAAAGGGAAACTTCCACTAGCATGCTTCCGATGCGGAAAGGTTGGTCATCTTGCTGCAAGATGCCCCAAAAAGTTTCAAGAAGAAAGCGATGAAGATGAAGTTGAGATTCCCATGAAAAAATCATCAGCCTATGTGAAAGGGAAGAAGCAGTTCAAGAGAAATTTCTTTAAAAAGAAGAATCTTCTTTCCCAAGAAATTGATAGTTCAGCTGAGTCTGAGGGTGAAGAAGTTGAAGAGATAGAAAACTGTAGAGATCGTGGTCAAAATGCGATGGTGGCTGTTGCTAGTAGCACTCTAGAAAAGAAAGAAACTGAAACTGATGAAGAAGAAGAAGAAATTGAAGGGAGAGTTGACATGGAAGCTGAATTAGAAGCAGCTCTTGAAGAGATAGATGTTTGGCGAGCAAAAACAAAGAAAGCCAATAAGATAGTACGTGATGCCAAACTCTACATGCAACAACAAGAAGAAGAGAAGTCTGAGCTTGAGAAAGAAATTGAAAATCTTAAGTCTTCCAGGCCAGAGCGCACAGAAAAGGTTGATGAGCATAAGCTCAAGATTGAAGAGCAGAAAAGGGAGATCGACTGCTTGAGTCGAAAAGTGAAAGATCACGTCAAGCGTATTGAAGAGCTTGAAGAGGAAGTTGTCGGTCTGCGGAGAAAAGTTAAAGACCAGGAAAAACCTTTGAATCCCAACACATTCTTGGGAAATCAGGTCGTTACGAAGACGAAAAAGAAGAAAGAAGAGCCTAGTAGTTCAGCAGGAAAGAAGCAACAATTGAACTCAGATGTTAAGGCTGATTCATGGCTTAATCAGAAACAAAAATCTACGGCAGTTGAAGTTAGACCGCAAGCACTTGTCCCGAGATTGAAAGTGGATTTGAGCACAAAGCAGAATCATAATATTCAGAGATCCAAAGGGGAAACTCGTAGTGCTGAAGTAACACGAAGGAATTCACCTTATATCAGGTGTTACTGTTGTGGAAAGATGGGACATTCACAGTATGTGTGTTCCATAGCCAAAAGATATCGAAGGGAACAAGAACAGAGATGGCAGCCAAACAGAGAACGGTTTCCCAGAACATTTTTTGAAGGACACTGTTTTTGGTGCGGAGGATTTGGACACATGGCTAGGTACTGCACTCCGACCATTCAGAAAAATTTGCCAAAGCAGCATCAAAATGATCGCAAGCAGCAGATCAGTAAACCGAAAAGTGAGTTAAAAGTTCAGAACAGATTTGCAGTTTTGCAAGATGAAGCTGGTCCATCATACTCTGAGACAGAACAGAAGCCTCAATCCATGACGAGTATGAAAGAAAAAGTATGGACTAGGAAGAAGAAAACTGAGAAGGCCGTAGTTGCTGAAATTGCCCTTAAAGCATCAGATCGTTCTGGTGTTTGGATCCTTGACAGTGGTTGCACATCCCACATGACGGGTAATAAGGATCTGGTTACAGGCATAAAATATGACAAAGAAGGAGTTGTCAAGTTTGGAAATGATGAAGGCCTGAAGATTGTTGGCTCAGGAAAAGCCAAGTTTGGGGGCAAAGAAATGAGACATGCTGATGTCTTGGTGGTAGAGGGTCTCAGTCATAATTTGCTTAGCGTCAGTCAACTATGTGACTCTGGGCACTCTATACTATTTACCAAGAAGATGGGTATTGTTAAAGGAAAAGATGGAATGGTCATTCTTCAGGGAAAACGAACAAAGGGGAATCTTTACCTGATAGGTGGGGAAGAAGATTCATGCCTTTTATCCAGAGAAGAAGAAAATCAGTTGTGGCATAAGCGACTTGGTCATCTATGTCAACCATCTATGGAAGATCTGGTAAAGTGTGATGCTGCTAGAGACCTTCCCAAACTATCACGTGATCGCACTCATACGTGTGATGCTTGTCAACAAGGGAAGATCATCAGAAAGACATACAGGCCAAAGGAACAAAAAGCAACTCGAGTGCTCGAATTGGTGCATGCTGATGTATGTGGACCTATCTCACCACGAGCTATAGATGGGCAAAGGTACTATGTTCTTTTCATTGATGACTACAGCAGAATGGCCTGGGTATTCATCGTTACCCATAAGACAGAGGTGTTCAGTTGCATAAAGCAGTACAGGAGGGAATCAGAAAAGATGCTTGGGCAGAAAATTCTGAAGTTTCGTACTGATAACGGTACAGAATTTACAAACAGTCAGGTTGAAAACTATCTCGAGAAACATGGGATAAGGCATCAAGTTTCATCAGTAAGAACTCCCCAACAAAATGGAGTGGTAGAAAGGAGGAATCGGATCATTAACAACATGTCCAGAACAATGCTTATTGATAAGGACCTACCAGAGAAATTTTGGAAGGAAGCAGTTTTGACATCGGTCTATGTTTCAAACAGGTCCCTGTTATGTCCGAAGCAAGGGAAGACTCCGTATGAACTGTGGTACGGAAAGAAGCCAACGTTGAAATACTTTCGAATCTTTGGAAGTAAGTGTTTCATTCTCAACAAAGAACATCATAGGAAGTTTGAGGCACGAGGAGATGAAGGGATATTCCTTGGCTATTCAGGGAAAAGCAAAGCATATAAATGTTTCAACAAGAGGCTGGGAAAAATTGTTGAGAGCAATGATGTCACTATAGTCGAAAATGAACAGACTGCTCAACGACCCAGTGAACAGTTTCTGAATGAAAGTGATGATGAGGTAAGCAGCACAGGGGGAGTAGAAGTGGCAGAGGCTGACTCAGAAGAAGATTCTGATGATGAACAAGAAAGTGTCAAGTCTGTATCTGCAAAGAAGCCAAAGAATCGAGCTGAAATTGATAGGCAAAATATCATTGGTAATCAGACAGCTCCAGTTCAGACTCGAAGAATGAAATCATTACAGCAAACATCTTTTTTATCTCAGGTGGAGCCAAAATGTTTTTCCGATGCAGCTGAAGATGAAAACTGGCTTCAGGCTATGAATGAAGAGCCTGATCAAATTGAGAAGAACCAGACATGGGAGATTGTTTCGAGGCCAGCAGACAAGAATGTCATTGGGACCAAATGGGTCTATCGTAATAAGATGAATGAAGATGGCACAGTGATTCGGAACAAAGCACGTCTAGTGTGCAAGGGGTACTCCCAGATCGAGGGAATTGATGTTGATGAGACATTTGCACCGGTTGCAAGGCTGGAGACAATAAGATTATTCCTAGCCATCGCAGTGCAAAGGAAGTTCAAAGTGTTCCAGATGGATGTCAAATCTGCATTCTTGAATGGTGTTCTAGAAGAGGAGGTGTATATTGAGCAGCCAGATGGTTTTCTCATTCATGAGGATGAGAACAAAGTTTGCAGGCTGAAGAAGGCATTGTATGGGCTGAAACAAGCACCAAGGGCATGGTACTCAAGGCTTGATCAGTACTTGAAGAAGCTTGGTTTTCAGCGTGGAGGAGTTGATTACAATCTCTATTTCAGTAATGACAGTAATCAAAGGATGATGGTGTATGTTTATGTCGATGACATAATATTTGGTGGATCAGATGAAGCTCAGTGCAGACAGTTTTCCGAATTCATGAAAAATGAGTTTGAAATGTCAATGATTGGAGAGCTAACGTTTTTCCTTGGTCTACAGGTAACACAAGGAAGGAATGGAACATTCATTTCTCAATCTAAATATGCCAAGGAGGTCCTGAGAAGGTTTGGAATGGAAAATTCCAAGGAGATGAAGACTCCAGTGGCTACCCGGATGAAATTATCAAAAGATGAGGATGGCAAGGCAGTTAATATCACAGAATACAGGCAAATCATTGGAAGTTTGTTGTACTTAACCGCAACAAGGCCTGATATTGTTTTCGCCACATGCCAAGCAGCGAGATATCAAAGTAATCCCAAGGAAAGTCACATGCTCGCAGTAAAAAGAATACTTCGGTATATTAAGGGCACGGTGGACTTCGGCTTGACATACAATGACAAATCTCAGACAGAGTTATTGGGGTACACTGATGCAGACTGGGCCGGTTCAGCCGATGATAGAAAATCAACGTCAGGTGGTGCATTCTATCTTGGTGGATTGTGTATTTCTTGGCTAAGCAAGAAACAAGATTGCATTTCATTGAGCACCGCAGAAGCTGAGTATATTGCGGCCACTCAAGCATGCACACAGTTATTGTGGATGAAGCAGCAGCTTGAAGATATGGGAGTTCAAGTGAAGTCTCCGATCGGAATCCAGTGTGACAACTCAAGTGCTATAAATCTTAGCAAAAATCCCGTCCATCATTCAAGGACAAAGCACATTGAGATTAAGTATCACTTTATCAAGGAGAAGGTTGAGCAGGGGATCGTGAAGTTGGAGTATGTGCCTACAGAGCTGCAGGTTGCAGACATTCTGACAAAGGCCTTACCCAAGGCAGCATTTGAGAGGCATCGACTGGCTCTGGGAGTTCAGTCGACTCCCCGCACTTGAAATAGTGTGGATATGGGACCCCCTCTCCCCGAGGTATGGTGTGTTTTTCCCTAATGTGCTGATATGTGTTCTCTACTATGTTACAGACTACAAAGGCGTGACCTTTGGGTTCGTTGACAAAGGGGGAGAAAAGTGCTTGAAAAGTGCTTGACAAAAGGGGAGAAAAGTGTTAGTTCAAGAGAGAAAATAGTGCGGCGATTTGATAAATCATAATTGATACGGGGAGAAGCTGACAGGTGGAGCAGCCAGAAAGGGGGAGCAATGAAAAAGGGGGAGAGATTTTTAAATCTGACGATGCTAGACGTGATCGATCAAATCATAGAAATCACGACAGCTGAGGATCGTGATAAAAGCAGATCAGTGGTGTTGGAATGGTGTGAGACGGTGTCCAGCTATCAACAATTGGTATCAACTTAAGAATTCACCAATTGGTATCAGTGTGGTTCAACAACTGGTTTTTTTTTTAAGAATTGGTATCAGGGTGGAATCAACAACTGTGGTCTCACATGAAGTGATTCATTGATGAACTTTTCATACTACTCTTGTTTCTCACGCCGAGCATTGCTCATGTGGGCTTAGAGTACATGTTAAGTGAATCCTTGAACGCTATCATAATCGCAAGAGGCGAAAGGTGGTAGCAGCTGGAAGAAGACTCAGTGAGGTATCAAAGTGCAGAAAATATTTCTGAGCAGAGTTGTGAAGAGTTGTCAACAAACCCAAAGGGGGAGATTGTTGGGCAAAAATCCCTCAAGGTAACATTGCAGCATTTTTGGGTTGATTGTGTTTGTTGACAAAGCAGGTTTCCATGGAGAATTGTCGAGTTCCCGAGAATTTGTTGACATTCCATGTTGACAAAGAACTTTGACAAAGGAAAAGACGATCTGGAGGCGGTACAAAAGAGCAGTACAAGGTGGCGCCGTTTTCCAGTGTTTGACAAATTTTTGGGCCTGAAAATCGCCAATGGAAAATGGAGTGATATGTTGTTGGCAAAGGTTGAGGAGAGAGAAATGAAGGAGGTGTGCGGAAAAATCAAGCATGGCGCGCAAAACTAGAGGGTTGCGCGAAATCTTGAAGTGTGGCGCGCAAAACAGCGGGTTGCGCGAAATTGTATTTCGCGCAAAAGATGTTTCAAGGCCGAAAGCTTGAAAATCGGTAAAGGCATGAGGCGCGCGAAATTTTGGAGGCGTGCGCGGAAAATTGAAGTGGCGCGCGAAATAGCAGATGAAGTATTTCGCGCAAGAGGTGTTACGAGGTCCGAAGCTCGTAAAATGGCAAAGGCATGAGGTGCGCGAAATTATGGAGCAGTGCGCGGAAAATGTTTGTGCGCGGAAGATCAAAGCGGATTACGCGCTCAAGGAGGGTTTTTCGCGCGGGGTCGATTTTGCCAATAAATATGAAGTGACCCTCCTCCATTCAGGAGAGTTCAAGACATAGAAAATACCCGAGCTCTGGTGCGCGCAATTGAAGTTTGAAAGGGTGTTGCGCGTAAACTTAAAGTTTGCGCGTAAAGTCAGATTGCGCGAAAAGCAAAGGCTGCGCAGAAAGTTTTGAGTTGGCGCGTAAAAGGAAGGTTGCGCGAAAAGTGGATTTCGCGCAAAGGCAGTGAATTGCGCGCAAGGCAGTTTCCAGGCTGCGCGTAAAATTTGGAGGTTGCGCGAAAAAGGAATTTCGCGCAAAGCATTGAAATTGCGCGCAAGACACCGTAAGGGTTGCGCGTAAAAATTGAGGTTGCCCGGTACATCCGGAGCAAAGTGAGATTCATCTACGGGTGAAAGTTGGATTTCAATAGAGCATCTACATACAGAGAAAGATGCATTCCTTAATGGAAATGAAGAGACCTACAGGTCTATAAACTGTGAGTGAATCCCTTCCAAGAGCAGTGAGCTTAGGAAGAGGAAGAAGGTGATCCTCTCCACCGGCAGTGAGCCAGAGAGAGAGAAACAGGGAGTGACCCTTGGGAAAGCAGTGAGCTGACCCTAAACCTTGTATAGGCAGTGAGCCTGGGCATAGAAGTGATATAGCCCAAACATTGTAATCCACAGCTAGTGAAGTTTAGTGGACTTGGTACGACCGGCAACCTGTCGGCGTATGCTCCTTGGACGTAGCCCTTAGCGGTGAACCAAGTAAAATTGTTGTGTCCTGTGCTTGCTTTACTTTCTGTTTATATTGTGCAGCAGGAAAGAGAGAGAAGAGTGTTTTGCTTAACAGCGAAACAAGATCAGAACGGGCTTTAATTTTTAATTAGTCATACCCTGATTCACCCCCCCTCTCAGGGTATTCAGCCTAGTGGACCTAACAATGTGGTTACTTATGTGTCACAGAATTTGAGATTTCAAATCAATAATTACCCAACACATGACTTGGAGTAAGCTGCAGTTGTTCATGCTTGGAAGACATGGCATAATTTTCTCACTGTTGAGAAGTTTACCCTATTTATGGATCATAAGTGCTTGAAACACATTTTCTCACAACGATATTTGAATATGTGGGAAAGGATATGGATTTATTATGTTTATTTTGTTCACATTGACATGATGTGTATACCAGGTAAAGGCAATACAAGGGAAAATTCATTAAGGAGAAAATTATATGCTCAGTTGGAAAAGGAAGAATGAAATGAGAGGATGTTGATGTCGGTCCATGATAACATGCATGAGGAATGTGAAGATGATGGTGGTGGTGTAGTTTACTTTTCAATCTCTATGGTTCTTAATTTGGAAAAGATAGTCAAAGAGCCAAAAACATATGATGCGGAATGTCGGGTTAAGAGATCAAAACCCATTGGTGGGAAGACCATTGAGGGATGAAAACATGATTGGAGTTTAGTATTTTGCTTCTGTTATTAGATGGTTCCATGTATGTATTTTCAAGAGAAACTTATTCATGTATACCACCCTTCATAATGGCATATACATCTTGGAATACAAAATATGTAAAAGTCTTTAAAGTCATAGTTTTGGTGAAGTGTCATGAAAAGGAAATTTATTGAGTTTTTTTTCAATGTTAATAACATTTAAGAATTCTATAGAAGAAAATTAGATACTAGTTAGTATGTTGTTGCATTAAACTATCCCTATTTGGAAATGGGAGGATATATCCAGGGAATTCGTTACATTCCTCCCATTAATGGTTCAGATACACGATGCCATATAAGTGATTGTGGATCCACTCACCATGTTAGGCCACTTCATCCTTATTCATGAAACTCATACGGTATAGGATAGATCCAAAATCTATTTCCATGATCTAGTAAAGACACATTGTGTAACCATTTCTATCGTGTCAGACAGAGATCTGAGGATCACATCTCATTTATATAATTCCTTATATATATCCCATGGGACTCAGTTGACTATGAGTATGGTATATCATCCATAGAATTATGGGAAATCCAAAAGGATGATTCATAATTGGAAGACATTTAGTGGGAATTGTTTATGGATTTTGGTGGCTAATGTAATGATATTATACCTATAGTGGTGTTCTCTTATAATATCTATTGTTGTACCTCGATACATATATACCATTTTGAAGAATTGTTTGGGTGTCCTTATCATTCATCACATAGATGGGTGGAAATCGATGAGACATCACTATTCTGTCCAATGAATGACTATACAATAATGGGGAATATTCTATGGATCATAAATTGTAAAGAGATAGATTAGAGTTGTCTGAAATCAAATTCAGATCATTGTCAGAGACCATTTTTGTTCGTTGTGAGTGACCATGTGTTCTTGTGTATCTCACCATGTCTTGGACATCATAATTTTTGGAAGAAGGTATAGTTATCTCCTCAATTCATTGGACATTTCGAGAAACTAAAATATGATGGAGAGATGGTATATCAGTTGTAATTTCTATGATGATTCTGTGCGGTTCATAATGTGTTTGATTTATCACAATATAGAAAGTATCAAACTTATCCTGACAAAGTGATCATATTTGATCATGTTGACCAAAATTTGGAAGCTTTGTTTGTACATATCTCAGTGATGATTGTGGTTAGGCATGATAAATTCTTTCATGGGAGTGGCATCAGTCTAGTTAGGGGTTTTTTAGAAACAATGATAGATTCATGATGAATCTTGGAAACCTGATAAATAAATGAAAGAGCTATGGAAGGAACTCTTTAATTACATAGATGGTTTCTACATTACAAGGATTAAAAGACCAATGGTTTGGAGAATGTAGTACCCCTGGTTTATGGTATATAACCCTTACGTATTTCTTTTGTGTTTATAATGTTTAAGGGTGAAGGATGGGAGTGTTGAGTGAACATCCAATAATTATTTTATTCCATTGGAGATGCGCACGGGCTGTTCCTAGATTGTCTAATTCTTGTGGAAAGCCTTGTAAAAACATTGTCAAGTTGTAGATTCTTGGTAGCATCATTGGCACACTGTTCGAACGATTAGGAACACAATGTGATGAGGCTATGAAATTGTTTATGTAAGGAAGTAACTATGATATGGTTAACACACGATACTTCTAACCGTGCAAACTTACAATGTTTTGGATTAAAGTGAGAAGCAATAAAATTGGATCTCACACATTTTTGCCTATAAACTGCTTTTTTTCTCTAATATATCCAGAAACCCGGATTTATCATCCTTAATTGTTGATGAATCTCTACCATGTAATTAAGAGTCAATCAAAAATCTTACCTTTGTGATTTGAAGCCATATTCTTGATGCATGTGATCATTCGTTATCAGTTTCATATATATACTAAGATCTATATATCTTAAATTCTCGGTTTCATAGATATATTTACTTAATGGTAAGATCTATTATTTTGATTACAAAATATGAATATATATGGAGATGATCATTATACAATAATATAACTATGTTTGTTTCATAGAGAAACGACCCGGTTACTTATATGTTCTACATATATTTTGTGTTTTCGCCAAAACCTTTGAGGTAGCAGGATTAAATCATAACTCATATTAGATTAACTGAATGGAATGGTTTAAAATTGATTATATTGTGTACTTTTGAACATGAATTGAATGTTTATGAATTGTTGTATTCCTTCTATTTTAATTGTTTGATCGTTATAGACATCTAAAAAAATGGGTGCTTTGAATAAAGTGTTTTTGTCTTGGTTTTGAAATGTAGATTTTAAAATGTGGATTTCTTAGAATTGGGGAACATGGATCTATTTTATTTTTTTTTAATAAAAGGGGATGATTTATTAAAATTAAATGGAAATATTGAAATTACATAGTTCCTTTGTTGTCAATAAATGTTCAATTTTATTGAAATGTGTTGAATTGGGTTGTTTGAATGGATTTGGCATATATGGGTTAACATAGTTCATGTTCAATGTGCCCTAGATTAAGTGATGGGAATCACTGGGGTAAAAGGTGTGTGAACCTTGATTGGGGTGTGTGTCATTGGGACACACGGTCAATGGATGAGAGACTGCTAAAGGGTATGGAACCGTCAAACGATGCATTCATGAATGTGTGTTGTTGACCATAGGATTTTTATTCCAAAAAATTTTATTGATAACTGTTTTTAAGGGATTATTTGGTTTTTTCCCTAAATATATGACTTTTGATAAATTGGTTTCAATAGAACTTCATTTATTCGGTGAAAATTAGGTTTAAAACATGATAACATTGTGTTTTAAACTATTTTATATAATGGTTTTATATAATGGTTTTATATAAATTTATCTAAATTTCATCTCCTACTATCATGAGTAGGGAAGTAATTGTGAAAATAATACAATGTTTTATACTCACCCATTAGTTTTTCAATTGGGAGAGTTTGAAGATGTTATCTTCAAATACATGGGAAAATTAAAAGTATCACACGTCTTCTGATCCCTAGGCTGTTTTGTGATTAGACCATAGAGTTTTTTGGATCATTAAGTATTGTTGACACTTTGGTGTTTATTTTTGACTTTATACTATTTGTTTTTATAGTATTTTTTCTTCAATTATGATACACTGGGTTTGGTTTTGGTTATAAAAGAAGTAGTTAATTTGTATTTATTAGTTTATGCAACATATTGTGTTTGGTTAGTAATGGTTAATGGTTAATGTTTTTCATTATAAAATGGTAAATAATCCCCCAATTAGTATTGAACCCCTTCAGCATTTATTTCAATCCATTGGCATCATGGGGATGCCGCTGAAGACCAGGTAATGATTCATTATTTTTTCAATCGTATGGGAATATGTTGAAAATTACATTAAACATGCTAATTTCATTCATTTTTTTGTATTCAAAATTACTATAATATCCTAAACTAAATAAATAAAAATTAAATTCCAAAATGGTGAATCTTTTTATATGGAAATTTTTTTCAATATTATATAATCATGGAGAATATTACATTGTAAGATTCCATAAGTAATTTTAAAAAGGGATAAATTAATGATCATAATATTAAAATCAATATTTTTCAAATGAATGAGACATTATTTAAACATTAAATTTATCTTATTAAAATAATTATTTAAATAAAATGGAAATCATTTATTATATATATATAATGGGGAAGGTGATTTTTTTCTCAAATAGTTACTTTTCTTGAATGGTGAAATATGATAAATTAATCTATTTTTCATTATTAGCTCTATATAATAGTTTTTGAATAATTTATGTTGTAATAACCCATTAGTTCGAAAAACCATGTTGTAGTTATAGTAAATATTAAATATAATAAATATTCTAGATATTCATTAGCCAAATAATTTAAAGTATTAATATTTAAAAGAGCCTTATCCTCCTATAATAAATACCACCACTTCCCCTCACACCATCTAAGACTTTTAGATATCCAAAAATCATCCAAAAACCATTAATAATATTTAACCACATGTCCTAGTGCTAATGGATTCTCCATAAGTCTAATTCAAAATACCATACAAATTATTTCAAAGAGATATCATTTAATAGTTTATATTATCACGTTTACACTTTTAAATTATTTTCTTCTTCTACCTTCAAAACTGAACTCTCATAAAAAATTATTAATGACTATAGAATAATATATTGTCTAAAAATACATTTTTAAAATGAAATATATCCAATCCAAAAAGTTATTTTATTATCTTATTCTACGATGAAAACCTATGTCTATATTATGTTGATTAGCCATATCCATGGATAATCATCATTTCATTTCCATTACATTAATCAAGGATGGTAAGAAAACTAATATTAAATTTAAATAATATTTTAATAACTATAATATTATTGAGTTATTCTCCCTGAACTATTATATATACAAACTATTAAATTAAATGAATTTTCCATTATAGTTGGTAAAACCATCCAAATAAATGAATCTTGACTGTTTAATGAATTTTCTACTTGATCGATCAATATATTGAACCAAAAATGGATTTTGGGGACATTTAATTTTTTTCAAAGTATAACATTCCCATTTCATATCACTTTTGGAGTTTTAGTTCAAATAGAAATGATCTTCCATAAGTATACATAAGTGAACCCACCATGAAACGAATTCTCTTAGAATAAAATTTTTTTACATTATGTCTCATCAAAATAGATATAAAAAAACACAATAAAGATATATTAAACAAAATATAAATACATAGGCTCTTAATTATTTAATTAATTAATATAATTTTTTTAGTATGAAAATTAACGATATGTGCTGAATGATTTAGAAATATACGATATGAGATATCTCTGAATCATCATTAATTATTTGGGTTATTCTTTCTGAAGCATTTACACATTTTGTTACATAATTATTTTTATGTAAAACAAATAAATTATATATATATATATAGAAAATATATACCCTTTTTTCATAATCTTTAGTTCAAGGGGAATCACATTTTTTAAAAGGTTCATTTCTCAGTTCCACTCAATAATGAAACATGATTAGAGGAAATATAAATTTTTCTTATCCCATTTCGTATACCCCTTTTAAATATCATATAACACCAATATTTTTTATACTATATCATATTACCATTAATTATTTTACATATTTTCTATATTTATAAAAATTATTATCCCATTCTCCTTTTTAATGAGGTTTTACCCCTATTTATAATGGTTCTATTAAGAGGTACTTCACCAAATATATTTCTCTACTACATTATATGGTATTCATTTTTTCCTAACATTTTCCTCTCTTAGGTACGTAAAATGACTATGAAAATTATATTTTGAAAACATGAAAAAATATAACTTTTTTGTTAGGAATCATTTTCTTCCATATCTATGTTCTTCAAATTATTTTATAAATGTATTTACCTGTTAATTAATAGATTTTAAAAAAATAATATTCAATTTCATTAACATTATGAAACATTTTTCAAAATGTTATATTTTTATTTATTTTCACAGAAACATACATAACATTTTATAAAATTGGGGGAAAATGTTCTATTTTTCAAAAGACATAATTATTAGCATTTCATTTCATCATGATCGCTCTACAAATTAATGATTACATTACATGTTTTAATGGTTATTTTAAAATTAATTATTTTTCTCAATAGTTATAGATTTTTTTAATTATTAATTATACTAATTGAAAATAAATTTTTTTATTTATTCAAATAAATGTTAAAATTATCAGTCAAAGATATTTTTAATATATCTGGAATCTTAAAAAGATTGTATCAATTCATTGTAGATTTGATCTTATGATTCCATCCAAATTCAATAATTGGATGAAATCCATTGATTATGATTTATGTTTCATTAATTAAAACATGTTAGATTAGCATAGATTAATTATCCTATAATTAAATCCTTATGAATTCCATATCCTTTATAATGAAGGATATAATTATTTTTATTCTGAGGAATAGTTATGTATTTTTCTCATTATTTGATTTTTAGTCCCTAAATAATATTTCCCGCTAATTCATTGGGAAATGGTTGATATCTCATGACATAATATGATCATTAATGGGGAGAGTGAAATGAGTTTAGATATGTACTTTTTCTACTATGATTGTCCAGAGAGTGCACATTAAAAAATTGAAATGATTGAATGGATAGTGTAATAACTAAACTATTTGACATTTTAATGTATGATTGTATTATAATTGATACAATATTATGTCATATGCTTGTGAGATTTTCTACAGGATCATGATTATTTATTGATGAATGCTCACTCCTAAGTAATATGTCTTTTGTTATGACATATCCTTAATACAACATTACGGTTTAATGATCTTCCATTGAATGGGTATAATTTTTTTAATTTATGATCATGTTAAAATAAATTGATCCCTTTTTTATATAGATATTGGATCACTGATTCATATCTCTAATACAGAACCTTAGTGAGAATCAAAGCACTCCCATTCTAATAATTCCATTTCCATGAGTTATAGAGAAATATATCCATGTAAGGTATGTCTAAAAAGCGTTCTATTTTAGAATAAATCATTATATTATTATAAATATCAAACATTAAATAATTTGATTTTATATGTTGACTGAAAAGACACTAAATGATTATTATTTTTTATTTTTAACTACTCTAATATGAATTAAATATTCATCTAAAAGGATTGAATATTTATATATTAAATTATATGGTTTCTTCTTCAGATATTAGAAAATGTTTGTGTTTTTTTATATCCAGATTAGGAATAGAGTATTAAAAACCATGGTTTCATGATGATGTAAATTATAAAATATATTGATTTAGTATGATGAAGACTTTGAAGTTTCTTAGAAATGAAATCCCTCTCTGGATGAAAACATGTATATATTAGATCAACAAAAACTGCAGTTCTGGGTAAAATCATTTAAAATTGTATTTTTATATTTTCAATATGATCACATAGTGAATGTTAAATTGGTCTATCAATACATACGTAGTGTCACACCTTGGGTTTATAATTTGTCTAGCTCTAATTAAATTTAAGAACCATTGCGAAAAGAGAGAGTACCTAATCTATGAAAAGATTGAATGGAAAAAAATTAAATGTTATGATTATAATGTGTCACCTATTTATAGGATGATTTAAAAATTTCAGAAATATTTTGATTGATATGTATTATTATATCATTTCTCTTTCTGATTAATAATTCTTAATTATCATAATATGTTGTTTTGTTTGAGTAAATGATTGAAACAAAGAGTAATATTGTGAAAGAATAATTGTGATGAAAAATTTATTGTATTTGTTAATTTGAAAAAAAATATTAAATGGAATGTAGGATGAAAAATTATGAGACTATGGAAACATTAATATATAATATTATCATTGTAATTAATTTTACATACTGGATATCAACAATATAAAATGTATTAAAAAAATCAAAAATGATAAATTTATACTACAATAAGGAAAATAACTTAGGGATTAAACTAATAAACATATATTTGAGAAAAAAATAAATGTTATAGAAAATATATTATACACTATCTAGTGTATAAACTGTATGAATCATTTTTCAGTTTTTTATCATTTTAATTTCATAGAGATAAATAGTTGAAATTGGTCGAGAATATAAGGAAAAAATTGGAAATTGGATTCATGAAATTGGGATAGTTGAAAAAGAAATATTTCAATAATTATAATCCATGAATAATTCAAACAAATATAAAGATAGAATTTCTCGATCTAAATCAGAGGGATGATAAATCTATTAAAAAATGGGAAATATTTCACTGAAACATCAATGTATTATTTCTTATTGTATCATTAATCCTGAAGCTATTTTTGGATGATTCATTAGAGGATCAATAACATGTGTTCGGATTAATATTTTAATATGATAAATTGACATTATTGATGAGATTTTTGGATGTTCTTTTGAAGTAGAAACAAATATCAAACCCACACATTTTTCTTATTATTTTTGGGATTATAATAGAAACCTATAATTTATACGAAATTCAAATAACAAAATCCATGGTGAAATTTCAAATAATTTTATATCATGTTATATGTTTTAAAATAATCATGGATGAAATTTCCACATAGGGTTTTGTAAATACATATGGTCTAGAAAATCAAGGTTATTGAGAGAAATCATGACAATCTCATATCAAGCAGTGAGTTAATGAAATGAATGGAGAGAAATAGAAATAAAATCCACCCATTCCACAATTAAATAAGTTTATAGTGTATTGGAATTACTCATATCATTTCATGAATATGGGGGTTAATAATGAAAATCATAATTTTTTCCTATTATGTGAAGAGACAAAGGGAAATATCAGGTGTTCACAACCACTAAAGTGGTTCATGATAATTATGTATGGATATTTAAACTTATTTACGACTAAAAAATGGTATATATAATAAATGATTATAGGTCTATGAACACTTTTATATTTTAACAATTTGATATGGGTATAACATCACCACCTCAAACAATAGATATTGTAATAGTTTTAAAAAATACTAATATTATATAGATTGCATCTCATGTTTATAACACTCCAAAAATAAATTTTCATGGGAATGGGTTACCTATAAATCATATTATTATAATTCTTGTATAAATTGTCGTTATTTTCAGCATGGATTAGATCTATTTATATTAATAAAATACCATTTTATAATAATGGGATTTCATGTTTGCTATTATGAATAATTCTATAATCATATTTTATTTTGGTGATAAATATGATGTTCTAATGAAAATTACATAAACTTAATGGGGATTACAAACTATTTATGAGGGATATTAATATCAAATTTTTAGGGAGAAATATTTAATATAGGATACTAATATTGTTTAGGAATATTATTTAATATTTACAATGTAATTTCAAAGTTTACGGCCAAATCAAGAAGTTTTGTTTTCAATAGAACTATCAATTATTTCTACATCTACTTAAAAGACTCCACATATAATGTCCTCGATTGAGTTGTAGGAATTATAGAATAACATTCAATAGATTTTATATAGTTGGTTTATAAAACATATTGAAACATAATTAGACATACCTTTTAAATTTATTAATTTTAATGATTGTTCATTATCTCATTCCATTTATTATTTGGAACAAAAGATGAACTCAAACAGTAAATAGTATCATGTATGCCATTGAAATTATTTTTTAACCATTTTATTGATACTAATACTCTTACTTGATTAACCTTTATTCAAAATATCACCAATAGGGGAACACAAAAGTTGATATTAATGAAGAAAACATTAAATATGATTTACTATCATTGTGAATTTAATGAGATTCCATTTTAACCTTATTATTCATCAATTATCATCAGATGTGTAATTAATATAGTTTTTAAATTAACTATATAATTTTTTCATTGTCATTATATATTATATTATTAAATATTCAATCAAAATTAAAGAACATGAAGTTGAATTTATGATATTATAATGACCATAAGGACGATAATCTATATGAAAGGTATTATAAATGTGAATTATATATCTTGAAAGTATCACTCACAAGAAGCATAATTATAAGACATGTTATATTAGTTGGTACCTCAAAGATAGATGTTTTTTAACAATATCCTAGACCATCCATGGTTATAAAGATCTAAAGGTTTCTTGTTTTTTATGGATACGATTGATATTTTCAATGAAATTTCTCACGAATATAAAATCAAATAACTATATTGACATGGAAGGGATACCGAATAAATTAGGGTATTGAATGTGAGTATAATTTAAATGAACTAAAATATGTATGGCTATACCATTTTACTCACACTAATCTATAGTGGATAATGGTTTTTAATCAATAGTGATAGATTGGAGAATGTTCTTAGATTAATACTGAATTATAATGTTATTTATTTATTTGTCACCACTTCCCAAATTTCAAATCAAAAGAAATATTTCATGAATAATGATTTTGATCTAGTAGTTTTAATTTATTACTTTAGTGACATGTTTATATAATATATATGCTGAATGGTTTGACATATATATTGATAATAAATTCTTAATGTTTATATTCACATAGATATATTTTAATAAGCACAAATATTGAAGGTTGGATTGGAATATTGATTATTATTCATCACTATATTAATAAATTTGGAAGATTAGAAATGTGGTTAGTGCACTGAATATCAAGGAACAAGTTAATACTTCAGTGCTAAAATTTCAATGGGATCCAATAAAAATGGTATTTCATAATCTAGATCATGAAATCAATAAGGAATGATATAGATTATATATTTATGGAATAAAATTTCATTCATACATCCAAGAGAGGATAAAAGGGTCATAGAAGGAAGAAATTTAATGATAGAAGAAGGTTAGTAATTTTCCTGTGTTCAACAAAGACAATGATAGGAAAAAATCATCACAAACTAAATATGTGTTCATTCTCTAATCATCTTTGTTGTTTGATAATATATAGAAATATAAAATATTATTTAATCCCATACAATAAGAATATGGATATTTCTGAGTATATACAACTTTTCCTACTATGTCTTCTTTTCAATTTTATGAGACAAAAGTATAAGGGGATGTGATAACAATTTAACATAAAATAACGAATCTTAGTAAACAACACCATGGATTTTTTCAATAGAATCTCCTAAATATCTTACGTCTATAATGTTATTTGGATTTTAATTGATCACATTATGAAGTATCAAAATTCATTACTATCAGGGAATATTTCTCAAATGATTATTGTCTCCATATATACATCATAGTATTATAAAAAATTTATAGGGTACCATATACTACTGTATCTGATTGGGATATTGGTTTTACATCAACGTTCTAGAGAAGGATTTAATAACCCCTAACAACAAATATGAACAATATAAATGCATATATCATAATAATTATGGTATGAATAAGTGGACTATTGGATTCCAAGATAATATTTTTAGGAATTATTATATGAATTACAATGTTTTTTATGATCAAAACCTTCTTCTAGTGTAATTTCAAACATAAATAGATTCCTCTGAAGCATTTAAATTTTATTGGTATGATGTCATATATAATTGTATGTGTTGAATTCCAATAATATATATTGAAATTATATAAAAAAATCTTGTGGGACTTAATCTAGTATAAGGAATAAGAATCATGTCTCTAGTTATACATAATCACCTCAGGTTAACTTAGATATGAAAATAATTTATGATAGAAATAATTGTGGAAATTTAGAGTCGAATGCTGGTGAAAAGGTATTCCTAATAAAATCAACTAGGCATAAAGTTATATGATTTTGAAAAGAGAGACATCTGATCCATAATTTCATCGATGAAATTATTATTCATGAAAATATCATGACAACATATTCTATTTTGGAACTCACACCAAACCTCTCCCTAGTTCATGACATATTCCTTGTATAATTATATAGAAATAAAATAATAATCCATAAAATATACTATACTAATATATTATACTATTAGTGTAATATCATTTATATTAATATAAAATATTGGGGAATTTTCAATGAAGAGAGACTGTTATGTAAAAAAATACTACCCGCCTAAACATGGTCATGGGGAGATATAATAAATTTAATGATGCTATGTGCGATTTCAAGGAAATGATGAGGTAGAATTATATTCTATTTTAATATCAATGTAATTTAATTTCAATTGTCAAATTAATGTAACTATTTATAATGTAACACTATGAAATTGAATGGTATATTCCTCTGTAAATAAATTTCCTTTGTTTTATAACATTAATTACACAAAACCATAATATAAAACAAATGATGACATACTATTGAAATATTTTTATTAAAAGTAACAATTATCAAATAGCATTGGATTTGTGGGCATGAAAAAAATATATTTATAAAATAATGTAAATTTTTCTTCCTTAATTACTTTTTTATTAATTCCTTGGAAATTTGTACACAATTTTAATGTTAATAATATTTCAATTTTATGTAAAAAATAAAAAATTTCAAAGTACAAAATTTATTATATATTATAAATCATGAACATTATTAACTTATAAATTCGAATAACTATATATATTTTTTGGGTAAATAAATATATAATTATACTAAATTGGATTAAAAATTATTTTGACGAAAACATAAAATAAATTGAAGGTAAAAAAAATTATTTCAATTTTTTATGTAAACAATTTATTTTTTTATTACTAAATTAAATTAATAATAATTGATGAAATTTATTAATAAATTTTTTGTTCATATATATAATTGAATATATTCACATTCAACCAATTTTCCTTTACAAATAATCTAATGAAAATAATAGAATTTATTTTCTAACAAATAATTATTTTCTAAAACTGGGTTTTTTGCATTCTGTGAATGAATATTATAAAAAATTCTTACGGTTGTAGGAATTAAATCATGAAACATGGATAAATAATTATTAATAATGAAAAATAATTATATCATAAAAATTCAATATAATTTTTAATCATAATTAATAGAAACCACTGTAAAAACGTTATTACCATGTTATAAGATGAATATTTAAGAGAGGGGTTAAAATAAGAGAAATTTTTAAAAAAATCACAAAAAACAATACAATATAATTACATGTTTTATTTTTTAACATATACATATTATAATATAATATATTTTAAAAAGGATCCACTTTTCCACGAGGATAACTTTATTATATCATAATGTCTTTAATATTGAAAAATTTTCACCCACATCAATTATAAAAGTGAACCTCATATTTTCACTCCTCCATGATAGATTATACATTTAGATAGACCAATAAACCCAATAATACTCTACTAACATCCTTACAAATAAACATTAGAATTATTTCTATAAAAAACATCCCTCTAAGATTCATTATTGTTCTAGTAATTGGAATACGGTAAGAAGTGGTATAGGATGTTACTGAGGATCAGTATGATTTATAACATTTAAAACCCCTACATGTGTTCTATAACAACATTAAAATTATATAATTAGAATAATTACTATAATTAAATAAAATTATGTCATTTTTATATCAATATTATTTCTCTTTTAAATATTATGGAAAACAATAAAATTATTCTAGCGTACATGTGGATTACCACCAACAAGATGTTATACAATTTTTTAATTATTTTTTTCAAGGATTGTCATGATAATATATTTAATTAAAAATATTATTATTTTGATATAATTATGATTATTCAGTGGTGAATTATTAATGACTTGTATGCTTTCTTATACTATAGAATGTATTAATATCATTTTTATGTAGATACAAACTACCATCTCCAAAAGGCGATGAAATTCATTTTTATCAACGTATTAAATGAATAGTTATCAAACTGTGTATAATAAAAAATAGGAAAAATATGAAATTTTTTAAAATTTTGGTGATGATTAAACGAAGACATGGTACATGGACTGGAACTATTGAACTAAATAATGAATGGGGAAAACTTAAATTTTTTATCCTAAGGATTATTTTATAAAATAATTGTTCAATAATGGGTAGATATAAAATATGTAATGATATAAAACATTTAATGTATTAATATGTATATGTAATATAACTATAATAAATGTATATTAATTATAACTACGGTTTGAGAATGTACAAAGCATGAAAGAACATGAGGTAACGATTAATTTTATACACCTTTTTTGTTTCTAGATTTTGATTTTTAAATATATATTAAGAGAAATTTTAAGATAACTATCTCTTATTTCTCATATATAGTCCTATAATGTATTAATTTAATTACTATTCCTGATTTCAATACATTATCCTCTCTTATGTTAATAAAATTTTCTATAATTGTTTTATGAAAATTCACCTTTATTTCAACCTTTTCATTGGGAACTAATATCTCAAATATCAGTGTTCCACAATATATTTATGAAATTTAGTAATGATACATGAAATTTTGCAAAATGTTTATTTTTAATAAAATTTATTTTAAAAAGTTTATTAAAAGGGAAAATTTTCAAATTTTCTGAGAAAATCTTGTCTTACCTTTTCTAGAAGATTGAAAGGAATGGGTTTTTTGCATAAAATAAATGAATAAAATTTGAAAATTTTATAACCATTATGATAAATAAAAATTATATTACATATTTCCATGTTTATTTTATTGGGAAATATATATATGAATATTAATTTAATTTTAATTTCTTAATTACACTCAGGGAAATGGATAATTTTACATGTTTTATAAAAATTTTCCAAATTCATTTTAATGATAATTTTCATTTAATCAAAATTATTGTTGATTTTTATGCCTCATTAAGTATATCATCATGGGATAGTATCCAAATTATACAGATAGAAATTTTATTATGGGGATGTTTTTTAGGATAAATCTATGAAACTCTTCACATTCACATTCTTTATTCATGAAAATGATACAGTATTTCTAAAACTCTTCATATTTTCTCATCCTTTCAAATGATTCCATTACCTAAGATTTTGAAAATTGATTTCATGTAATGTTATGTCTAACAAGGATACTCTGTGAGAATAATATTTTAGACTATGTGTATGGTCTTCTATGAAATATTTTTATTATTAATATTATATCTAAATATACTAAGCCTTTATATTTCTGTGGTTTACATTCTTATTAAATATATAGATTATTTATCTAAATTGTATTTATATTTTTTTACAAAATTGGTTGGTTTTCCACACAGAGATAGATATTTCTCTCTCAAATAGTACTTTATCTAATAGCGTGCAATTTAGATTTTAGCACACATTATGTATTCTAAAATAATAATTTTATTCTGGAATAATTAATGAGTAATTACATCTACTATATCTACTAAACCTGGGTGTTTCCCTACTTATGTGTCACCACCACATTCAACAATGTCATTATCTTAAGCTCCCCATTTACCAATTACCCCTACACCATCTAATCTAACACATGCTATACCCATTAAGAATCATCTATGGCCTATGCCATATCGTGGCCCGTCTCCCCACCTAGGGTTTCCTCTTCCAGCGCCTTCCTCTCGCAATTCGACTACCAGCCCCGTCGAGCTATTCTTCAAGTCTCCTCCCTCCAAACACGAATCCCCTCACACTATTCCAAGGAAACTCCTTCGAAAACTCATAGGGTTCCCACTTCGATATCGCCTTCCCTCGTCCGGCTCTTCCCGTAGACTACTGCCAGCATCCTCTCCAATTTACTACTCCTCTTCTGCTACTCATCCTCAAGAAACCAGTAATATCCTATTAAAATCACTGAAATAGATGGTCGGCGTCCCATCTCCTAGGTTTCCCGGTCTTATTCAACTCCTCCAAGCTCTACCTCATTCATCCAAGAGTCTACTCCTCCCAGAATTCCCTCTCCCTGCTCTATGGTTCCCACTCCCCTCCACAAATCCCCTAGGGTTCCTCCCCTCCACCTGGATCTCCTCCCCCACTCCCCTTACTAATTTTCCACTCCATGCTGCACAACTCTAGCTTGTAACATTCATTGCCTACACCAGCTCTTCCTGGTGGGTTTCAACTCCTCAACAGTCTACTAAGTTCAACACCTCTGATTATTTCTACAATGTTGAATATTCACAGATTCGGTTTTCAAATCCCAGTTCAACACTGCATTCAGCTTCATAAGTTCGTCATTGCATGGAACCCTTTCCCAATGAAGCACTAGATCTTGATCTCATCTTCAGTCAGAACCACATTTAAGATAAAACTCACAATTTCATGCCATTTTATGCAGATATAGAAGGGACACGGGATTTCAACAATGAATCACTATTCCAATGGAATCTGAAGCATGAACCCAATAAAATATCATTATGGATATTCTTCGAAGCATGTAACCAGATCGACTTGGACACCCTTCATTATTTTCTCTCACATGGTTAGGATTTGGTTGTAATATATCATAGAACCCTACCATCCTGATCTAATTTTTGTCGAAAAAACTAAGATAAGGTCTGTATATTAATTTTTGACTTCTTCAATAATTTTTCTTGATTTCATATTTTCATATTCCTATAGATTATCTGATTGGTCATTTATTTTTCATTGATTTTTATTTTTCATATATTGACCTCCTCTACATCAGCTCTTAACTATTGAGATACAGTATGTTTTTGAATTTTTTCAATAATGATCAGTAGATATAATTGTTATAGACAACTATTTATTCTATTATGTAGTATCATCATACATTTTTGCGGCACTTGTTTTATAGTACTAATGAATCCCATACTTTTATTATTTTATATAATATTTATATTTTCAAATAGACATTATTTAATTGTACAGGTGATGGGAATACTATGGTTAGTTTTCTTCATTTCCTACAGTTTCATTTATCTTAATTTTACTATGTTTCATATATGTTTTTTATTGGTGACAATATTAGATATTGTAAAAAATGTTACTATTAATGATACTGATAATGGTTCTTTTAATCTCTTCTTTGATGTATGCAATTCAACTGCATTTTATTCCAAAATTTTGTTTTTTTACATGTGGCATGAATTTCTCATCTAATGAATTCATTTTTCATGTTGGATTTATATTTTCTATTATCTACTCACTTGGTTTGAATAACTAATTTCTTTTCACTATAGATGTTGCATAGGTTGTTTGAGCTCTGCAGTTTTTTTTCCACTAATTCCTTCATGCTTTGTCTTAATGTGGTTTTGAAATTTTAGGCAGAATCCAAACATGAAAGATAAAACCAATTCAATGGAGTCCTTATTGAGGTTTTACTATAATTTTTTTATTTTAGTTTGTGGAAGATGATTTTTTAATGTTTGGGATACATTTCAAATATTTTTTGGGATTAAAATTACAAATTTTATCTATATTTACTGACTGGAGTGATTTTTTTATAGATTTGATATAGTTTGATAATTTTGAGATCATGGAAGAGATGTATCCCATAAATAAAGTTCAAATACTATGTATATAGTATCCCTAGATCATTATGGGAGCATAAATTAACTAGGAAGTATATATTTCATTATTTCTTATAATTTCAAAATTTTCCCCATCAATAATCTTTATCAAACAATTATGAGATTTTTTATTGCGATTTTCTAATATTGTATTTTCTATATTGGTCTGTGTTTCTAATTCCAATTTGGTTGGGGCATAAGTGTGAAGAAATAATTTCTTGGTACCACAACATGTCATGGAATTAAAATCATTGCAACCTTTTTTATGAATTTTGTTTCTAGCATAAAAACATATGATATTTTATTTTCTAATGAAAAAATTCTAAATGATTCATAATAAACATGTACATTCATGTTTTAATAAGTACAAAAAAATGGTCATTGGAAGATGTTTTCTTTTCCATTCAACATTTTTCATTCAATAATCAAGGAAATGTTTCCTCCCAGTGCAGAACCATGCTCGACTAGACATCTCATTGGGTTCTACACATACATGGGCTCGAAAATGGAGGCCAGCCATCAAACACAAGCTATGATGAGTGTATTCATACAGTAGGGAAATTTTGGGATTTTTGAATATGTATTCCCTTGTTCTGTATTTCCATATTCTACATCAAATAACTATTTACATAGCTCTAATGTTGAATAGAATGGTGACATTTGTTCTCATATTACACCAACATTCAATATGCCTTTATATATATATATATATTTTAATTCAATATCATGTTGTCAGATCTTCTCAAGTTGTTGAGAACATTATTTTGAAGATTCTTGGCATGGGTGAATGTCTCGAATCAGTGGAAAAAATCTGCAATCCCTTTTGTTTATCCATTACTTGTCATTATTTAGGCATTCTTTTAAACCAACAATACAACACTCTTGACATTGACTTAAGAAACACTAACATCCAATCTGTCTTCATCTAGTTTGTTTGTGCTATTTCATGTTGTTAGGTCTTATGAAGTGGTTTAGGGATCTCTATTGATGCTTCTTAGAAGGGGTGAATTTCTCCATTCAGGGAAATGATATCTGGATACCCCTCTTCTTACCCATGTTTGGCCTCTGTTCATGCAAGATGTAAGAAAAATAACCCAAGTATATGTTTTTTATCATCATTGTATTCTATTTTGATTAGATCATTTGGTTATACAATTCTATTTTTTTTACATTATAATTTTCATAGTATCATTAAAACACAATTCCGTTTTTTTGACTCATCTGTCAATTTGTAAACATAAATTTAGTTATTCAATAATTAAACTGATTGGAATTTTTTTTCAACTTATTGATTTAATACATCTCTTAATGTAAAAAAATATCTAGATTGAGTTTTATGATGATGATGTGGTGCAATGCACAGTTAAAATGACTCACGTCGATGCGGTATCCACAATCCATGCCAATGAACTGCAACCCCATTTAACGGGAAACAGCAACCAATATTGACCGACATTGAGTGGCACATTTTCAAGTTTTCACAAAAAACCTTATTAGATATGTTTCTGTCAAATTAGCTTATACATTTTTACTTCAAATGTTTACTCTACATTTATTATAGGATACAGGTAAGTAGTTAATTTTTTTGATTAATATATGTTGTACATTATACAGTTTTTTCCGTCTCTTTTTTATTCTATATTAAACAGTAGTGTCAATCACCATCTAGAAGTGGTAATCTTATGCCCTATAGATGCACACTTCTTTTGGAAGGCTTGAAGAAAGTGGGAGTATATGTCAGTCCGACCTGCATACCATATATAGTTAACAGCTGCTGTTATTGTAATATTTTTAATACTTACCTTATTTAATAAATATTTATGTCAATAATTAATGTTATGTTTATTTTATTTCAAAAAATATCTGTTATGTTTGTGTATGAAATTTAATTATCATGTTTCAATTTTTATTTCTAGCATTTCTTATTTGAAATGTACGATAGTTCATTTTTATTTTCTCATTCATTACTTCCCATATAAAATCATGCGAATTACTTGTGTGGTTATGTATGATAAAAATCCACAACTATTCTAATGATTTACTTTATTAATTCTAATGCCAGTACTACTTCATGTACTGTTGGCTCCAATCATTGTAATTGGATACTACTTATTTTGAGAAATTGGAAAAAAATTCTAAGGTAGGTTTCTTTCTAAGATATCATCTTCATGTAATTGAGACCAAAAAACTCCAACATTTAGCGGTTGAATAATATTTGATATTTTTTCTTAGTTATATCTTGAGATTCATGTCTAATCTCATCGATAATAAAATAACTGACTATATCTCTATTATCAATGGATAATTAATCTAGAGGATCTTATAATGAAATTTCGGTAGTCACTTCTTCTATTAATTATGAAAAAATAACATTCATAATCCCTCTCAAATAGATAAAAATTCTCTTCAACATCCACATTATATTTTAATAGAAATAACTTCGTTAGAGAAAAAATCAAGATGTTCAAAATATTCTTTAGTACTTTTGCTAGGAAATTTTTAAAAACCATGAAATTAATAGGCTATTAAATAACATAAATGAAAATTCAAAATTATGAGTTTCAACATTCATCCAAATGGATAGAAGTTCACAGATTATTCTGGATATATCACATTTAACATATAGGATATCTCAAAAAATAGATTCACTTCTCTACCAGAAAAAGATACAAAGAATATCATAAATTAGTATCTTTTCCAATTCATTAATATCATAAATTAGTATCTTGTCAAATTCATTCGTTCTTGTATTATTTTAATGAATAAATTTTAGTAATTGATATAGGTCCTTCTAAAAATTTTGTTTCATTGCCTGTCGCTCAAAAAATTATATTTCATGGTTTTAGGAGGGATAAATTCATATATATAAGAGATATAGGTATCAAAGTCATATATGTTAAACCTACATTTTATTTATTCATCAATTAAACATGCTCATATCTTTTATTCCATGTTTTTATATGTATTGATGTCAAATTGAGATATTTGTAGCTCTTATTTAATTCTAAATCTTTGAAAAACTGAAAAAAAATATTAATGAATTTTTCGGTTTAGTTCTGTTTAATTTTATCAATCAGTTTAACTGTACTATTTATAAAATTACTACATTCTTTTTTTACATTAGTTGGAAATTGATGACACCATCTTAAATGAATGTGATTAAATATTCTTATCATGGAATTTTATTTCAAATAGATATCATTCAACCTCACAAATTTTGCAAGAACAGTTTTTGATTGGATGACTGTCCAATTTAAATATTTTAATTGATATCATTAATATATATTAATATTTTTAAATGTTATTATATCTGCAAATTGTAGCTATGAGAATATTTTGAAGCTCAAAACTTAATGCATGAACAAAATCTGATTTGATGACTGTAAAAATTCTACTTGCTAAAACAGTTCTATATATACAAACATAATAAATTATGCTGCAACTACTGAATGAGTTTCTATGATTTTGTATTATAATTATTTTTCATTTCTCATATTTATTATTACAAATAGTGTTCTTTTTTAATTTCACTTCACTATGCATTTCACTGCACCGCATAATGTTTTTGTAAATGTAGTTGATATTTATTTGAAATCTCCATCTTCAAAAATTAGAAATTCCATTCCTCTAAATTTCTATTATATTTTTTGAACTATTTTAATTTTGTCTTCATATTTTATTCACTTCTATTTCAATATTATGCATAACTACATTGTTATTATGAATGATTCAGAATTATTATTTGTTCTCATGTTTTACAAATAGTATTCTCTTATTAAAAAATAACCATTTATCTATATCACCGTGCGTACACATGAGTGAGTACTAGATTATTCATGTTTTGATTATTCTAATCATAATCTTGAAATAATTTCAATTTTAGTAAAGATCTATATGATTGAAATGAAATGATATAATTACAAATATATGTAAACCAAAATGTGATGAACAATTGACCATTCAATATATTCCTTCTAAAAAAAAGGATAATCCTATTCATAATAGTTTTTTACAGAATTTCAATATTATTCATTTTAATTTAAATATAGTTACATAATATGATGGTTAATTAATATAAATGAAGATTTATTTGCTTTGGGAAAATTATTTTATGCAATACCTATCTGAAATGTGTAAAATTTATCATAAACAACATGTAATTTATATAAATTAAATAAAATAATTCAGGAAACATAAATATGTATACATATTACACATAATAATTGTTGTTTTTGTAATATTTTTCATGAAAAACATCGTGAGTAATTAAAAATGAAGTTGTATTTTTGGAGTTTTCCTGTATAATTGTACTAGGATTATAGAGAACATGAACTCTTCAACAGTGATAAAAATATAATGATATACTTTAAACCAAATTCCCATGATTGTTTTTTTTTTGAAAAAATGTTTATTTTGTATATTATAAGAGATATGGTTTCATAGTTTTTTAATATATATATTACTAAATGATCCTAACCAAGGTCAATCTATTCACATCATATTTTCAAAAAATAAATTCATAAATTATCTTTTATGAAATAATAGGAACTTTTCAAAATCCCATTAATATTATTCCTTTAATTAATGGAGTATAACATGGGTAGAGAATAGATATTAAAATAACAATATAATCAATAGAACATATAAATGTTTATAAATATCATTACATTGATATTTATTATTATTACCGAGATTCTTCTTGATATATTTGAGGTTTTATATTATGTTGTATGAGTGATTCATTTAATGAATGTAATGAGTAATCATTTTTAAATTGTAAAAGGATATTTTATTTCCAAAATGTTTCATTTTTTAATAAAAATATTGTTATCCCATAAGTGTTTATAGTGAGGGAATGTTAGAGAATGAGTTAGAATTAGTGCATCAAACTACTTCCTATATAAACAACATAATCTGTAAACTCTAAAAACACTAACTGATATTAACCACATTGTTAATAGGTTCCCAAATAACATATTATTTTGATAATTATTTCATTTCTATTACAGTTATCTTATAAAAAATCCATATTGTTCATAAATTACTTTACCGAGACATTAAAATTTCATTATCACAAAACATAAATAAACAATAAACACAAAAAAATATTTTTACATGGTTCACCAATAATGGGATAATCTAAGGGTAATACACATAATGATGGTATTGAGTACCAGAATCCACTAAACATAATATTTTATGGTTAGTTTATTCTATACAACTCTAAGACAAGGTTTACTCCCTATTAGTGATTATCGACAGTAGTGACCAAAGCCTTTTAATAATTTTAACCCATGATATTTAAAATAATAATCATATAAATATAGCCCAATGATCATTAGTCCTAATTATTTTGTAATATTATGTTCGTAATACATCAAAGTGTGAAATATATTATATATATATATTCCTCTATAATGATCTCCTAATACTTTATATCTCCTATAACATCAATGGATTTGATATGGAATACATCCAAAAAAGAGTTTGGTTAAAAATCTATTTGGTAATAAACATGAAAATGAATCATCAGGATTGAGTCGACGATATTACGATAGATCATGAAAAAGAGTGATCAGAAGTAGTCACATGTTATAATAACTTAAATATCATGGTATCAAATGATAATGAAATCAGAGTAAATGTAAAAGAATCCTATAAACTGACATAAAGCAGATTCAAGTATATATTCTTTGACAATATAACATATTAGAAATGGTCACATAATGTATTAGGATTACTCCCAAATCTTATATTGGATGCCTCATGAGACTAAAGCATTAACGAATGCATTGATGTACTTTCTAGGTGTACTCATCCTAATATGTTCATTATTATGTTTTCCAAAAATTGAAATCAATCATAAGGTATTAAAATTATAATTTTCAATGAATGAAAATGGGATACATAATTATGACTAATACTATAATCGTAGGAAATTTTAATAAATATTTTTTAAGGGGCATGAAAATTAAGAATGTATTAAACCCATTAAATTAATGGATAATAAATCAATGTATATATTTTAGTTAAATATGTAAATAATTTTTAATGAAACTATAAAATATTATGATACCATTACTGATGAAAATGTCATAAAAATATTACATTGAATATTTCATGGAAAAAATTCCATTTTCAATTTCAAATAAAATCATAATAATATGTATATATGAAAAATTTTATTAAAAAATATTTATTTACAAAGAACCATGAAAACATATAGTCCAAGAATATAATAATTTATTGGTCATGATTTATTGTAATTTCATACAAGTCATATCTATAAAAAAACCCATTAAATTCACATTATGGAAAAAGGTTTAAAATTTCATTATTTGGAAAATGATAAGAATATTCCATTGAATTTTTAACAAAAAAATCATAAAAATTTATTTTTATAAATAAATTAGAGGAAATTCAATATATTCATCAAAAATACTTTTTTAAAACATGTATATTGACAAAAATTTATTTTCGACTAAAGAGTGAAATGAATCAATCTTATCTGGAAATTAATTTCTCAAAATTTTTATGTATAAAAGAGGAGATATGATTCGATTTCATAAATATTTATTAAATAAAAATAGAAGAATAAAATTAAAATCTTTTATTATTTAATGATCGTATATATTCATACAATATATATTCAAGAATAAAAAATACAGATTAAAATGATATTAAATAAGAAACCCTTACTACATTAGTATCATTAAATACATAAATCCCATGAATGTAGTAAATGGACTGAAAATTAAAATATGTTGGATTGTCAATTATTTTTGAAACCTTATATAATTTATTAGTATATAGAAAATCTATAACATATAAGGTGAATTTTAAAACATGCGCCTCCAAGAAGTATTCTTTGAGGCAAAACGCATACCTCAATTATAGATATTTTATGCATGCCTCTTATCTCATATATAAGAAAATTAAATGAAATAAATATTTTTCTAATAACCTTTTAATGATTTAATATCATATACATAAATGAATGTCTTCATCTATTTTAATGAAATATTTAACTTCTTATTCTTTTTTTTCATTATCGTGTGTTTTGAGGATTCTCAATTCATAATTTCTTATTAGAATCAATGAATTATCATGGTAAAATGGGTTAATGATCCTTAATCTAAAAAATAATATTAATTAATTAATTATAATTTTCATAAATATATTCTTATTTAAAAATTATCCATGAAATATGGTGATGAAAAATTATGTGTGTTTCAATCATGGACACGGTCAGTTATACGTATGCAAGACTAAAATTTATATTTTCAATGATCATAATTAATATAAGGGTTTTTTATATTATCCTAAAATAATTAAATTATATATTAAGTATTATATTTTTTATTTAAATTAATCACATATTCATTCCATGTGATGTAGTATTATAAAACAAATCACATCTCTTCGTGAGTTGGTAGTCCACTGTACACTAGAATGATGTTATCATAATTTAATATACGTCAAGGTAAGAGGTATATGATATATAATAATTAAATAATGTTTAATATTTCATTAATATCATATATAAACATTATTTCCATTGTTCCGGGAAGATGTGAGAGGATATGATGGAAAACAAATTATATCGATTCATTGTGAAGTATTTTATTGTACACATGAACGATGGTCTCATTTAAGAAATAATTGATGATGACATGGAAAAATATGGTAAAATAATAATAATAAATATATAGGATATAATTATTTTTTGAGTTTTAAATTTTTATATATAATTAAATACATAAAAATATGTAAAAATGTTATTCGTAAAGAATTTACTTTCTCATAGAAAACCTCCTTTGGATATATTATTAAGGACCCTAAGGATGGTACATTGTGAAGAATATTATATATTTAATGTGTCTAATAATTCTGGGGGGAAATTATTCAAGGGATTTTTTGATTCAAATGGATTTTTATTTTTGAATATTTTACAGAAGAAGTTGGCCATTTATAGTGAAGGAGGAGTGCCATTTTTTAAAATACCAAACATAAATATATAATGGGAAGGAAATGTCATGAATTTTTTCAAAAAAATCGATAAATAGTTAATTTGAGGTGTCACATTCTATATCCTGACATCCAATAATCTAAAATATCAATTTTAAAACAAGTTACTCACATTACATCTTTACATTAATCCCATATAAACAAGTTTCATCCTTAATTGTAGTATCAAAATTTCATTATTTTTTCAATTAATTGTGAATAAAAATTTATTTGAAATTATTATATAAAATAAATTAATATGATTAATATGGTGTAATATATTTAATAACATTCAATTCATATATGTGTCAGAAATTAATTTAATATTAAACCTATAAAACATGTCAAAATTGTTTTTGAAGAAAAATATGTTTCTACCAATGAGTGATCATTTATTAACACAATGTCTAGATATAATGAATTAAATAAATATAAATATATTTATCATATATTAATTTAATCTAAATACTTTCTTTATAGGAATTTTTTTAATTAATTAAAATGGTTAATTTTTATTCAATAAAGAATTGTTTGTAGAAAACTAGTGACTTTATGTATAAAAATAAACATATACCAAAATAACGAAAACAACGTATTAAAATGAAATTAGATTGATTAACCAAAATAAAATGATTCAGGGGTCAATTTATGTAAAAATCCATAATATAATGGAATGTTTATATTAATATATTTATTTGAAATAAAATATCAGTATCAGAAAATTAAAAAAATTTAATGATCGAATGAAATTTAAAATATTAAAGAAAAAACCGAATATTTAGCCAATTGATATTTTTTTAATGATTAATTAAAAAATTATATTCAATTTTTAAAATAATATTTCTAAAACATAAATAAATTAAACATAATATTATATTTAAAAAATAGAAAAATAATTTGTTAAGGAAACATATTTTTAATTGAATAAAATATCATTATAAAAAATTATGTTCTAATTAATAAATAATATATATATATATATATCTTTATTAATATTTCATAGAACCATTATATATAGTTTGTAATGTATTTAATATTATTAATAGTTATATATTAATTGGTTGTGTTATAAAGGTAAAATTGTTCACGATTTTTTTATACATTTTGTTGAGTCATGTACACATCAAAACAATTTCCTCATCCTATAAAATCTCAAGATATTAAATTCATAATCTTAAATAATAATCATCCATAAAATATAAACTAGTTTTCAAGAATATAATGTTTGAAATTTGAAATTTTATTTGTGGAACCCACATCGAAAAAGGTTATATAAAACATCTTTTTAAAATGAGGGATAAGGAAATACCTAGGTCATATTAAATAACCCCACCAATAATATATTATTATATAATTTAAATAAGAACGAGATAATGTTCCTTCATAGAGACAATTAAGGGGGAAAATAGTATATCAAAATAAAATCCTGTCAATCATTTTTTTGTACATTCTGAGGGAATGAATATGTGATTATAGAAAATAAGTATCTGGTCATTCTAAGAAACATTAGAAGAAAGGTAATCGGGCCCAATGTTCCCGTCCCTCCAGGTATTAATAATGGTTGTATGATTATTCACAAGACACTTGCATTTAATTCTAGAATATTCGATGCACCATAGTATTGGGCCTTTACCTAAGAGATCATTATAGATTGTGAGTGAATCAGTCTTGATTTCCCTAGTAGGAATGTTCCTCTGTTTGCAAAGAAACATTCATAAGAGCATGGCACAGGCATACGCTGGAAGGGAATGACCACATTAATATAAAGATGAAAAAATATCTGCAACTTGTCCCTCATTATCCTTGATAACTCTACCCATGTGCATTTAACCCATGAAATGCAATCCTTTAGTGTTCAATTTTTTCCCCGTAATAGGTGGTTTCCTTCTAATCCATTTTCCATGATCTATAATATTAGGGAAAAGGGGTATTTATTTGTGGATGAGGAATGCTATATGGAGAATACACCAAGTCTTTTTACATCCTGGTGATGTCCAACATTATGTTCTTAATTTGGAAGAATATACACGATGTGGATATTGGGAGAAGCTGATGCCACAAATCATTCATTGTCATCTATAGGGGCTATCATCATTCAATGAAGTTAGTTGCATTAAAATTTCTCTATTAAATGGGTGTTTTTTTCACCCTAGAACCACTGCTTAATAGATCCTTTTAACATCTATATTAATAATAAAATGAAATATACTTTCATGAAAAATATAATTCCATCCTGTAATAAATTTTAAAGAAATTCTCATCTATTTATTCATATTATGAGTTTGTAATATGAATGATTCCTGAATAAAGAACTAATATTAATATCTAATGAGTAAAATAACACCAAAAAATGAAATCAACAAATTTTTCTTGTGATTATAAATTAACCAATACCATTAATGTTATTCACATGGTATGAAAATTCCTGAAATTACTACAAATTAAACTTATTATCCAAATCCAATATTCCACATAAATAATTTCACAACCGAATAACCGTAAATCTGAAAAAAAAAGATTCATTGATGTAACTAATTGTGTTTTCCCAAAAAATATATCTTATTACGTAACATGATATAACCAATAGTTACAAATAATTCTTCTGAATGATTCATTTCCTATAAAATCATTAATCACCCCAAAATTGAAAAAATTCAAAATGATTTTATCCTAAAATGTTTATCCCCAAAATAGAATTAATATTTATAACCTGAATCATTTAAAATGAAAATTTCATATTAATGAGAAAATTTCAATAATAGGTTTCAGTGACTGCTTCGCTTTCTCCATTCAGTTGGGGGTTCAAGTCATGTGACATTATATTATATGATGAGTGGCCAATAGACATTTCAGTTGTTCGTTATTTCAATCAATGGAAATCCATAGTAATAATTATATTCATAATTGATCATGATCACGTAATATTCTCTAGAATATGATGATAAAAAAAATTACCTTAATCATCAAATAATTTTTTTATCCTCTATGTTTTCCTTTCAACATAAAACATTCCAATAATATATATATATATATATATATATATATTTATTAACTACAATTACCCAAAAATCTAGAAGAACGCAATGATTCTATTTTCATGCATAAATTATATTCCTATAATATATTCCATTTAAATTAAATGATCATTATATTTTACTATATACATTTAATATATTATCATAAATATTTGAGCAATAACTACTTCATATTGGTCATTATAAGATTCATGATACTTTTAACGAAAATAAAATTACCGAAAACACTTGAAAGATATAATTCCCAAATTCCAATACTAAATAACATCAATCATTACCCTTCAACGATATTCATAACATTGGTCGTTAATAATTAAATATAACATTGTAATGTTTTATCAATAGAGTCTTTATTATGTAAATATAATTATGATGCATTTAGTAATATATTATTATATAATGAACACATACAGAATGATAAAACAAACAATGTTTTATTATAATGATTTCTAAAATTAATTTATAGATCAAATATATCTAAAATAATTGAAATTATTAAAATGGGAAGTTAAATTGAATATAACACAATAAGAATAAGAAAATTGGGATATACTAGATTCCCAAGAATAATCACACTCATGAATAATATTTAAAAAAGATACTGAAAATTATAAAATAAATATAAATTTTTGAAACAAAAATATACATAGCCTTGAGTGAAAATATAATTTAATGAAAAATGAAGGAAATGATGGTTGTTTATTGAATTTAGGAAACCCATATTACCGTTAAATGTATTATTATTATAATAGTAATCTATCAAAAGAAATATTAACCTATTCATTGGAAAAGTATAAACACTATAAGAATAGTGAACTTATATATTTAAGTGAAATATATTATTTATGTAAATTATATAATTAAACTATGACATATTTATATAAAAACACAAGAAAAACATGTTTAATAATGTAAATATTAAGTGTTCGTAGTTTTTATAACATTTTTTTCATGATTTAGTAAATATCATAATTTAATGTAATGTTCATTTTAAAAAAATATTTTTAAATTCTTATTATGCAATATTTTTATTATTAGATATCTTTATTACGGAATTATTATTTTTTCAAAGGGTCTGAAAATTGATCGTACTATTAAAATCAGTATATTTCAAATAAACTAGAATTTTATTTATAATTTATAATTTATAATTTATCATATTAATAAAGTTAAATTAATAAAACAGAATAATAGTTTTTGGAATCTACATGTTGAAAAAAGGTCAGTGTCTATTTATTGATATTTTTTTAATATTTTTATAATTTATGGGGAATGATGATATATTATAAAATATTGTATTTTTTATTATTTTCTAAATACTATGTTTTAGAGTAATGGATGATATAACTTTTAATAATTTCAAATTTATATTAATTATTTAATATATGTTGACTAAATATTAAATACTACTTATTTTGTTGATCCAAAATAACATTATAATGAATATAATAAAAAATTCCTTTCATCCCCAAATAAATATCACCCCTCAATAACTCTCCCCCTCACAACTTATAATATATGGATCTTGATAACATATTCCCAAAACAATTTTAAATATTCTACTATATTTTCTAGTTCTTTTTATAACACCAAAGGGCATATTCTATGTTCCGTAAGGATTATTTCATTGATGCGTCATTTAAGATGTAATATTCTCACATTACCTTATTGAAGCTTATTTATTCTTCTGAAATCACATCACAAAACTAATGTAACGCCCCGACCCCAGTTACCCAGAGTCGGTGCATTATTACATAACATTGGCATGATCACAAGAAAGATCAAATCTGGAAAGACCGATTGGTTTAGTAGCCTTGGAAACACTAGATATATTCATAAGTTTTACATTACATCATAAAATGAAAAACTACTACAACAACATAATGTTTCCACAATCCACACTATTAACCCCTCATAAAATCCCTGCAGGTCATTCATAATTTACTTCTTCACTTCCTGGGAAAAATAAAACATATAAAAGGGGTGAGCTCAAATGCCCAGTAAGGAAAACAAAATAGCGGAAACTTTCATAAATAAGAATAAACTTTTAAGGCAATGTATAACTAAAACAAAAGCCTTTCAAACATGAAATTTCAACATGGTATGGCATAAATAAAATGAAATAATGCCATTTACTTATTCACATGGATATTCTACTAATCGAATAATCACACGCAAAAATCAATAACCACTTTCATAATGTTGGAATGCATAATGCCAGACTATCATAACCACATAGCCAAGGCCCCGTGCCAAGACTACAAATAAGATTTTGTCAAGGCCTTGTTCCAAGACACTAGTTTTTCTCATGAGACCTACCGATGCATCGAGGAGCTATAGCGGGCTCCACCCGTCACTTATTAAGTCCAATGCATTCCCATATGAAAAGGTTTAAATATAACATAAACATTCGTATTAAAACTAGCATACGAAATGTCAATACTTTCACCATAAACTATGAATGGTATAAAAATAGCACATCCACAGTCAAACATATCACAAAACCTTCAATAAAATATATAAGTTTTGTATCATAATAAATCAACTTCAAATAATCTTAAAATCCATCAAAGGATGTTGACATAGATGAAATCAAAATTATTTTTAAAGAAATATCTCCTTTTATTTTGAAATCATTTAAGATCCATATAAAATAAAACATTTTCTTTGAAAATATTCTTATAAGCTTGTAAGGAAAGCTTTGAAGATTTTATAACGGCGTAAAATAACAGCACCCGCCGTATAAGTTAAAAAAATATTCTTACCTTAATTCTGTCGAAAAGGTTAAAAAGGACCTTGTTTTGAAAACGACCGAAAGATTCCTTTATAAACCACTTATAAAAGTCAAAAAGGGTATAAATGACTCTAACTCATATTCTAGTAAATAGTAAAAATGTTTTGAAATGCATTTTTAAGAAACATGGATATGGATGATAAAGAGATCCCAGTAGATTATTACGTATAAACAACCTTGGATAATGAAGAGGTTGTAAAGTAAACCCTTACCAATTTAGTAAATTATGAAACATACAACCCATAAAAGAGGTATCATACAATTAATATGCAAATACACATAAATTAGAGTGTATTACACAAAGAATATAATTATGGTCAGCACATACACCACACAAAAGGTGATGGTGGCAATATGGCATGAATCTCACGGAAATAAGGAGTGAGATGAAAACCCCTTAACTTGTACTTTTCCTTGATTGGGGTAGGTTAACTTCCTGTATAATGGTGAAATAATTGTTATTAAATTATACAAGAATCATATATATTAATATGATATCATATATGATCTTTTAACATTGATTTGTTAATAATATCTTAGAATTATCGTCGTTTCGGGTGTTAACTTACTTGTTTTGTTTTATATGTTTTGTTACGTAAGACATGTTTTTAAAGGATAGGTTGTATATTATTCATATCCAGAATGATATCAAGTCCTTAAACATCATTTTTAAATCATCAAATGATAATTATACTTGAATGGATACGATGGAGAATGAATCTCATCGCGTTCGTGGAGACGGTAGTCCGTACGTACGCACGAGCGACAATATCATTCTTTTGATATTAAAATAATATATAAATGGATGGTATATCATATATACAGAATCATTAACATGTTATATTTATTATTTACATGAGTTACACATCATTATTATACCCATCCAAATAATAATATATTGAATAACAATTACACCACGACGTGGAGACGGTAAGCCGTACGTACGCACGTATGGTGACATGTAATTCAAAGGGTGGATAGAATACTGAATATGGTTGTACCATATTCATAATAACATCACAGTATATGTAAGATACTGGAGTTATTATTTTAGAATGGTAAGAACAAAGAAAGTGGAAGTGGAAGAAGAAATGAACTTGGAGAAGGGTGGTGAAATCATTACCTCTTCTTCGGGTTCTTCCTTTTGATTTGATCAAAAGAGCTCCTTAGGTTGGCTTTCTGATCAAACTAAGGCCTCTAGGTTGTATTGAGGGATGTTGGGAGAGTATTTGGGCAGAGTTTGGCCGAACCAAAAGGCTTTGAAGGTGTGAAGAAATTAGAAGGAGGAGTGCCCTTTTATAAGAGGGGTGAGGGGCACCTTTGGAAAAGCTAGAAATATTAATTTATAATAAATTCATAGTCGGTTTCTAATGGCTCCAAAGCTTATTATTCAAATTTTAAGGTGGTGATAGGTCGAAAACCACTCAACCAATAGAATTTAGACAGGTTTGGGTACTTATATTAACCTTATCTTTAAGTATTAACTCTAAGTTAATTAGTTTCACTTTTACAATGTATCTTTGTATTTTTATATAATATGGTTAATAAACTTACTATATACATCCAAACGACCCCCAAGTGGTACATTAATGATGAACCTATCATGATATAAGTCTCTTGGCCGAACCTTAGATTTTTAGGAATTTAATATCAATTAATAATATAATATTTGTTTTAAGAACTCTTTTATGTCAATTTTGACACTATTCAATAGTTGATTTTTGTGAAACTCATAACAGATTGATTACTTCGAACAAAGTAAATTACATCAATCCTAATATATCATAATATCCTAGAAAATTAGTTTAATTCATTAAAAGTTTCATATTATATTTATTTGGGTATTTATAATATCAATTATTTTAATTTTTCACTATTATAGTAATTACTGCATCATCATTGTGTCATAAATAAAATAAATTATTTAATGTCTAAAAATTATAAAAAAAATATTATTATGTAGGAAATCTTTTTATATTTCTAATGAATATTTATACTATAAAATCCAACATATATAACCCTATGTAACAATTGTTTTTCTAAACGATATATGCTTGTGTCATTTTTGTATTCATTTTAACTTAATTAAAATAAAGTGTCATTATCACTTACAAGTGGATCCATGGGGTCCCAAAATAGACCCAAAGATGCTCATGGTCGACCTTGTATCAACCAATAGGGTTAATACACGTTTTAGGGTAATTTATTATTATTATAATATTATTTTTTAACCCTTATTTACCGGATTTACCCTTAACCATGGTAAATAAAATATTTACCGCAGTAATTATTCAAAATGTCTAAAAATAAAAGTTACCTATTTACACAATTTGAACATCCTGATTCCAAATATGGAATCCATTTTCCTAAATTCTAAACACAGAAGTGGCAGAAATTAATTTAAAATTAATTCCCGCTGTCAAAACAAAAAGCGTGTTTTTGAGAGATAATAAATATCAAAAGATTGACACTCGTTTATGTTCGGTTTAATTGTAAAATTATGTCCAATGACCAACATTATATTAAATGGTAAAAATATATTCTAAATATACTTTAAAACCACTCAAATTCATAATTTATCACTATTAATTATTTTGATTAAAAAAGTTGTTTTTAATTAAAACTTAGTAATTTTCACTATTCATCAAAATATGAAAGTTATCCGAAATGTACCAAAATTTGACCTTAGGCTAAATTCGATATTCCGAATCCAAAAATGAAGTCCATTTTCAAATATAAAATATATATAATTTCAAAAAGTAGGTATTACTATTCATAACGGCTAGATTGATTAGTTATGGTGTGTTAGAACTCGGTGTTGCGTACAACACACGCTATCACATTATTCAAAGAGAAGCGTACCATAGAAGCTTGGGGTGTTACATTCTCCCCTCCTTCAATAAATTGCGTCCTCGCAATTTGAAATTGTTCTTCAAAAATAAAAGGTTGAAAATAGAAAATATATTTGTGGGAAAACCCACATTGGAAATTGGGTTACTAAAATTTAGTCTTAATATGAGGAAAAGATAAATGAAAGGGTCACCACCAAATTATGATCTCGATTAGGAGAACATTTGTGGAAATTAGAGACATATAATTGGAGGAAAAACGTAAATATTTATAGGTAGTGATTGAAGTCATCAATCACAAACAAGTATAAAATTGAGGTCCTTAAACTCATCAATCTATGATGATTTGAAGTACCATCGGTTCAACAAAATATAGGGTATTGGGACAACACATTTTTGACATTTCAAAATATCTTAGTTGAAATCCCACATTGAAAAATGAATTAATGAGGCCTCTATTTAAAATAAAGAGTGGAAAGTATGAAGATTACTGAAAATAACACATACTAGGGTTCCATGTAGGAAAATATGGATATGGAGGAGAAATATAACCATCAATTATCTGATGGAGAGTGGTAGAGAACATGGCTATGAAAAGGCCAACAATCCCAAAGCCATAAATTAGTGATGATTTAAGGTACCATCCAGGAAAACATTTTTGTTCTAAGTTCCTTTTATTAATGTTGAGGAATTTATTTATGAGATTGGCTAAGATCATAAGGAGATATACTTACTTTATAATTAGAGTTTTATCCATTAATAAGTTTCTACGACAAACTCATCTATCACTCTAAAAGATAATAGAATGTAAATTTTTTTTTATTTATACTATTCGTACAGGGTTCCAAAATAAATGAATTTATAATTCATCTACCAGATCTTTAAAAAAAACAACATTATTTAATCCAGGACATCTTGTGGGCCAGTGGTAGGTGATACACCCTTTTCGCCCTTCGGTTGCAGGTTCAAGTCTCGCAGCCTTGCCGGACGCGACGGGTTGCCGCCCGACCTCCGCGTTTTCCTTTTATGGTAATCCAAAATAATCCAAACTAGAACTATCCAAAATACTTCTGTCCAAACTCACAGTCCAACATTTATAAGGACGGTAAACATAATATAGATCCTTTTTACCCCACAATAGCATATGAATACCTTCATCTTGTATTCTTTTAATAAACTGAAACATCTTGAATTACCATATTCCTTATTGATTACATTCATGCTCCCCTATTCCATATAGAATGCTGGATATACTTCATCAATCAAAAAATGTTTTAAACCCCAACAATGAAGGAATATACAAATCATTAATCAGTTCCAAGGTAGTCAAGAATATCCAATATAATTTATCCAAAACAATCATGTATTATTCCAAAATTACTACCTCAGTATCAGAACTATATTATGGTTTATCATTCTCTCACCCATATATTTTCCAAAAATTATCCTGCTATTGAGTCACTTTTCTTTGTTCCACAAAATCTCAAGTCCTTAATAAAATAGTACTGCAGTACAATCCTTATATACTCCATAATTATTATAACAAGTACATTGTTGATACAACACTCAATTGACATAATCAACATAAGAACTCTAATCATTCCTCTTCATCTGTGGTAGTATCATAACATTATTATTATCCAATAGCATCATTTGCGTCATAGACTGATGACTGGGACATAGGTTCGTGTAGTGTCCAAACTCCTTGCAAATGAAGCATTGTACATTTGAAACCATTTTCTTACCCTTGCAGTCACGTACTTTGTGCCCTTTTCCTCCACACTTATAACAAAATCTCATTCCTTTCAGGCAAGTTCCAGGGTGTTTCTTTCCACAGTTACCACATATGGGAAAATTCTTCTTTTCCCTCTTCCCTTTATCCATATTTCTCTCTTCCATCCTTTTCTTCTCTTGCTTCCCTTCAAAGCCATAGGACTCAGTAAACTCTTTACTTATCTTATCAATACATGATATTATTTCTTCATATGATGATAATACATGGGAGACTATTTCTCTTATAAATTCTAGCTTAAGACCATGAAAGATATGATCCTTCCTTCTCTTTGAATCATGTGTATTTCTGGAGTTCTCATTCCTTCTACTGGGCGCCATTTCTATACCATGGCATAAACTAGATCAGTTCATGAATCAAAACACATAATCCCATAATTATAAAACACTTAACATAAATTGAACTATTTATGGATATAATCCATAATCATAAGAATGTTTTCTTTGAGGAAGTATATACTCATAATCCCTTCAAAATGATTTGTAAAGAAAATGAGAGTTATCCTAAGCATATCCCTCGGGAGTGTCGTATCCAAGAGTGCAGCAAGGCCCGTTGTCGTGCACCAGTTCCCGTTCGAGTCTAGCTCAAAGCGGTGTTTTTGGGTTTTACCCCTAGGTACATCTGTGCCATAGCCGCCTCTACCTGCTCGTATCCATACAGGGATGTATTGCTTGGAAAACTCACAAAATCTCTACAATACCAAAATTCTAGGAAGTTCTTCTATACTAATCCTCAAAGTTCATCTTAGGTCTACGTGCTCTAATCAGAGTTTATCTAAATCTAGCTTCCAAGGTTTGTACTAAACTTCCTATGATACCAACTGTAACTCCCCGACCCCAGTTACCCAGAGTCGGTGCATTATTACATAACATTGGCATGATCACAAGAAAGATCAAATCTCGAATGACCGATTGGTTTAGTAGCCTTGGAAACACTAGATATATTCATAAGTTTTACATTACATCATAAAATGAAAAACTACTACAACAACATAATGTTTCCACAATCCACACTATTAACCCCTCATAAAATCCTTGAAGGTCATTCATAATTTACTTCTTCACTTCCTGGGAAAAATAAAACATATAAAAGGGGTGAGCTCAAATGCCCAGTAAGGATAACAAAATAGCGGAAACTTTCATAAATAAGAATAAACTTTTAAGGCAATGTATAACTAAAACAAAAGCCTTTTAAACATGAACTTTCAACATGGTATGGCATAAATAAAATGAAATAATGCCATTTACTTATTCACATGGATATTCTACTAATCGAATAATCACATGCAAAAATCAATAACCACTTTCATAATGTTGGAATGCATAATGCCAGACTATCATAACCACATAGCCAAGGCCTCGTGCGAAGACTACAAATAAGATTTTGTCAAGGCCTTGTGCCAAGACACTAGTTTGTCTCATGAGACCTACCGATGCATCGAGGAGCTATAGCGGGCTCCACCCGTCACTTATTAAGTCCAATGCATTCCCATATGAAAAGGTTTTAATATAACATAAACATTCGTATTAAAACTAGCATACAAAATGTCAATACTTTCACCATAAACTATGAATGGTATAAAAATAGCACATCCACAGTCAAACATATCACAAAACCTTCAATACAATATAGAAGTTTTGTATCATAATAAATCAACTTCAAATAATCTTAAAATCCATCAAAGGATGTTGACATAGATGAAATCAAAATTCATTTTAAAGAAATATCTCCTTTTATTTTGAAATCATTTAAGATCCATATAAAATAAAACATTTTCTTTGAAAATATTATTATAAGATTGTAAGGAAAGCTTTGAAGATTTTATAACGGCGTAAAATAACCGCACCCGCCGTATAAGTTAAAAAAACATTCTTACCTTAATTCTGTCGAAAAGGTTAAAAAGGACCTTGTTTTGAAAACGACCGAAAGATTCATTTATAAACCACTTATAAAATTCAAAAAGGGTATAAATGAATTTAACTCATATTCTAGTAAATAGTAAAAATGTTTTGAAATGCATTTTTAAGAAACATGGATGTGGATGATAAAGAGATCCCAGTAGATTATTACGTATAAACAACCTTGGATAATGAAGAGGTTGTAAAGTAAACCCTTACCAATTTGGTAAATTATGAAACATACAACCCATAAAAGAGGTATCATACAATTAATATGTAAATACACATAAATTAGAGTGTATTACACAAATAATATAATTATGGGCAGTACATACACCACACAAAAGGTGATGGTGGCAATATGGCATGAATCTCACGGAAATAAGGAGTGAGATGAAAACCCCTTACCTTGTACTTTTCCTTGGTTGGGGTAGGATAACTTCCTGTATAATGGTGAAATAATTGTTATTAAATTATACAAGAATCATATATATTAATATGATATCATATATGATCTTTTAACATTGATTTGTTAATAATATCATAGAATTATCGTCGTTTCGGGTGTTAACTTACTTGTTTTCTTTTATATGTTTTGTTACGTAAGACATGTTTGTAAAGGATAGGTTGCATATTATTCATATCCAGATTGATATCAAATCCTTAAACATCATTTTTAAATCATCAAATGATAATTATACTTGAATGGATACGATGGAGAATGAATCTCATCGCGTTCGTGGAGACGGTAGTCCGTACGTACGCACGAGCGACAATATCATTCTTTTGATATTAAAATAATATATAAATGGATGGTATATCATATATACAGAATCATTAACATGTTATATTTATTATTTACATGAGTTACACATCATTATTATACCCATCCAAATAATAATATATTGAATAACAATTACACCACGACGTGGAGACGGTAAGCCGTACGTACGCACGTATGGTGACATGTTATTCAAAGGGTGGATAGAATACTGAATATGGTTGTACCATATTTATAATAACATCACAGTATATGTAAGATACTGGAGTTATTATTTTATAATGGTAAGAACAAAGAAATAGGATGTGGAAGAAGAAATGAACTTGGAGAAGGGTGGTGAAATCATTACCTCTTCTTCGTGTTCTTCCTTTTGATTTGATCAAAAGGGCTCCTTAGGTTGGCTTTCTGATCAAACTAAGGCCACTTGGTTGTAGTGAGGGATGTTGGGAGAGTATTTGGGCAGAGTTTGGCCGAACCAAAAGGCTATGAAGGTGTGAAGAAATGAGAAGGAGGAGTGCCCTTTTATAAGAGGGGTGAGGGGAACCTTTGGAAAAGCTAGAAATATTAATTTATAATAAATTCATATTCGGTTTATAATGGCTCCAAAGCATATTATTAAAAGGTTAAGGTGGGTATTGGTCGAAAACCACTCAACCAATATAATTTAGACAGGTTTGGGTACTTATATTAACCTTATCTTTAAGTATTAACTCTAAGTTAATTAGTTTCACTTTTACAATGTCTCTTTGTATTTTTATATAATATGGTTAATAAACATAATATATACATCCAAGCGACCCCCAAGTGGTACATTAATGATGAACCTATCATGATATAATTCTCTTGGCCGAACCTTAGATTTTTAGGAATTTAATATCAATTAATAATATAATAGTTGTTTTAAGAACTCTTTTATGTCAATTTTGACACTATTCAATAGTTGATTTTTGTGAAACTCATAACAGATTGATTACTTCGAAAAAAGTCAATTAAATCAATCCTAATATATCATATTATCCTAGAAAATTAGTTTAATTCATTAAAAGTTTCATATTATATTTATTTGGGTATTTATAATATCAATTAGTTTAATTTTTCACTATTATAGTAATTACTTCATCATCATTGTGTCATAAATAAAATAAATTATTTAATGTCTAAAAATTATAAATAAAGTTTCATTATGTAGGAAATCTTTTTATCTTTCTAATTAATATTTATAATCTAAAAGCCAACATATATAACCCTATGTAACAATTGTTTTTCTAAACGATATATGCTTGTGTCATTTTTGTATTCATTTTAACTTAATTAAAATAAAGTGTCATTATCACTTACAAGTGGATCCATGGGGTCCCAAAATAGACCCAAAGATTCTCATGGTCGACCATGTATCAACCAATAGGTTTAAGACACGTTTTAGGGTAATTTAGTATTATTATAATATTATTTTTTAACCCTTATTTACCGGATTTACCCTTAACCATGGTAAATAAAATATTTACCGCAGTAATTATTCAAAATGTCTAAAAATAAAAGTTAACTATTTACACAATTTGAACATCCTGATTCCAAATATGGAATCCATTTTCCTAAATTCTAAACACAGAAGTGGCTGAAATTAATTTAAAATTAATTCCCGCTGTCAAAACAAAAATCGTGTTTTTAAGAGATAATAACTATCAAAAGATTGACACTCGTTTATGTTCGGTTTAATTGTAAAATTATGTCCAATGACCAACATTTTATTAAATGGTAAAAATATATTCTAAATATACTTTAAAACCACTCAAATTCATAATTTATCACTATTAATTATTTTGATTAAAAAAATTGTTTTTAATTAAAACTTAGTAATTTTCACTATTCATCAAAATATGAAAGTTATCCGAAATGTACCAAAATTTCACCTTAGGCTAAATTCGATATTCCGAATCCAAAAATGAAGTCCATTTTGAAATATAAAATATATATAATTTCAAAAAGTAGGTATTACTATTCATAACGGCTAGTTTGATTAGTTATGGTGTGTTAGAACTCGGTGTTGCGTACAACACACGCTATCACATTATTCAAAGAGAAGCGTACCGTAGAAGCTTGGGGTGTTACACCTAATTCGACAAGAATAAATTTCTCAAATATTATATATATATTTATGTTTAAATTTTATTATTTAATTTGAATCATCTATCTAGTTAATTCAACATCTTATTCTAACAAATATGTCTTTATCCATATTATATATGTTTAACATCTCCATGGATAATGAGTTTTCATTTTCAATTACCTCCTTCAAGGACGTATATAAAACTATTTATAAGGTTAAATATGATTTTAATAACTATATTATATCTTATTTAACGTTATATAACAAATATGTATATTTGATATTAAATAAAAACAAACTAGTTCATGTTGGGGTGTAAACCCTCCGAAATGAAGTAACAACACACAGTTAATCTTTTTCTCAATGAACCATCGCTATATAAAAAACATATTTTTATTGAGGACTATTTAATTTTATATATTAACCTTAATACCAATTCATTTCACTAATGGATTTTTAGTCCCATTTTATTTAATCATACAGAATTATACAAAACTGTACAGATTATAAAACCATGAAACAAATGCTCATGAAAAAAATTGAAGATTATAACTTATCAAAATGGACAAAAATAATTATAAATAAATTTTATATTATATTATTTAATATTAACCGTCTTAATTATTTATTTAATAACTCTAAATTCTTTATTTCATAAATTACGTTCAACTGTAACATGATTCTGGAAAATAAGTTACAAGATCCATATAAACATCCCTATTCAAATAGGGTTACACATTATTCTTATTTACGTCAATTTATCTCTTAATTATTCTTACATAACACTAATATATTAGGAATACATTTCTAACACATATATACCCTTTTTAATTAAGTTTTATTTTATATGGGAGAACATGTTTTGAAAGCTTAGCTTCTAAATTATCCTAGAGAATAAACAACAATATAACAACACGAAAAAATCATTTACCCAATTTATAGTACACTCTTAAAAATATATTTCAATGAAAATATTTTTTAAATTATATTATTTTCAGAAGTAATTCAATTTTATTTCATTTTCTATAATTATATAAATTATAACATCTTTTCAATTAGTAAAAACAAATTATCCATTTTGAAAATGCTAATCCAAATAAGAACTTTTTAAATGGGATTTCTCTACTATTTTTTACATAATCATATCATTTAGACATAATGTAACATGATATATACTTATTTTTTTGCTAAAAATGTAAAATAATTTTGTAATCATTTCTTTCATTAGAAACTGTTATGATTTTATATTTGGTTTGGCATTATGACATGAATGTGAAACCAATTTTACTAGATTTGTAATCATTATGTTTATGCATAATGATTGATTTATTTATATTAAACACATATTCATTTGTATGTTATGATGGGTGCCCCTAGGTATAGTTCAAATTCAATGGGTAGTGTTATAGTATCATTAGAAGATAATTATGGGACTAGATATTAATTCAAATATATTATGAATTACTATCCACCATGTGATATTTTCTTGTAAGTCCTTCGTTGATCATTTTTATGTCATGTTATATATTTCTACAACATTATTATGTTACCATGTTCTTATGATTCCATATTATATATGTTTTTTCTCAATATTTTTATTTTTGAGAAATATATTTTATCTTATATTGTTATGCCTTAAAACTCCTATGTTATTCACCAATTCTACATTTTCTCTATTACTAGGATTTTTATCTCTACCATTTTTTCATAATATTTATCTAGTTATCATATGTAGTTTTTGGAACTCAAGTGATTTTATGTTCTCTTTATATATTTTAAAAATAATGGTGTTTCATTTTAGATTTGTGTTGTCTACATTTTTATCTATTCTCCCAAAGATATCCAGATTTTATATCCTTGGATGGTATTTAATGATTTTATATGTTAAAAATAATGTAATAATATGAGAAAATAGACCAAGGATACTATAGCTGGGATCAGAGCATAGTCTAGTTGTTATAACAGATTATGAATATTTAGAAATAGTTGTAACCCATGTGATACTTTTATATATAGTAATAATTACACTAGATGACATAAATAAAAATATAAAGAATCCGAAGTTAGGATATACATTTCATTATTAAATTAATAAATATGTTTTTAATTTTTATCATTTACGTTCTCATAGGATATTTATTAAAACCCTTAATTATGTTTTCTTTTTTTAGTCAGTTCTCATAAAAAGATGAACTCATTCGGAAAACCAATGTGACATACACTGTTATGATTTACCTAATGAGATGACTACCATAATTGAAAAAAGTTCATAGAAAATAATTATAGTACTATATAAATAGGGTCATATTATGAATGTAAATTTTAATCATGTTTAACACCCACTTTATCATAAGAATATTCATTTTTTAGTTGTGGTCATTATTGGACAATGTCCTTTTACTGTTACATGGTATTGTATTCCACTAGTCATTAAAAAAAATGTATTAAATAGATTTTGAAAATATTCCACTACCTCCAAGGCTCTTCATAATAGAAATTCATGTTGTTCGTATCTCCTTTTGCTGGGGAAGATTATTTGTGGTCGGTGCTAATCAATAACATGAAGTACAAAGAGGAAATTTATTCCATGGAATGATGACTCAAAAAATAATTTTCAATAAATAATTATCTAAATAACTATTTATTAAAATTGATAAATTGTTCTTTAGACTGAAGATAATGGACTAAGGGCCAATCATTTATTATGAGGAAAATAGTGGATGACCTTCATGATATTCCAAAAACTATTTCATGAACAATGAATGTTCAAATGATCACTTCATTAGTGGATTAAATATGAGACAATGAAATACCATAATGATCAAGACTGTAACAACTATGGTGATATTGTTAATAGTTCCATTATAGTCAATGTAGAGATTGGTGACTATCATTAATCTCTTGGATATATACATAATAAGTTGAAAATATAGTTTAATATGGGAGTATAAGTAGACAAATCCAATGGAGGAACAATAATAGAGAATCCCATGTGTCAAATGTGTAGGATATAGATTCTCAAAATCCATCATAACTGAATAATAAGATGTATCCAAATTTGGAAGAGGTTATCATCAAAGTAATTATTGCTGAAGGGAAGTAAACAACCTCACTGATGTGAAAGAAGAAAATAAGTTCCACATCAACACTCATCCCATGGAAGAGTGTTTCAATTGCAAGGAACATGACTATTGTGTGAGATAATACTATAATACAAGTGTTTTCATAGTCAATATACTATAATAACCTTAATGTAAGAACAAAATGGAATTTTCTATAAATAATGTTGATGTAGATCATGAAAATAATTTTTTGGTGGGTACGATACTTATTAATTAAATAATTGTAAATAAAATATATTATTTCGATTTTATACATTCTTTAATATCTTTCACGTTTAGTAAAAATATAAAAAACTGAACCAATATTTGGATTTTGAGTTAAATGTGAGAGTAGATAATGGAGATATCATTGAATCTATATTATATAAATATAACATGGATAATGTCTGTAAACTAAACATTACAAAAAATTACTTTTTTACTTCCCAGAAAAGAGTTTTTTTATATTAGTAATGGGATTGATTTCACAATATAATGCCATCATCAACTACTCTGAGAGAGAGATCACACGTCACCTTCCAATTCATCCTCCAATTCAACATAAGTGAAATGAGGAAGATGAATCTCCTTTGAAAAAATTATTGCATGTGTGGTTGGAAGAAACATCTTCCCCTAGTCTAGTTCTCTAACAAATATTGTTTCCACTCATGAATCCAAATTGATACATATGAATCCATTTATGTGAAAAGATTAAAAACATATTTGTTCAGTTAAGTGGGAGAACATATTATACGTGGACCTTAAAATCATTAGGTAATGGCAGAAACAAGTCAATATTATTCAAAAACACATCATGGTTGATCAAATTGGATAGATGAGATACTCTGATAATCATCGATGTGAGATGATATATGATATTTTAAATAAGGTATTACTAGATATATATCCATGGAAGAGAGTTATGTGATTTAGGAACAGTTTTTATGTTGAGTGTGAGGAACATCAACCCTTGAAATATTATTGATCGCATTGATGCTGTGGAATATTGACTATTACTCATAACAACCAGTAATAATGAAAATTTTTAATTTGGAATATCCCTATTTAGGGAGTACATACCAAATCTATCACATGTACTAAATTTAGATAATCTAAATCTTGATAATTATATCTCTTTTGAGTAGAATCTTATACAGATCTGGACCATAGAGGTAAGGTTTTACACCATAATAAAAATAACCAAATAATTGTAATATGGTGAAACCATAAGTTTTAGGTGCTGATAATGGAATAAAATGAAATAATGAAATAGAAGTACCCTCCCTAATTTTTACTGTCGAATGTAAAATTAAATTCAAAGGGAGAAATTTATAAAGGTGGAAAATGTAATAATGTAGATTTTTTAGATATATTTTCCCATTATAAAATAAAATTGATTTCTATTTATTAATATAACATTATATAAATAACACATACAAATTTATTAAACAATCAATTTTTATTATTCAAATTGGAACACTAAATTTAGAGAGGATATATGACGCTATGAATTGAATGTATTAAAATAGAAAAATAAAGTGAAAATACAAAAATCAGAATTGGAAAATTAGGATCATCCTGATTTCGGAAAATAATCACTCTCAAGAAAAACAATGTAAAATTGATACATAATATTAATAATTTAATATAACATTTAAATATATATATATATATACACCTGATGGAAAATATATGGGAATAAATAATGAAATAATTGGTATGTATTTATAGAATATAGGGAACCTATATCACTATTACAAATATGGTTGTTGTGAAAGTAATCCTACCATCAGAATAATAATTTAATAGTAAGATTACTAATCAGATCGCTAGAATATTATACTCATGTATTTATGTGTAAAATAATATATAGTAATCTTGTTAAAGGACAATATGAAAAATTTATATCATTATACAATTAAATAGATGTTTTGAAATGATAAAAATATGTGTTTTTTTATTAAAGCATATATGATTTTTTTCTAAAAAAAATATAATGATTTAAAATAATTATTTTTTTCATAAATGGGATTTATAAATTGATATAATTGTTCATTATAATGATAATTTATTTTTTGAGATTGAATAACCTATTTAATGCGGATTTAAAACAAAAATATTATTACCAACTATATTACAGTAGTTATCCCTTGTAGTCTCACAAAGTGATTGCACAGAAAAATATTTGTAAAAGTTTTATTTATTTTTCTGAAAAAATTTAATTATGATTCATTTTGTGAATTATAGAAATTAAAAAGAAGATTAAAATGATTTATTTAAAAATAATTAAGATGTAAAGTGATCAAAGTGGAAATGGATAGAACTAGTTCTATGCAATCATTTTTTCAAAAAATTTTAAATTCTTCTTTGACTGGATGGTAAATGGGAAATTCATGTATTGATAAATCAATCTCCATTAGTCATATCGATATGTAAAAGTAATTATTAATAAAAGTCTCAAGAAATATATAATCCTTATTTTGTGAACTATTTCATTGTTTACACTTTTAATAAATTATTTAAATCCATAATTGGGTATTATTATTCTCTAATAGTCAATAGTTCTTGAAATAATTTTGAACATATGATGGAAATTTCCAAGCATTCAACACCTAAACAAAAGATATTAGTAAAAAAAATATTAGAATTGGTTGTAAGGATATATGGTGAATTGATAAAAGAAAATTATAATTAAATGAATCTACTCCTAAAACATTTTAATTTAGTATTCCGATGTGAAATAACAATAGATACATATTGGTTGAATAATTAATTAATTTATTATATTTAAACATAGAAACTCAATCATAGAAGTTGTTCCATCCTATCTCTTTCCTAATCACTCCCAAAAAAATTCCCCACTAAATATAGAATACGATTTGATATAGAAGAGTATATAAATCACAAGACTGAAATGATTTTAAAAGAAATCGAATAAAAATAAATTAATATTGTGTAGAGGTTATGTAGAGCTTCCATAACCAATTGATTCCATTAATAACCCCCCCCCCCCCCCAATCAAGGGATTCTTATTTTTAGTCATATATTTTTTATCGGTTTTTTAATTGGTGCACTAAATGGATAAAATACTTTATGTGTCATATATTGGTCCTTAAATTCACATTGAAACAATAAAGAGTCCTAAACCACAAATTTATGGGTCTTGGAGAGAATTTTATATCAATTATGTTATTCATGACATGTAATTTTCATGCCATTATTTTTTTCAGCATATTTGTAAAATATTATTTGCATCCTAAAATTATTCATGTTTTATGTCAAGAATTATATTCACGATTTGAATTTTTTCCAATAGTAATTCCTCTGTAACATCATGGTTCTTCATTTTTAATCACTGAAAATCATCCTTGAAATCACCAATATTATGGTGTTCGTGCAGTATGAATTGTAATAAATGTAGTACCCTTGGTTTTTTTGTATGTAACCCTTTTGTAGTGATTTTATGTTTATGAAGTGTAATTGTGAATTATGGGATGGATGGGTAGAACTTCGATATGTTTTTGGGGCCAAAGGGGAGGCACACAAGATGTGAATGGTTCATCCTAACCATGTAGAACGCCTAATAGAGACTATGAAATGTTGGAGATTCTGGACAATAGCATTGGCACAGAGTGTTCATGGTTAGGGAATCCATGCGAGGTCATCGTACAAGGGTTTACTTTAGGTAGTAGCTAACTCACGGTTAGCACATGGTTCTTATAACAATGATTTCTAACGATGTGTAGTGTTAATATGAGATCTAAAAAATAGGATCTCGCACGTTTTTTTATTATATTCCACTAATTATATCCCAAGTGGCCTTAACTCATTTTTTAACTTCCATGACTGTTGGAGGACCTCTCACATGTGATTCAGAGTCAATATGATGGCGTTCCTTAGTGATTTTGAGATGGATTTTGGAGGCATGTGATTATTCTTCATTGTTATTGATCGACTTCATAGATTTATGTTTCCTTTTTTATCATTTTCATATATATACATCCATAATGGCTATATATAAGATACTACATTCAAAATATGTTTATATATGGTCTTGATTATGATTGGAGAATATATCTAAGGTGGCTTCATGGAGAATCGATCATGTTTCTTAATAGTTATTTTTATGTTTTTAGTTATCATTAAAAACTTTGAGGTAGTAGGCTTCAATATCAACTCCTACTAGTAGAACTAAATGTCTTGTGATCAAATATATGTCTTTGTGTGTATTTGATCATGAATTTTCTATTTATGAATTTTTGGAAACCTTCTTTCGTGATGGTTTGGTAGTTGAGGAAATATAAAATATTAGATGCTTTGAATAAATTAATTTTCACTTAGTTTTAGAATATTGATTTTAAAATTGTGATTTCTGAGAATTGAAGAATATGGATTTTTTTAGTTATTTCTAATAACATGTAATGTTTTATATAAACAAAATTGAAATTTCCAAATTGGTCTGTTCTTTGGATTTCAATAAAAGTACAGTTTTATTAAAATTGGTTTATTTGGATTATTTGAATTGTTTTGGCATATATGGGTATTGTGAGTTGATGTGTGATGTGACCCTGAATAAATTATGTGAACCATTAGGGTATATGTAAAGTGACCATCGATCGAGGGTGTGTCATTGGGATAAAAGGTGATGGGTTGAAAGACCACTCATGAGTATGGAACTATCAAACAAAGCATACATGTGTGGGTGTGTTGAAAATAAATGGGATGGTTATACCAAAAAGGATATTGATGAATGGTTCTAGGGACTTATTTTATTATTTTGATGAAAATATGACATTATTGAATTTTTTTCAAATAGAACCTGTTTCATTGGGGAAAAATAACTTTGGAATTTGGTTTCAATGTGATATAAACTATTCTGCATGATTGTATTAAATAATGATTTTATATAAATGTTTCTCAATTTTCTTTCCTAGTGGTGTGACTATGGATGTCATTTGTGAAATCCTAATGAGTGTAATAATCAACATTGTTGTTTATCATTATTGTTTTTCCAGATACTATCTCCCAAGGCATGAGAAAAAGTAATGTTTCCCACATCATTTGATACTTGGGTTGTTTTTTAATTGGAGCATGGAGATTTTAGATCATTGATTATTGTATTAATCATAGAGATTATGTGTGTCCATTCATAGATTTTTGTAATAGTTGTATGTCTTCCACAGTGATACAGAAGGATTTTTTTTGTTATAAGTGATTTTTTTGATTTGTCTTTCATAGTTTATGCCACCAATTGTGGTTGGATGGTTATGGTTATTGGTTAATGGTTTTATTTCCTAGCAGTTATATCATCTTGCACTTCTATTTGAACCCCCTCATCGTTGATTTCATTCCTTTTTTGTCTTAGAGATTCCACTTATGGCTATGTAATGAATAGTTATATTCTCAATCCAATTATAATACGTGGGGCATTACAAATGATATCAGTTTTTTCGATCCATAAGATAGATTGTGAAAATTGGTTTCATATTGTTCCTTCTTTTATGAAACATTTCTTCTTCAGTTTTCTTGTTCGGGGAGTTGAAATATTTTGTTTTATTTTCCATGGATTTTGATATAAAAAATAGTAGGTTTGTTAGGATTTGAAATGTAGAGCATAGATTTATACAGCTATCCTTTTTTATTCTTAACTTAATGTTACCAAGGAGATGGATATATAATTGTTTTATAGAATCTTACTGGATTTCTAATATATCATTTTCATGGTTTTAGGCAATGAAATGAATTATAGAGGAATTAATTCCCTCTATGATTTAATATTTTGTTTTATTTATTATTTATGATTTGTGAAAAAAGTGATGAATTTTTAAATGTATGATACTTTTTTCTAATTAATGACCATGAAAAGAATATGGTTGATGTAGGTTGAAAATATTATGACTAAAAAAACAAATGATTCATGTTTAAATAAATTTTTGATTTTTTAAATAAATGTATTTATATTTATTGTGATAAAATTAAAATTCTAATTCATCAATTTCTGGAGAGTGAGACTAACACTATTAGTTGTTTTTTTTATAAAATGACACATGGTAGGCATCCTATAAACCCATCAGAAGAATATGAAAAGATGGTGGTTGCACTAGAGGCACATGTAAACAATGATCTAGTTTATAGTATCATTCAAGCGTTAAAAGATGTATATACATGTTATATGAGGGTTGAGAGATGAATATGGATCATTCCATCCATTTCATGAAGCATATTCCACCCATCTTATAGTGTGAGTATAAAATCCAAAAGGAAAAGATGTGGCAATGAAGAAAGAATCATATATTCTATTTCATTGGAAAACAAGTTGAGTTCAGGGTTAAGATAACCACATATTTTCTTGAGGATCATACACCCTAGTGGTGGGAACCAGTGCAACATCGTAAGTGGGAAGAGGCCTAAGATGGGAGGATTTTGATTATTTTTTCAACAAAAAATTAGATCCTTACACAATAATGATAAAGAAAACGAGATATTTCATCATGATGAATAAGGATAATCTATGTGGAAAATTTCACTAATTTAGTGGGCATTTCACCAGAGGATTCATTTTGTGCATCCTTGAAATAATACATCTTCATATCATCAATAAGAGAGGAGACTTTCTCAATTATTTTAGTGTATTTTATTATAGATTATTTAGAGATAGTGAATAGATAAAGAGAAGATGATCTAAATATATCAAGAGCAATGGGAGGAGGAAGTATCATTATACCAATGGGAAATGGTAGTATCTCAAATACTCAGAGGAAGTGAAATAGGGACCCCAATTTCCATGGTGGGAGTTGGAATCAATATCAAATGGCAGGATCATTGAGATTTACTCCACAAGAAAAGAGAAAAGTGGGATGATTTCAATGTGGTTCATTAGACCACAATATGTGATACTATTCAACAGAACATAGATCATTCAACAACTACATTATGACAGGACATCGTCACCTCTATTATTGTAGTGCTCAATGGTTAAGTAATTGAGTCACTTATTAGGTATCACAAGATTCGTATTGTTCGATTGAATGTGGGAAGAAAAATAAAAATCATCAATAGTGTAGAGCTACCATACTGATTCAAGGAATAAATTGAATCCTCATAATGGGAAATATCATAAAGGAAAGAAGGAGGATAGTGCATCAATGGAGAAAGTGAATAGATCTGAGTAGATGATCATAAATAATCTGGATGGACCATCTAGAGTTCTATGTATGATCCTATTTAATTCTACTCGAATTCATATTTTTTTCATTCTTGGTGCACCACATTACATCATTACATCTCATGTTATTGATTTCCTTTATTTAAAAATCATTATGATTCCCTCTATTTGGAATATCAGAACTCCTCTAGGTTAAAGATAATGTCATGCCACTATGTTTACAGCTTGTTCTATAACTGTTGGTGGAGTTAAGATGAAATGGAACTTATAAAATATTGATATGGATGACAATGATGTAATTCTAGGTATAAATTGGTTAACATCATTCCAGTGTCACATAGACTTTTATAGCATAATGGTTAGTTTCCAAATTGAGGATGGTATCGAGCATCTCTTTAGAGGACAATGTATTTCAAAGATAGATGAAACTTGTTTCTTGTCACTAAAAGTGGGAATGATCTCTTAAATGTCGGTATAATAAAAAAATAATTAATGGGAGAAACTGAGGATAATAGTATTTTAGTAGTCAAGGATAAATTTACAGATGACTTTCCCAAGATATCTTTGGGTTACCACTTATAAGGGAAGTGCAGATTACAATTGATCTCCATCTCGAGAGAAGTCCTATTTCCATTACATAATATATGATGGTTCATACAATGTGAATGTAATTGAATGTAAAATTGGTGGATATGGAATGAAAATGATTAATTTGGCCAAATACGTCTCTGTGGGATGCATTAGTCTTGTTCACAAATAAAGCATATGAATCTATATGACTATGTGTAGATTATCATATGCTTAACCTATTTATGATAAATATTAAATATCCACTTCCACACATTATTGATCTAGTTTATCAATTGATGTGTGCTAGGTGGTTCTCTAAAATTTACCTACAAATAGGATATCATCAATTTCAAGTTCAGAATGAAGATATTCTAAATTAAGCATTAATAATAGGATATGGATTTTGTGAATATGTATCATGCCTTTTGGTCAATATATGATCCATCAGTCCTTATGGAATTTGATGTATCATATATTTTAGATATATATCGATTATTTTGTTGTGATATTTTTGGATGACATATTGGTGTATTCAAGGACAAGGGATGAGAATGGGGAACACTATACGACTATACAAGAAATCCTTTTAGATCATAATTTTTTTTTCAAAATAGTCAATGTGTAATTTTTGGATATAATAAGTACACTTTCTCAGCCATATATTTTCAGAACAAGGAGTTTTTATTGATCCAGAGGTGATATAATATTTTATATATTAGAAACCCATTATGAATTTTATTTATATATGATGTTTTCTTGCTCTAGATGGTTAATACTGAATCATTGCGTGTGAATTCTAACGACTATATTCACCAATGAAAACATTGAAAAAATATAATATTCCATTCGAATGGAATGGGAAATGATAAATGTTTTTTCAAGAGTTAAAATCTCATTTAACATCATCACTTATATTGATTTTTCAAAAATTCGGACAGGTTTACATGGTGTACTTCGATTCAATGGGATATGGTTTGGGACCTATTATCATGAAAGGATATCATGTGGTTACTTATGGGTCAAGGAATTTGAGATTTAATAACAATAATTACCCTACACATGACTTGGAGTTAGCTGCAGTCATTCATGCTTGGAATACATGGAATAATTTTCTCATTGCTGAGAAGTTTACTATATTTATGGATCATAAGTGCTTGAAACACATTTTCACACAATGATATTTGAATTGGTGGAAAAGGATATGGATTGAGTATGTTTATTTTGGCCAAATTGACTTGATGTATATACCAGGTAAATTAAATACAAAGGAAGATTCATTAAGAAGAAATTTATATTCTTGGATGGAAAAAGATGCTTCAGATGAGTGGATGTTGATGTCAGTCCTAGATGACATGCATGAGGAATGTCAACATGAAGGTGGTGGTGTAGTCTTTTTTTCAGTCTCTATGGTTCATAATTTGGAAATGATAACAAAAGAGGCAAAAACATATGAATCCGAATGTCGGGTTATGAGTTCAAAACCCATTGATGGGAAGGCCAGTGAGGGATGAAAAAATTATGGGAGTTTGTTTTATGGTTATGATAATTGATGGTTGTATGTATGTATTATTTGGAGAAACTTATCCACTTATACCACCATTCATGATGGGATATACAACTGGGAATACCAAATATGAAAAAGTCATTAATGTCATATTTTTGGTGGAGAATCAAGAAAAGAAATTTTTTTGAGTTTATATCAATGTGCATAAAAGTTAAGCATGATATGGAAGAACATCATATACCAGTTTGAATGTTGTATCCTTTAACTATACCAATGTGTAAATCGGAGCAGATATCAATGGAATTTGTTACATATCTCCCATGAATGGTTCAGATACATGATGTTATAAATTTGATAGTGGATCCACACACCTAGTCGGACCACTTCATCCTTTTCATGAAACTCGTACGGTATAGGATCTTTCCAAAATATATATCCAATAACTAGAAAAGATACATGGGGTGCCTATTTCGATCATGTCATACAGATATTTGAGGATCAAATCTCGTTTCTAGAAATCCTTATATAAATTCCATGTGAATTAGTTGACTATGAGTCTGTCATTTCATCCTCACATAGATGGTAAATCCAAAAGGATGATTCAGAATTGGAAGATATTTAGTGGGCTTTCATAATGGATTTTTTGTGGCTAATAGGAACCGAATATACACGTAGTGGAGTTTTCTTTTAATAACTGTAATTGTACCTCGATTCATATGTACCATTTTGACACATTGTTTTTGCATCCTTATCATTATTCACATAGATGGGTGGAAATCGAGGAGACATTAGTATTTAGTCCTTGTCATTTCTATGACACAATGGGGAAGATTCTATTGATTATAAATTGGAATGCGATAGCTTAGAGTTTTCCGAAATCAAAAACAGATCATCATCGAACATCATTGTTGTTCATGGTGTGTGACCATGTGTTCTTGTTTTTCTCTCCTTGTCTTGGATATCATTATTTTCAGAAGAAGGCATAGGTATATCCATGATTTATTGGCCATTTCGAGACACTAGAAAAGGATGGAGAGATGGAATATCATTTGGAATTTCCTTGACGACTCAGTGTGGTTCATAATGTGTTTTATGTATCACAATTTAAAAAGTATCAAACTTATCATGACCATGTGATCATATTTGATCACGTTGACTGAGATATGGATGCTTTGATTGTACATATCCCAGTGAAGATTGTGGATAAGAATGATAAATTCTTTTTTGGGAGTGGAATTAGTCTAGGTAGGGATTTTTAAAAATAATGATAGATTCATGATGAATCTTGGGAACATGATAATGTAATGAAAGATCTATGGAAGGAACTCTTTCTGTGCAAAGATGGTTTTCTACATTATAGGGATGAAAAGAACAGTGGTGGGGGGAATGTAGTACGCCTGTTTTATGGTATATAATCCTTACGTTTTTCTTTTTTGTTTATAATGTTTAAGGGTGAAGGATGGGAGTGTTGGTTGAGCATTCAATAATTATTTGAGTCTAATGGAGATGTGCACGAGCTTTTCCCAATCTTTCCAAATCATGTGGGAATCCTTGAAGAAACATTTTCAAGTTGTAGATTCTATATAGCATCATTGGCACAATGTTCGAATGACTTGGGATACCATGTTGGGTTGTTGTGTAAGTGTTTCAGTAAGGCAGTAGCTATGATACAGCTAACTCACAATTTTTCTCACCGTGCAAACTAACCCTGATTATGATTAATGTGATAACCAATAAAAGTGTATCTGACACAATTTTTCCTGTAAAATTCACTTTTTTTCTCTAATATATCCCAAAATTAGGATTTATCATCCTTAGTGGTTGGGTAACCTCTCCCATGTGATTTGGAGTCAATCTAATAGATTACCATGGTTATTTGAATCAATATTCTTGAGGCATGTGATCGTTATTGATCAGTTTCATAGATATACTAAGATATATATCTCCTCCATTAATGGTTTCATAGATATATGTACTTAATGTTATGATATTTTATTTGGAAAAAAAATTTAAATATTTTTTGAGATGATAATGATAGAATAAGATATCGAATTTTTTTTCATAAAGAATCGACCAGGTTACATAGATGTTCTTCATATATTTTTTGTTTTGGCAAAATCAATTGAGGTAGGTGGATTCAATCATATCTTTTATTAGTGTAAATGAATGGAATGGTTTCATGTTTATTATATTTTGTGGTTTTGAATGTGAATTTAATGTTTATGAATTTTTGTAATCTTACTTCTGTAATGGTCTCGTCATTATGGAAATCTAGAAAATTTGGTTCTTTATATAAAGTGTTTTTGTCTTGGTTTTGAAATGTGGATTTTAAAATGTGGATTTCCTGGAATTGTGGAACATGGATATATTTGATGTTTTCAATAAAATGGGATGTTTTATTGAAATAAAAAGTCTATATTGAAATTATATAGTTCATTTGTTGTTCATAAAGGTTCAATTTTATTGAAATGGTTTGTATTGGGTTGTTTGAATGTTTTTGGAATATATAGGTTAATAGAGTTTATGTTCATTCTTCCCATGATAATGGGATGGGTAACCTTGGTGAAAAATGAGTGTGACAATTGATCGGGATTTGTGTCATTGTGACATAATGTGATTGGACAAGAGACAACTAAATAGTTTGGAATCATCAAACGAAGCATGCATGTATGTGTGTGTCGCTGACCATGGGATGGTTATTCCAAAAAAGGATATTGATAAATGTTTTTAAGGCCTAGTTTGGTTGTTTTAATAAATATATGACTTTTCAAAAATTCGTATGAATAAAAATTGTTTTATTTGGTGAAAATTGGTTTAAAACATGTTTACATTATGGTTTAAACTATTTGGAATAATTGTTTTAGATAATGGTTTTATATAAATATTGTTAAATTTCCTATCCTACTAGGATGAGTAGCGAAGTAATTTACGAAATAATATAGAGTTTTATACTCACTAATGATTTTTTCAATTGGGTGTGTTTGAAGACTTTATCTTCCGATACATGGGAAAATATAATGTATCACTCATCTTGTGATCCCTAGGTTGTTTTGGGATTAGACTGTAGAGTTTGTGGATCATGAAGTATTGTTGACATCTTTGTGTTTGTTATTTTCTTTCTGTTATTTGTTTTGATAGTAGTTTTTCTTCCATTATGATACACTGGGTTTGGTTTTAGATATAAAAGAAGTTGATAATTTGTGTTTCTTAGTTTATGCATCATATTGTGTTTGGTTGGTTATAGTTTTTTGTTAATGATATTCTTTATTAATGGGTAAGTCGTCCCCCAATTGTTTTGCAACCCCTTCAGCATTTATTCTAATCAATTGGAATCATGGGGATGCCGCTTAAGCCCAGGTAATGATTCATTATATTATCAATCCTATGGGAATATGTGGAACATTACATTAAACATGCTAATTAAATTCATCTTGTTTGTATTAAAAATAACTATAATATCCTAAAATAAATAAATTAAATTAAATTCCAAAATGGTTAATCTTTTTATATGGACATTTTTTTCATATATTATTATACGCTTGGAGAATATGACTTTATAAGATTCCATAATAAATGTTCAAAAGGGATAGATTCTTGATCATAATATTAAAATCAATATTTTTCAAATGAATGAAACTTTATTTAAAAATTAAATTTATCTTATTAAAATAATCATTTAAATAAAATAGAAATCATTTTTATATACAAAAAATAGCCAGGGTGATTTTTTTCTCAAATAGTTACTTTTCGTGAATGGTGAAATATGATAAATTATTCTAGTTTTCATTATTAGCTCTATATAAATGTTTTTGAATCATGTATATAGTAATAACCCATTAGTTCAAAATTTCTTGTTGTAGTTACATTATATATTAAAAATTATCAATATTATTTATAGTCTTGAGCCAAAAAACATAACGTATTAATATTTAAAAGAGCCCTATCCTCCATTAATAAATACCACCACTTCCCCTCACACCTTTTACGACTTTTAGATATCCAAAAATCATCCTAACCCCATTAATAATATTTATCCACATTTCTTGGTGTTAATGGCTTCCCCATTTGTCAAATTTATAATATCATAAAGATTGTTTCAAGGAGAAATCATTTAATAGGTGATATAATCACATCACCTCTTTCAAATTATTTTCTTCTTCTACCATCCACACACAACTCTAATTAAAATTTATTAATGACTCTATAATCATGCATTTAATAAAATTGTGTGGTGAAAATGAAATATATCCCATCCATCCAATTATTTCATTGTATTATTTTACAAACAAAACCTGTATCTATATTATGATGATTAACCATATATATGGATAATCATTATTTATTTTCCATTACATTAATCATGGATGGTAATAAAATTAATATTATGGTTCAATCATATTTTAATAACTATAATAATATTGAGTTATTGTTCATGAACAATTATATAATCAAATTATTAAATTAAATGATTTTTTTTCATTATTGTAGGTAAAACCAGCCAAATAAATGAATAATGAAAATTTAATGAATTTTCTCCTTGATACATCACTATACTAGACCACAAATGGAATTTTGGGACAATTAAATTTTTTAAAAGTATAATAATCCCATTTCATTTTACTTTTGTAGTTTTAGTCCCATTTGAAATGATTTCTATAATCATATTGAAGTTTACCAACCATGAAACAAAGACTATTTGAACAACAAAATTTTACATTATGTCTCATTAAAATAGACAAAAATAAACACAATAAAGATATATTATATAAAATATAAATAAATAGGCTCCTCATTATGTAATTAATTTATATAATCCGTTCACTATGAAAATTAACAATATGTTAATAATTTATTAGAATCATACAGTACGAGATATCTCTTAACCATAATGATTTACTTATGTTACGATTTCTGAATCTTTAGACCATTTTATTACATAATGATTTTTATGTAAACATATAAATTATATTTTTAAACCCAAAAATATATCTACCATTTTTACATATTATTTAGTTGTTGGGGAATCACATTTTGTAAAAGGTTCCCTTCTCAATTCAACTTAATAATCAAACTTGATTAGAGGGAATATAAATTTTTCATCACCCTTTACATGTAAACTTGTTAAATATATTATAAAACCAATTATTTCTTATACTACATCATGTTATCTTTAATTATTTTACATATTTTCTATATTTATAAATTTTATTATCACAATTCCGTTTTTAATGAGGTGTTAACCCTTTTTAAAATGGATCTATTAAGAGGTACTTCTCTAAATAAAAATATCTACTTACTTTTACATATTCAATTAAATTAGACATCATTAATTACAATATATCATTATTATTCATTTAATAAATTCAATGAGTATTTTAAAAATTTAATTCAAGGAAATCATTATGATATTTCCACTTGATATTCGGTATGAATTTATTATTCTATCCATTTCAATAAATGAGATTTTATAAGGTTTATTTAATATTTTTTGTTTCGTTATGTGGAAAACATATGGTTATACATTTTGGGATGGGTTCACCTAGATTGTTGTCTAATTATTTGGCTATTGTTATTGTCTAATGTTGAAATATTGATGTCATTAGGGAGTAAACCTAATCTATTATTCGACTATGTCATTCATGTGATATTGTCTCAGTAATTATCAATGGACGAGGATTGTGAAATGTTATATAGTGCTTCCACATTTCATTGATTTTTTAATCATAGGATTCAATAATCATTATGTTATTCAACAATATGTTTATTCCTAATCCATGACTAATAATGTTTTAATTTTATTACTTTTATATAAATTATTATTATGTGTTTTCATGTTTATTCGAGTTCAATGATTTTATCTCATGCCTTTTTTCTAAGTATTTATTATGTTATCTTATGCTATTTTACAATCTCTTTGGATGTAATGAGGTGTTTTTGATGTTTTATGATAACATTATTTCATTTTATTCCCTTCTGGTAAAATTTTGAATATACTCATCTAGAAAAAAAAAATTTGATCCTTTTTTTAAATTTAAAATGTAGTTATGATAAAAATTATTTAATGATTTATGGAAAAGGATTGGGTCTATATATTAATGTAATGACTCTCATTAATAAATTTATTCCTATAAAATATTATATAAATTTTTTTTTCGAGCCATGTGCTAAGGGGAATTGGAATCAAAGTCCATGTGATCCCATAATTAATATTTATAAAATTATAAGTATATTAATATAAAAAATGTAGAGTTTTCTAGGAAAATAGGAATAACCCCAAAATGGGGGGATTGAATTGGAACTCAAAGGCTGATTATGAGTTAAAATCCATAGTTTTTTCCTATACCCAACAGAACCTATGTTAGTTTTAGGTGTTGGGCCTCAAATACATCATCAGAAAATAATTAAATAAATTGAATTATATTGATATATTTATTCAATTTTAAATAATAACATAATTATATTCTATTTAACAACTAATTTTGAAAATTTTCCACGCTTTCCCCAATACCCTGATTATTGAATGACATATTTGGAGGAGATCTCAGTATACAACGCCAAATCATATTTATATTGATGATCATTATACCAACTATGTTTTGTAATTTTACAACAATGGAATTATATGGGCATTATGTTATAGTGATCAATCTAACTCCAAATAAGTCAATTTAATTATCCAATTCCATCTCGTTCATTTATCGCATTCAATCATGGATCAGTTCAATGAGCATTAATTTATTTGTTCAATGACAATATAATTATTTCCAAAGGATTTATTTATTATTATTATTCTTCATCAATATTCGTTCATTTATTTCCTTGATAATGGATCATGTTTGATGATTAAAAAGTCATAGGTTCATTCATCACATGATGATCTTTATTCATTTCTCCCTTATTTGTTCCCATGATCATGGTTTATATTTTCATTTTCCTGTGGTTCAACTAATATTCTATATTTTTTTTTGTGACCGTTCATATATGAAACACATTAATATTGTGGGTGTGGTTTTTGATCTAGTGTGAGATTGAGGTGTGATGAAAACAAAGTATGAATAATGGTATATAAAAATGAATTGGTGATCTGCGTTCATCCCAATTTATTTTAACATCACTAGTAATGGTGCGAGTTCACATCTCCTAAGAAGATTCGATGTCTGGATCTCAATGTAAGGTGATGATATGGTCACCTGAACATGGATATCTAACATCAATCAAGTATAGCAGAATATAAATGTGAAGGAAAATGTAAAAATTTAACACGTGGCTTCTATGAATCCCAAGATACACATCGTGAAATAAGGAATCACACTCCATGTGGGACAGCAACCCCAACCTGTATGGAAATTGGGTTTCCAAAAATATAAATATAAAAAACATATGTGGCTTCTATAGAATGTTGTGTGACTTGTGTTGGTAGCTCAATGTGTATCATAAAGGATATAAGGGCACATGAATGCCTAAGTAGAATAACATGGAGGTGACCAAGTGTATACATCACAACAAAATGTATCAGAGTTAATACACATGCATTACCCGTGGTACATGAGCATTAGAATATGAAATAAGAATGTTTTCATGTAACATCTACATGCCTTATAGACATACTTACATACCATTTATTTTGATGTTTACATGCAATGTGAATTATCACCACCAGTGTAGACCAGTGATTGGTTGTACGTGTCCTATAGCCCTAGTAAAACATTTATACCCCCTTTGAGGGTTTTTTGAGCAATTTTTGAATCATTTTAATCCATTATGGGTCGAATTAGTTCCCTGGGTCCATCCCCTTTCAGTGAAATTATTGCATTACATCCTCAGCTTTTGATTGTGATCCCCTCTAGATGGTGATTCTTAGATAGAGTTTATGGTGTCCCTTTATGAGATGGTTGTTTAATATTATTTAAATTTATACACATAGTGGGATTTTGTGGTATCTATGTGACCTCCAGAAGTTGTGAATTGATCCTCCATGTTGTAGTAAATTTTAGTAGGTATCACTGTAACATTTAATTATGATTCCCTATATCACAGGTATTTCTAGATTGGGTTTTTTTGTTTCCCATTGGTCCTGGGTGTGATCCCCTATCAAAGTATCGGGGTCATCAATGTCCAATGATATTGTATGGGTGGGTAACAAAGATCAAGACGTCCTGGAAGAGTGTCTCTGGTGGTTACATGAATTATGGATTGTATTCTTTATGAATGAAAATTGTTTTGAGAATAATCTGGTGGAAGGATGTTTGGTTTTTACTACTTAGAGGAGTGGAATACATCATGTGTATATCAAGGTTCCTGATTTTAATTTTTTTTTCATATCCATATTATTAACTCTTTTTATTTAGTATTTTGGGGTATCATACTACATATATTTACACTCACTCATGCATGTACTCTACCAATTCTTGTTATGTCTTATACAGATGATGACCATTTTGACGATTTGATAAGAGGACAAGGAGATAGTGGATGACTGGTTGAGAGAAATAGAAAAAAGGTTTTCCATTTAATTTCATTAGATATAAATCCTTCCCCATTGATCATGTTTCAGTCTCTTCCATTCTTTAGTGGGATTTTATTTTCCTCCCCCATCACTTTCAATAATTCACTCTTTTATTATATTTATTTTTATTTCATCATTGTATGGGCTTAAAGATGTTTGTGTCTGTTTCTGTATGTTTTTTTGTATGATTCCTATCAGTTGTGGGATTTGAAATCTATGTGATGGTCACAAGACCATGGACTATTAAATACGATCATGGAGTATTTGTAGGTTCAGTAGAGATGGGATGTTCTAGGATATAGTGATATCCAAGGAGTTCATTCAAACATAGGAACTGACTCTGTGAGATTAGTTTGGGGAGTTCATGTTATGTTTATTTATGATTTTATTCAAGGTAATATAGTGTTGGTGTGGAGAATGAAATATCTATAAAATAGGACTCTGATCGTGTGTCTTTAAAGTAAATAAATATAGGCACTATATTCAAGGAAAACATTTTCTATATTCTTTATATAAGCATGGGTTATGGTTTTTATGTCCTTCATTAGTCATCTCCCCAAATATGTACTACTTGAACATGTTGCATATTGTTTATTTTAGGATGGATCTACAAAGAAAACTATCATACATTATACATCATGATCAAATGTATTATCCTCCAAGTGACAATGAATCAGTATAGAGGACTATACTGGGGATAGTACAGTAGGTTGGTTTACTAGTTATCCCCCACCCATTGAGAAATTGTTATCACTGGAAATTACAATATAGGATTCACACAAGATTAGATAACTATATTAGTTCTAGAGGTATTGACCTCTTCAGTTGTAGGGTAATCCAAAACCCTAGGAGGATGATGAATGGATAGAGGGAGTCACTCATGTTTTTTACCTAGTGATGATGCCTTTAAATCATATAGAAGTTCTCATAATGAGTCTTCTTCTTGGAACCAGTAAAATATGGTAAAAATTGATGACAAAGTCACATGATGAATGTGTTGCCTCCCAATAATAATACAATCATCTATTTAGGGAGGTGTTTTATCTAACCACACTTTGAGAATTGTGAGTATTATTGCTTATACATCTGCATAATCTGTGTATCAACATGTTGGAGAATTCTATGTGCTAAAATAATATCTCATTAAAGTCCATATATATAGTGTAATATATGTTATTCAAAAATAAAACATTTTATCCGTTCTTTTGGCCGAATATCAAGGCTTCAGTGGTAAATCTATTAAGTCAAACCTATGTATATTTTCATTAGTGGGACAGAGTGGCTGTGAGATTTTTGAATCAGTAGGTGAAATAAATGTTGAAAGTATTAGGAACCCTAGACATGAGACATATATGATTGGTAGATGATAGTAGTTATAGTGATTCATGAGTGAAAGAATCCTCCGGAGACAATCCCGGTATATGGGATCATCGGTGTAAGGTTATCATGATTACTCGAGCTAGTTGATGGAGATTGGGGTTTTATCCTATGACAGGTAGGGTAATATTTCATAAGATTTTCCTACATGTCATAAAACTGATCCGGAGAGATTTTGGGGATCACATAGGTTGATACATAGGCATAAATAGGGTTGTCCGCAGGGAATTAGACATAGTGTAGTGGGTAATAAAGAAATGTGAGGTGGCCAGATGTTTACCTTATTACCAGCATCACCGCAACGTGGTCCACCGTGAGATCAGGTAGCTAGTTTTTTGGGATGAGGATAGTAGTAGGAATTGGAATCATATTACCCCATGTCACTTCTGCTGACATGAGGTATGCTCTGTGTCTTTTAACTATGTTGTGATATTATTAAACATAGGTTTAGGTTATTCCATTCATTCACTTCTCAAGTTCCATACATATAAGTTATGGTTGACACATGGCTTGACCCGTGCACTTAGAGACTTTAACTAGAGGTGAAATTGTGATTATAAACTTATTCTAATAGTGAGATATGAATATCGGTGGGGATATCATTATGTATGATCTCTTTTAAGTTGTGATGAGGCTTTACAATGTCATCATACGTATGGAATAACTATCGAAAATACATTATTATATTGAATAATTTATATTGATTATGTGTTGTTTCCACAATTATTGGATGTGGATTTCCATTATGCGTGAAAAAAAAAATTGGTAGAGACACGTGGGAACAACCATTTGAGAGTGTAGTTGATTACTCGCTAGTTGGCCAGCATGACCATTCGAGCGTAGGATACTATGGCAAGCAGTTCGATGTGGTATTAAAGGATTATGAGGATATCCTTCCTGTTATATTATATTCTAACCTCCTCTATGATATATATAATTTTTTATTATCATACCACTTAGGATAACCACATTATCTACACAATAGTATCATTTGTCTCCCATAGATAATCATTAGGTGAGGATGTAATTGGAAGACTTGCATACGATGAGATTTAGTTAACCCATTTTCCCCTATTCAACCCCAATGTTGTTCTAAATGATGTATGGTGAAAGATTGATGTTATTTAATAGATTTGAATTCTTCAAATAGGTTAATGGGAGGAATGTTTTATCTACTATTAGGGATCAATCAACCCCTTGATTTATTGAGAGGTGTTTGATGGTTCTCAATAGTTGACCTCTGGTTAGGCTACCACTAGTTGTGAGTAGGTGATTAGGATAAACTAACGAATGAATATATATATCTCTATAGTATTTTTGAGAAAATTTTGAATCAGTTTGTCATGTTGAACACTCCAATAGTGTTCATGGGACTCATGATCAATATAATTAATTCATTATTTAGATTGGTTTTGGGGGTTCTTTATTCAAGATATCCCAATGTTACTGAGATGAATTGTTTCCTTGGGTTGGTAGGGAATATCATTGGTCTATACATGATTTCTCAAGAGTGGTTCCAACCTTGATATCATTGACTTGAATGGTGATTCCTTTCATGTGGATATAGTGGATACATCATTTATTTAGTATCTGAGGACTATATTGATGATCACCCCCATCATGATATTGTTGGAGGAGGGAGTAAATTACATTGTGTTCTGCTATTCATTAGTGACTGGGAACGGTTGTTTTCCAATGAACAGACATGTAATGATTACATATGGGTCAATGGAGTTTATCCACATGAGTATAACTATGTGATTAATGATCCCGAGTAAAAAAATAGTATTTTCCCTAAAGATGTGGTGACACGACCATAGAGGAAAGTTGTTTATCATCTAAACATACTACAAAATCCTCAATTATATCATCTATTATGAGGATCCTAAATTAATATATAAGATGTAGATTTAAAACATCTTGGACTATGACATTTAGATTGTCTGTAAACCATGGATAGAGAATTTGCTGGAATTCAATCTCAATAGTAGATCTTGTTCATTGTTATTCGTTGAGGTGACATTGCAGTTGGAATCATTGCACTTGAATTTATTGTATAAGGATGGGGCTTCATTTTTGTATTTTATTTCATTCACCCCTCTACTTTTTTAAATTTTATTGATGCTTAATATGGAGATAACAACTATGAGACTATATATACTCATATATCTAATAGACCTACTATTGCTGGATATTCTAATTTTGGGGAGTATTTATCACTTTTTAAAATATGAAAGGTTGTACCATTGACCATGTAGAAGGGTGTGATAAGGGAGCATCATACATCCCCATTATATGAAAATATAGGTATTCTAATGAGGAACCATGTTCTTAGAAACCAATTTCGTTGGATACACATGAAAAGTTTTCATTAAATTATATATCTCAATGCCACACTATTCAATAGGTAATGGTTTTAAACCAAGATCCAACTAGTTTATCTCATCTCCTTGAGGTTCTGTATAGGATTTAGGTTGGTATATCCATGGATATCTATATGGGGTTACCATATATGTCTATGTGACATGATTATATCTGGTTAATCGTAGACTAAATCAATATGTTGACCCACTTAATATTTATTCAATATCTGTGTCTTGTAGAGATATTGGGGTCCATGTATGTGGAGGAGATAATAGGACTACATGGAGTCCCCATAGTAATAATTTTAGACAAGTATAATCACTTAATTTGGTAATTATAGAGAGGTTTGTTGGTTCCCTTTAGGTCTCCATTGTGTTTGGTCAGAGTGTTTCACCCATAAACCAATGGCCAAATTAAGGGGACCATTCAAGACATAGTGGACATGTTGTTTCCATCCATGTTAGATTTTGGTCATAGATAGGGGGATCATCTACCCTTTATGTATTTTAAATACAATAATAGTTACCATTACACCATCAGTATGATAGAATTTGAGTCATTGTATGGGTGACCTTTTAGGACACTCGTTGTTGGTCTAATCAAGGTGATTCATCATCCATGGTCCCATAGTATGTGAATGCTACAGTATATATGGTTCTTATCGTCTAGGACTAAATAAGGACTATGAAGAGCCTTCTGATGTCCTATGAAGATAGACTAACGATGCGTGAACATTTTTATGAGTAATGAAATGGGTTTTTTTACGGTCTCATATTGATGTTGATTATGATGTTTTGTCTATATTGAAATGTAATCTCTAAGATTCATTGGACATTTCCATATTCAATATAGAGTTTTAGAGTTGTCATACCACTTATCTCTTTCCTATTTGTTAGGATGGGTTCATGAAGCCTTCCACATTTTTCCAACAATGAAGTAAATTCGCTAACCATCACATGTAATTGAAAAGATAAATATAAGAATTATGGATGTATCTACCTTTACTAATTACCTAGTAGAGATCAAGGATTGATAAAAGATTATTCATTGTTGGTGATTGATTCCCCATGTGTTTGTTTCTTAGTAGCATAGAAATCTATTCAGAAGAAACTAGGAGTGGTAGATCATGATGTTTTCGTAACAACCTCATCATTTAGAGATGGGTTTTCTCTTTTTATGACACAAATTACTAAGGTAGTTACAATGTATAAAATATTATTTATTCAGGTGTTGTTTTAGATAATTTTATACATTATTTTTATACCGATGAACAAAAATGATGTTAGATTTTGAGACTTGATGTGTCCGAAATTTTTATTCTAAATGTAATAAATATATCAACATCACACACAGATAGTTTTCATGGGAATTTAGAACATATCTTGAATAGAGGATTGGATTGGAAATCTAAGGCCATTGATGAGTTCAATGAAGGGTTATTACCCTAGGCATGATATAATCTTTGTCGATGTTAGGTGTTGTCCTTAAGCAACTTGTGGGTGAATAATTAAATAATTTTAATTATATTTATTTAATTATTTAGTTAAAATTCATGAAATAATGATATTATATCTAAACATAACTACGTACAATATTCTAGGCTACCAACATAACCCTACAATTTGAGACATATGACATGTGTACATCTCACCATATGACATGAAATCATTTTGATATTTAGAATTGGTTCTATGTAGATGATTTTGGATCCTATTAACAATGGAAATGTATTATTTTCCTTCATAATCAATCATTCCAAACTCCATTTAATATTTTTGATTATTAAAATTCCATCCAATTCATTGATCCTGTTTGGAGGATGGTAAATTCCATGAAAAAGGCATGATTTTTGCGTCAATGTAAGACTTTTTTGAGATGTATTTATTTATTTTTCATGTTTATTTTCCCTAATTTTTTTCAATTACCTCAACTAAAAATCATGAAGAAATGAAATATTCCATGTTTATTTGAAAATATCATATAGTCAATATATTTCTACAAGATTTATTTGTTCATTAATCATTTGAATTTTAATTGGACAACAGTATCATAAATACCTGGTATTTTAACATTACGTGACAGTTATTTAGTGCGACATATCAATATCGCCAATGTGGTTAATGATAGACGGGGAGACTGAGGTGAGATGATGATGAAGTATGATCATAGGTGAATTTGTAAAGATTAATCATTCAAAATCTTCCCATATTTGATGAGACAACTGTGGATGGTTCTTTTGGGTGCCTCAAAATAATTTACCATGTATGAATCCTAAAATACAATTTTGTTAAGGTTTGATAACCCTATATCTCTAATTTCTTTTTGGGGATGATGGAATTGAAAATGCAAGGATGATTCAGAATATGACCCATCATGATCTAGAAATTAGAGGTCACATGGTGTGTCATCTAGAATCACACTCAGTGTGGGGAACCCCTCAATTACTATGGGGTTTCTGGAAAGAGAAAAATATAAGAGTCCATGGGTCCTCTTTCACATACAATGCTACCTAGTATGGAAACTCAATGTGTATCATGGAGGATTCAAGGGTACTATATGAAAAAAGTACATGGACACACACCTTGTTAGGTGAGCATGGTAATGTCCATATGTACATGGATTGGTACATTAGGATAACCAGTTGTACATGAGAATGTGAAGTCATCATATGGGAGATTCCTAGAGACCTCAACACATCGTGTAGTCTTTATTAAAACCGGTGTATTTTGAGGATTATAATCCATGTGACAAATTAGAAAATATGCTTCTTTGGGGTCTCATAGGAACATTATGCAACCACAATACATGCCATTCACCCCCTTTTAGGGTGTTTTGTGCCATTCATGTAGCGCCCCGACCCTAGTTACCCAGAGTCAGTGCATTATTACATAACATTGGCATGATCACAAGAAAGATCAAATCTCGAAAGACCGATTGGATTAGTAGCCTTGGAAACACTAGATATATTCATAACGTTTTACATTACATCATAAAGTGAAAAACTACTACAACAACATAATGTCTCCATAGTCCACACTATTATCCCCTCATAATATCCCTGCAGGTCATTCATAACTTACTTTTCACATCCTGGGAAAAATAAAACATAGAAAAGGGGTGAGCTCAAATGCCCAGTAAGGATAACAATATAGCGGAACATTCAAAAATAAGCATAATCATTTAAGGCAATTCATTAATAAAACAAAATCCTTTTAAACTTAAACTTCAACATAGTATGGAAAATGTAAAATGAAATAATGCCATTTACTCATTCACATGGATATTCTACTAATCGAATAATCACATGCAATTTCAATAACAACTTTCATAATATTGGAATGCATAATACTGAACTTTAATTTCTTTGTCAAGGCCTCATCTAAAGACCTAGGGGCTAACTATAACCGGAACCCAACCCAGAGTGCCTCTAATAACCGGACACCAACCCGGAGTGCCTCTAATAACCGGACACCAACCCGGAGTGCCTCTAATTACCGGTGACCAAACCGGAGTTCCTCTAATAACCGGAGACCAAACCGGAGGGCTTACTTTTACCAGTCCCCAACCCGGAACATACTCTTCTAACACATTCATCTGAATGAAAGGTTGAAATATAACATAAATATTCGGATTAAAAATAACTTATGACATGTCAATACTTTAATCAAAAACCATGAGTGACATAAGAATAACTTATCCACAGTCAAAAAGATCACAAAACCTTCAATAAAATATGGATGTTTTGTATTTTTTTTAAAAGAGTCGACATGGATTGGTTACCCAATCCATGCCAAATATATGTTTTGTATAATAATAACTCAACTTCAAATAAGCTTAAAATCCATCAAAGGATGTTGACATAGATGAAATCAAAACTATTTTAGGGAAATATCTCTTTTTTTAAAATCAATTTAAAAGAAACATAATTATAAAATAATACATTAAATTTGAAAATATTCTTATAATCTTGTAATGTAAGATTCGACGATTTCATAACGGTGTAAAATAACTGCACCCTCCGTATAAGTTAAAAAAACATTCTTACCTTAATTCTGTCGAAAAGGATAAAAAGCACCTTGTTTGGAAAACGACGGAAAGATTACTTTATAAACCACTTATAAAAAGTCAAACAAGGGTATAAGTGACTTTAACCCATATTCTTTTAAATAGTAAAAATGTTTTAAAATACATTTTGAAGAAACATGGATGTGGATGATAAAGAGATCTCAATAGATTGTTACGTATAAATAACCTCGGATAATGAAGAGATTGTGAAATAACCCTTACCTTGTACTTTTCCTTGGTTGGGGTAGGTTAACCTAATGTATAATAGTTAAATAATAGTTATTGAATTATAAAATAATCATATATATTAATATGATATCATATATTATCTTTTAACTTCGCTTTGTTAATAATATCTTAGTATTATCGTTGTTTCGGGTGTTAACATACTCGTTTTCTTTTATATGATTTGTTACGTAAGCCATGTTTGTAATGGGTAGGTTTTATATTATTAATATCCATAATTATATCATGTCCTTAAACATCATTTCTAAATCATCAAATGAAAATTATACTTGAATGGATACGATGGAGAATGAATCTCATCGCATTCGTCGAGACGGTAGTCTGTACATACGCATGAGCGACAATATCATTCTTTTGATATTAAAATAATATTTAAATGGATGGTATATCATATATAAAGAATCATTAACATGTTATATTTATTATTTACATGAGTTACACATCATTATTATAACCATCCAAATAATAATATATTGAATAACAATTACACCACGACGTGGAGACGGTAAACCGTACGTACGCACGTATGGTGACATGTTATTAAAAGGGTGGATAGAATACTAAATATGGTTGTACCATATTTATAATAACATCACAATATATATATGATACTGGAGTTATTATTTTAGAATGGTAACAACAAAGGAAGAAGAAGTGGAAGAAGAAAAGAACTTGGAAAAGGGTGGTGAAATCATTACCTCTTCTTCGAGTTCTTCATTTTGATTTGATCAAAAGGGCTCCGTAGGTTGGATTTCTGATCAAACTAAGGCCTCTAGGTTTTAGTGAGGTAAGTTGGGAGAGTATTTGGGAAGAGTATGGCCGATCCAAAAGTCTTTGATGGTGTGAGGAAATGAGAAGGAGGAGTGCATTTTTATAAGATGGGTGAGGGGAACCTTTGGAAAAGCTAGAAATATTAATTTATAATAAATTAATATTCGGTTTCTAATGACTAAAAAGTTTATTATTTAAAGTTTAAGGTGGGTATGGGTCGAAAACAACTCAAAAAATAGAATTTATACAGGTTTGGGTACTTATATTAACCTTATTTCTAAGTATTAACTCTAAGTTAATTAGTTTCACTTTTACAATGTCTCTTTGTATTTTTATATTATATGGTTAATAAACTTACCATATACATCCAATAGACGCCCAAGTGGTCCATTAATGATGAACCTATCATGATATAAGTCACTTGGCCGAACATTATATTTTTAGGTATTTAATATCAATTAATAATATAATATTAGTTTTAAAAGCTCTTTTATGTCAATTTTGACACTATTCAATAGTTGATTTTTTTTGAAACTCATAACATAATTATTACATATAAAACATTAATTAAATGATTACTAATATGTCATATTAACTTAGAAAATTAGTGTAATTCATAAAAAGTCTCAAATTATATTTATTTGGGTATTTATAATATCAATTATTTTAAATTTTCACTATTATAGGAATTACTGCATCATCATTGTGTCATAACTAAATTAAATTATTTAATGTTTAAAAATTATAAATAAACTATCATTATGTAGTAAATCGTATTATCTTTCTAATGAATATTTATAGTCGAAAATCCAACATATATAACCCTATGTAAAAATTGTTTTTCAAAAAGATATATGCTTGTGTCATTTTTGTATTCATTTTAACTAAATTAAAATAATGTGTCTCTATCACCTAAAAGTGGCTCCATGGGGTCCCAAAATCGACCCAAAGATGCCTATGGTCGAATGTGTATCAACCAATAAGGTTAGTACACGTTTTAGGGTAATTTAGTATTATTATAATATTATTTTTTAACCCTTATTTACCGGATTTACCCTTAACCATGGTAAATAAAATATTTACCGCAGTAATTATTCAAAATGTCTAAGAATAAAAGTTACCTATTTACACAATTTGAACATTATTATTCCAAATATGGAATCCATTTTTCCAAATTCGAAACATAGAAGTGGCAGAAATTAATTTAAAATTAATTCCCGTTGTCAAAACAAAAAGCGTGTTTTTAAGAGATAATAAGTATCAAAAGATTGACACTTGTTTATGTTCGGTATAATTGTAAAATTACGTCCAATGACCAACATTATATTAAATGGTAAAAATATATTCTAAATATACTTTAAAACCACTCAAATTCATGATTTATCACTATTAATTAATTTGATTAAAAAAGTTCTTTTTAATTAAAATTTAGTAATTTTCACTATTCATCAAAATATTAAAGTTATCCGAAAAGTACCAAAATTTCACCTTAGGCTAAATTAGATATTCCGAATCCAAAAATGAAGTCCATTTTCAAATATAAAATATATATAATTTCAAAAAATAGGTATTACTATTCATAACGGCTAGTTTGATTGGTTGTAGTCTGTGTTAGAACTCGAAGTTGCGTACAACACACGCTACTGTATTATTCAAAGGAAAGCGTACCGTGGAAGCTTGGAATGTTTCATTTTAAAATTATTATTTCCCCATTTAGTCAAAAAGTTTAAAATATTTTATTTAAAAAGGGTTCACTATTAAAGATGGTAAAAGTGCAATACTGAAAATGAATTTGTTCTTACATTATGTCTAAGAAATTCATAATATGGATTCTAAAATTATAGGGATTATATAAAGTTTAAAATTTAGTTAATACTATTCATAACCTCTTTTGAACGTATTTTTTGGTAAATCATGGTGCGCTTGAACTCAGTGTTGCGTGTAGTGCAAGTTATTGAATTATTTTTAGGAAATAACACACTATGAAATCTTGGGGTGTTACATTCTCCCCTCCTTCAATAAATTGCGTCCTCGCAATTTGAAATTGTTCTTCGAAAATAAAAGGTTTAAAATAGAAAATATCATTGTGCCAAAACCCACAGCAGAAATTAGGTTACTAAAATCTATTCTTAATATGAGGAAAAGAGAAATGAAAGGGTCACCACCAAATTATGATCTCGGTTAGGAGAACATTGGTGGTAATTAGAGACATATAATTGGAGGAAAACGTAAATACTTATAGGTAGTGATTGAGGTCATCAATCACAAACAAGTATAAAATTGAGGTCCTTAAATTCATCAATCTATGATGATTTGAAATACCATCGGTTCAACAAAACATAGGGTATTGGGGTAACACATTTTTGACGTTTCAAAATATCTTAGTTGAAATCCCACATCGAAAAATGAATTAATGAGGTCTCTATTTAAAATAAAGAGTGGAAAGTGTGAAGATTACCAAAAATAACAATACTAGGGTTCCATGTAGGAAAATATGGATATGGAAGAGAAATATAACCATCAATTATCTGATGGAGAGTAGTAGAGGACATGGCTATGAAAAGGCCAACAATCCCAAAGCCATAAATTAGTGATGATTTAAGGTAAAATCTAGGACAACATTTTTATTCTATGTTCCTTTTATTAATGTTGAGGAATTTATTTATGATATTGGATAAGATCATAAGGAGATATAATTACTTTATAATTAGAGTTTTATCAATTAATAAATTTCTACCACAAACTCATCTTTCACTCTAAAAGCTAATAGAACATAAAAAAATTTCTATTTATACTATTCGTATAGGGTTTCAAAATAAATGAATTTATAATTCATCATCCAGATCTTTAAAAAAACTACATTATTTAATCCAGGACATCTTGTGGTCCAGTGGTAGGTGATACACCCTTTTTGCCCTTCGGTTGTGGGTTCAAGTCTCGCAGCCTTTTCGGATGCGACGGGTTGCCGCCCGACCTCCGGGTTGTCCTTTTATGGCAAACCAAAATAATCCAAACTAGAACTATCCAAAATACTTCTGTCCAAACTCACAGTCCAACATTTATAAGGAAGGTAAACATAATGTAGATCCTTTTTATCTCGTAATAGCACATCAATACCTTCATCATGTATTCTTTTAATACACTGAAACATCCTGAATTACCATATTCCTTATTGATTACATTCATGCTCCCTTATTCCATATAGAATACTGGATATACTTTATCAATCCAAAAATGTTTTAAACCCCAACAATGATGGAATATACAAATCATTAATCAGTTTCATGGTAGTCAAGAATATCCAATATAATTTATCCAAAACAATCATGTATTATTCCAAAATCACTACCTTGGCATCATAACTATATTATGGTTTATCATTCTCTCAACCATATATTTTCCAAAAATTTATCCTACTATTGAGTCACTTTTCTTTGTTCCACACAATGTGAAGTCCTTAATGAAATAGTACTGCAGTACAATCCTTATATACTACATAATTATTATAAAAAGTACATTGTTGATACAACACTTAATTGACATAATCAACATAAGAACTAAAATCATTCCTCTTCATCTATGGTAGTATCATAACTTGATTATTATCCAATAGCATCATTTGCTGCATGGTTTCATGACTGGGACATAGGTTCGCGTAGTGTCCAAACTCCTTGCAAATGAAGAATTGTACATTTGAAACCATTTTCTTACCCTTGCAGTCATGTACTTTGTGCCCTTTTCCTCCACACTTATAACAAACTCCCATTCCTTTCAGACAATTTCCAAGGTGTTTCTTCCCACAGTTATCACATATGGGAAAATTCTTCTTTTCCCTCTTCCCTTTATCCATCTTTCTCTCTTCCATCCTTTTCTTCTCTTGCTTCCCTTCAAAGCCATAGGACTTAGTAAACTCTTTACTTATCTTATCAAAACATGATATTATTTCTTCATATGATGATAATACATGCGAGACTATTTATCTTATAAATTCTGGCTTAAGACCATGAAATATATGATCCTTCTTTCTCTTTGTATCATGTGCATTGCTAGAGTTCTCATTCCTTCTACTCGGCGCCGTTTCTAAACAATGGCATACATTAGATTAGTTTATGAATAACGATACCTAATCCCAAACTGGTAAAACACAAAACATAAATTAAATAGTTTATGGATATAATCCATAATCATAAAAATTTCTCCTTTGAGGAAGTATATACTCATAAACCCTTCATAATGATTTATAAAGAAAATGTAAGTTATCCTAAGAATATCCCCCGGGAGTGTCGTAACCAAGAGTGCAGCAATGACCATTGTCGTGCACCCGTTCCTGTTTGAGTCTAGCTCAAAGTGGTGTTTTCGGGTTTTACCCCTAGGTATATCTGTGCCTGAGCCGCCTCTACCTGCTCGTATCCAGACAGGGATGTATTGCTCGGAAAACTCACAAAATCTCTACAATACCAAAATTCTAGGAAGTTCTTCTACACTAATCCTCAATGTTCATTATAGGTCTACGTGCTCTAATCAGTGTTTATCTAAATCTAGCCTCCAAAATTTTTAGTAAACTTCCTCTGATATCAATTGTAGCACCCCGGCCCTAGTTACCCAGAGTCGGTGAATTATTACACAACATTAGCATGATCACAAGAAAGATCAAATCTTGAAAGACCGATTGGTTTAGTAGCCTTGGAAACACTAGATATATTCATAAAGTTTTACATTACATCATAAAGTGAAAAACTACAACAACAACATAATGTCTCCATAGTCCACACTATTATCCCCTCATAATATCCCTGCAGGTCATTCATAACTTACTTCTTCACATCCTGGGAAAAATAAAACCTAGAAAAGGGGTGAGCTCAAATGCCCAGTAAGGATAACAATATAGCGGAACATTAAAAAATAAGCATAAACATTTAAGTCAATGCATTACTAAAACAAAAGCCTTTTAAACTTGAACTTCAACATAATATGGAAAAATTAATATGAAATAATGACATTTACTCATTCACATGGATATTCTACTAATAGAATAATCACATGCAATTTCAATAACCACTTTCATAATGTTGGAATGTATAATGCTGAACTTTAATTTTTTTTCAAGGCCTCATCCCAAGACCTAGGGGCTAACTGTAACCGGAACCCAACCCGGAGTGCCTCTAATAACAGGACACCAACCCCGAGTGCCTCTAATAACCGGACACTAACTCGGAGTGCCTCTAATAATCAGAGACCAAACCGGAGTTCCTCTAATAACCGGAGACCAAACCGGAGGGCTTACTTTTACCGGTCCCCAACCCAGAACATACTTTTCTAACACATTCATCTGAATGAATGGTTGAAATATAACATAAACATTCGGATTAAAAATAACTTATGATATGTCAATACATTAAACAAAAACCATGAGTGACATAAGAATAACTTATACACAGTCAAAAATATGACAAAACCTTCAATAAAATATGGATGTTTTGAAACATAATAACTCAACTTCAAATAAGCTTAAAATCCATCAAAGGATGTTGACATATATGAAATAAAAACTATTTTAGAGAAAAATATCCCTTTTTTTATCATTTTAAAAGTAACATAATTATAAAATAATACATTCAATTTGAAAATATTTTTATAAGCTTGTAAGGTAGGATTTGACGATTTTATAATGGCGGAAAATAACCGCAACTGCCGTATAAGTTAAAAAAACTTTCTTACCTTAATTCTGTCGAAAAAGTTAAAAAGCATCTTGTTTGGAAAATGACGGAAAGATTCATTTATAAACCACTTATAAAAAGTCAAACAAGGGTATAAGTGACTTTAACCCATATTATTGTAAATAGTAAAAATGTTTTAAAATACATTTTGAAGAAACATGGATGTGGATGATAATGATATCCCAGTAGATTATTACGTATAAACAACCTCGGATAATGAAGAGATTGTGAAATAACCCTTACCTTGTACTTTTCCTTGGTTGGTGTAGGTTATCCTCCGGTATAATAGTGAAATAATTGTTATTGAATTATAAAATAGTCATATATATTAATATGATATCATATATGATCTTTTAACTTTGGTTTGTTAATAATATCTTAGTATTATCGTTGTTTCGGGTGTTAACTTACTCATTTTTCTTTATATGTTTTGTTACGTAATCCATGTTTGCAATGGATAGGTTGTATATTATTAATATCCAGAATGATATCAAGTCCTTAAAAATCTTTTTAAAATCATCAAATGATAATTATACTTGAATGGATACGATGGAGAATGAATCTCATCGCATTCATGGAGACGGTAGTCCGTACGTACGCACCAGCGACAATATCATTCTTTTGATATTAAAATAATATTTAAATGGATGATATATCATATATACAGAATCATTAAAATGTTATATTTATTATTTACATGAGTTACACATCATTATTATATCCATCCAAATAATAATATATTGAATAACAATTATACCACGACGTGGAGACGGTAAGCTGTACGTACGCTCGTATGGTGAAATGTTATTAAAAGGGTGGATATAATACTAAATATGGTTTTACCATATTTATAATAACATCACATTATATTTATTATACTGTAGTCATTATTTTAGAATGGTAACATCAAAGGAAGAAGAAGTGGAAGAAGAAAGGAACATGGAAAAGGGTAGTGAAATCATTACCTCTTCTTCGAGTTGTTCCTTTTGATTTGATCAAAAGGGCTCGTAGGTTGGCTTTATGATCAAACTAAGGCCTCTAGGTTGTAGTGAGGGAAGTTGGTAGAGTATTTGGATAGAGTTTGGCCGATCCAAAAGGCTTTGAAGGTGTGAGGAAATGATAAGGAGGAGTGCCTTTTTATAAGAGGGGTGAAGGGAACCTTTGGAAAAGCTAGAAATATTAATTTATAATAAATTCATATTCGGTTTCTAATGGCTCCAAAGTTTATTATTAAAAGGTTAAGGTGGGTATGTGTCGAAAAAAACTCAACCAATAGAATTTAGACCGGTTTGGGTACTTATATTAACCTTATCTATAAGTATTAACTCTGAGTTAATTAGTTTCACCTTTACAATGTCTCTTTGTATTTTTATATTATATGGTTAATAAACATACCATATACATCTAAGCGACCCCCAAGTGGTTCATTAATGATGAACCTATCATTATATAAGTCTCTTTTCCGATCATTAGATTTTTAGAAATTTAATATCAATTAATAATATAATATTTGTTTTAAAAACTCTTTTATGTCAATTTTGACACTATTCAATAGTTGATTTTTGTGAAACTCATAACTGAATTATTACTTCGAAAAAATTTAATTAAATGATTCCTAACATGCCATATTAACTTATAAAATTAGTTTAATTCACAAAAAGTCTCAAATTATATTTATTTGGGTATTTATAATATCAAATATTTTAAATTTCCACTATTATGGGAATTACTGCATCATCATTGTGTCATAACTAAATTAAAATATTTAATGTTTATAAATTATAAATAAAATATAATTATGTAGGAAATATTTTTATCTTTCTAATGAATATTTATAGTTGAAAATCCAACATATATAACACTATATAAAAATTGTTTTCCTTAAAGATATATGCCTGTGTCATTTTTGTATTCATTTTAAGTAAATTAAAATAATGTGTCCCTATCACGTACAAGTGGCTCCATGGGGTCCCAAAATCGACCCAATGATTCCTATGGTCGAACATGTATCATACAATAAGGATATGACACGTTTTAGGGTAATTTAGTATTATTATAATATTATTTTTAACCCTTATTTACCGGATTTACCCTTAACCATGGTAAATAAAATATTTACTGCAGTAATTATTCAAAATGTCTAAGAAGAAAAGTTACCTATTTACACAATTTGAACATCCTGATTCCAAATATGGAATCCATTTTTCCAAATTCGAAACACAGAAGTGGCAGAAATTAATTTAAAATTAATTCCCGATGTCAAAACAAAAAGCGTGTTTTTAAGTGATAATAACTATCAAAAGATTGACACTTGTTTATGTTCGGTATAATTGTAAAATTATGTCCAATGACCAAAATTATATTAAATGGTAAAAATATATACTAAATATACTTTAAAAACACTCAAATTCATTATAAATCACTATTAATTATTTTGATTAAAAAAGTTTTTTTAATTAAAATTTAGTAATTTTCACTATTCATCAAAATATTAAAGTTATCCGAAAAGTACCAAAATTTCTCCATAGGCTAAATTCGATATTCCGAATCCAAAAATGAAGTCCATTTTGAAATATAAAATATATATAATTTCATAAAGTATGTATTACTATTCATAACTGCTAGTTTGATTGGTTATAGTGTGTGTTAGAACTCGAAGTTGCATACAACACACGCTACTGCATTATTCAAAGGAAAGCGTACCGTGGAAGCTTGGGATGTTTCATTTTAAATTTTTGATGTCCCCATTTAGTCAAAAATTTTAAAATATTGTATTTAAAAAGTGTTCACTATTAAAGTTGGTAAAAGTGCAATACTGAAAATGAATTTGTTCTTACATTATGTCTATGAAATTCATAATATGGATTCTAAAATTATAGGGATTATATAAAGTCTAAAATTTAGTTAACACTATTCATAACCTCTTTTGAACGTCTTGATTGGTAATTCATGGTGCTCTTGAACTTGGTGTTGCGTGTAGTACAAGTTATTGAATTATTTTGAGGAAATAACACACTATGAAATCCTGGGGTGTTACAATTCAATTATATATCTTGGACTTGTATTTGTTGACAATGTTTTATTGGTCTAATTCCTCAAGGATATAATGTGGCATTATGTACATATATCTGGATTATGATCCCATATGGATCATGAGTTTTAGATTGATTTTGTGTTATCAATATGTGATAAACGAGTTTTATCATCTATAATTTTATACCCAATGAGGGGGGTTTTCGAATGGTTTTGACCTACATGTGCAAGACATTTATCCTCCATCTAACATTCCATTTCAATAGGTTTCTATCTATCATTGGTTTATGATCCCAATAGGGATGGATGATCTATATTGTGTTTGGGTGTCCCACAAATATCCTAGGTGTGATCACATATCTATGTTGTGGGGTCTTCATAGACCATTTATCTTTCATGGGTGGGCACAAATGAAAATGATATCTTGGAAGTGTTTCTCTAGTTGTGTCATGGAACATGGAGTGGAATCTCCTAGAATGGGCATTACATAGAGCATAACCATGTGGATGGAAGTTTAGTAGGACCACCAAGACACATTTTTTTCATGAGTATATTTATGTTTTTTGGTGGAATTATTTTTATATACTGGTTATGAGGTAACTATTCATGATGCATCGTGTCTTGTTTTTTGGGGAATCCGGAAAAATATATTTATAGTCCCCCCTTTTTGGGATCTTCCAACATGTATCATGTATAATGACGATAACAACAATTTTGACAATGTACTATGAGAAATGGATGGTGGTGGAGCATATATTGTGAATGATAGACAGAGGTGTTTTCTATGTTGTTTTATATTATAGCAGTCCCAAACATCTCCATATGGTGGACTCACTATAGATTTTAATTTGGTATCAAATTTGATATAATTATCACATTCAAGAACAATATTTTCATACTTTGATTGGGGGATGATATATGTATTCATTCAATGGATCCATTTATTCCACTAAATTGTTTTATGGGATTGGAGATGTCAGTGTGTATTTTTGTAGGAACTTTAGGATAATTACTCCCATGTATATGATATTCCTACACAATTCTTGTCGCTCGCCCCTAGAATATTATAGGTAGTCTTGTGGAAGCTGTTGTTCAGGCCCCATTTTGTTGGGAAATGAAAAATAAGAATTGTGATATAAAATTGATCCAGATAATGAATTTCTTCCCCATACATTTAACATTGAACTATTAGTGTTCCCTTAGGTTAAAATTTATTTCCTTACATCTTATCATCTAGGAACATCTTTTTTCTTCATCTATTAACATCATTATTCCCAAAAATTAATTCCATAATGATTCTTATAGTTATATTAAATAGTATTCAATATTGTATGTAACCATATTCATTAGATGTAGAAAATTGATTATTCTATTATTTATCTTATTGAAAACATGAATTTCTATAGGATTTTATCTTTACATTCTATGATTTATTTGCAAATTTAAATTTGTTTCTGTTTTTTATTTGAGATAGCTCATTTTTTATGATCAAATTATGTATTAATTTTTTTCATTATGTTATGTATTTTCTAATGAAAATCATTAAACATCCCTTAAAAATGGTTATTTTTATGTATTCTATTATTTCACATCATTATTTTAAATGTTAAAAAACTAGATGAGAATAAATTCTCAATGAAAGATGAAATTTATAAATAAATATGAAATATCTAATAAATAATAAGTAAATCCCCACATATGATTCCTTAGGATTCAATCACGGTAATACAAGATAACATCCATTGTAATCCTTAATATAGTGATTTCTAACATATTTTTTACTATATCCATAAAAATGGGTTTTAAAGAGTCATTGAATTTATAAATCATATCCCTAGAGAGTGTCAAACTAAATGTGTGGTGATTCCTATTGTACTTCAGCATGTGATAATTAGGTATAACCCCAATGCAATGTGGGATTTATTACCCAGTGGTAAAATTTTCATTTGTCCATATCTATATATATTATCCACACATGTAATTAAATACATGGAGATAACTCTGTTTAAATATAACCAAAATCCCATGACTTTTTATAATAAATTGATATATCATGGGGTATTCACATAATATTTCAAATCATAATCCTAAAAAATAACTAGACCATTTAATTATTCCAACTATAGTGACCCAGTACTTTTAAATATATTATTACATGATTTATATCATAATAATACAATAATTACCACCCAATAATCAAGTTGATTAGTGTATATGGAAGGATAACTTCATAAAACATCAAAGTTAAAATAAAATAAAATAAAAATATTTTATTTTCTGTGATGAAATAAAATAATATTTGGAACTCTGAAAAGTTCATCAGATTAAATAGTGAATATATTAACAATAGGTGTGATCTGAAAATATTTATAATGTAATAAACATAATAAAAAATCATAACATGTGAGTTCAAGGTATAACATTATATCACAAAAAATAAGGATTAAGAGTAATTACATGGGAGAATGAAATAAATAGAAGTTTTGAAATTATCATTGTATCAAATGAATTTAAGAAGGATAATATAATTGATATAATTATGAGTCAAGGATAACTACCTAAACAATATCACATGGTGGAAAAAGTTTCATTTCGGGTTAGGATAACTCTAAATCCCATATATAACATCTCACGAGACAAAGTATATACCCAATGAATTTGAGATATGTCTTGGTACAAACATCATAAAATGGTCATTATTTTCTTTCAAATACATAGAAATCCAATCACAATTCATATGTATTAAAATTTCTCATAAAAATAATTTTGGTTTCACAATATAGTCTCATATCATAATCAAAGATAATTTCATAGTTATAGAATTTAAGAGATGAACAGAGGGAATGTGTTACCCCATAAAAATAAGGGATAATAAACTAGTTATATATGTAAGATACAAACATACTTATATAATATATGAAATCCATATCATCCATGCTTATCATTAGATATTAAAATGTATATTTTTGATTACATATAATATTTCATTAGTAAAATAAACTTTTCACATTAAAATAAATTCATTAACATGATAATAAATACAAATAATTAATGTAATTTTTTTGTTAAAACTATAATAGAATATTATAAATTATTCTTCAATTAATTGGGAGGTCGTGATGGTTGTTAATTATAAAAATGATTTATTAGTACAAAATCATTCATTTCAAAACATTCTAAAATTATTAAAACTACTTCATTAAAAAAATAAAATAATATTGATGTGAAAACAATTTATATAATTAATTCATGTGTAATAATGTGTTTAGTAAATAATATACAGAATAAATTTTATATTTTTTAAAATATTTTTAGGAAACCTGAATTTTGATGAAAATGAATTTTTTGATTGGTTACTGAAATAAAGTCACATTTCATTACCAGAATTATAAATTATTTTAAATATCTAATATTAGAAAATGATACTATTAAATGAAACATTATTATATAAATAATATATAAAAAAGGGTTAAATTTGAATGGATCTAAATTTTTCTACAGTGAATATTGTAGGAAAAAAATATATTAAATGTAGATTTAAACACAAGGCCTTACAAATTCGTTGAAATTTGAATCAAATCTACTGTGTATGATGAAAATTAATTTTACCATAAAATATAATGAAGTATAAAGGATTCATGATCTAATATGTAATGGGTTATTACCGACACAATTTAAGATAAATTTGGGGCATAAAATACATGTCTCAATGAAGAAGTTTTTTGGACAAAACCTTTACATTAATTCTTTACAAGTCATGTATGTACATTATCTCATGAATAAATAATATATCAATTAGTTATTCTTAATAACATTTTACTATTTTATTATATTATACCAAAAATTTATCCATTTATTTTAATGAGAAATAAAATTATTTATTTAATTATGTCCACATCATTTGTTTTACGGACTCTAAGTTCCAAATTTAGAAAAAAATTGTGTATTAGACCTTGATATGTATTAAATATTTCCATCATATAAAAACTAAAAATCATGACATAAATTTCCTTTTAAAACATATATATTTTGAAAATCAACCATTAAATATGTTAATGAAAAATGATGTACATTATAACCATCCAGATTCATAGTCATATATACACATGAGGGACATTTCTATTTATAAAATATCATGATTTAAAGAAGATATGGGATAGTTTATAATTAATTAGTGATCATTATAGTATATATAACATTCTATATCATTAAATACACTTATATAAACCATCCATATGAAGCGGTAGTTAGAAACCAATCCCATCACTTCAAGAGGCGGTAGTCCTCCATACATGTTAATAAAGATATACTTTTTCCAATGGATCATAAGGTAAGAATGTATATAATAGAGTGAATTACATGTTTTATTAGAATTTTATAAATATATGATATTAATATTTAATCCGACATCGTGAAAATTGCTGACATGAAAGGTTGGATATCAAATCAAATCAGTTCATGAGGCGGTAGTCCGATGTACACATGAAAAATGATTTTGTTTCAAATTTTATGAAATAAGAGATAGATATTTATTATTCCAAAACCATAATAATGTCACATTATATAGTATATATTGTTTTATTATATTGTTATTTTTTATACACAATTGATGTTGGAAAAATAAGAATTATTAAAGAACAAGTTTAGTGAAGATGAATAGATTTTCTAGAAAGAACCTATTTTAGATGTCCTATTAATTACCATAATGATTGTATTTTTGAAGCCAAATGAAAAAAAATCCATATTAGGTAGCCGGAAAGATAATTTTTCTAATATTTTATTTCCAAATTCCTTTGTATATGTTAGGATTTGGTGGGATGGGGTTCCCTTTTATAGTCGAAAAGTAGTGGTGTTTATTTAAATAACCAAAACAGTTAAATAATGGGTAGTTTCTATAATTCCATGTTCTTATAAAATATATATTAATTTATTTTATGGATTATGTGGTCTATATAATATTATTATATTAATATTTTATAATTTTTTGAATTGTTTACTCCAATTTCAACTTTACTTTAACCCCTTGGTAAACTGGTCTTAACATTAACCATGCGAATATGTTTTTAATGTTTTAATTGTTAATTAAGATAAATAATTAGGATTAATATTATTATATAATCTTAATTATTATTATAATAATTTAGGAATATATATCATCAAATTAAATTCAAATAATTTTCAATATTTAATTTAAAATTGTACCCACATAACATGTCAAGATAATGGTTTTCATGAAATTTATTTTTCATGAAAAGAATGATTATATATAAACATTGTGACTAGGAATCCCCAATATATTAGTTTCAATTAAAATATATAGATGTATAAAATGTTTTTATAATTTCTATTTTTTCCTTTTTGGGGATATTTTTTTATTTAAAATGGATAATGTATATGAATTTGAAATCACTTTGAAATAGTGTAATTTTTAGAATACAAATATATATTTTTTCCAAAATCATGAAAACTGATGATTCAAATGAAATTAATTATATAAATATAAATAAATTTTTCATATTTTCTTTCATCTCAAATCAAACATACAATGGAACTATTAAAATACATTATTTAATATAATGAATTGTTAATATTGGAAAAAATAGCTAATTCTTACGATTCCCTATAAAATGATAAAAAGTAAATATCCCAAAATTTTACCCTATGTTAATATTTATATGAACATTATAAAAATAAATATCATTTTAGAAAATAAATTTACTATAATAACCATAAATTAATAATATTTTTTCTCCATAAAATATTAAAAAATCAATTAAAAATGGAACATATTTCATATAGAATAAAATAACATTATTAAATATTGTGCTATTATTTATTAAGAATAATAAAATGAAATTTTATTTTATAAGACAATTATTTATTTATAATTATAAAGTTATTAATATTTTTACCCGCCATATTAATAATTATGTTAGAGTGCCAATGTATTTTTCTTGTCATTTTAGCTTGGTTTCACATGACATATATGATATTGATATTTATGCACTTCTATTAAAATCATGAGGTGTTATAATTATTATGAGCTACCCCATGGGGTAGATCCATTAAAATTACCCCTCCCTTACTCATATATTTTTCTCAAATATTAATTGAAATTAAAAAATGGCATGTGTAAAAAAAATTATCCCCATTATTTTGGAGGAATTGAGTGAATATAGGTTCTTATTGATATCCAGATGGTGTTCGTTCATTCTGTTTCTATGGCAATCGCCATAGAAACAAAATATTAATCTTTGAGAAATAACAGAACATAATAATTTTTTAATGATATCAATGGAGTGAAATGACTTTCTTTAATTTGTTCTCTATAAATTCCATATGATTCAGATATGTTAATACATTCCACCAAATTATTCATATATCTAGTATTTTATTCTTCACTTCAGACTATTTTTTTTTTTGATAATTACAAATCAATATTATGTATAGATATTGATATCTCCACAATTATATTCTTTAAGAATAAGAATCTCTCAATATCAATATATGTTAACCATGTTTCCCTAATTTGTAGTCATTAAAAGTATATTAGTTTGATTGAAAAATTAATCCAAATTAATTTTCCGTTCTGTGTTTATATAATAATAATTTTGTATAAGTGTCATATTTGAATATAGAATCTTCTAAAAACTACCTACACCCATTCCTCTCTAAATTAACCTAAATATAATGAGGTTTACTTTATTATAAAATTATGATTAGTCATATAATATATCCATTAAATAAACATAATAAGATATATATATCTACATAAACTATTATTGTGTGATTATCCAAATCAAAAATATATATCATATTTCAGAACTACATATTTAATCATGATTTGGACACTGGCATGTAGTCATAGTGAATATTTTTCTCCTAGTAATATTCATCTTGTGTACGTACTTCCCTTATCATGATGACCTTCAATTATCATCAATAATATCAAACATATCCAGCGAAATTCAATATATCATAATCCATGGCTGACCACTATGTTAATAATATTTTATTCTTGACAAACCTTTATATACCGGCATCTATATCTAATTAATCTAATATATTCTACCATATTCATTATATTCAAAAAAATCAACTCAATAACCATGACATATTTGATTGATTAAATTCTAATTTCCTTGTATAGTCCAATACATTGAAAATTTTAAATTTGTTATACATTTACCTATAATCATCAGTTTGAATTACATGTCACAATTAGTGTTCGTGAAATCCATTAAAGTTTTATCATCCTAAAAAATGAACACAAATGATTGGAGTAAGGAAATTTCCCATACATATGGTCTTTTAATTTTACAAATTAAAACATTTTTAAGAATATTATATATCGTAAAAATTCTCTTTTGTATCATAATGAGTCTTCGAATACATTTTCAAATTATAAGCTTCTAATAATATATTACATTCAAACCACTAATATATAATTAATTTACTTTTAATAAATTTCATAAATAAAAAAATATTTTCAGTTTCAAAATCCACACATTTTCTCACCTATTAAATATATGAAATCCAAAACCTTAAAATCATTTAAATAAAATATAAATACACATATTATGGTTTCCTTCATTAATTTCACTTAATGAATGATCCTAGCACTTATCAATGATCCAGAAATAAATCCACTAATCCAACTATATCAGAACACAATGTGTGGAAAATGGATGATCTCAATAATATCAATAATATATCTTACATACACCTATAACGAAAAGTAATATAAATTTTCTACTTTTTTATTTTAATAAGGATCTCCTCTTACGATTCAATTCGAAAATTTAACATAATTATTAATAAATTAAAAATGAATAATAGAGTGTGTTTGTGTAATTTTAGATATGTTCACTGTAATTCATCTCTATGAACTAACATGATAAAATATATTTCACTATTCCTCCACTGAGTGTCTCTCATTGTATGATAGGGATGTAAAAATCAAGATCATCATATAAAAAATTTCACATTCCATTTGAATATTTATTACCAAAAGTATGATTACTATTTCGTATGAGATTAAACCACCTATAAAAAATTAGAATATCTCGGAATCGATTAGATGATATCATGTGTATGATTATAACATATAAATTAATAAATTTTTTGTTAAAATTATTCCCTATAAATGATTCATCACCATTTTATATGGTCTAATTAAAATATATTGATACGTTCTCCAAACACAATTGCATAAATTTAACCTTAAAAAATTATGACACTAGTGGTCATTTTTTTGTTGCTTCTCATTTCACCCATGAAATTTAGTAAAATTATGACTATATACCACATGAATTTATTCAATACTCAACTGGATCTTTTAGTGTATGAAACAATTTGACATAATTTTTTCAAAATATCTCCCCATGGATCATATCACCAAACAGAAACCTATATAACCTCATTCAAGATTATCGAATTTATGTACATGAGGAGGGAAGAAGATCATATTTACCCAGTGACTCACTATAGCCTATCAGTTTTCAATTTTTCATAAATTTAAAAAAAACGATGATATCTAAATTTGTATTACTGGAATCCATATTCTCTTTATCATCCATTAGATTGTTATTTTTTCTCGGAAAACATTACTAGGTTTTAATCCATATTTACTCATACATATAAGGATATATTTATTATTCCTTGATTATAATTTTAATTTAAAAACTTTTTTATTCTTTTACTACATATATGAATAACTATTTTCCTCAATGCATAAATTTTCATTAGATTCATATTTTTTATCAGGATTTTTATCTCTAGTATCATGTGGTAATATTTCCATTTTATAAATCTTCTTCCTCTCAATTTGATGTAAATTATTTTCATAAAAAATATTAATTTCCTCTTCATGAATATATTATTCATGGTGATATTAATTTAAAAATCCCATAAATAAGTTTTTTGAAATATGATATTTCATTTAATTCTTGATAGTTTACATGATTAATTTCAATTAATCATCTCCAATAATCTATGCTTGATGCATGATTTTTGTGGTATTATTTATTGGAATAATACCTTTACCTCATTTAATATGGATGTTAAAACTATTTTGAAAAAAATATCTACTTTAATGAAATAAATTTATTTCAATGTATTATAAAATAATATAGGAATATGTATGTGAATTACCAAAATAAAATAATGTGTCTCAGCAGCACAATCTGGATTTATTATTATTATCCTTAAACTTGTGGGGACCATATTCAATGTGATTCCTTTATATTTAATATTTTTCATATTCTTGGTAATGTGTGTAGTTTTATTCATCACATTTTTGGAGGGGTTTTAAAATTTCAATTGTTATTGTTACACATAGAACATGATAATTGTGGAATAATAATTATATCATGATTCCAAAACTAAAAAAATTGTATCTAACTATTAAAAATTGATGTAATATTAATGAATTAATGTATAGAATATTTTAAAATAGTATTTTTCGTGGTAATTGACCGTTGAATTTTTTTACCAAGAATAAATATTCATTATAATTCATTATTAGAAAATATTTATTATTACATGATGATTTATATTGACTCCCCCCTTGATTATTCCATATTTTGGAATTTTATCTTCTAATTCATGGGAATTCTTATTCATTATTTCACATTTTTATTTCATAATATAATTCATCTATGAAATTGAATCTATAACGATCTAATACACTTTCTATAGAATTTAATCCTCCATAAAAATCAATTACATGTGTGTAGTAAATTTTTCATTCAAAGACATCATTATTTAATATTATTTTCTATCGATGACCATATCTATGGTGTAATATTTGTCATTTATAAATTATTAATACATAACACTAAAATTTTATGTTCGGGATTCATTATTTTCTCTTAGATAAATTCCAATATCAGTTAATATATTATAATTTTATATTTTTAATATTATTATTTATTAATATAACAAATATCTATTTGGATTCATTCTAATTTCTCATATTCATTTTTTATTTTTAAAAAGTGTGATCCCATACTTCTTTGAAGTTTACATATGCAAATTTTTTACATCATGATGTCCCAATTTCATTAATATATCCCTTATCACGTGGTTTATCCATATAATATAATAATTTAAAAGATCACTTAATGGTATGATAAATTCATATTCAAAATCATTGATTCATTTCAATCAAAATATTCATAGTTATTCCACATAAACTATAATTTTTTTATAAATTATTTTATTATATAGAATTCCCATGGATCTCTACATTAAATTTATATTCGTCGTTGTTATATTTTCATATTAAAGATACTATGAGAAGTATAAATTTTATCTCAATGAACTAATAAAATAAAATCATATTTAAATAGTAAACCTGTTCATTGATATCAACTTTTAGGAAAATGATTTATTTGAGAGAGAAACTAAGAGGGTCTTGAGTTTGTGTTTTGAATTCATTATAATATAATAATAATTTTTTTAAGACAAACATAACCATAACAGATCATGAATACAAAGTATTTTGTTGTATACTTAATAACAATTTAAAAATAAAATATGATATTAATTAAACATTCTTTTTCCCAAAACCAGATTGTTCAATGAATAATTCACCCAAAAAACCAATATTTGTCATGTTGAATTTAAATAACGAAATCACTAAATAAAAAATAATATGCATCTTATCACAAACATCAAATATTCATGGAACACACACATGGAGATGTTTCAAAGTAATGAAATATGCTACCCTTATTGTTTAGTTGTTTTTACACCCATTGTTTTTAGTATTATTTCCACTCCTCATAGAGTATTTAATTGTGGTACACAACTCAATATGGTCACTTTTTTATAAGGACATACTATTACTCATCCATACTCCTAGTTCCGTAAGAAAATAGAATACACATTGGAATGTAATGTTAAAAGTATCAGTGATATTATATATGTATCGAGTGTATATAGGGGTTCCATGATCTCCATTTTTTTCCTTCAAATTCCTAAAATGAACATAATATTTTCATTAGTGTCACCTTCCTTAGATCCTCATTGAATTGACATGATATTTATTTAGAAAGAATATCAAGGACAGAAAATAAATCCTTTAATATTCTAATTATTATTATTCTTTAAATTTAATATCATAATAAAGTGAACATCTAATTTATTCTCATTGACATTTTATTCAACACTTTTTACTATCATATCTTCATTTCATAGTGTAAATATTTATTATTATTTGATATAGATATATACATGAATTGAGTCTCCCAAATTTACCTTATATTGATAGGAAGTTATATTCTCCATTTTTCCCTCAACAAAAATCTTTTATTCTAATTCATTTATATGGGAAAATAATTCGTATGTTATCTACTAATTTTTACACAAAAAATAATCACAGGAGATGTTTCAAAAATTTCAATAAGGTGAATCCCGATATTTAGCTGTGTAATTTCCACATTTAAATATTCATCTAAATCATAATGAGTTATCATCCTTGATAATATAATTATTATCTTTTTACTAGATCTAAAAAATACACATTTAATCATATAATTAATTACTTCAAATATCTTGATGTGATAAAAAATATCAACTTAATCTCTTAACATATATTTAAATGACACAATGCATCATGACGGGGACACCAAAAAATTTCCAAAATCACTAATGTCTATATAATCAAATCCATGACATATTCACCCTTCCTAATTTATGAATATAAGAACATATTAGTTGCATTATATTTTATATCCAAAAAATTAAAATATACCATAAACTATTTTTGGTCACTCACTCAATCATATTTCTTGATTGGATCTCCGTTATATAATATTTTAATTATATTTTAAAACCTATACATGTTCCCATATTATGATATTTCAAAATTTATATTTATGAAAACCCATTAATTATTGGATATATTTTCGTTTCGTTTCATAGAAAAACATAATACTATTCACACTATTTCTATATTTTTATTCCACATCATCCATGGAATCCTTTAATGTTACTTGAAATGTTCATGACATTTAAAAATAATTTATAATATACTAAAATGATCACATATAGATTGATTAGTGAAACATTTTTATGGACTATCTTGTATGATAGATTACTATGTTTCTATATTCAATAAGACATTATCTTTCATAAAAATTTTATTTCAAATAACATATTGTTATTTGGTATTAACTGTAATATTTTTCACATCCCAACAAGGGATTATACATATTTATGAATATTGTAAATATGTACCTCAAATATATTTCACAGAACATTCAAAATACATCCTCTGTAAATTGTTCCTAGTCAACAAAATATATAACCAATCAGGTGAAATATATTATATAGTTTTTAAAATATCCACTTATAGAATGATCAATGAACAAAAAATATTGTTTCTTATAACAACTCATCTGACTTACTCTACATTTACCACCATTCTTCTCAAAATAACCACTTCAAATCCATATTTTGAAATGATTTTTTCATACCTCTATGGTTTTTTTCATTCACTTACCTAGGAAAACATTTATTTTATTAATTTGCATCTCAGCATCCTGTTTTTCATCCAAATGTTTATTCCCTTTACCCATTGGATCATCAAAACCACTCTATATGAAAAAAAGTAAAACTCTATCAAAAAAAACCTTATTAAATATTTTAATAATAAATCTAACACATGATATAATTTTAATTTGGATTCCATAAAATATAAAAGGCCAAGAGGCATGGGATCACCCCATGGATTAGTATGTACTAGTCCAAATCAATAATTATAAGACCATATAATGACATATATACTCATGGACATTGAATTATTTTTTAATACTTTATAATTATTCTAATACATATTCAATAACAAATAGGTAATTCATAATTTTTGTCTAACTTATATCATGTACAAAAATATTAATGTGACATCTATCATATATTATAATTATATTATATCTCATAATTTGGTGAGATACTTCTATAATATGGAATTAAATGGTGTTTAAAATGGAAATTGTGTTCATGTGATACTACATAACATTAAAAATAATTACTTTTTGTTTTGAATCATTATGGAGATTTATTTTCGAAATTAAAAAATTTATATGATAAATTAAAATTTCAAATATCATATCCACATAAAATGGAATACATATTAGTAATTTATATTATCATATATGAATTTTCATCTACTTTTCAATGAACTTCATTATATAAAGAACAACTATATATGGATATGATCCTCCAATTATTGGAGTGTATGAAAAAATAAAAAAAATTTATTCCCTCTTCATACATAATTAACCATTTAAATTTATAGTGAATGTTCTTAAACACCTCTAAGAATTCATAGGGTATATATTTAATGTATAATAATTCTAGTTTTTAGTGTTCCATATATGTAGGAGATACACAATTGATATATCATTGCAATTTCCCCCAAACAAACTCTATCGAGATGGATAATGAATGAAATGTGTTATTATGTATTGAATTTTAGTTCATTAATTCATTACTATTTGACGATGATATAAAGAGCATTCAATTAATTTCCTTCCATAGTGTCATACATAGGATGATCAAAAAAAACATTAGTGGTATTATGCTGTTATTCATCATTAACTAAATCTCTTTGTATTCATTGTTAATAAATAACATATATATTATATTTATCTTGAAACGATATCATAATATATGATTTGAAATTGAATATTATTTTTCATTGGATTTATCTTAAATTATTTATGGTATGAGATGTCATTTTAGCATATTTTTTATTTTATTTTTTCATAGGGTGCAATAAGATTAATAAAAAATCGTGATTCATCAGCATCCATTGGTTTTAAAGAGTGTAAGAATATATGATGTATGATATCATAAAAATCATCTAGAATCATGAGTTTAACAAAAAATTTCATCAACTCATAATAGTTATATGATAAATATTAATTAATATGATTGAAGACAAGTGATAAAAACTATCATCTTTGAATCCTTACAAATTTTATCATTAATTAGACATTTTATATTTTAAAATATGATTTATGAAATAAAAAAATATTTTTATTGGAAATAATGATTATGGTTTATAATATTGTTACACATGATAAGTGTTAAGAGTTGTAAAAGTATAATTATTATTCCTAAATTGAATATTTAATTTTCATATTAATATTTAATGTTGGGAAAATAAACAAGATGATTTTTTGTTTATATATTTAATATATACTTGTATATAAAATTCAATATGATTTTAATATTTTCTATACAAAAATTAATAAATCCAATTTTCCTTTTATTCGTGTATTTTTCAAGTAACAAAATGTTTGTATACCATTTTTTTCATATACCATGACCTTAATCCAAACTAATTTTATTTTCTAAAATTTATAGGTAAAATATATTTTATAAAATATTACTTATTTGATTTATGGTGGAATTTAAAATCATCATATGTAATGTATCCTTGGGTAAAGTAACATTGAATCATATTTATAAATATAATTTAGGATTGATCATTGTCTAAAAAAGTTGTGGTTATATATATATATCTATTCGAGAGAACATATACAGATAATATTTAATTTTGTGTCATTTTTAACTTTTAAATATAGGATATAATATATATATTGCGTAAGATGAGTTTTGTTATTAAAATATATATTTTTATCCAGTTTTGCGTGAGTAACTCAAATTGTGATTTGTGGAAAGAGTTGCACATTAATTTCATAAAAAAATTTAAATTTGATTGATGAAAGATGGATTCAGAACCCAAATCATTAGAAGAATTCATATAAAGATGAATAAAACATAGGATAGTAATTTTTTCAGGCTATGTAACTGTTACAGTTTTAATATTAATAGGATTTATAATAAATTTGAAAGCCATTACATATAAATGGTTCATGTTTAATATAGTATTTCTTCTAAATAAAACACATGTCAATACATCAATCATCCATGTGGCTAGGTTCTTTCCATATAAAGGTGCACAAGTATTAATTTTTTCTAAGAAATGAGAGATTATGAACAACCTAAATTTTAGGTCGCCACATCCTACTACATTTTTTTGGTAAACCATTGCTGGGTACCCATAATAGTAAAGATACTATATGAAAAGTTTTTAATACTATCTATATAAAATTTTTGAACAAATATTTTCCCACTAAAATCATTGAGAGAAATTTTTTTACATACAAAATATATATCAAAAATAGCTAATGTAATGATGTTTGTAGAAAATAGGGTTCAATAATCAAGGAAATACGGAACATGGAAAATTAAATGTTGTTTCATATGGGTTCTTACATTATTGGGATAAAATTGGTGATTATTTATTTAAAATAAAAAAAGTACACTAACCCAATGATATATATTAATTATATATTATTCATTGAATCATATTTTTCATTTTATAGTCTCATATTTGTATGAAATATAAAATATAAAATTATTAGTATACAAGGTTGAGATTAATGGTAAAAGATAATCATAATATGAATTTTTTATAATGCAATAACAATTACTTTCTCAAATTATGAAGTCTTTTTTTAATATCTTCCAGCAGTTCATGATACATTATTGTTGACAAAAATATAATTTAAATAGTTCAAAAATAAAATAAATGTTTTGTACATAAATGTTTTTGTAATGAAGAATATATTGTTTAATTAGTATTGGCAACAAAATATCTGTTTCTACTTATTGAATCTATTATGTAATAAGAAAAAAAATTAATCGTTCATTCATAATAACAATTTTTTCTATAAAACATCGATTGTATTGAACATTTATTAATTATTTTAGAATAATTGATTTTCTATATATTTTAATGAAATGTTTTTATAGAATTAGTATTATGGTAAATGGTTTATATATTTTGTAAATGGATAGTAATTTATATATAATTTATAATAGTATGGTCGTGGTTGATTATAACTAACCTAAATTATTGAATTCTTTCCCTGTATATATAATTTACCAATGATTTTAATGTCTCAATAAATATTGATTAATGGATTAATTATATAATTAAATAATTTATTCATGTGAATATTAATGATTAAGAAAAAGAAGAAAACATTTTTAAGAAAATGTTAAATGGGATAGTGTAATATTGGATCTATTATATATTAATGTGGTTAGGAAAATGAGAACTATAGAAAGTAGATGTTATAGGTGCATAATTTTGACAACCTACAATATTAGTTAATATGATTGTATATTTTTGAGGTGAAATAAGGTCGAACCATTTAAAATTATCTTTCAGTTTTAGAGTAACATAGACTATTAATTGAGAGGAAATATTAATATCATTTTATCATTTTTTTGAATAGTCAATCCATGAATTTCTTTATGATTTAAGAAATCATGTAAATGATTAGAAATTAATTCTTATAGGAAAAATATAAAATAAGGCTATGTCTGAAAGGGGGAATAATAAATTGTTGTATGTGTTTATAAAAATTATGAGATATTGTGACCATCATATATCATTTTCAACATACAAAAATAAAACTAATTCAATCACATTAACCCATTTCAACCAAATGTAATAAAAATATAAAATATAAGATATTTAATATTATATAACCAAATATTACTTTTATAAATGTATTTATTCGTAAAGAATACATAATGAAATTTCTATTTTTAAAAGATCATTAAATCTGAAAATTAAAAAAAAATTATCCAAATGAAACAATGTGATATTATTTTTATAATTTAACACAATAGAATTTGATTTTGGATCTAGATAGTGTTCAATTTGAAAATGATCACATTAATCGAGGATTTAAACGAATGAAATTTGAACTTTTTTAAGTTCATTTATAATTAACAAAATCTTTTACCAATGATGTGTATTGATAGAAATCTAAAGAGAGGTGTTCGAGAATTAGCAACATGTGTTATAAAAACATGATTTCCTTGATAGATTCATGTAGATACCAATATATATTAATCTATTATATAAAATGATGATGGATTATTATTTATAAAAAATGAAAATAAAACCCAAAATGTGTCTTTTAAAAAATTTATTACCGAGAGAAGTCTTAATGCCATTAAATATGAAATGGAAATCATTTAGACTAACCAATTTTATAACATAGTGGATGTACTTGAAGGAGTGATAACAATAAAATTCATGTAGGATTTATAATATAAATATTACATGGATAGTATAGTATATACTTAAAAATTCATCGTAGTGGAAAACAATTAATAAATTATAATGGAATAATATTTATATGAGCAGTTTTTCTTATTGATAAGATAAATTCATTTCAGTAATTGATATATTAGAATCCCATTATCATTATGAGATAAATTTTATGTATATAAAACAAATTTAAATGATGCCAATATTTTCAGGGATGTGTATATAATACAATCCAATGGTTTTATGATACTAATAATTATACATTGTTTTCAAATTTCAATGTTCTATTTATGGATTGATGACATATTATTTGGTTAGTAACATTGAATTTTATAATTCATGTAGAGTTCATAATTTAATCAATTTTTTGAGTGATTTATCGGTATACAACAAGGTTATAAGGATCATTTTATTATTTCTAATATTACATGTGGATTCTAACCTCATTATCGAGAATGATTTCCTGTTTTTCTATTATGTAAATTTATGGTTTGTAAATTTATTATAGACAAAAAAAATTGTATATGTATCCTATATATCATTAATAATTATGTTTTGTTTTATATCTAATATTTTTTTGGATAGATTGTGACAACATATATTGGTAACATGAAAAATATTAAGTGTTTTTATTAATCGAAGAATGTTTCATGAATAATTGAACATGTAATTAATGATTGAATGATTTAAAATTAATTTGATGAGTATGGAATGTTGGATAATATTCCTTCTAATTGTTCAAATATATTTTCTTATATCCCATGTTATGTAATCTACTATATATCACTCATTAATTGACCATAACAAGAAAGTACTTATATACTCGAGTTGAAAGTTATTATATTTCTTAAAATAAAAAATTTAAATACTTATGATGACTTAAGTATATATTCATGTTATTCAGTTGAGAATATGATATCATAGTAATCAGTTTCACTTATTCTATTTTCTAGTCCTAAAAATGATGATATGATATCCCAAACTATTATCATTCTTTTCATAAAAAGTAGATTTGTCAATTTGGATATTTTCACTCAATCAACAATAGAAGTCTCAAAAATTTGTATTATTAAATAATTATATCATAAGTTTCAAATTATGTTTTTTTATCTTGCAGTGCATCCCTAAATATGTGGTAGTTCCATGTAATGGGGGTAAAATCTATATTTACTTTGAGTATAATGGACTTAGCTATTTGACCACGGAACCGTAGTCTCAGTAATGGACCAAACAAATCCTTCACGAATTCATTCTCATTTCAGAGATCATTGAGAGTGCTAATTTAATTAAATTTTGTGCTGATACATAATATGATTTATCATTTCCTTTTATTAGTCATTTATTTAAAAAGTAATTATACAAGCCATTTTTATTATGTTCTTATTATATTCATAACAGATTAGATGTAATGATTCTAATATATATATATATTTGATATAATATAATTACATATATATCATTAATTACTGTCTTCTTATTCTCGATTAAATGAACTCTAAAATGAAAATATCCTCTCAAAATTAAAATTTGGGTCGTCCCTAACCATGATCATCATAAATTATTATTATTTTTGAAGATATATTGTTATTATTATTAGTAGAATATTGTAATCGATAAATTAATTTTTATATATTAAAAATAATTTACTAATGATATAATATGGTAAAACATATTATCTATTCTTATCTAGTCATGTATTTAACAGTGAATATCATATGTTCATTGATATACATAGTGTTATATGCCTTGTATGAACCTCCACTAACTATAGTTGGTGAGATATCTGACTTGAGAAGCATCATATATTCATACATGTCTTTTTAAATAAATGAGGTATAGATAATCAAAGAATGATTGGGAATCTTATTGACTAAATCATTTATTTGAGTTTATGAAAGATTAGATTTCTCCACTTATATGACATGAAAATACATTTGGGTACTTCATTAAATTAGAATAACTAAATATGTTTTTTTCCTAGTAGAATTGAATGTGGTGTAGTAAATAACATGAATTAATTATGTAATATGTATTAATTCATACAATTATATTTATTTCATGAATTAATTAATATAATAGTTTCTGTATAGTATATTATCGAATTCCATGTCTATTTGTCTATTAAGGTGAGTAATATTGGATTATGTAATTATATATATGGTGTGTATGATACACATTTTGGTGGACATGTTTATATATATATATATATACACACACTTTTATTTGATCAAGAACACATTGGACCACTTTACACCTTGTGTTTAACTAATTGTTTTAGATGATTCTCTATTTATACAACTATGATTAAGAGAATTCATATTTTTTGATAATGAATCAATTTAATATAGAGTAACAAAATTCATATATAAATATTGTTCTATTTTTGGGTAAATAATATAATCTCCAATGGAGAGACTCCAATAAAATACACACCTTGAGTTTTAAGGATTTATTGTGAAGTGTTATGTTTTGAATAAAATTAATATATTATTTTATTATGATTAAGAGTATTATGGGTGTGGAAAAAAATGGTCAATCTTATTTTAGAATTAGTCTATAATCTATTCCTATATATTCATGTGATAAATATCATAGGATAATATATTCTCATATTACATAGCACATGTAAATTAATTTTTTTGTTGGGAATGGATTACAATATGAGAGAAAATTTATAGTATAGTTTCATATATTCAAAATAGATTTTTGGAAACATTAAGAGGTTTTATTTAGGGAGTTAAACCCATATATATATATATATTATTAATAATGATCACAAAATCATAAACATTAATTCATATTGAAAATTAATGTGATATACCCTACATTCGAATCAAATGATCGAAGTCATTCATTTAATGAGGTTTTTCTATAAAATAATGGAATCCTTATGTTAGTGACCAATATTAATATATTTCTTATTATATATCACAATTCATAGATGATTATATATTTTTAATCACTGATGAATATTATAGAACCCCACTTAGAGTCCACATGGTTTCTTATAGCATACATGGATTCCAGTGGTCTACATTCCATGTGTGGAGCGGATAACCTATTTGTTACCACTTAGTGATATCAATCAAACATAATCCATTGAGATGGATCTTCCTAAAAATGTGGTACACCTATTTATATTTTTGTTGTAAATTTCATTGTCATTCAATTATAAAATGTAAATAATTGAAAATTGATTCTTTTCCTATGTTGTATATGAGATAATTATAAAAAATCCTTCTTCTAAAAGAGGTTGATAGAAGATTCTATACACTAAAAAAATTTGGTCAACATTGGTTTGATTAATATTATATATATATATATAGTAATAATTCAACCCCATAACACACCCATATCATTTATACTCACTTATATTATCGAGACATCAATTAGAATCATAGGATGAGATTTTTAATTAGGATATTATGTTTATTAATATATATCTCACATCTAAAAATTTTAATCTATGATATAGATTATATTATTTTAAAAAATTTATGGTATCAAATAGTTTGATAGAAATGGTTTTCATTAGTTGAAGAATATTATTATTCTTTACATTCATTGTCCAATACTAGATATAATGGGCATAAATCATAATGGATTTAATATTATCGTTACATAAGTAATATAATTTCTCAATGATCATGATAACATTAAATAATTATGAAGAGTAGATAATTTTTTAATTTTATTGATTGTAAAAAATAAATTATCTTATTTTATTATGTTTCAAATTTCTAAATTATTTTGCAATAAGTATCTCAAAAAATGAAATGTTTGTAAAATGTTAAAAATTTCTAAAATAAATCTTATAACATCAGTATTTTTTGATATTAAAATAAAATGGCTATTTAAAATTTATTTTATCTTTATAGAATATGATTTAAATAATGATTTGAGAAAATAGAGAAAATATTTAAGACTATATAATACATAACCAACATATTTGGAAAATTAAAAATTAATTTCATATGAAACTATAAGACATAAAGGGTAAAAAATTTATAATTTCATATTATGTATGATATATAATAATTTGATTTCATTTGATATTATATGTAACCAATATTTTAATAAAAAAATATATTATTGAATTAATTTTATCTTAAGACCATCAATTAGAAAATACTTGAATAATTATAGGGTAATGAGGATTGCATAAACTACAAATATTTTATGTTATTTCCCAAGAGAAGAATATTAATGAAATATTATGTATAGCTGATATCTACAAATTGATATTTTTAATTTTAATAGTGTTATCACATTTTATAAAATTATGTTGAGAAGAATATATTTAAAGATGATGATATTATTTATAAAATTCCATCTAAGAAGAAGTAGATTAATTTTTTCAATGGTATAAAATATATAAGAATAACTACTTTCAAATTGAATAATACAAAATCATCCAGAAGGGTGATTATTTTATCCATGGAAGATGTGTCTTATTTTCCAGAATAAAGTAATGCCAAAAAAATACGTTTAGTAGATAATGGTGATCATGTTAATATGATTGAATCCAATCTTTTTAATGATTTATTTTATGAAATATAAAATAATGATGATGATGTAGAGGGTAAATAGATTTTAATATTTTTATTTATAGAATTTATTTCATGTGTAGATAAAAATGAACTCAAATAATAAGACGAATAATACATCATTGAAAACATAATTTATTCAAATATTGATATAATTTCTATTCCGAACGAAGGAGAGTTATTAATTAATATTAATGATATATTGGTCACTCGCTAGATAAAATTAATAAATAATGATAATAATTTTCCCAAGGCCATTGGACAATACAAATTTCACCCACATGAGGCTATTGAACCTAAATTAGAAAATTTTCACAATAAATTACAATTTTACTTTTTGTATATCAGTTTATACATCAAGAAAATATTATAAATAAATTGAGGGAATTTTTAAAATATAGAATTATCATGATTAATATATGTATTAATAATTGGTCACATCTTATGATTAATAACAATATCAATATTGTAATTGAATTAAAAAATATTAGATATTAGAAACCCTTATAATAAAAAAATGATATTCCATATGTTTTTTGAAAAGTAATTATAAAAAATAAAATTATAATTTATTATGAAATATGAATGAGATGAATATTGAGATTAATAGAAAATAGATATATAATATAAGGTAAAAGAGGCATGAAAATGTGATAAATATTTATAAAAATGAATATAAATGGAATTGAAAATAATAAGAGTCTGTTATTGATTCTGAAAAATAATATAAAAATTTTCTATTTAAAAGAAGATGGTGTATTATATTATATATCTATCTAATACATACATTTGATAGTACAACATATTTAATACGGGTATAAATATTTTTATTTGATGGGGAGATAAAATCAAATAATAATTATGAATAAATAAAATCAATAAATATTAGATATTAATTTAGAGAATAACATTAATTTACCTGATGATATATGTGGATTATTAGATCAATAAAATAATTTTGTTAATTTGTGTTTAAATATTCATACAATGGAAATAATATAAATGAAAATAACTAATTACTTTTAGAAAAAATTTTAGTAATAACTAATATTTATTTTCATTTTATGTCTCATAATATCAGAAATGATTAAGAATCCTTAAATCATTAGAAATAAATTTTCATTACATATGAATAATAAATATTAATTAATGAATGTAATTATAACATATGAAGAAGGAGTTTAAAAATTATTTAATTATAGAATATTAAATATTGATGAATTTTTTATAATTTAAATAAATGAGAAGATTCTATTTTTATAGGATGTTATCTTTATTGATATATAAAAACATAATCTATTAAATATTTCTCAATTATTTTTCATTTACCATCAACTAATATATTCAAGGAATATATTATTCTTTGGGATCATGTAATTTTTTCCATGATGAGATAGAAATGATCTCATATAATCATATTAAAAATGATTTATGAGAAAAAAAATCATTAAAAATAGATTTTATTATCAATAATGTTTAATAAATTTTCACTTGTATTACAATAATATGAAATGGTGATGTCCAAATAATGTAATCAAGAATATTCAAAAACATAATAGTTATAATTATAGTATTTTTGAATTATTTAACAATGAATAGTTATTTATTCAATGATATAAACCAATAGATAAATATATAAGAAGACAACATTAACATGGTCATTGGAATGTTTATAGGGACATGATAAAGAATTCAACAAATACATATTAGTAATTGTTAATAATTTTTTATGATAATAGATTAATTAATTTTTTTTAAATTTATTACTCGGTATACCAATATATGAATTTGAAAATTTTAGGATACTATATAAATAATTTTGAGGAAATTTTATCTCAAAAACATGGGTGTGTACTTTTTTTCTGGGTGATTAGATGACATATCAAAAAAATAGTAAATTTCAACAAGAAAATAAAGAATGAGTTCATAGAATACCAAAACATTATTTAATTAAATAATGATTTATTAAAATATAATGATCTTATTAGATTACATTTAAATAAAAAAAATACATTTTCAATATCATAATGTATACGAGTTTAAAATTTTTATTCTAAAATTTAGGTGTATTATTATAACTATTATATCTCCTAAAATATAAATAATTTTAAATAGTATGTGTTCCCAAATTCATTTTTATAATTTATTTTAATTGTATTGGAGTACATGGGAAAAGTATTGTACGATAATAAGGATTATATATGAGAAATTAGAAACCTTAAACACAAAAGTAACCATGATTCATGAAGAGTGATAAAAAGTTTCTTAAAAGAATTGGGATAAACTTTATAAGTGTATTTTTTCATAAATGTCCTAATGGGAATAACTCAAGAGTGTTGATATATATTTATCAGAAATATATATGCAAAGAAATTATTAATAATAGGAATGGTCTATGTCATGTATTGAATATCTTTTCAACGATATGATTGTTATGATATAAAACATTCATGGTGTTTGTCATGGTTGATGAATTTTCTTGATAATATTATATCTAAAAATGAATTATATGAAATATATTTCACTATTTTGTAAGATTTTTCTGAAAGGATAAAACTATATTTTTATTTAATTTTATCATTTTTGTAAAAAAAATACATATATTGATTATACTAAATAATCGATTGCCTCTTCAGAATTACCATTTATGTTTAGAAAAACTTAAGATATCTAATTTCATTATTTTCTGAGGTATGTTTGACCAACAGAATGGTGCTATATTTCAAGTTGTCCAATATTACATTAATAATATTTATCTAAAATGGTTTTTTTGGTTAAATTGATCCAAATCCGCCAAAATTCATTACAAATTATTCATATTCTTATAAAAATAAACATTAAATGTATAATAGGTTTAGGCATTAGTAGTTTTTACAAATCACTTATATAGCCTCAAGATGATCAATAATAATGAGATGTATTCTTTTTTGTCATCATTATTGTGTATTTAAATTATAATATTTTGATATAAATTTGATGCAAATGTGTATTATCATGTGAAATCACTAATAAATTGTGCAAGAAATTCCCCTTACCCGATATTATAACTACTGATAAAAAAACATCTATAAGACATAGGATATCAATCATCGATCACTTATGAAATTCCACTTGGATTCAATAAAAAATTCAATAAAAATACTATTTATGTTTTTCTAATTATTTATCATAAAATTATTAACATGTTAAGAGATGATCCTATATTTTAAAAGTAAACTAGAAAATATTTTTGGGATATATAGAATAAATTGTATATATCACTGACTTACCCCACCCCTCTCAATGTTATTCATTATATATATTCTCACATAATAATTTATATTAATAAGGAATGACATGGTTTTGTGAAAAAATAAAATAATTAGTGAAAAAATATTTATAAAATTTTGTATAATTACACATATATTCATAGATAAAAGGATAATTACTATAGGGATATTCTTGTACATTAATGAATATATAATAAAAATATTTATATGTAATAGTAATTCATTCTGTAATTATTAAAATTTAAATAATCCATGAGGATTTTAGGTATTGAAAAACAATAAACTAACATATCATATTTTCAAAGAATCGATATATATATATATATATTGGTATTTGTTAATTATATAATGAAACATATTTAAAAAATATAATCAAATTTTCAACTTCCAAATGTAAATTATACATAATTTTATATCTTCATATGTATAGAGTATTGAATAATTTGATGTACAATATTTTCATATTTCGATATGTAGGGAAAAATATAATTCTAAAGTGTTATATAAAATATAGGTATAAAAAAGAAAATATATTAATTTGATTGTTGATAAGAAAACAAAAAAAACATAAATTCAATGTATCGTCAAACATTTTAAGGTTCTTGTCCCTAAATTTAAAATATGTTTCAAGGTGTACATATAGTGTCATAATTTCTATATAATAAAATGGTATGTTTCAATCACTATGAATTCTTTATTCATAAAAATTGTAAGGTTAAAATATTATCTATAAATTAAATCAGCAAATTTATTTTTATATAGATATGGTAAAAACTTAATAATAATAGTTTCATTTAAACTAATAATATATAATATACAAATTCACATGAAACCTTTTTTATTATGATATATTATGAATCAAAATGGTAAAAAACACATGTAAATTATTTAATTAAATCGAACCATTGTATAGAGATATATGGACTTTTTCATGATTTTTGAATCATTATCATGTTCATCATTTGTTAAATAACCTCTTTATAATCATTTTCTTGCAAGCATGATAAATAAAATAATTTGAGTAATTCGCTTATTTTATATTAATACTTTTGATGTAATATGATCATTTGTCTTGATATGTTTTCAATTTTTTGAGTGATATATTTTTATGATGAAATTTTACAACATATTATTCAACATTACATTATTGAATGTTTAATTTACAACATTAACATAATATTTTCTATAGTATTTATAATGAAATATAGAAAATATAATCATTTTTCTATATATTTTATGATTTTATTCAAAAAAATCAACATATTATCTTGATTACTTATTGTCTAATATTCCATTATTTTAAATAGTATGCTATTTATTTTCATTGAAATTGAAAAAAAATATTATTTAGACTCTAGTTTATATATTTGAGAACATAAATCGTCATTATTGTATACTAAAAGTTAATATTTTATTTTGATCAATAATTTTATTTTATTAAGGTTATTACTTCATAAAAAAATTTATTTAAATGAATAATTTATAAAAAATACCTATATTCTAATTTTAGAGGTCATTGTATGAAAATTATTATTTATTGGATAAATGAACATTTTATTAAAAATGAAAAATTAAGTAATGTGTGAAAAACATATTCCCCCATTCCAAGAACTAATAGAGTAGCTTACCATCTGCTAGTACCATATGTGCACCAAATGTGAATTATGCTAAGGCAGAAATGGAAAGTAATGAGTGATCCTATCATGGGCCTTTTCAAGTATGATGAAGAACACGAGTATTAAAAATCATCGATATAATAGAGGAATATTGGTTTTTCACTCGGTAGTTTCATTTGAATTCATAATCATGTTGAATCACACACAAAATGATAATCAACATAAAATCCAAAGGGAATTTATAGTGAGGTACATAGAGAATAGGAAGAACCATTATTATTAAAATAAATGGTCTTTTATATTGAGTTATAAAGTGTCATCATCTTCTGATTCATCTCCACCAAAACTAGTGTTTAGGATATTCATCACAATGCCTAACTACTTTAAACTCTGTACCCTAATAAAATAATATAGGATGTTTGATCAATTATTTATGTGAAGATGGGGTCACACATTGATGAAGAAACATAAATCAATAAATAATACTAGTATGTAGGAATTTTTTTTACCGAAATTAAAAGGGTTATACTAAGGTATTCTTCATATAATACATTACCAAGAGTCCAATGATACTAAAATTATGATTTTATAGGGGTAACTATTTAATAATCAATACCAATGTGGTAAATTTAAAGAATACCTTCTAACATATCTTTTATTTGTTCAACCATTAATATCTATAGGCTTTTGATGGTTTTATTATTCTAAATAGATTTTACATATGGTGGCTGATGATGGAGGTATTAGAGATGGGAATAAAAGGGGAAGATTTATATAGGTGATATTATCAGGATGTTCATGGGAGTAGATGAGTGTATAATATTATCATCCATGAAAAAATATTTTATTCAAAAAACTAATTAAAAAGATTTATATACTAAATAATGAATAAATATTTGATCATTCATGCTTTGAGAATGTATACGAGAGAAATTATATTGTTCACACATCATATAGGGGAGCCACTCACTCTATTGTAGTCTAAAAGAAATTATAAAAGTATGTAAGGTGTTTTTAATTTTTTGTAATTTAAATATCATGTAAAATATATTCGGAAAGAAGGGAATGTTATTTTTTAAACATAGGGAAATTTACTATGGTTATGTATTCTATTACACAGAAACATAATAGTTAATTATTTTAAAAGGATAAAATTTTCATGCGCCTTAAATTTATTTATTCATATCTTACAAGGGAGATATATACAAGATTGAATAGGGTATTTTAAATAAAAATGTATATATATATTGAAAATATATTCTTATAAATAAATATTTTTATATTCATGGGAGCATTACAAATAAACAATGGAAGTGGTCGAGTTAGTTTTTTATTATAGTGATAAGTTTTTTTCCACATAACTAGTATTAATTGGTGTTTTATTCAGTTATAATTAATTTATAAAATCAGATCTTATAAATGACATTCAATTTTTTATTACATTCTTGCATTGTTTCATTTATATTTACACACATATATTTCCTAAATACATTAGGTTTGAATGTGGATAGATGAATCAGGGTGTTTTATTTATTGAATCCAATTGAACGATCGAATAATTAATCACAATTTTATATATTATAGTGGATGTTTGTAAAATTTTTATTAATTCCCCAAATATATTATTTATATGAATTATTTTAATACTAAAAAATTGGTAAATTCTAAGGTTTAGAGTGATTACTATAAATAAATGACCTACACATACTCATGACTGACATCAAAATGGAAAATAATTTTTTATTTTCAAATCACTAATACATCAACCTTGATTTACTAATATGGGTACCTATCCACTTATTGTGGTATGTAATTTTAATATCATATTTTTTAAATAATCTCACGGTTTCTAAAAAATCATTTGGGGGTTTGACCTAAGATTGACCAAGTATTACAATAATTAGTTATTGATTTTTTAATTTTATTATTATATTTTATATATTAGATAACCCATATTAATGTAAGATTCTATTTAATGATGATGATTTTGGAAACCATACAAGGAAATAATTTATATTTAAATTTATTTAATATGTATCATAAATGATATATTTATTTATATTTTTGGTAGTTTTGTAGTGTTACATAGGGTTCTTATAGTGTTAGAGTTGATAATTGTTCTTTTTAAAGGATTTTTGATGGGGTGATAAAATTAAAAAAATATTTTTATAAGGGTTGATCCATGTGGTGAATTTATTTAAAGAAAGAATCCATGAATCAGGTTCGTGATACAAAATGGGTTTTCGAAGTGAATTGCATTAACTCCATGATTGGGAACCTTCTAGATTAATCATTTAAGATGTGTGATTTACTATTTAACTATACCAACATGTAATTCTCATGTATTAATTTTATATATTATATATAAATCATATGAGAAAAGGTGCTGAGACGACATGTGATTACGAGCCCCGGTGTGCCCCGAAAAGGTGCATGAAGTTTATTTAAAATATTAAATTGTTCACACACACAGTTTTCTTTAAAAGCATAATAGCATATAAATGAGTCCCCATATCAAAAATATGAGGGCACAATTGTGTTAAGAATAATGACTTCACCATAGGCATGACCTAATATAGATTAGTTCAGGTCAGCTGTGAAAGTTATTTTTTGGACGTATTGGTAATAAAATATTTATAAAATTATTTTATATTGATTTGGCGACTAGTTTTATTTTTGTTATAGTTTTTCATGAATCCATGGTCATCACCATAACATTGGGAATACCCTGAGACATGGATATGTATGTTCTCTCGACAATGATGATAGATCAGAGATCAGAACATGGATTGGGGATATGGGACACGCCTCGTATTAGATGGATATTTCCAAAGATGAAGACATGATGATCTATCTTTGTCAGAAAGTGGTCCAAATATATATAAGGATATAGATATCATTGTGATTTATTTCACGTTCATAGAATCAATAGGGAATGTGGATAAACCAAAAAATAGGTTGATCCATTGTTCGATCATTATTGGGAGATGATTAGTATTTGGAATTGTTAATGAGACTTAGTTACCTACTTTGTTCATCCCTCTTACATGAAAGAATTGATTCCAACATGAAAAAAATGAATGTGTTTGATCCTTGGATGTCCTTGATGCCTTTATATTTCCCATTTATTGTCATTGTTCATCGTTGGACCCTCATGGTTGTGCATCAACTTACTGGGTGGCTCTGAATAAGATTAGACAAACAGATCAGATGAAAATCGACTTGAGAGGGCGAAGCAGTGTAGTTCAGGACCTGAGAGGATCGATTTAATTCTGTGTAATTTTTTGGGAATTTAAGGATCCCTGGTGGTCTGTGGAAGGGATGATTGGATCATTAGCACTTGTGGTGGAACAAGACAATGACTATGTGTGACTATGGAGTAAGATGGTGGGACAATTGGTGGTGAGGACAGACCACTGGGTGAATAATGACAATGGCGAGCCACTGGGGTGGTTGATAGTGATGGTGGGCCTTAGGGTAGTAGGTGGGGATGGCAGGCAATAGGGTGGAAGGTGGATATGGTGACATTGTGTGGGATGTTGTGCAACATGAGGACTTGGGGGAACATAGTTGGGGTGGACAATGTCAACTAGGGCATCATGCAGTTCTGGCAGACATCATGGACGAGGTGGGATGTTGTAGTGGAATCCTATGTCTGCTGCACAATCTGGACTTTGCCTAGTGGGTTGGGCAAGATCGGACCGGGCTGGGTTGGGTCTGGTCGGCCGAAATGGACCCATGTTGGACATTTTCACAACACAGCTGTATCATTCAAAAAATGTTACTTTATGACAGCCACTATACAACATTGTGTCCCTTATTATGAGATGGTCCTTTTGAGACACTCTATGTGAGTTTTTTGGAGGTTTTCATATGACCTAACAGAATGGATGAGTGATTTTTCCTAGAAGATGAATATTGTGAGCAGAATCATATGGCTGGGTGTCACCGTGAGACTATGTGACATTATGATACTTCATGACTTACTGAGAGTACATATTATATCTAGACAATGTGATTCATTAGGGAAGAGAGTCTCATCGAGACTAGGTGTCTCATCGGCACTGGATGTCTTATAGGGACTGCATGTCTCATCGAGACTGAGTGTATCATCAGGAATGATTTTCCTTCCTAGAAAACATGCATCATAGAGACTAACTTACTTACCAATATTTTTTGTTTTGTTGATTATGCATAATAATCATATTTTATGTACAATATACCTATACCTTTGAGAGTTGAAAATGTATCATATTTGGGGTATTCTATGTGTATTTTTTAGGTTATACTTCATATAATTCATTGTGGTATACATTGTGTATTTTATTTTGGGGTAATTAATGTATTTGTTTGTGGTATACTTCATGTATTTCATGTGGTATAATTCATTAATTTCTTATGTTTATTATTTTATGGTATCAGGTTATCCTACATAGTGTTGGGTAACACACCCATGAATGGGATTTTACCTCACTTTTTATGTTATTTGCATATGATTACATATATGATGGAGTCAGAGGTGGACCATGAAAAGGTGGTGTTTAAAAAGTCCAAGCAGTCGAGGTGTTCTCTTGTGACTTCATAATGCCTTCTTGGTACCAATACTTCATATATTATTATTTATAGGATGTGTTTCAAAATCGTTTTCATTCATATTTACAAACTCGATATTTGGTGGGATTGTATTCTAGTTATTTTTTACTTACCATTTTTCTATTTTCATATGTTGATGTTGGTATCTTGGTGGTATTCATTCTTGTTTACATTGTTTTTCATATTTCATTATTTTGGGCTGGGAGATGTGTGTGTGTGTGTGTGTGTGTGTTTGTCTGTACAAGTACATAGTAAAATTTATCCCATTTTACCGCTATTCTTTTTCCGTGCAGGTCTCCATACCCTGGAATATTGTTATAAGGCTTGGGTTAATCCGTTATAGTGCCCCTCTAAAAAGGTTCATGAAATATTGGAATCTGAGCGGGTCAGTTCTTCGAAAAGGGCCAGGAGTCAGTGATATTGATTTGGGGAAATGGTGTTAAGTTGTTCAAGTTCTACTTTCAGGTTTGGAAATCCAGTGTTGGTATGGCTTCTGACGTATCTGTATACTAGGACACCAAATTATAATTTTTGACTCAATACATGATAACACATGTTTCATGGAAAAAAAAGGTTCATGAATCATATGGGATTTGGATGTGTTCTCATTTCCTTCTCGATTGAGCTCACTAGGTACACACTATTTACTATGGTACATCTTGTTCTATTTCATGATGAATTCACATAGATAACCAATAAGGATTTTATTGTGTGATCACGAGGATGATCCACCCTGAGATGAGGCATTTGTACATGCGCATGTACCAGAGATATATTTTCTGGGTAGTTTAACCGTGATACCACCACCCGTCGAACAATAGTTACGACCAGTGCTACGGGAAGAGGATGCACATTGGCTTATAGTATTGAATGAATTTGAGAGGCAATGACCTCCATGATTTTGTAGTGATACAAACCCCCCATGTAGCTGAGGTTTGGTTGGAGGAAGTTACAAATTTCTTCCGCCTTATGAGGACACCATCATACTAGATGGAAGTCTATGACACAAGTCTTCTTCAGTTCTCAATAGGGTGATGATGGATCTTTGTGACCTAGACACATATTGAGGTAAATTTCTATTGGGAATACATTATGAATATATTCAGATAGGTGTTCCTTCATGATACATTATGCTTAGTGCCTATATAAAAGTTTCTGCCTCTACTGTAGAATGGTCCGACAATGGTAGAGTACTTGGAGAGATGTACAAATCATTCTCTCTACTCCATGGATATTTAAAGAGACCTATTCATCAGGGATCATACCATCCAAAAGGACTCATGAATGGAGATTAGAAAATACATGATATCATTTATCCTTCCTACATATTATATTGAATTGGAGAGATCTATGATATTGGAGAGCATTCTAGCGAACCATACCTCTGTAGTAGGAAATACCACCGGGCACCTGGTAATTGATACATTGGTAGTATGTATCTAACAGTAGTCAAGGAGACCATATAACTCTAGGCACTCTAATGGATGAACCTGGGATAGTGGGGCATGGGTTAGGGGCTTCCAGAGAAGTTTGAATATGCCAAACGATAGTATGTTTCACACGTGAGATGGTTTGGGACACCTGGCTTGAGATTTCCCAACCAGTCTTATGAAAAATCCGGATATGGTTGAGGGTCCTCTGAGATAAATGTGTTGGTAAGAGTAGGGTGGTCTGTATGGTGGAAGATATGGATGATGAGGTGGCATGGAATCCGGAGGTGGGAAGAGGATTGATGTATTACCACCACCTACCCAAAGTGGTCCACTAAATGATTAGGGTATTGGTGGACATAGATGAGGACAACTTTAGGTGATGGAGTATTATGACACCAAGGATCAGGAGATTATTAGAGAAATGATATGTTTTTTTTCTACTGTAGTTGTAGTTTTGATTGACACAGGGTATAGTAATTATTTATTCCATAACCCTTGTTCAAAACTCAATGATTCTAGTGGTATTGACGACTTTACCCATATACATAGAGACACCTAAAGTAGAGGAATAAATGTTCCACATTAGTACTAACTATGTTTACTCTTTGAGGTAAGAATTATGGTTGGGATCTATTGGTAGCAACATCAATTCCATAAAACATCACTCACGGTACTAAATTGTTATCAATAGTCCATGATCATATTGAGTGTATTAGTTTTATATTTCATTGTGTAAGCAGTGACAGGATGACATTTTCCTTTATTGGTGAAAGTGAATAACATGCAATACAAGACAAACCAACTTATAAGATGGTACGGTCGATCACACATTAGTTGGTTAAAGTGGACCTCGATGTAGTGGGTGATATAACGCCCCAGTTTCCTCTTGTGGTGGAAGAATAGGAGGAAATACATCTTGATAATGTACCATGAATACCTCCTCACATGAATGTCGAAAAATAAATTGTTCCATACGTTGGGATGACAATAATGTCTAAACCGACTATTAGATGGCTCCCACTGAGATTTGTGAACTGTGAGTATTGTTGAGGGGATTGTAGAAGAATGAATTCATGAGATCCAGTGCTTCACCATGGGAAGCCCCAATGTTTTTTCTATTATGGAATATAGGATCTTGAGGTTATGTGTGGACTACTGGCACCAAAACTAGGTGACAGTGAAGAACAAGTATTCATTAATGAGTATCGATGATATCTTCGATCAGTTGAAAGGGGCACAATTACTATTGAAGATAGACATCATATTTGGATACCACAAGCTTCGAGCATGTGATGAGGATATTCCAATGCTGAATTTTATGTGTAGTTACATTAACTAAGAGTACATAATGACTCATTTTTGTGTGACCAACACCCCATTGGTGTTCCTGGGAAACATGAATATATTCTTCTACCAATACAAAGACTGGTTCATTGTGGTCTTCATCGATTCAACCCTAGTGTACTCGATGTCCTAAAAGGAGTACACGATACACATGGGGGGGGGGGATCAAGACACACTTTAGACAACTAGATATATGTGAAACAATATAATTGTCAGTTAGAGATATGAGATGATATTTTTTATGAAACATAATTTCATAGGCTGGAGATTTGGTGGATCCAGTTAAGATTGAGGGATTTCTTTCTTAGGAGCCACACAAGATTGTTACCAAAGTGAGATGTTTCATGGTGTGGCGGGGGTACTATTTTAGGGTTGAACATGACATTTCCAGAAGTTTATCACCCTCTACAACATTTACATTAAAGGGAATACCATTTTTGTAAACAGATAAGTGCTAGATGGGTTTTTAGAAGGTGGGGATCATATTGTTGGGTGCTCCTATCTTGAGATTACCATAGGATGGTGTCGAGTATGTAATATTCTAAGCTACAATTGGGACCCCGAGTTGGTTGTTTCTTGATTCCATGGAATGTAGTTATTTCTTATGGTTCACTCTTGTTTAGACCACACAAGAAGAACTACATCACCCATTATCTAATGTTAGTTGCAGTAGTCTTCGCATTCAAGATATGGCCAAACAACATGATGGGAAAGCAATTTATCATCTACTCTTACCTGAAGAGTCTCACATATAACTTCTCAAAAAAGGAACTGAACATGATATAGGAGCAATAGATAGTGTTATTCTGTGAAAATGACATTGATATTGTATATATTCCAGGGAAGTACAATGTGGGGGAATATTATCTAACCCATAGATCGAGTTCATAGTTACTGATGAGGTGTTAGAACAGTTATCCTTTTTTAGATATCATTTGTAAATAGAGATGGATGAACCAACCTCTAATCGATTTTTCCTCCCTCCATTACTATAAAGAGGTAAGGAGGAATATATTGGAGATACCGACTATGATACATTACGTTATAAGATATCAACATGGAATGACCATGATATATATTCAAAATGTGGGGAACACATCATTCTCCTCATAGGACACACAATGGTTCCTATGTATTTTCATGAGGAGGACTTTAAGGATATCATTACATCCCCTTTAGTAGTATATCTAGTTGTGTTTAATATGTACTAGGACCTCTAACATCTGTTTTGGAGTCCTGGGATGACAAAGGTTGTAGAAGAGACTATTTCTAGATGCCATACATGTCTATAAGTGATTACTGATAAATATTTTCTAATGTGTTTTACTGAACCCCTTAATGTGTAGAAATGGAAATTAGATGGAATATTGATGGTATTCATGATAGGGTTACCATGTACATCACGAGGGTAAAATATCATCCCAGAGATTGTTGAAGAAATCACCTTGTCAGAAAACCTCATATAGATTGGGGATAAAAGTTCAGTGGAGTTCATGGGACACAACTACGTGGACGATATAATTCACCTCCATTGAGTCCCATTAATGATTATCTCAAATCATGATTCCCTCTTAATTTCCAATTATTGTATGGGATTATAAAAGGCATTTTGGACTCATATACACATGAGCACAACTTTTCACCTATATATTGACAACCATGATGTGTTTATCATACATTTTCTAAAGGACATGCTACATGCTTACTATTTAGATATTGGATGGTGTTGGTAGGATGAAATTACCTTGGTGGTGTTTACATACAACAAAAACTACCATTCAACCATTAGTATTTCACCATTAGATGCCTTGTGTGGGTGACCCAGTAGGTCACTACTTTGCTGGATAGACCTAGAAGATTGAGCAATCATGATCTTGGAGTTCGAGAGGATTACTATAGAAAAGGGGTAGGTCATCCATGAACAGATGAAGACAAATTAGATACTACTAATTTATTGTGTGGACTAGCGGAGGAGGACATTAGTTTTTGTGGAGGGATACCATGTGTTACTTAGGGACAATCCTCGATGCGAATCATGAAGATTTATTAGGGTGGGAAGATGTCTCTAAGGTTCATCAACCATTTCCATATAATATGTAGTGCTAGTGAGGTGGAATACCTAGTGGATCAACCTCCATTGTAACAGTCGGTGCACAAAATCTTCTAATAGTCACAACTGAGAAGATATATGCTTGATCTATCACAAGTCATTGACTGGGGAGAGATGGACATTGGATAAGGGGAAACTTTTGCTGAGTACCAAATGTATATTGAGTATTGATATGATATGATCCATCAGGGGTGTCCTATTCCACTATTGTGCATTTGGTGGATACACAAAAATCTCCTAATGTTCTCATAGAAGCGAGAGGCTTATATTTTTGCTCGGTATACTCATTTGTTTTTTAGGTTTGGTTTTATTTTGAGGATGCAAATACCTATGTTGTGTTCAATCTAACATCTAATAATTTCAAAATATTATTTTTATATATTATAATGAATTATTATGATACTAGGAACTGGGACATCATGTGATTCTGAGACTCGGTCTTCTTGAATCTATTTTCTAATGAATATTTAAAATATTAAATAGCATGCATAAGCTGTTTTTTGAAAATGTGGAATAACAAGTAAATGATTTTACAGATAAAAAATATCAGGGAAACATTGTTTTTATAGAATCAAAATTATATTATCTCGGGACTATCTTCGACAGACATGGTTTGACCATTAATGATTGTTTTAGAATGTATTGGTAATAATATATTGAATAAAAATAACTTATTTTGACACAAAAACTCGTTTTTTATTATTCTTTATCAGGAATAAAGGTTAATCACCATAACCCAAATATTCAACTAATAAAAGGATAAGGAAGTTCTCTCTATGGAGATGATTGTTCATAGATCAGAATATGGATTGAAAATCCGTTACACATCTCAGATTCCTAGGATCTCGCCATCAATGATGACATGATGATTGATCTTCATCAGCGAGTGGTCCAAATCTATGTAGGGAGTTTGATCCCTTTTTGACTACATCCCTATAAATAGAATGAACGACGAACATGGAAAACCCAAAGAATAGGTTGATCTATATTTTGATCATTCTTATGGGGTGTTTAGTATTTGGAATTATTAGCGAGGGTTTCGCAATCCTCTATGATCCTAACCCCAACAAGAACGAATCAATACCAACCCAACAAAGGACTAGGTTCATTCATTATATGTTATTGATGACTTTCTCTTCTGCCATTCTAGGCATTCTTCACCGTTTGACCCTCATGGGCATGGATCAACAAGCTGAGAGTCAAATAACATGATCAAAATATCGAATTAGAGGCAATACACTGTAGATTTCACAACAGTGTAGATCATAACCCGAAGATGGAAGATATGCATCAACGTAATAATATAAGCATTAGAGAATCCTCAGTGGTCCAGAGTAGTGATCATTTGTTGGTGCAGTAGAAGGAGGCTAGGCGGATGGTGGAGATGGTAGGCCATGTGGAGGTTAGTGGAGAAACAAGACAATGTGGGACATGGGATGATACATGGACCAGGGGAGTCATGAAGTAAGGGAAGACAAAGTTAACTGAGAAGGCACATAGTTGGGGTATAACACATAGACCAGGTGGGACACAGCCATGGTGGGAAACATCTACTACACCAGCCAACTTGCAGCATGGGACAGACCAATGGAATAGGGCTTCTCAAGGGTCTTTGTGGGTTGTACCATGTGGACTAGTGGGCTGATTCATTTCGGGTCAGCTAGACCAGGTTGTGTCTGGTTAGATCATGTTGTCCTAGGATGAGCCAGTTCAGGATGTATCTATATGGGCTGGGTCGGGTAGGACAGAGATGGATAGGATGGGGTGGTTGAATGAGGTCATTTAGGAACGACGAGGTCATGTCAGCTGGTGGGTCAGGTCGAGTACATCCGGTCAGATCAGACCTGGACCAGTTCGAGGAAGGACCTTATTTCAAAAAAAATAACATTAAAACTATTTGTCAGTTTAAAGAACCATTTATGGTGTTGGTACACATTAGTTAATAATTTCATTTTGAGATACTATAGATTATTTTTTCTAAGTACACAGATGACCTAATGGCTTGAGTAGTTTGTTTTCCTGGAACAAGCATACTGTGAGCAGAATATTGTGGCTTGTTTGTAGTATGTAACAACCCAAGATTTTATGAAAAATGCTATTTTTAATTTTATTAATGTCATGTATTGTATGCTACACCAAAAGGATATTTCACTACACACAACACTAGCTTGGATTTCTTTACATGCAATCATACCCTTCCTCGATAGCTTGTGTTGTACGTAATACAGAGTTTCACTAAACAACGATATGCTATTAAAATATTATTAAAACTAGCCATTAAGAATAGTAATACCCACTTTTTAAAATTTTATAAATTTTATCATTCAAAATGGACTTCAATTTTGGATTTTGAATATAGAAATTAGTATAGGGTGAATTTTTGGTTTTTTTCTGAAAACTTTCAATTTTTGATTAATTGTGAAAACACTGGGTTACTATTTAAAAACCAACTTTTTATTTAAATAATTATTTATTTTATTTAAATTTATTTTAGTTAAAAATTGATACATAATACCTATATATGTTCAATGTAATTCATTGGATTCATTTTATAATAATTTTAGATATATAAAAATTTAAATGAACTTTTTACCGTCTTTTACCCACCTCCTAGGAGAGTTTGAAAATTTACATAAAACATAATTTTACCGCTTCTATGAGTGTAACTTTTAAAATCTGAGAGACACTATTAATATCAACGAGTAAAATGTGGTTCAATAAGATAAAAATAATTTTTGGTGAATAGTAACTTTTAACTTTTTTTTACAACAGTTAAAAGTTAATAGGGTAATTAAGGGTAAAAATGATTTTATTATTACCCAAACACATGTCCTAATTCTATTGGATAAGTAAAATTAGACCAAATATAACCTCAGGATTAAAATATTACCCTTTAGGTACACTTTTATTAGATTAGAACATTTATTATTGTTTTATTTAAAGAAAAAATAATATAGTTAAAATCAAAGTTTAATAACTAAACATTTTTAATATAGGGTTATACATTAGATAAATTCGACTTTATATATTCATTAGAAAGCTATAAATATTTCCTACATAATGATATTTTATTTATAATTTTTATACATTAAATAATTTAATTTATTTATGACACAATGATGATGTAGTAATTACCTTATTAATGAAATATTAACATAATTGATGTTATAAATACACAAATAAATGTTATTTTAGACTTTTATGAATTAAACTAATTATTTTTGTTAATATGACTTATTATTATTGATATTATTAAATTTTTTCGAACTAATCATGCTGTTATAAATTTCAAATAAATCATGTACCAAAGAGTGTTAAAATTGACATAAATTAGTTTTTTTAAAAAAATTTATATTATTAATTGTTATTTCATTTTTAAAAATCTAAGGGTCGGCCAAATGACATAGATAAGGATTTATATATAAATAATGAACGAATTGGGGTTCTGTTGGCTTGTTATAGTATGTTTATTAACAATATAGTGTAAGAAAACAAAAAGACATGGTAAAAGTTAAATTTTTTAACTTATAGTTAAATCTACATGATAAGGATAAAATAGTAACCTAAACATGTATACAATATATTTTTTGAGAGGTTTTCGACTTATACACACCTTGTCTTTGAAATAAATCAATTTGGAGCTATTAAAAACCGAGTATGACTTTATTATAAAATACTATTTTACCTTTTCCAAAGGTGCCCCTCTCCTCCCTTATAAAAAGGGAACCCCTTCACTCTTCTCTTCACACCCTATTGAACCTTGAATCTCGGCCAAAACCTACCAATTACACTTCGAAAATTCTCTAGTTATATCATATGGGTTCTTTTTTTCTCAAAATACCAACTCTAGTTCCCTAATAAGAAGTTTAAAAGAGGTGCGTTGAGGAAGAGGTAATCTCTTCTACCGATTCTTTCAAGTTTTCTTTCTTCTTTAACATCTTCTTATTTAGTTTTTTAATTATAAAGTAATAAAATAAGTATCACTAATATAATTATATGTTATTAAAAATATGAAACAACTTCATTTCACCTTATATACATCCTACGTAAAATGAAATCACCACACGTGCGTACGTACGGAATACCGTCTCCACACCGTGGTGTAATATGTTTTTCCACCACCACCTTACTTGGATGGGTATAATGGTGTAAAGAATAACTCTATATGATTATTATAACATATTACTGATTCTAAGATAATATATCTTCCACGAAAATTCCATTAAATAAATATGGTAATGATATCATCGCTCGTGCGTATGTACGGATTACCGTCTCCACGACTTGATGAGATTCATTTTCCATGTTAACAATTAAAGAATGATTATAAAGAATATATAATAAGTAATCATGAAATATATTACATAATTATGCTACTGGAGTTATGAATATATATATATATTTGTATGTCATCTACTTAATTCCATTAAATTCATTAAGGAATTGAAAAATAGCGTTCATGCGTACGTACGGCCTACCATATCCATGAACGGTATATTCCTTTCCATTTATCAATCTATTATATATATGCATATTATGAATATATATTATATATAAATCATGTTTTATATTATGTAATTATGTAATCATATTAATAATCACAAGTCAAAACACGGATGATAAATGAAACAATTTTACCCAAAACGCTGCTTCAACATGGAAATGACAAATGAACGGATAATATAAAGTCATAAGTGAATCATATATAATATCATAAATATTATTATGGTTCTGTTACAAGTTGATAATATGTTTAAACCCACTATACAGGATTCTTGGACACATACTTATGAAATTGGACATAAGGTAAGGGATAACTATTCCAATCTCACTCTTATCCAAGATTGTTTATTCGTAAGTATTTTCTGGGGATTTTGTTATCATCCATGTACCTATTTTCTAAAACTTTTTTCATGTTTTTTTAATGGACTTTTTACCCATTTCTTAATTTTACCAAATGTTATGAAAGGAATCTTACATTTTTTTACCACACGAGGAACATTTTGACTTTTCCGACAAAAGTACGAGAAGAATATTATTTTTTTAACTTATACGGCATGAAAGGATTTTATTACGGTTTCCGAAAGCCTTATTTTAATGAATATTCTTCCACAATATTACATTATTATTTTCATCAAAATCATTTTCTTTTAAAATTTTATGAAATTTTTTGAAAAGAAAACTATTTTGAAAAAGAAAGGATATTTTCCTCAAGAATTCATTTCATGTGTTTTATCAAAACTATTTTCCATTGACCATGACATTATATAGTATGATTATGTTTCAAGTATAATGTATCTATTATTTACATGGTTTGATTCATCATGTGATGAAATGATATCCATTTGTTTTATATGTATTACGTTATGATGGGATGATTTTTATAAAACCCATTTTATTCTTTGGGTTATGATGAATGATGTATGATTGTTTTGTGGCACAAGTAATAATGATTTCAATATGAGATGGGTGGTACCAATATATCCCTCCAATGAATCAGGTAAATATTTATATCTCATAAGATAGACATGGCTGGAATGGTAAGTTAATCCGGTTCAGTTTTACAGGACTGAAACGAGGAGTGAAGTCGATTCAGAAAGGGACTATGTCCACTACGATTGTCTTGGCATCAATTCCTTGGCTACTATGGAAATAACATCATGTGATTAATGTTTTGGAAAAATTACAAGTATTATTTCCATGCTATTTTATCATGATTGATGTTCCATTATGATATATACCTTACGCACTGCCATGTTTTATGTCATTTCTAATGATTTTTATGTTTAATCATTATTTTAATATTTTTATTTTCAAATGTATATCATTTTTTTATTTTTTCCATGCTTACCCTTACTGATAATTTGAGCTCACCATTTATATGTTTTATTTTCCCTAGGATATAAATAAAAGTTTTAGGTATGAAAACAAAAGTGGAATATCTTAATGGGAGATGTTGAAGATCTTTCACCACGATTAAAAGATTATATTCTGAGTTTCCAAAGACATTAAACTATCACGGTCCTTGTGTGTTTGTTTTTGTTATGTATTAAGTATTCAGAAAAAGTAAAGTAATTTCTATGTACATCATGCCCTGGGTCTCTACAGTTGGTATCAGAGGAAAGGTTTGGTTATCCTTTGGAAATTATGATGCCAAATATTTAGTGAAATCCCTAGAGATATTTCGAATGTATGTCTAGGGATGTACCTAAGGATAAGTATACTTATAGGTTATAGTCCTAGAATTACAGTAACGGTCTAAGAATTTAACCTAAGATGTTAGATATTGATGGTAATCCCCTTTATTATGTTGTTTTCCCTACCATGATTTTTTCCTCTCACACTATTCTTTTCTGGTTTTAGATATTTTTTGGAAACTGGAAGATTCACGATAATGGAGGATATGATGGACAATGGAATAATATTCTTCCTGAGCAACCAAATGAAACAGGATTTGGAAGTCCAAATTCATTATTATGCCAAATCAGCATTCTCATAATATGATCAATAATTTCATGTTTTTTATGTTTCCTGATTCATCAAACTAGAGAAAGATGGAGTTTCATGAAGATCATAGAGGAAAGAAAGTTCAACTTCTCTAATGTAAATCATGTGCGAAGAGGCATTAAGGAGAATGTTTCAAATGAACTAGAAGATTCTTTGGGTGTGGAAAAGAAGGAAAAAAATCCTATAAGTGAAAAGGAAAAGGTTCAGTTAACACCGTGGAGAAGGATAATGTTATTTCTACAACATCAACAATGATTAGATGTTGGAAATGTGTAATGTATGGGAATTATGAAAGCCAGTTACTTAAGGTAAAATCTTATGATGAGAATCATCATGGTCATATGGGTAGTATTTATGCGGATAATGATGACGAGACTACAAATGATATATGGGAGGAAATATTTGTTAAAGCTTGGTCAATTGTTTAAGAAGGTAGTGGAATGATTTATGTTTATCAGGAGAAATGTTGTATAGGTAATGGTACTATAGAATATAGACACATATAAGGATCGTTACACTATTTGTTTTCCTAAAGTATTTGAATGTATATGTTGAATGGTCCCGATAACCATGAAATGTTGTTCACATATTTTTTAAAGCACCTAATATTCACCTTAATAAGGGATAATGAGATAATGAAATGTTTGATAGTATTAATGAGCTCATGACTAATATAAGGAAAAAAGTGATATCATGGTTTGAGTATATATAATTTTTGGGATTCTGGTATATGGAAAGAGTTAACTTTTGAAAACATTCATGTTTTCACTATGGTTCAAGAGAATACATGATTAAGGTATTCACATTTTTGTAATGTGACCAACAAGATATATCATATTATATATGAGGGATAAATGATTGTGTTCACATGCTCGGTAGATGAAATTTCTAGTAATTGTTTTCTTTATACTATGAGCTTGGACAGAAGTATTTTGGATAAGCCCAAAGATTGGAATGAATTAGGTTAGACATAAGATATTATTGTTTAAGTCTAGAACATTTTTCTATTTGATTACAGGAATGTTATTATAATGTAGTTTTAGAAAAAGGGACAACATGCAAGACTGGTGACAACCAGTCACGTCAGACAAGGCTATGGGAATCGAACCCAAAACTGAAGTGAGACATGACGTTATTTACTACCACTGGCCTACAGGATGTCCTTGGTAAGTAGGAACTAGTTTTATTAAACAGTACGATAGATGAAGTATAAGTCCATTTTTGGAATCATATATGATTAACCTCACCATATATGGACTTATGTATATTTGATAACTTTTGCTAACCTTTTGTTTAAGACATATGGAATGACCCATCATTCTATCACATGATCTTCTAAAACGTCATGAATGAAAAATTCAACTTCATTTCATTAAGAGATGGAGTGGAAATTGTTCAAGGCACGAAAAATGGTGAGATTATACCGAAATTAAGTATGTATTTCTTCTATTTCAAAATTTTCAACTTTAGGAAAATGATCTTGAAAACCAAAAATGTTTTCCTAGTGCACTTATATCAGATGAATCATATAGTACCTTAGATCATAAAAAATTTATGGCATTGTGATTGTTGGCCATTTCATAACCATGCTCTCTACCACTCTCCCTCAGAACATGATGGTTATATTTTCTTTCCATATCCATAGTTTCACCTATGTTCTCCTATGTGGAATCCCACTAATTAGTTAATTTGGGTAACCGTTACATTTCATAATTTAGTTTTTAAAGTTCATATTTGGTATTCCTTTTTATGATGTGGGATTCTTTTAAAACTTTCGAGTAGTAAACCATTTATAACCCCGATGAATTTTGAGGGAGAAATTCATTTTAAGGGGGGTAGAATGTAACACCCCAAGATTTTATGAAAAATACTCTTTTTAATTTTATTTATGTCTTGTTTTTTACGCTAAACCAAAAGGATTTTGAACTACACACAACACTATCTTGGATTTCTTTACACACAATCATGACCTTCCTCGATAGCTTGTGTTGTACGGAATACCGAGTTTCAATAAACAATGATATGCTATTAAAATATTATTAAAAAAAGCCATTAGGAATGGTAATAACCACTTTTTGAAATTTTATAAATTTTATCTTTCAAAATGGACATCATTTTTTGATTCGGATTATTGAAATTATCCAAGGGTGAAATTTTGGTATTTTTATAAAAACATTCAATTTTTGATGAATAGTGAAAACACTGGGTTACTATTTAAAAACCGACTTATAATTTATATAATTATTTATTTTATTTAAATTTATTTTATGTCAAAATTGATACATAATACCTATATAAGTTCAAATTATTTCTTTGGATTCATTTTATAATAATTTTAGATATATAAAAATTTTACTGAACTTTTCTCCGTCTTTTACACACCTCCTTGGAGAGTTTGAAAATTTACATAAAACATAATTTTTCCACTTCTATAAGTGAAATTTAAAAAATCCAAGAGACATGGTTAATATAAAGGATTAAAATTTGGTTCAATAAGATAAAAATAATATTTGGTGAATAGTAACTTTTTACTTTTTTACCACCGCTAAAAGTAAATAGGGTAATTAAGGGTAAAAATGATATTATTATTACCCTAACACATATCCAAATTCTATTGGATAAGTATAATTTGACCAAAAACAACCTTAGAGAATAAAATATATCCCTTTAGGTCCACTTTTATTCGATTAGGAAATTTATCATTATTTTATTTAAAGAAAAATTAAAATAGTTAAAATTAAAGATTAATAACTAAACCTTTTTAATATAGGGTTATATATAAGATTAATTCAACTATAAATATTAATTAGAAATATTAAAATATTTCCTACATAATTATATTTTATTTATGATTTTATACATTAAATAATTAAATTTATTTATGACACAATGATGATGCAGTAATTAACTTATTAATGAAATATTAACATAATTGATGTTATAAATACCAAAATAAATGTAATTTTAGACTTTTTATGAATTAAACTAATATTATAGTTTAATATGACATGTTATTATTTATTTAATTAACCTTTTTCTAACTAATCATGCTGTTATAAGTTTCAAATAAATCAAGTAACAAATAATGTTAAAAATGACATAAAATAGTTTTTTAAACAAATATTTTATTATTAATTGTTATTTTATTACTAAAAATCTATGGTTATGAAAAATGACTTAGATAAAGATATATATATTAATAATTAACCACTTAGGGTTCGTTTGTCTTGTTATAGTAGGTTTATTTCCCATATAGATTAAGAAAACAAAAAGACACGGTAAAAGATAAATTATTTAACTTAGAGTTTAATCTAATGATAATGATAAAAGAGTAACCTAAACTTGTCTAAAATATATTATTTGAGATGATATATACCAATACCCACCTTATCATCTATTTAATTCAATTTGGTGATATTAAAAACTGAATATGACTTTATTATAAAATAATATTTTATGTTTTCCAAAGGTGCCCCTCTCCTCCCTTATAAAAGGGCACCCCTTCACTTTTCACTTCGCACCCTTTTGAGCCTTGAAGCTTGGACAACCCCAGACAATTATTCTTCCCAAACATTCTAGTTATATGATAGTGGTTTTGTTCTTATCAAAACACCAAATCTAGTGCCCTAATAAGACGATTAAAGGAGGTGTGTTGAGGAAGAGGTAATCTCTTCAACCGATTCATTCATGTTTTCTTTCTTCTTAAACATCATCTTATTTAGATGTTTCATTATAAAGTAATAACATAAGTATAAATAATATACTTATATGTTATTATAAATATGAAACAACTCCATTTCACCTTCTATCCATCCTAGGGAAAATGAAATCATTGTGCGTGCGTACGTACGGAATATTGTCTCCACGCCGTGGTGTAATATGTTTTTCCACCACCACCTTACTTGGATGGGTATAATGGTTTAAAGAATATCTATATATGATTATTATAAAATCATACTGATTGTAAGATATTATATCATCCACTACAATTCCTTTCAATAAATATGGGATCAATATCATCGCTCATGTGTACGTACGAATTACCATCTCAACGACGCGATGAGATTCATTTTCCATGTTAACAATTCAAGAATATTATAAAGTATATATAATAAGTAATCATGAAATATATGACATAATTATTCTACTGGATATATATATATATATATATGTATGTCATCTACTTAATTCCATTGAATTCAATAAGGAAACGAAAAATAGTGTTCATGCGTACGTACGACCTACCATCTCCATGAATGGTGTATTTCTTTCCTTTTATCAATCTATTATATATATGTATATTTTGAATATATATTATAAATAAATCATGTTTTATATACTTTAATTATGTAATCATGATCTCAGTAATAATATTAATAATTACAAGTCAAAACAGAGATGATAAATGAAATGATTTTACCCAAAACGCTGCTTTAACATGGAATTGACAAATGAATGGATAATAGAAAGTCGTAAGTGAATCATATATGATATCATAAATATTATTATAGTTCTGTTACAAGTTAATAATATGTTTAAACCCACTATACATGAGTCTTGGACACATACGGAAGAAATTGGACATATGGTATGGGATAACTATTCCAATCTCGCTCTTATCCGAGATTGTTTATTCGTAAGTATTTACTGGTGTTTTTGTTATCATCCATGTCCATATTTTCTAAAAAAAATTTCATGTATGTTTAAGGACCTTTTTATCCATTTTTTAATTTTACCACATGTTACGAAATGAATCTTACTTTTGTTTACCACATGAGGAACTTTTTGACTTTTCCGACAAAAGTACGAGAAAAATGTTATTTTTTAACTTATATGGCATGATCAGATTTTCTTACCGTTTCAGAAAGCCTTATTTTAATGATGATTCCCCCACGAGATTTCATGATTATTTTCAACAAAATCATTTTCTTTTAAATTTGCATGGAATTTTTTGAAAAAAAAAGTTTTTGAAAAAGAAAGGATATTTTCCTCAAGAATACATTTCAAGTGTTTTATCAAAACTATTTTCCATCTATGAGGACATTATTTAGTATGATTATTTTTCAAGTATAATGTATCTATTATTTACAGGGTTTGATTCTCCTTGTGATGAAATGATATCCATTTTTTTATATGGATTATGTTATGATGGGATGATTTATATGAAACACATTTTATTCATTGGGTTATGATGAATGATGTATGATTTTTTTGTGGAACAAGTAAGAATGATTTCAATATGATATGGTTGGGAATTATATCTCCCACCAATTCATCAGGTAAATATTTATATCTCATGATAAAGACATGGCTGGAATAGTAAGTTAATCCGGTTCAGTGTTACAGGACTGAAACGAGGAGTGAACTCGATTTAGAAGGGGACTTTGTCCACTAAGATGGTCTTGGAAGCAATGCCTTGGATACTATGGAAATCATATCATGTGATCAATGTTTTTCCACATTTACAAGTTTTATTTCGATGCTATTTTATCATGATTGATGTTCCATTATGATCTATTCCTTAGCTACTGCCATATTTTTTGTCATTGCTCAGGATTTTTATATTTAAACATTATGTTCATGTTTTTATGTTCAAATGTATATGGTTTGTTTTATTTTATCCATGCTTAGCCTTACTGAGAATTTGAGCTCACCCTTTATATGTTTTTTCCCTAGGATATAAAGAAAGGTTTTAGGTAATAAAAAAAGGGGAAGATCATTATGGGAGATGTTGAAGATCTTTCACCACGATTAGAAGATTATGTTCCATGTTTCGAAAGACATTAAACTATTACGGTCCTTGTGTGTTTTTTATTGTTATGTATTAAATATTATGAAAAAGTAAAGTAATTTCTATATACGTCAATCCTTGGGTCTCTACATAGTAACTATCTCATTGGAGTTGAATGTCATACTTGGACTATGTGTCTCATCTAGACTACATGTGTTGATGATACTGGGTGTTTTGTGTATTATATTTGATAATCATATTCTTCAATATATAGAACTGTACCAATGTGTGTTGACTATATATCTTCTTTGTGGTATACATCATGTATTTATTTTTGGTATAATTCATGTATTTATTTTGGGAATAATAACATATTTAATTATGTTATAATTCATTTATTTGTTTTTTCTATACATTGTGTAATTCCTTAGGGTATACATCGGGTATTAAATAATTGTATTCCTTAGTGGTTTCAAGGTGTTTACTGAGTATTGTTTTACTCACCCATTCATAGACAATGCCAATACATGTCATGTATTTTAAAAATGACCTATTCTTTGATAAATTCATAGATTGACTAGGACATGGTGATGATTTTAGAGACAATATAGTCGATGTTTTCTCCAATAAAATTAGACAGTTTTCTCAGTACCTACCCTTCAGGTAGGGTTTTTTCTTCATATAGGTTTGAAGAACATGTCAATTCACTTTTCCAGACTCCGCTGTGGATGGGCATGATTTATGGCCCTATTTACATTCCATTTTTCTACTGTCTTACATTGTTTTTGTAATAATAGTGGCACAAATGATATTTTACATAGTTTTTTACATTTAATAATTTCGGGTGTAGAGATGTGTTCTCGTGTACATATACTTTGGAAAATACCCCAAGTTGTGGGATATTCCATATTTTAGTGAGTCCCCACCCCCTATACAATTGGAGATAGTATTAGAGTAGACACAACACATGACCCTATGAGATGAGTTGTGTTAGTGAATATTGAATTCATGACATGATTCCTTCAAAACAAGTGGGTTTTTCATTGTTCATTTGACAATTCATTCATTTGATGTGCATATTACTCCCTTAAAACTCTCATCTCTTATTATAATTATTGGGTCGATTCAGTTTGTAGGGTTTCTCAAATTGGTTCCATGATCTCTAACTGAATCTATTACTTCTAGTTTAATCATTTCAATATTCGCAATTTTGTTCCTTCATGATCTATGGTTTGAGAATTATTTTTGGTATTTGTTTTTTAATAAAATGATAGATCCTAGATGTATCTCTAAATCATATGTACATTATTTACTAAATTTATATTCCATAATCTGTATATTGAGGTTTCTGGTGTGGTGTGTGAGTTTCCAATTGTATGGGATTATATAACATCAACACAAACATTTTTTTCTTATAGAGATCATTTAAAATATTTGAATGTTGATGATATGATCTATATTTTCTTTCAATATTTCTCTTCTTGTCTTTATATTAATATTTCATTTCATTTTTTTGTGGACTACCCTTATGGTATGTGGTTCTCTCTCTATCCTATTTCATTTGAATCAGAATTTCTATTGGTTTTATGAAATGTTTTATAAAAAAATTTACATGATCTTGGTGATGGTTGATAGGTTTGTGTATGTTTATTTAGAGAAAAAGTAATTTTATCCACTCATTTTTGTAATATATTTTTTCTTTTTAATTCATTGTGATTTTTATTATGAAATTTATTTTCAAAAATTATTTTGAATTGAAATGTTTTTTTTGGAATTTCTATTAATTTTTATGCACTTTTGAACTGATTGATGTATCTTTTACATAGTATCATTGGGTATATAAGTGTAGAAATTAATATTCGTTGATACCTATTGTTTCTATAGCGGTTTCACTGATAGAGATTTATTTTATTCCCCATTATATTTATCTTAAATAAAATATATTGAAATTGTAGGGATTCCCTCTTGAGGTCTTCCACTATTCCCTAGGTCCTATGACCAAGGTACATGATTATACACTACTAGTAACTATATATCATTGTATGGGTGGACAATAAAACACTTCATTTGTTACCTTAAATTTTTCTTCTCATATGATTTGGATTGTGAGTTTTTTTAAAAATATATATTATTATATTAATAAATATATTTTTTACAGAATTATATTTTTATTAAACAAAACACTTTTTTATTGTATAAATTTTTTAAAAATTTAATTTTTTTAATGGACTAATATATATGTTTTTTACTATATATAATTCAAGTTTTCTCATACAAAAGAGATTATGGGGATTACATTATTGAGTTATAAAATGGAACACATGGGTGGGATCATAGTGATATAGTTAAAATCAAACACTATATTTTTTTCCTGAGAATGATTAAACCATGTATCTTTCATATATGTTGGAATTCTAAAGTCTCTATAGAGAGGCAGTAAGGTATTTTTCATCATGGATTGTGTAACTAGTTCTGATAAGGTGGTACATTTCCTTGAACCCCCGTGGAGTAGTTTTTTCTTTTATTATGGTCCTTTCTTGTTGTTATAAATATATCATAGATTTCTATTTTACTTAATTTAGGTCATATGAATAGCATTATTTTTCATTTATTTCATCAGTATTCATGTTTTTATTGGCTATGTATCTAATTATAGATTTGTAATATAATTCACTCTTGTTGTAGTTTAATAATTAGGTTCCAATATCCAACCCATAGGGATCAGAGATACTCATTGGGTCTGTAGTAAAATAGTTTTAGGTCTAAACTCATAGGCTTTATCTGGTTGGTTCTTTAAAACTGTCATCAAATGAGTGTTGGAAATTATTTATGAACTTTTACATTTAGTAATTGATATAAATTATATTTTAAAATAGTAAACATTGTATGTGGTAGTGTGTAAAAAATAAATTGACTTCAGATACAGTAAATGGAGTGGCATAAAGACAATTTAATAGGATTATGTTAGGTTGTTATAGGTAGATGGTGGTGATATTGTGATATATTTTCCAAATATAACATGGAGTAGGTATTTTAAATATTCATTTTTCATTTTTCTTTTTGGAAATTTACCTTGTCTGTTTCTCTTGATACATTTGGTTTATATCACTCCAAATATCTTTAATTTGTATTGGAATATGTTTTTCTGTTATTTATTCGATTTTTTCCATATGTTGCCTATATATTCAATATATCATAATCAATGTGTGGAGAAATATTTATCTCTATTTTTTATACCCGAGTGTTATTCTCCACACTGTGGGTATCATGAATTCCCTGTAGTTTGGTAGAGGATTGGTTCATGTACGAGTTTCAAACGTTTTTATGATTTGGTTCATTATAATTGTTATTGTTGTGGGTTTCTACTCAAGAGACATTATCATAGGATGTTCTGTAGATGTGATATATGATTTTTGAGATAGTTGATGTATGATGATGACAGTCCCAATGCATATCATTCCTTTATGAGCCTCATTTATCATGGCATGTTCGGATTTGTGTCACCTACATTTGTTTTTTAACTTTGATTCATCCTTATCATAGGATATTCTGATTTACACTGAGATTAAATTTTTATTCAATTATTCACTTCTATTTTTTGTGAAAAAAATATGCCTCTATGGAAAAATCAATGGCTTGTGTAAAAGGTTAAAAAAAGAGATGAACCTAATGGGTATCATCAGTAGGAATACAAAATTCCAGATCATATTGTGAGTGTTGTTCATTTTACATTTCCAAATGTGTTTCAATTTTAGAACCATGCTATTAAGGAAGAAATGGGAGTGGGAGGTGATAAAGATCGATCATGAGAGTTCATACACGATAATCCCTCGACTAATGATTGTATGAAAGAACAAAATGAGTTATAGAACTATCCCAAAACGATATTTATTATATTTTAATTACGTGATACAACAAATTTTATCAATGTGTTTTGTGAAATGTTCCATCATGAAAATTAGATCATGTTGGGGTGGGGTTCTTTGGTAAATGTAAATCAGAGTGTGGACTTGTGTCAGATGTTATTCAGGAAAATATTCATTTTATAGTTCTTCATAGAATCTTTGATAATATAAATTCCAATATTGTTCCTAACTTTTTTAGAAGGGATATTATTCAAAGTATTTATAAACAAATTTTTCTGTAGATATGGGACATTATTTTTCATGAGGAGGTGATGAATGATCAACTAAAATCTCAAAAATACATATTGGTTTTTAGACTAGGTATTAGATAATATGTTTAATGATGAAGCATAACACCTAACATGACACTATAGTATTGGTGATGATTGTGGAAATATATATTATTTTAATGATACGATAATCTATATATTCTATTAAACACATTGATTGTTTCAGTAACACACAAAAGTAATATTGAAATTTCCATTATAATAAAAAGTGTGGTGGTGGAGGATCTCAATAGGGGTTCTCCTCTTCACAATATATAATATCATTAAATGTTTCCCACACAAGATCCCATTGAGTCTATGTAGGGAAATCCTAATGAACTTTTCTAGTACGTGAGATAATATGTAATTCTCTTGTCCATTGAGTCAAATTTTAGTGGTTCAGCCAAGACATGGATATAACATGATTTACAAATAGATCGTCATCCACCATGGCCCTTATATTATTGTTAGAAGATTCAATGACTATAGGGTTCCAACCACATGCCTCATTGTTTAAGCACCATCACACAATGGATGAGTTTATGTAGGATGTAGACGAGGTCCAAGTGATAATTATAGGTTCCATTTTTGTCACAAATTCTATCATAACTACTCTAATTGATATATGTTACTAAAAATAAATTAAATCCATCCATTTTTTATGTTATAAAATATTATTTGGATCTCCCTCACTATTATGTATAGAAAGAGACACCTCATAGGGATGGGAATGGGATCATTTTTTTCTTTCCATTGTGTTCATAATCATAGTCTCTCAGTATATATAAGCGTTTCTAGTTCGTCATTTTGACCTATTTGACATAAAAATTAATACGAATTGGATGGTTTCTCATTATAATATGATTTATATTTTATTATCAGTGAGTTTAATTCTCTACCAATGATGAGATCACTCTGGTGTTCTGTCTAAAATTTAACTATAATATCGGTCTTGAAGGATCATGGTACCTAGAGATCAAGAGTTTTTTATTTAAAATTTCATTTTAGTGTTATGATATTCATCTAACATAATTCATCCTTTGGTTTTTTGTGATTCCACTAATATATTCCTAGACTATTTATCTATTGTTCATATAGATAAGATGATATATTCCATGGTTGGTCATATTTTGGGTAAACTGTAGATATTGACACACTCTTATCATATAAAACTACTTTAGTTTAGTGATATCATGTTCATGTTAGATAATCTGATGGAGAAATGGTTATTCCACAGTGTTTCATCTGGTGAATCCCCCATTCACTTGGACATGAAGTATTATCTTTATGTTCATTTATTTTAGGGAATATAGGATGTCAAACTGAGTGAATATTAATAATATGTATCATTGTCCCCCTGTGGCATAATTTGTCGATAGAATGAAGAGGGAGAAGGGGGTTTACAAAATTGTTCTCATTCATGGTAATCATTAACATATGGTTTATGTGTTCGATAATCATAGGGACACTTTTGTGACCATGGTATCCATTATGAATAAGTTTTGTGGCCTTTTGGATTAATATATTCCCCAATATTTTTTATTTCGTTGCTGATTGTGATATTCCATAAGTTTGTTTAATCATTTTTCATAGTGTTTTTGGATGATATTTTGGTTTATAATAGCCAAAATTGTGACCTTGAGAATAATCTAAATCTGGGTTAGGAAGTCATTATAAACCACCATCTATATGGGAAATATTAAAAATTAAATAATTGGATACAATAAGTGATATTATAGTTGAATATGATATTATAACATGTACTTTTAGTCTATCTAATAATGGTGAATATTTCCTTGTCATTGGAGCATCCAAACAACAACTTCGAGATACAATGCATCTTAGGGTGGTAAGATATTATCATTGGTTTCTAAGGATTTCATGATAATGGAATCACTCCTTACTAATCTTAACAATAATTATGTGATTATATTATGGGATTCTAAATGTTATACTTGTTTTTATTAGTTGAAATACCTTCAAACATGAACTCATATTTTGATCTTCCCCGAGATAGGTAAGATTTATGTTGGGTGTTGTGTTTCTTCGGCTATCGGTTAAATTTTTTTCATAAAAAATATTGTCATTATATTTATTATGGGTCTCATCATAGTTATATAATTGATCAAAATTATCCCACTAATTATTTGGTACCATAAATATTTATTCACATGAAACAATATTTTTAGGGAGATGCTCAATGCTTCTATTATCAAAAGAGTTTGAGCTATATATTTTCTTAGAATAAAATGATTCTCTGTATGGTATGAGGGTGTAAATACCTCTAGATGTTCCATAACAACATCTCTTAAACCACAATGACGGAAAAATATCATTGATGTCACTCATAGTAGGAATAGTTTCCAATATCCTATTTTTGAATCGAGGGAAGATGAATCCTAATGGGGATTCTCACTTTATTGCTTCTTGATGCATAGTAGTATTTTTTTTAGTATGGATATGATCAATGTTTATCCATAATCATCTCATATTTTGTATGTCCTATAGGGATATAAGTATGATGAATAATTCATCTTGAACAGGGAGACATTATATGATCGGGGGACTGTATTTGGACGGTCTGTCTCTTCTGAGGGTATTCTTTACATTGAGTATCATTTTTCATCCCATCATTTATAGTAAATTCAGTCATTAATTATTTCCATCTTAGGATGTTCTCTCAATAAAATTGCAGAAGTAGTATGAAATTGTATAAATATTTTTGTTGCAAGTAATAAAGTGACACATTTTTTTATTTTGCAGCCCATTGTTTCAGATTCCAATAGATAATGATATTGAACCTAAGGAATCATAGTCTACACTAAACTCATACCATACTGGTTTTTAAATCATATGATGTTTACATGAACCTTTGTTTTTATTTCCATAGAATACATGAGGATATAAATCATTTTGGTTAGTGATTGATCAATGAAATAAATATTCCTGTTTGAAATTAATATTTTTGTCACCAATAATTTTGAATATCAAGGTAATCTATAACTATTAGAGATCATGAGGTTCAATTAAGATACTACTAAAATAATCATTCATAGGTATCCTAAGTCTACCTCTATATTTTGGTTGATTCTTTATGTTGTGATGTGGAATACTGCTTGGTTTAGTATGACATAAAATCAAAAAACATATATATATAGATGGATTATGAAATTTTTATCAAGGAGGATATACTCCATGCATATACCATAGCCCTTGGTGGATAGTGGGATATCAATCTTGGAATTTTCCACAAATATTATGAAAATAGTTACCATTATTTTATATTAGTGGAAACCATCGATGTTTTATATGGTCTTCATGTGGTTCAATACATTGTTGGGAATATGTATGTGAGACATATCCTATGGGGTGGAGTCTCATTCAAAAGATATCATTGGGAATTCGGGATATAAATTGACTCATAAATACATATCTGGGTGAGAATAAATCGTATAATGATCTTTGTATTAATCCTTTGTATATTTTCAATGGTGATCGATATTCCATGATAATATCACCTTCTTTGGGTAAATATTTGATTGGGAAATAGTGGAAGCCTGTATTAATATTTCATTGTCCATTTGACTTAAGATATTGTCAAGGTATTATTTAATATTAGTTTGATCAACCAGATGGGTTGATTTGTAAAAATTATGATGTTAATATATCTCATCCCAAAATTTACCAACTCAATCCCACCCATGTTGTGAGTTGGGATGATTTTTAGTTAGATATATATTATTCATTCAAATGAGAATCCTATGGATATCGTTGATTCATAGATTAATATATTTCATGGAAATTTTATAAAATTGGTCAAATTATTATAGAAGAATATATTTTATTTTCATAGTAATTGGTAGAGTGTATAATCATCGAGGAATAATTGGTCTCACATCTTTCGAGAGAACCCATCATTTGCATGACATTATAGTGATAGAGTGTCCTATATTATGGATAATTGTCACATCCTTATCAATGGTATGATCTATTTTTTGAGACATTACTGACCATGTTAAGATATTATTCGATAAAGTATTGTTTAATCTGTAATGATTACCTGGATAAGCACTAGATGCATAACAAATTATTATATTGAAGGAGTGGATTATGATATGAATTTTTGGTTGTAAAAATCCACAAATTGAGTATATAAAATTACAATAATTTGTTAGATGAAGTGATATCAGATGTTAAATGGGTATTTTTATATATTAAATTTGAGGAATCTAAATTTGGGAATACTTGCATCATAAGGGATTCAATATGGGAATCTAGGATTAATGATATGAACCTAGGAATCATGTTGTGAATTATTCCTTCCCATTTGAATTTTTAGGTTATACATGACTTCATATTCTAAAACTCATTGTATATCATATCCTCTTAGTGACTAGGTATCCTCGATGCATTATTGGGTGGTCCCATTAATTCATGGTACCACTATTAGGATCCATAATCTATGACTGGTTTGTTTATACTCTTTTGTTGATTATGTCTTACTCTCTTCCAATATATCTTGATCTATTATCATGTCATATTATTTGGGATGAGGTTTGGGATTCTAATGATAATGAGTCAATATCCTACAAACCCTTTTGGTTTCCATTATCTATGGAATGATGGTTCTTGTGTTGTATGGTGTGGTGTGGGAGTTTCTCAATGTATTTGTATATGTAACACATCCACAAACCATTTTTATTATGTAATTAAATTCTATGTTCTTTGATTCAATGATTGGGACTTTGTTTATTTCCTTGTTTACCCTTTATTTTTGTGGTGTACAGATTCTATTCTGTTTGGTGTGTTACCTATGATTGTGTTAGTAAATTTTTTATTTATCATAATAAATTTTAATCATAAATTCCAAGGGTTTTTTAAATTACTTCAATATTTACATAGAGTGATATTGTTGTCGGTTTAATTCTTATGAAATGATTTATATATAAAAATTTGTGCACCCTCATTTTAATTTATGAATGGTTATTTTCAATGGACATTGAATTATATTTATGTAATGGTTTTTCAAATCATCTTTTGTTCGAATAAGCTTATTTGGAATCATTTAAGACTAGTTATTTTTTGTTTTATTCTTCGATACCAGTCACCACCATACAACGATCGGTGGTCAATTTGAGAACTAGATTTATAGGGTTTTATTAGTTGGGTAGTTAGAATAAATATGGAATTTTATTGCTTATTTTCAATTTTTTACTTTTATTTTTATTACTACTGTATCTAATGTTTGGATGTTATACACAGAACATTGATGAATTAATATACTAGTCAATTAAAAAATCTATTTTTAACTACAATCATATGTTATAATGAATTATTATGTTGAAAAAAATATGTTCTTAGTCATAATATAGAATACAAATCATGGAAAGGAATTGAGTGTGTTACAAGGAGAAATGAAATACTGAACGCTGATGGAGTATGGAATAAAATCCTCTGTGTTGATAAATGAATGAATATTATCTCTTCTAGTTGAATCAAACAACTACATATAAATCAGACAAAGATATAAACGATATCTAATTCATTGAATTCATCATTTTAACACATCAATATCCCTACATACATGGATTACCATTACAATAACATTATGATTCTTTTCACTTCAATATTTTTTCCAAAACTTTTCTATGATTAAATATATTTGGAATTTAATTAAATAATAAATATAGGTGTTTGGTCGAAATATTTTTAACATATTCTATTACAAGATGGGACTTGATTGTAATAAAATATCAAACATTATTATTCCTCCATCTAAATATTGGATAATTAATGTAGATATTTTAAATTACATTGAATTAAATGATTAATCATTATATAATATATGGTAGATGATTATGTATATATTTAGAAAATATTACCATAATGGAATAAAAATATTGAAACTAGACATTCAATTTTATAATGGCCTATAATATGCTTGAAGATTTATTGTATATTCCACTCTATGAGGATCACTAATGAAGACGCAACTATAAAATACACAAGAATTACTAAAATAGACATTGAGTAAATGATTCAAGGGGAATGAAAAAAAAATTAAAATTAGAGAAGTTAATATGGTTTACATTACTGAATTCATATATTTTAAGTTATATTCATAGAAAAGTAATGTAGATGACATGCTTACCATAAACTGACCGCAAATTATGTAGAAAAATATTGTGAATTATTCTAATTATAAATATCAAAATATATTTCACTGCTTATTGAAACTATTAAAAATTAAAGGGTTTTAATAAAGATCACTATGGTTCTAACCAGAACCTATAAGCCCTATCAAATAATAAAAATTTAATTATAGTGAACCTTATCAACATTCCTGAAAAATACCAAGGAATCCATCAATTAAATGATTGAAAATTTAATTGATCAAAAGGATCCAATAATATATTCGGAATAAAAATATGAAAAATTTCAAAACATATCATGAAGAGGGATATTGGTATGTTTTCAGGTGAAAAGGTGGGTAACATACGAGCATAAATGAAGGCTATCACCCAGATATGTGGAAAAACATTCAACTACATATCCAGATAACATAGATAAAAATAAGGTAATTAAGTTATAAAAGTAATATAAATGGGGAGAATTTTGGAATAGAAAATTAAAAAGAATAGATTTCTTCTAAAATAATTGGAATATAGGATGATCCTCCACTATATACACCATCATCACTATTATTGTATTGAATAATTTAATTTAATATCATCAAATAAAGAGTTAGGTTTATAGAATTTTTTCATAACATAATATTTTAAACCATTTTTATATAGATTTAGAAAATACGGAAAAGATTTAAAAATTATTTAAATAGAGATATTCAAATATGTGAAAACAAAATAAGATATAAATTATACACCTCATGTGAGAAATCTCATTCATGGTCTCAAGTAGTCTATTTATAATGTAATTATATCCATGTTGATATTATGTCCAAATTTATATTTGATCTAATGATATTAGGAATTCTTTGTGGTTGGAATTTGACTATTCAAAAAACTTACCATTCACAACATTTCAAATAATTATATTACTGGGGATAAATACCACAAAATTGTCCATTTAATGTATAGAAATAATAGGTAGAATTCTATATGGTTAGACTGATTTCATTTTGGTAGAAATGGACAATTTATTTTTTCAATATTACTACCATGATCTTGAGATAAAAGAGGATATAAAAACCAATATTCTAGGATTACAATTCCTAATAATAGGTAGGTAATTTATTAGTGGTAAATATGTTGAAATTTCATTGTGTATCATTGTTAATAAGACTGTGTTTAATTTATATTTAGTAATAATGACTCTCGACACCTATAAGATAAATTCAAGAGAATACAACATTCTTAAATTTGAAGAAATTGATTCAACTAACATGAGAATCGAAATAATACCATAGTGTTAAATAAAGAATAATAAATTAAGGAAAATATTGATAGAATAAGGATATACTGAAATTTACAATTTTCAACAACTAATATACATGATACATTCATTGTGGGATAGAGGGTTTGGTTTGATTATAATCTAGAATTTTTTTGACAAAATCATATAATATGGATTGACCTTAAGGAATTGGAAAATTTGTTTACTCATGGAAAAGTGAATTTGATAATAGAGAAGTAAAAAGGATCTACCAAAGTGTATGACTCTCAATGAAAACTTTTATTTTTTTTGGATCATGTAACATCTTCCCATCCTTTTATCATATAATTACAACTGATATAATTTGTAGAAAAAATTAATTAAACAATGATCGTTCATAAGTATTTAAAGTATTAATTCCTATATATACATTATATAGAATACGTACATTGTAAATATGATTCATGATTTGGTTTTAATTCACATTACATTTTACAATTAATTGATAATTTACCTACTATTTTCACATTATTATTTTGATATTTTTTGACCCTAACGATGAATACATAATAAAAAATGGATATTATATGAGAAGATTCTAATGTATATAGGATTATTTATTTAAAATAAATATTTATATTACAATATGAAATATTTTATGACGTGAATAGTTTTTATTTTAATTGAATTTTAATTCTACTCATAAACATGTTTCAGTAATTTTTAATTTTGATAATATAGTATCCTTGGAATCCTATCCATCAAATTTATATATTTCTTTTTTAATATTATTTAATTATAAAGATATGAATTTTATTTAATAACGATTAAGATGGGGGATTTAATTAAATGAATAATTATTTTAGTGGGATAATTGAATTATATAGATGAAATTAATAATTCCATCTTTATTATTTGACTTTCTAGTATTTTTGTTTATTAATTTGTTATTATTATTTTCACTATTATTTCCAATACAATATTATTTTTTCCATTATTGAGATTGTTTTAAATTATTTTTATATATTTTTTTGTACCATATAATTTATATACAATTTGGTTATATAGACCAATAAGAATACATATTGATATCATTTCAATGTTATGAATGAACTATGTCCCATTAATATAATTTTATAATTTTATATTTGAGGACATTATATCATTAAAATATACTAATATAATTTATCATTTTTTATGAATATATAATACATGAATAACCTTTATAGGGAATCTATAATAAAATAATATATTATATATCATTTCCAAATCATTGTTTTGTTAAATGTAAGAATAGAATAAGTGTGAGGATATTGGTTTTTATAAGGTCTGTAATGGTTTTTTTGTATGGAAAAGTAAGATATTTTGTATTATACTTGTGTGTGAAGAATATTTTATAGATTTCATTTGATAGGGTTTTACTATCCACACTCAAAAAATAAATTTAAAAATCTTTTCATAAAAATGAAAAATAGGAAAGCCATTTTTCTTCAAATACATAAAAATATGATATAAAATATCAATAGGTTTTAGGTTCTATTATGGTTATTCCTTCAGTTCTTTAAAAATTACATGAAATATGGAATTTTTATTGTCATCATATACAGGGGAAGATTTTTTTTATATTTGAGTTATTTCATGTAATATTCATTATAGTTTAACAATACTTTTTTTAAAAATTTAACATAAATTTCCATCAAACCATTAAAATGGAGTTTATTTGATCAATTTAAGAAATTAATACTAATTAATGTTTATATAGGACTCTATGAGAGGTAGATATCTGATTCATGGTAATAAAATTATTATGGTGATTTTATTCATGTTGTGAGTATAACTCTAGAAAAGTATATACCTTGACTGATGGGATAAAATTTCTTGTGAGGGAGATTAGAATGTTGAATATGTTTTAATAATTTTTTCAATAATATTAATTATTGGTTTCAAGAGAAAAATCATTTCTTGTGGGCTAGTAAATTAAATAGTTGATTAGTTTTCATGAAATCACGGATTTGAAAAATTATTTTTCAATGGATGCATGAGAGTATATATGAATTACATGAAAAATATTAGATTTCATTGATAAATATAGTTTATAATTAAAAATATGGAATTAAATTGTGATATATAAAGATTATATGCATGAGATAAATAATGGTAATAAATTTGCAGGGATTTATTTAACACCCTTCATCTAGTACCCTGAAAAAGGTGGTTATATTAATATACTGGCATGAAATAAAAGGATCAAATCCAAATGAACAAGACTATTTAGTTGTACTGGGAGACTAGATCATACATGATATCTATATATCCTAGGAATGAAATAGATATCAAACATCATTTGGAAACAATTACCTACCTTTTATCCCAATACTGGATTTAATCATAGACCGCTTTTGGTATCTAGGTGAAATGGATAAAATAAAAAATGTAAGATCCCACACTCTAAAAGGGTAAATGTATTATTTCATCTATCAAAATGTATATTAACATTATATTATATTTTTTAATCAATAAACAATATATATTATATATTTTAAAAATGATAAATCTTTATGGGTGGAATAATAATTAATATTGTCCCAAGGATAATAACAACTAAATACATTGGTATGAAATGTATACTGTTGGAAAAATTAATCAGTACAATCAATGCTAGGGGGAAGAAATTATTCTTATCATCATAATCATGACCATGATATCATTTATTCCATATAGTAGGTAGATATTAAATAATTCTTACATTTGGTTTGAAAGACCAAATACCAAAACCTTTTCTTCATAAGACCAAACGATTCTTAAATTGGATTTATGATATTGATCCCCAACCGTTAATTCATAACATAAAATTCCTTCATCATATATAATATATTAATTTTAATTTTATTCATAATAATAATTTCTTTATAATCAATAAATATCAATATTCAGATAAAAATATACAACATTTTTTATAGACCCACAATAATTAAGTGAATATCAATAATCCAATTGAAAAAGGTGTATAGTTAAATAATACCTAATAAATAATAAAACTATATTTTATTTTCAATGTAATATGAAGTTCCCTTATAATGGAAACATTGTAAAGGCAGTTATAAAGTGTAATTTTAATGTTTTGGCTAACAATATAAGATAAAAAATTTCTTCAATAATTTTCAATAGTACAAGACCATAACAATGGTAAGAAAATACTCTATAATGGGTTTATAAGATCATGAAAATATAAAAACAATATACCATTTTAGTTTCAGAAAATGTTTAAAGCATTAAACCCTTAAAATTTCCACCAATGTGAATATTTAGTTTGATATCATCGATCATTTTTTAGGGTGAAAAATCCCAGGTGAATTTGTTTCTTAGTCTCATTCAATTTGAATTATCCGAGTTGTAATTCCATTACTATAAATAACAATATATACATTCTGATATTTTTGTTTTTTTTTATTTAGAATTATGATAATTATTAAATTATAGTGAATATCAATTTCAATATATTATGTAGATGATAATTCTATATTAGTACAAGTGTGGTGAAATTATAGTAGTGGTATGTAATGGAAAATGAACAGGTTGAATTAGAACCCCTATATAAATATAATAATAGTATAGTAAAATTTATACAATTAAAGAGGATTTATATATATACATTAAAAAATATAAAATGGGATATAATACTAAAAAAAATTATGTAATTTTTTAGAAATTATATTATAATAAAAATTCAAATAAAGGTGAAATAGAAGGATTAGAATCCCGTACATTTCTGAATAACTTCATTATTTTTTGTATGATACCACATAATAATAGAAAATATATGGGAGGAATTTATGTATGGCTATGTAATAGAAAATAATAATAAATTCATTTTTAGATGATTGAGATGAATGTGTGGGTGCGAGGTAGATCCTTTACAAGATCAAAAAGAGGGGATTTTTCATGAAAACATAAATAATGTATGGGGTAATAATGGAATAAATTGAATCATAGGTGTTTTAGGTGGATACATTTAGGTTCGTCATGTAAATATTTCAATAAAACTAAATAAATTCATTTTATATGTTCTATGTGTCAAATTTACATAATAAAATTTCATCCACATACGATAACCCATTTTTATGTCATATTAATCTTGATTAAACATTAATCATCATTGTATTTTTATTTTGAAAAATAGAAAATTTTCTTTCATATAAAATTTCAACTTATTAATAATGATAATTGGAACCATTTAACATTATAGAATTTATAAATTTAATATGTTATTTCCCATTGCATGTTTAGTAAAATATAACTAAAGCCGAGGGACATAAGTTCTCAATCACTCCTCCCCATGTGTGAGTGGATGAACACCCATAGCAGGGGTGTATGGTTGTATATTTTAGAGAATATTTCATTTTTTAATATTTTTTCACTGTATTAAAGAAAATTAAATCAGTATAATATAATTAAATGGAGGTAGAAATAGACAATTCATCATACAAGAATAGATACAAGGTTTTGAAGAGTTTCATATATAGATGATTTAATCACTATATAAATTAATTTATTACGAAAATAATCAAAACATTTATAAAACAATTCATGTCATCTTAGAATATAAAAAAAATTCAAATAAGAGATAAAATTTATGAGAATCCTAAACACTTTCTCGGTCCTATGCTCCCATAGTCCAATCTATATTAGAATCAATTATCCAGAACTAGGTACTTCCCCTTTTCCTTTACTACATCCAAGATGACTTTCTAGTATCCAAATGATTATTGAAAGCATGAATGAGTATTAAATAGTATGTAACAAAAGAATATTTCTAATTAAAATCATGTATTTAGGATTCAATTTTATTGGTATTTAAATATGATTAAATTTTAAATTGTAAATAAAATGGATACCATGTTGAGATAGAGATCCATTAGTAATTCCTATCCAACCATACCTACTTACCCCCGTAAATTCATTTCTTACTCATGTCATGGAAATAATATAATGGTGTGAACTATTCTAGAAAAAAATAACGAAATAATAATCCATAAAATAATAAAATGGGTCCATTTTATATTTCATTGAATTTAATATATATATATATATATGACCATTTTTTTATGTGGTAGAACAAAACACCTGAGTGGTTTTAGTTTAAAATAAATGATTGTGTCTAATATAATTTAGTCAACCAAACTAAAGGGGTGGTTTGGGTTAAGGTTGTAAATCACTTACAACATCCAGTAGTCTCAAAAAACCTACAAATTAATATATAGTCATATAATTAATGGAATATAATTTTTAGAGGTGAAATGTGGAATGTATTTTATTCTACACAATGAATTAAATTATTAAAAAATATACAATGAATGATACTTCATATACCAAAAAACAAACCTCAGTTTTAGACCTCTTATCTAATATCAGCATGTAATTTCTTCTACAATGTGAGATAATAAAAACATATAAAATGTAATTAAAATATGGAATATTCTATTTTATTTAAATCATTCCATATATATTTTTATAACAATAAAAAATAAGATATTTGAGTTCTAGACATACCATGGGGTCCAATTAAACCAACTAAAATAGAAATGAATTATAAATGAATGAGACATATCAAATCCCTGTAGAGGAAGATAATTGAGGTCCTATATTTCTTATCTTCAAATGACAAAGGATAAAATATCAATACAATTTTATGGGAAAGGAGGAAAAAGTTATATAGTTTATCTTTTAATGGGGTGGATAGATTATCCATTTAGTTGTATAAACCATGAATCCACAATGTTAGACCCTCTATCTGTGAGCCCAATCCTCACATGGTCTAGGAAAAATGTTAGAAAATCATTTGAAACCCATGCATGGTTCACATATAATAAATTGTATAATTTTCACTATCACACTTCAATTTTATATAGTTTTCCAAATTATTATCCTCCCCCCAAGACACCAGGTTGACAACAAATGTAAATGAAAATAGTTCCCTAACCATATTTTGGGGCATGAACCAAGATCGAATGATCTCGTAACCACCATATTCTCTTCAAAAACAACCAATAAGATAAATAAATGTGATTATAATGTAATTTAAATGATCGATTTATCTTTGTGAAAATATGATCTTATAACCTCCACATTATAATAATACTCTCTTCCAAGTTTCCCTTCCTTGAGTGGTTGAGCTTCATCCAGTAATTAATATATCAACTGATAATTCATATTAAACTCTCATTCACTTGTATAGTCCTTTACATGTTCATACTATCATAAATCCCAATCAATGTGTACTTCCCTACTACAATGAGAATTAAGCTACTGCAAATGGTATATACTTTTTACGCATGAAAAGATGTATCAACCTATAACTGAATATCCAATGAATTAATCAAATAAGATCAGTCAGAGTATTAATTCAAGAACAGAGAAAAATGAAACTCTTCATGCATATCCAAGTACTACATATGAAGATCAATGAGGTATTATATCATCTTGAACCATTATACAACCTCCAAATTTCATATGATTTTTGTTGGAAACACTCCTTTTTGGAAAATCTACCAATTACCCAACCTAGGCGAAACTCATAGTAAGACCATTTGACCTACCTCATACTTCATTGGATGGATATGGCAATTGGGGTATAACTTATACTTCAAATATGTTGTATCTATATGTTTCATGATCAGATATACATGCTATGAAGTATCCTAAATGTGATGAGGCACCCAAAACACTACCTCTAACACATATAACCTATTCATAGGCGAAACATGATCTACCATTGAGCTCATAAAACAAATTCATTTAGATTATCACATTGAATCATTATTGTAATAGGCAATTTTATTGGAATTTTTATTATCCCAAAAGCCCCTATAATCAAGGTCACACACTCAAATCATGCCCTTTATACCTATATAGTGCACTCACACTAACTCTTTTTATGACAGTGATTTTATGTACTCGTTATAATTAAAAATAATCACCCTTCTTGAAATCATACCAGAATATAACAATTCCATAGAATCCATGTCTGATATGATTATATATAGAACCCCATTAAGGTATAAAATATTTTAATTATAAAGTATCATAATTTAATTCACATTTAAGGCCTCCCATATATAAAATAAGTGTATTACAATCATTATATTATCCATTATCACCCATGAGAGTCACTTCCACATGGTGACATCAGAAGTCACATCACAAAGTCCATAGTTACCTAATACAGTATACACACCTGAATGAGTAATTTATATTATATTCCAACATGTCATTATTTTTATACTTTCTATTACATATAAGCGCAACACCTAGAAAAAAAATCATGTAATCAATTTATTTATCCAATTATCTTAGTACTAGAGACCATGTTCACTGAACATCTTTGTGATTATAGGATTTACTATTAACATATATGTATAAAATTGAAACATTAAATCTCATCACATGTCTATAGGTACCTATATATTCCCATAGATCTAATGGATACCATATTCATGAATAACAAAACTTTGTAGTGTATTGTCACTCAAAACACAATCCCTTGGGACTATGACTTCGATATCTAAATCTTGGATCCTATTTACATGAACAATATGTTTTGAGGTCAATATTATAGCCATTCAATAGGTCATATATTGACATTTTTTAAAAAACCAATACAATTTTAAAGGTTGTTACTTCAACCACTATTAACTTCTTACTTATTAAACATATTGATTTTGAGTATTTGGAGTAAGAGAGTGATCTACTATATTATCATTATCTATTTTCAGTGCATTCCCAATGTCAAAATAATGTTGGTATTTAACCCAAATTTTTTATTCAAGTTTTATTTCATGATTTCTCAGTAAATATTTTAGGTCTTTATGGTTATTCCTAACCAAAAAAAATCCCCTTACAAAAAATTTCTCCTACAATGTAAATCATGAAAAATAGCCCCTAATACAAGGTTCTGTTTTTAAAAAATACACTAGAGAGGACATGACAAATGATTCCCACACACATAGACTTATTCCCCACTCATTATAAATTCTCCATGCCTGAACCATGATGCATCTCAGTAAACAATGAAGTTATTTATGGTTTAACTTGAATATGGATATGTGATGTTGTAACGTTTAATTCAGAACACTATAGGACATCCCACAATATTTAGATGATGTAAACATTATTTCTATCTTGGTTAATATTTTATAGGGTATATCATTGTATGAGATATTTTAAATAAATTACCATTAATAACCATCTATATCCAAGGAGATTCATTTTTACAATAATAACTTCAGATAGTCCAAATAAAACATTTATCACATCGTTTCAATATCCATAAATACGCATGATTTTGAAATAATATATCATAGTGAGTGACCATTGATTATCCAAAATATTAATTTATCCAGAAAGGAATAGAACCTATGCAATTTCATTATAGTATATATGATTTAAACATACTCATAATGATACTATAAATTATAAGAATAAATTATGAAATCCCCCATGAAAACAACTATAATAGAGTCCCTGAATATGTAATGATTGGATTTATCAGGGTCGTAAAGATAAAAATGGAATTCAATAGATCAAACAAGAACACTCTATATACTCATTAAAGTCATGATTCATCTAAATATTGTACATGGAATATTTGTGGTTCTAACACATACTTTATAATTTCATAAACTCAAATCGATTTTTGGGAGGACCCTAGATCGTTTGAGATAATTGGTGATACCATATGTTCAAGGAAGGGGGTTCTAGTTCTTTAAAAAAGGTAATTAAACTAAAAATAATACTTACATATCCTTAAACATCCATAGTACTTCTTGTAGAATGGAACATGGAATCCCCAATTAAAATAAATCATTTAAAAAACATGTGGATTTTAGTTCCTCCAACAATAGCTTGAGCTCATGAATACTTATAGGATAAATATTTTACGAATTAATATATACTCGTTCTACTATTGGAATATGATCAATTGTGATGTATTACGATGATTCTAGGATATACCAAAAAACTAATAAAGAAAAAATCTAATATTCAATACAGAACTAGAGGAATTGACAGATTTTACACTACATTATCATACAAGAATGAGATAGGAAAACATAGATGACACTCCTCCTAGACCATGATGTTCCAGTCTAACATGATTTTAATGGGAATATGATTCTCTCTTGTGAAATAAGATACAACTATCAGGTGATGATAATCACATCATTTGGTGATAAAAATTAATATAGTCTCGATTAGTATCCATTAAGACAATCATTGGAATGATGATGAATCTCATTACATCATGGATGAATAAGATATATATAAAATTTTAGCTTCCTATTGTGATGATGAAATAATTGCATAACAAATCACATTATAGAAGTACTCCTAATGGTGTATCAAGGGATATTACCCAAACATTGTATGCAATATATATTCCAATACACTCTAATAATTAATTGTGTTAGAACATGTGTTTAGTACCAATATAAAATATATAATATACTGATGTTGAGGATACTATGGCTTCACCTCATATTTTAGATTTTTCTATCACGCTTCTATAATATACAGGTTTCACTACATCATAATTCCCATATCTATATTATTAATATTTAACCAAAACACCCAATGAATGTCTACACTTGTGTATCTACAAAACAAAATTATGTATTCCTAGACCTCAAAATCAATATCATCCTTGTCGACTAGTAGTACACCAACAACCATCCTGATGTGGTGAATATGATCACAATTTAAAACCCAATGATGGTGTAGATACAATTTCAATGAAAATCAGTGGTATGGTCCAATATAATCATTAATGATGTCTCATTCACTATTAAGAACAACACTGCCCAATGAATGTGCAACAAAAACAACCAATGTGACCTACGATTCAACAATTATGTCGTACTATGTAACTAATAGTATAGATATTATAACCTATACTTCATTCATGTGAAACCTCAAGGATATGTTTCATACCATTAGAAGATCCACTTGCATACTAATATGAAGAACCTCCATTCCTACACATTTATATTCACTCATTTTATTACAATAGATTAAGTTCGGGTTTACTATTTCATAAATGGAATATAAGAATAAAATTTTATCCTATGGTCAAACGGTATACCTGAAACAATCCTCAAAATGTCCATCCCATGATAGATCATGAGTAGAAATAGTAATAAAAAATCACATTAGTTCAATGAAGGTATCTATATAGTTAATGATATAAAAAATTCACTACGCTGTATTCATGAAATCTTTAGATAAATCATAACTCATCATATTCCAATAAATCATAGAAACCACTATGTAGATATCTCTATAAAATACCCTCAGTGTTGATTTGTAAATGTCAAAACATCACTACTAAAAAAACGGTCAAGGGAAGCGCGCCCTTATAACAGCGCTAAGCAAAACCGCTGATAAAGGATACCCTATATCAGCGCTAAAATTACAGCGCTGAAAAATATAATGTTTATCAGCGCTTTCTTAGCACTGATAATAGTAATATTTATCAGCGCTAGAAAAGCGCTGACAAATATGATCTGTATCAGCGCTAAAATTTTAGTGCTGATACAGTTGGTCTTTATCACCGCTCAAAAAGTGCTGATAAAGGTTCGCCTATATAAGCGCTAAAAAAGCGCTGATAGAGAACACCTCTATCAGCGCTCAAATTTCAGCGCTGATATAGGGTATCCTTTATCAGCGCTCAAAAAGCGCTGATAAAAATTATCTTTATCAGCGCTATAATTGTAGCACTGATACGGGGAATCTTTATCAGCGCTTTTCTAGCGCTGATAAATCATAATATTATCAGCGCTAGAAAAGTGCTGATAAAGCTAGATTTTATCAGCGCTATAATTTTAGCGCTGATAAAACCTTAGTCGACTTTTTTATAAAGTTGGTCGCACAGTTCCCTCGTTTTATCGCAGCTAAAGACCTTGCGGAACCGTAACCCTGCTACTCTTCTCCCGAATACCGCGGATGTGTTCGCTTCGCCGGAGCTTGCCGCCCTCAGTACAGTCGCCGTCCTCCGCCGCCCGCAACACCCTCGGCCGACCTCCACCGCCTGCCGCCCTCGGCTGCCCGCAACGCCCTCGGCCGCCATTCTCTGCCGCTCTCTGCCGCCTCCACCGCCCTCCGCCTCACTCGGCCGCCCTCGGTCGCCCTCCGCGGCCGCCTTCCGCAACCCGCAACGCCCTCGGCCGCCGCCTTAAGGTAACAATCTATGAAGAAGATGTATATGTTTTCATATAGATAGATTGTGTATAGCTGATTCTCTCTAAGTGTACTCATGATGATGTCCAGATGTTGGGAATGATCATCATTATTTTGGTATTACACCAATATGTCATCCATAAAACAACTACAATATGGTCTAGGTACAAGTGAAATATTCAACTCATCAAGAGAATAAATGCCATGGGGAATTCGTCAACACAAATTTTATTATGAAGAATTCATAAAAACTATACATGATTTCAAAATTATTTTATAGTATTTCAGAATTTATCAACCTCAAATGATGATAAACAAACCTTAGATCAATTTTAGAGAACAATATGGAACCCCTCATCTGGTCAAATAGATCAAAAATACAAAGAAGTGGATATCTGTTCTTAATTTTCATCTGATTCATATTCTATTAATAGAAACACATATGTAATGTTCTGCCATCCTTCTTGGAAAATAAAACATGAGATCCCCAAGGTGACATACTCGAGCAGATGCACCCTTCATAATCTAACTCCTCTCATTGAGTTTTATGTTCCTGAATCTATTCTTGTTTCAATCTGAAAGGCGTTATATAAAATGGCTCAACTTCACACATCAGCTCAATCATGAACTCAAAGTCTCTTTTAGGTGGTAGCCCTGATCAATTCTCATGAAACACATCCTAGAACCAGTCTACTACTTGGGGAAATATATCTTGTTTCAATCCATTATCATCAAGAAAAATATTCGTAAACTGGTCTATGTTCTCACCTAGTTGTGGAAGAACTGGTCCTACATGGTCTACCAAGATATCCCATTCTCCATAAAAGACATGGGCTCTACCCTTATGAGGCATGACGGTCACTCATCTACGGTAACAATCAATGTGATATTGATTAAATACCAAAAATTACATCATCACTATCTATTCAATACATATCATATCAAGCATGTATAAATCCAAAATGAAACAATACTCACAAACCATGAGGGAACACCCCGTACGAAGACAAATTCCTTCTAATCACACCCCCAATGGTGTGTTGACCAACATGATCCCACAAAAGTACTCTAACACAAAACAGAAACCATTTACCAAGAGATAAGAAATAAAATAATGAGAGGATCCCCTATTACAAGTCTCCTTTAGGTTCCCCTATTCGGTGCTCTGATAAAGGTATCTCTCATCGATTGGAAATCCTCTATCTCCTGTTATATCCTCCTTATAGAGTGATAGATAATCATCTTTTTAGTGAATCTAATATTCTTTTTTATGAATCTTGATTGTAGGTTAGACTACATGATCTCCTTCCAATGAAGTGGTTCCCTTCTACCGTATTTGGAAGTCTTCTTTTGTGTACTTGAACCATCAATACTAATATTTGAGATTCAAATAGGATGAAGATGAATAAAGATTGGATGGATTCTAATCGTTTAACAATAGAGTACGAGAACGGAGTGAAAGAGTTCATCAAGTTTGCAAAGGATCACCCAAAGGATCCTTCTCAAATCCTTTGTCCGTGTTTACGTTGTTGTTATTCTAGACTACTTACTCCAGAAGAGTTGGAAGAACATTTGATATGTCACGGAATATATCGGAGTTATAAATGTTGGAATAAACACGGAGAAAAAGCGAATGTAGCTACTGGCAGGGATAAAACTGTGTTTTATGGATCGTCAGATATGAATACAAATATAGATAATGAAGAAGACCGTATGGAGGATGTGATTACAGATGTCAATGATGATGAAGATCGTATTGAGGAAATGACAAAGACAATTCAAGATGAACCCCGTGATTGCCCAAAATTGTTTGAGAAGTTAAAGATTTGTGCAAAGACGCCATTGTATGCTGCTTGCACTAAGTATATAACATTGTCAGCTGTACTGAAGTTGTATAAATTGAAGGCAGGCAATGGATGGAGTGATGTCAGTTTTACGGAACTACTTGCTCTCTTGAATGACATGCTCTCGGAAGATAATGAGCTCCCAAGCCGGACATATGAAGCTAGACGAATGCTACGCTCGATGGGAATGATTTCTGAAAGAATACATGCTTGCCCGAAAGACTGTATATTGTTTCAAAAGGAGAACAAATCACTTACAGAATGCCCAAAGTGTGGTGATTCTCGATACAAGAAAGATAAATCCAATCCTACGAAAGTTGTATGGTACTTTCCAATCATTCCAAGGTTTAGGAATTTATATGGAAGTGAAGAAACTGCAAGACAATTGTCGTGGCATGCAGATAAAAGAAATAAAGATGGGTTATTACGTCATCCGGCCGACTCTCCTCAATGAAAGAAAATTGATCATGAGTATCCTGAATTTGGAAAAGAGCCGAGAAACCTTCGTCTTGAGTTATCTACAGATGGAGTGAATCCTTTTGGTTTTCAAACCAGCACTCATAGTACATGGACTTTTATGTTGCTAATTTATAACTTTCCACCCTGGTTATGCATGAAGCGAAAATTCATCTTGTTATCTATGCTTATATCAGGACCAAAACAACCAGGTAACGATATTGATGTTTATCTGACTCCTTTGATCGAGGATTTGAAGTTATTGTGGGACTCAGGTGTAATGTTGTATGATGCTTATAAAAGTGAATACTTCATGTTGAGAGTGATGTTGTATGGGACAATATATTATTTCCCTGCTTATGGAAATTTTTCAGGCTATAGCATTAAAGGAACTCAAGGGTGTCCCATGTGCGAAGAAGATACAGAATCAATTAGGTTGAAACATTCATCGAAATCTGTGTTTCTAGGACATCGTAGATTTATACCTCGTCAGCATAAGTATCGATCTTGGACGACATCATTCAATGGAAGTTCAGAAAAATGCACAACACCGTCTCCACTAACAGGTGATCAGCTGTTTGAGAAAGTAAAAGATATGAACACTGTTTTTGGTAAACCATTTTCGAAAAACCTTACGAAAATCGGTTGGAAAAAGAGAACAGTTTTTTTTTGAATTACCATACAGGAATTGTTTGTATGTCAGACATTTTCTTGATGTGATGCATGTGGAAAAAATGTATGTGATAGTGTTATTGGAACGTTTCTAAATGACCATGGAAAAACAAAATATGGAATTAAGGCAAGGTTGGACATGGTTGACATGGGAATACGAGAAGAGTTGGCTCCCGTGAAAGGTGAAAATCGAATGTTTCTTCCTCCTGCTGCTTATACTCTTTCTAGGGCAGAGAGATATCAGTTTTGCAACTTCTTTAATGATGTAAAGGTTCCAGAGGGGTACTCATCAAATATCAAGAACATTGTGTCAATGAATGATTTGAAGTTAAAAGGTTTGAAATCACATGATTGCCATATTTTGATGCAAGATCTAATTCCTATAGCTTTACGTTGCATTTTACCCAAGAATGTTCGTCATACGTTAACCAAACTTTGTTTCTTTTTTAAAGCTATATGTAGCAAAGTTTTAGACCCGGGGAAATTGCCAGCTATGGAAAAAGAAATTGTCATCATATTATGTGAATTAGAATTGTTCTTCCCGCCAACATTATTTGATATGATGGTTCATTTGATGATTCACTTGGTGAGAGAGATTCGACTTTGTGGTCCTGTGCACTATAGATGGATGTATCCTGTTGAACGGTATATGAATATTTTGAAAGGATATGTCAAAAATCGAGGTCGGCCAGAGGGTTGTATAGTGGAGCGATATATTGTTGAGGAAGCCATTGAATTTTGTATTGAATACCTATCTGATGTGGAAAGCATTGGTCTCCCGAAATCTCGTCACACTGGACGCATTGAGGGTGGGGGAATTTCTGGAAGAGAAGTTGTAACAATCAGTATTATAGATCAGGAGCAGGCTCATCTTTATGTTTTGCATAACAGTTGGGAGGTTGCTCCATATATTGAAACTCACAAAGAAATTCTTAGGCAGTTTAATCCATCGAGGGATGAAAAATGGTTAGCAGATACACATAATCACCAGTTTATAGGATGGTTTCAGGACCATATTTTTAAGCAGTTGGATGAAAATCCGAATTGAATTTCAGAACGACTTCGATGGCTAGCCGCTGGACCAAGTGTGTATGTATTATCTTACAGTGGGTATGTAATTAATGGTTATACATTCTATACGGATGAACATGATGAAGAGAGTACCATGCAAAATAGTGGAGTTACACTAGTGGCTGAAGCGATGCATGTTTCTGGTAGTAAGGATAGAAATCCAATTTATGCAAATATGTCGTACTTTGGCATTATCAAACTGATATGGGAGTTGGATTATACGACATTTCAATTGCCTATTTTTCAATGCAAATGGATTGATAACAATAGTGGTGTTAAAATAGATGCATGGGGATTTGTGAAAGTTGATTTTAGTAAAGAAGGGTACAAAGACGAACAGTTTATAATGGCATCACAAGCGGTACAAGTTTTTTATGTTCCAGATCCCGCAAACTGAAAGTGGTCGATTGTTCTGTTATCGTCCAAAACTATTGAGGGTCCGATGAAAATTCAGTTGAGGACGATCCTTTTAGTGGTACGTCACAATAAATTCAGAGCGGTCCCAATGCAGATGATGTTTTTTATGTTAGAGGAGACCACAATGAAGGGATTTGGATTGTCGATAGAGGTGTCAAATCTCTTCAACCTTTGAAAAAAAGAAAGAGAGTTCAGTAAACAGGTTATATTTTGTTTGTAATATAGATCTTGTTATCTCATGTTAATATCTTATCATTACAGAATTTATGTAATTTGAATGAACTGTTCAACCACTTTTTCAGATAATGACTTCTTGCACATTCTGGTGCTCCTAACCTTGAGACTGAAGAAGTCTCTCAAGCAGCTGCTGCTGCGGCTGCTGCTGCCCCTGCTGCTCCTGCAGCTCATGCTGCTGCTAATGTTGCTCCTGATGCGGCTCCTGCTGCTCCTACTGCTATGGATCATACTCCTCCTCCTGCTATGGCTCCTGGTGCTCCTACTGCTCCTGCTGCTACTCTTACTGCTGCGGCTCCTGGTGCTCCTACTGCTCCTGCTGCTGCTCTTGCTGTTGCGGCTCCTTCTCTTAGTGTTGAGGTCCAACAACCATCAGCACATGCCGTTGATATCATAGTAGATGAACATATAGATGATGTTGATATCGATGAAATGGTCGGGAATGAAGGACCGACGTCGCAGAAATCATAGGTGCGTCGTAGTTTGACAGTGTTAGCCAAAATTCTTAAGGTGAAAAGCAAAGGCATCAAATTTGAAGTCGGATGGAATGCACGAGGCCAACATGTGAATCCCAACAAGGCTATGTTTAGCAGTTACATTGGAGTTGTCACTCGGCAACGCATGCCGATTGACATAGATTCATGGCACCAAGTTGTGTCCGGGTTGAAGGCTGTGATCTGGGAAGAAATTACGGTAACATTATGAATTTATTTCTTTAATTAACTAGAAAATAAAATGATGAAACAGTGTCTTACTCTTCTCAATCTCTTGCAGAGTACATTTATAGTAGAAGACTCACACAAGGATTATGTACTAAGGCTTGCAGGAAATATTCATCGAGGTTTTCGTACTATTTTAACAAGATATCACTTGAAAGATTATAAAGGTAAAATAAACCCGCACCCACCCATTGTCTATGCGCACCTGATATCCCAAGAAGCATGGGATGCATTTATTGGCCGTCGTGGGGATGAGAAGTTTCAGGTACATTCTGAGTGATAATACGTTGTTTGAGGATACCTGTATTCATCACTTTGATTGTCAATATTTCATTTATGAAACAGAAACTCTGTACTGAAAATAAGGAACGTGCATCAAATCCAACATACCCCTATCATAAAGCAAGGATGGGGTATGCTTCATTAGAAAAGAAAATGGTACGTATTGTAAATTTACAGTAATATTGTTAGGTTCCAATAAACAACATCATAATTATCTTTCTATGTTTATATGTAGATTGATGAATCTAAAACCAAATGCACTTCTATCCCACGTCATGTGCTATGGAAGGAGGCATGTGTGAACAAAGAAGGGATGTTAATAGATGAGAACACACAAAAAGTGTGGGAAATATGTGTAAGTATGACATGATGATAAAAAGATTTGTTTAAAATTTCTATTACATAAAAATAATTAGTTTTTTTCCTATATCTGACAGTAACATGAATCAGCTACTCCTGTAGCTGATACAGACCTATTATCGACGGCTTTGAAGCAGCCAGAAAAATACGGTCGTGTCAGAGGTGCAGGGTTTGGGGTGACACCCCGAGTATATTTTGAGAGGAAGAAAAAAATAGATGATACAGAGAAAAAATTGGAACAAATGAGCGAAAAAATAGCAACCCTTGGAGAACAATTGCAATGGCAGGGAGAGTTGCTAGCAACTTTTATGGGTGGGAAGCAAAGGGAGGACACAACTCGGGAACAACCACCGCATGAACATCCTGCCCCACCCCCCACCAGCTTTGAGGCGAGCCATTAACCTAAAAAAAATGTCTTAGCCGTGGTAATCAATATTCTAATAACGGTTCCCATGAAATATGAATCATACAAACACTGATAATTTATCTGTACTGATCTTCTACAGGGTGATAATGATTGTGATTTATATCTGTCAACACCCACCTATCACCTTGTAGCGAGGGGTACAGTGTTCAATATCTCAGATGCCACACTGCATAATAGACCACTTTCAAAAGATCATCTGAAATTGATGATTACTATAGCTCATGAGCCAAATGCAATGCTACCTATTCCACATGATGACGATGATATTCATACGGTCGAAAAGGCTATTGGGACATTCATTGCATGGCCGGCACAACTTGTAAGAGTACATGCAGACAAAGAGGTATTTATTTCCTTTTATTTTCAAGCTAAACCCTTAACAATTAATGAAAAGAGTGTCTGAATCAATGATTTTTGTTATAGACGGAGAAAGGAAAGGGGGTGACTAACATCGGCTCGAAACCATCTAAAGGATCGACCAATCGATCCCAAGGAGCTACTGAAAGCACAATAACACCACCTGTTCTCTTTCCACATTTACTAGCATTGAAGACTCATGTGGATACGAAGCTAAAAGATGGTAATAGTCATATAGTGATTTTCGAAGATAATATATACGGAGAGGAAAGTCAGGATTTCGTTGCTGTTGAAAATGTAAATGAAATCCTTGAAAACGGTTGGTTAGGCGTCACTGTTGTAAATGTATATATGAGGTATGTTTCCATGAATTGATTTTCTAAAAGCTGATCTAATGTGCAAATTATGACTAAATGCATTTTATATTGTTGACAGACGCATTTATGAAAAATAGTTGAAGGGATTTTCCCATGAGCCAAGATTTGGACTGGTTAGTCCTCATATCACATCAACACACCAAACAAAAATAGAGTCATCAAAAAGGGATGCAATAGTGAAGGACTTGCTGAAAACATTTGAACGCAAGATTACAGATGAAAGACTTTTCCTAATACCAACCATGCAGGGGTAATACTCTACGATTAAAGCATATCAATTATATTTTCACTTTTTTTATTACTTATTCCTTTTTTTGTTTTTAGGCAACATTGGTTGCTAATTGCGGTGAACTTGGATACTCCGAAGATTTATTTTCTAGATTCAAAGCTAGGATATCCATCAAACCGACCATACATGATGGAGTTTGTGAATCTGTAAGACACTACATCTTACGTTTTTAGGTCTAAACATCAATTTATATAATATATATTATCTTTTACTGAGGATTCTGTTATGATAGGGCGGTGTACCAATATCGTCTAAATCATGGTATGAGGACAGGGGCTAAGCATAAGGAGCCGAACAAGTACTACGTCTGGACAAATATCAGGGTATATATAATAAAATTTCACTATCCAAACACACCTCAACACAAGTTATTTATTCTCCTAATGATCAATTTTTTTGCAGTGTCCAAAACAATCAAACGATAATGATTGCGGTTATTATGTTTGTAAATTTATGAAAGAGATCGTTTTTCATCAGCAAACTAGCATCCCTAAAGAGGTATTTTCAAAAACAATTACTAGTTCGTTTAAGTTGTTTATTAATTCTTTATTTTTTTATTTTGCAGTACTACTATGACTGTCGAAAAGCCTCATACTCACAAGACGATATAGATGTGTTCAGAAACGAGTGGGCCGCATACCTAATGACAGATTGTACACAAATACAATGATGATCTGACTTGGGGACATGTACAATTGGTGGTCATTTTTGAGAGGGTTTAAGGGGATCAGAAGATGAAATATTGTTGTATGTAAATGTTCGTAGAAAAATTGTAATTTTTATTAAATAAAACATTCTTTCTCCAATGAGTCATTTTTTCCATTTTAACAGATGATATGCACCAGCAACATGAAAGAATGTTGAACCACTAAAATGGTCGCTCTCTTGTTTAAAATGGACTCCACTTTAATTGAAAACAACAACTAACCTACGGAAATCCGACCAGACGCATCTAGATTGCCTTCATCCTTTAGGAGAATGATCCACGGGTCATTGGTGATGTGTACGAGTCAACTCCGCCTCAATCCGAGTCACGGTGTGACCGCTACCACCCAAAGGGTCGCTCTCATGTTTAAAATGGACACCACATTAATTGAAAACAACAACTGACCTATGGAAATCCGACCAGGCGCATCCGGATTTCCTTCATCCTTTAGGCGAACGATTTAAAGGTCCTTGGTGACATGTACGAGTCAACTCCGCCTCAATCCAAGGCACGGTGTGACCGCTACCACCCAAAGGGTCGCTCTCTTGTTTAAAATGGACACCACTTTAATTGGAAACAACAACTGACCTACGGAAATCCGACCGGACGCATCCGGATTGCCTTCATTCTTTAGTAGAACGATCCACAGGTCCTTGGTGACGTGTACGAGTCAACCCTGCCTCAATCCGAGGCACGGTGTGACCGCTACCACCCAAAGGGTCACTCTCTTGTTTAAAATGGACACCACATTAATTGGAAACAACAACTGACCAACGTAAATCTGACCAGACACATCCGGATTTCCTTCATCCTTTAGGAGAAGGATCCACGGGTCCTTGGTGACGTGTACGAGTAACATGCAAGAATGATGGACCACATTTCTTTGGCCTTTGGACAAAAAAACCAATAAAATCTCCAAAATACCTTCATATCATGCATGAACCAGAAAAATATCCAAAATACCTTCATATCACGCTGTTCTGAAAAGAGTCACTATTTAAAAGAAAGTCACAAATTTAGATACATCTCGAGATGGTCAGTTGTTGATTTCACTTAAAATTAAGTCCATTTTTAACAAAACAGTGACACTGTGAGTGGTGTCGGCCACACCGGGCCTCGGATTGATGCGGTGTTGAATCGTACAGGTCACACATGAGTCATTGATCATTGTGAAAAAGTATCAATGCAATCAGAAGCCGTTAGATCAGTTTGGAATATGTACATAAAATATTGTCCATTTTAAACTAAATACATACACTTGGAGTGATACCGGTCACACCGCGTCTCGGATTGAGGCGGGTTTGAGTCGTACACGTCACATATAACCCATGAATCGTTGTCCTAAAGTGTCAACACAATACGAAGTCGTTTGGTCGGTTTCCCGTATGTCAGTTGTTGATTTCTCACTTAAAAATAAGTCCATTTTGAACAAAACAGAGGCACTTGGAGTTGTGTTAGCCACAAAAGGCCTCAGATTGAGGCGGGGTTGACTCGTACACGTCACATTTGAAGGTGAGTATGCATACACGATAGTTTACCTTCTTAGAGAAGGGTTTCTTGAAGAGTATAAAAGACATGAAGCAATGAAGATCATTAGAGTGTTGGAGCAAATGTGGTTTCTACAAACAATGTGGAAATCGGCTTGTGCAAAGCGACCTAAGTTACAACTTGCAGGTATTGTACTCTATTTTTTTCTGGAAGGTTTTAGTTTAAATGCATTTTGGAATGATCATTGCTAGCCATTGTCTTTTAGGTTTTTTTGATAGCCGAGGGGAAAGGGTGGGGTCTGAAGACATTGTAGGATATGTCGAAGGGTGATTTTGTGTGTGAATATGTTGGAGAAATGTTAACTCCCGCAGTTCTGAAAAGAGTCACTATTTAAAAGAAAGTCACAAGTTTAGATACATCTCAAAATCCTTAGTTTAAATACATTTTGAGGGACACTACTAAAGACATGCTCAGATATGCACACATCCCCCACTTTTAGATCGTTGTCTACTACAATGATCTTCCAAACAAGATATGCATTAGAATGCTCATGATACATATAGCAATTCACTGGCCACCTTTGAGAATGATCTGAAGCACAAACCATGACAGCATTATGTTTTTAACATCAGCACCTCAATTGAGAATGTGACACCTTTTAGGACTTGGCGACATTGTATGTCGTTTCGTCCACTGAATGGGTCTATCCTTTTATTTAATTTTTTTAACTTCAGTAAAATATTCTAGAAAGATGTCGCGGCAGATCCTTCACCATTTTGTTTTGCTGAACATCTCATTACATTGTTAAAAAAAGCAGGGTGTCTTGCATGGGAAATACGTTCCTGTATTGAAGATGATGCACTCCCATTTATTCGAACCCACAAAACCACCCCGCAATAAATGGGAGTGCATCATCTTCAATACAGGAACGTATTGCCCATGCAAGACACCCTGATTTTTTTTAACAATGTACTGAGATGTTCAGCAAAACAAAATGGTGAAGGATCTGCCGCGACATCTTTCTAGAATATTTGACTGAAGTTAAAAAAATTAAATAAAAGGATAGACCCATTCAGTGGACGAAACGACATACAATGGCGCCATGTCCTGAAAGGTGTCACATTCTCAATTGAGGTGCTGAAGTTAAAAACATAATGCTGTCATGGTTTGTGCTTCAGATCATTCTCGAAGGTGGCCAGTGAATTTCTCTATGTATCATGAGCGTTCTAATGCATATCTTGTTTGGAAGATCATTGTAGTAGACAACGATCTAAAAGTGGGGGATGTGTGCATATCTGAGCATGTCTTTAGTAGTGTCCCTCAAAATGTCTTTAAACTGACCATCTTGAGATGTATCTAAACTTGTGACTTTCTTTTAAATAGTGACTCTTTTCAGAACTGCGGGAGTTAACATTTCTCCAACATATTCACACACAAAATCACCCTTCGACATATCCTACAATGTCTTTAGACCCCACCCTTTCCCCTCGGCTTTCAAAAAAACCTAAAAGACAATGGCTAGCAATGATCATTCCAAAATGAGTTTAAACTGAAACCTTCCAGAAAAAAATAGAGTACAATACCTGCAAGTTGTAACTTAGGTCGCTTTGCACAAGCCGATTTCCACATTGTTTGTAGCAACCACATTTGCTCCAACACTCTAATGATCTTCATTGATTCATGTCTTTTATACTCTTCCAGAAACCCATCTCTAAGAAGGTCAACTATCGTGTATGCATACTCACCTTCAAATGTGACGTGTACGAGTCAACCCCGCCTCAATCTGAGGCCTGGTGTGGCTGACACAACTCCAAGTGCCTCTGTTTTGTTCAAAATGAACTTATTTTTAAGTGAGAAATCAACAACTGACATACGGGAAACCGACCAAACGCCTTCGAATTGTGTTGACACTTTAGGAAAACGATTAATGGGTTATATGTGACGTGTACGACTCAACCCCGCCTCAATCCGAGACGCGGTGTGACCGGTATCACTCCAAGTGTATGTATTTAGTTTAAAATGGACAATATTTTACGTACATACGCCAAACTGATCTAACGGCTTCTGATTGCATTGATACGTTTTCACAATGATCAATGACTCATGTGTGACGTGTACAATTCAACACCGCATCAATCCGAGGCCTGGTGTGGCCGACACCACTCACAGTGTGACTGTTTTGTTAAAAATGGACTTAATTTTATGTGAAATCAACAACTGACATACGGAAAACCGACCAAACACATTGGGATTCTATTGAAACTTAAGGACAACTATCCATGGGTCAAATGTGACGTGTAAGATTCAACCCCGCCTCAATCAGAGGTGCGGTGTGACCGGTATCACTCCAAGTGTATGTATTTAGTTAAAAATGGACAATATTTTACGTACATACGCCAAACCGATCTAACGGTTTCTGATTGCGTTGATACTTTTTGACAACAATCAATGACTCATGTGTTACGTGTATGATTCAACGCCGTATCAATCTGAGGCCCGGTGTGGCCGACACCACTCACAGTGTCACTATTTTGTTAAAAATGGACTTAATTTTATGTGAAATCAACAACTGACATACGAAAAACCGACCAACGCATTGGGATTCTATTGAAACTTAAGTACAATTATCCATGGGTCAAATGTGACGTGTACGAGTCAACCCCGCCTCAATCAGAGGCGCGGTGTGACCGGTATCACTCCAAGTGTATGTATTTAGTTTAAAATGGACAATATTTTAAGTACATATGCCAAACTGATCTAACGGCTTCTGATTGCGTTGATACTTTTTCACAACGATCAATGACTCATGTGTGACGTGTACGATTCAACACCGCATCAATCCGAGGCCCGGTGTGGCTGACACCACTCACAGTGCCTCTCTTTTGTTCAACATGGACTTATTTTTAAGTGAAATCCACAACTGACATGCGGCAAACTGACCAAACGCATTTGGATTCTGTTGAAACTTAAGGGAAATGATCCATGGGTCAAATTTGACGTGTAAGAGTCAACCCCGACTCAATCCGAGGCCCAGTGTGGCCGACACCACTCAAAGTGCCTCTATTTTGTTCAAAATGGATTTATTTTTAAGTGAAATCAACAACTGACATACGGGAAACCGACCAAACGCCTTAGGATTGTGTTAACACTTTAGTACAATGATCCATGGGTCATATGTGACATGTACGAGTCAAACCTGGGGTGGATTACATGTATTTCCTACATGGAATATATCCCACTACACGTCTTTAATGAGCCAGCTATGCAGTTTATCCCTTGTACAGATACACAGGAAGAATCACACGAGATCGACGTCATGTACTAACATAGGGAAAAGGTGAATAAGAGGACACAAGATCAAAGGGTAACACGTATATGTTTTTTAACATTCCATGTAATTTCCTATTGATATGGGTATATTCACACAGACAGCTGAACATTGGAGTTACCCAGGGTAAAGCGACAAGGCATGTGACCCTTTAAATGACACATAATTTTATGTACCATGATTGATCTCTTTGAACACTATATCAAGGACATATTTCATTAGGGTTTGATCCCATGATCCTTCCTAGGATGGTTTTAGTATCTTTTCCGACTTACGGTAGTACGATCGCTTCAGCAGGACGTCCTAGACATAGTTGGAGTCTCTCTGAAAGTCCTGGAGTGAGATCATATATCTATTTTTGAGGTCCAGGTAGAGTCATGTATCAACGCAACCAATCCTACCAGACATCGATCCTATATATAGAATGTTAATCTTGATGTCTCATTACAGTCCCCCAATTTATGATATGTTACCTTTTTTGTATTAATATACATAATTACTAAGGGTGATGGTTGGGAGAGTTAGGATATCCTTTTTATGTATTGCAGAATGATTCAAGGAGCACGGGCTCTGCACGATTTGTCAAAACCAAGTGGCAATCCAAGGAGAAACAATGCATAGTGGAATTTTCTAGTATTTATCTTCTGATTTATGTAGGAATATTTTGTGATACTATGTAATGAGGTAGTTTTGGTTTCTGGGTAGATGGTATCTAACTCATGGTAAGAACACTGTTTGGTTGGGTTGTGATCGGTTGATGTCATGCTTGTGGTTGATATACTGGTTTTTGTGCAGGTCGGTGGTTGATATACTGGTTTTTGTGCAGGTCTGCTCGGCTGGCTGTACTAGTGCAGGTTTTTTATTAGCAGCAGGCAGGGATTTAACAGCGCTTTTTTAGCGCTGTTAAAGGCGACATTTAACAGCGCTAAAAAAGCACTGTTAAAGGAGATATTTAACAGCGCTAAATAAGCGCTGTTAAAGGTGACATATAACAGCGCTTTTTTAGCGCTGTTAAAGGTGACATTTGACAACGCTTTTTTAGCGCTATTAAAGGTGACATTTAACAGCGCTAAAAAAGCGCTGTTAAAGGACCCCCCCCCTTTATCAGCGCTGAGCTTTACAGCGCTTTTCTAGCGCTGTTAAATCCTGATTTTAGCACTGTTGTTGCCCGTTTTTGCAGTAGTGCATCCATTAATCTATTAGTATATCCATAAAACATGTTGTTTGATAGCTTCAATGTCCTCTATAGGGGAGTCTACAAGTTATTAAAAATCTCATCAATGGCCTAGATCCTTGTTTCTTCAATATATTGACTACCTTCCCCTATGAAAATGAATATCTTTTATACATTCCACTTTATGGTCGAATGAGAAATAGTCAATGAAACCCATACATCTCTTGGTATTGATTGAACTAATCGTATGAAAGCCTATTGAGGTTGTCAATTAGTTCCATATCAGGGAATGATAGGTTATAGAACCAGAGGTTTTACTGGAGGTAGTATAGGTGGTACAATAGTTGCGTCAGGTCAAACAATGACATGATCGTGGTAATTACCACTATTATAGATCTCATCCAGAGGAAATCATGGATTAATATATATAATATGACAAGAACATTACTAAGAAGAAATACTAAGAAGAGAGTAATAATTATATGAATCAAGGATAAGATTATGACATGAATAAAAGCGATATTCTAGCAAACTTCCAATTTGTAGTGTTATATAATCTAATAGTATTTCTTGTTTTAATTAAGAGTTTTAGATATATGGTGTTTTAAATCCATGACATATATTAAATCACCTAAAATGTTTCAATTAGAATCTATATTTAATTGAAATAATTTCACATAAAAATTATAATTTATAAAGCGTATAATTATACAACCGTTTAGTTAGATGTATTTCTGTTACCATATTATAATATCATAAGCTTTTTATGTTATAATTGGAACTGTATGTAACTAAAACTGACCATTTAAATTTGATCGTATGTTGTAACATAACCATATTCAATTTATCAATTATTTGTATCATTATTCCAAAATATATAATAAAATAACTATAAATCAAAATAAGAATCTATTAAATCATTGTCGAGTAAAATTTCAAAAAATCTAACTACATTTCAATGGATTCAACATGTCATTGTCGGTTAGTTCTGGTGATATCATTATGATATGCCTGAAAAATCAATTTATGATGATCCAGAAAATTTATGAAACTATTTATCATTCCCCTGTTTATATCATGAAATTTAAAAAAAAATCAATCATAACAATCAATGAAAATATGATAAACAACATGAAATCTAGTAATGAGATATGGATAAAATTAAGTATAAATGGGGTATAAATATCTATTTGGGGATTATGATGAATTTTGAAAATTTCAGATTCTATATCATCTCAATGGTAAACATCTATTACTTATAATTTGAAAAAATGTGTGTCACCCAATGGGTAATGTAGTGATACAATAATTGGGAATGTCAAGAACAAAGAATCATCTGTGATAACTTGGGTTTTCCATGAAACATGTGTTTGATACTCCATGTAATGGATTTTTACAATGATACAATTCTATTATCTATCCTCTCTATAAACAAATAACATTATAAAAAAATGAAAAAAAAATTTATCATACATCGTGATATCTCAGGCCCAATTTACTAAAAAATAACATTACCTAAGGGATTCATGGCCTCATGGGAACCACAACATATTCCATAAGGATCCGAATGGTATCAAGGGGTTGTGGTTGTATGGTGGGGTGAGTAAAATATAATTTTTATACTAAATCATAGAGTAAATTAACAATAAAACATCAAAATATAATAATATTTTTATGGAAATAAACCATCAATTTTTTAAAAATAGATAGAATATAGTAAACTATATCATACATTAATGTGTTGCTGTCAATAATAAATGGGTAATAGAGAGAGAATATCTGTAATTTTACAATATAATGTATAAAACCAGATTATATAAAAAATAAAAAATCATATAAACTCAATGATCGTCCCATTATCTAGATCATCCGTCTAATATATTCTATGATCTATAATAAAATCAAACATTCATATACAAAAACATAATGTTTTCCTTTCCATCGCCTAATTTTTATATTAGGGTAATAAATTGATACTTCAACATTGTGTGATTAAAACACAAATGGCCTCCACCAACATTGTATTTTAATAAGACAGTGTATGGGTATAAACAATAACAGTTTGAATATATGATAACAATTTTAACAGTCAATATAATAGAAATAATTTAACGTTTGGGATGTTTTTGGGATGGCTGATTAATCATACCAACATTATATTAAGTGATTGAATCTTAAGAACTATATGATAACCATTAATGAATCAATTAGAATATGGATCAAGAATCATTCTGATAATAATAATAAGGATTTCATTGAACATGTCTAGAAATAAACAAACAACTCATTAATCTCAGATACAATGAAGAACAATAGAATTATTAACATTTAAAATTCAGGAATTCTTATATTGATTATTCTATGATGTTTATAAATTTATATTTATTATAATATAAGGGAGGAACCCCATAAATATCATTCAAATGTGTTTCTAAATGATCCAAGGAAATCTATGCTTATGATTAGTTTATTCTTCAATTGGAATCCAACTAGTTAACATATGTTATTCCACAAATGATGATATTATCTGAATATAAGGAAATAATCCCTATAAATCATTCCTTTATAATGATCACAAAAAATTATTGTAATTCAAATTCTACGAATTGATCAAGTACGAAAAGGAAGATTTATATGCTTGTGTACCACAAGGCATTCAAAAAAACGAATCTTTTGAAATCTGTTGTCACTTCATAGGGAATTCCCACTCATAAATTAAAGGATTACACAATGAATTCCACAAATATAACCATGTAAAAACTTCCATTAACAAGTAATTAATGTTTATGTTATTAATTAATCATATGGTACATAATAGTAATTAAATACATTTTAAAATATTAATGATCCAACTGTTTCATTATGTTAAAAATCGATTGACCTAAGTGGTTTATGTTCAAAATTATTTAATTAATTTCATGGAAATTATTTGAAACACATTGATTTTGGTGGATTGAGTTCTTTTTATTAAACTCTAATGGTTTCAATGTTTAATTTATAAACTCATGATCACAACATTTGAATATAGTTAAAGAAACATATTTTTTATGGGGTGCATGCTATGTCGGGTCTGTGTCAAAATTGAGAAATTTATCAATGGTGATTACATTATAAAAAAGACATAGACCAAGTATCATAGCCTTATGGTTATCTAATAATCATTTTTCCCTAAAAATTGATCTATAATGATATAAAATGCCCAAATTGAGAAACTACATGAAATAGGGAATATTATATGGCGTAATGATAAAACCAAAGATGATTATAGAAAGCGAAAAAAATAGAAATAGTATTTTCAGACATAGTGAGGGTTATCAAAAATTATGTATGAATATTGAAATTAATCCTTAATAAGATTAATCTCTAAAATCAAAGAGGTAGATTATGGGATATCTCCCACAATGTTTATTTATATATAATGGATGGAAAAGTAAAAATATATTTATTTTCATAGAGAGGAAATTGATAATTTATAATTATTCAATGTGGTGAATAGTTTGGGTACATGTTTTGAAAACTATATTCTAACCATGTGATACCTAATATCTATGATGCCTCACCTTTCATGCTCTTGGAACAGAGATACAAATATCATGTTAACACTATGTGTAGTGCTCATACAAAACGTTTTTGGTTTTTTCATGGTAATAAGGGACATATTTCACTATTTTCTTAATAATGTTCATATACTATTAGGACACATAGTTGAGTTGTAGTGGTTGTTTAACCACCATGAAAACAATGATCGTCACCTTGTTTCATAAAAATATCTATATTTTGAGCCCAAACCATGAATGAATTCTCATGAATCCTCCATGGATACCTTACACACATTCATTAATTTATAACAATATGTATATATATAATTATAATTGATCCTTACCTATATGGAAAATTAAAATATTTTAAAAAAATTTTATACTTTGTGTTATAATAAATTATCTTCAGCAAAATTGATTTTTTAGAAATTTGAAGCTTTTATTATGAGGTTCTATTATAATTATTTTTCAATAATTATCAATTAATCTTGGCTTTTTATTTTCTATACATGAATAATCATTATATTAGTGTCTCAATTTTAAAATATATCCATTTAAAAATATATTATATTAAGAATAGTGTTATGCTTTATAAAAAAATTGTTTTACCAAGGTAACTAATATTTACCTTGCTGACATAATTTTATAAAACCAAAAAATATAATTTTATCATATATATAAAATTTTGATTAAATATTAAAAACATTTTTATTAGACTGAATTTTTAAAATCAAAAAATTATTTTATTATTAGTGCTTTTAATGCTTGAAAAAAACATTTTAAGACAAATTATACGGTTAAGATTAATAATTATCCATAGGAAAAAACTGATCAAATCATTTTTATCCTAAAAAATATTAATGTAAAATAAAAATAATTACATTTTAGTCCACTAAAATTTGAAAGTGATTTTTTCAAAAATAATATTTATTTATATTAAAAGGCCACAACATGTTTTATTGGAAATTATTACTTATATTAATTAAATGTTAATCACGTTATTTCTAGATTATTCATAATATAAATCATACATAGTTTTATTTCATAAAATTTTGATCAATTATAAAAACTTATTAACTACATGTTATTTTATATAAAAAATTTTTGTTTTTGTAAAAAGTATTTCATTCACTATTTACCTAAATATAAAATTATTTAAAAATATATAAATAATAAATTCTAAGATAATTATTTAAATTTTAAAACATATATAAAATCCCATTAATCATATATAAATTCTATAAATTATGAAATTATCATATAAACATGTATAAAGGATCACTCTATTATGATAAAGTGTATATTGTGTAATAAATTTCATGATATAGTGTTTAACTTATCCATATAGTTCTCATGAAATATATTTGAACCCCTTACGTAAAATCATAATTTAAATATGATTAATTCTAAATAATATGTAATTCATCAATATTATTTCATTTTTTTATTATATTAACTACTTTATATTGTGATTTCCCAAATCCAGTTTCACTAATACAGTCTTATAATTAGAAAAAATTGTACTCTATTTATAATAATATGAACAATATCTTAAATATAAGAAAACATAGCTTAAAATTATACTCCCTCAATGGTGTGTATATGTTTTGTGTTTGTAATGCAGTTAGTCAATAATAATTCAAGGGAAAAATTGGGAAAATATAGAGGATGGGCAGAAAAATGGTACAATATGGTGTATTTTTTATTCATTCTAATATTTATCAAGTCTCTATATATTAGGGATATATATTCCCCTTCAATGAATAATGTATAAATGTATTCTCTATATAAAAATTTAAGAAAAAATTATCCCACTCATTAAATACCAGATCTTTTATCTGATTAGATTCAATTATATTCTATTATCATTAATTCACTTTGATATGATAATAGTCTACACATTGATAGTTGTCTCCCACATAGTTTACAGACTTAATAGTTTATTTAATTCAACTACATTTTTTCGTGTAATCATATGAAATCACTTACCATAGAATGCCCCTTAAGATTCCAATTTGATAATCAGATTGAAAGTGTAATTATATTAAATTTCACAATTGGTTAATAATCATCCCATAGAAATTTAAATTATGTAGAATATGATCTAAACATATAATCTAATTCAGTTATTATACAATTAGATATCCAATCATTTTTTGGATTATTTGTAGTACATAAATGTTTCTCTACGTTGAGAGACTCTGAATGTCACTTCAAAAATATTGACATTAGATGGAATTCGTGATTAGATACGAATAATGGGGTTTATAATGAAGAATCACTAAATTAGTGATATATATATTTCCAATATATTTGAGATGAAATCCCACCATTATTTATATAAAATGTTAATACATTGTATAGAGATCCATAATGGCCCATGTAGAACTATTCATTTTAGGATTCATTATAGGTATAGTTACAATATGTGTTGTAACAATATCTAAATTCCATATTGGTGTAGAGATTGTTTGTATTAATACTTTATGATGTTTCCATTATACCCTTACCATCTGGAATTAAAATTAACTTAACACATAGTTTTTATTTTCTATTATAATAAAATACTACTAGAAATTTTATTTTATATTCTTCTTCAACATTGTGCCACCAGGGAGAATAATAAATTTTGGTTTTTTTATTCATCTAAGGATTAAATTTACACCTCATTTATTGAATTATTTCTTAGTATCTATCAAAAATAATGTCCCACCATATTTATAGTGGATGTCATTTAATCAATTATAATTCAATTATTTAATAAACTTATTAAAACTGTAACATTATTGTTGTAATTTCTCTGACTTGACTAAAAATTATAGATTGATTATCAATTAAAAAAAGTGATACTTCCTCGTCCATAATAAAACTATATACATGTTTAAAATCATTATGAATATAATATCCTCTCTATATTCATATTTGAGGGAACTATATTTTATTTCGTACAAATCGGATGAACCAATTATTTTCATTCCATGAGTATTATTGTATCGAGAAATCAGATATATTAAATAATTTTACCCATCATCAATGTCTACCTCTGAGATCCTTTGGAGGGAAAATATATATCACACCGTTTCAATTAATAAATATCAAACATCTCTCACATACGAGATAGTTCCCCTATAACTTTATGTAATGAATTACATGATCCATTTCAAGATAATGGGTTGGATACTCTATTCATGAACCATTTGATAAAATTATTAAAAAGAAAACACTCAATCATTTTTTAAAATGGGGTAGTATAATCCTTTCATTAAATAACTTATATATATTATATATCCTTACATCAATTATGGTAGAGTAAACACATTTTCTATGATCATTCTTTACTTTAGATAGTAAAAATGTTTTCCTCATTCCAATGTCAATATAAATTTTATATCATTTCATGTCAACATAGATAACAGGATGTCTAATCTATTATCGTTTGAACATATAGTTTAGAGTATAAAACCAAGACATGGAATTATTATATCAGAATAATATTTGTTTGCATGGTTCATTCATTTACTTTACTATAAAGGATGAACACATATTCCATCCTTAGAAAATGTGTATCAATGAAAAAGAATATAATTTAACAAAAATTATAACTTATTAATTTACTATACAATTATTTGTCTCTAAGAGACTAATGAATCGATTACAAATGATTATTTTGATCACCCTATATTCAAGAGTATATAATGATATTATTAATGAATACCACTATGAAATCATCAATATTACCTTTGAATAACATTGTTTGTCTAATCCATAAGCACATTAAGTACAATAGTCATTTAAAATGGAATCAGTATAATCAAATAATGTTTATAGAACATTTGTAATGGAATCCTAGGAATATCAGACATCTTCACCATAAATTAATGACCACTAAAGTAAAGATTGATCGTTAAAGATATTTTCAGCACCTTAGAGATGACCAAATAGAGAAAAAAATAAATTTGATATGATTATATATATATTACATTAATGGAATTTATCACCCTATAATTGATCTATAACATCATATTCACATCATTGATAGTATCCAAAAGAATAGGGGATCCAAAATTTGAAGCACTATGTTGAAAAAATAACATATCTCACAACCACTACAGTTTTTTTAGTTTAACTCAATCCATAGGGGGATTTATATTACTTATATTAATTATAGGTTCTTCTTTATTGATATTTTCGATTTAAAAAATACCTCATGTGATTGAATGTGTTCATGTAATTCATCAGGATGCAGATCATGGTATTCATAAAAACTTTATGTCATCAACTACTAGGTTGTACATGTCAACCATAGATTGAATCTTCTTATCCTATGAAATGATTCAATTAAGGTTGGATATGGTAGGAGGAACCATTAATGTCTTCTATAATGTTTCATAACCTCTAAATAAAAATAACTCTAGTCCATCACAATGAATCATAATCTTATTCTATTCACAATAAAAAATTGTATTATATTTTATAATCCAATACATACCCTTAATTATGTTAAAGTCAACCATATATATAATAATAAGGTTTCAAAATATGGTGTCTATGCATGTAAATTGAGAATTTATAATATCTAATCATTATTATAATAATTATCTTTTGTTTTTTGATTGAAAACTATTATCTAGGGTGATGGAATATTTTTAATTTTATCATGAAATAATCATGATATGGTCGTATGGGAAGATCCCAAATCGAATAATGAATAATCTACTCATGATTTTATGAATAATGTATCAATAATTTAATATTTTTTCTAAATTAATGTAATTTTGTAAATCAAATGAACAATTATTTCCCCCTAGAACATTATTAGGAAGAGAAAAATTCCCCACCTCTTTAAAATTTAAGAACTAGATATTATTATCATTATTTTTCAACAATAATTCATATGATCAAGGGACCTTATCGGTAATAATTAAAATAAAAATAATTATCCATTAAATAGTGGAGTATTTTTTTATTTCCCTAATTATCACATGATTTATATCCTATAAATACAATCTATTTAATCTCTGAGTTAATTTTTCCATACTGGTCAATAGTATCATTCTTACCATGTAATCCTTTGAATAATTAATATGTCGATAAATATTGTTCATTCTTGATATTACATTATACTATATCATATTAAAATAAAAATTATGGAGAGTATGGTCCCTTCAGAGGCTTATCATAAGAACATCGATGAAAAGGTAGATCCTTAATTAAGGTATACAAACGTATTCCCCAACATACTTGTAAAATCTTTTAAAATCACCCTCATACTCAACAACACATTCAATATTCATCACCTTTAAATTATGTAATTTCTATTTCGTATTAGCTCATTCCTCCACAAGATATTTTCTATCAAATAACACCTACTTTACAATATTCTATTCAATTTATTCTTTCACCCATCATCATTAGAAAGTCGAATCAATGAACACCATATATTAGAACCTCCCCTAAAATGATATACCTCCCAGAAAACATTATTTTCTACATTAGATCTTATTGAATATAATACATTCTATATGTAAATTATCCTCTATTTTCTACTTATCGATCGACTAGACCATTAAATGAAAGAATATGGTGTCAACCAAAGGGACCCAATATTGTTACACCACATTATAAACAAATAGAGTCTTTTATTAAATAAATGTGATTTTTCAAAGTAGGAGATAACTACCATAATATAGATAAAATACTCTTACTTCTATCAAATGTCGACTTCACTAGTTATACAAAGAAATACCTACATTAATTACCAATTTTAATATTATTCCCCTTACTACTATTTGGTACCATCTCTAAAAAAGGATAAAAATAATTTTATCATAAATGGTTTAGTATTTATCCATAAAAAATATTATTGCATGTAAAACCTCATAGGATTTAAAATGGATTATCATAATTTAATTGATATATATGGTTTTATATAAACTACTTCGTAATATTATACTGAATATCCTTTTATACTAATTGAAATGCCCCATAACCAGAAACCTTAATTCTAGGGTAACATTATTACTAAAAAACCCAAAAACTTGTAAACAAATATTTCTTATAAAAGAAGAAAATTATTAATTAATTAATATAATCATTGAAAACAAATGGAATTACTTTTTAATTTTTTTCATTATAAATTATTTTCTATCATATATAAAATATCAATATTCATCCCAAGCATTAATAATATTTACAGCATATAGTGACCACTTTTATTTTTATAGATTAATGTTTATATTAAATCCCATTAACCTATAAAAATTTAGAGGATGAAATCAATCATTATGGTCATACCTTATGATTCTCATTTAATAGATCTTCCAATGAATATTTAATAACTATAAACTCTCTAGACCGAGTCCATGATGAGATTCAATAACTATAAGATGAGAGAAACTATTTGAAAAATAAATTTTTTATTTTCAACCTCACATCTCTCATAATGTTTGTTTAACTGCCCTATGAAATTGGCACCAATGCACATCTTTATAATATGTAATAGTCTAGTTTGATAAGGGGAAATGTATCATGAACCTAACAATATGAATTTTATATTTCAACCAAGTCACTATTTCTAAAAAATTAGATAATTTTTTAAATAAATTTTATTATTATAAAATATTCGTATTAAATAATGTTTATTTAAATATAAATTACAATAAAATTTTATGAAGATAACAGTAATTTTTATTAGGGCATCAAAACTGTTATCATCATAAAAACAATAATTATAAAATAAATGATGGTTTTGATTTAAAATCATATATTCTCATACATAGAGATTTCATTTGCATAAGGTATATATTAATTGTGAAATAATCTTGTCCAAATTAACTAAAATTGATTTTTTGAAATTATCTAAGACCGTTTCATATTAGTGAAAAAAAAATTATAAATATAAAATATGTATACTATTCTTAAAAACCCCCAAAAGTTTTTTATAATTATTTTAAATAATATCCAAATCTAGAGTAATATTTAAACTTATAATAATAATTTATTATGATGTTTCATTATTATTAAAAATCATATACGAATGCAACAGAACATATATTAAATGTTATGATTTAAAAAACAATTATATTTAATCATGACTTGCTTCATAACCTCCAATGTTATTATAATAATTATATTGGCTCATAACCTTATAAGATTTTCAATAACACTCTACAGTGGCCTAAACATTTAGATGCAACTATGGAGAGATTTTTTATGAGTATTTTGTCATCTAGATTTTTAAAAGTATATTTAGATATAAATAATGAATTCATATAATTATTTTTAAAAAGCCACTCAAACTCACATCCTATTCACTAAAATCCCTTTAATAATGAATTTATTTAAAAAACGTTCTCTTCATAGACATACCATTGTATAAAAAATATCATAAAAATATTCTCCCAATATTTAATATATGTTATCTCTAGTAAAGGGATGATTTCATCTTCTTTTTTATCATGTGTACCCTCATTATAATAAGTCATTGGATTTCAAATGAATCTATTTCTAATATTTTTTTATTAATATCTTTTATAGTCTTTATAATGACTATTATTTGATAACAACTATCAACCTATTTAATCCCTTCTATGTACATTTATGTACACCTATTTTGTGACTGTAATTATTATTTTCTTTTCCAAGAAAACAATATTGTATTTTGAATACCCATCCACGGTTTCACTCAAATTTATTTATCTAGATTTATATATCAACCATTTATTTTCAAATTGCATGTTGTTATCCAACACTCCATTTTCGTTAGAATATTATTATTGAAATATATTATTATATATTATAGCATTTTTCAAAAATATATATATATATATCTGATATTAATGTGATGGGTAGGTGTAGAATTAAATATCCACTAAAAAATTTGGGTATTGTATTTATGTCATGAGATGACATTTATAGTTTAAAAAGGTTATAATAAGAACAAAACATTATTATTTCATTGTTCTTATATTCGACATATGATTATATTTCAGGTTTTATATAATTTCAACATTGCTATGGGGAACTGTGGTTACCATCAAATATCATGATTTGATGATCATGTTTATGATTATTACCCCTTTTGTATCACCTTGATATTCATATGTTCTATCATAAATTTCATTCATCATATTTTTATTTGATTCAAACCTTAGATGGTTTTACATATCATCCTTTTCTTATGTTTATCCCTTGGATATCCCATGTATTATTAGGTTAGCTTTGTTTTATAGATTATGTTAAAAGACTTTTAAATAATATAATTTTAATGTTTTTTAATGTTTTTATGTTATGCACATAATCTCACAATGAAACAAGTCCACTATATCTTATATGATTTTATTATGTGAAAAATTATGAAATAAATCATGAATTAATGTTTAAAAATTCATTATTGTTCATAATTACATTAGTAAATACTATAAAGATACACAAAAAAGGAAATAACATTTTAGTATTATTTTGAAACTAATTATATAGATGACTTCTATATTACATTGGAACATACACATAAACTATACTATCATAGTAAAAAAATTATTACATTTATAAAATCCATGAATTTATTCATATATTACATTCTGTTACCTTGGAGAAATTGAAATATCATAATGGTGATCTCAAAAGGCTCCATAAGTGTACACATATAACACAACATTTCATAATAGGCATACACATAATAGTAGTGATATTGATCAATTATTATGAAATAGAATCATTATTATAATCTTGTGAAATATCCATGTATAAAATATAAATTATTATATTTCTATGGATAACAAAACATGGATTCATGTTGGTGGAATACATAATGTCGAACATCAAGCTATTTACAATCTGGAATCCTCCAAGACATTGTTTTTCAGTCACGATCTGTACTGAGACATCATTATTTCAAAAAATGTCATATCTATTATTACTTTTTCATATTAGTTTTGAATATCCAAAATCTTAATTCATTTGGACTCATGAGACCAATAAATTAATCATAGGGTTTTATAACAACAAGACCCACCCGTCACTTATTTGAGTCCAGTGAATTCACTATATTAAATAATTTAATATTATAACAATTCATAGTCAGCATAATAAAAGAATTTATAACCATATTAGTTGAGATAAAATCTTATGAAACCACAATAGTTCCCTATTAATTACGTAAAAATAATCATTTTATAGAATGAATATGTATAAAGAAATTATATATAATCAATATACAAATAATGGATATTTTCAATGAAATATAATGTATTATTATCATCTAATCAATGGAAAGGTATTGGTGAGGGTCACAATAATTTCTTTTGGATGTTAACAAAAATAAAAATTTAGTTTAATAGTCTTCACTAGAAGGATACAATATAATTTGTTGTAAAAATCCTCATTATTGTTTTAAATTAGAATGTTATTTATCAAAATCATATCCCCCTAAGTATATATCAATGTGTTATATATTTGGAACAGTAAATATTAAATAGAGTGTAGATAAATTGTAAACTCAACAATAATTTTTTAAGGTAATTACCCTTTGTTGTTTCTATGAAGGTGGCTTATTGACTAGCTAGTATCCCAACCAAGATATCATTTCTAGTTAATCCACAGACACTTTAATTATCAAATTTCATGATTTTTTGGGGTTCTCATTGATTTTATAAAATTCAATGGAAAATAATATCAATTTAAAATATAAAGAGGTTTATAATGGACTATAATTACAACAATGAAAAATTTATAATAATTGATTATTATTAAAAATGGAAGCATTGGAATTACAACCCATTTGGTGGCACAATAAAATATTTATAAAAAGTATATAATTAGTTTCTTTAAGTAGTCACACATTAACAACATATAAAATGAGATATTATGAAATTAAATTGAAATAATTTAATTTTTTTGATATTTTTTGGCAAAAAATATTTTCAATTTAAAATAACAGAGAATGTTTGGGATCCCTTACTTAAAAAAGTAGTTATAAAATCTTGGTTATAATCTTTAGCATAAATGTAACTATTTGGGACTGATTTAGGGTGTTATATAGAAAGGAACATCCATAAAACTATCATTTTTATTTAGTGATATTTGAAAATAGGTGTTAGTGATCTCCATTTATTTTTCGAAATGATGGGTTTTTTTATGGAAACTAAAGTTTTGTATGGGGTAATAAGGGAATTTTTGAGTCAAAATATTCTTTTAACCTCTTCTAGTAAATAATTTTTTAAATTATGAATCACTTAAATAAATACATTAGGTAAGTAACTCTTTACTTCTCAAATCATTATGTATGTTTACAAATAATGAATAAATTTAAAGATATTGAAACATGTATTATCAAATGAATCCATTTACATTGGATGAACATGAACTTTGTACATTAAATATAGGATTATAATCCTCATATGATAAATATTTATAATATTGTAGGTGTCAAATTATAACAATGTAATGACAACATCATTTACGAAGACAAAAATACAAACATATTATATAGAGTCATATATGATCATCGCCAAATACATTTCAAAATAAGTTATATGAATAATTATATTTTGCTGGATGAATGAGGATAATTCCATTAGAAAAATGAATTTTATCTTATCAAATGAATGATGTTAATCCACTGAGATGAAAAAATTTCATCCCATTAGAAGAACAATGATCTCCCTACTTTATAACATTCAAATGCACTATAAGATGTTATAAAGGTGACTAAAAAATAATGGTTAATAGAACAATTCATGTAATATATTGTTCATCTGATGTTGATACAACGAAAATCAATGATTATTAAATATATCAATTGGATTTTTTCTTATTACAACTAGTAGCATTTAACGGGGCATCATATTTTTCGTCACTAATTGTCATGATTTTCTAGAATAAAATTTTAATATATTATTATATTGACATGCTTTTATTATAACCATTTGAGTTTATTCTTAATAAGGTATCTCTTATTTGATACTTTTAAAATTCTGTAGGAACATATGTGAATTGTAATTTATTTACAGATTTATTAGGTTAGAGGGATTCATGGTATAAGAAGATAGAGATATGATTGATCATGTCAAACATGTGTTCATGTATAATGGGATTAAACATTATATAAATCATAGTATTCAGGGCATTTTTTCTTAAGGAAGATATACAATTCTAGTAATATTAAAGGTTGTGATGCCTAAATTTAATGTTATCAAAATAATTAATTATAATGTTTTAAGTGTGGATCAATGTTATAAAATTTATTTATTTTTTTATTTATTTCATTAATCATATATTTTACTTTTTTTACACATTTATTTCTTCCTTGATAAAATTATGTAGATTTTCATTAAATCATATAATCATTTATAATCATAAAAAATATCTATGTGATAAAAAAACCGAGATTTGGATGATGTTTCTAGATGATCTTTTATAATAAAAAGGATTGTAAATATTGATAGTTTTATTATGTAAACTGAAATTCACAACAACAATATTGTAATATAATTACATACTCTTATGATATACCATACCATACAATTAAATTTTTTCTATTATTTTCGTCAAATGAAAGGCGAGGACCAAAACATCCAAACAGAACAAAGATGAAAACATCAGAAAATGAAGAGAGAAGAGAAAAGACAAGAGAAAAGGCTACGAAGGCCTAAAGTAGTGAAGGCCGAGAGCGTCCCCTCAAATGATGTTGATCCATGTTGCTTTCAGACTAGTAGAGTTTGGAACGAAAGGATCCGCCAGGCCTGCTGAGACCAGAGAAGCCAGGTAGTCGGCAGCTTTGTTGCCTTCCCACCAGGTATGAGAAACTCTAGTCATAGTACCCAAGAAACCCCGACACCTCCAGATAATGTATTCAATAGTCCAAGGAACGCTCCCGATTCCCAGAATTTCATTTGAGAGTATCAAGGAATTTGTTTACACCTCTGTTAGAACCACACCCCTTTTGATGCATTCCTGCAGGCAATCCATCATACTCTTCACCTCTACAAGGAGTGGTGTACCCTGTCCCAACCAAATGGAGAAAGTAAACAAAACCAAACCATTATGATCAAGAACGAGTCCCCCTCCTCTGATGTCACCCGCAAGACAGGAGCTATCAGTGTTGAGCTTGAAGCCGTGACACGTGGGAAGCTAGCGGACGCAGTGATCAGAGCTCAGAGCAGGGGCCGGAGGAGGATGATAAACCGTGGGAAGAAGACGCTGCAGAGTGGGTGCCTCCCTCCAGGAACTGAGCACAACAACCTTATCCAGAAGCAGGTTCCTGACGTGGAAGATGATTGAACGAGCAAGGGAGGACACCCTTTCGTACAAAAACGAGTTACGAGCATGCCACAAACACCAGCATCCAGCGCTAAACACTAGTGTACTCGCTCTTCTCTCCGGGCCCGCATCACCCGATCTGTGAAACCAATGGTTTAGGAAGGGTTGATCTGACATGGCAGGAATATCAAAACCCATGGAAGAACCAAAGAAGAACCATACCTCGTGCGCCCAGTCGCTATCAAAAAACAAGTGCTCTGAAGTCTCCTCTGTATGCCACTTACAAAAAACTCATTTGGACGCCATACTCACCCCGCATCTTCTGATATTCTCATTTTCAGGAAGTCCTCTGTGACGGATTCTCCATGAAAAGAAGTTAAATTTGGTGGGTATGGCGTTATCCCATAGCACGTCAGTCCATGGGACCTCCACCGTCTGCATGACAAAAACCCGACGATAATATTTGGAGGTGATGTTAACAGACACTGAAGGGGTGAAAACACATCGATCAGGACCCGAGGATAGGTCAATGAGGTTAAACATATCCTCCTGGTTCTTGTTAAGGACAACACCGATAAAAGGAAGGTAATTTTTGGCCTCTTGGAAAGAGATATTGGTGACCGGGCATCCCAGAAAACCAAGGGTCTCTCCACACTAGTTTTCATGCCAAAAGGATATGTCACCAGTACCAATGATCCAGTGAGAAAAGTTTCAGAACATTCACTAGAGGATGAATCTCATGCCAGAAAGGGGACACCTACCCAGCACCGCCCTCCCCATTCCTGATATAACATGCATGCATGTTTGAGCCCCATAACATGTGTTTTTCAAAAATTCCCACTCCATTTTAGCATGCATGAAAGCAAGGGAATCCCTGACATTTCGGACGCTGATGCCTCCTTCCTTAACCGGCCGCACCATGCTGTGCCAAGAAACCCAGTGCCTCCGCCCCTCATTCTTAGGATCCTATATAAATCTGGCAAAGATCCTGTCAATGGAATGGATAACACCCTTGGGAACCTTAATGGCAGAAAGGGCATGAATCAGGTTGGCCGTGAGGATGTTGTTAACCAAGGCTATCCTTCTTCCAAAGGACAAGAAACGGTTCTTCCAGTTGAGAACATTCTCCAAAATCATGCAGACAATGGAATCAAAGTCCCTTATACACAATTTCTTAGACGATTTAGGAGATCCAAGATATAAAAAGGGAAGGTTGCCTTCCTCCATGGCCAGGATTCTCCCCAGACTTCGGATGTGTCTTTTGGTACAGTTATGTGATATATAGAAGCGACTCTTACTCTTATTGATGATATGTCCACTCAAACTCCTATACTCCTCTAGTACTCTATTTAGGCCCTGCACTGAACTATTAAAATTTTTGATGAAGAAGATGGAGTCATCTGCGAACATGATTTGGGAAATAGGGGGGAAATGCATCCTTCGTCTATAGGGCATGATTATTTTCCTTTCAAGGTTCCTATGCATGAGGTGACTGAGGATGTCCGGGGTGATGATGAATAGAACTTGCGAGATGGGATCTCCTTGACGAAGCCCACAGACCGCCTTGAAGAAACTGAACCTTTTCCCCATTAAAGAAATCGACATCCATGATGAACTACAGCAACGAAAGATAATATCGATATTCCAGTGCGAGAGACCCATACCATTGAGAACTCTGATGAAAAAACTACACTCTACCTGGTCGTAGCACATGCTTGTATCCACCTTCACCGCCATATTGGATCCATGTGATTTAACGTTGATATCCCTTATCATTTCTTGTGCCAAGACAATCGCCCCCTGGATAGAGTGTCCTTTGATGAAACCATGTTGTTCCTTGGAGATGCACTTGGGAAGGAAGGTGGACAACCGATAGTTTATAACGCATGCAAGAATTTTGTACGGCACGTTACACATGTTGATCGGGCGATACTACTCCAAGGAAGAGGGAGACTTGGATTTGGAGATGAGAACCATTGTAGTTGCACAAGCCAATCTAGGAAGAGGACCGCCCCTGAAGAAGCCCAGTATGGCACCAATAACATCTCCTTTCACAATGTCCCACACAGCTCTATAGAAACCTCCTGGGAAGCCATCAGGACCTGCCGCACTATCCGGGATCATGGCCATCATGGAATCACAGATTTCACCCTCTTGAGGAATACCACTAAGGGTCTCATTATCACCTGCCGATAATGAAGGTTGTATATAGTCAAGGAGGCCCAAGTATCCCCCTGTAAACCCATTGGAGACGTTATTGCTAGGACCATCCAGCATGCTATGAAAGTGGGAGTATGCAAGAGCCCCAACGGTCTCCCAGTCATCTCTTATGATATGAAATTTGGTATTAGTGAACAAACTATTGTATTATATTGTTAATATCTTTTATAAAATTTTTCATTAAATACAAAATTTCTATTTGTTATAAATTTTTTATATGAATTTGTATTTCATGGATGATTATATATTAGAATTTTTATGATGCGAGGTTAAGTATATTGAAAATTTTAGAATACAAATCCAATATGGAGATCAATTTTTTATTCTGTTAATTACGAGTTCTGAGAGACTATGTCATGTATTTCTTTATAAAAATAAGAGTTGGTAATTTTTTCATGTAAATGGGTAACTATTATGTTATAAGAAATTAAATTATACCATTACAATTCATGAAAAGTTAAAATATTATCTTTTCTATTGACTTTTAAATTATTTCTTATTCTCATTGTTGGAAATATAAATTTCTATATTTATTATTTTGATGTTTTCAACATTATTTGGAAAATATGTCTGTTACTAAAATTTGGATAACCAAAGTTCATTAAAACATAAGATAATTTATAAATTTTTATTAGAATTCACTTCATTTTTATCATGGAGAATGTTTTTCTAGGATTCAATAATGAATTATGACTATCATGAATAAAAAACAATGTATTAGAGAAAATGATCCAATATAAGAAACTGTAGTTGAAAATATTATTATGATTATCCCTAGAGCACTAGAATACAAGATGAAGGCTCTTGATGATACTATGATCATGAAAATTATTATTTCGTATGTTTGTTTTAGAATGTCTATGAAATATAATGGAATAATAAAAAGAGAAGATAAGAATTAAATAATAAACAATGGAGTATATTGTTTGTACGCATTATCCACTTTCTAGAAAAACATATCCAAATTTAATTTTTCAAAATATTCTATAACATATAATGATAATTTTGTTACTAAATGATATTCATCATAATTAAGTGAGACTGAAATTACAATCCTGGAAATGATAATTATTGAAAACATTCCGTTAATGTTTTCCGTTATTTTTATACAAATATAATATGAAAATGATTGATAAGAAATATTATATAAAGATGATATAGTAAGAATATATGAAATATGGTAATATTTTTCCCGATGTTCCTAAGATAATGATAATGGACAATATGGGAAGAAATTATATAATCTTGTATAATATTAAGGAAAAGATAATTTCACTTATTTTAATACATATTGTGAAAATAGAGGATATATTTCTACTTGTAATTCTTCTGAATTTGTTATTGGTGATCAAATCAATATAAGTTTCATTCATTAAATTATGAATACAAATTGTTTTTTCTTTGAAAATATATCAGTTGAAACTCTACAAACATTAACATGAAATTATGATTATAATGATTTTAAGGATATAAGTTATCATTAAAATTAAACTGAAATTGATAGATCATCTATTGATTAAGATATTTTACCTATCAATCATACAGTGTCACGTTATTATAAATTGTTTTTAAAAAATGTAATGAAACTAAAAAACAAAAAGATTCAATGTTAATAACTACTGAATAAAATTTAATAATTACTATATTTTCTAAGAAATTTCTAATACCACACAATTTTTAGAAAAATTAATTACCAAGAAAATAAAGAGGATAATGAATTTTTTAACTTAATTCTAAAATGTTGAGAATAGAACAATTAATATAAAATTTTATATCAAAAATTTAAAATTTTGATAATATATTAATAAAAATGTAATGACCCGGAAATTTCAAAGAATGTTTTTAAATACTATGGAATTTTATGAGTCCTCAGTTTCTGACGGCGCCTGATTATGGGGCCCGGTGTGCCTTGATTCTATTTATGAAGTTTTGTTTGGGTACGTTCATTAAACGTACATGCGGGTTATTCTATCTTTTGAACCAGTTCTCAGAATAGAAATATGGGGACAAAGATGAACTCGTAGCGCCGGTATTCACTTTAGGGAACCTTTACAGTAGTTGTGTTTTATGCGAGCTGAATTTTTTAATTTCAGAATTTATCTTAATTTAAATAAAATTGTAGTGAGAGAAAATTTTATTTTAAGCGATTTTTATTACCTCCAAGAGGAAGTTAGGGGTGGGGCCCACATCCCACATAACCTCCCATGAGACGATTTAATGTGGTGGGGCCCACAAGAACCCAAACCCCTACACCTCCCCTCAACTCCCCATTAATAACACTTATTTATTTTTTTGACAACTCCCCCTATTTATTATTGTGGAGCCTCTCCACCTCCGACCCATTGAATGTTCCAACCTATCTAATTAATATCGACATTAATTACTTGGCACCTCTTCTGAATTAATTTTAATTGCATGGAAATTCTATTAAATTGGGAGACTTTTATTTATATTGCGTGGGAAGGTTTACTATTTGGGAGACTCTGGAGAATTAGAAGATAAGAGATCCTTTTTCGATGAAGAACATTGTTCTTCGACGAAGATCATCCCTGACGAAGATCGCAAAGGACTTCTTCCAATGACGCTTCTTCCTCGAATTCACCCGGACATCAAGGAAATCTATGTCGTCTTCGGATTCTCTTCTCGCATCACGACAACAACTATTCCTCCCATATTGACAGGATAACACCGTTCTCCGCGGCGCCGTCTTCCATGACGCCCAACTACCACGATGCTCGTCTTTCACTGCTCTTCGACGTGAGACATCATTTATGAGTTAGGGGTTTTGTATATTCTATATGTTAATAATTGTACCCCATTCTTCATTGATTTTTAAAGGGTTTTGCACTGGCCATATGCTACCGCCTAACGCGGAGTGCGCGTACCGAACGGACAGGGCCCAAAAACCCTCTTTCAATCCTTGTATAATTTTTCAACGGATGTGGAGAGGGAAGAGGCTGTGACGACCGAGGCGGTGGTGGAAACGACGGCCATGCACCAGCCATTAGAGGACCACAACACCAGATGTCGCGCGAAGGACGGAAGACTGTGGCCGCAACTGGGCCGCTTGGACGAGGAAGAACCAACTAAACTAAGCTGTCATGATAGGAGGACTGTGGTGCCATGTGGCGCTGCGCTGCGGAGGACCACGTCCCGCACTCCGCAGGCCGTTTCGGCGGCGAACCGGTCGGCTGCCTGCCGGCCGGGTTGAAGGCCGCGGCGCCACCAGGAGCCGCGTTAGGAAGATAGCAGCCAGCCCGAGCGAGTCGCTCGCTCCTAAAAATCCTACCTTATTCGGCCGGCCGGGAAGTAGGGGAGGAACTTCTAGGCATTACCTGTTCGGAAAACCGGGGGCCACGCCCCCCGGATGGCTCGACTAGTTGGTCGAGCTGCGCCCCCCGGACTGCTCGTCCAGTTGACCGAGCCACGACCGCCAGGAAGGGCCACCAGCGGCATGAACCAAGACGTGCCCCCCCAGGATGTGCCTAGTAGGGCTGAGCCATCACCCACCGGGGTAGGCTGGGCTGGGTCAGACTCGTTGATCTAGGACAGTCCGATGCGCCAGCCCACCGTGCTTGACGGTTCAAGCCCGTTTCTCTTAAATGCGAATAGCTCCATGACCGTGCATCCGATCGATGCGCTGTCTGCGAAACTGGGATCCTCTTGATGAGACAGTCCTTTTTCAATACTCTAATTGATTTTTGGACGGATTTGGAAAATTTCCAGGTTTGGAACGAGCATAATTCCAATCGTGCCCATAGAGCGGAAAAGACACTATCTTTAAGACCGGGCGTCCGATTGACGCACCGTCAATCGTGTTGGGTTTCTCTTGATGAGACAGAATTTCAGGATACATAAAATCTAGACTTCATGATTGTTGATGTATTGAATACATTTTTTTCAAAGACCAAACCCTCCCAAATTGATCGTGCTGTGTGCGGGAACCCTAGAGCTAGCTGCGACTGCGTGGACTTCTGTACAGGAATCTTTCGTGGGTTCGATAGTGACGACTACCATATTGGAATCCTCTATGGGTTCAACGTCGATGATTACTGTTCTTGTATCCTTCGTGGGTCCAGCAGTATAACCTATGTACTTGTATCATGTGTGGGTCTGGTAAAGTAGATGGTCTTGTAACTTGTGTGGGTCCGACAGCTTAATTGGTCTTGTATCACATGTGGGTCTGATAGCCTAGATGAATCAGTGGCTACATCTGATAATCTCTAACTCTATTTAAATGATGTATATCTGTGTGAGTTGAGTCTTGAATTTTCAATCATTATCATCAATATGATTGACTTCATTCCTGTGTGAACTGGGTTGTACTTGGGCTCGAGAGTTGGAGTCGTACTGTGGTTGATCACTTAGGTATATGTATGGGAATATACCAAAGTAGATTTGGTTGATACTTCGTGATTGTATCCTTATTATGTGGTTTATCCTTCGTGGATTCTGAGATACCTTTGGGGGTCTCGAGGTCCCTACTGAGTACCATATACTCACCCATGCACGGGATATGCCTTCACTACGTTGTATTGGATGTAGACGACAGACAACACTGATCGAGGTAGAGACTTGTGGAGCTGGACGATACCCGGAGGTGTACCATTTGAAGAGACGTTCATAGAGCTCACGGTAGGGCATGACGTGCTGAGAAGGCCATATGTACCCACCATTCAGCTGGGATTTCCAGAGGACGACTGAGTGGTTGCTGTTTTACTTTACTGCAGTTGTAGTAGCTTTTCAGTTTTTTTGTACTAACTGTTGGTCTTGTATTTATGGCCCCTTCCCTTTCAGCACTTACTTTTGTATTATGTATTACTTAGTGCATACTTCTGTTCCATACATTATTGTATTGTTTACATTTAAAAAGGATATTTCATCCCTTTTATTGGGATTTACGCCTTTGGTGCTAGTCACTAGCCCCTGGACTACGGAAGGCGGGTTTCGGGTAGTCACGGCACGTGCCCTGAGGGCGGTTCATGACAAATTGGTATCAAGAGAATATGTTCTAACATTGAACTCAAGACTCTGATATTTCTTTCTGTAAATTAATAGTGTTAAGAGTTTTTAGTGTGGTTTTCAGTCTAGGGAGTCTAGTATTGGTGCGGCGGCCGACGTATCCATACACCAGGACCATGACCATTGATTTCCGACTCAGTGTACGAAAACACTGATTGCATGTGTGTTTCCATTGAAAAGTTCTCATTGTGATTGCTTTGTGTTTCCTTTGCATGTGTGTTTCCTTTTTATTTTTTAGTGAATAACTATTTTTAATGCAATTAATAAAATTAATGAGAGATATATGTTATATAAAATATTTTTTATAAATTAATTTGATATTTTAATCATATGGTGTGAATAAACACTATTGGTTGTATAAAACATGTTTTATTTAAAGGGTAATCATACTTCTTTAAATGTATAACCCCTTTTAAATTAATATTTTTCACAATTATAATTTTTATAACAAAACATACACATTTTATTTTAAATATGGATATAAAATTTTACATTGAATGAATTTATAATATTTATCTGATAACATTTATGATTTGATGAAAAATAATAATACACTAAATTTTATTTGAAAACAAAAATTTCCATCAAAATAAAATATATATCCTTAAATGAAAATATTGAAAGATTATAGACGATATATTTTTATCATTAAATATAATTTATGCCATTTTAATTAATTTTTCATTTAATTCATATGTAAAAACATATCATTCTTTTGCAATGTTTTATCTTTTAAAATCAATTTATCTCATTCCGACAACAATATTTGTTTAAAATTAATTTATTCCATTGATGTGTTTTGAATATAGAAAAATGGAATCTATATTTCTAATCAAAAGTCCCAAATTGTTAAAATAGGTACCTTTTTTTACATTATGAATAGTATCTTCAGAAATTATTTTTATTTATTTTGATGAAAGGGTAAATCATGTAAATAGGGGTTAAAATAATATTAAAATAATATAAAACATCCCTAAAACATGTCCTAATCCTATTTCATGATATATTTCTAACCATGAGCATCCATGGGTCAATTTTAAGACCCTGTTGATCTATATCAGTGTGATAATGACATTTTATAATTTTTAATTCAATTTAAATGGAAAAATAACATAAAAAGAATATTTTAGTAAAACATTTTTAATATAGTGTTATATATATTATTCAATTGAATATAAATAGTCATTATAAAACAATAAAATATTTCATGCATCATGGGATTTTATTTAACAAATTTGGACATTATATAAATAAATTTTTTTCTAACACAATGATGATGTAGTGATTACCTTATTAATGAAAGATTCAAATAAATGATTTTATAAATATTAAAATAAATTTAATTACAACATTATGATTCCATACACACATTTTATGGATTAATATGACATATAATATTTGAGTTAATACTGTTTTTTTGAATGAATAATGTTTTTATGGCTTTATAAAAAAACTCAATTACTAAATAGTGTAAAAAATGGCAATTATGTGTTTATAAAACAAATACTATTTTTCAAAATAATATAATAGTCCTAAAAATATATTATTCAGTCAAATAATATATTAAATTCTTTTAATTTAATTAATTATCCTATTTTGGTTCTCTTGGAATTTTATTGTACCTATTGTAACCATATATTAAAAAAATACCTGAAGATATGGTAAGAGATAATGTTTTTATTTTCGGGTCAAAACTAAATGAAATAGTAAATTTTTAAAATATAAACTTGTGTAAGACTTATTTTTTAGTGGATTTAGATAAAATATCATATTATCCAATAAAGTTATCACTTTTTAACTATTGTAATTTTAAAATAATTATAGAGTAAAACAATAATTCAAAACATTCCTAAATTACCCCCTCCCTCTTATAAAAGGCCACCACCTCTACCCACTTAATCACACATTTCAATCACTTTTGGAACCTCCAAATTTTGTGCAAGTAATATTTCAACACCCATATAATTCTCCTGGATGCATAAAATTGGGCATAAATCCATTATATAAGGACCTTTTCTTCATATCTAAAGGATATACTCAAAATAGAGATAATTATTTTATCACCTATTTCAAAAATCTATTCTTCTTCTGCTTAATCATATTATTTTTTTCTTTATACTAAAGTAATAAATCAATAGCTTCTACATTATAATATTTTATTATAATTATGGGACAACATTATACCTCATTGTATTCATCCGAAGAATAATAATATCACCATACCATCATACATACATCATACCATGTCTACATAGTTTTATAATTTGTTATTCAACAATATATTTTTGGATGGGTATAATTATGAGTATAATAGTGGTAAATAATGAATATAACAACATAATTATTCATTATAAATAATTTACCATCCAATTATAAATCATTTAACTATTAGATGAATGATATCGTTTCTAGTATGTACGTAATTCCTACCATCCCCACGATGCGATGTGATTCATTCTACATGATCTACATTAAACAAGATTATAAACATTAATGGAATGAATAAATATGATATATATTATTCTAATATCATTATTTAAATGATATAACTATACACTGATATGTGGAACATGATCTAACCTGAAAAAACATGCATAAGAACATAAAGTATTTAACATCCGAATAACGAGTGAAATTTAAATGTTACTAACAAGTGGATGATAATATAATCATATATTATATAATAATATTGAAATGATTTTTGAATAAGTCAATAACAATAGTTAAATCATTAAATAGGATGTTCAGATACATATGAAGGATATCAGATATATGTTATGGTAAAAAATTACAATCTCAATTTTACATGAGATTGTTTATATATAACTATTTAATAGAGTATTTTTAAAACCCACATCCATGTTTCTAAATTATTTAATATTATTTCCATTATTTTACAATGATTTAATGTTAATTTCACCCTTTGTTAAATTTTTATTAATTGAAATGAATGGAATCTTTTGTCTTAATTTGATTTGAGGTACATTTTGATGTTTCTAGAAAATATATTAGGAGAATTTTTTTAACCTATACAACATGAATAAACTTTTATAGATTCATGAAACATTAAATCCAAGATTCTTACTCTAAACCATTTCAAGATTATATTCAACTAATATTTTTTCTTTTAAAATTTCATCGCTTTTTTTGTGAAATGATATCAGTTTTCAAAAATAATGGATATTTTCCTCAAAATTTAATTTCAAGTGTTCTATAAAAATTATTTTCCATCATAGATGATATATGTTAATGTTTCTATACCCATTATTAATTTATTTGATTGTGTTTCTAAGAGATTTATTTTCATTAAATCCATTTATTTTATACGGATTATGATCGATTGATGTATAATTAACCCATTTTATTTTATGGGTTACGGTATGATTAATGATTTTTGGAACATGTACGAATATTTTCATTATAAGATGTGTGGGACCAATATATCCTTCCAATGCATTGGGTAATGAATTATATCTCATGATATAGTTATAACTATAATGACTAATAAATATTCTTTAGTAATACAGGGCTAGAATGGCATGTAAACATGGTTCAGTATGGGACATTTTCCTCTATGATGGTATTGGCTATGATCATTGGTTAATAAGGAAAAGATATTTATATGATTATGTGTATGCCACAAAATATCTTGTCATATTTAATAACTATGATGACAATGTCCATTAATTATTATGAACTTTTATCCCATGAAATGTTTTCATGATATTTTGTATGCCAGATATGATTTTAAAAAGTTTTTTTCCAATGATTACTTTATGATTGATGTTTACCTTGTATACCATTACTGATCATTTGACCTCACCCATCCACATTTTTATTTTCCCCAATTTATGAATAAGGTTATTAAGTATGCAAATTTAGAGAGGATTCTACTTGTAAATTAATAAGTGGGAGACAATGTAAATGTATTATGAACCAATAGTTTATGTATCCCAGTTTTTAAAGACACTAAACCTATATGGCCCAGTCTGTAATTTTTTATTTTTTGTAATTAATTTACATCAATTGTTAAGTAATATTAATTTATGTAATTTACAGGAAATTATTTATTTTCGTAATATTTTTTTCAACATCAATTTAATATTTTGTAAATCTTGAATGTATTTTCTATAAAATAATTTATTGACATTACCTTATGAGAAACACATACTACACATGTCATTTAAGGAGTAACAATAAATACTCATATAAATTTTAATTTTTATTACCTGTAGGAACTCACACTTTCATATGAGAGACCCTGAATGATATAGTGTGACCTCATGTTCTGAAAATAATGATGAATAATATATCCCATCTATGAAATATAGAGTGATAATTGTAAATTTTTATCATTTGATATGATATTCAAAACATGTTTTGTTTTGTTTTATTCTTCATCCACTAAAAATTGATTGGGTTACAAATGTTTTTATATTATTTTTAATTTGTGTTTATATTATTCTCAATTTATCAATTGTAAATTATTCTAAATACTATTTTTATTATTTCAAATATTTACCATATTCTAAATAAAAAATAATTTCATCCTAATCATTTTTTTGAAGAAAATAATTACCTGATCCATTTTCCATGACTCGCCATCAAATAATTTGACTTTAGTGTAGATCAATAATATTATTGCTCAGCATTCATCATAACATTATTGTATTGTTATCCATTACTTATTGATTAGATAAATATTAACAATATTAATCAACAAATAATAACTAAATCATATATACATTATTTATTCATATTCTTGAAATATCAAAAAACACATAAGATGTTTATGAAATCCATTTAACATTTTATATATGTATTCCAAATAAGTCAAAACTGTAGGAGATATTAAATTTTTTAGAATATAACTTCTTTTATCAAATTATGAATAATAATTTGTCTTCATTCATTCATAACATTTAATTGTGGTCATATTTATTATTGAATAAATCAATTTACTGAATAGAGGATTATTCATTTTATTACATCATCCAAAAGATTTCATATTCATTTCCTGTTAAAATTCTATATATTTATTAATTCTCAACATATATACAAATTTTGTTTATTTTTCTTATCACTTGATGTTCTTGATTTATGTTCTAGAGTATAATGTGTCTATTTTCCAAATCATATTCTAAACCTCATTTGTTTATTTGTTTCTCCTAATAATTTAATCTAAAACATCAGTTTTCTATATTATATAAAAATATTAGTGTCTTGTTCTCATTAAAAAATATCAATGTATATAATAATTTTTTAATATAAATAATATCACTCATTAAATTTGGGTTAAATTTTTATTTTTATTGAATTTTCTTGTAAAATGAAAGAATGATGATGATTATGTAACGGTAAAACTTCAATAACACTTTAATGGATGTACCTACTATAATTAGTTGTTTGGAGGAATGAATGTGTGATCGTTTATATAATGAAAATATTTATGGAGTATTTTTCAATTTATCAATGAGTTTTACTATGTTTAATTGACATGGTAATCATACTAAATATTATTATTTTAAGTGATATAATAAAAATTGTTAAGATGCAAATAAGAATGACTCATTATCCCCAATGTAAGTGTTATATAATGTTATAATTGTAATTATATTATATACTATATAAAATTATTGGATATATAAATAAAAACTATACTATACTGTAAGATATTCATATTGTATATTAACAAATACATAAAAAATCAATTATTATATTCACTAAAATAACTCATTGTATTGTGTAATAATGACTTAAAATACTATTATAACCTGACATACGTTCATATTTGTAATGATACGTATAAATATATTATTCTTACAGATATAAATATTTATGAATTAACATTAATGGTATTAGGGGGATTTTGGATCTCTCAAAAATATATGTGTACAATAACTAACTGTTATAAGATGTTCAATTCAGGAAAATTTTATAATAATGTATAAAATAGAAAATTTTCAATTTCATTATAATAATATGTTCATAATTAACATATATTATATGTATTGTATCTATAATTCTAATATGATAATATAATTTTAGGAAAATATAAATATTTATTTGTTTATCTAGTAGGATGTGATTTTAAATTATGATTTTAAAAAAATTATGATTCTATCTATGTTAATCAACCATTTCACACAATTTACCTTATGAATTAAAATTTTCACATCGTCAAAATTATTTCAAAAAGATAATTTTTTTAAAAATTCAATTACCATTAAGTGACATTATAAATTCATATAAATAGTTATATAAAAAATTTGATATAATTATTTATAAATAGAATTCACTAAATCTTATTACATGTCATATCTGATGTTGAGGAAACAAGGACATGTTGTTTGTTGTTTAAAACACAAATATAAAATTTACGAATTAAATTATTTTTTATGTATAAAAATATATTAATATAGAAAAATTACATTAATTAATGATAGTGTACTATGTTCTACTAAATCCAACTCCGTGAGAGGTGTTTTTTTATAATTTTCATAAAATTTTATCTTCATCACTATCCTAATTGGCTTAAATAAAAACATTATATTGTTGTTGTATCCCTTGATAATGACTTTAAATTATATTAGGATCAAGTACATTGAATAAATTAATAACTTGGAGATGCTAATCAACACATTAGTTTATGTACATATACAAATTATGGAATTGTAAAATAATTTCTTAAATTATTTCAATAGATATTGAAAATTTATCATTTAATAAAATATTATCATGTTTTATGTAATTATAAAAGAAAAAATAAAAATATTGATTTTGATAAACAAAAAAATAATCACTATTAATGATAGTATAATCCAATTACACATTATAAATTCATTAAAAAAACAAACATAATAATCTATGAACCTCGATTTATTTATATTTTCCAAATGAATCAACCATGTTTGATAAGGATCACAGAAAAAAATTTGATTTTCAGCCACATGATTCATGCTTCTTTAACATCATTTGAAATATATTCATCGTGATATTGAATTTTTGGTCTCAATATATTAATCATGTGTATATATTTATAGAGAAAATTAATCCATGATCATTATACACATTCATTTCTACCCCCAGTTACCATTTTCCAAATCACAACACAATACTTCTTAAAAATCAACATGCATGCGTAGAATATCTTCGTAATGTTATCGAAAGTGTTTTATATATGTAGAAAATATAAAACAACAAAAATTAAATAAAAATAAATAAAAATTTTCTGGTGCTTATCAACATGTTCAAATATCGTCATCATTTTAGAAAGAGGTTGAGAAATCCTCTAAAACACCAATTCATGGTTGGGAACTACAAAATGGAATTCACTATATGTTGTTGTACTTGGAATTTTTTGAATCTTATAAAATACACTAAAACAACCCCTAATCACTATGAACCCCCTATAGTATTAGAACATCATTCTTGTCTTATATTCATAAAAAGTAAATCCATTTTCCTATAAAACATATACTAAATCTAGATAGATTTCCTTAAATGATTAATATTTTATTATAATCTCTTAAAACCAAGGTTTGGTAGGTTTAATCAGGACGTGGATTCCATATAACATCATCATGATCATTAATTAATATCATTAAATTATTCTTTATTTTAATTTTTTGTGTTCTCATTTTCTCAAATACTAATGTATATCCACACCTTGATTTGATGTTTTATTAAATATCGAATGTTTTCAATGATACACTCCACATGAGACTATGACAATTATTTTAATAACATGATTCTTATAACAAAACATCCCAAATATATATCCATCATACCCAAAATTGAATAATGTAAGGATAAGGGGTGTTTATCTCATTACTCAATGTATGTCCACTCCATGAATTCATATTTTAGAAGCCATTTCATGTTTTCATCCTTACTTTCTATCTATAACCATAATCAATGATATCTCAATATTCGTTATCAGAATATACCCTCTCGAATATCAATCCTTCAAATAGAAAATATTAATCAATAATCTTATTGAGAATTTATAATTTACATTGGTCAGAATTTGATATTAGTGTTTCAAAATATGGAAGGGGAATGATTTTCCATTTATAATAAATTTATAACAAAACGAATTCAACTTGAAATCACAAATGTCATCATATTATTTCTTATTTTTATTAAGAAAATAAAATTAATCATAAATGAGTTATAATAAATATGAAATTAAAATATAAAAAACATTACAATATATTAAATTTTAAATAAAAATTTTATTGAATAAAAATGTGATCTTATATGGTAGATATATTAATCTCAACATAGTATAAATGGAATAAATAAATAACCCAAAATGATAAATTAATATCTTTATATACTACCAAGTGTAGAGTATTATAGATGTGCTCAGAGATGATATATAAATAATTGGGAACCTCACCCCAAGAATAATTTAATTATTCTATTATAATTAAAACTATATATATATATTTTTTAGGACATTTTTATACATAAATTCAAATTTTAATTACCAATGAAAAAATAATTGATAACAAATGTTTTTTATTTTCACTAAATTAATATGTGTAATCAAAAATTTATTTGAAACATTCTATGTTTCACATATCCAAAATATATAATTCGTATAAAATTTATTAAAAAAAAATGTTGATTCATTTTAAATGATAAATAATCATTTAAATTGAATATTTCACAGAATATCAAATTAAATTAACAACAAATTAGATATTACTCATTAGAACATTTTTTTTGTTAATATTATAAATATCATCAATACAAAATATTGGATATATAAAAATAATATATATATATATAATATCATATAATCTAAAATTATTATTCTTGGGTAACCTTATTCTAAAGATGAACATTGATGTTTCTTGGTTATAAATACAAAACTTTTTTTTATTTCAAATAAAACATTCTAGAAACTATATAAATAAATTTTTCATAAAAAAACAATTACATAATTATGTAAAAATAATCTTTTATTTCTTTTAGAGAAAATTTGAAAATAAAAAATATTAATAGTAATCATTAAGTAGTTTCTAATTTGATTATTAAAATGCCTCTTTGTAAATTTTTTAGACTTTACAATTTCTTCAATGTCATATTGGGATTGAAATTAATCATATTTAATAATAAAATTTTATAAAAAACTCTTAGTGTAATTTTAAATACTCTCTTCACCATAAGTTATGTTAATCAATACTTTTTATTTAATAAACATCAATTTAAAACTATTTATTAATACTGCCATAAAAAAGTATTTTAAATCATTTATTCAATAGAAAATATAATCAAAAAATATAATAATCATATAAAACTATATTCTTCTTTTGTTTCAAGACCCATTAATGAAAAATTATAAGATATAATTAATTCCCTATTAAACTAACATTTGAAAAACATTATAATATACATGAATAATTTTAAGAGTGATAAAAAATAAATTAATTTTTAATTTGGAATATATAATAACAATTTATTTTTAATAAAATATAATTATCCCAAATAAGTAATGAATAAAATATCAAAATGATGTGATTGTGTATTATTTTCCCCAACCATTAGTAGATATTTGACTCACGCCTGTCGTAGGCCATGGAAAAACAATTTTTATATTTTCTATGTGTAGTCTAGTGATTAACCCGATGATGTCCCGTGAATAAGAGTGAACACAAAAACAGTTTTTCAATTCTAAAAGAGGGTTAAATGGTGTGTTTTAGATTAAATTAATAAGAATATGATTGAAAGGAAATTTGAAATTCAAAGGATTAAAAAATGATATTAAAAGGTTGATTAGATCAGGGTCGGTCTTCCGATTGTAATTATATCCTTGTTCAATTTAATTCAAACATTTTTATATTAGTTGATTAGATTGAGTTTCCAGAATTATTTCCTCTCACATCCTTTGTGAAATTATTATAATGACAGAAAACCATACTAATATCTCAATTTGGTCAACTCTCCTACCATGTCAAAAATAGTTTTATTGAATATCATCAATTGACATGGGAAATACCTGATCGTGTCTTGTTTATCCCAAACAATCAAGAACATTTATTAACCATTTTACATGTATTGACGATCGTTAAGTATTTCGCCTCTATTCCAATGTTTATTCAACAATATATAATCAGTAAATCTGTGGAGGGAGATAATTGTTATTTTACAAAGGAAAAAATCATTAATGGAATTAAAACTCATGAATTATCTCACATGATAAAAAAATACACTATATGAAAATTATATGAACTTTAAAAAATAAATAAATTTAATTTAATTACATCCAAGAACTCAAGAATTACAAATTAAAAAACCAACCCTTCCCAAATCACTCGAAATGTTTACTCTACCATGGTAAGAGTAATCGAGATAAATATAGAAGAAGAATTCATTACAAAACTATGGAAATGAAAACGAAAAAATAATTTTGTTTAAGGAATCTTGTAAATAAATTTTCTATGGTTAGTATTCAGTTGTATTTCAAGTTAATTAACATGAAATAGTTCAATGAATTATTATATTCCTCAATTTTCAAGGAATTTATTTATTCTCTATTTAACAGTTCTTTATGTAGTAGTGTTTTTCAAGATGAATACAGGTATTCAGTATCCTCTTTTTTATTAAAAATTATTACATGTTGGTTTTCATTTCATCTATATAAAGGTATAACTAATGGTGTGATTTGTTTTCTTCAACATTTATGGAATGATAAAATAAAATTTCATCTTCAATAATATATGTCCAATATTTTTCTAAGTCATTTATATCTCATAAAATAATATGTGTTGTCTTGAATTCACCCATAACCACTTTAGGAAATGGATATTAATATTTGGATTCAAGACGTTTATGTTTATTCCACCCATCATCAACAATTCATTCAAAAATAAATGTTAGAGTGATTATATTTAAAGTTTATCAATATATCATTTTTACTCACACTAAAACAATAATCTATTTGATATTAGTGCCAATGATATATATATTATTTCAAACATGATTTATAATTATGAAATTTTAAACATAAATTCTGAATTTTTCATGAATATATATCCTTAATTATTCATCCCTTCATGAATTATAAAAATAAGTTATAGTACAGCAATATAGAAACACATAATCAAATTGAATATTTATGAATCATATAAGTGATATTCAATATAAATCATTAATATTATCTGTGATATTTTTTATATTATTTAATATTTCAAGGGAATTTTTTTTAAATCACAATACATCACAAGATATGGTTAATAAATATTATGTATATTTTTTTAGGACCATCAATTGAGATTTTTATTACATAAGAACTAAATATTGTTCATCCATGTTATTGGTATCCATAAAACGTTTATCATAATAACTACATTTAATTATTCCTATTTATTATCAAATAAAATTACTGAATCAAAAATATAATAATCTATTGAAATATATTATAAAATACATATGATATATAAATATATAAATGAAAAACTTACAGATAAAATTAAATTGAACGTTCTATTTGGTGTTCAAAATCTATCTATAATATTTTACTAAATAACTCTCATCATTCTACTCAATATTGATTCTCAACCCACACCCTATCAATAAATTTATAAATACCACATGTATATAACACTATAAGTAGGTAATTTATCTTCGTAAATTCAAAAGAAGTTACCAATTCAGAAAAATTCAATATATAATCACTAATTAACCATATGTATTCTTAAAATAGTGACGAGAATGAATATTTATAAACCTAATGAAAAAATAATGTATGAGATAACTTGTAAATCAATGAAAATATTCTATATAAATATAATTTAAATAAATATAAAAAATAAGATGATTATATTATATATTGGACTCACGAAACAACCATTATAATCCTTAATATAAACATTGATGATTTTTTTAAAAATTTATGGTGATTGAAAAGCATGGTTGATGAAAAAAGTGGAAAATATATATTGAAAAGAAGAAAAAATATGGATTCTATGATATTTTAAATAATCAAAATAATATAGCATAAACAAACATCACAATATATAGAAAAAATAAAAGAAAAATAGAAAAAGTTTCTAAACATAAATGGTGTACAATTTTATAAGCATGAGGGTGGTACATTTGGAATCCCAAAACATTGCTATGTATATTTTATCTTGGTTTTCTAGTAAAATGGAATAATTTTTAAAAAATAATCAATAATTTTTTTTCAATTGATTTTTTTTGTGTTCTCCCTAAAATATTATACAATTTCAAATATGTGTAGAAAATGTTATGATAATTTAATTTAGTAAAATATTTTTCCCATAGCGACATTTTTTGAATTATGATGAGTTTATTTCACATGAATTAATGAAATTGGAGATATTTAAGTCTAGAGTTTCCAAATATAATGAATATTTTATGAACCTTTTCAAAAATTCAATATAAAATTTAAAATAATTATGTTTTTTCAAATAAAAAATTTTCTACAATAATTCAATATATCTATTATTATGCATAGAATTCTTACCAAATGTTGGGTGCTACTTTTGTGCCTCTAATGTTTTGGCTCATCATATGGTCTATTTTAGGATAAATTTATTCCAAACAAAAAATGTGAATAAAAAATATGAATTTCCTAATATATAATGTTTTTATAAAATTTGATATATAAAGAATGAATAAATAAAAAGTTAAAATTTAAAAATTATTTTATTATAGAAATTTATTGCAATTTACTAATAAAAAAATTAACATCTCCATTCAGAATAAAAGTTATAATAAAATATTAATATTACATTATAAATTATGTGATAAAAGTTTTGTTATCATGGTATTCTTTTTTTAGGCTAACATTGTGGTTTTCATCCTCTGGTCAATCATCCTCCACTCCTTCTTGTTTTAGTATCTCACTTCTAAATGGGATCAATTTCATTCCAGATCCCCCAATTAATGTTTTCCATCCCATGACACATTTCATATGGAACCATCAAATGACACCCAATATCTTTAGTACCATCCCTCCTTGCACTATAAACCCATCATGCCACTACTATCGGCTGACCATTGGCGGTTGGTTCTATTCCATTTGTAAATAAATAGATATGAGTGGATGTAAAAAGATATAATAGATATAGGTAGGAGATAATATATAAAATATAAAGCTAATATAATAATTATGGTGTGACATTCATCTATTAAAAACAACAGAAAATTAATTGTTGTGGAAAGAAATATCATTGTTTAACTCTTACATGAGTTTATAATAAATATATTTCACAAGGTTAAGATATTCAATAATTTTTTAATTTTATTAGAATAGATAAATATGGTATTCCACTAATAAAAATCAATATTAATAGGGAATCCCATATCCTCAAACTCAAAAAAATGATGAATGGATTTTCAATCAACTAACAGTACTACAAAAATGGGGATTATGAGTCCTCAAAATGGGCTTTAATAGTTCTGAAAAGTGTTGTAAAGATCAACGTTGATAAAGGTGTGGGGGTCCCCGTTACCGTCGCTGAAATAAGCACTGATAAAGGACTCCTTTATCTGTGCTAAAAAAGCACTGCTAAATTCTTTGTCTGTTGCAGCAAAAAAATTTGCAGCAGTGCACCCAAACAACCCCTTCCAAAAATTCACCATCTCTACAAGTATACCCATACAAAATTAACACATTATTAATAAGGTAATTACACCAATAATACCCATACAAAAATTATACCCATACACAATTAACATTTAATTCAGATGTTAAATAAATACATAAAGAATTCAATTCAGAATTCAGGGGTTTGGGGGGCAGTTCAGGGGTTTGGGTTGGCTGTCCAAGGCAAGGTAGGGGGTGTCTGGGGGGATGGGGGTGTCCGGGTGGATATGGGTGTCCAGGGGGGTGGGGGTATAGTAGGATGGGGGTTGTCCAAGGGGGTTCGGGTGGTGTTTATGGGGTGGTGGGGCTGTCCATGTGGGTGGGGGTGTCAAGGTGATGGAGTGGTGTCTTGGAGTGGGAGTGTCCAGGTGGGGGGGGGGGGTCCAGGGGCTGGTGGGGTGTCAAGGGGCGGGGGTCTGTCCAGGGTGGTGGGGGGGGGATATCAATGGGGGTGTCCAGGGGGTGGGCTGCTCTCGATTGTGTTAGGGGTATTTCCAGGGGGTGGGTGTGTCCGGGGGGTGGGGTGGTGTCCAAGTGGTGGGGTCGTCTATGGGGTTTGTGGGTCTGTCCTAAGGGGGGAGGAGTGGTGTCCAAGAGGGTTGGGGTGGCCTTCCATGGGTGGGGGTGTCCAAGGGTGTGGGTGTCCACATGGTGGGGTGGTGTAAAAGAGGGGTGGGGGTGTTGTCCAGGGTATTGGTGGGTGTCCAGGGGTGGGGGTGTCCGAGGGGGGGGGAAGGGGGGGTCGGGGGGTGGGGGGTCCAGGGGGTGGGGAACATTACAGGGGGTGGCGCGTCCATAGGGTTGGGGGTGTACAGGGGTGGGGTGGTGTCCAAGGGGTGGGTGCGGTCCAGGGGGTTGTTGGTATAAGGACCTAGCCTTAAAACATTAAATAATATTGTATTAAATGAATAATTCACTTTTAGGATCTTTTCAGGTTTAGATTTTTATAAAATTAGGACATAACTATTACATCTCCAAAGATTACAATGCAGACACATCTACTCAGTTTACATTTTTTCATAAAATAAAAACTATTAAAAAGAAACATGTCTACTTCCATGTTTTAGATTGCATATCTTCTCTTGATCCCTTCCTTGACCCTATTCACCTTTATGTCATATGGAAAACATTTCAAAAACATGGGATGAGCATAAAAAGCTCAGAAAGGTATATAAAAATACAGAAAGAAAACATTATAGCAAGTATACATTAGAATCAATGAAATCATACATTACTCTAAAAAATAATCACATTAACATACCTCATGAAATCATAATTTTTATGAATAACTCATAGAAATCATAAGATGAAAAGGTAACTTGAGGCATTCATAACATTCTTACATAGGGTGTAACCCTCATGGATACAGTTAGAATACCCACCAAAGTATATTCCATAAATCTCCTCAGAGAAACATTAGTTTTTAACTCCTTCACGTTACCAAATGCTTTGGAGAGTTATCTCAGGCTCACCCGCCCTTAGTTTATCAAGGAACCACCCGATTTCATAAAAATTTCCCAAGAACCATAACATAAACATAACACATAACTTAAGCATAATGTAAAGATACAATTCCCACAATGCAATAACAATATAACATTTTGAAATAAAAAATACAATATAAAAACCATTTTCAATACCAAAATACTTAAAAATAGTATATGGAATTTATTTTTATTTTTAAAACATTACATCTTGTTAAGAAAGTCATAGATCCAATAACACTAGCAGTGGTGGAATGGTCGTTGTAACCACGTACGTTAAAAAGAAACATACTTTTTGTCGTTTAGTAAAATGCTTCATAGAGAAATGATTCATTTTGAATAATAGTAAAAGTTAATGGGGTTTATACTGTGTATAAATGAAATTTGTGTATAAAACAAAATATACCTCAATAAAAGGAGATTGATAAAATGTCCAGTAAAAAGTCGTTACATTTAGATTATAGATAAATCAATTACATACTTATGTGTGACAAATAAAAATACACCCAATATAATTGGATATTATGTGTAAAAAAATCATAGGAATTCACAAATAATCATAGTTTTACATATTCAAGGAGTACATGTTTAACCCAAAGAATTGAAATTAAGTTAAGAAGTTCCCTTGAAAAAACTCCACAGCCTCACAGCGTCACTTTAAAATTCAGAAAATGAGTTAATGATAGAGAAAATGGTATCTCATCACTAAGAAATAAAATTTAAATCAATATGGATATATAATAACATATCACAACATAATAATATGTAAATTACAATACATAACAAAAGAAGTCTCTTAAAAAGAGGACGGTGAATGGTTCCCTTACCGATTTGGGTAACTTTCGAAACGTACACCCCATGAATGAAGGGAAATACAATGAAGATGTAAATACCAATAAATTAAATTATATTACAAAAATAATAAAATCATTGTATGTACAAACAACACAAAAAATGAAATAGTGGAAAGTGATTCATGAATCTCACAGAAAGACAAAGTGAGATAGAAACTTCTTACCTCATTGTAATCAGTCGAGTCATATGACCAAAAGATAATAAGAATAAAATGAATCAAAGAATACCATTAATATAATTATAATATATATATATCAAAATTCAGTACACAATACACCACATGCAATAAATAACTGGCGAACAATATAAATCTCACGGAATTAAATGTGAGATAAGAAATCCTTTACGAAAATTCGGCAGCTTACGGCGCCACTTAAAACATCTAAAATGGATTGGTGAGATAAAATAGGGTATCTCATAATATTAAAATAAAAATTACAATAATAGGAATATAAAATAACATACCCCAACATAATAAAGGTGATCTTCAAAGAAGTGACATAAAAGAGAGTACTTAAAAAAAGAGAGATGTAGGATCCCTTACCTCAAGTCCGACTTTTCTTGTTCGTTTCTTTATATTCCTGAATAGTAGACATTGGTCAATTAATAATTGATTAAGGAACTCCTATAATTTTTATTGTTAAATTCATTTCACATATTATAATTTTATAATAATTAGTTATTTATGTGAGTTCATATCAGATGATTTTGTCGATATTCGGTACATTAGTCAAAAATGTACTTGTTTGAAAAGAATTGTCCATGTAGATATAATTAAACCATATACAGAATAGTATTATTTATTTAAGTATCATATATAAGAAGTATATATTCATTTTATTCTGTTCAATAACATTTGGAGAAAAAAATGAAATGCCCCATTAATGAAGACAGTAGGTCGTACGTACGCATGAACGCTACTTTCATTTCTTTATCACATTAGTGGATTTAAAACTAAATGAGAGAGAGATATATATATATATTATAATTATAGTATAATATATATGTTAGATATGTCACAAAAGTTTATTAATTTCAATCATTATTCATTCCATGTATTGCATGAACGAGTCACATCACTTGAGGGGGAAGTAGTCCATACTTCCTCAAATGTAATTATCGCATTTTCACAACACGAAAAGCATAACGGTATGTTTTAAATGTAAAATACATAATCATAGAGAGGAAATAAATATAATATATTTCATAAGTAAATATATTCCCATCATAATGGCCACCATGAGATGTCGTAGGAGATTATAGAACAATCTTCATTTTGTGAGGCAGTAATTCGCCATCCACAGAAACAATATGTTCTTTAACCATTAGAAGGAGGTGTGTGTATGGGTAGCTCGAATAGTTCTCATAACAACATCCTAGTTTATTGAAGATACTGGTGGTATTAAAAATAAAAGTAATAAAAAGAGATTATGGAGTTTGAGAAGAAAAATAATTCAAAAGAACATAAGAGAATACATTACCTTTAAATCGGGTTACTCCCTTTGGTTTGAACCAAAAAGGGTTTCTTGAAGAGCTTTATGCCTAAGAAAAGTCTTCTATGATGAATAGAGGGATGTGGAGAGATAAACTAAGTAGATTTCGGTCAAGAAAAATGCTTGAGAGGTTTGGGTAATGGGTAGAGGAGGGGTCCTTTTATAATAGGGAGGAGGGGCACTCTTGGAAAGTCTTGAAAATTTACTTTATTATAAAATGATTCTAGGATATTAAAGGTCCCATAATTATATATTTCTAGGATAAGGTGATAAGGTTTCAAAATACACCCATCCAATAGGTTTTTGACAAGTTTATGTCTTAGATTTTACCTTATCGTCTCATACTATTTAAATCGTTCATTAATGAGGTAATCACTGCATCATCACGGTGTCATAAATAAATTAATATTTTTAATGTCTAAAATTATAAAAAAATACCATCATTTAGGAAATATTTGTATCCTTCTAATTCATGTTTATAGTCAAAGTGATCATTCAATTAAACAAAGATAAAATTGTTTTACTTAGGTGATACATACTTTGGTTACATTTTCCTTTCGTTAAAAAATGATAAAAGGTCACTATAACACTAATGTGATTCCATGGGGTCCCAAGGCTGGAAAAAGTAATCACATGGTTGTACATGACACCACCAATGGAATTATGACACATTTTGGGGTCATTTTATATTTTTATGATATTAAATTATTACCCTTAACTTCACGATTACTAATTGAACACAATAATTAAAGATAATTACCGTTGTTTCTATTCATAATTTCCAAGAAAAATGAATCTTAATTACATAATTTGGATCTTATGATTAAAAATATTGAATCCATTTTATCAAATTCCAAAAACAGAAATTTTATTAATTAATTTAAAATAATTCCCGTTGTCAAAACCAAAGACGGGTTTTTAAGAAGTAAAATATATCAAAATATTGAATGGTTTTTACATCCAATTTAAAAGTAAACATACATCCAATGAACAAAATTGTATTAAATGATTAAAAAATATTTAAATTACACCTTAAAACCAATTTAAATAAAAATCTTACTATTTAAATAAATCGGATGAAAAGGATGTTTTGAATTAAAATGCAGTATTTTTCATTATTCATTGAAAATGAACATTTGTCAGAAAAAAACAAAAGATTCACCCTAAGATATATTTGATATTCCAAATTCAGAAATGATATCAATTTTACCAAATTAAAAATATATATGTTTCATTAATAAATTTTATTATCACTTCCCACAGTCAAAACAAATAGTGTGTTTTTAAGAAACAATATCTATTAACAGATTGACACTTGTTTATATCCAATTTCAAAGTGAAATTAATTGAAATGATCACCATTGCATTAAATGGGAAAAATATATTTTAATTAAACTTTAAAAACAATTAAAAATATAACATGACAATAGAAATAAATTATACTAAAAGGAGGTTTTCAATTAAAATATAGCATTTTCACTATTCATTAAAAAAATGAACTTTATCGGAAAAATCACATAAATTTAGACAAAGTATATTTTGATGTCTTGATTATAAAGAAGGATTTTATTTTGTCATGTATAACATATATATTTGTCAAAAAGTGGATTTAAAAATAGTTCTCCATCAAAAGGTGGTTAATCGACCTTTTAGAGAATATTAGAATATTTACACTTAAAATTGGATTTATTCGCATTTTAAGCCTCTAACATTAATTGGATAAAAGTAAAAATATTTGACAAACATATAGAATCATTTTTTAGTTAATTATGTTCATTCCAAACATTATAAATTCTAGGTGTTAACTACTATTTAAAATAATATTATTATATTATTAGTGTGCAACATAAGATTTCAAAGAAACTCGTTGTTCCATGTTGGGTACGCCATCGAACATAGAATCCCCTTTAAAATAATATTGATATTTTATTCAAAAATATTAATAAATATGATATTTTCATATTATTTATTTACCTGGGATGTTACCTCTTTCCCCCCTTTTGGGAATTGCGTCCTCTCAAGTTTAAAATTAGGCTCGGAAACTTCATTGAAAGTCCCACATCAGAACAACAGTCAGTAAAACAATCACATTAATGTAAAGAAAGGGAAGTAAAAAAGTCACCCGAGTTAACCCATACTAGGATTATATGTAGTAAAACATGGATACGGAAAAAAATCAATGGCTCATGTTCTGATGGAGAGTGAATGAAAACAAGATTAGGAGAAGGTTAATTCCAAGAAAATTACAAACTTGTGATGGGTTAAACGGTATTTGATTCCCTAGTAGGAAAAGATAATAGAAAATATTTTAGATTTAAGTAAATTTTCATTGAGGAATTTATTTATGAGCTTAACTAAATCACAAGGAAACATATTTACTTGTCATGTAGACTGTCATCTCTTAATAGATTTCATACACATAATAAATTTTTCTCCAAAATACGGGTTTTTAGGATGACTTGTTCACATTAAGAGCACTATAATAAACCTCTATAGAATCACCTAATCCACAAGAGAGAACTATATATTTCCCATGTCTTTAGACCAAAACCAAAACCAAAATTGTTAGTACGAGATTAGATAATTCCCAAAAAGTATAATCCTTTATAAATTTAAAATCTATTCTTAATCTAAAAAATTTTCCCAACAAAACCCAATGTTCGACAAAGACCATTCGATAGACAATGGTCCATAAAATTATTCAACGTAAATAAAACTAGGATTGAAACCCAAATATCTGAAGTATTTAATTACATAGTCATCCATGGTAAATATTAACATTTATCTCAAAATATCATCAATTGCTATTAAATTCTCATATTGAAAAGTAATTAACCTAATCAGATATCCTCCATGATAGGTCAATAATTTCCTAGATAACCCAAAATAAACTTATTATTGATTCCTAAAATCATCTAACTAAAAAAAATTGTCATAATAACCAGGTACATCACGTAGAGCAGTGGAAGGCGATAACTACCAGTCGCACTTTTGTTGTGGGTTCGATTCCCACAGCATTGTCTGACGCGGCAGGTTGTCACATGGTCTGCGTGTTGTCATTTTTCCAAAACTATATAATTATTAAAACATTCCCAAAAAAGAGTTAATCATGAAAAATAACCATAAAATAATTTAACCTCATGTTTATCTCATGCCTTTCCTTTTTCACCATAACATATACTCACCCATAATTACCTCAAAAGTAAGGATCATATAAAACCTAATGGTTATCTTTATAATTATTACCTGAACTTCCACATTGAGTTGTTATATCGTACATGATGCATTAGAGAACTCACCATGGTTCAAGTGGTTAATCATGACAACTGATATTTGGTTGGGAAAACCCACTAGGGTTCTCATTGCATCTCCAATATCATTTAGTTGTTCTTTCAGAAAACCATCACAGTTTTCTTCACATCCACTTTTACTTTGATGCCAGGTAGAAGCAGTCGTTTACTAAATCCAAAAAGTTCAGTGTGAGTATATCATTAGAATCATCATATAATACTATGATATAATTATTCATGTAATCTTAAACTCATTCACTTTATCTAAAACTATGACTCTTTCTAAAATACTAACCATTATGGTAATTCCACTTATGCTTAAAGAATACCCTAACCTCTAAATTTATCTAATCTGACCATTGATACCAACTATAAGGACCCAACATTAAAACATTACACAATCTGGAAATAAATGAATTATTCACATTGAGGATATTTCCAGGTTTATAGTTTTAGAGAATTAGGACAGAACTATTACATCACAAAAGATTAAAAATTAGAAAATTCTACTCACTTTCCATTTTTTTCATGAAATAAAAACTCATTAAAAACATGTCTACATCCATTTTTTAGATAGCATGTCTTCCATTGATCACATCGTTGACCCAATTCCCCATTATGTCCAGTGGAAAACATTTCAAAATCTTGGGATGAGTATAAGAAGCTCAGTAATGGATATAGAAATACAGAATAAAAACATTAGTCCAGGTATACATAATAATCAATGAAATCATACATTACTCAAAAAAATAAGTACTTCGAGATAACTCATGAAATCATATGTTTATGAATAACTCATAGAAATCATAAGACGTAAATGTATCTTGAGGCATTCATAACATTCTTACGTAGGGAGGAACCCTCATGGTTATGTTTGGAATACCCACCACATTATATTCCCTAAATCCGCCTGGAGAAACCTTAGCCTTTAACTCCTTCGCGTTACCCAATGCATTGGAGATCTATCTCGGGCTCACCTGCCATTAGTTTATCACGGAACCACCCGATTTCATAAACATTTCCCAAGAACCATAACAAAATGATAACACATAACTTAAGCATAAATTAAAGATAACATTACCACATTGTAATAACAATATAACATTTTGAAATAATAAATCCATTATAAAATCCATTTTCAATACCAAAATATTTAAAAGGAGTTCATGTTATTTATTTTTCTTATTAAAACATTACATCTTGTTAAGGAATCCATAGATCCAATAACACTCGCAGCGGCGGAAAGGTTGTTGTCACTGCATATGTTAAAAAGAAACATATTTTTTGTTGTTTAGTAAAACAATCCATAGAGAAAATATTTATTTTGAATAAAATAAAAATTCAAAGGGTTTTATGCAGTGTAAAAAAGAATGTTGTTTATAAAACAAAATATACCTCAATGAAATAAGATGAGACAAAGTCCCGTAAAAATTTGGTACCCTTAGATTATGGACAAATCAATTACATACTTAGGTGTGAAAAATAAAAATACACACAATATAAGTTGATATTATGTGCAAAACAATCAGAAGCCTTCACACATATTCATAGAATGTCATATTGAAGGAGTACATGTTTATCCCAAAGAACTAAAATTGAGTAATGAAGTTCTGTTGCAAACAATCGACGGCCTAACAATGTCACATTAAAATTCAGAAAATGAGTTGAAGAGATAGAAAATGTAATCTAATCACTTGGACATAAAATTTAAATCAATGAGGATATATAAGAACATATCCCAACATAAAAATATGTAAATTAAAAGACATAACAAAATAAGTCTTTTAAAAAAGAGGTGGGTGAGAGGTTCCATTATCGACTTGGGTAACTTTCAAAATGTACACCCCATGAAGGAAGGGTCATACAATGAATATGTAAATACCCATAAATTAAATTATATTACACAAATAATACAATAATGGGAAGTACATACAAGACAGAAAAGTAAATAGTGGAATATGATGCATGAATCTCACGGGAACACAATGTGAGATAGAAACTCCTTACCTCGTGTTAATCAATAAAGTCGTATGACCAAAAGATAATAAGAACCAAATGAATCACAGAATACCATGAATATCATGAATATATATATATATATAAATTCAGTACACAAGACACCACATCCAATAAATAAGTGGAGAACAATATAAATCTCACAAAATTAAAAATGAGATAAGAAATCCCTTACGAAAATTCTGCAGCCTAACAGCTCCACTAAAAACATCCATAAAAGGATTGATGAGATAAAATAGGTTGTATAATCATATGAAGAAAAAAATTAAAGTAACATTAATATAAAAGAACATCCCCTAACATAATAAATAGGATCTTAAAAGAAGTGACATAAAATAGAGTACATAAAAAGAAAGGGAGAGGTAGGATCCCTTACATCAAGTCCAACTTGTCTTGTTTGTTTCTTTATATTCCTAAATAATAAACTTTAGTCAATTAATAATTTATTAATTAATTACTTTAATGTTTTTATTCAATTCATATCACATATTATGATGTTATAATAATTAGTTAATTATCTGAGTTCATACTAGACATTTTTTCCGATGTTTGGTACATGAGTCAATAATGAACTTGTTTGAAAATAATTGTCCATGTAGTTATAATTACACCATATCAAGAATAGTATTAATGATTTAAATATCATATATATCCAATATATATTAATTTTATACTATTCCATTACATTTGGAAATAAAAAAATTAAATGCATCGTTCATGGAGACGGTAGGTCGTACATACGCATGAACTCTACCTTCATTTCTTTGTCACATTAATGGAATTAAAACTAAACATGATATATATATATTATAATTAAATAATTATATATATGTTATATAGGTCACATAATTTCATTAATTTAAATCTTTATACATTCCATGTATTTCATGAACGAGTCACATCAATTGAGGGGGCGGCAGTCCACACTTCCTCAAAAGAAATTATCGCATTTTCACAACATAAAAAGAATAAAGTTATGTTTTAAATGTAAAATACAGTTGCATAGAGTGAAAATAAATATATAATATATCATAAATAAATATAGTTACATCATAATGGACATCATGAGAGGTTGTAGGAGAATATAGAACAATCATCGTTTCGTGAGGCAGTAATTCGCCAGCCACGGGAACAATATGTTCATTAACCATTATATGGAGGTGTGTTTAAGTGTAGATATAATCCATCTCATAACAAAATCATAGAATATTAAAGATAATGGTGTTTCTACAAAATAAAGGAATAAAAAGAGTTTAAGGAGTTGGAGAAGAAAAATAAAACAAAAGAATATAAGAGAAGACATTAACTTTAAATCGGGTTACTCCCTTTGGTTTGAACCAAAAAGTGTTTCTTGAAGATATTTCTGCCTAAATAAAGGCTTCTAGGATAAAGATAAGTATGTGGAGAGATAAAATGAGCAGTGTTTGGTCTATCCAAAGGCTTGATAGAAGTGTGTAATGGGTAGAGGTGGGGACCTTTTATAAGAGGGAGGAGGGGCACTCTTGGAATGTCTTGAAAAGTAACTTTATTATAAATTTATTTTTATATATTAAAGGTCCCACAACTATATATTTTGATGATAATGTCATAAGGCTTGTAAATCCACCCATAAAATAGTGTTTTGACAAGTGTATTTCTTAGATATTTCCTTATCTTCACATTTTATTTAAATCATTCATTAATGAGGTAATCAATGCATCATCACGGTGTCATAAATAAATAAATTTATTTAATATCTAAAAATTATAAAAAAATAACCATCATGTATGAATTTTTTTATCTTCCCAATGAATTTTTATAGTCAATGTTATCACTTATGTAAACAAAATTACAATTGTTTTACTTAGGTGATACATACCTTGGTTATATTTTATTTTATGTAAATAAAATATGATAAAAGGTGACTATCACAATAACGTGATTTCATGGGGTCCCTAGTTTGGCACAAGGAATCCCATGGTCGGCCATGTCAAAAAAAATAGAATTAGGATACATGTTGGGGTCATTTTATATTTTTATGATATTATTTTATTACCCTTAACTACCTGATCACTAATTAAACATGATGGTTAAAGATAATTACCGTCGTTACTATCAATAATGTCAAAAATCAATAGATTATTAATTACATAATTTGGAATTTTTGATTCCAAATATTGAATCTATTTTATCAAATTCCAAACACATAAATTTCAGTAATTAATTTAAAAAAAATCCCATTGTCAAAACCCAAGACGTGATTTTTTGAAGTAAAATCTATCAAAAGAATGATTTGTTTTTTACATTCAATTTAAAAGTGAAATTACATCCAATAACGAAAATTGTATTAAATATTAAAAAATTAATTAAATTACACCATAAAACTAATTAAAATTACAATATAACCATATAAATAAATTGGATGTATATGAAATTTAAAATTAAAATGCAGCATTTTTCATTATTCATTGAAAATGATCATTTGTCATAAAAAAACCATAAATTCAACCTAAGATACATTTGATCTTAAAAATTCAGAAATGATATAAATTTTATCAAATTGAAAACTTATAAGTTTCATTAATTAATATTACAATAAATTCCCATAGTCAAAACAAATAAAGTGTTTTTAAGAAACAATGTCTATTAAAATATTCACACTGGTTTATGTACAATTTCAAAGTGAAATTAATTCAAATGAACAACATTGTATTAAAAGGTAAAATTATATTTTAGTTACATTTTAAAAAAAATTAAAAAGTTAATCTTACCATATAAATAAATTATACTAAAAAGAGTTTTTGAATTAAAATACAACATTTTCATTATTCATTAAAAAATGGACTTTATCAGAAAAATAACAAAAATTTACACAAAGTAAATAATGATGTCATGATTCTAATGAAGGATTTAATTTTGTCAAATATAACATATAAATTTTTCCAAAAGTGGATTTAAAAATGATTCGCCATCAAAAGGTGGCTAATCGACCTTTAAAAGAATATTAAAATATTTATGCTTAAAATTGGATTCATTCGCATTTTAAACATCTATCATTTATTAGATAAAAGTAAAAATATTTGAAAAACAAATATAATCATATTTTAGTTAATTATGTTCATTCCCGCCATTACAATGTCTAGGCGTTAACTACCATTTAAAATAATATTATTATATTTTTAGTGTGCCACGTAAGATTTCAAAGAAACTCCTTGTTGAATGTTTGGTACGCCATCTAACATAGAATCCCCTTTAAAATGGTATTGATACATTATTAACAAATATTAATAAATATGAAAATGTAATATTCTTTATTTACCTGGGATGTTATAGGTGGGCCTTTTCAAGGTGGTGGGGTAGTGTCCATGGTTGTGGGGTGGCTTTCCATGGGGGTGGGGGTGTCCATGGTGGTGGGGGAGGTGTCCATGTGATGGGGTGGTGTCTCGGGGGGTGGGGGAATCTAGGTGTGGGGTCCGTATATGGGGTTGGGGGTTGTCCATGGATCTTTCTTCTAATGTATCAACATAGTCTTAATGCGTTTGTTCGGATTTCCATAGGTCAGTTATTGTCTTCACTTAAAATTCTGTCCATTTTAAACAAAAGAGAGACATATTGAGTGATACCGGCCACAATTTTCTTCGATTTGAGGTGTGGTTTACTCGTACAAGTCACAAAAGACCCATGGAGATTTCTCCTAATGTATCAACACAATTTGAATGTTTTTTTTTGGAATTCCGTAGGTCAGTTGTTGTGTTCGCTTAAAATTATGTCCATTTTAAACAAAAGATAGTCACTTTGAGTGATAACGGACACACCGTGCCATGGATTGTGGCGGGGTTGACTTTTACATATCTCAAATGAACCATGGTTCTTTCTCCTAAATGATAAACACAATATGAATGCTTTTTGTCAGATTTCTGTAGGTTAGTTGTTGTTTTCTCATAAAATTTTGTCCATTTTAAACAAAAGAGAGACACTTTGAGTGATACAAGCCACACCGTGCCTCAGATTGATGTGGGGTTGATACTAACTCATCAAAAATGACCCATGGATCGTTCTATTAAAGGAACAATACAATCCATATTTGTTTGGTCAGATTTGCATCGGTCAATTTTTTTTTCACTTAAAATTCTGTCCATTTTAAACCTAAGAGAGAGACTTTGAGTGATACCGGCCACACCGTGACTCAGATTGAGGTGGGGTTGACTTGTACATGTCACCAACGCACCCAAATGATCATTCTTCAAAAGGATGAACACAATCCATAAGCGTTTGGTCAGACCTCAATAGGCCAGTTGTCGTTTTCACTTAAAATTATGTTCGTCTTAAACAAAACAGTGACACATGGCGTGATACCGACCACACCATGGCAAGGATTGAGGAGGGGTTGACTCATTAATGTCAAAAATGACCCATGTATTGTTCTCCTAAAGTATCAACACAATATGAATGTGTTTGGTCGGATTTGTGTACGTTAGTTGTTTTTTTCACTTAAATTTTTTTCCATTTTATACAAAAGAGAGACCCTTTGAGTGATACCGACCACACCATGCCTCAGATTTAGTCAAGGTTGACACATACACGTCACCAAAACACCCATGGATTGTTCTCCTAAAGGATAAACACAATATGAATGCGTTTGTTCATATTTCCGTCGGTCAGTTGTTGTTTTCACTTAAAATTCTTTCCATTTAAAACAAAAGAGATACATTTTGAGTGATACCAGCCACACCGTGCCTCGAATTGACAAGGGGATGACTCATACATGTCAAAAATGACACATGGATAAATATTCTAATGGAAAACACTAACCTAATGTGTTTGGTCAGATTTGTGTACGTCATTTGTTGTTTTCACTTAAAATTCTGTCCATTTAAAAAAAATGAGAGACACTTTGAGTTATACCGGCCACACCGTGCCTTGGATTGAGAAGGGGATTAATCGTACACATCACCAATTCACCCAAATGATCACTCTCGTAAAGTATCAACACAATACAAATTCTTTAGGTCAGATTTCCATAGGTTTGTTGTTTTTGTCACTTAAAATTCTATCCATTTTAAACAAAAGAGAGAACATTGAGTGATACCGGCCACACCGTGCCTCGGATTGAGGCGGGGATGACTCATGCATGCAAAAAATCATCCATGGATAATTACAATAAAAGATAAAAAATATCCAAATGCATTTGGTGGATATCCGTAGGACAATTGTTGTTTTCACTTATAATTCTGTACATTTTAAACAATAGAGACACTTTGAGTGATACCAGCCACACCGTTCCTTGGATTGATGCGGGGGTGACTCGTACATGTAACCCACACACCCAATGGATCGTTATATTAAATTATCAACACAATATGAATGAATTTTTTCGGATTTCCGTAGGCCAATTATTTTTTTCACCTAAACTTTTGTCCATTTTAAACAAAAGAGAGACACATTGAGTGATACCGGCCACACCGTGCCTCATATTGAGTTGGTGTTTACTATTACACGTCAAAAATTACCCATGGATAATTCTCCTAAAAGATAAACCGAATAATAATGCGTTTCGGTGGATTTGCGTACGTTAGTTATTGTTTTCGCTTAAATTTTTTTCCATTATAAACAATAGAGAGACTCTTTGAGTGATACCGGCCACACCGTGCCTCATATTATAGTAGGGTTTACTCATAAACATCACCAACACACCCATGGATCATTATTGTAAATAATAAACATAATTTTAATGTGTTTGGTAGGATTCTTGTAGGTCAGTTATTGTTTTAACTTAATGTTCTGTACATTAAAAACAAAAGAGTGACACATTGAGTGATACCAGCCACACCCTGACTCGGATTTTGTCAGGGACGACTTGTAAAATTTACGATTGACCCACGAATCATTCTCCTAAAGGATCAACACAATCAAAATTTGTTGGGTCAGATTTTTATTCTTCAGTTGTTGTTTTCACTTAAAATTCTGTCAATTTCAAACAAAAGAGAAACCCTTTGAGTGATTCCATCCAGACCGTGCCTCCGATTGAGGTGAGGTTGACTCATACACATCACCAACACACCCAAAGTATCATTAAAATAATGTATCAGCAAATTCCAAATTCATTTGGTCATATTTCCGTAGGTCCATTGCTGTTTTCACTTACAATTTTTTCCATTTTAAACAAAAGAGAGACACTTTGAGTGATGCCAGCCATACCATGCCTTGGATTAATGAGGGGTTGACTCATACACATCAGAAATTACCCATAGATTATTCTCCTAAAGTATCAACAAAATAAGATTGTGTTTTTTTGGATTTGTGTATGTCAGTTGTTGTTTTCACTTAAAATTCTATCCATTTTAAACAAAAGAGAGACCCTTTTAGTGATACCGGCCACATTGTGCCTCAGATTGAGGTGGGGTTGACTCATACACATCACCAACAAAAACATGGAACATTCTCATATAGGATCAACAATATCTGAATGAATTTGGTTGGATTTCTGTAGGTCAGTAGTTTTTTTACATAACATTATGTCCATTTTAAACAATAGAGAGACACTTAGAGAGGTTCATTATTCTTGCATGTTGCTGGTTCATATCATCTGTTAAAATGGGAAAATGACTCAATATAGAAAGGATGTTTTATTTAATATCGATTTAAATTTTCCTATAAACATTTACATACAACAATGTTTCATCTTTTTATCCCCTTAACCCCTATCCGAAATGAACGCCTATTGTACACATTGCCAGGTCAGATCTTCATGCTATTTATGTATAATCTGCCATCAGGTATGCGGCCAACTCATTTATGAAAAAATATATATCGACTTGTGAGTATGAGGATTTTTGGCAGTTAGAGTAGTATTACAAAATATAGAAATAAAGAATTAATAAATAAATTAAATGAAATATTAATTGTTTTTTAAAATACCACTTTAGATATGCTAGTTTGTTGATGAAAAACGATCTCTTTTATAAATTTACAAACATAATAACTGCAATCATTATCGTTTGGTTGTTTTGGACACTTTAAAAAATTTATTTATTAGGATAATAAGTAACTTATGTTGATTTAGTTTGGATAGTGAAATTTTATTTCATATACCCTCATATTTTTCTAGACTATGTACTATCTCATCTCTTTATGCTTAGCCATTGTCCTCATTCCTTTTTTAGATGATAATGATACACCAACCTATCATTACAGAATCCTGTGTAAATGATAATATAAATTATATTACATGATTTTTAGACCTAAAATGTAGAATTTAGTGTCTTACATATTCACTATCTCCATCATGTGTGGTCGGTTTGATGGATATCCTTGCTTTGAATCCAGAAAATAAATCTTCGGAGTATCCAAGTTGACCAAAATTACTAGCCAATGATGCCTTAAATCATGAAAAGTAATAATGAATAAAAGAAGTGAAAATATTATTGATATGCTATAATTTTATATTTTTACCCCTAGATGGTTGGTATTTGGAAGTGTTTGTCATCTGTAATATTGCTTTCAAATGTTTTCAGCAAGTCATTCACTATTTCGTCATTTTTTATGGCTGTAATTTTTTTAGATTTGTTTATGTGGTATAAGGACTAACGAGTCTAAATTTTTTATCATGGGAAAATTCCTTTAGTTGTTTTTAATATATACGTCTGTCAATAATATAAAATGCATTTAGTCATTATTTTCCCATTAGATATGATTTTATAAAATCAATTCATGGAAACATACTTCATATATATATTTACAACAATGACGCCTAGACAATAGTTTTCAAGGATCTCATTTACATTTTCAGCAGCAAAAAAATCATTACATTCCTCTCCGTATATATTCTTTTCAAAAAACACTATATGACTACGACCACCTCGTAGCTTCGTATCCATAAGAGTCTTCAATGCTAGTAAATTTGGATTGAGAAAATTTTGTGTTGTTGTGCTTTCAGTAGATATTTGGGATCAGTTGGTTGATCCTTTAGATGGTTTTGAGCTGAATTTTGTCACCCCTTCCCTTTCCCCATCTGTAATAACATTACTTGGATCAGACCCTTTTTCATTAATTTTTAATGGTTTATCTTGAAAAAAATTTAAATAAATACATCTTTGACCCCATGTACTCTTACAAGTTGTGATGACCATGAAATGAATTTTCCAATAGCCTTTTCGACCGTATGAATATCATCATCATCAAGTGGAATAGGTATCTCTACATTTGTCTCATGATCTACAATAATCCTTACTTTCATATGATCTTTCAGAAGTGTTCTATTATGTAGCTTGTCAACTTGTATGTTGAACATTGTAGCCCTCACTACAAGGTGATAGGTGGGTGTTGATAGATATATATATCATAGTCATTATCACCTAGTAGAAGATCAGTACAAGAAAAAAATTAGTGTTCGTCTGATTCACATTTAGTAGGAATAATTATTAGAATATTGATTACCATGGCTAAGAAAACTCTTTGGGGGAATGGAACACCTCAAAGCTGGTGGGGGGTGGGGCGGTATCATCATGTGATAGTTGTTCCTGAGTGGTGTATCCTCTATGATTTCCACCCATAAAAGTCTCTAGCTACGCTCCCTGCCATTGAAATCGTTCTTCAAGAGTTTCTAGTCTTTCATTGGTTTCTTTCAATTTTTATTCCCGATCATCTGTTTCTTTTTTTTTCTCAAAATATACATGGGGTTTCACCCCAAAACCCACACCTCTGACACGACTGTATTGTTCTTGCTGCTTGAAATCCATCGATAATAGGTTTTCATCCGTTGTAGGAGTATTTGATTAATGTGACTATCAGATAAAGGAAAATAGAAAATTATTTTTATGAAATAGCAATTTAAAACAAATATTTTTATCTTCGTGTCATAGTTATACATATTTCCAACACTTTTTGTGTGTTTTCATCTACTAGATTCCCTTCCTTATTCACATGTTCCTCCTTCCATAAGAGATGATGTGTAATAGAAGTTTCTTTGGTTTTAGAATCATCAATATACATATAAATATAGAAATATAATTATGATTTTGTTTTGTTGGAACCTGACAATATTACTATAAATTTAAAATACGTATCATTTTCCATTCTAGTGAAGAATAACACATAATTTATTTACGATTGGGATATGTTTGTTTTGATGCACACTCTTTATTTCCAATTCTGAGTTGATGTTTCATTAATAAAATATTGATAATCAATGTGATGAATACACGTAGCCTCACACATAGTATTGTCACCCACAATGTAACTAAATCTTCTCATCCCCACGGTGGCCAAATAATGCATCCCATGCTTCTTGGGGTATCATGTGATGGTAAAAAATTGGTGGGTAAGATTTTATTTTACCTATGGAATCATTCAGGTGACATTTTGTTAAAATAGTGTGAAAACCTTGATTAATCATTCCGGAATGCCTTAGTACATAATTCTTGTGAGAATCATATACTATAAATGTTCTATTCAAGAGATTGAGATGAGTAAGACACTGTTTCATTATTTTATTTTCTAGTAAATTAAAGAAATAATATCATATTGTTACCATAATTTTTTCCCAGACCACAACCTTCAGCCCGGAAACAACATGGTGACCTGAATCTATGTCAATCGACGGGCGTTGCTGAGTGAAAACTCTAATTTAACTACTAAACATAGCCTTTTTGGGATTAATATATGGTCCTCATGCATTCAATCTGGCATCAAATTGGATTCAATTTCTTTTTTCCTTAAGAACGTTTTCAAACAACATCAAACAATGACGCACCTGTTTTTTCTACGACGTCGATCCTTCATCCCTTATCATTTCATCAATATCAACATCATCTATATGTTCATCTGAAATGGTAGTAATGTCATGTGCTGATGGTTGTTGGACCTCAACACTATGAGAAACAATAGGTTCAAAAACTTGTTGTTGCTCTACACTGTGAGCAGTGGTAGCAGGAGAAGCTGTAGAAGTAGGAGCATCTACCGCAGTAGCAGTAGCAGCTTGAACGACGTGATCAGCCTAAAGGTTAGGAGCACCAGAACATTCAGAATCCATTATCTGCAAAAGTGGTTAAACAATTAATTTAGATTACATAAATTCATTAATGATAAGATAATAACACGGTATATCTAAATATACATTACAAACAAAATATAACATATTTACTGAACTCTAATTCTTTTTTTCAAAAGCTGATGGGATTTAACACCTCTATCGATTATCCAAATCCCATCATTGTGGTCTCCTATAACATAATGAGCATCATCTACATTGGGACTGCTATGAAATTATTGCAACGTACCACTGAAAGGATCATCATCAACTAAATTTTGATCGAACCCTTCAGTAGTTTTGGATGATAACAATACAATTGACCACTTTCGTTTTGCGGGATCTGTAATATAAAAATCATTTACTACTTGTGATTCCATTATACAATGATCATCTTTGTACCCTTCCTTACTAAAATCATCTTTCACAATTCCCCATTCATCTATTTTAACCCCACTGTTGTTATCAACACATTTTCATTGAAAACTGTCAATTGTAATGTCGTATAATCCCACTCTTATATTTGTTTGATAATGCCAAAGTATGACATATTTGAATAAATTGGATTTATGTCCTTACTAACAGAAACAAGCATCGCTTCACCCACAAGTGTAACTCCACTATTTTTCATGGTACTATCATCATCATGTTTATCTGTATAGAATGTATAAACATTAATTACATAACCATTGTATGATAATACTAACACACTGGTTCAGGCAGCTATCCACCTATTTCGTTCTGAAATTGAATTCGGATTTTTATCCAACTCCTTTAAAATAATTATCTGAAACCATCCTATAAAATGGTGATTATGAGTAATTGATATCCATTTTTCATCCATTGATGGATTCAACTGCCTATGAATTTATTTTTGAGTTTCAATATATAGAGAAACCTCCCAACTATTATGCAATACATAAAGGTTGGCACGCTCCCAATATTTATTACTAATTGTCACAACATCTCTCCCAGAAATTCCCTCACCCTCAATGCATCCAGTGTGATGAGATTTTGGGAGACCAATGGTTTCCACATCAGATAGGTATTCGGTAAAAAGTTAAATGGCTTCCTCACCAATATATCGATCCATAATACAACCCTCTAGCACACTTCTATTTTTACATAACCTTTCAAAATATTCATATACCATTAAACAGAGTACATCCATCTATAGTTCACAAGACCAAAAGGTCGAATCACTCCCACTAAGTGAATCATCAAAAGAACCAGCATATCAAAGAATTTTGGTGGGAATAACATTTCTAATTCACATAATTTTATGACAATTTCTTTTTCCATCGGTGGAAATTTCGCTGGGTCTAAAAATTTTCTACATATAGCATGGAAAAATAATCAATATTAGGTTATCATATGGATAACATTATTGGGCCAAACACTACCTAAATCTATAGGAATTATATATACAACAAAAAATGAAATTCATGTGATTTCAAACCTTTTAACTTCAAATCATTCAGTGACACAATGTTCTTGATATTTGATGAATACACATATAGAGCCATTACATCATTGAAGATGTTTCATAACTGATATCCATGCTCCCTAGAATGAGTGTATGCTGCTGGAGGAAGAAACATTCAATTTTTACACGTCATGGGATCCAAATCTTCCCGTATTCCCATGTAAACCATGTCCATCCTTCCCTCTTCCTTTGTTTTTTCAGGGGCATTAAGAAACATTCCGATAAGACTATCACATACATTTATTTCTACATGTGTCACACCATGAAAATGTTTGACATACAAACAATTCCAGTTTGGTAATTAAAAAAACTGATCTCTTTTTCCAACTGATTTTCGTAAGGTTTTTCAAAAATGGTTTACCAAAAACAGTGTTCACATCTTTTACTTTCTCAAATATCCGATCACCGATTAGGGGAGACCATGTGGCACAATGTAATGAACTTCCATTGAATTATGTCGTCCAAGATCGGTACTTATCCCGACAAGGTAGAAATCTACAATGTCCTAGAAACATATATTTTGAAGAATGATTCAACCTAATTGATTTTGTATCTTCTTCGCACATGGGACACCATTGAGTTCATTTAATCCTATAGCCTGACAAATTTCTATAAGTAGGGAACTAATTTATTGTCCCATACAACATGTCTCTCAATGTGATGTATTCAATTTTATAAGCATCATAAAACATAACACCAGAATCCCACAGTAACATCAAATCCCAGATCAAAATAGTCAGATAAAAATCAATATCGTTACCTAGTTGTTTTGGTCCCTATATAAGCATAGATAACATGATGGATTTCTGCTTCATGCATAACCAGGGTGTAAAGTCATTATTTACCAACATAATAGGCCATGTACCATGAGTTCAAGTTTTAAAACCAAATGGAATCAGTCCATCTAATGAAAATGTAAGATGAAGGTTTCTCATCAATTTTTTAATTTCGGAAACTCATGATCAATATTCTTCTATTGAGGAGAGTCGGTCGGATGATGTAATTTCCAATCATTATTTCTTTTATCTGTATGCCACGACAATTGCCTTGTTGTTTTTCACATCCATATAGATGCCTAAACCTTGAATGATTGGAACGTACCATAAAACTTTTGTAGGACTGGATTTATCATTATTGTATCGAGAAGCACCAAAATTTTGGAATTTGGTACGTGATTTGTTATCCTAGTAAAACAATATAATTTCTTTCAGGAAGTCATGTATTCTTTCAAAAATCATTCCCATCGAGTGTAGAATTAATTTATATTCATATGTCCGTCTTGGGAGCTCATTATCTTCTGGGAGCATGTAATTCAAAAGGGAAAGTAGTTCAGTAACATTGACATGACTTCATCTATTTCCTTCTTTCAATTTATACAATGAAATTACAATTGATAATGCTAAATATTTAGTGAAACCAGCATACAATGGCGTCTTTATACAACTCTTTAACTTCTCAAACAATTTTGGGAAATAATGGAGTTCATCTTCAATTTCCATGTCATTTCCTCAATACGATCTTTATCATCATTGACATCTCTAATCATATCCTTCATACGGTCTTCTACATTATCTATATTTTTATTCATATCTAATGATCTATAAAATGCACTTTAATCCCATCCAGTAGCTACATTTTATTTTTCTCTGTGTTTATTCCAAAATTTAAAACTCTGATCTATTCGTTGACATATCAAATGATCTTCCAACTCATCTTGAGTTATTTGTCTACAATAATAGCAACATAAACAAGGACATAGGTTTTGAGAAGGACCATTTTAATGATCCTTTGCAAACATGAGGAACTCTTTCACTCCGTTCTCATACACTATTGCCAAACAATTAGCATCAATCCTATCTTTATTGATCTCCATGATATTTTAATCTCAAATATTAGTATTTATGGTTAAAATACACAAAACAAGACATCCAAATATTGTATAAGAGAACCAATTCATGATAAAAATAGAGTTTAATAGAGACTAACCATTACCAATAATGATTTAGAAATCAACAAAACCAAGATAGACCCCCCATCAAAATAAACACAGTTTCCAAACACAATGGGGTTCGCGGGGATAATCACTTGTGTCATAGATAAAAAAACTCACATGGAATCATCCTCTATGGCTCATCCTCTTCAATTGGGTAAACTATTTTATGGTTAACTAGTCCACCCATTTATTCCAGACCAGCCTAAAATACATACGGATGAAAACAAGTATCCATATATATTGGTAATGAATGTATTCTCATAAGCCATAAAATATGGACTTTATTAAATATAATTACATTAGATTTATTAATGTTTCCTCAAATCACCACAGTCCAAACAAAATAATAATCAATATTGATACATCTATCACTCCTAGGTCTCTACCCTACATTCAATGTCAATCATGCCTAATATATTTGGTAAGCTCAAGTTACATACATTAACTCACAGGGGGGATAATCACTTGTGTCATAGATGGTCTCCCATGTTATTCTATATGAAAATTTTAGCAAATATTATTAACATAACATCACCTTCAATCCTCATGAGTGTCTAATTACAAACCCCATTATAAGTTTAATATCCAAAGAATATATATTAATTAATTACCACACATGAACATCCCCACTAATCTACAAATTCTAACACTCTAATTGAATATTTCTTATGCTTCAACCGCTTATATATAATCTCAGAACCATATATCAACACATAAACATGTCAAAAACACATAAAAACCCTATCCACATCACAACCACACATAACATCCTCATCACAGTTTGATATCGTGAACATAAAGGACGTAAACAGCATGCACTCCTCTTACAATGCACAACCCCTACTATGTTTCCACCCCAAATACACATAATCATGTCAAAAAAATATATATACACCAAAACATAAAATCATTTTATGTCGTATATATACACCCACAGTGAGTCATTACAACTCATACTAAGAGTGAAGGGGGAGAATAGATGAGAGATTGGTTCCATATGTGTTCCCTCTATAACCTAGTTATTGATAAAAACACTCAGAACTAGAGTACCCATATGGATTTCAATTGGGTCACTCGACTCAAGTGGTGGTGTGTAAAAATAATAATAAAATATAATAAGTATATAGTCAAACATAAATTGTTCATAAGTGTTTACACCAATTTAACACTGCAAACCCCCTCATAAACCATTGCCTTGTTACTACCACCCTCTAATAGCCACTTCAATTATAATGCCACAAAAAATCCCCAACAAATCACATAAGAATCCATATCAACATTAACAACATCTCATTTCATTTATAATTATAATTTCTTGGATATTTATTACCATATTCATTTAAATTGTTAACCATTGTAATGTAAAACCAATCATTAAATCACTACCCACTAAAAGCCATTAAATAATCATTAATATCATTTATTCTAAATTTAACCATTTATTAAACATAATTATTCCAATAATTATCATTAATCATTTAACAAACCATAATTTATCATTTCCAACCGACCACAAATTACTATTTTCATTTATTACAACCATATTCCATGCGAAAAGAAAATTATAACACCACCCAATTAAAACTAAATTTTCATGACATAAAATACCACTATATACATTCTAAAATCCATAAAACCTCTTATTTCTTGCCTAAATATCCATATAATTGCTATCATAACCACACAACAATCCATCAATCATTTTTGTATTAAATACTAAACTACATGCTCCCAACCACATCAATCAACCATCACCCTTATAATCATAGTGATAAATACCCCATTAACAGTAGCATGAAAGGGAAAACATATAAGAAATTCACACTAAAAACTCATCCTTAAACATTTATTCATATTAAAGTACAATTTATTCTTTAAATATAACACTTTAATTTCAGATTTCCATACAAACAATTCATAACCTACCTTAAGTGTCTATAAAATAATAAAAGGTGACTAGAACATATTATTAGTAGTAAGAATTTTTTTTCACAACATCAATATTAAATCACATAGAAACAACACCAATAAATCCTTAAATATATAAGATATATTATGGAACTTCATAAATCACATTCATAATTCCAAGTTCACTTAAATTTCCATTAGTGTAATTAATTATAGTATTTAGGTTAATCATTACTATCCATCCAATGAAAAAAAACATGATAATTCCATAATTTAAAACAAATATAGAAGGAGAAATTTCATGGCCCCAACATCAACAAAATATTTAACAAATATTTTATAAGAATTAAATGAACAGTCAAATAAAAAAAGACATAACACATGAGGGTAATCTAAATTTCCTATGTATGACCATTGACCATTAAAAATTTAAAAAAACACAAAATCCGAATTAGCATTGTTGTCACATACTTCCTTAGAATAAATTTCTAGAAGCAAATCAGGAAGAAGAGAAATGAAATTCACCTTAGAGGATGAGAAGTAGGGATCCTTCTGCGCTATGTTAGGAGGGGAAGGCATGTCCTCCTAAGGGGGAGGTTCACAGGAGGAGCAACCAACCGTTGAGAAATGGGGAAGTAGGGTTCGCAGGGAGTAGGGATGAGCATAAAGGAGGATATCGTGGTTTGCAGGGAGGAGGATACATGGAAGGTGTTCGAGGCGGAGGATAAGGTGTAGGGCTAGCGGTGGAGTTCTGAAAATGTCAAGATCGGGGGGAGGGGGAGGGGGGAGGTCCGACAATGCAATGATTAGGGGGGAGTAGTCATAGGGGTACGATACTGTGATAGATTTAGGGAACGATAAACAGAGGACATTGTGGGACTGATTTTATATAATATGGGACTATGGTTTTATCAGCGATAAAAAATAACTGATAAAGTCTACCTTTATCAGCGTTAAAATTTTAGTACTGATAAAGATACCCGTCATCAGTGCAAAAATGTTATCGCTCCAAAATGGTCTCTTTATTAGCGTTTTTTTAGTACTGATAAAGGGTACACTTTACAGGTGCTAAAATTTTAGCACTAATGTAGGCTTCTATATCTGCGCTTTTCTGGTGCTGATATAGTAATTCTTTATCAGCGCTTTTATAGCGTTGATAAAGGGAATCATTATCAGTGCTTTTTTCTTAGCGCTGATAAAAGTTAGCGCTTCCGTTTCTCGTTTTTGTAGTATTGTAATGTCAATAGTAAAACCACAAGGAATTAAAACCCATAATATTGATCTACATAAAAAAAATATAACTCGTTAATTATGGATAAATTCTCATATTTTTTCATCTATCATGAATAATAGTTCTAACATTGTCCCCCCCCCAAACATTTTCAGTATTGGAACTCAAAATTCAATGCGGCTAATCTTTTAACCATATGAATTGTAGTAAATATTATTATATTGTATTTATGTGTTGGGATAGATATCTATATCACCATTAATGAAATAATAATCATATATAAAATTTAGAGTTTTATATATTATCTATAATCATCCAATGATAGAAAACATATTGTTCCTTTATTGGAATAGAAGTTATGAAACCCTTATAGTGAAACCAATATATTAGATAGAACTCCATTAATAGTTCACCCTTCTAAATATCCATTTTTATGAGAAAATAAATTTCATAATAATACTCACATTTAGGAAAATGAAATATTATCTAAAAATAATATATTTTTATCATGTCAATTCAATCCCTTAAATATATGATGATTTTGCCTACGAGGTAAATACCCCTCCCCAAAATGAGTAGATCAATGTGATAATTTTCATAATTTCAAATATTAGGATACATTTATATATTGACCCATAAATGGGTCACATGACTCCAATAACTCATAATTGTGTTATGAATTCAATGAGAAATACACGATTCACTACAAATTTGGAGGATGATTGAAAAGAATTTATTGTTATTTTTTTTGTCTTTATCAAAATATTATTTTAGAAAAATGGATTCTCTCTAAATTTCCATTGATATGAAAGATAATATGAAAAATATACTTTATGGAATTTATAATGTGAAATATTATAATATTAAGATTTAGAGATAAAGGGTTGATAATATTAGAGTTGCTGATAATGAGACTATTGATGATTATTTCACTCATGTAATGGATATTTTCCCAAATGTAAGAGGTTTTTAGAGACATTAAAATAATAAACCAATTAAATTTACAGAATTAAAAGTATCATTGTTATATTTTATGTCCAAGTGTTCACTCTATAATAGGGGGAATATTATTCATTTTATAACAAACATAATATCATTATTTCTAATTAAATGAGAGTGTAACATATCATTAAGAGGAAAATACAATTGCAAAGGGATATATATTATGAATATATATATAATTTCGTTTGAATAAATAAAATTAAATTGGTTCATCTTTATGGACAATGAGTTATAAAAAAAAGATAATACAACCTCACATCTAAAAAAATAACAGATGATAAAAAGGAAAGTATAAGGGAAATATACCACATAATGGTGTTAAATATATTGAATTAGAAAATTTACATTGATTATAAAAAAATGTAAATTGGTAAGTATATATATACCAATAATAAATGAATACACTAAGACAAGAAATGAAGTTATATATTAAAATAAGTGAATATACCTTTGGAGAGAAATATTCTATGTTTTCAAAAATAATGATAAGAATCTTATTAAGAAAGGAAGATGATTATTGCTACATTATATGTACTCCCTCTAGATATTAAAATTTATAAATGTTCAGAAACACCATTTGTCCTATTGAAATATATGAAGAACAACAATGATTTAATGAAAAGGGTGATCATAAGTACTTTTCAGATGTATTAAAAGTTGTGTATAAAGAATGACCTAATTAAAATAAAAAACATGGAAGAGAAAATATAATAGAATATAAATATAATAACAAGATATTGGATATTAAAATTTTATTTCATAATAGGGATAAAGAATTTATTAGGAAACAAAACCATAATATATATATAAATAAAAGTATATTAGATGAATGATCGATAAATTAAAAACATAACTAATAATAGTGGAATCATAATTTATTTCCAGTATTGATAGATTATCAACATATTTCATGAATTATCATCAACATGATGAATATTTATCTTCTCATATTATACTAAATATATATATCACAGTAAATATATTTCATTATACCCATAAGAAAAAGAAATTCATGAATGGGTTTTCTAAAATGCTTAGTAAGGATAATTGTGGGAGATATTAATCAATGATCATAAGATATAATAATATAAGAATAATTAATTTCCATGATGATAAAAAAATATTAAAAATTAATGATTGGTCATAGTCCAAAAAACCAATGTCATTGAAAATGGATTTATTATAAAAAAAAGGCAAGAGTCTTACGATTATCAAACAATCAATATTTAAACATGACCTATGAGAGAAAATGATAATCATTATAAAAATTTTCTTCAATAAAAATAAATGTAAAAAAATTAAATTAGTAAAATATATCATCCCAGTTGGTCATAACATAGTGGATAATATCCCATAGTAGATTTCCTATAGTACCCTTTCTAGAAAACATTGTTGATAATCTCTTATAGACGATTGGAATTTCTCAACTTTTCCATTCACATTATCTCATGAGATATCAATAATTTCACAATTCATTTGATGGATATATATTTATCGGACCACCAATCACATTATAAACAAATTTTACACAACAATATCATGAAATCATTAATCATTTTACTATAGCTCAATAATCTAATGGGACAATAATGGGTCTCATAAAAGGATCATGGAGTTTAATAATCATAATAATTATATAATGATATATTTGATGGAAACATTCGATCATATATCTAGTGATTAATAATATATTTAAAGGTTATTTAGATGTAAGGAAATGATTTTATAAAATATGTAAAAAAATGCATGAAAATGAAAGAGTAAACATACTTTTATTTTTGGATACTTTTAAAAGATAAAAAATCTGAAAATAATGGATGTATAATTTCCTATCATAAACTATTAAAATATGTAAATTAATCATCACGATGAAGAAGGCACGTGATGAGAGGAATGATTTTTCATATTCTAAATATGAATAAAATATTATATTCTCATTTTTTTAAGGTAATAAAAAAACATGTTCATTATATGAAAGGAATGTCCATTTGAAATATTTTTAGTTGAAGAAAATTATGTTATAAAAAATAATTTATCATCATTTAAATGTTGAAAAAAAATTAAAAATTCAAGAAACATATATCTAGGGGAATGATTCCTCACAAAAAATGAGAAATATATTCATCTCTTCTTAAAATAATACATTAGAAATATAGATGGAAAAATGAGATTTATAATGTAAAAAATACATAATATCTAGTTAATAAAAAATAATTGATGTAAATAGTTGTGTATTTAGATAGAAAGAACCTAAAATTTCCCATAATTCTCATTAAATAAAATAATAAATCCCATTAATAATGATATTGTAAAATAAACCCTTTCTAGATATATTAGCATCCAAAGTAAGCATTCTAACCTTGTGTATATTTAATACAAATTTTATATAAATAAATAATATGAATATATTAATACTTATCACACCATATATCACACTCACATAATTTCAAATTACTCATTTATTAACAATTGTTTCCTAAAATCATTATTACGGTTCCAACTATTTTGTATTCAACACATGATTTAATTTGTGTATTCCAATCATTATATAAATTTGGGGTAATCATGAATTTAATTTCTAGTAATGTTAAACTCATATTTCATTATTAATTTATGAATAATATATATTTTAAATGATTAATAATATCATGACCATTGAATTTAAATCATATATTACTTATTTTTTAGTTATTAGAATAAAAATATGAGGATTGTCACATGTTATTTAAAATGTAATTATAAGTATATCAAAAATAACCAAGACATGCAATTATTTCATCAATAATGATAAAGTTTAATTTAAATCACCATGTCATCATTGTATCATTTGATCATGGTGTATAATCCATCTAGTATTAATCCACATGTGAACTATAATATTAGAACGTTGTCACAAAATAAAGGGGATCTAACAGAGTCAATCATAATTGGTTTAATCATTAATGGTTAATCCGATTATAAATATTTATTATGTCATATAATTTCGTTTTTTCAGTCTGTAGAATGATTGAGGATTAGGAGAGATCACAATCTATATCTCTAAATTAATCTATATGGATCGAGGAGCTTCTACCACTCATCTATTCACAACTCATCACTATTAGCAATATGGTATAAATATTTATTTATTATGTCAATTTTATGGTTATCAATTTTCATATGATTCCCAAAAATAATTCCACAATTATTAGTGAACCCCTTGTATCCATATTAATATAATAATTTTGAATTTACATCTGAATCAATAATGAATATATAATTACAATGTATATCATTTATAATTAGATAATTAATTTTTTAAAACATATATTCCCTTATAACTATCAAACCAAGAATATTAACAATTTATTAAATATAAAATTTCACTTTATTATTCATTGATAAATATAATAAATCCTATATTTTCTAAACAAAAAAATAAATTTATTGTTATTATTAAATTTAAAATTTCCTTCAAATAACATGTAATGAAATTGTGCTGATAAAATAATATCATATAACTATTTAACTCTAAATTATAAATAATATTTAATCTAACATGTTAAATTAGAAACTAAATTTTACAGTGATTTTGAATACAGTTAGTGTGTGAGAATATATGAATCTTTCATAATGTAAAAAGGTAGGAAAGAATAGATTCCAAGGATATAATCTAGAAACTAGTAGATTCTGATATATAAGAATATGACAATATCCGAACGACATAATACTTCATAACAACTATTAAAATTTTAATATATTATATTTATTATGATTCATCCAATCAAGAAACTTGTACAATTGTGTGAATATCCTATTTTCCTAATGTGGAATTCATTGAATTTTTAAAATTATGAATTCGTAAAAACGACATGTCAATGAAATTGTCTATTAAGATTCATTACCATAAATTATCTTGAGATATCTCCTTTTCTCATGGGATAGAGGACCTAAATAATGATGTTAATTATCAATTAATTTATATCACTCACGATGTTCCCAACTCATATTACATCATTAAGATCATATTTTTTCATTGCATTCATAAATAAATTAATTTATGATACTTATTCTATTCATTAATGGTAATATTGAGGCTACAGGATCAATATACATGTCTGAATACTATGGAATAATATTTTGATTTCATACAGGTGGAACTCATTCTAATAATCTTAAACATTTCGATATTACAAAGGAATACACCATGAGAGGGTTCCTCAATATCCCATGGTTCTTTACCCATGATATCTTATATCATTTGTGTCTTATAAAATTATAAAATCTAGTTAGAGTAAATTTAATCTTCAGTACTATTTTGGCACATTCAAATTTTCATCCTGGATAGGAAAAACTACAACATATCAATGAAGCATATTATCATAGAGAATTATAAGGAAAAAATTATAAAGACTAATAAATATTATATTATAAAAATATTATTTATATTGAATAAAATGAATTTATATACACAAAATGGACTAATATGTGTTTTATATTGAACCACCTCCAATAGAACCCTAAAATCACTAGATACAGCTGAAATTCATCTTTTTTCCAATAGATCATATATTAAAATCATGTATATGTAAATATAATTCCATTCTCAAGAGGTCCACAATAGTTTTCTCTCTGGAAAATATACATATCGTAACTTTATATCATTGAAAAAATATTCCTGAAGAGATGAAACATCCAAATAATATTCCTTGTACACTGATGTGACCATGACTGATTTGAAAGAGAAACAATTGTATTATAATCACTATAAATTTAGACATGATCTAAAAAAATAGGTACCTCCTAAAGGTCATGGGTAACCATTAAAATAAAAAATTTATCCATACCTTTATATGATTTAGTACAATACATGTATTGTACTTCAGAACTAGTATTAAATGGCTTCTCTAAACTCTTTCACCTCAACGGTCCTATATTAATATTGAAGACATGTCCTGAATATGACATAATAAAATACTGATTTTCCTTATATCTATTATATATAAAACAACTAATGAAAAATTATTCACCACTTCCATTCATTAAGATATATTCATATTCCATCTATAATATATATGGTATCTATAATAGCACTCTAATTTTCTTCACCCGCAACATCATGAGATATACTAACCATATTAAAATAATGGACACATCATTCCACATATGAAATAATTCATATTTGATGGATCCAATTGTATATGTTAATTGGATCTAACTCTTTATCCTTATTTCCTTCTATTTGTGAGGAACTTCCTCTAGGAAATATGTTATCAATGTGAATCATGAATGAATATATTCTTTAAATGTTGCACTATAATCCTATTATGAATCAGGTTAATTTTTGTAATTTCATAAATTAATATAATCCTTCATGATCTATCACTCACTATCATGATCTCTAGAATTTAGGTTTATTTACCAAATTCCAAAATGAATAATCAGTTTATCAACCATTAATTATTATATAGTGTGGATGGTATCTAATTTCCAAACTGTAAAATTACATAAAAATATAATAATATTTAATTGATTATATTATCAATATATGTTTTGAAAAAACAAGTTTCATATTCATTATTAATGAAGAAAAAAAATTATATCATCAAAGGTAAAAATATCCCATTAACTTTATTCTTGACATAATCTAAAAATTTATCTATGAATCATTCCTATGTTTTTGGAATTTTCAACAGTCGAAAATATTTTTGGGTGTGTCATATAAACATCATATAAATTTTTATTAACTATGAATTATGTTTTTGAGTACTATCTTTAAAATCATACAGTTATGGAAGGATGTCATGGGAAAAAATTTTACGATGTATTTAAGAAAATGAACTTGATAAAAGGACTCATTATGGAGTATTACATGATGTTTTCTACAACCTCTAGCCTATAACTATTCTTTTATGAGTACTAAGTTTACCATCCATGTCCATAATTATCTTGAATTGAATTATTCATCCAAAATTATTAACACCTATTGTTAATAAACCAAAACCCACTCATGTTTTTAGTAGATTAAATCCACCTTAGAGATCTTATCATTATTCTTATTTGAAGATTTTTATTTATCTACTACATCAATGAAATAAAAATGTAAATATTTTAAACTAATAATTAGTCACTATATTATTTTAGTATAAAACAAATATTTCTAGTTCTCTATACACTTTGGTCACCTGGGAAGATCTTGGGTTTCAGGAACTACATCTTAAACCATGACATATGGATTCAGTTCCAATACCAAATATAGTGTATCATGAAAATCCACTTCCTTTATGTCATTCCCAATCCCACTTTCCTTCTTGAGGATGTGTTCCCACTCAATGAATTAAACTTACGTATACACTATTATATTCTAATATGAGGGATCACATATGTAGTATCCCCTTGTTTCCGTAGGGTGACTATAATGATGGACATCTTACATTAGTGATTATGTTTTCTTATTAAGAGAGAATTGACCAACAATTCCCATACTATAGTATAATTTTGTGACTATATAGGTTTATTTCCACATAATGTCTAAAAATCATACCTTTTTCCACATTAGTTGTAACATAGATTTTTATGTATAATTCCAGGAGTAATTCAAATACCCCTAAGTATAGTTCAACAGTTGTGTGACTCCACATTGAACATACCATTAACACAATCATAGGTGTCATCCATTCACTAAAAATTATTATATTTTGTTGTATAATTATTAATAAGTTGTGATAATATATCATACTCTAACAGAATGATAATAAAATCATGGTTAATATATTCACCACATCGACAAGATCTATGATTTTTAACCCTTATAATGACATGATTATCTACAATATTCTGTAATTCATAGAAACTTTCAAGGGATTCATACATAAACCTCATCATATATACATATACATACCTACTAAGGTCCTCTATAATAGTAATAAAGTGGTAGAATTCACATCTAGATTCTACATTAAAGGGAATATAAACATCAATGTGTACTATTTATAGAGTCATGTTTTCCATTTATCATAGAATCTAAATAAGGTTTTTAGGAATTTTTTCCTTCAAATGAAGCATGCAATATTTCATGTGTTTTATACTTAAAAAATACAAGTAACCATCATGATGGAGCTTCAATGAACTATTATTGTTTACATGACCTAGATGGTGGTTCCACAAATGGATATGAAATGAGTAACAAGAATTTGATTCATTACCAATTTATAATATATTGTATTTATAAATTAATAACAATAAAAATTTATTAAAATGTTCAATATTATATAATATATTACATTATAAAAAAAATATTTTTAAGAAACATAATAATAAACAAATCAATGACAACATAATAAATATAGGTTCTATTCTATAATACAATATAAATATAATTTTTTTTTTAAAATATCAATATTGATAGATATATGAGGTTGTAGACTCAAATGGCTAGAACATAAAACCTCACTCCTTTGATATCCCATAATTCCCCATCCACACTAGAAACCAATTTTAATCAACATCATTCATATATTTGGAATCAATATTGATCACTTCATGTATTATATTACATGAAATGTGATTATGTGAATATCTTAACCACAATAATAATTTACCTTGAAGATTACCTTTAGTTAATTTTCATAATGATGGTTCTATTGAAGTGATATTTTTTACCATTTGTAAACCAAATTTCATTCTTATCCATTTCATTCTCCTCTATATCCATCTTCTTGGGAGAAGTGACCTTTGTTCCCTATAAATGAAAAAGGTCATTGAACATGTTTCCTTTATCTATAATTTCAATTTCATAATATGGACTATATGTTTTTTACAGAATATTACAATATAATCTTATAGAATGTGTATTAATTTCATAATTTGTCTTCTCAATTTTTTTCAATATTATAATTCAAAATGATACTAGAAAAAAAATTGTGTGATGAGGATAAAATGAGATCTTGGAGAAACTCATTATGTAATCACATTATGTCTATGAATTATATATTCCAAATAATCATGACTAAATGATTAAAATTTGGATTATATAACTTTGAGTGGTTTCATATGGTCTTTGGTAATAAGACATCCTTCTATTTCCTATGATAAGTATACATTCAAACACATTTACTCATATGCATGTGTGGACATCAAATATATTAGATATAGTTATTAACAACGTGAAATTGTGTGACTGTTTATTGATAAATAATAAGGACATAGGGATGACACACATATCATTATTTCAACTAAATGATAAAAATTAATTACATGTGAAAAAAGCAAACACATTGTTCTGTTCTATGATCATGATTAGCCACAAAAAAGTAACATACATAAATTTTCAATCTATAAATAAATTATTATAATGAATCATCCATTGGGATAAAAGGACATGGATTAATCTAATTTATTCAATTTATTGTAATTATATCCCAAAAACAATGAATTAGTAACATCCATAATTTTAAATAAAAAATAAAAAATTATTTTCTTTAAAGTGAACAAAAAAATGAATTGTATAAGAAGGATATGACATATACTATTCAAAACTACATAAGCAGATCCTTATGCATGTAAAATTGGTTAAGATCTAACAAATACTATATAATAGTTTATTTATTTGTATATTTATTCAAATAAATAGTAAACAATGAAATTTTTAGAAATATTTTATTATTTTAATTTAATCATTTCAACATTCTGCATTTCATGAAACACTGAATATAGATTGTGTTTTATGAAAGAATTATGTTTCGATAGAGATTCTTGAAAACCGTATTAATATTTTTCAACAAGAAACATTAATATTATGTTTTGGTAAACATAACAATGTTTTTTCCTTGTGTTACAAACAATTTTGTTTTTATTCAATAACATACATCACACACAAGACATTGTTTTATAAAAAAATGTTATATTTATAATATTATTAAAATGTTTTTATAGTTTTCATCTAATAGTTGGAACAATGGTTATGAATTAGAATAATTAAATAATTAAATTATTGTTTACACATTTATATATTTAAAATTTGACAGTGGCAAATAAACTAGAAACAAAAATAAAACCATTTGGAAATTATAGGAAATCATTTCTTGGAAAACTATATACATGCACTAAAACATGTTGTACATTAGTAAATTAATTAAACCAATATTGATAAATTATTTTAATGATATATATATATATATATTATATTCAACCAATAATATAATTTTTTTATTATTATTTTTTAGACAAGTGATAAGAATAAAAAAAATTATATATTAAGACATTTTTTTTCTAATAGTTAATTTTACTGACTTTTAATAGGATGAATACTTTAAATATAAATTTTGAAACATTTAGAAATTATATTGGATAAATTAAACTTCATTTTTTAAATATTAATTTCTTTATTAGATTGTGGTGATTAATTTTATTTTTCTTAAAAGTTTCTTTTGTTGAGTTAATAGTTATAAATAAATAAATTTAATGGAAAACTACATTTTCATCTTATTTAATTATGTTGATAAATAATATTTACATTTGTGTTTTAATTATTTTTAGATAAATTATAAATAAAATAATCCAATTTAGATCTTTGGAAACAATTTCACATTGATAATTGATTTAAGAACATTCCAAGCATTTGAACCTTTCCACATTAAAAACTCATTGTCTCATCCCACCAGCTGGATAAAAATATAATTAATATTTGTCGCCTATGCGATTAAAATATTGATGAGTTTATTCTGTATTTAAATTAATTATAATATATAAAGACAAAAAAATTCATATTTCTAACATAGAATATTTGGTAATTTAATTAAAATTAATAACATTTATTATGTTAAAAACAAGATTAGTTAATGGGTAAACATCAAACGGATGGTGTTAAAATGGCACTACACATATGCAACACCCATTTTATGTACATATATATTCCTTAATTCTTAATGTATCGAATTATATATATCATGGAATCCTATTGGTTGGTAAAAACATGGCTATCATACAATTCATTGGAAAAATGAAATGTTGGTCCAATCCATCTACATATAAAAGGGCACTCACACCCATCCCAATTATTAACATCTATAAATAACCATGGATCATATTAGACTTGAAGAAAATATCCTAAAAATGGAAAACCATTCATTATATAATCCTCACATTAGAGAGACAAAATTCCAAGTTACTACTTTAGAGAAAACAATAAAAAATTTCCTAAAAAATCGGTAACATTATTCAACAATACATTGGTTATACAAATTTTTCCACAACCTTAATTATTATTATTACATATTTATATAATAATCAATGTATAAAAATTTTACTTATATTTTTTATGTTAATTGGTCTAACTACAGCTACAAACACATCCATCAAGTTGGATATTCAATTATCATTCTTCTGTATGGTGGAATACGACATAACAAACATATGTTATTTTTTCATTCATTGGCACCATTAAATATTGATAATAATTATGGAATGAATAATTTAATATTATATTGAATATATTTACAATAAATTTAATTTTATATAATTTTTATATAACACCTACATTCATGTGTTACATTTTTTGGTAATATTATAACTTCCTTTGTTAATATGTGGACTACCACCGCCTGAAAGAAATGTTATTATTTCAAAAATAAAATTAAATTTCTTAAGGATGGGAAAGTAAAATGATATGATATTTATTTAATAACAAAGATATTATAAATATAATATATTATATAAATATATATCATTTATCTTCTTTCTTTCAGTATGACTCGAAAATGGAAACAACGTTAATGCGTACGTACGGCCTACCGTCTCCATGAAAAGTGCATTCCATTTCATAATTCTATCATTCATATATTTAATAAATAATTATAAAATATATATATATATTATTTATATCATATTTTTTACACTATAAAAAAGTGGTACTATCATTTATAATATGGGATAACATATATAAAAAACAATGTGATTATTACAAAAAACATTACATTATCCTAAAATGGTTAATAAAAGGGTAACTTAAAGACATAATAAAATAATATATGATATGATTTATAAGAATATGATTTTTTGATAGACTTATAATAAACATATATTTATTATAATATATTTTTGAATATGTAAAAATAAATTCAATACTTAACGAAATTGTATTCTTAACTCACATTTATTTCTGTGATATATCTTCTAAATTTACATCTTCTTGTTATTTTGTGGTGTATATATTTACTTATTAAATTTTATATAAATAATTTTATTTATTTAATAATATTAAAAAATTCAATATATTGTTTTTTCAAGGATATCATGATTATAAAGTTAGTCTAGTTGTAATGGAATTTATTATCTCACTTTTATTTTTTCGAGACATATGCCTTAATCACAACTTAATTATTTTTTGTGGTATATATAAATCCCATTAATTTATGTATTATTATTAACTACATATTTCATGGTATTAAAAGAAAATTATTATAATATCTCTTTCTCAGAGTTTATCATTCAAAAGGTACCAGATCTGAAATGTAATTTTCTATAAATATTCCATCCTTGAGAAATATGTTATGTCATAAAACAATATTCATTAAAAAGTGTATACAATACACACTTTTATATAATGTAATTAATTTATTCATACATATTATATTTTATGTATAATGTTTTTTATTTCCTTTTAGGGGTAAGGATTCAAGTTAACCACTATTATAATAGTTTATTTCTACATTCTAATCATTAATCATGATTGTTTATCATTATGATTAAATTTTTGAAATATTATTACACATATCTCTAGAAGACTCATGATGATTTATATCATATTTTTACTCATGATATAGTAATTTAGTTGTATAATTTTTCCATTCATTTTAAATTGATATAACTAATAAAATTATTTTATGAAAATATAACTTTATTTCTCTCTTCCGTCATAAATCATTTTTTTAAAAAACATGTTTTCTAATAAATTATGGAAAAATTTTATACTAGTATCCTATTATAAGTAAAATAAATATTTTACCATGTTTTTTCTATAAAAAAATTATTTTTTAATTGGATTTTTCAGGAAACATTTTTAGACATATTTACAGTGCGAAAAGAATGTTTGTAATGTACTAATGTTTCCATTGTCCAAATAGTCATTTTTTAGAAGCATTATTTTAATGAATAAATTATTTATTTTTTAATAATTTATTTCATAGTTTTATATAATGTTTTTTATTTTAATGATATTTTTAATGAAAATAGTTTACAATAATATTTTTTGTTATAGAGGTGTTTAAAATTATATTCATTATTTTCTTTTAAAATAATGATAGTTTATTTTCAATGAAAAGGGTTTTTAAAATGTATTATAGTTAAAAAAGATATTTTAAAATATTAAAAGATCATTAATTCACTAAATGTTTTAAATTTTCATTGAATCATGCATTATATGTTATCAATGTAGTTTTTAATGAAAAATATTTTGAAAATGTTTTTCGTTTAAAAATAGTGATTTGATAGGAAATGATAATTTCTGTAAGAAATTATCCATGTGATAATTAAAAATCATGAGTCATATAAGATGAAATCCTTTGATATAGTTTTTTCATTATGAGCGATAAGGATAACATTAAAAATCCATCTCTGAATGGTTTATGTTTTGCTGATATGATGTTTATGGATGTTGTTCTAGAGGAGGAGGTCAATCATGTTTTAAAGATATTGTTATAAATCGAATTTATTTTGAATTAGTTAGTCAGGTTTCAATTTTATTTACACGAAGTCCATTTCGTTTCCATTGTTTAATCAAATTATAAAATAATCATTGTTTTTATGTGATGTTATGTTGATATAATATATTTTAAACATTATTTACATTTTAGTTAATGGAAATAGATATTATGATGGGGTGTCCTAGATAGAACACTGTATCCATGTTATAATTATATTATGGTGTGACCCAGATAGAGGTTGGTAATACCATTATAGATTATATGATGTGGTAGCCTAGGATTCACTCAAATAAATTGGTTAATGATTAATTTAACTCATTGGATATACATGATTAAATTTGGTAGTGAACTCCGTTCAGTAATATATTACATGAACAAAGAGTGAACTCAATTAAGTAAAATATGGATGGAATGAAGAGTGAACTCAGATAAGTAGTCCAATGATGGAATGTGAAGTGAAATTAGATCATTAATATAGGTATAAAATGAGGAGTGAATTGTGTTTTGTGAAATAAGATTGGAACCAGAAGTGAACATGGTTCCATAATAAATTACTGGAATGTGGAGTGAACGTAGTTCAATAAATATTTTTTTGGATTTGATGGTCTTGGTATTGATCCTTGACTAATATATTATGATTTTAAATTATTATTTTTATTCCATAATATCATATATTATTTCTATTTTATGAATTCAGGGTTTATTCTCTTGATTCCATTATTATTTATGTATTACAAACTGCCAATATTTATGTATTGACTCATGCATTTGATCTTTCACAAAAAGGGCATGATCATAAAATGTAATAATCAGGTTCTCATACACATATTCTCAATGTATGATTATATATCTTCTTTATTAACCCTTACTCAGCATCTGAACTCTCCCTTTCTTACAATTATTTTCCCCTGAAATGTAGAAAGGTTTTATGTAAGTGAACTTAATGGGATTTTCTTTTAATGAATTTTTGGTGTTATTTCACTAGAAATATAATATTATTTTCCATATTTCCATAGATAGTATACTATTTTTTACTCATATAAGTACTCTTTAAAATATCTAAATATTAATCTATACTAATGTAATATCCATGTATGTTAATCCTGTGTTTTTTAGATTGAATCAAGTGAATGATTTAATTAACCTTGGGAATATAGGATGAGAAAATTTTAGCCACATACCTATAGATATTTATAAGGTTATTTTTATGCATGTATCTAATGATAAGGCTAAGGATTCATAGATTTAATATTCTCTATCATGATTTAGGCATCATATATGTAAATTTTCATTATTTTGTTATTTTATTCTATGATAAAATTTTCTTAAAATGATCATTCTCATCTATGTAAATTACAGGAAATAGATGTAACATAGTATAAATTGAATTTTTCCTATGTGGAATGTATGAGAATTGTACAAATCTATTTTTTAATGTGAAATATCCAAAATATTACTAGGATTGATGTAATAATACTCTTTATACTACTAAGGATGAAGAGACGTCCAATGAAATCTTAATGAAATGAGATGTTCTAGATATATTTTTTACATTAAAAATAAAAAGAATGATTAGATTAAATTTTAGGAACCTTTTGAAATGCATTTTATTTAATATTTTATGAAGGGATATTAATGAATAAGATGATAAAACATGAGTAATGATTTATGAATGTAGTTAGAAGATTAAGCATTATATGTTTCAGAACAAAAATATTAATAAATAAAAATCATAAAATATTTAATATTTTTAGTATATGTAATTCATTAAGGAATGAAAATGATAAATACAATGTTGATGAAGAATTTAAAATGTGATTAAATGGAACTGGGAAATTTTATTAAGGGAATCTAACCATCAATCTGTTCTTGATGATGAGAATATGTTATTTACTATGGATAATGAGATGATGATATAGATAAGGTAAATTGTATAATCTATATGACTTATTAACTGATAAATTATTTGTTTAAATAGACATTTTCACTATCATGGTTAAAGATTATGGAATTTAAGAAATACATCCGAGGATATTTTGAATTAAAAAATCATGCATTATTTCTGTAAGGATATATGGTAACACGGGTCGATACCGTGTTTCATGAGAATATATGATGAAGGTATTCACAAGTGAGAATGTGACAACTGAGAGATAACCTATGAAATGTGATGGTTCACAGTTTTGATAATTTAAGGAATTAATTTATAGATTTTTGGATGTTCATATTTCAGAAGGGTTCCTAGGTGGACTGTTTAAGGAATGGATTAAGTTAATATTCTGTTGAGATTTTAGTGATTAAATTATTAGTTCAAAATATATGGATTTATCAATAACATACAACTGGTGAAAAATTATTATCATATTAATGTTAAATAAAAATATATAGAAGTAATTATCATTCTACCTATGAATATTTTATCCATTAGTTCTTTAGGAATAACAAATTTGAATAAAATTCAAGATTAATAGATGAAGTGGAAATTGGTCAAGACACCACCAAATGGTGATACTGTGCTTATGAAATGGAATGAAATAAAATAAGAATATCTAAATTTAAATTTAAAAATATCATTGAAATGGATTTTTAAATGAAAATTTTATCATATTACATTAATTTACTAGTAATTAAATCATCCTCTATCTCATAATAGATTGTTTGGTTTTCTGATCATTAAATTTTTCTCGGTCACCCACTCTTGATTATCAATGTTTAGTTTTAATCTCTATCAGAACATGATAATTATATTTTTCATCCATGTATATTTCTTCATATATGCATATGTTCTCTTACTTGTAAACCTAGTTTTCAATTAATTTGGGTAACCATTATGTTTCCAATATTCCATTTTAAATGTAGTTTTTGTATTCATTTTTTTTTTGTTGTAGGATTCTATGAATGGAACATTCATGTATTAAACCAATGATAACCCAAATAAATTTTGAGGGTAAAATTTTCTGTAAATGGGTATAATGTAATACCCAAAGAGTTTTTAAAACATTTTTTTCCAATTTTTTTAATTTTTTTATATTCTTCATTTTATATAAAACTTACTATAGGTTTTGTTAAATGAATTTACAATGTTTTTTTGGAATTTAATGAAAAACAAAATTAATATTGTGCTACAATAATCACAAGTATTATCATTTTTTATTTGAAAAAATTTAGGTTTATTGTGTGACACAAAATTCCCTTTTCATGTGATAACCTTCGTTATACATAATATATAAGGCCCTATACTTAAACATTACATAATTTGGAATTATGTGAATAATTCCCAAAGAGGATCATTTAAGGTTTATCATTTTAGTGAATTGGACCATAACTATTACATTACATCTCAAACATTACAAATTATACATTTCTACTTAATATCCATTTTGTATTAAAATAAAAACTCTTAAAATAAAAAAATGATTTTATTGATATAAATATTATTGAATTTGTTCTTTCTCTTACCCTACCATATATCCTTTAAAATCATTTCAATTACATGGGATGAGCCTAAAAGGCTCAGTAATGGTTATAAGATAATGAAAGCAAACATTAGTATATCATTACATAAAAAACATATGATCTTTAACATACCACATTAAATCCTAATGTTTCTGAATAAGACAATGTAATAAAAATCATAAAGGTAAATTCTGGAATCCATATCAAACATACATTGATGCTATCACAACTACATAGGGAGATATGTTTGGAATACCCATCAAGGTATTTTCCCAAAATATCTTAGGATAAACATTAATTTTTACCTCCATCACGTTACCCAATGCATTGGAGAGCTATATCAGGTTCTCCCACCCTAGGATTATCATAGAACCACCTGTATACATAAATAATGCCCAAGAACCATAGAATAATCATATCACATAATAAATTTTTAAATGAAACATAACATTTCTAAATGGAAATAAAAATATATGATTTAAATATATGGACATAATCAATCCATTTTAAAACCCATTTTTAATACCAAAATACATAAAAACAGTATATGGTATTTATTTTTCTTTTAAAAACATTATATATTTTAAAGGAATTCAATGATGAAATAATACTCATGGTGGAAGAAAGGTTATTGTCATCGTTAATGTTAAAAAGAATCATTTCCACTGTCATTTAGTAAAATGCTATGTAGAAAAAATTACCTTTTAATGAAATAAAAAGTCAAATGGTTTATAAACCGTATAAAATAAAGTCTTACAGTAATCAAAATTTTCCTCAATGAATTGAGATTAAGACGATTCCCCTTACCTCATGTTCGACATGACACATTAATTATTTAATCTAATAAAAAATAATCTAAAGTTAATTTATAATTTCTTAATAATATTTTTACTTTTTATTATTCCTTTTATATTACTCATTACATCATTATATACAGTAAATAATCATTGAAGTAAATAATGGTTGTTTTGTCGATATTTGTTACTTGAGTCAAAAATGAACTCCATAATATAAAAAGTTATCCGTGTGGTCAAAATTCGATTATCTGAAGAATGATATTCATGATTTATATATCATATATATAATATATATATAGTTTATATATGTATTTATAATACTATATAATATTTGGAGATAAGAAAAGAAATGAACCATTCCTGGAGACGGTATGTTGTTCGTATGTATGAACTCTACATTCATTTATATTTTGTATTTAATTGAATGAAAACATAATGATACATACGTATATTATAATACAGTATAATATCATATATAATTTTAATAACTCCATCGTTTATACGTTCCATGTATGGCGTGAATGAGTCATATCGCTTTGAGGGTGTGGTAGTCATTACTTCCTAAAATAAAATTATAATATTTACCCATTATGGAAACACTAAAAGTATTAAATAAATAAAAAATATAGATTAATAGTCTAATTATAAATATGATATATGTCACATATAAATATAGCACCATATTAATGGCCACCATATGGGGTGGTATGAGATAATTGAACAATCATTGTTTCGTGAGGTAGTAGTTCGCCGTCCATCGAAACAATATGTTCGTATCCATTATATGGAGGTGTAAGGAAGTATAGTTCGAATAAAACTCAAACCAAAATAATTATATATTGAATATACTAGTATTGTTATAAAATAATGGAATAAATAATGTTCAGGGGTTGGAGAAATAATATAAAAGAAAACAACTTGTGAGAAGAAGTTACCTTTAAATTGGGTAACTGTAACGCCCCAACCCCAGTTACCCAGAGTCGGTGCGTTATTACATAACATTGTCATGATCACAAGAAATATCAAGTCTCAAAAGACTGTTTATTTTACTAGCCATGGAAACACTATATATATTCATAAGTCTTACAAAACATCATAAAAATGAAAACTACAACAACATCTTTTCATCAAAGTCCACACTCATATCCCCACATACTATCCCTATAGGTCATTCATAAATTACTTCTTCACATCCTGTGAAAAATAAAAAACTGAAATGGGTGAGCTCAAATGCCCAGTAAGGATAACAATATAGCGGAAACTTTCATAAATAAGAATAAACATTTATGGAAATGTATAACTAAAACAAAACCTTTTAAACTTGAACATCAATATAGTATGGAAAAAATAAAATGAAATAATGCCATTTAATTATTCACATGGATATTATACTAATCGAATAATCACATTCACTATCAATAACCACTATCATAATGATGGAATGCATAATGCCATACTATCATAACCACATAACCAAGGCCTTGTGCCAAGACTACAAATTATATTTTGTCAAGGCCTTGTTCCAAGACACTAGTTTGTCTCATGAGACATACCGATGCATTGAGGAGCTATAGAGGCCTCCACCCATCACACATTATGTCCAATTCATTCCTCATATGAATAGGTTTAAACATAACATAAATATTGATATTAAAACTAGCATATGAAATGTCAATAATTTCTACATAAACCATTAAGGGTATAAAAATAACCCATCCACAGTCAAACATATCACAAATCCTTCAACACAATATAGAAGTTTTGTATCATAATAAATCAACTTCAAATAAGCATAAAATCCATCAAAGGATGTTGACATAGATGAAATCAAAAATCTTTTTAGAGAAATATCTCTTTCTATTTTGAAATCATTTAAGAGTCATAGATTTATGAAATAAACCATTTTCTTTGAAAATATTCTTATTTTCTAGTAAGGAAATCTTTGGTGATTTTATAACGGTGGAAAATAGTTGCACCCGCCGTATAAGCAAAAAACAATTCTTACACTAATTCTGTCGAAAAGGATAAAAAGCACCTTGTTTGGAAAACGATGGAAAGATTCCTTTATAAACCTCTTATAAAGAGTAATGAAAGGGTATAAATAACTTTAAACCATATTATTGTTAATAGTAAAAAAAATCGAAATATATTTTTAAGAAACCTGGATGTGGATGATAAAGAAATCTCAGTAGATTATTATGTATAAATAACCTCGGATAATGAAGAGATTGCGAAATAAACCCTTAACGTGTACATTTACTTGGTTATGGGTAGGTTAACCTACCCTATAATGGAGAAATAATTGTAATTAAATTATACAATAATCATATATTTTAATATGATATCAAATATGATCTTTTAACATTGATTTGTTAATAATATCTTATTATTATCATTGTTTCGGGTGTTAAATTACTCGTTTTCTTTTATATGTTATGTTACATAAGCCATGTCTTTTATGGAGAGGATGTATCTTATTCATATAGATAATGATATAAAGTCCTTAAACATTATTTTTAAATCATAAAATGATAATTTTACTTGAATGGATACGATGGAGAATGAATCTCATCGCGTTCGTGGAGACGGTAGTCCGTACGTACACACGAGCGACAATATCATTCTTTTGATATTAGAATAATATATAATTGGATGTTATATCATATATACAGAATCATTATCATGTTATATTTATTATTTACATGAATTAAACATCATTATTATACCCATCCAAATAATAATTTATTGAATAACAATTACACCACGACGTGGAGACGGTAAGCCGTACGTATGCATGTATGGTGACATGTTATTCAAAGGATGGATAGAATATTTAAATATGGTTTTCAAATTATTATAATAGCATCAATTTATATATAATATACTGGAGTTATTATTTTTAGAATTGTAATAACAATGAAAGAAGAAGTGGAAGAAAAAAGGAACTTGAAAAAGTGTGGTGAAATCATTAACACTTCTTCGGGTTCTTCCTTTTGATTTGATCAAAAGGGCTCCGTAGGATGGCTTTATGACTAAAGTAATGACTCTAAGATTATGTGAGGGATTTTGAGAGAGTATTAGGGAAGAGTTTGGCCGATCGAAAAGTTTTTTAAGGTGCAATTTAATGAGAAAGGATAGTGCCCTTTTATAAGAGGGGTGAGGGGCACCTTTGGAAAAGCTAGAAATATTATTTTATAATATATTCATATTCGGTTTCTAATGGCTCCAAAGTGTATTGTTTATAGGTTAAGGTGGGGATGTGTCTAAAACCACTCAACCAATATAATTTAGACATATTTGGGTCATTATATTAACCTTATCATTAAGTATTAACTCTTAGTTAATTAGTTTCCCTTTTACAATGTCTCTTTGTATTTTTATATTATATGGTTAATAAACATACTATATACATCTAAGAGACCCCCAAGTTGTCTATTAATGATACAAATATCATGATATAAGTCTCTTGGACGATCCTTAGATTTATAGGAATTTAATATCAAATAATAATATAATATTTGTTTTAAAAACTCTTTTATGTCAATTTTGACACTATTCAATAATTGATTTTCTTTAAATCATAAAAGAATGATTACATAAAAAAGTAAATTAAATAAATCCTAACATGTCATATTATCTTATAAAATTAGTTTAATTCATATAAAGTCTCAAATTATATTTATTTGGGTATTTATAATATCAATTATTTTAATTTTTCACTATTATGGTAATTACTACATCATCATTGTGTTATAAATAAATTAAATTATATAATATATAAAAACTATATATAAAATATCATTATGTATGTAATCGTTTTATATTTCTAATGAATATTTACAATCTAATTTATCTTATGTTTAATCCTATATTAAAAATGTTTTAGTAGATAAACATTGATTTTAACTCTTTTAACTCTTCTTTGAATTAAATAATAATAAATGTCCTAATCTAATCCAAGTGAACCTAAATGATAATATTTTATTCCTAAGGTTTTTTTGGTCGATATGCACTTGTCCAATATCTGTAAGACATGTGTTAGGGTAATATTAATATCATTTTTACACTTAATTACCATATTTACTTTTAATCGTGGAAAATAAAAGTAAAAAGTTACTATTCACCAAAAAAAATTCAGCTCATTGAACCACATTTTACTACTTGATATTAACTGTGTATCTCAGATTTTCGAAATTCTATTCATAGAAGAGGTAAAATCCAGTTTTATGAAAAAATCGGTTTTTTAACTACCACTTAGTGGTTTCACTATTAATAAAAAATTGATGTTTTTCAGAACAATGCCAAAATTTCACCGTAATCTATAATTGATCTTCCGAATTTAAAAATGATGTCTATTTTAAAAAATTCCAAACATATAAGTTTCATTAATTAATTTTATAATTAATTCCCGCTGTTACAATAAATAGCGTGTTTTTAAGAAACAATATATTTCAAAAGATTGACAATTGTTTTTGTCCAATTTCAAAGTGAAATTAATTCTAATGAACACCATTCGATGAAAGTGTAAAAATATAGTATAATTATACTTTATAACCACTAAATAAAATAATTTATCACTAAAAATTTTTTGATTAAAAAAGTTGTTTTTAAGTATTTATCACTATTCATAAAAATTTGAAGTTTTCAGAAAAATACCAAAAATTCAACTTTGGATAATTTGGATATTCTGAATCCGAAAATGATGTCCATTTTGAAATATATAATATATATAATTTCAAAAATTAGATATTACTATTCATTACGGCTAGTTTGATTGGTTGTGGTGTGTTAGAACTCGATGTTGCGTACAACACACGCTATCACATTATTCAAAGAGAAGCGTATCGTAGAAGCTTGGGATGTTTCATTGTATATATTTGATGTCCCCATTCTAAAAAGTAAATTTATTTATTCAAATTGAATATATAAAAGTTTAAAATATTGGATTTAAAAGGGTTCACTATTAAAAGTTTGTAAAAGTACAATACTGAAAATGAATTTGTTCTTACATTATCTCTAAGAAACTCATAATATGGATTCTAAAATTATAAGGATTATATAATGTTTAAAATTTCGTTAATACTATTCATAACTTCTTTTGAACGGCTTGTTTAGTAAGTCATGGTGCGCTTGAACTCGGTGTTACGTGTAATGCAAGTTATTGAATTATTTTGAAGAAATAACACACTATGAAATCATGGGGTGTTACATTCTCCCCTCCTTCAATAAATTGTGTCCTCACAATTTGAAATTGTTCTTTGAAAATATTAGGCTGAATATAGAAATTATATTTTTGGGAAAACTCACATTGGAAATTGGGTTAATAAAATTTAGTCTTGATAAGATGAAAAGAAAAATTAAAGGGTCACCACCAAATTATGATCTCTATTCGGAGAACATTGGTTGCAATTAGAGACATATAATTGGAGGAAAAACGTAAATATTTATAGGAAGTGATTGAGGTCATCAATCACAAACAAGTGTAAAATTGAGGGCCTTAAATTAATCAATCTACGATGATTTAAAATACCATCGGTTCAGCAAAACATATGGTATTAGGATAATACATTTTTTGTTTTATGATCCATTCACTATAGTATAAGAATTAATTTCTTCATTGAATAAGAGAAGAATAAAAATATATACATGACTAGTAGAGTCTCATCCTTTAAATAAGTTCTACCACAAACTCATCTTTCACTCTAAAAGATAATAGAACTTAAAAATAATATTCTATTCATCCTATTCGTATAGGGTTAAAAAATGAATTTATAATTCATTTAGAAGAACCATTAAAAAGATGAAATTATTCAATCTAGGACATCGCGTGGGTCAGTGGTAGGTGGTACACCCTTGTCGCCCTTTGGTTGTGGGTTCAAGTCTCGAGGCCTTGCCAGACGCGACAGGTTGCAGCCCGACCTCCGGGTTGTCCTTTTATGGAAATACAAAATAATCCAATCTATAACTATCCAAAATAATTCAGTCCAAAATTTATATTCAAGGTAAACACAATAAAGATCTTTTTTTCCATGTAATAACATGTGAACACCTTCATCATGTATTCTTTTAAAACACTACAACATCCTAAATTACCATAAATCCTTATTGATTACATTCATGATCCCTTATTCCTTAATTAATAATAGGTATACTCCTTCAATCCAAAAATGTTTTATACCCAAACAATGATATAATATACAAATCATTAATCAGTTTCAAGGTAGTCAAGAATATCCAATATATTTTATCCAAATAAATAATATATTATTCTAAAATCACTACCTCGGTATTAGAACCAAATTATGGTTTATCTTTCTCTCAACCATATATTTTCCAAAAAGTTAACCTGTTATTGAGTCACTTTTGATTATTCCACACAATCTCAAGTCCTTAATGAAATAGTACTTCAGTACAATCCTTATATACTCCATAATTATTATAAAAAGTACATTGTTGATACAACACTCAAATGACATAGTCAACAAAAGAACTTTAATCATTACTCTTCATCTGTGGTAGTATCATAACTTGATTATTATCCAATAGCATCATTTTCGGCATAGTTTGAGCACTGGGACATAGGTTCGCGTAGTGTCCAAACTCCTTTCAAATGAAGCATTGTACATTTGAAACAATTTTCTTACCCTTACAGTCACATAATTTGTGCCCATTTCCTCTACAATTATAACAAACTATCATTCCTTTCAGGCAAGTTCTAGGGTGGTTATTTCCACAGTAATCACATATGGGAAAATTCATCTTTTCCCTATTCCCTTTATCCATCTTTCCCTCTTCCATACTTTTCTTCTCTTGCATCCCTTTAAAGCTATAGGACTCAGTAAAATCTTTACTTATCTTATCAACACATGATGTTATTTCTTAATATGATGATAATACATGGGATACTATTTCTCTTATAAATTATGGCATAAGACCATGATATATATGATCCTTCATTCTCATTGGATCATGTGAATTTCTGGAGTTCTCATTCCTTCTACAGGGCGCCATTTCTAAACAATGGCATAAACTAGATTTGTTTATGAATAATAATACTTAATCCCAAACTTGTAAAACATATAACATAAATTAAATTGTTTATGGATATAATAAATAATCATAAAAATGTCTCCATTGAGGAAGTATATACTCATGAGCCCTTCATAATTGTTTGTAAAGAAAATGAGAATTATCCTAAGCATATCCCCTGGTAGTGTCGTAACCAAGAGTGCAGCAAGGCTCGTTGTCGTGCACCAGTTCCCATTAAAGTCTAGCTCAAAGCGGTGTTTTCAGGTATTACCCCTAGGTACATATGTGCCAGAGCCACCTCTACCTGCTCGTATCCAGATAGGGATGTATTTCTCGTAAAACTCACAAAATCTCTACAATACCAATATTCCAGTATGTTCTTCTATATTAAACCTCAAATTCTCTCTTAGGGCTATGTGATCTAATCAGAGTTTATCTAAATCTAGCTTCCAATGTTTTTACTAAACTTCCTTTGATACCAACTGTAATACCCTGACCCAAGTTACCCAGAGTCGGTGCATTATTACATAATATTGGCATGATCACAAGAAAGATCAAGTCTCGAAAGACCGATTAGTTTAGTAGCCTTGGAAACACTAAATATATTCATAAGTCTTACAATAAATAATAAAAAGGAAAACTACAACAATATCTTTTCATCATAGTCTACACTAATATCCCAATATACTTTCCCTGTAGGTCATTCATAAATTACTTCTTCACATCCTGGGAAAAAGAGAACATTGAAAGGGGTGAGGTCAAATGCCCATTAAGGATAACAATATAGGGGAAACTTGCATAAATAATAATAAACATTTAAGTCAATTTATAACTAAAACAAAATCCTTTTAAACATGAACTTCAACATAGTATGGAAAAAGTAAAATGAAATAATTCCATTTACCTGTTCACATGGATATTCTACTAATCGAATAATCACATGCAATATCAATAACCACTTTCATAATGATGAAATTCATAAATCTAGACTATCATAACCACATAGCCAAGGCCTCGTGCCAAGACTACAAATAGTATCTTGTCAAGGACTTTTTCCAAGACACTATTTTGTCTCATGAGACCTACCGATGCATCGAGGAGCTATAGCGGGCTCCAACCGTCACATATTAAGTCTAATGCATTCCTCATATGAACAGGTTTAAACATAAGATAAACATTAATATTAAAACTAGCATATGAAATGTCAATACATTCTCCATAAACCATGAATGGTATAAAAATAACACATCCACAGTAAAACATATCACAAAACCTTCAATACAATATATAAGTTTTGTATCATAATAAATCAACTTCAAATAAGCGTAAAATTCATCAAAGGATATTGACATAGATGAAATCAAAACTCTTTTATAGAAATATCTCTTTCTATTTTGAAATCATTTAAGATTCATATATTTATAAAATAAAACATTTTCTTTGAAAATATTCTTATAATCTTATAAGGGAATCTTTGACGATTTCATAACGGTGGAAAATAGCCGCACCCGCCATATAAGTTAAAAAAACATTCTTACCTTAATTCTGTCGAAATGGTCAAAAAGCACCTTGTTTGGAAAATGACGTAAATATTCCCTTATAAACCCATTTTAAAAATTCAACCAATGGTATAAATAACATTAACCCATATTCTTGTAAATATAAAAAAAATTGAAATGCATTTTTAAGAAACATGGATGTGGATGATAAAGAAATCCCAGTAGATTATTAAGTATAAACAACCTCGGATAATGAAGAGATTGCAAAATAAACCCTTACCTTGTACCTTTTCATTGGTTGAGGGTAGGTTAACCTCATGTATAATGGTAAAATAATTGTTATTAAATTATACAAGAATCATATATATTAGTATGATATCATATATGATCTTTTAACATTGATTTGTTAATAATATCTTAGTCTTATCGTTGTTTCGGGTGTTAACTTACTTGTTTTCTTTTATAAGATTTATTATTTAAGCATTGTTTTTAATTGATAGGTTGTATCTTATTCATATACATAATGATATCATGTCCTTAAACATTATTTTTAAATCATCAAATTATAATAATAATTGAATGGATACGATGGAGAATGAATCTCATCGCGTTCGTGTAGACGGTAGTCCGTACGTACGCACGAGCGACAATATAATACTTTTGATATTAAAATAATATATAATTCTATGGTATATCATATATAAAGAATCATTATCATGTTATATTTATTATTTACTTGAATTAAACATCATTATTATACCCATCCAAATAATAATTTATTGAATAACAATTACACCACGACGTGGAGACGGTAAGCCGTACGTACACACCTATGGTGACATGTTATTCAAAGGATGGATATAACAATGAAATATGGTTGTATAATGTTTATAATAACATAAATGTATATATAATATACTAGAGTTATTATTTTTAGAATGGTAATAACAAAGAAAGAAGAAGTGGAAGAAGAAAGGAACTTGAAAAAGGGTGGTGAAATCATTACCTCTTCTTCGGGTTCTTCCTTTTGATTTGATCAAAAGGGCTCCTTAGGTTGGCTTTATAACTAAAGTAAGGCCTCTATGATGAAGTGAGGGAAGTTGATAGAGTATTTGGGCAGATTTTGGCTTAACCATAAGGCTTTGAATGTGTAAGTTAATGAGAAGGGGGAGTGCCCTTTTATAAGAGGGGTGAGGGGCATCTTTGGAGAAGCTAGAAATATTATTTTATAATAAAATAATATTCAGTTTCTAATGGATCAAAAGTGTATTATTTAAAGTTTAAGGTGGGTATGGGTCGAAAACTACTCAACCAATATAATTTAGACGGGTTTGGTTCATTATATTAACCTTATCTTTAAGTATTAACTCATAGTTAATTAGTTTCACTTTTACAATGTCTCTTTGTATTTTTATATTATATGGTTAATAAACATACTATATACATCCAAAATACCCCCAAGTGGTCCATTAATGACACAAATATCATGATACGAGTCCCTTGGCCGAACCGTAGATTTTTAGGAATTTCATATCAATTAATAATATAATATTTGTTTTAAAAACTCATTTATGTCATTTTTGACACTATTCAATAATTTATTTTTGTAAAAATCATAACAGAATGATTTCTTCTAAAAAACTTAATTAAATCAATCCTAAAATGTAATATTATCCTAGAAAATAAATTTAATTCCCAAAAAGTCTAAAATTATATTTATTTGGATATTTATAATATCAATTATTTTAATTGTTCACTAATATGGTGGTTACTGCATCATCATTGTATCATAAATAAATTAAATTATATAATATATAAAAATTATAATTAATATATAATTATGTAGTAAATATGTTTATATTTATAATTAATATTTTAAATCTAATTTATCATATGTATATCCCTATATTAAAAATGTTTTAGTAAATAAACATTGAATTTAACTCTTTTAACTCTTCTTTGAAATAAATTATAATAAATGTTCTAATCTAATCCAAGTGGACCTAAATGATAATATTTTATTCCTAAGGTTGTTTTTGGTCGATATATATTTGTCCAATATAATTATGACATGTGTTATGGTAATATTAATATCATTTTTACCCTTAATTACCCTATTTACTTCTAACCGTGATAAATAAAAGTAAACAGTTACTATTCACCAAAAATTATTTTCATCTCATTGAACCACACTTTACAACTTGATATTAAACATGTCTCTTGGATTTTAGAAATTCTATTAATAGAAGTTGTAATATTATGTTTTTTGAAAAATTCAGTTTTTAACTACCACTTAGTGGTTTTACTATTCATCAAAAATTGAAGTTTATCAGAACAATGCCAAAATTTCACCCTAAGCTATAATTGATATTCCGAATTCAAAAATGATTTCTATTTTACAAAATTCCAAAAATATAAGTTGAATTAATTAATTTTATAATTAATTCCCGTCGTTACAACAAATAGCGTGTTTTTAAGAAACAATATATATCAAAAGACTGAAAATTGTTTATGTCCAATTTCAAAGTGAAATTAATTATAATGAACACTATTGGATAAAATGGTAAAAATCTATTCTAATTATACTTTAAAACCACTAAATAATATAATTTATCACTATAAATTTTTTTGATTAAAAAATTTGTTTTTAAGTATTTTTCACTATTCATAAAATTGGAAGTTCCTAGAAAAATACCAAAAATTCAATTGGGATAATTTCGATATTCTGAATCTAGAAATAAAGTCCATTTTGAAATATAAAATATATATAATTTCAAAATGTAGGTATTACTATTCATAACGGCTAGTTTGATTGGTTGTGGTGTGTTAGAACTCGATGTTGCGTACAACACACGATATCACATTATTCAAAGAGAAGCATACCATAGAAGCTTGGGATGTTTTATTGTAAATTTTTGATGTCCACATTATAAAAATTAAATTTATTTAGTCAAATTGAATATATAAAATTTTAAAAAATTAGATTAAAAATGTTTTCACTATTAAAAGTTTGTAAAAGTGCATTATTGAAAATGAATTTGTTCTTACATTATGTCTAAGAAACTCATAATATGGATTCTAAAATTATAAAGATTATATAATGTTTAAAATTTAGTTATTACTATTCATAATCTCTTTTGAACGACATGTTTAGTAAGTCATGGTGCGCTTGAACTCGGTGTTGTGTGTAGTTGAAGTTATTGAATTATTTTGAAGAAATAACACACTATGAAATCTTGGAGTGTTACAATAACTCCCTTTGGTTTGAACCAAAAGTATTTCTTGAAGATTCTTTACCCAAAGTTACAAATTTTTAGTTAGATTATAGAAATTTGGGGAGCTGACGTGGGTACAGTTTTGATGAGCCATGGTGGCTTGTGTGGTGTGAGTTAGGTATAATGTTGATAGATTATTATAAGGGGAGGAGGGGCTTGTTAGGAATGTTTGAAAATATGATTTTATTATAAACTTAATTTAGATTTCAAAAGGTCATAAAATAATTTATTTCTAAGATAAGGTGATTCTTTTTCAAACTCCTCTAAAAAAATTAGTTTAGACATGTTAAGGGTATAAAATTAACCTTATCTTTTAGCTTTATCCTTTAGTTAAGTAATTTATCATTTACCATGTCCTCATCCATACTATATAGCTAATATATTTACTATAAAATTCCAAGATTCCCAAAAATTTATCATTAATGACATTAGTAACATCATATATTCCCTTTGGTAGAATATTAGTTTTTAGGACTATTTTGACATTTAATAAAATATTGATTGGTTTAAAAACTTATTTAGTCAATTTATAAATTATACATATCATGAAATATAAAAAATCCCTAACATCTTGATTATTTGGACAAGACAAAATTAATAAAAAGATAAAAAGTTATACCCATACATAAAATTCGTGGATTGCAAAAAAAGATTCAAAATATTTTTTTCTTATTTATAATCTCATTTATTTAAAATATTCATTAATGCGGTAATCATTTCATCATCATTGTGTCCTGAATAAATTTATTTATATGATATCTAGAAATTATAAAAACAATACCAAGATGTAAGAAATAGTTTTATATTTTTAATTACTATTTATAGACGAAACAATCACTTTTATAACCCATTTAAATTTTTTTTACTAAGAGATATATCTTTATGTTATATTTTCCGTAACTTTAAATTATTATTTATTATGTGTCATTTTCACATACATGTGACTCCATGGGGTCCCAAAATCAACACAAGGATTCCCATGGTCAGACATCTATCATCTTATATATTAGAAATCATGTTCAGTTAATTTAATAATATTATAATAATATTTTTTAACCCTTATTTACACGATTAATCTTTTAATCACGGTATATGAAATATTTACAAAAGTTACTATTCATATTATCTAAAAATAAAAGTGACCTATTTATACAATTTGAACCTCCTAACTCAAAATAAGGAATCCATTTTTCCAAATTCAGAATAGAGATATAGTAGAAATTAATTTAAAAATAATTCTCGTTGTCAAAACCCAAAAGCGTGTTTTTATGAAATAATAAATATCAAAAGAGTAACACTTGTTTATGTTCAATTTCAAATTAAAAATACTTATAATCACCAACATTGGATTACAATGTAAAAATAAAATCTAATTATACTTTAAATCCAATATAATAAAGTTATATTAAAATTGATTTTTGAATCTAAAGGCAGTATTTTCACTTTTCATTAAAAATGAACATTATTAGAAAATTACCAAAATTTCATTGAATTATTTTTTGATATCCTAATTCTAAAGAAGAAAATTATTTTGATAAATAGAAAATATAAATGTGAGAAAAACTAGATTTAAAAAGGGTTCACCATCAAAAAGAAGTAGATTGAGTTTTTAAAGAACATTAGATTATTTATGTTTCAAATTGGATTAATTCACAATTTAATCCTCTATCATTTATAGGAAAAATGTGAAAACATTTAATGAAAATATATATTAATATTGAAGTTATTTTTATCCATTCCATTCAATACAAGAACTAGGTGTTAAAATTAATTTAAAATAATATTATATTTCTATATTTTTTTTAGTATCACTCAACATTGTGTGCAACAAGGGATTTTGGAGAAACTCATTGTTTGGTGTTGGGTATGCCGTCAAACATTACATCCCCTTTAATGTAATATTATGATTTAATTAATATATATTAATAAATATAAAAATATCATATTATTTATTTAATTGGGATGTTACACCCTTTACTACTTTTGGGAATTGTGTCACTGTAATTCTATTCAGTTATCAAATAATTGTGGGTATTTATCCCTCATTGCATTTTTAGATTACCACATTGGCTCTTCAACCATATATTTTTTCCCAAAAACCATTACCAGATGAGTTACCTTATTCCTCAACACATGCTCTTTATGTTCATGATTCTTGACAGGTTGTTCCCAATAAGAAAGATTCTCTTCCAACTAAACTACCTCTGTACTAAAAACATGGAATCGGTCTTGAATATACATTATCAACATTGAAACATGAAAAACACTATGTACCTCGGATAAACCTAGAGGTATATCCACTCTATAAGCAAGTAATCCAAATTTATGTAGGATTTAAAAGTGTATAATGAATCTTATACTCAGCTTCCCATTTTTACCAAAACACGTCACACTTTTCCATTGAGAAACGTTGAGAAAGACATGATCACCTACCTAAAAAAAGATCCTTCCTCTGGTTATCTACCTAAACATTCATCATGATATTTTTTATTCTCATGTGCTTCTGAATATATAGAACTTTTAGTACCATCTCTTCTACCAATTTTGGTCCCATCAGCTTCCTTTCACATACTTCATCACAAAAAGAAAGAGTTCAACACAAATTTGCATATAATGCCTCAAATGGTGCCATGTGTATATTGGAATGAAAATAGTTATTATTTTAAAATTAAACCAAATAATGATATTGGTCCCAACTTCCTTGGTAATCCATTGATGAAGCACACAATATATCTTCTAATGACTAAAATGTATGTTCTAACAGCTCATCTGATTAAGGATGAAAAGCTTTAAAAAATTGAATTCATTACCCAATGACTTCTGATGGACTTTCAAAAATTTAGAAGTAATCCTGGGATCACTATTAGATACAATGGATAGAGGAAATACATTCAACCTAACGTTCTCTTTAACTTACAACCGAGAAAGTTGATCAAGAGATGGAGTATCACTAAAAGGAAGGATATGAGAATATTTATTTAATCGATCAATAATAACCCAGAATTCATTGTTACCTCAAGAAGTCTTTGTTAATCCGGAGATGAAATCCATGAACACATTTTCCCATTTCCACTATGGTTCTGGTAATGTCTGAAGTATACATTTTGGTAACTACAACTCTACTGTAACCTATTGAAAATTCAATCAATTCACAGTAAAGATTGCAATATCCATTTTCATTCCATCCCACTAGAAATACACCCAATGATCTATGTATATCTTAATACTATCGGGATGAATGGAAAATGGAGAACTATGAGCTTCACATAACAACTCATTATTCAACTATAAATTTCAGGTCACACATAATCTCTTCTTGATCCTCCAAACAATGTCATTATCAATGTTAAATTTAGTTAACTTGCACTCATGAACCAACTGTACTTTTTTTCAACTTACTAAATTCTTTCTTTTCTTTCTTTATTCTATCTTATTTGGATGATTTCACTCACCCCTAAAACAAAACATAGGAATTATATGCAACAAAAACATCTATTCTAATGTTTATAAAATAATTAATCAAATTATCTTGTTCCAAATGTAACATGGTTAGTGTATCATTATTCTTTTGACTCAAATCATCATCCACTTTATTTTCCTTTTGAGGATGGTAATGAAGAATGCAATCATATTCCTTGATTAATTCCATCCATATCCTATGTGTAATGTTCAATTATTTTTGAGTGAATACATACATAAAAATATTTTTGTCAATATATATTTAACATTTTATTCCATAGAGATGATTCGTACAGATTTTTAGATCAACTAAACATCATCTCATTCCAAATCATGTGTATAGTAATTAACTCATGAGGATTTAACTGATGTGAATCATAAGAAAGTAAATGATCATTCATCGAAAGGACACATCCAATTCCTTTCAATGAAGAATCCATGTAGAAAAAAATTGTCATTTTTGAAGGTAGTACCAAAACTAGATAATTCACCAGTCTTCTTTTCAATTTATGAAAACAACCATCACATTCGTTTTTTCAGGTGAACATAACACCTTACCAAGTTAACTAACTCAGTGCGGTAGATAACCATACAAAATACTGAAAAAATATTTTATAATAGCCTGCCAAACCATGGAAACTACAAATATCAGTTTTATTTTTAGTCATTGGCCATTCTTCAACAACTATTATTTTAGCAGGATAAACTGTTATCTAATTTTTTGAAACAATGTGACCAAGGAATGATTTTTTTGTAACAAAAAAACACAATTTCTGAATTTCCCATACAATTTCTTTTCTTTTAAAATCATTATGGAAAACCATAAATGACTTTAATTTTCCTCTTTTAGTTTTGAATAATCCAAAATATCATATATAAACTCAACCACTATTTATCACCAGAGTCAACAGAGCCATCACCGCAACAAAGTATTTAATTCAGATTTCGACCATCTAATGATACTCATTTGGAAGGTCATTTCATTCTATATGCCTTCCCTTAACGGCTTCACTTTTTCTTCTACTAAAAAAATTCTTAACACATAAATATATTAGGTGAAGAAACATGGTAATCTATAAATTCTATATCATCTAAATCATAACATAAATTAATTGCTGGATATTCATTTAACATTACCCCAACTCCTAATGTTTTCTAAACAAATCTTTGATTACAACTACAAGGCCCTCACCATAAACAATACATAATCTTGAAATAAGTTAATAATTCACCTTGTGGAAATTTTTAGGTTTTGATTTATAAAAAATAAGGCTGTAACTACTAAATTACATCTCAAATATTACAATGTAGACATTTCTACTCAGTGTCCATTTTTTATAATATTTAAATTCCTAAAATAAAACAAGAATTTTTTTCTTGCTATAAATCTTCTTGAATTTTTCCTTTCTCTTACACTACCCTTTATCCTGTGATAAACATTTCAAAAACTATGGGTGATCATAAATATCCTATTATGGGTAATAAAATAATGAAAGAGAAAATTAGTGTAACACCCCGAGCTTCCACAATACGCTTCTCATTCAATAATGTAATAGCTTGCATTGTACGCAACTTCGAGTTCTAAAACACCGCGACTAGTCATTGTAGCCGTTATGAATAGTAATAAACACTTTTTAAATTTATAAAAATTTTATATTTCAAAATGGACTTCATTTTTGGATTCAGAATATCGAAATTAGCCTATGTTGAATTTTTGGTATTTTTCTGAGAACTTCTATTTTTTTAGGAATAGTGAAAAATACTTAAAAATAACTTTTTTAATCAAAATAATTTATAGTGATAAATTATACTATTTAGTGGTTTTAAAGTATATTTAGAATATATTTTTACCATTTTATCCAATGGTGGTCATTAGAATTAATTTAACATTGAAATTGGACATAAACAATTGCCAATCTTTTGATATAAATTGTTTCTTAAAAACACGCTATTTGTTGTGACAGCGAGAATTAATTATAAAATAAATTAATGAAACTTATATTTTTGTAATTTTTTTAAAATAGAATTCATTTTTGAAAACGGAATATCAATTATAGAATAGGGTGAAATTTTTTCATTGTTCTGAAAAACTTCAATTTTTGATTAATAGTGAAACCACTAAGTTGTAGTTAAATAACTGATTTTTCGTTTAAATGAAATATTACCACCTCTGTGATTTGATTTTCAAAAATCCTACATACATGGTTGTCATTAATAAGTAAAATGCGGTTCAATGAGATTAAAATAATTTTTGGTCAATAGTAACTTTTAAGTTCTTAATCGTGATTAGAGGTAATTAGTGTAGTTTAAGGTAAAAATAATGTTTTAATAATATGAGATGAGCTCGACACATGTACTACCCTCATTTTATGTTCCATGGCCGACCAAGACAATCCATGGGTCAACTTGGGGACCCCATGTAGCCACTTTAGTTGGAAAATGACATAAATACCTTTTATTTAATGTTAAAGTAAAAAATGACACAAACATGAAATGTTTTACTAAAAAATATTTTACATGGGGTTATACAAGTAATATATTCTACTATAAATAGTCATTGGAAAGCTAAAAATATTTCATACATCATAGTATTTTTTTTATAATTTTTAGACATTAAATAAATTAAATTATTTATGACATCATTATGATGCAGCGATGACCTCATTATTTAACAATTTTAATAAAATGAAAAGATAATGTACAATCCAAGGCTTAAACTTGTCTAAAGACTATTAGATGGGTAGATTTAGAACCCTTATCACCTTATCCACGAATTATATAAGTTTGGGACCTTTAGAATCCGAAAAGAATTGTATAATAATGTAAAATTTCCTTACTTTCCAAGAGTTCCCCTCCTCTCCTCTTATAAAAGGCCCCCACCTCTACCACCTCATTCACAATTTCAAGCCATTTGGCGTGGACAACCCCTGCCAAAATACTCTCCAAACTTCCCCCTCTTACTCCTAGAAGCCTCACGTTGGGTAGAACTCTTCCCAAGGAAGCCTTTGGCTCAAATCAAAAAGAGTTACCCGATTTTGAGGTAATGTCTTCTCTAATTTTGTTTTGTTTTATTTTTCATCTCCAACCCCCTAAACTCTTTTTAATCATTTCTTTTGTAACAACACCAGTATCCTCAACATACTAGGATGTTGTTATAAGAAGGATTCTAGCTACACTTACACACACCTACATCTTATGGTTAACGAACATACGGTTTCTGTGGATGGTGAATTTCTGCCTCACGAAACAATGATTGTTCAACACTCATATAACACTTTCAAAGGTGGCCATTAAGATGTCACTATATTTATATATGATATATAATATGTTTATGTTTTACTTATGCTTATGTATTTCTCATTTATGGCATACTTTATGATTTCCATTATGGGTAAACGCGATAATTTCATTTTCGGAAGTGCGGACTACCGCCCCCTCAAAGTTATTTGAATCGTTAATGCCATATGTGGGATGTATAAAGGATGCAGTAAATGGTATTATACACTATATTATACTATAATTATATTATACATTTATATCATTATTATTTAATTCCATTAAATATGAAATATAAATGAAAGTAGCGTTCATGTGTACGTACGGCTTACCGTCTCCATGAACGGTGAATTTCATTTCATACCTCTAATGATACGTAATATAATAAATGAATGTATATACTTGATATATATGATATATATGAAATCTAAATCATGAATATAATTCTGGAGAAAACGGATATTCTACCACATAAAAAACTTGTAATTATAAGAAGTTTATTGTTGACGCAAGTACCAAAGATCGACAAAACGACTGTTATTAACTTAAATAATTACATAATGTTCATATCATTGTAATAAGTGATATAAAAATGATAATGAAATTGAAAATGGTTCTTACTAAGGTATATATTAACTCTAGTTTATTATTCAGGAGGTTAAAGAACGGTTGAGTCAAATCAGACACGAGTTAAGGGAACTTCTTAACCCAATTTCTATTCTTTGGGTTAATCTCCTACTTTCAAATTATGTCATGATATTATTATGTCCTATATTGTATTTTTACATTATTTATGTGTACTTATAGTGAATACACATTATAAATGTACTTTATTTAAAAAAATGATCTTTTTAACGACTTCATCTCAATCCCCTTTCATTGAGGCATATTTGGTTTTATACACAACTTTCATTTATACGGTGCATAAACCCCTTTGACTTTTATGTTTATTAAAAAGGAATATTTTTTATACGAAGCGTTTTTCTAAACGACAAAAGGTAATGTTTTTCTTTCCGTACTTATGCGGCGACAATGACTTCTCCACCGCCGTGACCATTATTTGAGTTTCGGCTTCCTCTACGAGCCATCATTTTTTTAATGAAAAATAAATACAAAGTTTTAACTCTATTTTATTTTGGTATTGAAAATGGTTTTGAAAGAATTTGTATTATATCAATGTGTTGTATTGATATCTTGTGATTTAAATTTGGAAATTTTATGTTTCCTTTATGCATGTTTTATGTGATACGATTATGTTATGGTTTATGATATGTTTAAACCTATTCATATGAGGAATGTATTGGACTTAATAAGTGACGGGTGGAGCCCGCTATAGCTCCTCGATGTATCAGTAGGTCTCATGAGACAACTAGACGTGGAATTGGCCGAGGCCCTTTCCCAATTTGATTTATGGTTTTGGCCGAGGCCTTAATCATTTTAGACGTCTTTGCCGAGGCCTTGACAAAATGTTTCAGAATGTCTGGCATTATACATTCCCTCATTATGAAAGTGGTTATTGATATTGCATTTGATTATTCGACCAGTAGAATATCCATGTGAAGAAGTGAATGGAATTATCTCATTTTACTTTTCTCATATTATGTTGATGTTCAAGTTTAAAAGGCTTTTGTTTTAATTATACATTGCCTTAAATTTTTATGTTTATTTATGAATGATTCCGCAATATTGTTATCCTTACTGAGCACCTGAGCTCACCCCTTTCAGTGTTTTAATATTTTCCAGGATGTGAAGAAGTATTTTATGAATGATCTGCAGGGATAGTCAGAAGAGGATATGAGTGTGGGCTATGAAGAATTTGTTATTAGTTTTTCACTTTATGATGTAATGTAAAGTTTATGAATGTATCTAGTGTTTCCAAGGCTACTAAACTAATTGGTCTTTGGATACTTGATCCTTTGTGATCATGCCAATGTTACGAAGTAATGCACCGACTCTAGGTAGCTGGGGCCGAGGCGTTACAGTTGGTATCATAGGCAGTTTAGTACTAACCTTGGAAGCTAGATTTAGATAAACTCTGATTAGAGGACATAACCCAAAGATAGACTTTGAGGATTAGTATAGAAGAACTTCCTAGAATTTTGGTATTGTAGAGATGTTGTGAGTTTTCCGAGCAATACATCCCTGTCTGGATACGAGCAGGTAGAGGCGGATCTGGCAGAAATGTACCTAGGGGTAAAACCAAAAAACACTGCTTTGAGCTAGACTCGAACAAGAACTGGTGCACGACAACGGGCCTTGCTGCACTGTTGGTTACGAAACTCCCGGGGGATATGCTTTGGATAATTCTCATTTTCTTTATAAACCACTATGAAGGGTTATGAGTATATACTTCCCCAAAGAAAACATTTTTATGGATTATATCCATAAATAGTTCAATTTATGTTATGTATCTTACAAGTATGGAATTATGTATTTTGATTCATAAAATAATATAGTTTATGCCATTGTTTAGAAATGGGTCATAGTGGAAGGAATGGAAACCATATCAATGCACGCACTCCATGTAGGGATTTTCCTCCTGCTCAAGATAATTATTGTGGATCTGGAGATATAACTGGTGATGATCAACTTATTACCATACTGGGACAACTCACTCAGGTTATGAATAATAACCTTACTCGTATGGAGCACCCTGATCCGCAACGTGGAGGATCAATGTAAGACCGCTTCATGAGGCAACAACCACCAAAATTTAATGGGGGTAAAAATCTATTAGTAGCTGAGCAATGGATAAATTCCTTAGAGAAAATATTCCACGCCTTGGGGAGTAGGGAAAGGGAGAAGGATATCATGGCAGTTTACCGCCTCACTGGAGATTCCGATCAGTGGTGGTCGCTGATTCAAAACACAAAGGAAGATGATGACGTATCAAATATGGAATGGAGGGAGTCCAAAGAGCTTTTCCTAGTAAAATACTTTCCTCATGACCATCGAGCAGATATGGAAAGACAATTTCAGAGTCTGAGGCATAAGGAGGATGAGAATGTCGCAAAGTATGAGGCTAACTTTACAAGGTTAGCGAGGCATGCTGCAGATTATATACGTAACCGAAGAAGAAAGATTGATCGTTTCTTTGATGGGTTAAAACCATTTCTCTGTCGAGCTTTAGTATCACAATTGTTCTCAACATACGAAGATATTGTCTCATGTGCTATCAAGACAGAAAAGGAATTATCTAAGTCTTATGACAACAAAGTAAAGCAAGAGAAGAAGAGAACGGTGGAACAAGAGACAGATAAAGGGAAAAAGGGAAAGAAGGATTTTCCATTATGTGATAATTGTGGGAAGAATCACCATGGTACTTGCCTAAAAGGAATGGTAGTTTGTTATACAAGTGGGGAAAAAGGTCACCAGGCGCGTGATTGCAAGGGAAAGAAAGAGGCTATCAATGTTGAATGCTACAATTATAGGGAAATGGGGCATTATGAAAATGAATGTCCTAAGAGTTAGGGAAACTTACCTCGGAAAAGGCCAAGGGATCAAGGACAATCTTATGTTGTTACTATAGTTGAAGCATAATAACTAATGTATTGGTGCTTTTGGACTCATGGATTATATTCTGGTTATTAGAATAATGTGATATATATATATATAACGATTGTACTGCAGTACTTGTTGATTTTTGTAAGGTTTTAATATGATGAAGGTAATTATATTTTTAGTATGTGGCAATAAGAGAAACTTTACTTTGTTTGGGGAATCTGATAAATTGATTTTGGAATTAAGAGACCTTTTAGAGAAAGTCTGGACAGAGGTATTTTGGATAACTATAAAGTTTGGAGTGGATTAAGTTGATCTTTGGATAGTATTGTTTAAGGTTAAATAATTTATGAAGATTATTTTTGAATATTATAATACTATAGTCTTAGGAAAAGGACAACCTGCAGGGTGGGGCATAACCAGTCGCGTCGGACAAAGCTGTAGGAATCGAACCCACAATAATAGTGCGACAGACCTTTATTTCCTACCACTAGCCTACAGAAAGTCCCTGGTTATTACAAAATAATTTTACTAATCTAAATGGTATGTGTTAACATTTAGAACCTTATACAATTAGGATAAGTATAATATTTTTGAGTTCTATTATCTTTTTGAGTTAAAGATGAGTTGAAGGTTGAAACTCTAATTGTCAAGCATAAATATATATATACCTATCTCTTATTCAATGAATAAATTAATTCTTAAACTTTATTAAAGGGATATTAAAACAGAAAATGTGTTATCCTAACACCTTATGTCTTGTTGAACTGATGATATTTTAAATCAACATAGATTGAAGGCTTTGAGGCCCTCAATTTGACAGTTGATTGTGATTGATGACCTCAATCACTCCCTACAAATATTAACGTTTTTCCTCTAATTATATGTCTCTAATTGCCACCAATGTTCACCTAATCGAGATCATAATTGGGTGGTGACTTTTTCATTTCCCTTTCCCTCTTATTAAGGCTAAATTTTATTAATCTTATTTCCGATGTGGGTTTTCCACAAAGGTGTTTTCTATTTTCAACCTTTTATTTTCCAAGAAAAATTTCAAATTGCGAGGATGCAATTTATTTAAGGAGGGGAGAATGTAATACCCCGAGCTTCTACAATACGCTTCTCATTCAATAATGCAATAACTTGCATTGTACGCAACTTCGAGTTCTAAAACACCGTGACTAATCATAGTAGCCGTTATGAATAGTAATAAACACTTTTTAAAATTATAGAAATTTTATATTTCAAAATGGACTTCATTTTTGGATTGGGAATATCGAAATTAGCCTATGTTGAATGTTTGGTATTTTTCTGAGAACTTCTAATTTTTTATGAATAGTTAAAAATACTTAAAAACAACTTTTTTAATCAAAATAATTTATAGTGATAAATTATACTATTTAGTGTTTTTAAAATATAATTAGAATATATTTTTACCATTTTATCCAATGGTGGTCATTAGAATTAATTTAACATTGAAATTGGATATAAACAATTGCCAGTCTTTTGATATAAATTGTTTCTTAAAAACACGCTATTTGTTGTGACAGCGGGAATTAATTATAAAATAAATTAATGAAACTTATATTTTTTAATTTTGTAAAATAGACATCATTTTCTAAAACGGAATATCAATTATAGCTTAGGGTAAAATTTTGGCATTGTTCTGAAAAACTTAAATTTTTGATGAATATTGAAACCACTAAGTGGTAGTTAAATAACTGACTTTTTGTTTAAATGAAATATCACCACCTCTATGATTTGATTTTCAAAAATCCGACATACATGGTTGTCATTAAGAAGTAAAATGTGGTTCAATGAGATTAAAATAATTTTTGGTGAATAGTAACTTTTAAATTCTTCATCACGATTAGAGGTAATTAGTGTAGTTTAAGGTAAAAATAATGTATTAATAATATGAGATGAGCTTGAAAAATGTCCTACCCTCATTGGATGTGACATGGAAGACCAAGAAAATCCATGGGTCAACTTGGGGACCCCATGTATCCACTTTAGTTGGAAAATGACATAAATGCCTTTTATTTAATGTTAAAGTAAAAAATGACAAAAACATGAAATGTTTTACTAAAACAATTTTTACATGGGGTTATACAAGTCATATTTTTGACTATAAATAGTCATTGGATGGATAAAAATATTTCCTACATCATAGTATATATTTTGTAATTTTTATACATTAAATAAATTAAATTATTTATGACATCATTATGATGCAGTGATGACCTCATTATTTAACTATTTTAATAAAATGAAAAGATAATGTACAATACAAGGCTTAAACTTGTCCAAAGACTATTTTATGGGTATATTTAAAACCTGTATCACCTTATACACGAATTATATAAGTTTGGGACCTTTAGAATCCGAAAAGCATTGTATAAGAATGTAAAATTTCCTTACTTTCCAAGAGTGCCCCTCCTCTCCTCTTATAAAAGGCATCCACCTCTACCACCTCATTCACACTTTAAAGCCATTTGGATCAGCCAACCCCTACCCGAATACTCTCCCAACTTCATCCTATTACTCCTAGAAGCCTCACTTTGAGTATAACTCTTCCCAAGGAAGCCTTTGGCTCAAATCAAAAAGAGTTACCCGATTTTGAGGTAATGTCTTCTCTAATGTTGTTTTGTTGTATTTTTCTTCTCCAACCCCCTAAAATCTTTTTATTCATTTCTTTTGTAACAAAACCAGTATCCTCAATATACTAGGATGTTTTTATAAGAAGTATTCGAGATACACTTACACACAACTACATATAATGGTTAAAGAACATACGGTTTCTGTGGATGGTGAATTTCTGCCTCACGAAATGATGATTGTTCAACACTCATATAACACCTTCAAAGGTGGACATTAAGATGTCACTATATTTATATATGATATATAATATGTTTATGTTTTACTTATGCATCTGTATTTCTCATTTATGGCATACTTTATGATTTCCATTATGGGTAAACACGATAATTTCATTTTAGGATGTGCGGACTACCGCCCCCTCAAAGTGATTTGAATCGTTAATGCCATATGTGGGATGTATAAAGGATGGAGTAAATGGTATTATAAACTATATTATACTGGAATTATATTATATATTTATATCATTATGATTTCATTCCATTAAATACGAAATAGAAATGAAAGTAGCGTTCATGCGTACGTACGGCTTACCGTCTCCATGAACGGTGCATTTCATTTCATACCTCTAAATGTTACGTAATATTATAAATGAATGTATATACTGGATATATATGATATATATGACATATAAATCATGAATATAATTCTGGAGATAATGGATATTCTACCACATAAACAACTTGTAATTATAAGATGTTTATTGTTCACTCAAGTACCAAAGATCGACAAAACGACCATTATTAACTTAAATAATTACATAATGTTCATATCATTGTAATAAGTGATATAAAAAGGATAATGAAATTGAAAATGGTTCTTAATTAGGTATATATTAACTCTAGTTTATTATTCAGGAGGTTAATGAACGGTTGAGTCAAGTCAGACACGAGGTAAGGGAACTTCTTAACCCAATTTCAATTCTTTGGGTTAATCTTATACTTTCAAATTATGTCATGATATTATTATGTCCTATCTTGTATTTTTACATTATTTATGTGTACTTATAGTGAATACACATTATAGATTTACTTTATCTAAAAAAATGATCTTTTTATGGACTTCGTCTCAATCCCCTTTCATTGAGGCATATTTGGTTTTATACACAACTTTCTTTTATACGGTGCATAAACCCCTTTCACTTTTACATTTATTCAAAAAGAATATTTTTTATACGAAGCTTTTTTCTAAAAGACAAAAGGGAATGTTTTTCTTTCCGTACTTATGCGGCGACAATGAATTCTCTTCCGCCGTGACCATAATTTGAGTTTCGGCTTCCTCTACAAGCCATCATTTTTTTAATGAAAAATAAATACAATGTTTTAACATTCTTTTATTTTGGTATTGAAAATGGTTTTGAAAGCATTTTTATTATATCAATGTGTTGTATTGATATATTGTGATTGAAATGTGGAAATTTTATGTTTCCTTTATGCATGTTTTATGTGATACGATTATGTTATGGTTTATGATATGTTTAAATCTATTCATATGAGGAATGTATTGGACTTAATAAGTGACGGGTGGAGCCCGCTATAGCTCCTCGAGGCACCGATAGGTCTCACGAGACAACTAGACATGGAATTGGCCGAGGCCCTTTCCCAATTTGATTTATGGTTTTGGCCGAGGACTTTATCATTTTAGACGTCTTGGCTGAGGTCTTGACAAAATGTTTCAGAATGTCTGGAATTATACATTCCCTCATTATGAAAGTGGTTATTGATATTGCATGTGATTATTCGACTAGTAGAATATCCATGTGATGAAGTGAATGGCATTATCTCATTTTACTTTTTCCATATTATGTTGATGTTCAAGTTTAAAAGGCTTTTTTATTAGTTATACATTTCCTTAAATTTTTATGTTTATTTATGAAAGCTTCCGCAATATTTTTATCCTTACTGAGCATCTGAGCTCACCCCTTTCAATGTTTTAATATTTTCCAGGATGTGAAGAAGTATTTTATGAATGACCTGCAGGGATAGTCAGAAGAGGATATGAGTGTGGACTATGAAGAATTTGTTATTAGTTTTTCACTTTATTATGTAATATAACATTTATGAATGTATCTAGTGATTCCAAGGCTACTAAACTAATCGGTCTTTAGAGACTTTTTCTTTTGTGATCATGCCAATGTTACGATGTAATGCACCAACTCTGGGTAGCTGGGGTCGGGGAGTTACAATTATTATATCATTACATACAAAACATAATCTCTTTAACATACCTAATTAAATCATAATATTTAGGAATAAAAAGATATTAATCAAAAATCATAAAGGTAACTTGTGGAATCAATATCAAATATACATTGTATCATTCATAATAAAGTAGGGAATTACATTTCAAATACCCATTACATTTTATTCCCTAAATATATTAGGAGAAAAATTAATATTGACCTTCGTTGTGTTACCCAATTCATTAGAGATCTATTGCAGGCTCACCCACCCTAGGATTATCACTGAACAACCTGTATACGTAAAAAATTCCCAAGAACGATAACAAAATCATAACACATAACACAAGAAAAACAGAGAAAAAAAGTACACATTGCAATCACCGTATGTCGTCTAAATATATTTACATAATAAATCCTTTTTAAAACCTATTTTCAATACCAAAAAACTAAAAAAGAATATATGTAATTCATTATTATTTTTAAAACATTATGGCTTGTTATGGAAGCCAGAGATCAAATAATACTCACGGTGGAAGAATATTCATCGTCACCATATATGTTAAAAAACATTCCATTTGTCATTTAGTAAAACACTATGTAGAAAAATATTATAATTTAATGAAATGAAAATTCAAATAGTTTTATAAACTATATAAAATAATGTCTTGTTGAAATCAAAATATTCCTCAATGAAATGGGATTGGTACGTTGTCCCTTACATCTTGCGGACTTGCCACGTTCATTCTATAATCTAATGAATAATAAACACCTGTTAATTTCTACTTGAATAAGAAAATTTTTCATTTTTAGTACTCCTTTAATAATACTTATTACCATGTTATATACATTACATAATCATTTATGTTAATAATGATTTTTCTCTCAATATTTGGTACTTAATATCTAAAATGAACGTCATTTAATTACAAGTTTTCCATGTGGTCAAAATTCATATATCTCTAGAGTGATATTCCTGATTTTGATATCATATATATCATGTATATCCAGTATATATATTTATTTATAATAGTAAATAACATTTTGATATAAAAAATGAAATGCATCATTCATGGAGATGGTAAGTTGTACGTACACATTAACGCTAATTGTTTTTCTATTTCGTGATTAATGGAATGTAAACATAATAATAAAATGGTATATTTTAATTACAGTATAATTTCATATATTATTTCAGTAACTACTTCCTTTATACGTTCCACGTATGGAATGAATGAGTCTATCACTTTGAGGGGGCGGTAGTCTGCACTTCCTCAAATGAAATTATCATATTTACCCATTATGGAAACCATAAAGGTATGATAAATATGAAAAATAATGACAAATAGAGAAAATATAAATATAATATATATCACATATAAATTCAGTTCCATATTAATGTCCACCATAAGAGGTGGTAAGAGATAATTGAAAAATTATCGTTTCGTGGGGTTTTAGTTTTTTGTCCACAGAAACAGTATGCTTTTATCAATTAGATAGAGGTGTGTGGATGTTTAGATCAAATAATCATCATCAAAAAATCATAGTATATTGAATATACTGGTATTTTGTAAAGTAATGGAATAAAGAGTGTATATTTGGGTAGATAATGTTAATAAAATAAAATAACTTGAGAGAAGATGTTACCATAAAATTTGTTTACTACATTTGATTTGAACCAAAAGTATTTATTGAAGTACATTTTACCTAGGTTTAGGATTATAGGTAGAATATAGGGATGTTAATAGATTATTTGGGTTGATTTTGGATTATCCAAGGGGTATTTATATGTGTGAGTAAGGGATCGAGGTTATGGATTTTTATAAGGGTTAGGTGGGGCTCTTTAGGAATGTTTGAAAATATTATATTTTTATAAACTGAATATCGATTTCAAAAGGTTCCCAACTAGTTTAATTAGAATATATGGTTTTTATTTCTCTAAATCCCCTTATCTAATGGGTTGTATACAAATTTAGGGCATAAAATTAACCATATCGTTTATCTTTGACCATTAGATAACTAATTTATCATTTACAATATCCTGTTGTATATTGATACTATATGGTTAATATATTTACTATAATATGACAAGTGACCCAAAAATAGATAATTTATGACATTATTAACATCATATATGTCATTTGGACCAATAAAATATTTTTAGTACTATTGTATCATTTAATAAAATAATGATTGATTTAAAAAATAATTAATGTCAATTTATTAACTATTCATATCAAGATATTTAAAAAATCAATAACATGATTATTTCTAAAAAACAATATAAATTAAAATATAACAAGTAATACTCATTTATAAAATTTTTGGATTGCATAAAAATGTCACAATATATTTATTTTAATATTTATAATGTCTTTTATTTGAAACATTTATTAACGAGTTAATCATTACATTATTAGTGTGTCATAAATAAATTTATTTATATGATGTCTAAAAATTTTAATTAAAATACCATGATTTAGGAAATTTATTATATTTCTAATCAAAATATATTTTCAAAAATGTCACTTATATAATCTATTATAATTTTTTTTACTAAGAGATATATGTTTGTGTTTTATTTTTCTTAACATTAAATAAATTTTTATAAAGAGACATTTTCACATAAAAGTGGCTACATGGGGTCCCATAATCGATGCATGGATGACCATAGTCATAAATTTTTTAGAAAATAGTATTAGGAGATAATGTAGGGTAATTTAATATTATTATAAAAATATTTATTTACCCTTATTTACAAGATTAACGTTTTTACTATGGTTAATAAAAAATTTACTAATGATTCGATTCCAAATTCAAAATTCAGAATTTTATGAAATTAATTTAAAATTAATTCCCGTTGTAAAAACCAAAAAGCGTGCTTTGTTAAAATGATAACAATCCAATTACTGACACTTGATTATGTTCAATTTCAATGTTAAATTACATAAAATGACCAAAATTGGATAAAATGGTAAAAATATTATCTAAATAAATTTTGAAACCATTTAAAAAGATAATTTATCTATATATTAAAGTACTATTGAAAGGCAGTTATGAATTAAAATGTAGTATTTTTCACTATTCATTAAAAAAATGAACACTGTCTGAAAAATAAAAAAATGTCGTACAAAGTAAATTTTTATGTATTGATTCTAAAAAATAATATTATTTTGTAAAATATAACATATTAAAGTGACCAAAACTAGATTTAAATATGTTTCTCCATCAAAAAGTGGTGAATCAACTATTTAAAGAATATTAGAGTGTCTATGCTTAAAATTGGATTCATTCACATTTTAATCTTTTAACATTTATTTGATAAATGTAAAAATATTTTAATTTTTTTATTATAATATTGTTGTTATTTATATTCATTATCCCCAATAAAATGGCTAGTCGTAAACTACCATTTAAAACAACATTATATTTTTATATTTTTATATTTTTTTCAGTACGACTCGACATTGTTTGCAACATGATATTTCATAGACTCCCATTGTTTTGTATTGGGTATGCCATAGAAAATAGAATCTATTTTATGTAAAATTAATATATAATTCAAAAATAATAATAAATATGAAAATATCATAGTCTTTATTTACATGTGATATTACACAGCACAAAGACAAACAATACTACAATACATTGTTTATAATAATATTAAAATATTATTATAGTCTTCACATAGACAATGGAATAGTGGTTATGAATATTAAATGTTAATTGTTTAATATATGGCTTACACAGTCCAATATGAATTATTATTTTGTGACCAATTAACAACAAATGAAAATAAAATATTTTTAAAATATAGGAAATCTTTTTCTAGAAGACAATATTTTTTCAATCAATAATATTTTACATCAATAAATAAATTAAAATAAATTTGATAATTGTTTTTTTATATATATTACATTTAGTCAACAATTTAAATCTAAACTTTGGTATTTTCTAGACAAGTGATAAAAAATAAAACCAATTTTACATATAAATATATAGATGTTTCTAAAAGGATTTTTTACTAAATTTTAATGGAAAACATATATTAAATATATTTTTTATAATTTTTTAAATTTAAATGATAAAATAAAATTCACTATTTATAATTTAATTCTAACATTATCATAAGGTTAATTTTTTGTATTTTTATGAGATGTTACTTTAAAGATGAACAGTGAAAGATACTAAATTTATATTGAAAACTGTTTTTTCTTAAATTTATTTATGATGTCAAAATATATTTCACATAGGTTTCAAAGTCTAATTACATAAATAATACATCTATTAATCCAATTTATTACTTTTTAACTAATTTCACATATAAATTGAATATAATAACAATACAAATATTCAAGTTTTTTCACATTAAAAACTCATCGTCTCATCCTATTTGCATGATTAATTTTAAATTAATTTCTACCACTACTGAATTTCAAATTAGTAAGAATTAATTTTATATTTTTAATAATAATAATTTAAATTTATTAATATTTTCATGAAATTGTTCTTCAAAAAATAATAGTGATCATAATTATAATTATTTATTGTGATTAAGGTAGAAACCTGATTACATAGTGGGAAAATTTCAATCTTCAGGTTTGCAAAAAACCCTATACTTGTAAAAAACCCCATTTATGTCCCTATATAGAACTAAAAATTTAATGTTAAATTTTTTTGTCATTGAAGCTTATTGGTGGGTACAAACTTTGGGAGACCAAACTTCTTTTCAAAAATGCCCAATCTGTCCTCTCCCTCAACTTATAAAAGGGAACTCACCCCCCCCAAACACTTCACACATCTCAATATAATTGAAATTAAAAACCTTTTTCAAGTTATCCAACATAATTTCCTCCCTTTATTCTATAATCATACTTTTGGGTGTAAATAAAACAAATTTATTCCTTTGATGAATACCAAAATGAATTACCCAATGAATATGTATCATCCTTCAATAAGCACTTTTTTTATTTCTTTCTCCACAACATCAATTATTATTTTTCCCTGGTTATATAAAAACCTAAATATAAAAAATATATTGATATTATTTTATTTTACTATTTTGAACTTCACCAAAATATACATTCATCAATTGGGATATGCAATTATCATTTGTCTATATGACAGACTACCACCCTGTGAACTGATGTTGTTTCTTCTCCTATTATAAACATTCATGTTTAAGAGTACTGATTTAAATACTATTTTAAAATTTCATATATGATATTTATTATTAATTTATCATTATTTAATAATTAAATTAATCATACCATCACGCTTTCTATTTTTTGGTAATATAATAACATTGTTTCTTCACGTATGGATTACCTCCTCCTGAAAGCAATTTGATTCAATCACATTGTTCATGGAATGTATGATGAATGGGATTAGAGGGGTTAAATTATATTTAGGACATAATTATTCTATTAAAATAATAATATATGTACATATATTTTATATACATTCTTTCATTCAATATGACAGGAAAACAGAAATAGAGTTCATGAATACGTACAGTCTACCATCTCTTTGAATAGTGTATTATAGTTCATACTTATATCATTTTTGGATTATTAAAAATAAATATATACATAATATATATTATATTTATATAATTTTTTAATTTCTAGAAATATGGTGGAGGATCCAGAACTGAATGTAAAAATATATAGTAAATACAATGTGATTATTATAATAATCATAACATTAACATGGAATCATTAATAAATAAGCAATATAAAGTCATAATACATTTATTTAGGGTATTATATATAAGAATATGATTATTTTGTACATTTATATTATATAAATATTTTATATCTATGATTTTTAAGGTGTAAAATAAGGGGAAGACAGAAGCAATGGATATTCCAATCTCACATTAATTTCCCTGAGATATATGTTATATTCAAAACATATTATTGTTGCATGGTGTATATACTGAACTATGACTTGTTATAACATGAATATAACTTATATAATGTTATTAATCATTTAAATTTAATTTTTCTTTCATGGATATCATCATTGAAAAGTTACTCAAGTGGGAATGATATTTATAGTCTCACATTAATATCAGTGACACTTATTCCATAATAACCACTCATTTAATTGGTGTAATATATATAATTCACATGAATTTATTCTATGATTACTATCCCAAATTTTATGGTATTAAATTATTATTTTTATGATCTCCCATCCATGAGGAATATGATTAAAATGTAACTAAATCTAAAATGTAATTTTGTATCAATTTTCCATCTTTGAGAATCATGTTTTTTACAAGCTCCTATAGTCATTTCAAGGGTTATAAACCACCCTTTGACATGTAATATAATTATTTCATTAATCCTCATGATATTGTTTGGAATCCTTTTAATTTATCAGTTCACAGGGATTCAAATTAATGGTTACCTATGTTTTTATTGTTTATTACACAATGTCACCATTTATAGATATTGGTTATGATTATGCACTTATTGATTAAATATTATGAACCATATCAAATAATGTCTCTTGAATATTATTATCATATTGTTATTCATGATATATTAAAATAATGGTCCCTTTATTACAATTATTTTTAATGGAGATAAATAAAAAAATATTTTAAACAATGTCATACATTAATTATCTCTTCTATTAGAAAACATATTTCTTTCACAAACATGTTTACCCAAAATATCATAAAATATTATCAAATATTATCCTACTATCAGTAAAAAAAATTGTTTCCCATGTTCTTCTTTAATAAGGAATGTGATTTAAAAAAAATGACTTTTCATTTTGGTTTTTGATCGAGGAACTTTTATAATATTTTTTATAGTGTAATGGGAATGATCTGTATATAATGATAAATCTTCCATCTTAAAAAACATTTATTTGAAGAATTAATTTTAAATATAACAAGATTAATTTTTTTAATAAAATATATTTTCATAATATTGTGTAAATCAATTTTGTTTATGATCATTTTCATATAAAATTATTTTCAATAACGTTCAATGTTCATGAAGTGTTTTTAATGATCTTAATCATTTAATTTATATGTTTGGAAAATTATCTTCAAATAAAATAGGTTTTAAAAGGTTTTAAAATTTTAAAATATTTTTCCAATTTGGCATGAAATATTACCATCATGAAATGTTTTAAATTATTTTTACGTTCAAATTTATATGTTTTCAAAGTATTCATCAAATAATAGTATTTATAAAATAAAATTTAATAATTGATTTTAAAAGATAGGGGTTTTCATTAAGAAATAATCCATGTGATCTATTTTAATTAACCTATATATAAGATGAAATCCATTGATATAGATTTTTAATGGGGGATATAATACATGTATGTGACTCATATTTATTTTTTGAATGGTTTAAGTTTTGATGGAATGGTGATTATGGAATCTTTTCTCTTCCAAGAGTCAATTACATTCCAATAATACTTTTATAAATCCAATTTACGTTCCATGTGTTACTAGTATTTCAAATAGATTGAAATAATACCCATTTATTTTTTCTGTTTTACTCATTTTATGAAACATTAATTGTTTTTATGATGATATACACTCTCTTTCTTTACTTTATTCATGGTGTGGTTTAGTGGCATTTGATATATGATGGCTATCGATGATAGTGTTAGGGATAAACTATATAGTTTGTATGATGTGGTGGCCTAAATAACAACAAGTAAACAAGTTGTATATTTTTTGTTGGGATGGGGGAGATAGGACCCCAATTCATTGGGTACATATTTATATATCTCATGAGATTAATAATACTATAAATACAATTGAACTCAGTTTAGTAATACACGAATACAATGAATAGAGTATGTTTATTAGTTATACTATAACGGAATGAGGAGTGAATCTTGTTACACTAAAACAAGGAACAAACAGGATGTAAACTCAGTTTAATAATGCATGGCTAGAAGGATGAGTGAACTCATTTTAGTAAAATTGGTCAAGAATATGATGTGAACAGAGTTCAGCAATTCAAGGCTTGATCGGGGAGTGAACCCGGTTCACTAAAGTAATTTTTCTAATATGAGGGTCTCTATTGTATGACATGCCTAATATTAAATGGTTTTATATTCATATGTATATTAAATAATTTAATTTCTTATTTCTATTTTATTATTTCATGTGTTCTTCTATTGATTTCCCTTATGATTCATGTATTGTGAACATCCATTATTTATTCCATGAATCATGTATATAATTTTTTATATATAGGGTATTATTATAAATTTTTATTCTCGTGTTCTCATACTCCTAAAAACATGTTAGTCTTATATATCTCTTTTATTTTCTATTATTTATAATTTGATGTTTACATCTATTCTATTTCCATCCCCCTGGTTAAGAATAAATTTTTTACGTAGGAGTTCTAAACGTGAATATCATTATGGATAATATTAATGGTATTTCACTAGAATATAAAATTATGTTCCATGTTTTCTAAGGAAATAAAATATTATGGTCCCCAAGAAAGAACTTTTTTTATTTGATTAATATTAATGTAAAATAACGTAATATCAATGTGTTTAATGCTTGTGTATATATAAAAATAACACATTGAACATTTTTGAATATAAATACATGTAATTCTCTATATGTATCTAAATTAATGTATAATCAATCACCATATCAAAACTGTAGTTTAATAATTTAACATAGAAATTAATTCAACATGTAATTATACATCAAGAAAAATGGTGAGTAGTGTAAAATAAATGACAAATAGAGAACATGTGAAATGGCTTAATTATATAATTAACATTTCTATCAAAATAATTAAGAACACTAAATATAGTCTAAAAAGTATTGGTACTGTATTATAGGATGTGTAATCTCTTCTTCCAATGTAGACAACAAAAGATAATGGATTGGCTGTGTTTACCTATCATGGACACGTATGAGGTATATAACCTAACAATTTTGGCAAAATGTGTTTCATTATTTATGAAATTTTTTACAGTCCCTATTTCATGTAGTAGATATAAGACCCAATTGGACCACTCCCCCTGATATGTACTCCACATTAAATACATTAGGACTATAATCCATTAAATAATGTCACATGGTGTGTTTTTATTCATACAATACACCAACCAAATCATGATTTATGTGTTTGTAAAATATTATTTTGTCATTGATCTATTTTGTCCAAAATGTTTATTATTGATGTGAGATACATGCATGAAAAATGGGAAAATGGAATATAGTTTTGGTGTACTTCATGTACCCTGGTTTTATCCAACATGAACCCATTTATTTTCTAGATGAAATTTTTATATTTTTATTCATATTAATTTATAATGACAATCAATTACATAGTGAGATATAAAAAAGTTCTTACAATGATGTTTAGATTCCAATAATCAATATATCTCATTTAAAATAAGTTAAAAAGTGATCCCATTTAGTAAATAGATAATAAATGATTATAAATTAATTTTGTGACCCCTTTAATACCCCATTTTTGGTTTTGGGTGTAGTGGATAACAATGTATCAGCATTTCAAACTCAGTTGTTCGAATTTAGCACCTACATATAAACCTCTAAATAAATTTTCAATCTAATGTATAGGTTATGATATAATAAATATGGGTGAATTCCAGAAGAATATATTTTTATATATCAGTGAGTGATAATAAAGAATGGGAATAAAAATTGATATTTTAATTCCACAATCATATATATCTATATAAATTGATATTGAAAATATATACCATTGAATAATTATAAAATAAATAATTTTAAATTAACCATGTGAAAACTTTTATGCCTCTTCTTGGTTATGAATATTTTAGAATTTCTTGTTTTTTCAAGGCCAAATGAACATTTAGTATTAATTTTGTATAATTGAGTATGTACATAACAAATAAATTCATAACCGATGGATTAATATTATATAATACTTGACACGTTTAAGCAATGTAACAAGATGTGGAGGATAAAAACATGTAATTTATTATTATAATATATATTGAGAAATATATTTTCCTAAATTGTATTTTCATTCTTAAATTATTATCTAGATGAATCAATGTCATTTTACCCACAACTTGTCACAAGATCCAAGTGTACAATCCCTATAGCGTTTTGGAGTACATGAACTAAAATATCAAAACATCCTTGTAAAATCATAAGATATTAGAATGATCGATCTTGATAACATTCATACTTTTAATTTTATCCTTGTATACTTTTCTTTAAGGATGGAGAATTATTTGTTTTCAGTGGATGGATTTATAGGGGAGGTTTGAAGAGAAAACTGTAGATCAATAAAACACACTGAATAGTTTGTGAGTTCTTATCTATATCATTTCTCCACAAACGATGGCTATTAAGAAATTCAAACTATTAGATATTAATTATAGCTAGTTTGGGGTCAGTTATTTTCATATAAGACCTAATATACCTCCTAAATTATTAATAAACCCCATGTATGTATAATATTATTATTATTATATATTTTTCAGTTGCTACACCTTATAATAAATAAGTACCATTTATATCATTTCAAATTAAAACAATTATATTATTCTTATTATACACCTACAAATTTATGGAGGATTTAATTATGACTATTTATTTTATAATAATGTATCACTACATTATTCATTTAAAATTTAATAAATAACATTTAAAAAATGAATAAAATTTAATATTATTATTTTTTAACTAATGTATCTTTTTTAATATAATGTTAATAAATTTATATGATCAACGAATCCTAAATAAATATTTCAAAACAAAATTTTGAATAAAATTTATGGAAACATGTTAAATTCATCTTGGAATTCTAATAATATTATTTATAAAGAGAACGTGTCACACACTCTGACTGTTTCTTATTGGAAATAGTTGGAGACCATTAATGTTTAAGGAAATGTCTGATAATCATTCTTAAGAACAAAATGGAAAATATTTTAATGTCCAAATAATATAAAAACGTATATAAATTCTCATTGTGTAATATTAATCCTTTATCGTTATGTCTCTAATCACAAATATTCCATGTTGGTGTCATTATCCTATATGCATTATGTTTCATAATTTTATATTCAATTAATGAGTATTCCCACAAAACATGGTGTCCATGGTTTTATCTCAGATGTTCTATTCCCATCAGGGGTCTTAAGATATCAAAATCTATCCAGAGGCATATGGGATAAATTCATTACTATATTTTACGTTCATTAAATATGAATCAATGTATCCTCATATATTGTCAGTATATTTCATTATGTTTTTCTTCAAACAATGAAAAAATATGACTTCTATTATACCATATTAATATTATTTAATTATATGGATTAAAACACACATATAGGGATAACAATATCCGATGAAAAATAACATGTGGATTTTAAATTGGATAATATCATTCACCTAATATAATTCTCTAAAAATTACCATGGGAAAATACTATGGTAGGGTTACTTTATTTCAAATGAGGTCTAGCCCTGACATCTTTTATCATTTTTTCCCCATCAAAAGCTATAATCGATTAAACAACATTTTCTCACAGACACTTTCATTGAATAACCATGTTATCATCATTGAAGGGGACTTCTATGAAAACCTAACGTAACATATATTCCTAGTATACAATAAATAAAGTATGTCATTTATAGGGAATTTAATTATTTTATAATAAATGTCACTAAATTTATATTCCATGAATACTTGTTATCATCAATTACTTAGATGATATCTCTAGATCACTAATAGCTAGTAATTTTACCCATAGAATGGTTTCATATTCTCTGGAATCCTAATATTTTCATAAATGTAATTTTTATGCATTTTGTAATTATTTTGAATTATCCATGAAACTCTATGAAGTTAAATTTAAAATATATTTTCATAGATGATGTAGTCTATACGCATGCACATGTGATTTATTCATTTTTCCTATTAATGAAAAGAGAAGAAGATATAAATTAAATTATCCTTAAAAATAATAATCTTTCACAGATATCACATAAAATAATTAAATCCTTATAAATTATATTCAATATTGTGTGGGGATGAAAAATGAAATAAATCGCTCCAATATGGTGATATATTCCATTAACACATGAGATACGTAATAATTTTTCATTATACAAAATGGAGGAACATAAGAAATAATACAACATTGTAAAGTTATTTTAATATTTATAAGATACTATTTTCATAATATTTTGAATCACTCAAAAGAATCAAAGGAGGTTGTAGAGAAAATAAAATTTAATAAACTAGGGTAACACAATTACATTTTTATCGTGTATCCTCCTTGGGAATACACAGAAATGTTTCTTTGGATTATGATAAGATAATATTTTCCAAACCATTTTTGAATTGTAATTGATAAATTCCATATGATATCAATTTATCATTATATTTTTTATATTTTTTATTAATCAATAATGTTTTTTTATATTTTAAAATGACCTTTTTTTAAAATAAATAAAATGTATAAAAATATGAATATAGTAAACTTTAAATTTTCCCATATATTTTGACTGTTTTTTGGTACTAAAATCAGCCATCATGGGCTATTCCTCAACCCATGGGATCAGAAACTCTGGAATATATATATGGGATATCATTAAATCCAATCATAACAATATACAACACATAAAATAAGTAGAATATAGAAGTAATTTATGGAATACACATGGAATAACATAAGGATTTATGGTGCCCAGTTCAATACAGCATGGAGAAGAGCGACTAATATTTTATGGGATTGTGGAGTTACACTATACATAGTATATTATTATCTATCAAATTAAATATTTGGAGTTACTATAATGGAGTTCCATACTACAAATATATTCAATATGGGATATGAGTTGTTACCCATGTACATTTTATTTTGTATAAATACATCGATCAGCCTTCAATCACACATCTTCTTCCACAAACACACACTACATCGAAGTCCACTATTTATGTACCATGAATTTACCATGTCCAATGAAGGGAGATCACCTATTCCACTAGACCCTTCTGTATCATTACAATACATCAATGGTTTTGCAATATAGTTACCTCTAGAGATTAAATCATCGAAGGAGAATGATGAATCATGGTGTGATTTTTTTCAACATTGTCATATTTCATACAAAGATGGATAATGGGGTAGTTTTTTCTGGCACAATTTTCCATCATAGAATGATTAGTTTGAGAAAAGACTATTGTGTGATGATAAGAAATGTTCCATTGAGAAGAATAAGCAATGAGGAAAGGATAAAGGCTATAATTTATGATTAGGATACATCCTGGAAGTGTTTAAAATGGAAGTGGATAGGTTTGGGGATAATTTAGAGGCTACATGGGAAGGATTATTTCTATTTAATTTCCATTTGTGTCCCTGATCATTTAGATGGAGGTTGTTTGATAGGGTCCCATTTCACACTATAATGATAATTTCACCAAAAAATTCAAAGGCTCAATTTCATCATGATATAAACATGTTAGTACTGAATCTTAGGGGATCATTTAATAGGATAATGTGTAGAGGGGAAACTCATAAATTACATAATTTACAACCCACCATAAAAGAAGGATGTTTGGATGAGAATTTTTAATAGAAACTAATATATCTAGCTTAACCTACACACCCTCACCTTTTGAAAGGAAAAGAATATTCAAAAGGGGGTATACTAAATTATTAATTACTAGGATATGATTCAATGTTAGGAAATAAAATTGAAAGAAGATATTTTTAAATACTTGGGTATCCATAATATCAAGAAAACTATTAAAAATTAGAGAAGGGGAAAATTTACATTCTGAGATTTATCTATATATATTTATGGATATGTGATTTAATGGGTATCCAACATAAATCCTATAATTACATAGATCAAATGGAGGATAACATAATATTTAGGTCATTATCATACAAGGAAAAATATTGGTGTTATATCCAACATTTAAATCATGGGTATAAGAGGATGGTCTTCTTCAGTCGTGATGCATCCTAACTATAAATGATGTTTCATTTTAACTTTTAAATTTTGAACTCTGAATTCATATGTTGGTTGTGAAACCATTGTGAGAGAAATTTCTATTTTCATCGAATTGTATTTTTTCTCAAGCCATTATATTTCCCCTTCCCAAATTTATATTTGAAACATGTATTTGATAGAGAGAATGATGGGATATGAGTTGTAAGAGGTGTTGTGTTTGAAAAATGTGATGTGTACCATATTAAATTCTACTTTACTTTTGTAGTGTGAAATACAAATTTATAATTTCATTATATATTATCAAATAATATCATTCTCATTGATTATATTAAGTGTTAATATCCTAGAGGACGAAACCCATTTAAATTATGTGTGGATGGGAATTGATATATGTCTATTTCATGACCTTCCAGTTAAGATATTAAACATAATTCAATTAGAAATATGATAGGCATTCTGTGAGAGAGTTATTGGATATCCACAGTAAATATTATTAATATCGATATTTTAGGCTAGAAACTACATAAAATCATTGGGTTAATTAATAAGATGACTCTAATATGTAAAATTTAGTTTATTTTAATGAAACACCGACCCAGAATTCACAATCCCTTTTCATCATCATTTACATCAAGTCTCAAAATAAAAATTTAAAAATTTATAATATTTTTTTTATTAATGGATAAATTAGTGATTATATTTAATTGTATAAAACATTTCCTCATAGGATCTATTTCCCATATACCACAAACATACAATTTTGAGATACTATAATATATATGTTAGAAATTTCAAATTTATAATCAACCAGAGGATTCAACGACAACCTCCCAGAAAAATAAAATTCTATTAATCATTATCAGAGAAATTTTTACAGTAAATTAAATAATTATACCAATTATTAAACCGATAAATTACTATATTCTAAATTTTTACATGTTTTTTGTTAATTTGTGTCCTATTTTACTAGTTGTGTTTTTTTATGTTATCTTAGGTTATAAAATAATGGATGATTAAATATATTTTGTGAATTAGATTTAAAACTAATCAAACATTGAGAAATAGAAAATAAAAAATCATACAATGATGTTGAGAGAGTCTAGATAAACCATTTGGACCATAACTACACAGATGTATCAAATATTCACCCATAAGAATAGAATATATGTTCATGAAGTGATTGAAACTCCTTGATGGAATGACCAATGTAGTTGAGATCTATGAGGTATGTTATAATCCTTAGTGTAAGTATAAATTTTCTATTGATAACAAATTTACAAATGTTTTTGTTTATTATAATGAGGGAAAATGTTTTATTCTACTTGATGATGAATAGGTGTAACCCTATACAATTGAAGAATAAAAAAATATGAGTAGGAATAGATTAGAGATGATGGTATTTATAGTGAAACTATAAATTTCTTAGAGGATATATCACTAGGATTTTATAAACAAAAATAAACTCTCATAGAAAATGAAATAGTTCATCTCAAATATAAAAGAAAAATAAAAAAAGGGTTACTGTGTTTGGGATGACATTGGTTGAATTATTTTATTCTCATAAATGTATGGATTTGGTTTACCCCCTCATGGATATAATAAGGATGAAGGAATTTTTCAGGCTAAAATATTGTAATTAATTATAGATATTTTGGTATTATATCCCCAAAATTATGAATAATAAGATGTGGCTGAAGAAGAATGAGTTCCAAGAAAACAATGTGTTCTAGAAGGAATATTTGGAGAAAAAAATCCACCAAAAATAAACATGCAATGTGGGGGCCAATTTTGAAATTCCATGAACATATAATCCAATAATAGGGACTATCCAACATAGATAATTGTACACTAATAATTTACTATTCATAAAGAGGATTAAATGTTTATGTGTAGAAACAAACACTTCTCAAAGACTGAATTGAAATAATACAACATTTTTTTGACATATACCCTTATAATAATACATGAATAAAGTGTTAATGTTATGTATTTTGACTATAATTAAATATCATTGTGGGAGGAAATATGATTTCACATTTTCAATCATTGGTATGTCTTAGTTTTGGAATTTATTTTGTTTATATATTGAACTCCCTAATTTTTTTTGAACTTTTATAGCATGGAACATTTCCATTGGTATAATTTCATTTAATGGTGTATAAATAATAATGTGTTATGTAATGATTAAGAAATATTTAGTTGCAAGGGGTGTAATCTTTATTTTTTTTATTTATTTATACTCCAAAATTTTCAAATCAGTTTTGAGCATAAATGAAAAAATGTACCTCAAAAGATAGATCATTTCGTTTCTCTTGATCAATGAAACATAAATTTTTTAGGACCCCCCCCACAAATTTCTATTTTTTAATTTTAAAATTTATAAAATTAAATAAGATGGGGAGACTAACTGATGAATGCGGAATTAAAAAATTTTAATTTAATGAATAAATATTTTCATTATAGTAACATTCAAATGAATTGATCCCTCGAATTTCATGCTACAAATTTTGAATGTCCATGTGAATTAATTTCTTATTATCAATCATTCCTTGAGTGACTGACATAAATTATTTATATCCCATTCTTGAGATATTATTTATCAATTTTATCTAATATTTTATTTTAAATTTATTAAGATAACATTGGACATGTTACCTTCTAGTAATTGTTTTGTACAAGTAAAAATTGGTTTCAATAATTATTTATGAAAATAATTGATTTTCTTTTTAGGAATCAAAACATATCATTGTGACCAACACATCATTTACCATTCCATTATACAAAAGATATTAAGAACATATTAACATTAGAAAGAGCCACATTACATAAAATATTTACCTATTCCTACCAATACTCATTTATTCTGAATGATAATCAAGGTACTATGTCGATGAAATGTAATTCAATGAAAATTGGTTTCTCTTTATTGAAATTATTTTTTTTGTTTTTTTTTTGTTTTCTAAATAATGTTTATGTCTTTGTTAATTTTTTGTACCATTTATCCTGCAATTTAAAAAATATAAAAATGAAAATCAAGGGGTTCCATTTTGATGGGTCAAAAATCACATTCACTTGACCATTGATTTTCATTATTTTTTCTTGGGTTCTTTATTTGAAATATTACCAAAAAAATCATTTAATAGGTATAAAATATTAATTTTTTAAAAAATATAATAATAAACTTTTAACCATGGTAATAAATTATTTGTTCATTCATTGATCATGGCCTTAAATTTAGATTATAGATGTGGGAGGTTTCACATTTTGATGGTAATAGTATCATTCAGATATATTTTGATCATTATGAAAAATATTTATTAATAAAAAACACACTATATAGTTTAATGTTTTTCATAATTGGAACACAACCCTTTTCTATAGAGTGATCATGCCTCTTCCTTACTCACTATATGAATTATAACATAAATAATTTGTGACTATGCCTAATGGGAACATCACCATATGTGAGAGGCTTTTGACTAGAAGTGAGGGCCTAGGGGAGTATGATGGGATTCAATTCTATCATATCAAATGATCCTTGAAAATAAAAAAACATCAATATGAATAAATAAATAGAGTGTGGTGTGAATAATTAAGACAAGTCTACAATAATAAAAGGAATGTATCAAATGACAGAATATATATGTCATACATACGCTATTGATCGCCCACATGATCTATTATATGTACATGAGTATATAAATGAATATACATGAAGGTAAATTTTTAAAATACAAAATCTGAGTCGAAAAACATAACCGGTCTACCTGACACCACTAACCTACTCCAGACCAATCAAATGAATCCACATGAGTGTATTTTCTCAATTATTAAATCATAGGCCTCAATCTTATCAATCAAACATATATGTTAATTCTAAATGAATCTATAATTCAGTAATTAAAAATTAGCACCATGTTCAAGGGGTCTGAAATAAATCTTAGTAGGAAACCCCCAATGAAGAACCTATAATATGATATCATAATTGGGAGCTCATAAAATATGTTCATCCTAACTGAAACACAACTAGAACACTGTAAAAATTAATATTGTAGTGGATTATTATGTCAACTATCTTGATCAACCAAAAAATATTTTCTAGTTGTTGGAATGTCTCAAATTAATTTTCAAAACATATATAAAACATAGAACCATAGTACGTAAATAAGGCATCCATTTAAAACATTAATCAATTCGACAAATGGCTTAAAACCCCATTTCATGTATTTTCTAAAAAAATGTAGAAATGGAACATCCACCGTGGATTTGATGAGTCCATCAGGGATATAATCATGAATCCCTATAAATATCACAAAATCTAAAACATTGGGTATGTGTTAACACATATTAATATTATATATATAATTTTATATCCATTAGGGAACACAATTTATACTTATTAAAATCATTACTTCTTCACATCACGCCCTCATTTCGGATCATATCTATTGAATTACTTATCTCACGGTATATATTATATCTTTTTGAAATTTCATGTAATATAATATCTTTGATATTAGAATAATTTCATGTTTAAGCATTCCAAATATGTGAAGAGAAATAACACGTCTATCATGTAATCAAGTAAGGCTCATTTTTTAGATACCATGAAGAATATTTGAGCATTTCAATAAGTTAAAAGTCAAACAAGTAAGCTCATAGGAATGATCTGAGGAATTACATTTGGTTATCTTAGTACGTTACATCTATACAATGAAATTCAAAATACTGATCCCAGGATGTACATTTAGGTATTTGTATAATAATTTTAAACAAATAATACTCATTTTAATACTTCCGATAATCCCCTTGATCTGTCATTTCAATGTTGACAGTGACCATATGAAAGCCAATTTAATGGTTTATAGCGGTCGAATGCCTAAAAATTCATTACTATCATGTACCCATGGGAATAAATTTCTGTAATGGGATAAAATGTGACAACCACATTCATAATACCAAAACCCATAATTTCCTTTATCAATGTTGGGAAAACATCAGGGATCCTACTTCGTCCCTCTAGTTATTCACTAGAGATATATCCTACTTAGGATCCTCAATAAAAAATCATAAGATAAAGTATCACTCTAGGGATCCTCTATGTCAGCATATAAGTAAATGAACCTTTATTGGGATACTTAGAAATAGTAATCCAAATGAGGTATCCCACATGGGATCCTCAATGTCAAAACATAAGAGAAAGAATCCTTTAGGTGATCTATGTAAACGCAGTAGTCTTTATTAAACCATAGTCATATATTCCAAATAGTGTACCCCTCTAGAGGGATGTCCGATTAATGGAATAACTTTAAATGTATTTTTACAAAGATATATCGGGGCCCATAATAGGCCTCACCATAGGTTGGTTAAAACACAAACCAACATATAACTTCATGTCTCAACTATATCCCACTAAGATGGGATTTTCTTATTATATATTATATGGAAACCTTCAAAAATTAGTTTTAATTCCATTGTCAATTTTATATACTAACTAGGTGGGTCTCATTCTACAACTCACTATTAAGATAAAATAGAAACCATTCACATGATAAATAACCTCACCATCTATATCTCTCAACAATTACACCCCTTAAGAGTTCTCAAATTACCCCATGTGTTACATCCTCATTATATTTATTGTATCAATGATCATAAATGACTCCTATTCTATCAACATCTCAATCTATGGTGTCAAAAATGAAAATCCCTCATAATGGTAGTTAGGGATCAGTAAAATGTTTTCATATCACAGTATCAATTTATAACTATTATAGTTATAAATGGGGTTTTACTTCCATTTTATATGGAATATAAAACCCACATAAACAACATGTAAAATATGTACCCAACATGTACCTTACATGTGGTTCCTATATGTGTTCCATACATGGACAAAGTATATTTCTTCTCCATGTTATGAAATTTTATATGATGTGTATCCCACATAGGGTGTCTACATGTACCCAATACGTCCATGTGCAACAATATGGTCTTTCAGGCTATATATATGTCTAAAATACTGAGAACAACTAAAGGCCTTTTACCATAGATACACAAAATCTAGGTTTAAAATATCCATTCCACATTTATTCAGTTACATTTTCCAGTTCCAATATATAGCTTTAATCCATGTATATGTAATTTAATTCAAAAAATACATATTCCATGAATCATAAAAAGAAAATGCATGTGTTCATAAACTATATATCTAGTGAGGAAGAGTTCTGAATGGGAAACACCTAATGTTTTTCTAAAACTCCATTCTTTCACACTGTTAAGCATATAATGACCGCATGGACTTCCATAAATAATTATTTGGAATGAATACTTGATAAGTGTAAATATAAATTGATTATATTTACAAACACAAAACATCCTACATTTAGGTGTAACGAACTAAATCATCTTATATATTAGGGAAAAATAGTTTTTGAATGATTATATATAATATCCCAACATTTATAGTGGATATTTCATTCTCACACAATCTCTATTATCCCTACCTCTCCCTTTTATTTCTATTTCATCAAAAGGGGAAACTGATGTGGGGTAAAAGTGAGATGGATGGGGAGGAGAATAATGAACTGAAAAAATGAATGTAATATAGTGAAAAGAAAAATAAAATGTCTCAAATTCTCATCCCAATTCCAAACAGTAGTTTATTCATAATCATGGAAATACACTAACTCTGTACTCATTGGAGGAAATAGAACCGAAATATAATTATATTTTTATATTATAGAGTTGAGAAAAATCATAATAATAAATTAATACATAATTTAAAAAATATTATGTTTTAGTTAATCTATTAAAATATGAATGGAAAGTATATCCATTGATCTCCTATACTAGGTTAAACACTATATTTTTGGACAAAAAATTTTTTAGAATATTTATCAGAGATAAAATTCTTGGAGGAAATCCCATGTAACCCATTAATAGAATTCGAATGAAAATATTAAAAATTTTACATAAATTCAATGTCTGAAAAAACATGGGTTTAAACATCCTCCCCACCACAAACCTTATCATCTGTATAAATCCTTGCTGGTAAAACATTTTCCATGACATCATCTTCTGAATATACATTTCTATTTTATCTTAATTATCCAATTACTAGTCCCATAGCATTAAGAAATATCCAAACCTAGAAGATGTCCAATCGAATCCAATCTAATACTTCTCACCACAAGATATTACTTATAATAACCTCATCACTAATATCAAAATTAATATTACAATTATTCATCAATCACCTAATGAAATAAAAAGTGTTTCCAAATCATCACATCCTGAGATTGAACTAAGACATCCAAACATTACCAATTATTATATTTGAAAAATAGTTCCCATTGGAAAAACATAATTATAAACTCAATTTGAGGATCACCATTATCCAATGTCAAATGGAGAACTCCATAATATATGGATGATCATATAAAAATCCTTAACAGAAACTCACACTATATATTTTCATAAAACAAGAAAATATATTTAAAAATGTTGTTGTCTTGGTGACATAATCAGATCGTACTAGAGACAATGTCAAGATTTTGGGCATGGTCATATAGAGACTTGGGGTACACTCACATTTCATCACAATGCATTCATATCTCCCCTTGAGCAATGTTCGTATCAAACTATGATATAGAATATTTTAACCAATTATTGACAACATATCTACTTGAAATGTGTGAGTTAATCCATTCACTTTTCTACCATCTCATAACCATTTATGTATTCTGGACATCTCCCATACTAGTGAGGCACATTCCACATTTTATCCCAACTCATAGGAATTTATATGTATATTATTTCATTAAAACACTGGTCCTGACACTGAACATGGATTCTAATATATTTATGATTTAAATTTCACCACAAATAATGGATTTGTATTATTATCACTCGACTTTGGGAGACATGATTCTGATGTTAATCTCGCTTGAATTACATCTCCAAAACGATGAAACTATCATGTTTTGTGACAGATTTTACGGCCTACAATCACATAGTATCATTCCAGTCATGATAATCTAGTTGTAGACCCAAAATATGATAAAAAAAATTCAATGGTAAACATATTCAAGAACACCAATGGTCCTTCCTATAAAACACAATCTTGATGAAAAAACACTATTAGATTATTCAATGAAATTGAATGAATCATCATACCTATATTGAAAAACTAGTGAAAATTATTTTCATCATTCTATAAATGACTATATAAACAATATATGTACCTAAGAGGAATGAATAATATCATTCTAAACCATTATATAGGTCACCCTCTGTCAGACCAAATGAAATTATACAATGGTATGAGCCACAAATATGGTCTTCTTGGTCTTCCATAAAACCTTACAGATCAATTTCATGAAAGGGTCAATAGATATTACCACATATTTCATCATTAAAACTTATCATCAAGTTCATTTCTCATGGGGTGTCGTCAATGCCCCCATTTCAAAACTATTCAGTATGGAATTTGTAGCCATGTATTATAAAACTTGAACTATATACTCTAGAAAGTTTCTTATATGAAACTGCTCCCTTTGGGCTCATGATATTTTGTAAATGTGATAATGAATAGAAAATCACTAGAAATTTATATATGGTAAAATACCCTAAAATAAATTGTTTACTAGAAGCATTTTGGCCCATAACATCATTTGACTATATGATCAATATTGGTAAACATAAAATGTTATGATTAGATAAAATATCTTCTAAGGATATAAAAAACACCTTTTAGGTAGTTAGGAATCATTAATTAACCATAACAAAAAAGGATACACACACAAAAAATAAACTAGAATGGAATTAACATTGATTACTAACCTAAAAGGGACAATTATATAAAAATACATCACTATCATAATGATATGTATCATACAAAAATTTGTGAAGTTTGATTATGTAGAATTTCATTCTACGTTATAAAAGAAATTACTTTATTGGTTGTGATTTTCATATTAAATAACTAAATATATTATATATAACCCTAATAGGGGTAAATATTTTTAGATTTATGTCCCCCAATTATATATAGTGATCATTAAACCTAAAATGTATGTCGATTTATTCAGAAATCATACCATCGAAATTCACATCATTGATCCACATGCCCTTCTATATGAAGGAAGTATATACAATTTCCTAAATCTAAGTATATTTCCACAATGGGCCTATATCATAAAACACCATTTCAGTTTGTATTTGACACATTAAATAGTTTTCCTATATCTATTGTGTTTGAAAAATTCCTTACAAGGCATGTAACATTTGGACATTATATGCAATATTTTAAACATGATTCACCAATGGCCCTAACCAGAAAAGTTAAAAAATTAATTAATTGCCTCTTGAAAATATTATTGGATTCATAAAAACAATAATTCATATACTTTACACAAAATGTGAAACAAAAAAATGAAAAAAATATATTGAACAATAACATAATATTTCATTATTTATATTCTCAAGTCCCTAGAAAACTAGACTGCATACCATAATAAGTGTTCTAGATGCACCACACTATTTTGAATCAACATGTTTGACACATTCAGATTACTAATATATACCATTCCCCATAAAGTAATAAAATAGGATAATAAATGCATCTGATACCAATATTTTATATCTTTTACTGACTCAGTCTATGAAACGTAGTTGGACTAGTTGCAAACTACACCACAAGCATGTTTAACATATTCTCAAGGTTATAGACTTGCAGCGGGTACTATTGTGTGTCGGTGGGGAGAATATTCAATCATATATTTGTAGGAAACATGTATAAATAACCAAATATAATCCATAAAAAATATAATTTTTTAACGAAATAAATATTTTAAGGTAAATTAATAAATTAAATGAAATAAAATCAACAACATCCATGTTTTACATATATAGTTGATCATCCACTGGGATAATCACATATACCGGGGTATATAATGGAAAATAAATAAATATACAACCCTTTACTTCAAACACAATGTAAAATCACATACATTATATCTATGAAAGTGACAGGATACTCTATCCCAATCAAATGAATCCACATCAATGGATCTAATCAGTCATGAAACACTAGGCCTCATAGCTTTCTATCATTCATGTGTTCCAACCCTAAAATAATACCTATGGTTGTTTCTCACAATACATTTATCGTAATAGAGGGTTAGAAATAAATATTAGTAGTCCTCCGGCCATGATGATTCTATAATCTCAATCATAATTTCATTCCCATTAAATATTCTCAACCTAGATGAAAAAACTACAATAAAATTATGAAAATAAATCCATGGTCAATCCTTGTCTCTCTATTCTTGATTGACCATAAAAACTATGAAAATATCATAATGACTATTAATTTTACATTACACAAAAAAAATGAACTCGAGGTACAAAACTATGTTTTTAAAATATAATGATAATCAATTCTATAAATATATCAACAACAAAATTTCAAGAAATATTATGAAAAGGAAACAATTGTTCATTCCCCCCAACCTTAAACTTTATATTAGGTTACTATTATTGATATCTTCATAACTCAACATGAATATAGAAATATATACAACACAAGATAAATTTTCCTAACCATATTATAATTTATGGGACACTAGGACCATTGGATAACATCATGTAAGCTAATTCCAATCATAATTGTGGAGAACCTTTTCTATTATTTCAATAATTACATAAAAATTACATTCATACTCATATCAATAATATTATAATGTTGAATCATGTACATCAAACACAAACATATAAATTTAATGTAATGTAAAAAAATTATAAATAACTATTGAGTAATTCCATTTCAATCATCCAATTAAATAAATATTATAATCGAGTACCTAGGAAGTACAACAGATCATCCAGAAAACGTAATTATCAAAATTGTTTCCTCATATTCTAGATCCAAAGAAATTCAATTGGGAATCCCAATAAATATGATATATATAATAAGTAGTATAAGATGGATATTACCAAGTACATATGTCAATCCGGACCATATGTCACATCACATCATTCATAATGGATTAATTCCATGAAAAACATATTTCATTCAATACTACATTGAGAGTTACTATGTGAAATCATATGTAATGAGAGAGAGAGGATGAACAATTAAACACATTACAACATACATATACCCTAGGTAAAACTAGTATCTTATGGGATCAAAGGTGACACCTCCTAATATGTCTACACAGACCCCTAGTACACATACTCAGGTTCAGTAAACGATCCAGAAACTCTCTTGGTTCTGCAGGTTAAACAATCTAAGAGGAATCAAACATATGATCTTCAAGGACCACACATAAACGAAAGAATATATTTACAGAATCTCTAATGCCACTCATAAAAAAATTATTCCCTCTAAGGATCCATAGAAATATTAAGTGATGAATGGAATCCCACATGGTATCATTGTAGATGAAGTGTAATTGGAAGAATTATATTGTGTATCCTTCGTCACAAAATAATATCAAATAATATGTGTCTCATATATACTCCACAACTACCTCTCGACAATCTAGATCCTCCCAATCTATATAGAAGAACATTCCTTATTACCTCCATCTATCCCCATTCCATAATCTATTAACATTTTAGTATATGGAACCTAGAAGGGGAATTCCTGAGAAACTAGAGAAGGGGAATAAAGAAACAATTTATATAAAAATGTCGAAAATAAACGAAAATGAAAAAGGGGCTCAGCACTGGACCTGGTCCCCATCATGAGTTTATGCCCCATTTGGAAACCCTCCAACCATTTATGACTCAATGGTGAATCACGAATCACATTCCATGACTGATTTAAAATTATATCACCAAAAAACATCATTAAATATATTAATATATATATTAATAACTATTAGGTATTAATTATTATAATAATAATTGAATGGATCTAAATTCCATTGAACTCATCTATTATGTAAAAAACAATTTAGAAACAAAATACAGGTCTAAAAATTATGTATGATGAAATTATAAGGGAAAGTAATATTATATCCCTTCAAAGTATCCAAAATCTATAAAATTAAAATTTCAGCACAAATTATATTCCTATAAAAACATTTCTATTTAAATTCTCTTGATGATCCTATTATGTAAATACCACAGGATATCAATTGATTTTGGTCATTTATATATAGATATTGTATTTATTAATCAATAAAAAACTCAATTACATGTAGAAATGTTACATGGAAGAATCAATTTTATATATTAAAATGGGTGATTGTTGGAGAAAAATAATGTTGATGTATTCCATGATTTCCATAAATTATAATGATAAATTAAGATACGTAATTGTAATAAAGGAGGGGTCCATATTTATTTATAGAAATATTAAATTTATTGTGTCTATTTAGAAGTTAGTTTAATTTTTTATGGAACACATAAATGTATCTCTCTTATGTTAATACATATTTTATTCATTAATTTTAAAATTTAAATATTTATGTCATAGTGATCCATTTGAAATTTTCAAAAAAAAATTATACACGAGGAAATTCATTTTTTATGTTATGTGGTTGTATGAGTACTAGTTATAATTTTATTTAAAAATTTTAATTTGTATATGTAATTTTTTTTTACTTTGTTATACCTATAATAAAGATATTAATCTTCAGTTATGGATATTTTATATTTTAGAATATTTTTTTTAAAAAATATTAAAATTACTTAAAATATATGTTGGTATGTTATAAAATTTATATTTGTATTGTCTATGTATTATGTGAAATAAATGGAATATTTTGTTGGAAAACCAACACATTGGATAAATCCTAATCAGAAATCCATAGAGGCTTCTTTCCAACACACACATAGGGATTTTCTACACATTCGGTAAAGGGAGTGTACATGTTTCAAATGGAATACATAGATTTGAATAAAAATAGTGAAAAAGGATCAGGTTTTTATGGTAGTAGGATGAGAACATCAACATCACATGTTGGGGCATGTTGGTTTTAGAGGATCTATTGTCATTTTATGAATTTTTTGAGACATATTCATAATTTGATATAACAAAAATTTCATAATTCCTAGTGAAATAATCAATATGAGATTTTAAATTTTACTCATTTTTTGAGAACTTAATAAAAAATTTCATTCATCGTTTACTTTTTTGTATTCATCATTGAACACTGATGGATCACCATTGATAAATCAGTATGAAACCAATATAGCATGGGAGATAGATGGAATACTATTATGGAATTATAAATTCCTTTTTCACTACATTGTATCCATGTATATTTTGTGTCGAAACAAAGGTGGTTGAACTAGATAAGAATAAATTTATACTATGTGGTGAGTACAAAATCATATCCATGTTTCCTAGAACTGAAGATAATGAATCTATTAAAACATGAAAAATGATTTAATTTTGATTGAGTAGTGTGAGAAGAGGTTGGGTAATTAAGACTTATTATTTTTCTTTAGGATGAATCAACCATTTTTAAATTATAAGGGATGTGTCCTAGGGTTTTGATTCATCATTTAATGGATTAAAATATAGATGAAGATATATTTGGAAGAATAAGATTCTATAGTTTTGGGAAATTCAATACACCAAATACATACATATACATGCTCATAGATATGAATGTTGAGTCATGGGATCTCCATCCATGCTATAGTGATAAGTTTACATACAATATCAGAAGCCCAATATCTTTAAGTGACATACGTGCAATGAAAAATCCATGGCAGGAATTTTAATATTGTAATGTGAATGATGTGAATATACAACACTAAGTAAGTTAAAATCCACTAAAAATTAATAGGGTTTATCCGTGAATTAATAATATATGATATGTTTATTGAAATACCCTAACCTATACACAATCTCTCTTCGATACTCAATTCATGTTGTGGATGGGTGTGTCTGCATGGATAACTAAAAGGACAATAGTCTAAGGAAAGTATTAAAATCTAAAAATTAATTTTTTGAAGACATATCCAATCTGTGTCTCAAAAAACTTATTAGTATTTATATAAGGATTGTCTTTTAATTTGGGATAACATTCTATAAATTGATAAAGTCCATCAATGTGGGGGAGGCGACTTAGATCCTTAACATTTCCAAATCTAGCTGATATGCACTACATGTTTACAACTATGCCATTAGAGGATAAATTGAGGAGGTCTATAAAATATAAAATGTAGAGGTTAAGGATGAGTTTTGAATTTGCCATGATATTTCATAGTGATGGTATTTTATATTTTTATCTTTTGGAATTGTATATTTAAATTTATATATTTTTTCCAATTGTGATGTGAGAATGTTGTCATTTTTTAATGGAATGTTTATTTTAAATCATACTTTTTAATTCCCCATTCCTAAATTTCTATTCATTGAATCATGTATGAGCAGTCATGAGTTGTGGTAGAGGGTGATATTGATGATGGGGATGTGTACCTTGTTAAATTTTAAAATACCATTGAGGGTTCATAATACGATTTATAATTATCTTTTGAGTTTGTTATTAATCTCAATATATATGAGTCTAGAGAGAGTGGAAACAATTTTGTAAGAAACCCATAATATTTAATGGGAGTAAATAAGAGATAGTTTTCCATTATATATCCATCCACTTAAAATATTAATCATTATTCCATTTGGATACTAATAGACCTGACATGAAAGATGTGTCATTTGTCCTCGGTAAATCTAGTTGATGTTGAGATTCTGGTATAGATAGTCATAGAGTTCATACTTAAAATAAATATGATGACACTAATAAGTAATATTTTGTTTCCATTCATGAACCACCATCCCTGAATTCATCATCACCTCTCTTCAACCATTATATCACGTTTCTAAATACTAATTAAAAACATTCTTTGTTAGTATTAATTTTAGAAACCCTGAAAATGTAAGAGATATTAAAATACACTAGTCATTTCATTGTGGGATCTACCAATCACATAACACTAAACTTATATTTATAGGTCATGTAATACCAGGACTATATATATATTTATATATTTATTCAATTGGATGATTGAAGGACGAATTTTTGGCATGTAGGTATGTCCTATAATAAAGAAAATACCAATATGATATAGGGAGGTGATATGGAAAGTTAGTTGGGATGATCATCATCAATCTTTTTATATTAATGTACATAGAGATGAGATTACTGTATGTTATCTTTTATAGGTTAATGGAGTGGAAAACATGTAAACCCTCATTACATTAAATTAATATATAGTCATATTCTAAATAAAGAGGCAAAAAATAAGAACAATATATATATAATATGTTTAGGATATTTAAACATCCACTCACCCAATAGAAATAATGGTAATTATTTTGTTGCATTTGAAGCATTATCCAATATTTTTTCACCTTTTAAAAATATATTCTTTATATAAATGTCTAAAATTTTTCAATGGTATCTTATTTTTTTCACAAAAAATGAAATTAACCTAATAATTAAATTGATAAATGATTACATAGAGTACGACATCCATTATTGACTATTATATTTATATAGGTGATAAAAATTACATCTAATATAAGTACATAAGATGTAATAATAAAATATTTTGGAAAAATACATTCCAATCCTAAAAATGATTTCATTGAAAAATATTTTAGTAAATCAATTCCTAATAAATTGGTTTGTGTGTATTAAAATAATTCCATTTTGAAATTAAAATGAATCCAATACAAATGTATAATTTTGACCAATTAGATAAATATATATGACTGGAAAATGTTTTGAATAAAATAAAATTTTGATTCCAAAATTTCTACCATAGGATTATAATTTCATCAAAATTTTCAAATTCATTATTATGCTATGTATATATTGGTTATAAAAAAATAAAAAAAATTTATTTCAATCCTACAACCTAATTATATCAAATTAAATGATATAGTATTACCAATAACTACATTTTTAACCAATCATAAAAAATAACCACTGTAGGATAATACTATGATATGAATCAATGATAAATTTGACATTATGAAGTCAAAAACGAAGTTTACATTTTTTATAAAATTATTTTTCTATAATTGCATTTATTTTTATTCTAAATAGATAATATATAGAATTCAATAAAAATGTTATTTTAATCAAATCAGTTTTTTTAATAAATAAATAATCCATGTGGTACATAATTTATTTTACTAATGGGGGTACATTTTATTATTTATTTAGTGTATTTATTTTATTAATAATGCATTATACACTTTAGTTTGGTGTCACACACATCACAAGCTATATTAAAAATCAAATTTATTAAGTGAAAAATATTTATTTAAAATCACATGGTATTAATTACACCACCCTGATTAGAATTTTTACTAAAAAACATGTTACAAATATAATAATTAATTTGGATACTTAAATCTATTTATATCGTCATTTTCCCCAGTCTCTTCCTAAAAATTATGGTTTCACTTTATAACTTTGACTTGGTGGGTGGTATTATTCTATAAAAACATTATCCACTCGATATATAATAACCACAAGTTATATCACATAATAGAGAACATTATCTACATGTACTACTCAATGTTAAATACATGTAGTGGATCAGGTATGCACATCCTCAAAAAGGATACGAATATCACATCCTGAAATTTATAAAATTTTTGTGCAAGCTCCAAACTATAATATACTATCTTGATATGATTAATAATCTAATATAGATCAATATATATATGGGGATCATATTAACCATCATTCAAAATATTATAACATTATACCATGGATATTTTACAAGACGATCTTTATCACCATCTTCAAAAACTAGATGTCATTAATAATTTTCATTATATACTTTATTTCAAATCCATGCTTCAATGATTTACTGTTGAATGGATATAACCATATCTATCATTAATTAACCATGATTTGGTACAAAGTTTTTATTTCCTCTACCTATATCCCATGTTATTGGATTTATACACTTTTTTCATATATTTCATTATAAACATATGTCTCAATGCTCGAGTAAATTATTTTTTTGTATGAAAATTCATCTAGAGGAGGATGTTCATCCCAACAAACTAAAAAGCCCACTATGTGATCTCTCAACATATCCTAATTTGTTTTGATAGTTATTATATATTTTCCAATAGTCATGAGATGATATGTCACACTAAAATTACACATTGAAATGAAATCTTGAGGAAGAATTTTTGAGATCATTGAGTTATAAAATAGAAATCTATCAGATTTTTTATTGTGGTAGTCTCAAAAGCCATACCACATCCTTAATGTAAATATCATATAGTTTTTCAAGAGATAAATAATATTTAATAATAATTAAATGTTATGAATTCATAAAATTATCAACTACTACCAAAATGAAGCTATAAACATTAGATATCTTCTGATGTTCTATGACAAAATCTAGGGTGATATTTTCATATACCAAACTAGTATAGGGAATGAATAAATCATCTATTTAATTTATGATATTAAACATTAACATTATTATCTAAAATGAATGAAGATAAATTGTCTAAATTATTAATATGATTTTTTCTCCTTTAATCAATAATTCATGGCATATCCTCTAAAAATTCATATGTATTTGATCTCATTCAATCATCATCACGGAGAAAATGTATAGTTTTTCAGATATAGAGCATCGAAATCCGTGATCAAAATTACTAGGTGTTAATGTATAATGTAGTAATGATACATTATGAAATACAACCAAATCCATTCGTTCATAATTGATACATTCTATGTTAATATTTACATAGTTATTTTAAGATAAGAATATTTGTTACACAATTCAACATAATGATAATTCTTCCATATTTTTTACAACAAAAAAATATTACAACCAACGCTAAATCATGAGTTATGTAATGCTTATAATGAACCTTAAATCATACTGAGGCGTACTATACTATAATATTATTATTCCTGAAAATAAATCATAGTCCCTTCATTGACGTAAACATACACATTAAAAACAAATTTCTATTGAAGAGTATTATGAGAATAATTTTACCAACTATCCTTTCATGTAGTATATTAAAATTCAACGTACATTAATCTATGAAAGGGATCATGGTTCCATTATGAACCATTTATTTAGTGTATTTAATAACCATGAGAAATTTATCATATATAATAATGGGTGTAATCTAATCAATGAAAACTATGGATATTGGTATCAATTTTTTGTTTTGTTTATTTTCCTATAACATCCATCTTTAAATAATCCACTAATATAACCACACATGTGATTATATGACCCATTAATGAAACATTCAGTATAATGATTTCAAATATACAAAATTCTCATTATATTATTCCCCTTGTGGAATTTATGTCAATCCTCAAATGATTCTTACTGTCTCATTTTCTTAGATAAAATATATTAATATTTTCTATAAGGAAATCCAAAAATGGGTCAAGGTAAAATAAAAAGATAATAATCATCAAATACATGATGATATTTGGAGACATGGTAATTCAAAATGAAATAATCACAAATTCATAGTGTTTATACATCATATTGAAGGCTGTCATGGCTATATATTCTATCAACCCTGGTCTTTATTTCACAAATTGACATATTTTATTACAAAAAGTATTCAATTGATACAATATATAATATTGATATATGTATTGTCTTTGAAGCTTATGATCATTTCATAACAACTTAAAACAAAAAAATATAGATCTTTATTGAAAAATTATTTTACATGGCTATATAGATTTCTTCTTACTAATAACTACATGTGATAACTAGAAAAAATTCATAAGAAAATGGTGAGCTCTAAATCCTCGTATGTGAGTCATAAATTAATAGAATGAGGAATATCGTATATATTAGGGAAATGGTCATATCAATGTAGTGAAAGAGAAACATGATCATAAAGTCATGATATCCCGTGATTATCATAACTAGGAAATGTGAAACAACATTTAACATGATATTATAATGATCGAAGGAACATTTTACATGGATAATGTGTAATCCAAAATTGCACTTGAATTATCAAGATTAAACCCTCATTTGAATTTATGTATCAAGACACTAATCTTTACCCAATGCATTGGAATGCTATCTGGGTTCACCCTACTTAATCATTTTATTTCATTCATAAGTGTGCCACATGTATCATATAACATTGATTCATTAAACATCATAATTTATTCCATTATAAAATAATGTTGAATTCATTATTTAAACTATATAATAAATAAGTAAATTTAAGTAAATTTGAATACCCTTGATAGAGAAATGGGAATGATATTCAATACACAATGTCGTTGACTTGGAAAATCACGGTGCAATTTTGGCAGCATAACCACATGACATAAAAACTCATAAAAATTGATGATGAGAAATAAAGGGGTGTCTCATCATGTGTACATAAAATACAAAGTAAGGGGTTCAAATAGATAAATTTCCAACATTTTTAATTGAATTATGATTCATAATACAAAATAATTTCTTGAATGGAAATTAGGAGAGAGAAATACCTTATGGAATTTTTGCGTTGTATCAGGTGTACATGGGAGGAATTAGTGAGAGGTAAAGGGGTATATAATTATTCAGAAAAATTTAGTGTAGTCTGTTAGTGGTGAAAAATATTCCCCCAACATTTTTAATTTAAAATAAATGTGTATAACCACATAAATAATGCTCAACAAAAATGAAAAATGAAAAATCCCATACTTCCAAGTGTGATCTAAATGCTAGGGAGAGGATAGAGATATGATTCATGGGATATTTGGGCTCCTTGGGAGGATTAATAGGATATGAGGGGTAGGTATGGGAGGTGCTATAATGGTTTCATTAAAGAGAAGTTGGATCTTGGGTGGGTTTATATAGGAAAAGTTGTGAAATTCATTATTATTTAGGTTCTAGACACCACATCTAATGATAATCAAAACCACAAACCGAACCATGGTTTGTTCCCATGTTTTTTCCAAAGGGGAGTGGTAAAAAACTATATTACATTTCCAACGGGAAAAATTCATAAAATATTAGGCTTTATTATGTAGAGGTGAGTCACACTCTCAAGGAAATAATTTTAAAATTATAAAATGTTATATAATTAAGGGAGGGTCCACTAATGATTTTTAAAATAAATCAAACGAAAATAAAATAACATTATTTTCATATTAAAACATATATTGGATGAAAAAAAATTTTATAGTATTTTATTACATCACTATTGCGTCATTATGATGTAATAAAATAAATTATATATTTAAACAGAATTTAATCTTTACCCAAAAATTCAAATGTCTTAGAAAATTATGAAAACATCATTATTAGTTAATTTCAACATACTTATTCCAAATAAAATCTCTTTATCTACATAATTTTATAAATATGTGATATTTTACTTTTAAAATAATAACTGGCATTTATAAAAAATTCATGGGTTTTCATAAAAACGGCTTTCAAACCTGAATAATAATCACATTTGTATTCATAAATATTACACTACTATTTATTTTTACTAAAATATAATTTAGAAAATAAAAATATTATTTAATAAAAAAAATACATTATTTCTCCAAATAGTTTTCTTAATTGAATATTAACAACAAATACTATTTTTTTATCAAAAATATATTTACAAAATAAAAATAATAAAATGAATGTATATTCCCCATACAAAAATAATGCACATAATCATAGTTCTAGGGTCTTGTTACATAACACCTTAAAACACCAGTATAGGGCCTAAGGATAAGGTGTGCATTGGTGATAAGCTCTTGGGGTGGCTGGATAACATCACTAGGGTGGTAATCTATATTTGCCTCCACATCTCCCATAGGCGGTTCCGCTCAATCATAACAAGTTGAACCTTATCTTGTTCTTGTTCCAGAGAGATGACCAGTGACTCTTACTCCTTTATGAGCTCTGAAAAATGTTCTTTATATGGAGCAATTACACTAGATGAGGTCGTCACATATTTTTTATAAGTATGTAGGAATTGTTAAAGACCAATATTTATACTAATCAGTTGATCAATATTTAATGACTATATTATCAATGGTTGAAATTCATAACTGTGTTTTGAAATCCATAAAACCACGAAAGATTATATTTTATATTACCATTTTATATAATAATAAATTTAATTTGATCATGGTGAATTTTCATTAATAAAATTTTGGGTTGTTACAATCTTCCCCCCTTAAATAAGTTCACCCTCGAATATTATTTTTTGCACACTAAAACAGATGAGGTTAAAAATACTTCATCACTTCCTATGATTCCCATGTTGAATCTTAAAACTCATGGTTTCTCCGCAACAATTTTACGAGGGGAATTGTCATATTTTTTTGGAATTTGTCTCAACGATCTATGATTTTCAGAGACTTCTCTTCATAGGAATGTTCATTATCCAATGGTACCACCTCTGGATTGAGTACACGTGATGGGATAGTTATGTACTTCCTCATGAGTGATACATGGAATATATCATGTAATTGAGACATGTTTGGTGGGAGTGCTAGAAGAGAAGACGGTGCTCCAATGTGATCAAGGATCACAAAAGGGACAATGTACCATGGAATAAGAATTCCCTTCATCTAAAGTATCATCACTCTCTTCCATAGTGATATGTAAATTAACACGATGTATCCAACATCAAACTCTAGGTATCGTCGACGATTATTAACATACCACTTGTGTCGACTCTGAGCAGCTTTAATGTGATGCTGGATTGTCTTATCCTTCTCCACAATTTCATTGATCATTTCTAGACCTAGAAGATTACGCTCTCCAACTTCATCCCCACCTGCTGGTGTTCTACACTACATCCCAAATAGGAAATCATAAAGAGCCATTTAGATTCTTTAGTGGAAATTTTTTTTGAAAAATATCTCAACTAGAGGAAGATGTTGATTGAATCCTCTGTTGAAGTTTGTTGAGAATGGTATACACATGTCCTCTAGTGTTTCAATAGTCTTCTTATATTGGACATCAGTTTGATGATGATAAGCCTAACTGATGTTGAGCTTAGACTTTAGAGCATGTTGGAGAATCGTCCTGAACATAGAGGCGAATCTTGGATCTTGATCTATTACAATAGATAGTGGTATTGCATGCAGACTTACCACTTCTCTAATTTATATTCTTACCAGTCGATCCAATGAGAAATCCTCCCGAATTGCAATGATTTGTTCAGTCTTTGTAAGATTATCTACAACATCCCAGATAACATTGTTTCCTCTGGATGTCTTCATTTGTCCGGTAACAAATTCCATGGTGATGTTCGCCCATTTCCATGCTGTTATGGGTAATGATTTCATCATACCCTAAGAAATATGCCTCTCATCCTTGAAATAATGACATACTAGTTCCTTTGATTTATACTCAACGATCTCATTCTTCATGTTATACCATCCAATTTTACACCTTTAAGGAAATGATATTGTTGCTCGTGCGTACGTACAGATTATCGTCTCCACGACGTGATGAGATTCATTTCCACATTCACCATTCATCGATAGTTATAAATATATATATATTACTAATAAGTATGTAATATATGAAATAATAATTCTATTAGAGAGAAATATATATATATATGTGTACTTACATGTATCTTATTCACTTAGTTCTGTTTAACAATATATGAAAACGAAAACCGATTTATGCGTACATAAGGACTACCGTCTCCATAAATGGTGTTTTTCATTTCATATATATGTCCATTATACATATTTATATTCTATATATATGTGATATATAAATCATGTTTTATATTCTGGATGTTTATAAATCTTGGTCTAATTGATACAATCAAAACTAACAAGTTAAACACGTATGATAAAGAAAGCGATTATTACCTGAAATGTTAATTTAACATGGAAATTATTATTAAATGGGAAGTATAAAGTCATAGATGAATCATGTATGATATAATAAATACTAATATGGTTCTGGTATAATTTATTAACATACTACGATCTTCATACCGGAGGTTAAACGTACCCTCGACCAAAGGAAAGTGCAAGGTAAAGGTTAACTCCTCAATCTCATTATTATATGAGATTGTTTATGTGTAAGTATTTACCGGGACATTTTTATCATCCATGTCCATTTTTCATAAAAATTATTTCAAAAAGAATATTTAAAGGATTTGTGAAAGTTACTCTTTATCAAGATCATAATTTTAATTGTTTTAAAGATTTATCTTTCTAAATATTTTTAATTTATGTCAATGTTTTCCAAATGTTTTTAAGGATTTATTTATATGGACATGAATGTTTTGAAATGATAAATATTTCTCAAAAGTTTCACAGTTGTATGAGGCACTATGATTCAAATATGTCTTTAAACGTCTTCCTTTATAAATTGTGTTACTTTTAAATGTTTTCATTAAAAAAGGATATTTCTCTAAAAGAGTTTTACAAATAATTTTCATCTATGTCAACATCCATTGATGGATTTTTAGCTTATTTTATGTTGATTTATTATGATACAAAAAATCCATATTGTATTGAAGGTTTTGGGATATGTTTGACTGTGGATGTGTTATTTTTATACCTTTCGTGGTTTGTAGAGAAATTATTGACATTTCATATGGTATTTTTAATATGAATGTTTACGTTATGTTTAAACCTGTTCATATGAGGAATGCATTGGATTTAGTAAGTGATGAGTGGAGCCCGCTATATCTCCTCGATGTATCGGTATGTCACATGAGACAAACTATTGTCTTGTCATAAGTCCTTGAAAAAAATATTGTTTGTAGTCTTGGCTCAAGGCCTTGACTATGTGATATGATAGTCTGGCATTATGCATTCCATCATTATGAAAGTGGTTATTGATATTGCATGTGATTATTCGATGAGTAGAATATCCATTTGAATAAATAAATTTAATTATTTCATTTTATCTTTTCCATATTATGCTGAATTTCATGTTTAAAAGGATTTTCTTTTAGTTATACATTTCCTTAAGTGTTTATGTTTATTTATGAATGTTTTCGCTATATTGTTATAATTATTGATTATCTGCGCTCACCCCTTTCAATGTATTAATTTTCCCCAAGATGTGAAGAAGTATTTCATTAATGATCTTCATGGAATGTATGAGGGGATATGAAGACAATATGTTTTCGTAGTTTTTTTTCACATTATTATGTAATGTTTGATTTATGAATATATCTACTGTTTCCAAGGCTAAAAAAATAATCGATCTTTCAAGACATGATCTTTTGTGATCATGCCAATGTCATGTAATAATTCACCGACTCTGGGTAACTAGGTTTGGGGCATTACATTTGGAATCGGAGGAAGTTTAGTACAAAAATTTGAGGCTAGATATAGATTAACACTGATTAGATCACATATACATAAGATATACTTTGAGGATTAGTATAAAATAACATCCTAGAATTTTTGTATTGTAGATATTCTGTCAGTTTTTCAAGTAGTACATACATGTCTAGATACGAGTAGGTAGAGGCGGCTCTGGAACAGATGTACCTAGGGGTAGAACCCAAAAAAACCTCTTTGAGCTAGACTCGAATGAGAATTGATCACGACAATGGACCTTGCTGCACTCTTGGTTACGACACTCCTGGGGGATATGATTAGGATAATTTTTATTTTCTTTACTAACCAATATGAAGGGTTTATGAGTATATTCATCCTCAAAGAAAACATTTTTATGATTATGGATTATATCCATAAACTGTTTAATTTATGATAATTGTATTACAAGTTTGGCATTAGGTATTGCGATTCATAAACTAATATAGCGTATGCCATTGTTTATAAATGGCACCCAGTAGAAGGAATGGCAACACTAGCAATACACATGATCCAAAGAGTAAGGAGGATCATATCTTTCACGGTTTTAAACCATAATTTATATGGGAAATAGTCTCCCACATATTATCATCATATGAAGAAATAGTATCATGTGTTGATAAGATAAGTAACGAATTCTCAGAGTCCTATGGCTTTGTAGGGATGCTTGAGAAGAAAAGGATTCTATAGAGAAGGACATATAAAGGGAAGAAGGTAAAGAAGGATTTTCCCATTTGTGATAACTATAGAAAGAATCACCTTGGAAAATGATTGAAGGGAATGGGAGTATGTTATTTGTGTGGAGAAAAAGGAAACCACATTCGTGATTGCGAGGTTAAGAAAAAGGTTTCAAATGTAGAATTCTTAATCTGCAGGGAGTGGGGACACTACACGAATCAATGTTCAAATCATCATGGTATGCCCAAAATGGAGATATTCTATAATAAAAATGTTATGATATTCCCACAAATGAAGTGGAATGACTAGTTTTGTTATGTTTTTAGTAAATAATTATTTCATTTCTTTTTTCCATCAATGATGTTCTGGTTATATAAATTCTGAGGATAAATAAGGATTGTACTGCAGTACTATTTCATTGAGGATTTGAGATTATATGGTACTATAAAAAGTGACTCAAAAAAAGTGAAAACATTTTTTTAAAATACATGGTTGAAGGAAAGGTAATACTTAATATGGTCGTGATACTGAGGTAGTAATTTTGGAATAAGAAATGGTTGATTTGGATAAATTAGATTGGATATTCTTGACTACCTTGGTACTGATTAATGGTTTGTTTATTTCATCATTGTTGGAGTGTTCAATGTTTTTGGATATAAAGAATATATCTAGTACCCTATAAGGAATAAGGGAGCATGAATGTAATCAATAAGGTTTTATGGTAATTCAGGGTGGTACCATATTTTAAAAAAATACATGATGAAGGTATTCACATGTTATTACATGGACAAAAATATCTTAATTATATTTACCTTCCTTATAAATTTTGGACAGTGAGTTTGGACAGAAGTAATTTGGATAAGTATAAAGTATGGAATGGATTATATTTGACATTTGAAACTATTGTCATGGTTAAAACATTTCTGATGATTAATTTTTGATTATTATAAAATGGACAACCCGGAGGTCAGGCGACAACCTGTCACATCCGGAAAAGGCACGAGACTTGAACCCGCAACTAAATGGAGACAAGGGTGAATCACCTAGCACTGGCCTACGTGATGTCCTGGTTTGTATAATGTATTTATTTTAATACTCTGACAAATGAATTATAAATTCATTATTTTGGAACCCTATATGATTAGGATAAATAGAATATTTTTGAAATATTTTGGAATTAAATATGAACTTGTGGTAGGAATTTGTTGAAGGATGAAACTATACTTGTCAGGTATATATATTTGTTTTCTGATTCTATTCATAAAAATTATTGAAGGAATCATAAAAACAAAAATTGGTCACCCTAATACATTATTTTTAACCAATGTTATTTTAAATCATCATAGATTGATGGCTTTGAGACCCTCACTTTTACACTTGTTTGTGATTGATGACCTCAATCACTCCCAAAAAATATTTACTTTTTTCATCAAATTATGTGTCTGTAATTTCCAAAAATGTTATCCTAATAAAGAATCACAATTTGGTGGTGACCGTTTAGTTTCTTTTTCCCTATTGTTAAGACTAAATATTATTAACACAATTTTTGATGTGGGTTTTTTATAAAGTTGTTCTCTATTTTCAACATTTCATTTTCGAAGAACAATTTCAAATTGCGAGGATGTAATTTATTGAAGGAGGTGATAATGTAGCACCACAATATTTCATAGTATGTTATTTCTTCAGAGTAATTCAATAACTTTCACTACATGGAATACCGAGTTCAAGTGAACCATGACATAAAAAACTAGCCCTTCAAAAGCAGTTATGAATAGTATTAAATGAATTTTAAACTTTATACAATCCTTATAATTTTAGAATCCTTATTATGAGTTTCTTAGACATAATATAAGAACAAATTCATATTTTTCAGTTAAAAGAAGTATTTTTGTAAAAAATGCTATTTTGCGGCCTTTTAATGGAGAATTTTTTTTTTAAATCCAATATTTGAAACATTCATATATTTAATTTGACAAAATAAACTTCATCTATAGAATTGGGACATAATAATTTTGTTTTAATACATTTTTGGAAATTTTCGGATAACTTTCATATTTTGGTGAATAGTGAAAAATATTTTATTTCAACTGAAAACAACTTTTTTAATAAAAATAATTTATAGTGTTAAATTATATATTTTAATGGGTTGGAAGTATAAATAGATTATATTGTTACCATTTAATCCAATTCTGGTCAATGTAGGCAATTTTAAATTTAAATTGCACATAAACAAGTGTCAATCTTTTGATAGTTATTATTTTTAAAACTACGCCTTTTGGTATTGACAACGGGAATTGATTTGAAATTAATAAATAAAACTTCTATGTTATTAATTTGGTAAAATAGACTTCATTTTTGGATATGTAATATTTAAATTAGCCTAGGGTGAATTTTTGGTATTTTTCTAAAAACATTCAATTTTTGATTAATAGTGAAAAACACTAAGTTATTGTTTAAAACCGGCATTTTATTTATATAATTATTTATTTTATTTAAATTTATATTAGGTAAAAATAGATACATAATACCTATATAAATTCAATTTAATTCATTGGATTCAATTTATACTAATTTTAGATATATAAAAATTTTATCTAACTTTTTACTGTCTTTTACCCACCTCCGATGAGCATTTACAAATTTACATAAAACTAAATTTTACAACATCTATGAGTTGAATTTTGAATATCTAAGTGACATCCTTAATATAAAGGAGTAAAATTTGGATCAATAAGACAAAAATAACTTTTGGTTAATAGTAACTTTTTACTTTTATTTACCACGCTTAAAAGTAAATAGGGTAATTAAGGATAAAAATGATATTTTTATTATTCTAACACATGTCCTAATTCTATTGGATAAGTGTAATTCGACAAAAAACTACCTTAGGAATAAAATATGACCCTTTAGGTCCACTTAGATTGGATTAAGACATTTATTATTATTGAATTTAATGAAAAGTTAAAAGAGTTAAAATCAATGTTTAATAACTAAACCATTTTTAATATAGGGTTATACATAAGATAAATTCGACTATAAATATTCATTAGAAAGATAAAAAATATTACTACATAATGGTATTTTATATATTATTTTTAGAGATTAAATAATTAAATTTATTAATGACACAATGATGATGTAGTAATTTCCTTATTAATGAAAGAATCAAATAAATGTTATTATAAATATTAAAATAAAAATAATTTCATAGTTTTTATGACATCCACGAATTTTCTAGGTGAATATGACATGTTATTATTAATTCAATGTATTTTTTTGAAGTAGTCAGGCTGATATTATTTTAACAGAAATCAAATAACAAATAGTGTAAAGAATGACATGAAATAGTTTTTAAATCATATATTATATTATTACATGATATAATGGACCTAAAATATACTTTTCGGCCAAAAAACTTATATAATAATATATAGTACATTAATGAACCAAATGGGGCTCTATTGGTACTATATAGTATTTTTATTAACCATTTAGTGTAAGATTACACGAAGACGCGGTAAAAGTTAAATTATTTTACCTAGAGTTAAATATAAATGATAAGGTTAAAATGGTAACATAAACCTGTCTAAAATCTACTGGTTGAGAGGATTTCGACCCATCCCCACCCTATCCTCTAAATAAGTCACTTTTGAGCCATTATAATCCGAATATTAAAATATTATAAAATAATATTTTATGTTTTTCCAAAGGTTCCCCTCACCCCTCTTATAAAAGGGAACTCCCCCTTCTCCAAATTTCACACCTTCAAAGAATTTTGGATCAACCAAACCCATCCTAAATATCCTATCAGATTCCCTAAAATCAACTTAGAGGCCTTATTTTGATCATAAAGCCATCATATGGATCCCTTTTGATCAAATCAAAAAGAAGAACCCGATGAAGAGGTAATAATTTCACCACCCTCTTTCATGTTATTTTATTCTTCCACTTCTTCATTATTTGTTATTTCCATTCTAAAAAAACAGTATATTATATAGATTTTGTTGTTATTATAAATATGTAACAACCTTATTCATTATTCTATATATCTTATGAATGATAGTGTCACCATGCGTACGTACGTACGGCTTACCGTCTCCACACCGTGGTGTAGTATGATATTCTACATTATGTTATTTGTATGTATATAATGATGTGTAATATTTATATAAATAATGAAAATAACATGATAATGTCTCTGTAAAATTAAAATACCATCCAATTACACACCTTTAATGAAATGATATTGTCGCTCGTGCGTACGTACGGTTTACGGTCTCCACGACGCGATGAGATTCATTTCCACATTCACCATTCATCGAAAATTATAAAAATATATATACTACTAATAAGTATGTAATATATGACATAATAATGCTACATGAGATATATATATATATATATATGTACTTTCATATATCTTATTCACTTATTTCCGTTCAACACGATATGAAAACGAAAACAACAATTATGCGTATGTACGGACTACCATCTCCTTAAACGGTGTATTTTATTTCATATATATGTCTATTATACATATTTATATTCTAAATATATATGATATATAAATCATGTTTTATATTTTGGATGTATTTTAACTTTGGTCTAAGTGATACAATCAATAGTGCCAAGATAAAACACGTACGATAAAGAAAGCGATTATTAAATGAAATGTTAATTTAACATGGAAATTATTATTAAATGGGTAGTATAAAGTCATAAATGAATCATGTATGATATAATAAATATTAATATGGTTCTGGTATAATTTAATAACATACTACGATCTTCATACAGAATGTTAAACCTACCCTCGACCAAAGGAATGTGCAAGGTAAGGGTTAATTCTTCAATCTCATTATTATCCAAGATTGTTTATGTGTAAGTATTTACTGGGAAATTTTTATCATCCATGCCCATTTTTCATAAAAATGATTTCAAAAGGAATATTTTAAGGATTTTTGAAAGGTAATCTTTATCAAGACAATAATTTTAAATTTTTTAAAGATTTATCTTCCTGAATCTTTTTAATTAATGTCTGTGATTTCAAAATGATTTTAAGGATTTATTTATATGGACATGAATGTTTTGAAATGATAATTCTTTTCAAATGTTTCAATGTGGTATGTAATACTTTAATTCAAAAATTTCTTTAAATGTCTTCCTTTCTAAATTGTGTAACTTTTATATTTATTCATGAAAAATGGATATTTCACACAAAGAGTTCTACAAATCATTTTCATCTATGTCAACATCCTTTGATGGATTTTAAGCATATTTCAAGATGATTTATTATGATACAAACCATTCCTAATTTATTGATGGTTTTGTGATATGTTTCACTGTGGATGTTTTATTTTTATACCATTCATGGTTTATGGAGAAATTATTGACATTTCGTAAGCTAGTTTTAATACGAATTTTTTTGTTATGTTTAAACCTATTCGTATGAGGAATACATTAGACTTACTAAGTGACGGGTGGAGCCCGCTATAGCTTCTCGATTCATCGGTAGGTATCATGAGACAAACTAGTGTCTTGGAATAAGGCCTTGATACAATCTTGTTTCTAGTCTTGGCACAAGGCCTTGACTATGTGGTTATGAAAGTATGGCATTATGAATTCCATCATTATGAATGTGGTTATTGATATTGTATGTAATTATTCGACTAGTATAATATCCATGTGAATAATTAAATTGTGTTTTTTCATTTTATCTCAGAAATATTATGCCAAAGTTCATGTTTAAAACGATTTTGTTTTAGTTATACATTGCCTTAAATGTTTATGTTTATTTATGTAAGTTTCTGCTATATTGTTATCCTTACTGAGCATCTGAGATCACCCCTATCAATGTTTTAATTTTTCTCAGGATTTGAAGAAGTATTTTATGAATGACCCTCTAGGAATGTATGGGGCGATATAAAGACAAGATGTTGTAGTTTTTTTCACTTTATGATGTAATGTAAGACTTTTGAATATATCTAGTGTTTCCAAGGGTACTAAACTAATCGATCTTTAGAGATTTGATCTTTTGTGATCCTTCCAATGTTATGTAATAATGTACCGACTCAGGGTAACTAGGGTTGGGGCGTTACAAAAAAAACCTAGAGGAAATGTTGAGACAAAAAGAAAACATAAGAACTTTTTTGTCCTTCTGTGCGAAAAGATTCTACATGAAAACCTTATTGTTTTTCCTCTGATAGAGTTTGATGTTATTTTGGGCATGTATTGGCTATCTGTTTATCATTCTATGATTCACTGCATTGATAAAAAGGTTTATTTTTAGAGGTATTTAGAGTTTCTGTACAAGAATGAACCCTTTCTTTCGATAACATATCAGGAAGCTGAGAAACTAGTAAAAGATGGAAATGAATGTTACCTTGTACATATTGTTGAAAATAAAGGCATTGTTCAGATCAATGTTGTGCCAGTGGTAAATGAGTACCTTGGTGATTTTCTTGATGAGTTTCCTGGTGTTATACCTGATCGGGATGTTGAATTTACTGTTGACATAGTTCCTGATGCGAATCCAATTTCAAAACCCCCTTATCGAATGGCTCAAATTGAACATTTAGTGTTAAGGAAGCAATTGCATGAGTTATTAGATAAAGGTTTCATTAGACTAAAACATCAACATGGGGTGCTTCTGTCTTGTTTGTTAAAAATAAATATGGTTCAATGGGACTTTTCCATGATTATAGAGCATTGAATAACATCATTGTTAAGAAGAAGTATACTTTGCCTCATTTCGATGATATGTTTGATCAGCTCGAGGGAGCTCAGTATTTTTCGAAGATTGAAATCAGATCAGGGTACCATTAGTTGAAAGTAAAAGAATAAGAAATTCTGAAGAACTAGTTTCATACTCGATATGGCCATTATGAATTTGTAGTTATGCATTTTTGGTTAACCAATGCACCTATTGTATTCATGGGTCTTTTAAATAGAATTTTCCATGAGTTCATGGATATGTTTGTGGTTGTGTGCATTGAGGATATTTTGGGTTATTCAAAATGTAAAGAGGAGCATTAATTCCATTTAAGGGTTGTCTTGAAAACCTTAATAGAAATGAAACTATTTGGGAAATACAGCATGTGTGAGTTTTTGTTACAACAAATTTCTTTCTTTGTTCACATTTTTTTAAAAAAATGGAAAAACTATTGATCCTTCTAAAATAAATGTTGTTGAAGAATGGGTAAGACCCCCAAATATAACCAAGATTTGTAGTTTCCTTGGTTTTCCAGGTTATTAATATAGTACTGTTAATAACTTTTCATGGTTATCTAGTACAATGTCTATGTTAACTCGAAAAGGTGTTAAGTTCATCTGGACAAAAGAATGTGATGATTGTTTTTAGGAATTGAAAAGGAGATTGGTGAGTGCTCCAGTTTTGGCACTACCATCCAGAAATGTTGAGTTTGTTATCTTTAGCAATGCTTCGTTGAAAGGAAATGGTTGTGTCTTAATGAAGAATGATCAGTTAACTACCTATGCTTCACATCAATTGAAACCACATGAGTTAAATTACCCTATGCATGATTTGGAATTAATTGTTGTTGTTTTTGCTTAAAAAAATTGGAGGTATCATTTGGATGGAGTAAAATTTGACATATATACTGATCACAAAAGTTTATTGTATATATTAACTAAAAAGGAATTGAACATGAGATAGAAGAGATGGATGGAATTAATCAAGAATTATGATAGTATGATCCATTACCATCCATTAAATGAAAATAAATTGGCTGATTCTTTGAGTCGAAAAAGTAATGCCTCATTAACTATGTTATGTTTGGAATAAGATCATTTGGTTTTTAATTTGATAAACATTGTCATAGAAATTTTTGTGGTGGAAAATTCTTCTGTTTTGTTTATGATGTCAGTGAAATCATATCTATAAAACAGAATAAAGAAAGTGCAGAAAGAAGACATTGAGTCACAGAAAAAGGTAGAGCTAGTTCAGAAGGGTTAGTTTCTTGATTTTAACATTGATAATGATTATGTTTTAAGGCTTGGGAAGATATTATGTGTGCCTTGTGATTCACAATTGAAGAATGAGTTGTTATGTGAAGCACATAGTTCCCCGTTTACAGTACATCATGGTAGTACTAATATGTACAAAGATCTTCAGATGTACTACTGGTGGGATGGAATAAAAAGATATATTTCTGATTTTACTATGAAGTGTTTGACTTGTCAGCGGGTTAATGCAGAGTGGCTATTACCAAAAGGGATGATTCATCTTTTACCGGTGCCACAGTAGAAATGGGAAAATGTATCAATAGCCTTTGTTGTTGGATTACCAAAGACATCTCGAGGTAATAATGCAATATGGGTTATTGTTGATCGATTGACTAAATCTACTCATTTCATTCCTAGTCGGGATACACTGTCTCTAGATCAACATTCTCAATTGTATGTTAAAGTGATAGTCAGGTTTCATGGAGTTCCCCCCTCCATTGTATCCAATAGTGATCCCAGGAATACATATAACTTTTGAAAATGCATTCAAAAGTCGTTGGGTACTGAATTAAATTTTAGTATAACTTTTCTTCTTCAATCAGATGGGCAGTCAGAACGAACAATTCAGACATTTGAGGATATGTTACGTGCTTACATGATTGATTATCAGGGAAGTTGAGACCAACATCATTATTTGGTTGAATTTTTATATAATAACAATTTTCATTCCAGTATACAGATGGCTCCATTTGAGGCATTATATAGAATGCATTGTCAAACACCCGAATTATTGATGAAGTAGGTGAAATGAAGTTTATGGGAATAGAATCGGTAAAAGATATTGCAGAGAAATTTCAGGTGATTCAGAAGCACATGAGATAAGCTCAGAAAAGACATAAAAGTTATGAAGATAACTAGAGGAAGGATATTTCATTTGAGGTAGGTGATCTTGTCATTCGTAATGTTTCTCCATGGAAAAATGTGATGCGTTTTTGTAAGAAGGGAAAGTTGAGTCCGAGGTCCATTGGACCTTATGATATTCTTGTGAAATTTGTATCAGTTGCGTACATAGTGTCTTTACCTCCATCTTTATCCCAAGTACACAATGTTTTTCCTATTTCTATGTTGAGAAAGTATATGCCAGATCTATCTCTTGTTTTAATCCCAGAGGAAGTTCAGTTATAAGAGAATCCCTCTTATGAAGAACAACCAGTTCAGATTATTGACTTTAGAGAGAAAGTGTTGCAGAAGTATTTAATTCACCATGTAATGGTTTTGTGGAAAAATCATAAGGTTGAAGAGGCAACGTGGGAATCTGAAAATGTTATGAGGGTTAAATACCCCCAATTATTTTGATAAGTAAAATAGCTAGGATGAAATTATCAAAAGGGGGAAGGATGTAACATCCCAGGTAAATAAAAAATAATACATATTTCATATTGATTAATATTTGTGAATTAAATAATAATTTTTCTTTAAAGGGGTTTCTATGTTCTATGGCATACCTGATATGCAACGACGAGTTTCTTTGAAATCTTACGTTGCACACTTATAATATAATATAATTTCAAATGATAGTTAACACACAGCCATTGTATTGGCAGGAATGAACAAAACTAACTTCAATATGATTATACGTGTTTGTGAAATGTATTTACATTTATCCAATAAAAGAAATTGGAGTCTAAAAATGTGAATGAATCTTATTTTGAGAATAACATACGCACATGAGCCTTAGCCTAGTTGGTAAGGACTCCATATGTGCATCCAAACGACCAGGGATCAAATCCAGGCGGAGTTAGAATTTCTCAGGGTACTGTAGTAGTGCTATAGTAGTACTGCAGCATGTACTGCAGTAGATACTGCAACAGGTACTCGAGCAGGTACTGTAGTAGGAACTATGCAGTATTGTAGCGGTTACTATAGTAGGAACTGCAGCAGACAATGTTTGGCACTATAGAAGCCGAAAATATACCCCAGTTTGGGCCTTCGGGCCAATGATTTGGTCTTTGAGTCATGTAAGGCCTTCGGGCCACCCATGCCTTTGGGTCAGTAGGGCCTTTGGTCCACCTCAAGGCCTTCGGGCCACCATAATGCAGATGCAATCCAGACAACCTACAAGAAATATGCTCTACAATGAGGATGGGTAAGGAGATTTCACCATAGTAGAAGCTAAATGGATTGCAAGAATGAAAGGGTCTGGAACCTGCCATCGGGACAAGCATGTGCACGCATGAGAATGCCTAGCTGAACCGCCATGCGAAGGTGGAGAGCTGATTTCACGATGAAGATGTCGGGAAGGAGAAATCCAAGTAGTTAGTCTGGGTTGTATGTAATGTTTAAATCCTAAGGGAAATGAATTCCTCTAAGGCCTATGGGCCATGTAAAAGGGTTCCACCTCACCCCTTGAAAGGTTGATTATCAAAATCAATAAAAAATGAAGGCCTTCGGGCCATTGGAGGAGGAAGCAAAACATACATTAAAATGTCGATTTACCACATTTTAATTGTAAATCCTCTTTAAATAGAGTTTTGGTCACTTTAATACATTCTAATTGACCAAATAAAATCCTTCATTATAATGGGTACATAAAAATGTACTTTATGTAAATTTTTTTAAATTTTTGGATAAAGTTAATTTTTTTTAATGAATAGTGAAAATATTGTATTTTAATTCAAAACTGCATTTTAATATAATTTATATATATAGATAGATTATCTTTTTAATTGGTTTTAAAGTGTAATAAGAATATATTATTACCATTTAATCCTATGTTGGTCATTATAATTAATTTCACTTTGATATTAGACATAATGAAATGTCAATCTTTTGATAGTTATTGTATCTTAAAAACACGCTATTTGTTTTAACAACAGTAATTAAATTTAAAGTTATTAATTCCACTTATATGTTTCAAATTTAGAAAAATAGACATAATTTTTGAATTCTTAATATCAAATATATCTTAGGATATATTTTTGGTATTTTTCTAAAAAACTTAAATTTTTTATGAATAGTGAAACTACTTAGTAGTATTAAAAAAAATGGCCTTTTTCATTTAAATGAAATTTTAATTCTCTGAATTTAATTTCAAAAATCCTATATACATGGTTGTTATAAAAAAGTAAAATGTGGTTCAATATGATAAAAATAATTTTTGGTGAATAGTAACATTTGACATTTCTTTACCGCGATTAAAGGTAAATAGGGTAATTCAAGGTTAATAGAATATTGTAATAATTCAAAATTACCATAACACATGTCCTAACATTATTGGATAACTAATGGCCGACCATGAGAACCTTTGGGGCTATTTGGGAACCCCATGGAGCCACTTATGAATGAAAATTACACTTTAGATTAATTAATTTAATGTAAAGTCAAAAATAACATAAACAAAAATCTTTTAGTAATTTAAATTTTATATAGTGTTATATAAGTAATATTTTTTAACTATAAATATTATTTATAAAACTAAAAAGATTCCATACATCATGGTATTTTTTTATAATTTTTAGACAAAAAATAAAATAAATTATTTATGACACAATAATGACGTATTATTTACCTCATTAATAAATGATTTAAATAAATAAGATTATAATGATTAAAATATTATCCAAAACATGTCAAATTCTGATTGAATGATATTATTTAGAATACGAGTCATATTATATTGGAATAAAATGATTTCTATACCTTTTGAAACTGAAGATATGTTTATAATAATATAATGTTTTCACACTTTCTTAAAGAGCTCCCCCTACCCCTTATATAATGAGACCACTTCTAAGAAATTCCTCACACCTCTCAAGCCTTTTGGATCATCCAACATGTACTTAGTTAAGCTCCTTACATCCCACTACTCCTCCTATAATCCTTACCTTTGGTATAAGGAACTTCAAGAAGTCATTTAGTTCAAACCAAAGGGAGTTAACCAAATTAAAGGTAATGATTTCTTTTAAATTTTTTACTTTTAATTTACATATCCAACCCCTAAACACTTGTTATTACTTTCTTTTGTAACAAAACCAATATCCTAAATATACCTGTATGTTTTTATGAGAAGGATTCAATCTACACTTACACACACCTCCATTTAATGGATGAAAAACATAATGTTTCTGGGGATGGAAAACTAACACCTCATGAAATGATGATTATTCGATTATCTCCGACCGCCTCTCATGGTGGCCATAAATATGGCACTATATTTATATATGATATATATTATTTTTATTTTTCATTTATGCTTCTAAATTTTTTTATAGCATTCATTTATGGTTTCTATTATGTGTAAACACGATAATTTCTGTTGAGGAAGTGCGGACTACCACCCCTTCAAAGTGATATGGCTCATTAATGCCATATGTGGGACGTATAATGGATATAGTTAATGATATTATATATGATATTATATATGAAATTATACTTTAATTATAATATAAATTTTTATCATTATGTTCTAATTCCATTAAAATAAGAAATAAAAATGAATGTAGCATTCATGCGTACGTACGACTTACCGTCTCCCTGAATAGTGCATTTCATTTCTTACCTCAAAATGATATGTAATGTTATAAATACATATATATACATAATATATATGATATATATGATATCAAAATCATGAATATTATTCTGTATATAATGAACCATTGACCACAAGAACAACATGTAATTATAAGAAGTCCATTTTTACTCAAGTACTAAATAACGACAAAATGACAATTATTAAATTAAATGATCACTTAATGTTTATAAAATGTTAATAAGTGATCTAAAAGGAATTATAAACTTGAAAAAGGTTATTAAGAATGTAGAAATTAACATTAGTTTATTATTCAAGAGATTAAAAAACGATCAAGTCATATTTGACACGGGGAAATTGACTTCATCTAAATCTCCTTTCATTGAGGAATATTTTTTTTCCAATACACGAATTACATTTATACACTGTATAAACACCTTTTAATTATTCAATTCATTAAAATAGAATATTTTTCAACTAATATTTTACTTAATGACAAAACAGAATGTTTTTTTTAACGTAAGTGGTGACAACGACCTTTCCGCTGCCGCGAGTATTATTTGATCTTTGGCTTCCTTAACAAGATGAAAAGTTTTTAAAAGGGAAAAATAAATACCATATACTCTTTTTACGTATTTTGGTATTGAAAATGATTTTGAGAATGGAATTATTATTTCAATATCTTTAAATGATATTTTATTATTGCAATGTGGAAATTTTATATTTTTTTATGCTTATGTTTTGTGTTATGATCATGTTATGGTTCTTGGGAATTATTTATGTATATGGGTGGTTACTTGATAAACCTAGGGCGGGTGAGCCTGAGATAGCTCTCCAATTCGTTGGGTAAGGTGATAAAGGTAAACGTGAATGTTTCTAATAATAGATTTACGGAAAATACTTTGATGGGTATTCCAAAGTAACTCCCTATGTAGCTATGATAGATACAATGTAAGTATTATATGGATTCCACAAGTTACCTTTATGATTTATGATTTATATGTGTTATTCATAAAATCATATGATTTCATGAGGTAAGTGAAAGTGTTCAGTTTTTGTATGTATTTATGAGAAAATATTTTCTTTCTATGTTTTATAACCCGTACTGAGCTTCTTAAGATCATCCAATGTTTGAAATGTTTTCACAGAACTTAATGATGAATAGGGACAAGGATGAGATCAAGGAAAAGTCACGCTGTCAAAAACATGGAACTAGACATGACTCTTTTTTTGAAGATTTTTTATTTTATGAAACAAATTGAAACTATGTAGAAGTGTCTAATTCGTAATATTTTGAGATATAGTAATTATGACCTAATTATTTAAAACCCTAAACCGGAATATATCCTCAATGTGAATTATTCATTTAATTCAATATTATGTAATGTTTTATGGCCAGGTCCTTATAGAAGACCCTGTATTGTAATAGATCATAGTTTTCTCTTCCATATCAAAACCTAGTTGTTTAAAATGGATATCAGCTATGTAGTGCTAAGAGGTAGGCAATGTACCTTAAATCCGTTGCACCTTACCTATTTTATATATCTTAATTACCCTTTTATCTAATGTTGTGTATTTGGATGTTGTATACCAAATCCATCATGATGTCTTCGTGTCGTGCCTCCAGAGAGTGGCAATGGGAAAATTCTAGAGATAGTGGGTCCCAAACCATCGGTGTTACCTATTTTAGATCCTTATTTGGTAATACATACTTTCAATCATCTGAGGGACCTTGATACACAGTTCTGTGATAGAGTCCTCAGATTTATGCAGTCAGTTAAGAATATCCCAAGACCTGCCCCGTATTTGGATGTCCTCACACTAGACTTTCATTAGTAGCACCCTCCCACCTTCATAGGGAGTGGACGAACTCATGGTGTGTAGTTATTGATAGAATACATAAGGTCTATCTTTAACCACCTCGTGAAGCTTCCAGAGTGAAGGGTCAAACATTGAGTTTACATGCTTCGTGACTCTGCAATGCACTGGTGGGATAATGTTTCTCAGGCTAACCAGGCCAACGACATGGTTTAGGCCGACATCCAAAAATTATTATATGGTCCCATTTTATTGTAGATTATGATAAATTATTGATTATGGGAATTATTACATCTTTAGTTGGGTGATATGACTGTGTTAGAGTATTCTACTTGTTAAATAGAGCATTAGTGTTTTTTTCCTTATCTGACTGGAGATGCACATACTACTACGTGTCATTTTGAGGAAGGATTGAGTATACTATCCTCTTGCAGGTGAAGGTATTCTATTTCACCATTTCCATATAGATTTTAAATCAGGAACTAATTTTGTAGTGAAATTTCAAGGAAGCTAAACCAGTGATCCATGGTGATTCAGTACCGAGATATGGTGATGACTCTTCAAGAAAGATAAAACTCCATTTTGAATGTTCATGTGGGGGAAATCATGTCCAAAAAAAAAATTTGTTAGTTCTATAACATCACATCAATGCGGTAGAGATGGTCACAAGGAGCCACAGTTCACATGAGACCCGAAGGAGTTTCGGGTTTACAGAATGATGGGTCACCATTAGAAATTCACTCATTTGTTATCATCAACATCCATTGGTTGGGGATCCACACATACACCTCTATCAGGGTTGGGATCTATGAATCCATAGTAGGATGGATGTTCTTTTTCATCTGCTGATCAGGCTGAGGTAATGGTGGAGGTCATGGTCGGGCAAATCAAGATCCATATTTTCAGCATCATTAGAGTGAACCTGTTAAGGCCAACTAGGCAGCATCCCAATGATGAGGTTTAGGCATCAGGTTCACAGTGAAATCAACACAAGAAGAGATGATTGAATGACCATCTATAGTTATAGGTACTATTCTAATATCCATAACATTAGTTTCTTTTTTTACGATATTGGCGTATCACACTCATTTTTATCTTCTAATGTTGTTGAATGTCTTGGTTTTCTGATTGAGTACCCTTGTGGTATAATTTCTCTTGATACTCTATTTGTATTCATGATAAATGGAATACACCGGTGTAAAAACTTCCCCCAGAGATAAGGGCTACTACTTCTATCAGAACTTCTATATCCTTGATAAGTCTTGCAACGAAGTCATTCTAGGTATGAACTGTCATTTTCTTTATCATGATCATGTGGATTTCTATCATCATCAGGTGTCCATTATATACACATTTAGTGAATCATATCTACAAAAATGAGAATGAAATATGTAGGAACATAGAGATGGAACAAAATATGTAGGGCATGTCAGAGTGACAGCTCAGTTACCAAGTCTCCTCATGAGTGATCATGGAACACATTTAGTTGATTTCACACCAATTGTGGATATTTCCAAGGATGTATTCCTTGGTATTTTCCATATAATACATCCTATGAGGGACATGGATTTAACTATTGAGTTTCTGCCAGGTGTGACACCAGTGTCTATTGCACTTTATAGGATGGTGCATACAGTGCTACCAGAACTCCAAAAGCATCATGAAGACCCCATGTATAATTGTTTCATCATACCTAGCATGTCTCCATGGGGTTACCTAATATTTTTCCATGAATTCAGATGGTAATCTCATGTTATGAGTGGATTTTCATTGAATCAACAAGCTCACGATAATGAATCGATGTTTATTACCTCATACAGATGATCTCTTCAGCCGGATCCATGGTGAAACTATTTTATAAAAGATTAATATGAGATTTAAATATCACCCGATGCATGTGGGACAATTTTACATACCACATATAGTATTCTGAAGTAGGTATGGCTTTTATGAGTAGCTGGTTATTCTATTTGGCCTCAATAATGCATTGATAGTCTTCATGGCACTAATGAACCAGTGATTTCCCTTGTATCTTGATTCCTATTTGGTTGTCTTAGTAGACGACATCTTGGTGTATTCACATACCATAAACGACCATTCAATATAACTTGAGATCATGAAAAGTAAACTGAGGAACCACCAACTATATGCTAAGCTCAGAAATTTTCACTTCTGGATTGATAATGTTAACATCATGGGTCATATTTTATTTGAAGCAGGTGTATCGGTTGACCTATAAAAGGTGAGAATCGTGGTTTAATGGGAGTAGATCAAGAATTTATTTGACATCAATAGTTTCTTGGGGATATCTGGATATTATAGAAATTTCATCAAAAATTTTTCCTACATAGTAATACCTCTTTTGGCCCTAACTAAATATTATATACAATTAATCTTTTCAGAAGCTTTTGAAAATCATTTTCAGGAGTTGAAATAAAGACTAACCTCATATCTAATAAAAAAATTTCTTCAACAAAGTCAAACATGTATTGTTTACTTTAATGGTTCATGAATCATATTAGAGGTAGTTTTTATACAGGGTGATCGAGTTATGTCTTATAGATCCCAACATATGAGACCTCAAGAGTAGAACTGTCTTACATAAGACCTTGAGTTGGCAGTTGTGGTTCATAATCAATGCTGTTAGAGACACTAATTTATGGATGAATGAATTTTGGTATACATAGATCATAAAACCTTGAAATATATCTCAACTCAATGATACATGATCTTATGGTAGAATAGATGGGTCGAACACGTGTAGCTATTCAACATTTATATTTATTGAACCCTAGTAAGGGTATTGTTGTGGTAGATGATTTTGCTTCAAGACATAGACAAAAGATGTTCGGGTATCCAATATTGACTGTTAGATTATGGATTTGATTTCAGAGATGCTTTTGGAGGTTCATATACAATGTGGGAAATCATTTCAAGCAGCTCTTATAGGGACATCCTATCGTCTAGAGAGAGTCTATGTATGGCAGTTTACTGGTCCTAAAAGGGTCATTTTGATGGAGCACATTACAGGAGAGAACCCACATCCTAGTTGGGTTGTGATAGTAGGGAAAAACTTCCTTACCATTTCCATGTGTGGGTAACATTATTTATACATGAAGGGATAATGAAGGAATCTCACACATATATTTGGGCAGTTTATCCTTGGCTGACCAAGATGTATAGAGACATGTGTCAACAGTGCTGGTGACCTGGTATAAAATAGAAGATAGTGGGTTCCAACACTTGATGCTCCACCTTTCAAAAGGTGGATGAATATAACTAGTGACCCATTGGACCCCTACAACCACAATCTATTCCAGAATGGAAATGGAATTACATCACCATGGATTTCATTACAGGCATCCCATGATCTCCTCGATGTAGCGATGTAGTATGAGTGGTTGTCGATAGGTTAAACAATGTTGTTTACTTTGTACCTATACAGATGATCATTAAAATTTATTATAAATAAGGATGTGTATCCGAGAAATAGTGGGACTCCATGGTGTACCACTTTCTGTTGTATGAGATTGTGATTCCCTCTTTACTACGCGATTCTAGCAAGGGATGTAAAGGTGATGGGTTCACAGGTACTTCGAAGTACTTCATATGTTCCGCATACCAATGAGTTGTTTGAGAGAACAATAGAAGTGTTAGAGGATAGGTTACAAGCATTTATCCATGAATTTTGATGTTCTTAGGAGGAACATATACCTCTTATTGAGTTTACCTATAATAACAACTTCCATGAGACAAATAAAATGGATCTGTATCAGGCCCTCTATGGTATACTGTTCCGTTCTACATTATATTGGCTTGAAGAAGTTGAGGACACCTTGTTGGGTCCTCATATCATTTAGGATACTTCAATGAATGTTTAACTTATTCCAAATAATATGACTATAGATCAGTCTAGATGGAAGTCATAAACTGATCGTAGTCACAGGCCTCTGGAGCTCTAGCTGGTACATCAAGTTATTCATGTGTTTCTACGAGGATTGAACACAAGAGGATCAGGAGGAAATGAAAGTTACCACCGAGATATGTCGGCCCATTCCAGATAGCCGAGAAAGTTGGGACGGTAGCTGATTAGTTATTATTAATGTTGAGGCACCGTTCTATGAATGACACATTCCATGTATCTCAGCTCCGAAAATATCATCTAGACCCTTCTCATTCTTTTGAAACTGAAGACATAAAACATGAGGAAGATGCCTACATTGAAGGGAATGTGATCAATATCATCGATCGTAGCATTAAATTCCTCTAGGGATGGTCAGTCCCTCTGGTCAGAGTATTATGGAAACACATTTTTGTTCTGAATGAAACCTAGGAGCAAGAGATGGATGTACGTGCACAATGGCTAGAGGTATTCTCTGATGAAATTCCTCTACCATTGGAAGGTAAAATCAGGGATCAATTTCATTAAAGAGGGGAGGTTTTAACTCCTAGACATTAATCATGTACAAACAATTTAATTTTTTTCTGACCTTATTCTTTATTGAGGATAGAGGCACGCTTCTTCACATCCTATCGTGTGTCCCGAGCACTTATTTAAATAATTTAAATTATTGTAGGGGTTTTATGAAAAATGATATACTTTTCTTTAGAGTGGTTATTGGGATTAAAATAAATAATTAATGACTTCATCGAAATTAAAATATATTTAAAGAATGTTAAAAAGAATGAAATAATTGATATAAAAATTATGAAATAATATTTTAAGGGGGATACGAAAAAAATAAAAAAAATAAAAGGAGATAGAACCATTTTTTATTATTTTTATCATCATTCCTTTTTCCAACCTTTTTATTCTATTTTATTTTAAAATTATTTTCCCTTTTTTTCTTTTCTTTTTCCCTTTTTCTCTTTTATTTTTTCCTTCTTTTATTTATTTCTTTTTTCCTCTGATCTTCCTCTCCTCCCTCTCTCACATTGCTCCTCCCCATCTTCTTAGGTGGAGTATCATATTATCCCCCTTTGTATGATTGGATTGCCTCCTTTTATCATCATATTTCTTTGCAGTTAGGTGTACTATATACATTATGGAAAATATATCCTCAAACATTTGGAATCATAGTGTTTCGTTGAGAATCCTTCGTGCAGTCCACTGCAGAAATATTTTACCCTATTTTGGGGATTTTCTAAAATCACATGTTTATTTTGTTTTAAGAAAAATCATGGAATATTGGATATCATATATTTGTCTACTTCCAAATGTTATAGGGTCTACTATCTTTCCATCAATTTCATTTCATATTATGATAACGCATAGTTGTGTCGTTCATCGGGGCCTACCGACGTAGTTTAATATCACCCTATATTTTCAATTTAATAGCTTCACCTAAGTATCACAACCTTATTTATCATAAAATAATTTGTTTAAATTGGTTTTACATGGTCAAACAACCCCTGGATGTGTCTATGTGGTCGGTATAAATTATATTAGCCCTGGTCATTAACTTATTTAAATGCCTCTATTGTATAGCCCTTTTTTATGTGTTTAAATTAAATATTTATTTTAAAATAATTATGAACCTTGAATTATTGGATTTTTTGGGGTTATTTGTTTTGAATTATTTATTTATTAAAAAAACATTTTTAATTATATACATTTATAGTATCTTTCATCGTTATGTTTTAATGATGTTATATTAAATTAATACCTTGTATTTCACGAGTTCATCTACTTAGATTTGAAGCTGTAAATTACATATTCACGATATGTAATATCCGTATCTCTGAATGATTATTTAAATTTTTGGTGGAGTGATAAGGTGTGTCCCATATTAAGGGTCGTGCAAGGATCCACAATTATATAATGTTTTCAACTACGCGTCTTAGGCCGGTGTCTTCAAGTTTTCTAGACCGATACTTACCCAGGATTCGTAAATACTTATGATTGATACTGGCTCCAAAGGGGACCATAAAGGATTTATCCATTGTAAATGTGGCTACGCCAACCTCAGATGATACTTGTCCCCTTTTTACCTGATCGTGATGGAATCATGGTAAAGACTTGCCTCGAGCGATACTTTTTTCATTCAGAATATATCCTTGGAAAAGGTCAGTGGTATTGGATAATTTGAGGTATGTACTATATCGATACCTTTGGGATGGGCTCAGACTCCAATATTCTTCTTAAACATTAATAATGACACACTATGGTTTTATGCTTCTACTAATTTGAATCTCTTGAGAATTGTATTATTTTTATGGTATATTTGAACACACATGATTGACACATGATTTAGACCCCAAGTTAAAGTACAAGCTTAGGGGTATGCCTCTTCCAATTTTACCATTCAGTTCACAGATTATATATATACATATATGCATCCTTCTTATTATAGGAACCTTTCATACCTCTTTCTTAGGCAGAAGCAGTTGATTAGGGATGGGTGCCCTTGGGATCCTGAGTTGAGTTATTTTATTTTACGATTCTTCAATAATTATATGTATTTATTATATAACTACACACAGTGTTAAATTGATGCATGAAATGGAAAGGTTCCGAAACAATCAGTGCCAGCCTACTAGGAATTTATCTCACACTTCTCAGGCGTCATTGACACCAATGTAGATTATATGCTTGCATGTACTGACAAAGGAAGGTGTCATTCTTATGATGCTTGATTATTAATTTTAAATAGCTTGGATAATTGGGAATAGGACCGATACTTTCTTGTGATGCAGTTTTTACACTTTGAGAAAATTCTCTTTAGTTGATAGTATTCTTGGGTTTATGTTTTACATGCTTCTAGTTTAGATAGTCATCATAGCATGAAAATGTTTTTTAATATTCCACGCATGATTCTTATTCAGTTGGATTATTAATATTGGTTCTGATGTAGTTAATTAATTTATATGCTTCTACTATTTATTATTAACTTTCGTTTGCATTTGTTGTTATAATGCGTATTACCTATGAGGTAATAGTCTCACCCTTGGTCATGAAAACGGACCTCACTACTATTTGGCAGCCCTTGGCATTCGAGGAGATGCTCTTGAGGATATGTGGCCAACCCGACTCAGTGTACCCTTCATGTGTCTCTCGGGATAGGGACATTATATGAATTATATTTTAAAAGAATATATAATATATATTTATTTTTTAAAATGTATGAATAATTAATGTAGCATTTATTTAATGTTATTAATTATGTAAAATTTTATTTTAGTATTATATTTTTTTTATTGTGATAAATAATTTTTTTAAAACTCATTCAGAGTTTTACTTTTGATATTCTATACTTATAAAATGTATATTTAAGGAAAAAATTTTTATTAAAAAATCATGATTTATAACAATATATGGTTTAAACAAAAGTTCTAAATATGAAAATTGAAGTATGATTAATAATTTATAAATGTTTTCTATAAATTTATACTAAAAATATAATGAAATTTAAAGAAATAAATATGGTTTCCAGAAGATAAAAATTTCATAAATAATATAATACATGAATACTGATAGCCTATCCAATATAATATAGATTTATCTCAATCTAATTAAATGTCAGGCCATAGTAGTTGGTACAAACCCTTCCTTGTAATTCCAATATTACAAAATATTGATCGATGAATTATATAATTCCTAGGACCAAAATTCTAATTGTAAGTTATGAAATTATCATTAATATATCACAATTATATATTATGTGTTTATAAGTGAGTTAAGAAGATATAATTTATTATTATGAAAGAACAAATAAAATTTATAGTTTTCATAGAAATGACTAATATTTTAATAGACTAAGTAATAATTCATATGGAATGTCAAGATTTAATGGAAAATATTGGTGCATTAGAGTCATTGGATTAAAATATTATATTTTATGTTATAATGAGTAACATCCAAGGAATATAGTTCATGATAGAGAAAAGGTGAGGTCTATAGTGAAATTGCGAGTAGTTTTAATTTGGAATAATAGTTGAATAAGAATATATCATTATCTTATACTGATTATATATTCAATAACATGAATTATTATTTATTCAATGTGTGAAAAACATGGCCTATATATTTATTAATGTATAAATATGCATCCATGATAATATATTCATCATTATTGAGAAAATAAAGTTCATAGAGAACATAAATCTATGAAATCAATTCATTTTTAGGTCATTGTGAAACAAAGAAGGTGACTAAAAAAAGTGTCATAGTAGTGGATGTTCAAATAATTTAATAGGAGATGTACAAAAAATGACGACCATTTAATAAAATAAAGGTTAATCAATTTTTTTAATGGAAACACTTTAATGATTAGTGGTATTCAAAAATATGAAAATAACACTCTATAACTAATGTCTATGTGTGTTATGTTTTTATAATAATTAGTAATCATGTGATTCTAATTAATAAAACATTTATTTATATAAAGGAACATAATTCTAATAGTAGTTCATGTATATTCTAGTTATTATAGGAATAATAGTTCATCACATAGGGTGAATGATCAAAATATTACATCATATAAATTAAATATTGTGTTTATGCAATTTTTTAATTTAAATAATTAAAATAAGTTGTGACATAGTGGAATTTTTCATCATGGTAAATGGAGGTTGATAAAAATACTAGAGGATTTATTTTTTATATGACCTCAAAATGATAAAAAGTTAATGAGAAGATTCTTTCAAAACCATATTAAAATAAAAAATGATAAAAAGAATGCATATGATAGTGGGGAATTTTTTAAACTATATAGTGTCATTTAATAAATCCAAATTTATTTGGGATAATGATAAACATATATTCAATGAGAGATATATATATTTTATAATTCCATAATGGTTTTAAAATTGAAAAAAAAATATTTTTATAATGATTAAATTTGAAGTTGTGGTGATGTGCAATATCAATTTTTGATTTTTTTGAGAGTGATTGTGGGTGAAAATAAATAAATAGGGACATAATAGTATATGATATTTTACTATAAATATTATTTATTTATATTTTGACATAATAAGAATAATAATTATTATAATAATTAATATACAACCTAGTAAAATGGAGTTAGATATGGGAAATGAGGATCCACTAACTCATACTCCAGGGTCTTGTGCCAAAACACATTATTTAATCAATGGGATTAATAATCATTGAGAAAAATTTTGATTAAAAAAATTTATATCAATAATTCAAACATTACATCTCACAATAATTATGAAATACCATGAATTTTCAGTTTAGTTGTTTTTTGGACTAGCTAAATGAGATGCATTTTTACAATACTTTCTCTTATTTCCACGTAATTGAATGCATCTAGATCCACTAATATTTTTATCATATGTAAATATAATATTTATTAACTCAATAATAGATACATAGAAAGGGTTAGATCAAAATACCATTAAGGGAAAAAATCATAAACATTTCATTTATATTTAGGTAAAAATAATAAATGATAACATAACAAAGGTAGATATATCATGTTAAAAAGAACATATAGAAAACATGACTTCACATATAAGGATGGAATGACATGTAATATCAAGTGATAACTAATGTAATATATAAAAATAGAGTGATATAATAAAAATTATTGACAAACCATATTCATTTGATTTTGATTTTAGAATTTGGAATGAAGATATGAATGTCAAATCATAATATTTATATCAAATTTTGGACAAATAACAGCAAGGCACAATCTTGTGAACAAATCAAAATGAGATACTGTATGTACATAATCATCGGAAAAATGATATATGTGATCATGTATAATGAAAAAAATATTTTATATTGATATAAATTATTATATAAATAAATTAGATGGTATTTATATACTCACCACTAAATGGGATTTTTCCCACACGTGTAATGTCTTAGGCAGAAGATCGAAATTTTGAAAGAGTCTTAGAGGAATGAAAAATAAGTAAATCATAGTGATTAATATATAACAAGATGTGTTGTTGTAGTTTAATTAAAATTAGTCCTCACCCACTTGTACACATTTCCAGTTTCATTGTGGTGGGATTGTTTTTTTCCTTTTTATTTCAATTAACTATTATAATACTTCGGTGGTTGGATTATAAATTTATTCATTAATGGTTATCAATTTTTTTCATTTCATCATATTATTGGTTCAGATGTGTATGTGTGTGTATTGATAGTCTAAGGCCACTCATTCTTGTGATATTCCTTCCCGTCACTATTCACTAGCCCCTGGCCTATTGAAAGTTAGATTACAGTAGTTGCGATAGGACCCATTTGGGATTTTGTGTAATAGAGTGGTATGAGATCCAATTGATTCTAAATATGGTTGGAAGTTTTTGATATTGGTTTGGGGAGATAGTGTTACGAGTTTCATGGTTATAATTCATGCAATGGACTCTATTGTTGTGGTAATATATAACAAATCCATACATAAGGACATTGATAACTGTTATTCAAAATCATTATATTTGTACAATGGTTGTAGGGAAAAAAATTGGTGCATGCATCATATATGAATATATTGTGGTTTCAATGAACCTCTTGAGTCATCTATCTAGAGATACTCATTGATTTTGGTACGTCATGCCTACATCGAGATGCCTCGATAACATTTTACATCTAGGATTTAGTAGAAGGATTATAAGGATAATACACTAACTGATGAAGCTTTGATATAGGGATATGTTATATCCGGGTTACCTCTATGTGGTTCACCACTCTTACCACCACCTGATGTTATGAATTAGCTAATGTACATATTAAAAGACAAGGTTCACATGTTGAGCATGCTTCAAGAGTTTATGTGATAGCAACCCCTTAGGTTCCAAGGACACCTCATCACCAAGGTGATTGAGGACATGCTATACATAGTAAAATTAGTCATTCATATAGTTGGAAATCCTAAATATCAAATATTGGTACTAGAAATTATCCGTCTCCACGTATCTACAAAATGATAGTGGGGTATAATTACCTAGTCATATGATTAGGTTACTCTAAACTGTATATATTTCAGTGAAATTTTTAGATAGTATTTCTCCCTTTCTATGTTCAGGTATGTGAACTTCTAGCATATTTTTTATATTCAGTGGGGATGTATTATTGTGGACGATTATTCATCAAGATTCACCATCCTCTCTTAGTACTCAATGGATATGTCACATGATCCATTATTTTTGGATATAACCTTTGAGTTTGTACTACATAGGATATATGATCCAACATGATACATCCTTGAATTCCTACATATGATGGGGTTACAGAGTGTGCTTGCGTGGCCCATTGTTTAATAGTTTAGAAGAAGAAGATATTTGGTGTTGGTTGTGCAGACACATGAGTTTAGACATTGGAGGCAGTGATCTGATGATGAACCTAGTAACCATGAATATGAATCTATTTTTGGATGTGATCCCTAGATAGAGGTTTTTTGTTCAGGGCTCACAATACTGATCTAGTCATCCCAGGGAGTGCTGATTATACTCATTTAGTGGATAGGGTCATCAATCATGGGATTGTATAACCTATAATGGGGCTGAAAGAGATACACTGAATGGGACACCATGGAAGAGGCAGTGATAAGGAAAAGATGTTATTTAGGGATGAGAACCTAGAAAAGGAGCGTGGAGAGAAGCTGTAGGTGGAATACATTATTAATTATTACCACAACCAGCCTTTGTTGGTCTCTTACAGGCTCAAGGAGCTAGGGGTATAGGCTAGGGAAGGTACATGTGGTTGAGGATGACAACCCAAAGACTCAAGTGATATTACTAGGTATTTTATGCCTCTTTTATTCCTTTTTTTGTAGTACTAGTTGACATAAGTGAGTGAAATCCATTATTTTATATTATTTTAATCGACACATATAGATTTTGGTTCATCCATTGAATTGACCCATATAGTTCCAGACTCTAACATTAGGTTAATTAGTGATCAAAATATTCTTCCAATGATGTCACAAGACTCTAGATGTGATTGATTCATTTTGGACCTCTTTAAAGCAGCAATGTGGAATTATGAAATCATATACTATATAAAAATTTTATATATTGTTCATTCCCAAATTGAATGTTTTGGGGGGAGGATATGGTGTGTCTACAATGATGGGATGGTTTTTTCTTATGTTGGGGAAAAGGATGCATATGATGAGTATGGAATCATGTATAAGACTTTTCAAATGATTACATATCTATTGACTATCTAGACCCTTGGTGTAGAAGATTATATTGGTTTTTAGTTTTTGATAGTGGTGGCAGAGTATGAGGATGTAATTCTATATGGTATCACATGATTACTTCCTTGTTGAGTGATAGCCATATGAATATTACTACACCCTATGATTTACCTGATATCTATAACATCATATTGGATATCGCTCATAGATAATAATTTAATATTTTATAGTTGGAGGACAGGTAGAATAAGGGCTTTGTCAATTATATTATTTCTCCCATGGATTCCCTATTATTATTCCCTAAGAACTCTGACGAGAACAGGGGTTGTGGGTGGAATACCATCACCAAAAAAAAATTTCCATAATGAACATGTATCCATTATGGAGGATCAATGACAACATCAATTTGTGGACAGGGAAATGATAGTTCTCAATTATAGACCTCAGATCAGGTAATCACTTTTTTATAGTATGTAATGATAACATACTGAAAGTAACATTATGATGTTAGTAATGGTCACTATGGGTACACGTTGATTCTCATTCATGTATCTAATGATCTAGTAGTGTTCATTGAACTCATGAACTTGATATTTCATCCCTTTTTATATCGGTTTGTTGTAGTCTTCATTTATGATATCATTGTGTACTCAACATTAGAGAAGGAGAAAAGAATATACATTAGGATGTTGATAGATGTACTGTGAGTGAATAAACATTTTTTGAATATCTAGAAGATCTAGTTTTTTATTTAGTAACTTCACATCGTGGAACGTGTTATCTTTGAAGATTGTGTAGTAGTGGACCAAGAAAATATTGAGGCAATGTTTTCATGGGAACCACCGAAGAGAACAATGGAGGTGGAAAAATTATTTTGATAGAAGGAAACTATCACAGTTTCATTCACTATTTAAATTGGATATAAACTCCCATAATATATTATTCCTTAATGGATAATCATGTCATGTGGAAGAATATGTGACATGATGATTTATAGGAGTTGAGGTAGAGACTGATAAGTGCTCCCATATTAAATTTTTAGGAGGTTGGTTTCATGTATATTGTGTTTTGAGATATATTACGAACCGAGTTAAGATGTAATCTAATGCAGAATTTGGTGGTTATTTCTTATAGTCCACATTAGTTGAAACCACATGACCAATGCAATTCTACCCATGACCATGAGTTTTTAATGGTATTATTCACATAGAAGAAGTGGAGACACTACATTATAAGAGAGTGGTTTATTTTCAATTCTATGAATAAGGGCCTCCAGCATATATTCATTTAGATAGATATTATCATTAGATAGAGGTGATGACTAGAGTTACTCCTTGATTATAACTTTGAGATTGACTATATTTCGAGGAGGGGGAATTTTATATTATTCTCTAAACATGATATATTTTCTTATTTACAAAGCGATCTGCCAAAGTAGGTGGTGATATTAATGTTATCCTCTATGTATGGGGATATAACAACATACATATAGTCATGGGTTATTACAAATTCGTTTTTAATATTATTTAGGGAGGAAGAGCGTGAAAATACCAACTACAAGACATTATTTACTCATATATCCATTGTACATACTCCTGATTGATTTTATGAAGTCACGAAGAATATCCTTTGTTTCAGAGGATGCATGTTGGTAATAGTGATGATGTGAGTGAAATTTCTGAGATAGTTTCAAATATAAAACATTATATTAAAGCCATATGTTGAAAATATGTACCTAGATAGTTGAATTTCAGTATCGATAGTTAATGATATAAAATGTAGTGGTAGAGTTTGTTTTTAGATGCATTACTTGTTAGTATGTGAAGTTTAAGAATCAAGTTCAAGTGGGTGTGGCTCAACCCCATGAGGTGATAGGGTAGATGTGGGATGGGATATCTAGGAAAATTATAATGTTGTTAACTCCTTAACCTAGGAGTCATGTTTCGGCATATGTTATCCTTGAAATAATTACCATGTTGTATTAATTCGTAGATATTCGATTGTAAATTTCTCATAATACATTGAATCCTACATGTGATAGAGCTAATCAAACTCCATGGAGGTCCCGTAATTATTTTTTCTCAACATGTTGATCGTTCACATATTGGTTACGGAAGGGATTTCATTAGTATTTTGGGAATCCATTTCTATTGAACATGGTGTTTCACACCAAAACATAAAGGCATACAGTGAAGATCATTCATGTCATGGAAGACATGTTGTGTTTTTTCATGCAAATTTTTTTTCATAGTAGGTAGAATCACCTATCATTAATAGAGTTTGTGTATAAAAATATATACTATTCAACCATTAGTAAGGAATCATTCGTTGCCTTATCTGAGTGACCCAATAGGTCACCCCTATGTTGTACCTTCCAATGTTATGAAACACTTATGGGATCAGATATTGTGTGAGACACAGTAGATAAGGTAAGAATAATCCATGTGTACAAGAGGAATTTCACATGTTTTAATAATTCACATGTTGTATATATGGAGGTACATGCAGGGCCCATCACATGTTATTGATTGGGGTGACCTCTACATCAATGATGATGTCACTTTTTCAGAGTACCCATTTAATATTGAGGAATATTTTGAGATGATCCTAAATGGGTGTTTAATTTATTTTGGGTATTTAAGGTGGTCTCAATTGAATAATTAGCATAGTACCTTAGAGTGAGTGACACAGATGCATGCCCATTGCCCACATCTCATTGTGTAGCCTTTGGTATTGCCAATATTTTATGTAGAAACCTAAGGTTTTGGTACTCAATTGACACATTTTCTTCTATTTATAAATTTATAAAATAAAATGGATTAAGCTTAGAGCACGGGGTGGAGACGATGTGAGATTCTAATCCCTGATGATCCAAAAATTTATTTATTAAATATATTAAATATATTAAATATCATGCATGCACAGTTTTCGTAGAACAAATTATTACTTCAATATAAAATATTAGATTAGAAAGTAGAGGCCAGTATTTAGTAGAGTATCATGGGTTTTATATTATTTGAATCCTAACCTTTTTTGTAGTAGGGAGTTTCTATAATGTTCATTCTTTTCCAAATTAATAAAATAAAATAATTAAATTATTTATTTTATTTAAATACATGTATTAAAATAATACCTCTCTGTTTAAACACTCTATTGAAAAATTATCGTGGTTGGTTGTATAACCTTAATAATTGAGAGGTCATTAAAGAGAGTCAATTTGAAGGCAACTTTAACTGATTGAGGATCTTCTATGCTAACAAAACTAGAGGATATAACCAATAGAAAAGATGCAAACTCATTATTCATAATAAGTTGATCCAATGTTAAGAAGTTCATTTCATTTTGTGTATTTATCCATGTTTTTTATCCTATGATGAATGTGTATCGGTCAACCAATGATTTGATTCATGGATTGATCATATTAATGTTGTGGGGTTATTTTTCATGGATTATTGGAATTAATGAATAATTTTATTATGGATAATTTTTTTTCTAATAAAAATAGATATTGTCAATCTTCAAAACTAGTATGATTCATTCCTATTTTCCATGTTTTATGGTTTTCTCCAACTTTTCATGATGAATCTATCACTTTTGTTTCACTTAACTAGTGGTCCAATGAATACATTATAAATCAATCATTACAGACCAAATTTTTGTGAAATGTATTGATACTATATATTTAGGTATTGTTTGATGACAAAATCTTTCCATGATGATGGATGAACGGTCCATGATGTATTTGGGGATACTCATACTTCATGGTCCTGGTGAGTGATGATGGTGTGGATCGATGGTTGGTTTACTAGGAGATTGAGTTATGGATTATAGCAAGAAGATGACGGTGAGGATTGTTTTGACCAAATCCATGATATTCTGGTGAGATCAGATGTGAAACTGATGGTTATGGAAGTGCGTTCATACATAGTAAAGAACATGGGATTTTTTAAAATCCAATATTACAAAGAATGTAATTGATAAATACACACATGGTGGGACAAACTACATAAAACTAGAGTTTACGAGATAAGATAAATATCAAATGTCATGTGATATATGTCACACCTCCTATGACCATTTCATGATAGCTTAGTGTCTGCTGGGGGAGATACACAAATGGGGTCAGTCTTACATGGACACAAACAAGGGTAAAGAGGCTCGGACAAACCATATACTAGTACATGGACATGGGTATGGGAAATGATAAATGGGTATGATAGAATGCAGATGGGACAAACTATATAATGTTATTACACACCGGGTACTCCTTCAATAATGTCTTAGATCCCTTATCCTCAACATATTTGTCAATTTTCATTCTAGTGTGTTCCCTTAATCCTTTTGATGAGTGTTTAGTAGAGAGTTTGATCATATGAATTTTGATACTAAAACCCTATGAGGAGGTTTTTTTATTAAATAGTGGTACCAGATTCGTTCCATGAGCCTTGAAGTGAGATCCTCTACAATCATCATATTCCAATGGTAGAGTTATTGGTCTTGTCACACCTAAGACTATGTAGGCATTGGTCATCTACTAAGTGGGATAATCCAAACATGGTTGTTGTTATACCCCATGTCCTAGGGTGTGATTCATGTCTATATATCAATATCTTCTAACAAAAAATGATTACTTATTAAAGAAATACCTGAAAAGAACAACATCTTTGATTGATTCCTTAAGTTTTATCTAACTCATCTAGTGTGTTCTCCCAGAAGACTATTATTTGTAACTTTTAATAAATAAAATTATAATGTAATTATTATTTTGAATTTACATCGAGACTCGGTGTCTATGTTGTGTATATTTGTATATTCATGTTATATATATTGATGAAATATACCTTTAAGGAGTTTAATGTAATTCATGTGGTTATATTCTTAATGTTTTTTGGGGTCCTAGTGAGTATTGTTATACTCACCCTGGAATGGTATTTTCCCATACAATTAATGTATTCTCCTTATGTTTTCCCTTTTATATAGTTCTATAAGGATCACTACATGGAAGAACATTATGATCTAGACAAGATGAGGTGTGGTGCTCTGGTATCATTGATAAAAGTCCACACACACACTACTTGTTGTACTTCTTCCTAGTTTTGTTACGGTGGAATTTGTTTTGGTATTTTTTCATTCTAGTACATGTTATCAAAACTTAATGGGGGTATTTTAGATTCTTTCATGCATGGTTATCATATATTTTACATTTCCAGATTGTATGGGCTTCGTTATGTTTTTTTGTATACACGTACATTATGTTAAGGCCTTCCATGTGTTTGATATGCCTAGTCGCAACTAGTCACCAACAATTAGCCTACTAGAGTGGGTCATGGGGTAGTCACTACATGGGACTCATCTGGATGGGTAATGAAATGAAATACCCCAAACAGATCACCATTATTATCCTTGTAATGAAAAATAATGGTAATACAATGGTCACAAATGATTTTTGAGACCATAATCAACCCTACCCCCAATGAAAACATACCATTGTTGATTAAATATCATTTTATTGATGAAGAAACTAGATAACTATCCATTAAATATATTGAGGGATATTTAGGGTCTAATTACATAATGATATACTATGATGGTTTCAATGGAACTATCATAATATTACCTCATTGGATTGTTTTTTATCAACTTAGTACCTTTTTATTAAAGAATACTCGCACACCATGCTAATGTGGAAGGATTAATATCATGAATCCCTTATTATGGTGAATAGAATATAGTTATACTGATGACATGGTGATTATGTATTTATAGATATATGATCACCTTATGGGCGATCAAATATTATTCAATGAGTTGTGGTAGTATTTCATGATAATGAATCCTTTGAAATATGATTTCGGGGAAATGTCAGATAAATTTCATGGATTTATGATACACAAACATTTAATTGATGTATAAGGAAAATGAAATAGTGAAATCTTAGTGATTTTACCCCCTCAAATTTTCAATTAAATGCGAGGTATATAAGGAAAACTTACTAACATTCTACTTTTCATATCTAACCTATCTGAAATATATCTCCCTATAAAAAAGTTACTGAAAACAATCGGTTCCTACAATTGGGATAAGGACTAAAAATAATTCTTAGAGAGTCTCAATCAGTACATCATGCACTCACCAGTCATAATTCCATAATTGAATGGAATTTCCCTTACCATAAATGTGGCCTCTATATTAGTATCACGTGGTTCCCTCCATATAGAGACAAATGATATAGGGAATGGTAAATGATTTCTACTACTCCATTTGAATAATGTTACGTACTAAGACACAATATTTCAATGTCAAGAAGAATGTTATCAATATAATCTCTACAATTTAAAATATGAGACATTACAAACAGTGTCCCAAATTCTACATGGCCTCTCTAATTGACCCTCTCAAATACATCTTTGGCCTCACAATGTAGAAAAGGCATTTATCCTGATCATGAGGTTATTCAACAAAAGTATGACATTCCGTTCATGTCACAAATGTTTGTTTATGGGATAGAATTATTTGATTTTATTTCAAAACATCCTGACCTAAAAAGTACACAAGTGGACGGTGATCATACATGTGAGAGGTTTTCCTTACTGATGACACTCCTTGTATTAGGATATGTCTTCTGGTGGAACCTCCTGAATTTCTATCAACAAGAGGATATATAACCCATAACTCAAGTAGGTTGGTATATAAATATATCCATTCCAAAAGACAATAAAATCATACCATACTCTTTATGAATATATGAATTCTAAACTAATTATTACCCATAATACTTGGCCTTTACTAGAGGTTTAGAAAAGGATTAATGTTATAGATATCATGCCTTAACAAAAACAGGGGATCTAGAGGTAGTGAAAAAACTGACAATGTTTATTCATTCTATAAGGATGAATTGGATGCACTAACCGATTCTAAAAGGGGGCTGATGGGGGAGTTCACTTTTGAAGCCTCATTACATCGTGTCCCTCAATCAAAAAAATTTGGTTCCCACAAGGGGTTTAGTCAGCCATTTCCATGGAAAACCCTGACCAAGATAAAGTTATTTTTATTCATCACACATACATGAATGGTTTCATCGATCATAATCTATGAAATGAGGGAAAGTAATTTGTTTGATACTACCCCAATTCATGATTAAATGATATCCACCCCAATATTGGTACATCCCATAGTTGATTGCCTTACAAATAGGACCATCACAATAGGTCAAGAAAAAATGGAACAAAGATGATTTTTATAAGTTAACATTACACATCATTATTGGATTAATGACTAAAAATTCCTCTAAAAAGATGGATGTGACGGAATACGCCTTAGATACATTGAAGAAAGAGATATTCTTATTGGTATGGAAGAAATACACGATGGATCCTCTGTGGCTCACCAATCAATGACCACACCCTCCAATCAAATCTTGATGGATGGTTACTACTAGGAAAATATGATATTGGACAGTCTGGAATTCACCCAGAAATAAATTTTTTAAGAGATTAATGTAAAAAACATCTATCAAACAACATTATTTTTATATACAACTATCCATCATTGGGAATTTTTTGTATGGGTAATGGATATTGTGCAGGGATATCACCTAGCCAAAAAAGTAGTTAATGTAAAATTTTACTACGATCGAATTATTTTCCATTTTGATAAGGAAATACCCCTCCCAGAAAATTTGGTTAAAAAAATAATTAACTACATAAAACTCAATGTCAAAATTTATATTCCCTTATAATAGATTGATGGTCAACGAAAACAACTTCTATTCCATCGATTAGATGAAATTAATCTTGTAGTAAAAAGTTGATTCCAGAAATTAATCCCACTATCATGATGTCAAAAATTTAAATTTAGAGGACTTTATTAAAAATATATCAAATATACTCGATATGATTGTGGATAAAGGAAAGAATCCATTACCATAAAATTAGCTTCATTCTATATGGTCCTATATTACCAAAATGTTCATTTCTACATAAGAAACAATGTATTCATTGGTGTGTATATCTATATTATTATTTCTCATAATAGTGTTATTTCCCTTACATTGAAATGTGATCGGTTGAAAACTATCATATGATGATAAATAAAAAACATGGATAGACGTTTAACATCCTGGATATGGATGCCACACAACGGGTGCCACATACCCTGTTCGTCACATGACCTCAAGTGCCTTTCCCCAAATGCCATTGGTCTTCGACTTGCACCGAGGTACAAGGACTGATAGTGGGGAAACTATTCCCTCATTTTTCGAAGTGTAGTATAGCGGAATAAATATTTAATCAGACGACAGTGGAAGAAGTATTCAGTATAACCGAAAATGGAAAACTGAAATAAAGAGATAACTAGGATTTATACATATATGATGATTCAGTATGTCACTAATTATAAAAAATCATCCAAAATAGGATTCACTAAAATAAATTACAATACATCAAAAGGTACACAGTACAATGAACAAAACAAAACAGTGAAATAGGAACTCAGCAGCATCACAAGTCTAGGCTCGGTCACATGCTCTCTTACCCCTCTGCATCAATCATGTACCTGTATAGGGACCCTTTCCATCATCGACACTTGCAGAAATATAATACCTTTGGGCCGAAGACATGACCCAAATAGGGTGTGAGAAATGAATCCTAGTAGGCAACCAACAAAGGCCCATGCCCAACTATCAGTGTAAATGTGAAACAGTAGTGTGCAATGGTAAATTGTAGTAAACTAGGATGTACTCCAATGTAAACACCCCTAATAGTTACATTTGCATTTTAATAATTTTTTAACAATTCAATATAAGAAATCACCATTGTTAATGATCTATTTAAACAGTGTCCCTTGACATGAAAACCCTTACCCTCATGTAAATAGAATCGAAACCCACATGTGTCTAGGCATAGGCATAATGAATGATTCCCTCAGGCATACACGATATTTCCCCCAGGCACGGAAGTACTGTCCTCAGACATAGGAAAATGTATCATTAGGCTACCCAACACTTCCATCAGGATAAACAAAGCACTTCCCTCAGGCTCAACAAAAAGAAGACAAGCAATTGGGCCGATCCCAAAGAATAAACAACAATATGTATATGTTTCCTCTCAAGAATACTCAAAACATGCTATAATCACGACATACACACGGGTATCTTGGGAAAATGGTTAAACATTGGGAACGCACCCATAGGGTGGCCATGGATCCAAACAATGATCCCATATAGCAGTTTAAAATTATCCATTAGATTACCTATGCAGTTGTAGATATTTTATCATCTAAGGCCACAACCATACGACACCCCAAACATGGGTTAGTAGCACAATCGTAGACAAAAACAACTCAATAGTTAGAAATAAACATTATACCACCTACCTTGATCTCCTCTTATCAATAAACGTGTACAGTGCCTTCTGAAACATCTGAGAAAGATGTAGATCTCGGATAAACAAATATGCGTTCAAACCCGAATAACTTCCACTCATAAAATAATTGGAAGTAAGGGTTCAAGAATAGTGAAGAACTCACCCGTGAAGTTCAATCGAGACCATCAGCAAAGGAATTAGAGTTCTGGTGTGTGGTCAGGAGCTCCTCCAAGGTTCGACCGTCTCTCCCACGGCCTCCCATCATTCTAAGCTTCTTCTGATGAAAGAGGAGCCTACTTTCCATTTTAATTTAACAAAAAAAACATGGCTTGTACTCCCAATTACACGGCATGTACATTTCAATTTCTAATTGGTTCACCTGAAGGCCACTTTACACCACCTCAATGTTCATTTTTCAACATGATTACATGGCGTGTATATACTAATTACACAGCGTGTAAGTAGTTTTTTCACCCTTCATCACCTATGGGCCTACACGCCTGGTGTACTCATCCCACAGGGCCAAAGTACATGGCGTGTGGAAAAGTACAAGGCATGTGACCACAAATTGTGGGATTTTCTCCATTTTCCTTATTTTCTCAAAAACACTTAAATAAAAATGAAATGAAAAAACATGTACCTCAAAAATATGAAATAGGTTCTTACAAACTTCCCCCCTTAAATATATTCGTCTTCGAATTTCCTTTCCAAGGGTGGTGAAGATAAGGCGGTGAACAATTCTGGTCACTGAGCACATACGTCGGTCTCCCGCTCCCAGGATTCATCTTGTACTCGACCATGCTGCCATAACACCCATACGAGATGAACTAACCTGCCTCATAGAACCTTCATGCTCCTATCAACAATATGAATTAGATGATAAAAAAATTATTTATCAACCTGACGCTCAACCACTTCGGGGTGAAAAAATCGAGCCGAGTCGGATTGATAACGGTGCAGCTGAGATACGTGGAAGACGTCGTGCATGGCCCGATACCTCTGTGGTAACTACAACTCATAGGAAACCATCCCGACTCTCTCTAGAATCTCAAACATCCCCACATACCATGGTGAATGTTTAACCTGTCTCATGATCCACCTGTGTCCCAACCACGGTGAAACACGTAAGAAAACCTGATCCCCGACCACGAACACCAAGGGTCATCTACGGTGATCAACATTAGATTTCAGAAGATATTGTGTTGTAGACATCCACTTACGAATCAATTGGATCTTCTCTGAAGTCTACTATACGAGTCGTGGTCCCAGTAAAGATGCATCACATGTCTCTAACCAGCACAAGGGTGATCGGCATTGCCTACCATAAAAATCCTTGTAAGGTGTCATCTGAATAGTTTCCTATAATCTATTATTATAGGAAAACTTGACCGGGGGGTGTGCATATCCCAAGAGCCCCCAATGTCTAGGAAACATGCACCCAACATGTTCTCGAGTACCTGTATCCTACTCTCTGACTAGTCATCGGTCTGTGGGTGGAATGTTGTGCTTAGAAGCACCTGTGTACCCAGTTCCCTCTTAAAACACTGCCAGAAACGAGACGTAAGGCGTCTCTATCTGAAATGAAAGAACGAGGGACCCCATGAATATGTACTACCACTCTGATATACAACTTTTTGAGCTCGTCAACACTGATGGTCTCCTTGATCAGCAAAAAGTGACCCGCCTTTGTGAGTCTGTCCACAACAACCCATACGACATCATTGCCTTGAGGTGACCTCAGCAACCCGGTCAAGAAGTCCATCACAACATTATCCCATTTCCATTCAGTAATGGGTAACTATTATAATAGTCCAGAAATCCTCTGATGCTCCGCTTTCACCTGTTGATAGGTAGATCATCTAGTAACAAAACCCATTAACTCTCTTTTTATACCCGTCCACCAATACTGACGTCTTAAGTCAAAGTACATTTTGGTAACTCTGGGATGAACTGCCCAAGCTGAAGCATGAAATTATCGCATCAACTCTTCGCGTATATATCCTGGAACCCACACTCATCCATGTATACACAGTATCTCATCATCCACTATCCTCCACCTAGGAAGAGCGTCCTCACTTGCCACAAAATTCTGTAGAACTAGGGATTTTGAATCTAATTTTTGTCTTATCCTAATTCTATCCAGGAGGGTATAAGTTACAGCTAAGGATGAAAGATAGGATTGAACCTGACTATCGTGCACCTATAAATGAATCTTAGAGAGGAAATCCATAAGCTTCCACTCACAATTGGCCTCCTGCACTACCTGTATCTGATTCCTCCAGCACAGTGCATGACCTACTGCATTACCTTTACCAGGTGTATAGGCAAGCTCAAAATCGTAGGACTGGTGGTATTCCACTGACCTTCACTATCTTAAATTCATGTCATGCTGGGTAACGATGTACGTGAGAATTTTTTTTTCAGTGAAAACCACAAAATTATCTCCCAAGAGATAATGTCTCCAAAAACATAACACATGTACAACTACAGCCAAATCGAGATCATGTGTTGTGTAATTTCACTCATGTGGCCTCAACTGCTGGAACCCGCATGAAACTAATCGATATCCATGCATCTACACTGCTCCCAACCCAATACCTGATGCATCACAGTAAACTATATAGCTTTTCCACTGCATTGGATGTATCAGGACTGGTGCTGATGTCAGCCTTCCCTTCAACTCAGGAAAGGTTGTCTCATAAGCTTCTGGCCAAATGAACTTCACACCCTTCCTAGTCAAACCCGTCAACGACACTGCTAAGCTGGAGAAGTCCTGTATAAAGAACATGTAGTAGCCATCCAACCACATGAAACTTGTTTTTTTGAAACACGTACTTAGTATTCTAAAAATAAACTATTTCTATCAATTATCTCAGTCTACCGCAACTCTTTCCTATGAGATAATATGACCCATGAAGTGTATTTGGTCCATCCAAAAGTAGCACTTTGTGAGTTTAGCATATAAATGATGCTCTATCAGTATACCCAATATGAACTCAATATGGGGAGCATGGTCATGTCGAGTGTGAGGGTACGCCAAGATATCGTCAAAGAAGACTACCACAAAAGAATCCAGATAGGTATGGAACACACGATTCATTAGATCCATGAAAACTAATGGCATGTTTGTGAGTCTGAAAGGCATGACCAAGTACTCGTATAGACCATACCTGATCCGAAAGGTAGTAAGCGATATGTTTGATGGTATAATCCGCAAATGATGATAATCTGGACCTAAATTCGATCTTCAATAACACTTGTGCTCCTCAAATTTGATTTAAGAGATTATAAATTCTTGGTAAAGGATATAGGTTCTTAACTGTAAACTGGTTCAGCTTCCGATAATCCTCACATAGTCTGAGAGTACTATCTTCCTTCTTAGAGAAAAGGGTGGGAGAGCCACAAGGAGAAGTACTGGGTTGGATAAAACCCTTTACATGCAACCCCTCCAACTTCTTTATGAGATCCTATAGATCTAGTGCATCCATCCTATAAGAAGGAATGAACACCAGTGCTTCTCTTGTCACGATCTCTATAGAAAATTCCAGACATCACTCCAGAGGCAACCATGAAATGTCGTCTGGGAAGACATCCCTGAAACAATCAACCACATAAGGGAAATCCTTCTGAAAAGTTACATGATCATCGAGATATAGACTCGCAATATGGGCTGTCACTACAACTCTCCCATGATGCTCGGGGCTAGCTCAGCTCGCTTGGACATCCCTTTCGCCCTTGTATAGTAACAATCCACCCTCTGGTGACGTGAAACTCACCCGAGGATTATAGAAATCTACAAAGGCTTGAAAGGGAACCAACCAGTCCATCTTGAAAGTGAAATCATAGCCTATAATCTCTAAGACATAACGGTCCCATAGGAAGATACACCCACAAACCTCTAGGGGTAATTCCTTGCACTAATGCACAGATGCTGTTATAATTCCTAACAGACTGTCCAGCGTCATGATATTAGAAGAAGATGTAACACAAATCCCAAGGCACTCCACAATAGGCACATATATTAAGCTATGAGCAGCATCAGTATCCAAAAGTGAAGAAGATAAAATAGAAGCAACTTGAATAGATCCTTTGACAGTAGAAGGTCTGGGATCCTTCCCCTTTTGGGTATGTTTCACTGCATATGCCTACCTAGTGCCATGGCCCTATGACATAGCCTGGCTACCCTGAGCTAACCCGCCCTCCTATCTCTGAGATCCTGGTGTCTGACTACCACCGCCACGACCACCATCTCGGCCTCCACGCCCTGACACTTTCATATTTCCAGACTAATAAAAAGCTAATGGCCCTACTCCCGCACGAATAGTCTACACAGAGCCCCTATCACTAGACACTGGGGGAAACTCCCTACAAAAACGCTGGAGATGACCCCTATTGTCACAATCTCGGCACTCCACTGGGTCACGTGGACACTGAGGACTCTTGTTCCCCTCTTTACCACATGAGTAGAACATGACCTGGCCACCTGAAGAAATTCTCTGGATAATACTGCAACCATGAGAGAAATCCACATACCTTTTCCTTTTTCCAGTAGAAATAGTGCTGGAGACCTGTGTCGAACTGCCCAGGATAGCACCACTAGCTTCCTGAAACATCCTTTCTGAAATCAATGCTTGGGTCATAATTGAATGCACTATAGGAAACCCGAAAACATTCACCAGTGCATGGATGTCATATCGAAGACCATCCTCAAAACTTCTATCCCATAACGTCTCATAACACACCAGAACATGGCCAAAACTCTATAACTCAGTGAAGCGGGAAGAATAATCCATCACTAACATGGCGTCCTGCTACAGATTCACAGACTCTCAAAATCGATCTTCCCGCAGTGTCTTGGGAAATAAAAAGACATATATGACTACCTCAAAATATTCCTATGCCATATATCGGTGTTTCTCAGTCTGGGTGGCAACATCCCATCATCTCTTGGATAAATCACACAGCATGTATGTAGCGAGCTTAACGCTCCTCCTCCGAAGAATCTCCAGATGCTCAAAGATCGTCTGCATAGAACCCGGCCAAGACTCTGTAGTCTGTGGTTTGCCATCCCCTAAAAATGTAGACAGATTATAATTCTGGAATATATGTGTTAGCTCTGCCATAGATTTGGAAACCTGCGGTGCTCTCTGGAAGGTCTTCAAGAACTTCATCAAGCCTTCACGGAACTGCGAATCCACGCCTGCGTCCGGTATAGTGGATGGCACCGTATCTGGCTCTGCTGGATGATCCACTGGTAGCCCAAGGACTACCATCTCAAGAGTATACTCTTTTCCACTCTCTTGGCGAACAAATCATGGTCATCTCGGCGTCCTGAATCTATAAGGTCAAATGCACACCGTAGATTATTTTAATTTTGAGGTTCTTTTGTCCATTTATGTGTGCCAACACAAAACGGAATGAAATCACAAGAACTAGAAAAAAGAGACTACATGGCGTGTATAATGTTCACATGGTGTGTACAATTAAGTACTTACCTGTTCATGTTATGATTTTGGCATGGTAATGTCTCAACCCTAGGTACATAGTGTGTTACACTGATGTTATTAATATTTTCATGACTTATTATATTCCCCCTTTACGTATTTTATATGAAATGTGTATAATTTGTGTGAAATATTAATGTTTTAATATTAAGTGTAATATTTGAGCATTTTTAGAAATAGTCAAATTGAGTCAGTTTAATGTTTTAATTATAACTATCACTATACTGATCCAAATTGTGTGGTTCTTGTTTTTTAGCATTCTCCTTTCAATATACAACATTTCATTAGAAGTAACCATGATCCAATGCAGCCATTTGAAGGGTCATATGGTCCTCACAAACAAGACCAAAGAATCTGTGAACAAACTGGACCAGCCATGAAGACTGATTTACTGGGATCAATCCAGAAGTCAAAAAACATTAAAACTCCACCATAATTCGGGGGACACTACATTTCATATTTGATAAAAATTTAAAGGCCCAAATCCAAGTACAAGGTTCCCAAATAAATCTTTGAAGTCCAGCCCACCATTCTGGACGAGAATTAAAATCAGTATAGTATGAATGACATATCTTCTGATGTAAGAATCAAATCGAGCTGATATTTTGAAGTGTGAAAGAGGAGATATATACGGCCGACTTTGTTGAATAAACCATTCGGATTTTAAGGCATCTTATTATTCCAAAACCCTTTCACATTATGGACTTCAAAAAGACTGGATTGAAATGGACAGTTTATGTTTGTTTATTAAACCGGCCATAACGTTTTATCCTTATGTCCAAATTACTCCAAATTTTGAGAGTTGTCGGCCAACATTATTGTCTACAACTTTGAAGAAGGATATATTTGAAGATTCGGCTTTCGGAATTGCAAAATTGGCGATGCAATTGGAGGGACAGATTGGGAATGCAAGCAGTCCACTCCTTGGGCTATAAATACTCTCTCCTTCTCTCCTTGAGAGGGGTTGGCATTTCAGAAGAGAGGATATCATATTGGCACGACCAAATCCTTGCCAAAGGCTTGGGAGGACCTGCCATAATCAAGTTTTCACTTGAGATACCTTTCCTCCTCTCTTTGTTTTCACTTACTTTTGTGTTCTTCATTTTTGTAATCTTGTAATTCTCTTTCTTTGTAATTCTGTTTTAATGCAAGTTACTTCTTCAATATCACTTATTCTCATCCACCTTCTGTAGTTTAATATTTATGTTCCTAAAATAGTTTAAATTCAGTTCAATTCCCTTCCCTTCTTTTGCTTCCTCATTCAATCGAAAATCCGTTTTTAATTATCATCATCGTTCGTGTGTGTGTGTCAACGTACCACTCTTTTCTAATCCCTTTCTGTTTCTTCTATTCTTAATTTATCATCATAATTATATTAACCAGAATATTAAATATCCAAATGGCTGAGTAAATCTCTCATTGGGGTGAGTTATAATTCAGGGATGTTAAGTGATTGAGAGTTTTGCTCGATGAGTATTCTTGAAATTAATATTGTGTATGTTAAACTTAATATGTCATGGATTAATGATATGTTTTGTTTAACGAGTGGTTTCCATGGATTATTGGAACCATAAATACACTACCATAAATAAGTTTTGATTGAGATTAGAACCCTAAGTTATGTTAAGGCTTGGATTAAAGCCTTCACACTTAGGAATTCCAATCAACGTCAACTTATGACATGGGTGTTAATTTAATGCAATACAAAGTAAGGCTCAAGGATATCACATGCTTAACTACCCAATGATGAACTCAACCAAATCTTTATAAACATGTTAAATTAAACATCATTCATTAAACATTTCAATTAAGCTCTGCAAACAAACCCCCCCAATCAAAATACAATCAACTAAAAACAATCGACTATTACGAAGTACCATCGCCGAGGATTCGACCCGAGTGCTGCTATACACATTAGCAGAGCACCGGAACTTTGACCGGTCGATAGGCGACAATCGGCCGTGTGTTTCAAATGGCGCCATTGTCGGGGATGGTGATTTAAGTAGTCGATAGTATCTGGATATTGTAAAAAAACCAAAAAAAATACAAAACTTTTAAAAACAAAAAATTGAAAAAAAAATCTCAAAGAAAAAAACCATCTTCTCATAAAAATTATAAACTGAAAAAAGTACAAAGAAAACCCTGTATTCCTCTTTCTTCCAAAATCTCTCTGAATGCCCCGTAGCCTTCCAAACTATCCCTCGGATTTGTTTGACCCTGAAATTGAGCGAACACTTCGCCAACTTAGGAGGAACATAAGAGATACTCAAATAATTCAAGAATCAATCCTCATCCAACCAGTTGAAATTGAATTGGCCAATCCTAGGGAACAAACCCTAAAAGAACTCGCTGCCCCTGATATGAATTACCAACCTCTTGGTATTCAATATCCAAACATAGAGGCTGACTTCGAACTCAAGTCGGGTTTGATTAATCTTCTTCCACATTTCCATGGTCTAGCTGGTGAGGATCCTCATCATCACCTCAAAGAGTTCCAACTGGTCTTCTCAACCATGAAACCTCAAGGGGTTTCTGAAGAACAAATCAAGATTAGAGCTTTCCTCTTTTCCCTAGAGGATTCTGCCAAGTCTTGGCTCTACTACCTCCCACCTGGTTCCATAAACTCATGGGTTGACATGAAGAGACTTTTCCTAGAGAAATTCTTTCCTGCTTCTCGAACAGCTTCTATCCGAAAGGAAATAAGAGGAATCCATCAATTCCCTAATGAATAACTCCATGAGTATTGGGAGAGGTTCAAAAAGCTTGTGGCAACTTGTCCACACCAGCAAATCCCTGAACAACTCCTGATCTAATACTTCTATGAGGGGTTATTGACTATGGAGCGAACTCTCATTGATGCCGCAAGTGGAGGTGCTCTTGTTGACAAAACTCCTGCAGCTGCATGAGAACTCATAAGCAACATGGCTGCAAACACGCAGCAATTCCATACTCGAGCACATTCTCAAGTGAAACAAGCCCAAGAGAATCAATCCATAGAGCCCAACAAGATGACTGAGTGGATAAGTGAACTTACAGGTCTTGTGCGTCAACTAGCGGTGGCTACCAAAGCCCCAACCTCATCTTCTCCACAGTCACTATTCCCTGGACCTATCAAGAATTGTGGAATCTGCAACTCTCCATCTCATCCAACTGACACATGTCCACAACTTCAAGATGATCCATCTGATTCATCTAGTCCAATGGAGTTCAATGCAGCATATGCTCAGCAAAACTTCAAACCTCAACAATCAGGACAGTTTGTTAGAAACTTCAACCAACCCCACTCTGAGCCCTTCCCTTCTACCTTTAACCCACCTCTGAGGTATGGTAATCCCATTTCTCATCCTCCTCAGTTCCCTCATCAAAATCCAAACCATTTCCAATACGGCCAAAGTGGTGGTAACAGCCATCAACCTTATCCTTTTGTTCCTCAACCCCAAAGGAACAATCCTCCTCCTGGATGCCACTATCCTAACGAGACTTCCCAATTCCCCACCCAATACAATCGCTTTCCCAAGAACCAAAATCACGACCAACCCAATTTGGGACAAGACTCTTCTTCTAAACAACCATGGGAAAGTGCTATAGAGGATCTTGCTTCCTTCACCTGTTCTAGCCTCAAGAACACTGAAACCCAAATAGGTCAACTTGCATCCCACCTTAGCCACCAACAACCATCCAATTCATCCCAACTCCTAGCTCAACCATTACCCAACCCTAAGGGTAATGTAAGTGCAATTGCACTTAGATCGGGAAAGAAAATTGCTATGCCCCATGCTGATTGCTCTACCTCCCCTTTCGATGTTGATCTAGAAAATGAAAAGAACAAAAAGCAGGAAAAGGAACTTGAATCCACTCCTTCACATCCTTCCATTACTCTAAGGAACCCAATTCCTTTTCCTCAAGCCATCTCCAAGCCGAAGAAGTCCTTTGAACCTGATCCTGAAATGCTTGACATGTTTAGACGTGTTGAAGTGAACATCCCCCTCTTAGATGCCATCAAACAAATCCCTAAGTATGCCAAGTTTCTTAAGGAATTTTGCACCCATAAGAAGCAACTTAGGAACATTGAAAATGTTTCAACCAACAGTCCATTCCCATGAAGTGCAAAGATCCAGGGACCTTCACGGTTCCATGTCAAATAGGGAGTTCCAACTTTGATGATGCACTCATAGACCTTGGAGACTCAATAAATGTCATGCCCAAATCCATTTTCTCTAACCTTGGTCTAGGTCCCTTTCACCCAATGGGTGTTGTCATTCAATTAGCCAATCGAAGCACTGCCAGTCCTGAGGGGATAATTGAGGATGTTCGTGTTCGGGTTAATGATCTTATCTTCCCAGCTGATTTCTATGTCCTTGACATGGAAGGTGAGATGAACTCTTCTCGATCACCCCTAATTCTAGGAAGACCATTCCTTATGACATCTAAAACCAAAATTGATGTCCATTCTAGCATCTTATCAATGGAATTCGGTGACCAACTGGTCAAGTTCAACATTTTCCAAGCCATGTGATACCCATCTGAGGATCACTCTGCATTCTCAATCCATGTTTCTGAAACTCCCTCTGAGAGTGTGTTGAATCCTAATCCATCATGTTCTTCCTGTTCTACTAATAGAGGAGTTTGTGAATATTGTATCCTCATTAACCAAGTGATTAATGGTGAAATTGATGTTGACATTACTAATGAAAACTCCATTGATCTAAAGGATCTTGAAAACTCTTTGGAATCCCATATCACCTCTGACCTCCAATGCTCCAACATGGATGGTATTGAGAAAAATGAACTAGAATGCTCATTTGTTGATTCAGATCAGATTATCCCACATTCATCCTTTCCTATCCATGATTCTGAAAATTCTGTTATATGTGAATTGAACCTTGAACCAATGTGTTTATATTTTCCTGATGGTAGTGATGTTTGTGATATTTGTACCCTAATTAATAAAGTGATCACTGGTGAGGTTGAAATTGACCATTCTTTGGTGAACAACATTGAAGTAAAGGATATTCAAAATTTTATTCATTCTTATGACTCCACTAATCCTCATTACTCTACATCGGTAAATGATGAAATAAATGAGTCAAAAACAATTGGGATCTCATACTGTAGTTCTGTGTTATCTGATCCTTACATAAATGAACCATCATAATTGAGACATCTTCCTGAATTTCCAAGAATAGAAAATCATCACTTTGTGGATAAAATCATTCCTCACATTGAAGACCAAAGGGAGGATAGTCATATTCTCTTTCCACCCCCATTGAATTGCAAGAACACCAACAAGGATGGGAAGAAATTATCCAATGAATCACCAGGCCTCCCAAAGAAAAAGTTTTTCTGGAATCACACTAGAGTTGAGAAAATACGATGGCCACCGTCAGACTATGGGTAGTCCACTGCAATTGTCCAGCTGTAGACAAATAAATGCAGCGCTTCTTGGGAGGCAACCCATGTTTTCTTTTACTTTTATGAAATTTCAATTTCTTTTTAGATTTTCATTAGATGAATAATGAATTTTATTTTTCAGGTAACTTCCCACTGTCATGGAACCACCTCGACTTCCTCGAATCCCCAAATTCTCTAGCCGACCCACTACTAGATAGAGATGGCAACCCACCAAATCCAAACCAGGGGGCACCTCTTTCCGTTTAACTCTCTCTCTCCTCAATCTCTCTTCCCCCTCTAATACTCTCTATTTCTTCTTCTTCCTCTCTCCCTCTCATTTTTTTACCACATTCTTCCACAACCTTTTTTCTATTTTCTCTTTTCAGTGGATGTGTCATTAAAAATAAAAAAATTTAAATAAATTAATTAAAAAAATGAAAATTGAAAAAAAGGGGTGTCATAATTACTCATCATCCAATATTGAAATTCTGTCCAACCATTTTGGGGAGTCAAAAGGCTTGTTTTAAACTCAAATATATTGAATTTTTATCTCAAACTTGGGTAAACAATTTTGTGTCAATAACAAACATTTTGAATGAACAATTTTTGGTGGAAAATGATTCTCCCCTACCGTGAGGATTAACTTTAGCCTTCATGACAAGGTCATCTATGGCCATCTTTTTCATTATGTGTCTTCACCACTGATTGTGAGTCTTGAGTTTGTGGACCTTCAAGCTGAATTTCCATCTTTTGTGTGCATTAATATGATAGAGGCATTTTCTAAGCCACATGAGACTCAGAATCGCCAAATAGCATCCTGTTACCCTTACATTGATCATACTTTTGAAATCCCCTTTAAGCCTATGAAAACCTTTCTATTGATAGCCACATTACAAGCCTAATACCTTGTCCCACCCAACATCTTCATGGATTTTCATTTTACAATTTATTGAAATTTATGTGTGGAGGGAATGGACTTCATTTTTGGGCGTACATTCATTGATTTCCAATGTGTCATCATATGATTGAGGGCAAGAATCCATTCAAGTGTGGGGGAGAGGTTGTAATTCTGTGAGCATTGGGGTGTATATGTGTAATTTTCATTTGTACAAAATCCATTGAAAAGTGTTCAAAAAAATGAAAAAAAAATTATATTAAATAAAAATAAAAAAATGGAATGGGTTGTGTCTTGGGTGGGTCAAAAATCATTCATCATCAACCTTTGATCGTGTTATAACTTCTAAAATTAATTCCATGAGAATATCAAGCATTGGTTGGGAGATGACTGTGAGACTTGTTTCAAGCACAACTTTCGAAAAAAAAAGAGCAAAAAAAGAGAAAAAAAAAGAACACTTGAATCATCTTGTATTGTGTCATTATTGGAAGTCTTCCATGTTGTACATATTCCATCATCTCACCCTATTCCATTTTCTATCTCCCTCACTTTTCATTCATCAGACATTCATGCCCTTGTAAATATGTGTTTCGATTTCCTTTCAAATCAAATTTCAAAAAAAATGTGCATTGATTTTTCCATGTTGGTGTTTTTAACCCCTCTTTTCCTTTGGACATTATATACCTACCATCCCATAGCCACTGAAAAACCCCTTAAAAGTCCTCTTGATTCTTGTACACATTAGATTTGGGAATGGAAGCTGTGAGCTCTTACAAACTCTTGATTTTCACTTTTTGTTGGTGAGTGAGTGAACCTCCTAAAATAAATTTTTATCATCTTGAGAGGAGTAAGTTTTGAGTGACTACGTTTTCCAATTCAAACCTTGAACAAGAAAAAATGAATTGTTTCTGATGCATTATTGTGAACCAAATTTGTGATGGAATTCAATATGGATGAGTGAAATATTCTAAACCTCCCCTGATTGGAGAAAACAAAATTTTAATATTTGTTGGTGAGTGAAAATGATTTTGTCATGTTTTTATATTTGTTGCACATGAGGACACGCGCAAATCTAAGTGTGGGGGAGTTGATGTTATTAATATTTTCATGACTTATTATATTCCCCCTTTACTTATTTTATATGAAATGTTCATAATTTGTGTGAAATATTAATGTTTTAATATTAAGTATAATATTTGAGCATTTTTAGAAGTAGTCAAATTGATTCAGTTTAATGTTTTAATTATAACTATCACTATACTGATCCAAATTGTGTGGTTATTGTTTTTTAGGATTCGAAATTCAATATACAACATTTCATTATAAGTAACCATGATCCAATTCGGCCATTTGAAAGGTCATATGGTCCTCACAAACAAGACCAAAGAATCTGTGAACAAACTGGACCAGCCATGAAGATTGATTTACTGGGATCAATCCAGAAGTCCAAAAACATTAAATCTCCACCATAATTCGGGGGACACTACATGTCATATTGGATAAAAATTTCAAGGCCCAAATCCAAGCACAAGGTGCCCAAATAAATCTTTGAAGTACAGACCACCATTCTGGCCGAGAATTACAATCAGTATAGTATGAATGACATATCTACTGATGTAAGCATCAAATCGAGCTGAGATTTTGCAGTGTGAAAGAGGAGATATATGCGGCAGACATTGTTGAAGAAACCATTCGGATTTTAAGGAATCTTAATATTCCAAAACCCTTTCACATTATGGACTTCAAAAAGAAAGGATTGAAATGGATAGTTTAAGTTTGTTTATTAAACCGGCCATAACTTTTTATCCTTACGTCAAAATGACTCCAAATTTTGAGAGTAGTAGGCCAACATTATTGTCTACAACTTAGAAGAAGTAGATATTTGAATATTCAGCTGTATTAATTGCAAAATTGGCGATGAAGGTTGAGGGACAGACTGGGAATGCAAACAGTCCACTCCTTGGGCTATAAATACTCTCTCCTTCTCTTCTTGAGAGGGGTTGGCATTTCAGCAGAGAGGATATCATATTGGCACGACCAAAGCCTTGACAAAGGCTTGGTAGGACCTTCCATACTCAAGTTTTCACTTGAGAGACCTTTCCTCCTCTCTTTGTTTTCACTTACTTTTGTGTTCTTCATTTTTGTAATCTTGTAATTCTCTTTCCTTATAATTCTGTTTTAATGAAAGTTACTTCTTCAATATCTCTTATTCTCATCCACCTTCTATAGTTTAATATTTATGTTCCTAAAATAGTTTAAATTCAGTTCAATCCCCTTCCCTTATTTTTCTTCCTCATTCAATCGAAAATCCGTTTTTAATTATCATCATCGTTCGTGTGTGTGTGTCAACGTACCACTCTTTTCTAATCCCTTTCTTTTTCTTCTATTCTTAATTTATCATCATAATTATTTTAACCATAATATTAAACATCCAAATGGCTGAGTAAATCTCCCATTGGGGTGAGTTATAATTTGGGGATGTTAAGTGATTGAGAGTTTTGCTCGATGAGTATTCTTTAAATTAATATTGTGTTTGTTAAACTTAATATGTCATGGATTAATGATATGTTTTGTTTAACGAGTGGTTTCCATGGATTATTGGAACCATAAATACACTACCATAAATAAGTTTTGATTGAGATTAGAACCCTAAGTTAAGATAAGGCTTGGATTAAATCCTTCACACTTAGGAATTCCAATCAACGTCAACTTATGACATGGGTGTCAATTTAATGCAATACAAAGTAAGGCTCAAGGATATCACATGCTTAACTCCCCAATGATGAACTCACCCCAATATTTATCAACTTGTTAAATTAAACATCATTCATTAAACATTTCTATTAATCTCTGCAAACAAACCCCCCCCCCCCCCCAATCAAAATACAATCAACTAAAAACAATCGACTATTACGAAGTACCATCGCCGAGGATTCGACCCGAGTGCTGATATACACATTAGCAGAGCACCGGAACTTTGACTGGTCGATAGGAGACAATCGGCCGTACGTTTCATACACCCACACACGGCATGTACACCACTCCATCCATTGGCCATACAACCAAAACCACATGGTCCTTCATAGACCAATACTACACGGGGTGTCCCACAGGTACACAATGTGTACTAGTCAAGCATCACCAGCTCGTGTTGTTACTGGCACGACCTGTGTTCCCATGTTATACTACACGGCGTGTTCCTGATGGACATGAAGTGTTCCTGAAGGACACGACGTATACAAGAAGGATAACACTGACCCGTGTTGTTAGTGACATGGTTGGGTACCTTGGTCAGACTACACGGCGTGTTCAATGAAAACACAGTGTGTTCATCTTATGGTTTCCTCATCTGTGTTGTCATTCACACGGGTGGACACGTGTGTTAACACTACACGGCATGTTCATCCGGTACACGACATGTTCCCGCAAGAAGTTCCATATCCTGTTTCTCTGCCCACACGACCTATGACACTATTAGAGACTACATGGCTTGTATATAAAGTTAAAGGTGTGTACTTATAAAATATTCACTTCTTCCCAAACATAAGATTACATGGAATTTGTTCATAGAAACATGCATCTTTTTGATAGGGTATCTAGACAGTAGACCTTTGAAACTACTTCGGAGCCCTGTTTTTGTTAATTTCATGCGTCAATATGCCAAATTCCGATCTGTGGGGGCCATACTCCCTGCGAACCAATGTCAAGCACCTAAAAATTCATAATATAGTAAAGAACGCAATAAAATGTTGGTCCATGAGCCGCCAAATTATGGTTTGAGAGAGCCCATACTTCTCAGGTACCTATGTTTAGCATCCAAAATCACAACCGTAACATGTACCAATACCCTGTCAAATAGAAGGTATTTTAATCAAGGAAATTTCACAATAGTAGGAATTTTATAGCAGATCTTCTATAACAAAAAATGCATTTTTTAATTCACCTATATGGCCTGGAAACTATGCATGGCATGTGATTCTAACATGTGCCTAAACGATGCATGAAATGGCATACCCACATTTCATCGGGTTGCAACTAAATAGAATCCAAGTATAATATATAAACAACACAACCCATGTGTATCACCCAATGGTGAAAATAAAATCAACATTAAATTTGAAAAAACAGAAAATTTGTAATTTAAATGAGGTATATTGGCTTTTCCCTATACACAGGTTAGCTACTCTCAGGCAGATGTCTTTACCAAATACCTAATTTCGTCTTATATTTGAATATAGGCTCCAAACAGTAATTCAAGAAAATAATCCCCTCTGATACCACATTGTAACATCCCGGATCTAGATGCCACAGAACGGGTTCCCCGAACCTGGTTGGTCACATGACATCAAGCGCATTTCCCAAAATGCCAGAGTCTTCTAACTAGTAGAGAGGACTAAGGACTGATAGTGGGAAAAATATGCCCTCATTTTTCAAAGTGTAGTGCAGTGGAATAAATATTTAAACATAAAACATCGGAAGCAGTAAACGGTATAACTGAAAATGGAGAAATAAAATAAAAGATAACTAACAGTTATAGATATATGATGATGCAGTGTGTCATTAATTATAAGAAAGGATCGAAAAAAGGAAAAACTACAATCAAATACAATACAACATAAGGAAAAAAGTACAACGAACAAAACAAAACAGTGCAATAGGAACTTAGTAGCATCACAAGCCTATGCTCGGTCCCATGCTCTCCAACTCCTCTGCAACAATAAAGTACATGTATAGGGACACTATTCCATATCGACACATATAGGAATATAATCTGTTTGTTCTAAAAACATGACCTAAAAATTGTGTGAGAAATGAATCCCTATAGGCAACCATCAAAGGATCGCACCCAACTATCAGTGTAAATGTGAAATAGTAGTGTGCAATGGTAAAATGTAGTAAACTATGAAGTACTCAAAAGTAACTACCCCTAACAGTAACATTTCCATTTTAATAATTATTTACCAATTCAATATAAGAAATCACCACAGTGAATGTTCTAAGTAAAATTTTCCCTCATACATGAAAACCCTTACCATCATGTAAATAGAATCGAAACTCGAAGGTGTATGCACATAGGCATAAGGAATATTTCCCTCTGGCATACAAGATATTACCCTCAGGCACAGAAGTATTGTCCTCAAACATAGGAAAAGTAACCCTCAGCCTAACCAACACAACCCTCAAGATAAACAAAGAACTGCCCTTAGGATAAATAAAACGCATATAAGAAATTGGGCCGAGCGCAAAGCATAAACAAGAAATATGTAAATTTTTCATTTTAAGAAAACTCAAAACAAGATATAATCACGGCATACCCTCAGGTATCATGATCAAATGGATAGATACGGGGAATACACCCATGGGGTGGCCATAGATCCAAGAAACTATCCTAAACAGTAGTTTCAAATTATTCATAAGATTACTTATGTGGTTCTTGGTATTTCATCAACCAAGCCCTCGGCCATATGAAACCCCAAACAAGGGTTCACAGCACAATGGTACATAAAAACAACTCAACAATTGGAAATAAACATCAGACCATATACCTTGATCTCCTATGATCAATATACATGAACGAAGCCTTCAGAAACGTCCGATAATGTTGTAGATCTTGGATAAAAAAAGTTCATTCAAAACCAAATAACTTTCTCTTAGGAAACAATTGAAAAGAAGGGTTTAGAAAGTCTGAATAACTCACCCGTGCGGTTGAATCGAGACGGTCAGCGAACGAATCCGAGTTCTGGTGTCCGGTCGAGAGCTCCTCCAAGGTTTGGCTATCTCTCCGGTGGCCTCTAGGAATTCTAAGCTTCCTCTAGTGAAGGAGGAGGATACTTTCCACCAAATCACTGTTCATTTTTCAACTTGATTACACAGCATCTGTATACTATGTACACGATGTGTAATTAGTTTTGAAACCCTTCATCGCAGACAGGCCTTCAACACCTATGTACTCATTCCACAATGTGGAAGTACACGATTGGTGGAAAACTACACGTCCTGTACCCACAAATTTTGGGATTTTCCCCCATATTCCCTATTATCTAAAAAACACAGAAAAAAGTAAAAGAAGAGACATGTACTTAAAATATAAGAACCGGGTACTTACAAGATGAGATATATTGGATCGATGTAAAATGGTTTCATACACTGCAAAACTGTGAAATCCATCAGAATTTGTTCTCAAGATCCATCAATAAAATGTTTTTCCTCTAATTATTACATCATGTATAATTGGTAATGTATCTTAAAAACCATAATGTTAATTGAAATAAACCCCTCCATTCTATATCCCAAATGGTAAATAACATATTTCAAAAATAATATTTATTCTAATAGATCATACTCATGGAAAGATGGATGGGGAAATCATTTCTCCCCTCTCAAATGTGAGGTTTCTCAATAAATACTTTTCATAATGACTATAAATAATCAAACATCCTAGTCCCATGATGTAAATAATAATTATTCATCATAGTTATGGGGTGTTAAAATGAATAAAATCTCATGAATCATGATGTAAAACAACATGATACATCATTATTGAATGATTTTAAACTTCATGGAAAGATTCATTGATGAATAAAAATTAAACGATATATAATCGATGGTCCTGATATGTTGACATAATGTTAGAAGTCGTCATACCATCCAAATCACAAGACATTAAAATGAATGACAATGTATTTGTCACATGATACTATAATTTATTATTACATAGTGTACTAACAATATGATTCCATGTGAAACAAGATAAATAATCTATGTGTCATAAAAATGGAATGCATCTCATGGGGAGATTTCCTGAACGTGTAAAAATCATATATGGTTATACATTCCTTCTTTTTCACATTTGTTATAATATTTCCTTGTGGAATGACATTAAAATTCATTATTGACATCCCTCACATTTGATGATAAAATTTCCCTAGAACTACATATGGATTTATTCTGATTCTAAAGATATATGTAGTGATTCATGGATGAAATGTCATTGCTCATCCCCAACATGATACAAAATCCATCCCCCTCTCCATCAATTTACTCTATGTGTTAAAATAATCCTTTTCTATTTATTTTTTATCACACTATGAATAGATCATGGGGGCTTCAAAATATTACTATGGGATAACCTATATGATCGAGAAATATTTGTTCATGTTAGAGGTAGAATGGTATTTAATGAAAGACCCTAAAAGAAACCCCACAAGTCCGTACCACATGATTTTTAATTGCATGGTTAATTACTCATGCATGAATTAAATTTTTGAATTACTATGGACATTCACAAAGAGAACTAATATCCTCATTTTTGGATTCACACCACTCCCCCATTCGATAACTATGTTGTGATAGATTCCTTAAATAATAGGATATATAGTGAAACCCCTATCAACAAGACTACGACCAAAACTAGTAATTAATACTATTTTCATTCTATTTATTTGTAAATTATTATTTTGTTTTATTATTATTAGAATAAAATTTTATACAATGTCACGTAATGTTTGAATGTGTCCTAAAATTAGTTATAAAAATAAAATTAGTATTTTTCATATAATTTATATTTTTTTAAATATTACAGGTACTATATTTATTATTTTTTAAAAAATGGAGTTTATTGGTAAAATCTGCACATTTGAAATTTATTAGGGTGATTTGTTTGGATTTTTCAAAAATAGTATAATATTTAGCGAATACTAGAAATTGTAATTTACGGTAATTATCCATATAAGTAAATAATTTAATTTTTGTGTCATGGTAGAGTCATGGATGACATAATTTCCCATTATCTAGAACCATATTTATTTTATTACAATATATAGTCTTGTAAATCAATACTATTGATAGTATTGAGACAGAATAATAAACTAATGCCTAAAATAATAACCCCCCAACAAAAAATACTACTCCAAAAAAACTCTTCTCATCACATCTTTAATGCATTTGATATTATTATTAATCCTCACTATTACACGTATAAACATCATACCCAAATTTGGGTATTTATAGAATCACCAAAATACCTTTACTATATTTATTAAGTTGTTCTCAATGAGATAATACTCATGTGGGGAAAACATCACTCTTTCTCTTTAAAAATATTTTCTTTTTTTGCTTATACATCACCATCTATATAAAGAGTATCATAAAAACAATATTATCATATACATATAGTGTAATTTTATATTTTTATGTTATATAAATTAATAAATCTATTCACTTACTTTTTTCTTCTCAAAAATTAATACAACATCCTTTTATTTTTGATTCACCACCTTCATTGATACATTTTTTTTATTTTGTATTACCGAATTAATGGATGGATATAAAATCCTTATAATAGATAAAAATAGTTTTTAAAATTTATATAAATACATTTTTATGTTAATAAACTAATATATACACATAATATTATATAATAAAACACTACTAGTTTTCAATTACTGAAAACTCAATAAAAACTAACATTATTCATTAAAATTTTATATAATGAATCATTAATGTATCAATAAAACAATATGTTGGTAAATTTAAAATTATGCAAGTTCATAACTATCATACAGTTACACATCATTTCTTTTTCATCTATTATAAAATAAATCCCATAATTAAACTCAAGGGAATCCATCATGGAATCCCTAAAAGTAAGTCTTTCAGAACCACAAAATTAAACACTATAATTCAGAAAACTGTCTTTAAATGAACTAATTAAAATTTTAATAAATCCAATATGTGTTATAGATTTTTTGAAATAAATTATTAATATTTCTAATGTTTTTATCTGGGTCATTATATAAATTTATAGAATAGATTCATACATAATGAGAATCTATTATAACCCCCGTATTTATTTCAGGTTATTATTTGTATCTCTTTACCACTTTGTAATTATTAATTATTATAATTTAATCCACCAATAATTTGTCTGTATGTTTGAAAAATATGTACCTATATTAATTATAATTTATTTTATGGGTAGGTATATTTTTTTATAAGTATCACTTTTCAATTCCATCAAAAATAAATTCTAATTAAAGGGTACATCACAATTTGATAACCATTTTCATAAACAATCCCCAATCTATTTCAAAACACAAATAATTTTAGAAGATAATAATTTCAATTATGAAAAACTATCATATTCCAATTTTGGGTTTTATTAAAATAAATATTCATTTTCTTCTTTATTGACACTTTTATATTTTCCATTAAATCACAACATTGTGGGTTATTTATAAATAATATTAAAAAACATTATATAATTTTTCACTTCATTTGACATTATTTATCATGACCATCACTTTTTTCCATTATGAATGTACATGTAATAATTAAATACATTCTTTCAAGGAAACAATTATGATATTTCCTTGGATATTATTTATGAAATATTTGTTATAAACATTTCATTCTATGGGTAACCCTTATGTTTGTTGCTTATTCTTGATTCTTCATGTCTCTCACAAATGAATGAACATGTTGTGGTGAGTGAACGGAAAGAGGAATATATTCTATTTTTTAATGTTTTGAATCATGATATGTCATGTTGGGACATAGAGTAAACCTATACCTTAATGGTTCATTGTCCAAAATCTGATATAGTCATTGTAGTTAGACATGACTCTTGTATATCTGATGCCGTATATTGTAGTGGTATTTTAATGATTCTTCTTTACCGGATCCCATGTTTATCATGTTATGATTCCATATGTTTACTAATTTTACATTTATTTTTATACCATTATATTATTCCATATAATGACATGTTTATGATTTATTCATTTGATTATTCCCTTACTATGCATTTTACATCATCAATTTATTCGTATATTCCTTGGATTATACAATGTGGATGTATCATCTAAAAAGAAGTAAGAGCTCATTATGGAGATTAAAAAATATTTTCTTATTTAGGTTTCATTATTTCTAAGCATGTACCTAATGTTACAAATACAATAGAGTTTAAAAAACATGGTTTGTATTTTATAGTCAATTATGCATATAATCGTGAAATAGTGTGTGTAAATGGATAGGGTCGGTATATCGATTCACCGCCTTCTTGGATGATGGTTTTTAATATTTCATTATAATTTTCGTGGATCATCACAAAATAATTTTTTTGGTTAAAATAGATTATAATATATGTATAAAAATTTATATTATGTTTTTCAAATATTATATAAACATAATATTAAATAAAATATTAATATTTCATGATAGTCATACAAACCTCCAAAATAAACTACTCATTTTTAATTATCTTTCTATCTAAGGATAAATCCTCATACCAAATAACAAAAAGATTTATTCGAAACACGTAGAATCCGATATTTTTATTAATATCATTCTATTCCCCCTCTACAGGTTTTCCTCAATTTGAATATAAATCCAATAATTATACAAAAGGGAAACGATCATAAAACCATGTAGTGAATTTTCCTAGAACAAAAAAATTAAACATTACAACTCACTGAAATGAACACAAATAAAAATTATAAATTTTTTTAAATAAAATATATGTTTAATAGCTTATAAATTAAGTAATTAATGAATCCAATTTAATTATCCAAGACATTAATTACATTTGTGGAATGCTTTTAGACAATTTGTAAGGGGATTGTCATCTCTCTCTTATTGGTGTGATATATGAATTATTCATAACTTTTTTATTGTGTGTGATGTATTTATATTTCCATTTTTATATATCCAAGTATGTATCTATTTATATTCATTCTTGTAAATGATTCAGATTTATATTATTAATTTATTAGGGAAAATGATTCTATTGATTACAAGTGTTAAGGGTTTTCTCTTCTCATTTTTAAATTATTTTAGATATATTCAATCTGGAAAACAATTTTTTGTGTTGTATACATATGGAACATTAACATATATTATGATGAATTTCATTACCTTCATGGTATTTAATGATTCATTTTATAATTATTGCACTCATGGGGAATACGAATCGACAAGTTACTAAGTAGTAAAGGATTTCACAACTCAATTTTTATTCATTGGGTTAATTGTTTATTTAGTTGATTATTTCATACTATGGTTATGTGTAAAATTAATTTTTATTATATTATATTTAATTTTCATTTATTTTATATGGATTTATAGTTAAAAAACATATACTATTCATTTCATTAATGATATTATACTTGCAAGGGAATACTTCTGAATTGACAATTCATTGGGACTTACTCGGTATTGTGATCCAAATTGATTTTATGTTATGTATATTCTAACAATTGGATATATTTTTTCATTTGAAATTATATTTCTCTTCATTATCTACATTTAGTTTATCATGGATATTATTATTGTCTAATTCATAAACGATTTTTCTACATGTGGTGATCACTATGAATGTTCATTGCTGAAATTTGAAATTATTTTATATTCATATATTTTACTCAATATGATTATTCTAGTATAAGGAATATTTATTTATTAATTAAATCAATAATTTTGATATTTGAGTAATTCTAAATTAATTTATACATTGGTGGGTCCCAGTTATGGATATACCCTCATTTTATTGACTTGTCTCATTAGAGAATTTTGTTGGGGAAAACCCCTTTATGTTTGTTTCCAGGATGAATCAGATCGGTTAATACCCTCATACATAAACCATCATGTGAATGGTCTTTATGGTAGTGGTTCATGTTCATGATACATGAGGTTTAATAGTTAATCATTCCTTTCTTTCAGTATTCAGTTATTGCTGTTAATGATATTTTCTCTTTGAAAAAACCAATAGATGGATTTTTTTATTAGTTTTTGGATTAAATGAAATAATTCTTTTATAAATGAAATATCTATTTTGTGTCACTTATTATTAATTATACTTTTGTCTATATATAACCCTTACAGAGATTTTGAGCTCACCCATTTAGTGGTTTTTCATCCCCATGGTATGATGATGAAATCATTGAATATGTGTGAAGGTATTTTTTTTATTTGTAATGTTATGTTTTCAATAGCCAATGTAATAAAGGGATTATAAATGTATCTTATAACTCAATAATTCTAAACTAATAATTATTTTTTTATGTTTTCTCTTGCAACAATTATATACTGATAAAAGAACCATTGTCTCAAGTCTACTTGTGTCAGGAATGTTGTATCTTATGCCCTATAATCTAGTATAATATCCTCCATGTATGTATGGAACTCTAATCATCATGATCCCTAATGACATTGTGGTGGAAGTAAACACCTTAGTTTTTTTGGGTCATCCGATCAATGTATTTCCCATTTCATATTCATCGATTCAAACTCGTAAACACATGTATTGTGCTACAAAGATTAAAAATCCCAATCATACTGTGGGTTATCATAACTCATCATGGACATTCATCATTCAAGTTTCATATTATAACAAAGGGCTCCAGAACCCTTAATCAATAGTTATGCATTTAAAGATAAATTATGAATAAAGTATTTCATAACTCCTCGTGAAAACACATTCTTGATTATATTGGTTCCATGAAGCATTTATGAAAATCGATTTACACTATTTTAAATATATTTTATAATCTAGTCGAAAATAAACTCAATCAGCAGAATTTATGAGATGTTCGATCTTGAATATCATAAACAATAATAATATAAATACATAGATATCTCACCAAAACAATAACAATAAAAATTCAAAATAGAATACTATAAACTATATCATTGAAACTTTCCAGTTTTAATGATAAAAAATTTCCAACTAGAAGAGACACAATTCTCGCTAAGATGCAAATGATAAAAGGGAACCCTGGGAAATAGTTGAGCCACATTAAACTAGACAAGAAAATTTCTGTATCTAGGAAATTTTTAGAATTTATATAATTGAATATTCTTGATATTTTTCTAGTATAAAATCCACAAAAGTGATACTCGATAAAAATCCATTTCTATTCCCGCTAAGCGTTCCCCTATACGAGGCTTATGAAAATATTTAGGTTTAAAAAAACACATCAGAATATTTTAGATATAATTATATATCCCTAGAATAAATCAGGTTTTTGACACTATGTTTTATTACCTATGATTAAACTAGAGTGATCACCCTATGTGATATACCTTTACAAAATTACCCTTTAAAAAGTAGGTGATCCAAGGCCATTTGGAGAATATATATGATAGAGGAATATCATGATGGTTGTAATTCATGATAAATTATCCATATAAATATAGTGTGATTGAGGAATTAAAATAAATGTATTTGTGTTTACTTGGTATTATACAAAGTATTGGTATCCTTGATAATCCATACAATGTAAATCCAATTAAATTTCATGAGAAACTAGATTGAAAGAAGGTTTATTCATTAATAATGTGGATAAATGAAAAATATCTACATTACAGATCATCTTCATTGATTCCGTGAAAAAAACGTCGTTATTTGACTAAAATAAAATTAAATTGGATGATTTTTTCAAATAAGAGATATCCTGGTAGGAAATATCAATTTATTTCAGTTGTGTCCCCCACCCTAATTCGTATAATGATACCTAAGGATAAAGAGTATCTATAAAATATGACTTATCCTAAACTCATTTCTAATTATTCCATACTAAGGAAGTGGTTGAGAAATTATTATACATTGAGTTAGCTATGATCTCCTCCAATTTTTCTATATGGATGGTCTCAACATACATCTAGGTGGGAAATTGATATATTACATGATTCCTCTATTCCAACACATATGAAGCTTCCCATATTAATTCAACTAGGGGGTTTCCATCACCAAAATCATTAAATTTCCCCCATGTTACTAGCCAACTATTTCTAAGTCTATAAAACTTGTTTCATGATATCCTACAACAGATGAAAATCAATAACACTATGAAAAAAATAATGAAATGTCTTTTGAAGGTGTTCCTATAAGCCTCAATAATCGTCCAAAGGAGTCTCATTGATCAGTGTATGAATTATCATTTAGATAATACATAGTGAATCATGGTTCTCTATGACCACTTGGGTGGTATGTCATAATAATTAATGGTAGACTTAGATGAAGGAGAAATAATATTATATGTTACATGTCCTCTCATATCAATAAATAGGTCATCTTTTAGTAGTAATGATGTACCAGAATCCTCAAAAAAATCTCACTAATGGGACATTCTTAATTAAAGGATGCTTCCTTTCTGAATATGACTAAGATGTTGATAAAGGATTCAAGGGTCAGAACTAATTTAATAACAGACCTCCCCTCCAATAATTGTATACCATCACCAATTATCCAAATTTGATTCCCTTGTATTGATCCCTGTCCATAAAACCACATATTTTCAAAACAATTATTATAAAATGTCATTATCCAAATATTTGGGTATACGTATAGTCTCACCATTAACCCTGTGAGTCATACTCCCCTATGGAGTTGATCGTCCAATAAGATCCCACACTATTGTGAACATGTCTGGAAGGGAACATATGAGATTGTAAAATTGTTTTCTAAGTCCCAATATGGATGTATATGATGTTGATCCATTACTTAAGAGAGATTATCAAGAGTAGGTTCAGTTCCATCCATAACATATCCTTCCTGATGGTTGGCATGACCTTTTCCAATGGGGGAGTTTTTACAGGGTCATCCCAAACATCATTAGATGGATGAAAATCATCATACATCCCCACATAAAGTAGTTTTCCACACAACCAGTAAATATCAAAAAGGCTGATCACTACTTTATCATGTTATTGAATAAGGAATTAATTTTAGGACACCAAAGGGTAATTAGGTCGTTGAGATGTTCCAAGAGGTGATACATAAAATACTGAGAAGTCTATATTTCCACATAACGATGCATAACATACATTAAACTAGTTAATTATGATAAGCGCTTCAAGAGCTATAATGAACATACTCATTCATTAGAGAAATTATTACTAGGTCGCAACTACCATTTGGAGATCCAATAGCATCCTAGATTAATCGTGTATGAGACATGTATGATCGAATAACATTAAAATATTGGATGATGTGAAATATCACATCCATATCCGTTCTAATAATACTTAGCCTATATATATGATAACCAATGGACCAATGATGTGTCTTATTGACTGTCTATTGAAATCATATTTTGATTAAAATCATCGGAGGAAGAAGGAAAGAAAGATATACCGTTGTAATCAATTTATGGATTTGAATTATCATCTAGCTAAATGATTACATACAAAACAATTAGGTGTTTCCGAGGATTGTTGTGGATTTATAATTAGTGAATCCAATGTAATGTGTAGTGTTAAAGAAACACTTGTAACTATTATTCAAAAATTTTATTCCTACCTATCATATTCATCTGTAAGATCTCATTGGAATATTTATGAGAACTCGAATCCAACATTCTAAAATAAACAAACATGTTAGATGAGTAAAGAAATATCATTAGATTATGTTCATAATTCATAAATCTTTATGAGATTCATAGGAATAATAAATGAAATCATGGCTATAGGACCTAATATTTTTCACATCAAACAAATGAACCATGTAGTATCACTCAACTAAAAGACCTAAAAACCATATTAGGGCTGCATGACATGTAATAATACATGCAATTGAGTCACCATGAGATTGTCATGTGAAATTAATAACGATCTAGTTGTGACATTATCGATCCAACTAATCACGTGTAGCCTTCAGTATGATCCTATGGTTTAGGAACAAACGAAACTAGATGTTTCTAGTTAACTATGGTCTAATCAAATAGTTCTACCTAATTGGAAAAAATTTCTTGATCTATAGATATTTTCAACCTATATGAATTAATTTGAAATTCAATGACAGAATTATTTTTATTTTATTGGTAAAAACCTAATCAACTACACTCAAGATAGGGTCCTTCATTCAAATGTCTTGTAGTCAAGGATACATGAATAAATTATTTTTAGAAGGATTATTTATACTGATAATTCATCATCAAGGTTAAGATGTCTAGAATTATACATTTATTGAATTTAGAAACACCTACTATTGAACCCAACCCTAGATGGTATAACCACTCATGGTAGAATCAAATGAAATCAAATGATGAATTGAATCCAGTAATAACTAGAAAATAATAATTAAGATTAATATTTATTCAAACATAAAATCATTTATTTAGGGAATGAAATTAAGAAAACGATTTTTAAAATCTTACATCAAACAAAATTCAAAAAATTAATTATGTGAAATAGGAGTGTTAATGAATGGAAGATAATTTTCACCATCATTAAGTTCTAGAAATATTGATAAAGTAGGTCGACATTGTGAAAAGTAATGAACAATGACCATTAAATTTATCCAATACAGTTGTATTGAATTAAAATAATGAAATAAGATGAGTAAATTTCATGTTTGAGTAATAGGGAAGTAGAGGGTAATGAAAATCACAAAAATCATCTTCTCTACGAACGCATGAATTCACTACCATGTAGTTGTTTATATAGAAGAAATGTTCCACATTGTGTAATTTGGAGTCACATTAAGTAATGTTGATCCATTCATTCTTATATGGTTTTTGAATCTATGAAAAAATCAGGGGAACCTTATCTAAGATTTAGAAATTTCACTCATTTCACATCATATATCAAAAACTCAGGATATATACCTTCCCATAATATTTATCTTTAGAGATATAATTGGCTTCAAATGTTTCATGATGTGCATTGTCGACTCAAGATATGTAATGGATTCTCTATAATCATTTTTGTCAACATTTCCCATAACAAATATCACGAGTCACAACATGTAGTGAATTTATACTAAAAATATTTAAAGGAGGATTCGTGACATGTAATAAGATAAATTGAACTTTTTATGTAATTTCACATTTAAAAACAATGAATCCGTATTCATTCAAAAAACCAACATATAACAATTGAATCAAATAAATCATTGAAAATAATTAACCAAATTTCAATAATATTTAAATAGGATTTTAGCTTATCCAATCCCCACACACATGAACAATTACTCTTCAACAAGAAAAAAGATCCCAATAGAGATTAAAAAATGGTAAGAAATTTTCAAGGACGAAAACCTTCAATATGTCTAGGAAAATAAAACAATGTATAAATATAAATATTCTACCTCTAGAATCACCCCTAATTAGAAATCATTCATGTATCATAGCTCAATTCATTGAAAAATTCATAATATTTTTTAAAAATATATATTAAGTGTTCCTTTAATTTTATACCAATTTTTATTGTACCACATAATGAATCTACTCTCATCGATCAGGTAAAATAGAAATTGTGTTATGCTTCTACCCCAAGTAAATGATCATATCCATAGTCTTGCATTGGTTTTATCACCTACAAATTGTAAAGAAAAATAAAATATCAATCTGGAGGGCATCATCAATTGGGTTATAAAGACTCTGTGGCTCTGGGAATCTAGAAAAGTAGTGAAAAAACATGATAAATATGAGGGTGACTGTCACGACCCCTCCCCACAATGTGTACCCCCTGGGTTGGAAATGTGAGAAGGGGGATAATGACTCCTGAGTCTCGCCTCCAGTAGGCCTCGGGTTGGAGACTAGAACCGAGGGTATAGTAACACACAAAATGGGTTGCATTACCCTCTAAGAGAACAGATGCAGAAGAGAGAGATAAAATAGACACCAATCAACTCCAACCCAGAATGAAATATAAACAAAAAACCATGCACACATATGAAATTCCATTCAAAAGTACTACAACTAAAAGGTAAAAACTCTAAGTACCCAAAAGGATGTAAAAATAGCAGCAACCACAAGCCCGAACAACTCCTGCAACCCCAATCTAGTAGAAACCTTCTTGATCTCCAACATAATCTAAGTGAACTGAAAAAAAATTTATATATACATAGGGTGAGTATAATAGTATACTCAGTAGGATCCTCCCTGAAGCCTCTCATGAAAAAGTAAAGAAAGTCTGCTAATGCACACTGAACAACAAGGGAAACTAACTCATCACCTAAACAGGCATTCTAAGTTCACAACTTCACCATAGCTACTATCACCAAGTAACGCATACAAGAATATATCATATAATAATGAATATCAAGGGTACCCCGCTACCACTTCCCCATTGGTTTTCAACTTTTCCCTGACGTCGCACGTCATGATCATCTCTATCCAAAATGTCTTGCCCGCAAACACCTAGGCGAAGAACCAAAATATGCACCTTGTGCAAAAAACCCTACACGTCCACAAACCAATGTAACCAAGTAGTTTCTTGGAGCCACCACATCTCGCATAACATGTATCACACGTCAGGTATTATACCTCATGCCATTATAGCCCATTGACTGAGTAAGGGTACTCAAGCCATCAAAGCCTACACATGATACACCTATAGTATTACATAGAAAACTATATCCAGAAAATATGTGTGTTAATAACCAGAACCCATTACCACCCTCTACACAAAAATATGGGGAAAACTAACCAATGTGCCTGCTAGAACCAGTAATTACCAAGAGAATAGAGTGGGGAAAAGGGGGGTAGTCCGCCATCCATCCTCCCAACGTAATGTTGGGGAAAACACCGCCCCCAGGGCTCAGAATCACCGAGGTGTCAGTTTCCCTTACGGATAGGGTGGAGTAGCATATAGAAACACAAAAAGTACATGATATATTATATCTCACAACCACACTATGAGCATAACCTAGTCTGAGACCCAACTGCACCTAACATCTCTCAGACTCCGGGATGTTAATTCTAAGAATAAGTATCCCATTTGAACACAACCATTTATAGAGCTTTATTAGTTTAATTCATTCCATTTTTATCAGATCTACTTTACGATAATTAATTCTTTAAACATTAATTAACCATAAAAAATTCCACTTTAAATTTCATGAGCATCACACCCAAACTCAATTGTTCCTTCAAAAATTACAACCCCATAATTATGTTCGAGGAACTCCATCCCTATGTTTTAACACAATTTATTAAATTCTTCATTATAGAAATGCATTCCCACAATACCATGAAATCTAGAAAAACATTATATGCAACTAAACAAAAGGGGCTCAACACGGTGAGTGGATGTACTACTCATCGAGTCTTTTCCTCTTATATCAAGAGCATATACCCACTCTTCCCTGAGAACCTAAACACGGAAATCTTGTGGCATACCCCACGTGTCGTCCCCTCTTTCATAAGAAGGGTAAGTAAGATCAGATGCCTTGAGAAGTGGGGAATAGTAAAGCAGATAAACAACCAATCAAAATTACCAATCCTCCAACAATCACTTCCATCCCATTCCAACATCCCTAGTGTCCTCCCCGACACCCACATGCATTAACCGATGAATCTCGCCACTCTAGGCTTCATTTGTTGCCACAACAAACATCCTCCATGCCCCCACATATCACAACAACCATCTAGGATCACATCACAGCACAAGCATCAAGAAAACCAAAACCACATTAATTGGGCTCTTGGACCTTTAATAATAAAAAGGGTAACTCAGAACCCCTTAAGGAATTATAAAACAATCAGATCTTTAATCCATATTGAATTAAAATATTTCTTATTCGTAGGATCAAAATTCTGGGAACCTAATCAGTATGCTATCACAAATAATTAATGATTCTTACTACACCAATTTGATTAACATCAAATTACAAATAGAACCAGATTCGTTTTTATTCCTTATTATCTTTAGCTGAAACAATGATCAACTAATCCCAATTTACGTTCATTACCGATTTCTATCATGAACGATCAAATAATCAAAGAAAGTATAAAAATCACACTATCTAGCAAAACATGAGGCCATAACATACGATCGATATAAATTTATTTATCTGATGAAAATATTTATTTGGTCCATTCCATTGTCATCCAATGGGATTAAACATGCTAACAATATAGTTTCACATAAAATAAGGATAAGTAATGAATCCACTTGGTCGAAGAGTTCTTGGTGTTCTTTACGAACACAATGAGTTACGATCCTCCTCTCGCGACAACTATATCCACCCGAGGATGCCAATGTACAACATTACCAACCAAACCCCAAGAAGAAACCTATTAGAAGCATGGAGATTACATGATATAATATGGAAGGGGGAAAGAGGAGAAGATGATTCCAAGGGAATGACTATAAAACAAAACTTATATAGAAGATTGACCGATACAGCTCGGTTGCATCAAAACAGAGTGAAACCAAACCTTGGAGTAAAGTTTGATTGTGAAACTCCTATGGGAAGGATTGAAAGGTTCTAGTGTCTCATTGCTGAGAACAAAGAGGAAGAACAATGGGGGATGGTATCTTTTCCCTTCTGAAGATTTAATGGTGTGACAATTTAATATACACTAAATTCACCATTAAAATCGGATCGCATTAACCCACGTGGTTTAACCAAGTAAAAACATCCCGAGCCATAGGAATAAATAATATAGGATTTATGTCCTTCGAATCAGCCATAAGTGTCCTTAAAATAAGGTTTTAAATGTATTATACGTCAAAAGAAACGTCAAAGGGGAGAAACTGTAGGAAGCTAGAAACAGTGTTCACATACTAAAAATTAGGCAAATGAAAGAAAAGGTCACTATTAAGCCTTTCCGTTACAGGTTACCGATAGGCCTCACCATTAGAGGATTCAAATAGACCTCACCATTAGAGGATACTGATACACCTCACCGTTAGAGGTTACCGATAGACCTCACCGTTATAGGTTACAGATAGACCTCACCATTCTGGAAACACAGTACACCTATCGTTCTGGAAACACTGTAGACCTACTGTTAATGTACTCATACCAGTAATGTACACCTACCGGTAATGTACACCTACCAGTAGTGTACACCTACTCGTACTATACACCTACCGGTACTGTGCACCGACTCATACATTACACCTACCAGTACAGTACACCTAACGGTACTATACACCAACCGGTACTATGAACCTACCGTTACTGTACACTTACCGGTACTATACAGCTACCGGTACTATACACCTTCCACTATTGTACACCTACCAGTACTGTAAACCTACCAGTACTATAAACCTACCATATTAGGTTACTCATAGAATTGTTCACTGATGGAACTGTTCACAGAATTTGAATTTTGGAAAAGTTTTGGGGATAATATACCTTGACCTCCTGGAACACCTCAAACACCACATTCTCACAAAGAAATCGACTGGAGTGGTCCAGACCATTACATAAGATACCTCTCAAAACATTCTCGTCCCCAAGAATTCAAACCCCACCTAATGAGAAAAAAAATAAACTGGGTCTGAAAAACCACCAATCGATATACCTCTTAAAAGAGAGAAATCCACAAAAGCAACAAAAGAAATTCATAAATAAAACATGAAAGGTCCAACCATAAAGGGAATATCATTTCATCAAAAGAGTTAAATATCAAAAAACACTGGGTACTGAGCACGTATTTGTGACTCACATTCCTAGGTACTCTCGTCCACGCCACCATGTCGCCACAAGACACGACCTAAGGGGATAGAATGCCTGTAAAACACCTTGTCCTTGTGGTATTGGATCTCCATAGGTCGCTCCTCAATGGTTGCATCATCATCAACATCGATCTCTCCCCAATTGATAATGTGGGAGTCATCATTAAGATGACGATTGATTTGTGATACATGGAATCATCATGTATCCGACTCATCTGTGGGGGAAGTGATTCTCAATACACTACAACTCCAACACGAGCTAACACCTCGGAAGGCCCAACAAACATGGGAAAATAATTTCTTCCACGACCAAACCTACGCTAACCACAACGGGGAGTCACCTTCAGAAACACATGAACCCCAACATTAAACTCCAATGGTCTCCTCTTTTGATCAACATATGATTTCTGATGATCTTGTACTGTCTTCATCATCTCACGAATCACCTGGACCATCTCTGTTGTATTCTGCACTAGTTCCGGTCTGATAATTTCTAACTCTCCATCCCTAATCCAGCACCATGGAGAATGGAAAGGCTGGCCACACAAGGCTTCAAACGGCGCATTACCAATAGTGGAATGAAAACTACTATTGTAAGAGAACTCCACAAAGGGTAGGTGCCTCATCCATGAACCTCTAAAATCAATAACACAAGAGAGTGACATGTCTTCAAGAGTCTGGAAGGTTCACTCTCTCTGACCTTCTGTTTGAGGATGAAAGGAAGTGCTAAGGCATAGTTTAGAACCACAATAATGATGGAGACCTCTCTACTCCCTAGAGGTAAAATTAGGATCTTGAACCGAAATGATCGTCCTGGGGACTCCATGAAGTCTCACCACCTCTTCTAGATACTTCCTTGAAAAAACCTCCACTGAGCTCGACTCCTTGATCGCTATGAAGTGGGACAATTTTGATTAACGATTATCCACTACCCAAATAGTGTTATTTCATCCCGGAGCTCGAGGTAAACATGTAAAAAAGTGCCTTGAGAAGTCCTCCCACTTCCATTGAGGAGTCTCTAATGGCTGGAGAAGACCACCAGGAACATGGTGTTCAGCCTTCACCTTCTGGGAGACTAAACATCGAGACACAAACTCCGCAACCACACACTTTAGCCCAAGACACAAAAACTGACTCCTCTAGGATCAGTACATCTTTGTCATGCAAGGATGTTCTGATAAGGTCGAACTATGGAACTCTCAGAGACCATCTCACGCATAGTCAAGGGAACAAAAAATCCTTTCATTATAAAACACTCGGTGTTGTTCCTCCTCCGACCAACAATCAGGGGCCTCACCACAATCAACTCGGTCTCTCCAACCCTCCACCTATAGATCTCCCAACTGGGACTCTTCCACCTTTTTCACCAAGGATGACCATACCGTCATCTGAAAAAGACAACCTCTACCCCCAATTTCTTCCATATCATGATGCAACACTGATAGTTCTTCAATTACTCTTCAAGAATCACCGGATTCATGCCCAGCATAACTACGTGACTTTCGGCTCAGCGCATTAGCTACAACATTCCCTTTTTAGGTTTATACGATATTTCGAAGTCGTATTCCTGTAAAAACTCCATCCACAGATGTTGTTGTCAGTTAAAGTCATGCTGAGAAAAAACATACCTCAAACTCATATGATCAGTGAAAACCACAAAGCGCTCACCAATGAGGTAATGTCATTACAACATCTGAGAAAACACCATGGATACCAACTCAAGATCATGGGTAGAATATTTGCGTTCATGGGGACACAGCTGCCGAGACCCATAAGAAACAACTGACCTCTGCTTCATGAGAACAAAACCTAACCCCAGATATGAAGCATCACAGAAAACATCAAACTGGACTCCCTCAGCTAAATACCAAAGACTGGAGCACTTACTAACTTATCTTTAAACAATCAAATGTTGTCTGACACTGATCAGTCTATATGAATGACAAATCCTTCTTTTTAAAAGATGTCAGAGGAGTCACAAATCGTGAGAAATTGGTTACACACCTCTTTTAGTAGCCTGCGAGACCAATGAAACTTCGCACCTCTAACACTGTATTGGGCGCTGCCCAAGACACAACTACTTCTACCTTTGATGGATCCACAGCTACTCCCTGTTGGGACACAAAATGCTCCAAGAAATAGACTTCTCGAGACCAAAAAAAACACTTCGACAACTTCCCATACAACTGATGATAGAGAAGAACTCTCAAAATGGATCGTAGATGCTCTGCATGCTCCACTTCAGATGTGGAGTAGACAAGGATATTGTTGATGAAAACTACCACGAATTTTTCTAGGAACTCACGGAACACTACATTAATCAATTCCATGAATACAACTGGAGCATTATTCATTCCAAATGGCATTACAACAAACTCATAATGCCCATGACGACAACAGAATGCAGTCTTTGGAATATCCTCATCCTTCACATCCCGACCGCAAGTCGATCTTTGGGAACCAACTTTCACCATTCTATTGATCGAATAAATCATCAATTTATGGAAGAGGATAGCTATTCGTTAGTGTCAATTTGTTTAATCAATGATATTCAACAAACAACTGCAAACGTCTGTCGGCCATCTTCACAAACAATACTGGTTCTCCCCATGGTGACACACTTGGCTGAACAACACCACACTGCAACAGACCATCAAGCTGTATACGTAGCTCTCGTTACTCAGAAGGGGCCATCCTATATAGAGACATAGAGATAGGAGATGCTCCTGGCTATAGATTGATCCCGAAATAGATCTCTCATCGAGGGGGTAATACTACAACCTCTTTTGGAAACACATAAGGGTACTCCTCTACGACCCTAGGAAACATCAACTAATGAACCTCTGAAGAAATCATCATCAACTCATACATCATGGATGATAATTATAGAACGTGCCTATGACCCATCCGATGGTCTCTCTCACTAATAAACACCACTTGCTCTCCATCTGCACCAATTAAAACGATATTTTTCCTAAAGTAATCCACGATAGCCTACACCGAATACAATCAATCCATGACGAGGATGACATCATATTGGTGTATTTGTAAACATATGAAATCTCCCCAAGAGAGGTGTTTCCCCAACACTAGATCACAGTCTCTACATACTTCATACAAGTCATCTTTCCCTCCAACTAGCGTAGTCAATGCCAATGGCACTGGAAGCCTCTATACCTCATGTCCAAAAGCATGGACAAGGGTAGGTGATATGAAGGTGTGTGTTGTTAATGAATCTAAAAAGGCATACAATACGGTAGAAAACAAAAAATTGGTACCTCAAACAACGTCTGGCTCGCTTGGATCTGGAAACGCTAGAGCATGAAGCTGACCATGACCTCCTCCACTGCCTCTCTGACCCTGATAACGACCACCACCATGGTCGCGCTCTGCTCTCTAAGGAAAAGGAGTGTCAGGGGGATGTCCTCTTCATGCCCCATCTTACCTCTGCTGATCAAAAGCTGGTGCAAGTGGATGATGACGCCCCGGCTAGAACTGCCTCAACGAATGAACCTGGTGCGTAGTGCCCAGTGCACGATGACCGCTCTGAATAGTCGGGAACTCCCGTTGCTAATCGCTATGACCACCACAAGAAAAAAAAGCACCTAATCCCTTGGCGTAATCCATAGAGTTGCTGCATATCGAGAAACTAGATGTGAAGTGAGGGGACCTACCCACGGCTGATCGAAAACTCTTATTCCCTAAAAACCAGAAACCCTGGACCACAACTGTACTTTGTGAGGAATAATTTTGATTCCCCTCTCGTGAGGATCTGGTCTGGGCGAAATTCCTCTCAACAACCTGTGCCCTCACCAGTACCTCAAGATATGTTTTCAACATTAATGGGGTGATCTGGCACTAGATCTATGGATGCAAAGCCTTTTCAAAATTCCTCACCCTGGCCTCCTCATCTGGCAGTAGGTCAGAAGAATATCATAAAAGGTTCCTCAAACGGATCCCAAACCCTCTAACACTGGTGCTCCACTATCGAAGGGTAAGAGGCGCTTGGCGACTGGACGTCTTTGTAGTCGAGTAAAGAAACTTGACTCTAAACCTATCTCGAACCTCCTCCCATGAGATCACTGACTACTCAAAATCCCCAAGGAACAAGAACCATCACTGCCTCACTGCTCCACACATCATCGTTGCAACCATGGATACCCAATACTCCTTCCGAACATGAATTGAACTTAATCCGATATCAGTCTCCTCTAACCAGTCTTCTGTGACTGCATCTGAAACAGAGCACTCGTACTTCTGTAGACTCTGGCACTGAAACTCTCAGAGTATCCTCCTCCATATGTTGTCGTTGTCAATCGCTACCCTGCATCGATCTACTAGAACATCCAATTGAATTTATTTTGTGCAAACCCGATGAGGACTTCGACCTAGAGCCATACCTGCAAAATAACAACTGTTAGAGTTCATAAACCTGGAATATGGAAGACTCAACAATAATTAATTAATTGTTCTCTTTTATTCATTTTAGGTTAACCTATCCCAAGGTCTATCCATTCAAACACATGCACAAATAAGAATTATGCATGATCCTTTCCTAGGTCTCTGCCCTCCAACTAGTATCACCTTTTCTATTAGCCATTGTAAACTTAATGGTCCATACATCAGATCATAGGGGGCCCTAAACGCCTACGTCCCACCCAGTATCCAGTGTTTACCTCACTTTCTAAACATGAATGACAACATTTCCCTACCAACCCATGAAACCTCACCTATTCCTAACTCCAAACTCCATCTTATCCCTCAACTAGAGAAATTATACTACTATGTCACGACCCCCTCCCCAATAAGTGTACCCCTCCTGGGCCGGCAATGAAAGAAGTGAGATAATGACCCCCGAGTCCCACCTCCAGTAGGGCCCGGGTTGGAAACTAGCACCGAGGGTATACTAACACACAAAATGGGAGGTATTACCCTCTAAGAGAATGCATGAAGAAGAGAGAGATAAGATAGACACCAATCAACTCCAACTCAGACTGAAATATAAACAAAAACCCAAGTACACATGTGAAATGCCATGCAAAAGTACTACAAATGAAAGGAAAAAACTGTAAGTACCAAATAGAAAGTAAAAACAGCAGAAACCACAGGCCCAAACAGCTCCCACAAACCCAAGTTAGTAGACACCAGGTTGATCTCCAACCTGCTCCAAGTGACATGAAAAACAGTTTATAAATACATAGGTCGAGTATAACAGTATACACTGTAGGATCCTTCCCGAAGCCTCTCGTGAAAAATTAAATAATGCATGCTAATGCATAGTGAACAACAAGTGAAACTAACTCGTCACCTAAACTGGTATACTAAGTTCCCAACCTCACCATGGCTACTCCCACCAATTAACGCGTACAAGAATATATCATACAATAAAGAATATCAAAGGTACCCCGCTACTACTTCCCCACTAGTTTTCCACTTTTCCCCAATGTTGCACGTCCTGAGAATCTCTCTCAAAAAATGCTTGCCCGTAGACACCTGGGTGAAGCAACACAATATGCACCTCATTCAACAAAACCACCACACCACACACCAATGTAACCAGGTAGTTTTTGGGATCCACCATATCTCACATAACGTATATCATATGTTCGGTATTATACCTCAAGCCATTACAGACCATACACCGAGTAAGGGTCCTCAAGCCATCACAACCTATTCACGTTACACCTATAGTAGTACATAGAAAACTATATCCAGAATATATGTGTGTGAATATCCAAAATCCATTACAGCCCTCTACGCACATATATAGGGAAAACTATCCAATTTTCCTGCCACTATGAGTAACTACCAAGAGAAGAGAGTGGGGCCAAAGGGGGTTGTCAGCCATTCATCCACCCACCAGAATGTTTGTGAAAACACCCCCCAGGGATCAGAATCCCCAGGGTATCAGTTTCCATTACTGACAGAGTATAGTGGTGTATAGAAACACAAAAGCTACATGATATATTATAACCCACAACCATAATATCGGCATAACCTTGTCTTAGAACCAACTGCGTCTAACATCTCTCAGACTCCAGGCTGCAACTTCTATGACTAGGTATCCTATAAGCACAAAAACAATTAATGAAGTTTATTAGATTAATTCATTCCCTTTTTATCAGTTCCACATTATGTTAATTAATTCTTTAAACATTAATTAACCATGAAAAATTCCACATTAAATTTCATTAGCATTACACCCAATGTCAATGGTTCCTTAAAAAATTACAACCTCATCATTATGTTCCAGCAACTCCATCCACATGGTTTATCACAATTTATTCAATTATTTATTGTAGAAATAATTTCCCGCATTCCAATAATTCTAGAAGAACATTATATGCTACTAAACACAAGGGGCTCAAAACGGTGGGTAGATGTACTACGTGTCGAGTCTTTGCCACTTATATCAAGAGAATATACCCATCCTTCCTTGAGAAGCTAAACACGGAGAGCACGTGGCATACCCCAAATGTCATCACCTCTTTAGGAAGAAGGGTATGTAAGAACAGCTACCTTGAGTAGAGGGGAATAGTAAATCAGATAAAAAACCAATGAAAATTACCATGCATCCAGCAATCACATCCTTCCCATTCCACAATCCATGGTGTCCTCCCCGACCCCCACATGCATAAAAAAATTTATCTCGCCACTCTAGGATTCATCTGCTACCACACAAAGAAGCCTCCATGCCCCCAACATATCACAATAGCCATCCAGGATCACATCACAGCATAAGCAGCAGGAAAAGAAACACCCAATTTATTGGGCTGTTGGCACTTTAACAATAAAGATAGTAACTCAAAACCCCTTAAGGAATTATCAAACAATGATTTCATTTATCCATATTGAATTAACAGATTTTTTATTCATAGGTTCCAAATTTAGGAAACCTAATTAGTAAGCTATCACAAATAATTAAACATGCTTACTCCACCAATTTGATTAACATCAAATTACATCTAGAACCAAATTTTTTTACATGGATATTTATATTTAGCCCAAACCATGATCAATTAATCTCAATATACATTCTTTACTGATTTCAATCAAGAACGAATATCTAATCAAAGCAAGTATAAATATCACACTATCTAGAAAAACATGTGGCAATAACATACGATCAATATCAAATTATTTATCAAGTGAAAATATTTATTTAGTCAATTACATTATCATCCAGTGGGATTAAACATCCTAAAAATACAGTTTCACAAAAACGAAAGAGAAGCACCAAATACCCTACTTTGAAAAGTTTTTGATGTTCTATATCCACACAATGGGTTACGATCCTCCTCTCGCAACAACTGCATCCACCCGAGGATGCCACTGTACGAAAACACCAACCAAACCCCAAGAAAAATCATATTAGAAGCATGGAGATTACAAGCTATAAAATGGAAGGGAGAAACAACAGAAGATGATCCCATTTGAATGATGATAATACATACCTTATATCGAAGAGTGACCTATATAGCTCAATTTCATCAAAATAGAGTGGAACCAATTCGAGGAGTAATGTTTGATTGTGAAATTCCTACGGGAAGGATGGAAAGGTTCTAGCATCTCATATCCAAGAACAAAGAGGAAGAAAAAGGGAGGATGATATCTTGTCCATTTCGAAGATTTAATTGGGTAATGGTTTAAGATACACATTATTCCCCATTAAAAGCGGATCGAATTAACCCACAGAGTTTTACCATGTAAAAACATACTGAGCCACAAGAACAAATTAATATAGGATTTAGGGCCTTTGAATCGACCTTAAGATTACTTAATATAAGGCTTTAAATGTATTTTACGTCAAAGGAAATGTCAAAGGGGTGAAACTGTAGGAAGCTGGAAACTTTGTTCACATACTCAAAATTTGGCAAAGGAAAGACAAGGTCACCGTTAGACCTCATCGTTAGAGGTTACAGATAGACCTCACCATTAGAGGTTACCAATAGAAATCACCATTAGAGGTTACCAATACACCTCACCATTAGAGGTTACCGATAGACCTCACCGTTAGAGGTTACCGATAGACCTCACCGTTCTAGAAACACTATACATCTCTTATTGTGGAAACCCTATAGACCTACTGTTACTGTACACCTATCGTTACTGTACACCTACCGGTACTGTACACATACTGGTTCTGTACACCTACCAGTATTGTACACCTACAGGTACTATACACCATCTGGTACTGTACACCAACAGGTACTTTACACCTACTAGTATTGTACACCAACAGGTACTGTACACCTTCCACTACATTACACATATCGGTACTGTATACCTAGTGGTACACAACACCTACCGATACTCTACACCTATAGGTACTGTACACCTACCTGTATTGTACACCTACTGATACTGTACACCTGCCGATACTTTACACCTACCATTACTGTACTCCTATAGGTACTGTACACCTACAGGTACTGTACACCTAACAGTACTGTACACCTACCGGTACTGTACACATACCGTTACTGTACACCTACATGTACTGTACACCTACCGGTACTATACACCAACCATTATAGGTTACCGATAGAACTGTTCACTTATGGAACTGTTCATAGAATTTGAATTTTGGAAATGTGTTGGGGATAAGTCACCTTGACCTCCCGAAACACCACAAACACCTCATTTTCACAATGTAATGGACTTGAGAGGTATGAGCCATTATAGTGAGATCTAAATTATAATGCATGAATATAATTAAGTATAATAAAATGATTTCCCTTTCACAAGAAAAGTCAATATTCCCCTCACCTCAAGTTTGATCAATGTATTTTTCATATATGTGAACTATGGTAATCATTTTCCTTCCTAAAACATTTTTATTTTTATATTTATAATTTCATGTCTATATCATATATCACAACAATCCCATAAACAAATATAATCCTTTAGGTGATTTATCTATCTGGAAATGTTAATTTTTGTTCTTCCAAATACCAAACCCATGCACTTTTTTCTTTTTATTTTTTATTTTTCAATGTAACATGATAGATACGAAACATGGAAGATTTTAATTGGAAAACAACCAATTAGATTGAAGAGAAACACAACACATCACTGTAGTATAATAATATCATGTTTTCTAAAATACTCTCCCACATGTTTTCAATGAAAATTTATTAATTATACAAAGAGTAGGGTATGAAGTTCTAATCGGCATGGAATTTCTCCACTCTATAATGTCATTTATGGAAACTATTAAATTAATGATGAAATGATGTAAGGTGGGTTTTAGAAAAAAAGTATCTCATCAATGATTGCCTCAATCATATTAAAAGTGTATTTGTTCATTCATATCCCCAATATGATCTAAATTCATGTTCTAATATGTTTTTTTGTCCCAGGTATCACTCGACACATATGATCCAAAAAGAATATGAAATTTTTTGAATTAGAACCTTCTTAGTAATGAGAATAAATTAGGAAAATAGAAATCACTATCGATATAAAACAACATAATATTGTCAATTAATTTTAATTTTTAAAATATTTAATTTGAATATAAATAATAAGCACAACAACCTTGCTAGAAATCAAAATAGATACAAAATATAGATTTCCTACTATTTCCAACTTGTGATTTTATTTTATTTAAAGGGATAAAACTATTTTCATTTATAATGGATTGATTAAATTTGAAATTGGTATCATAGATTGATGAGAGTAGACAAAAATTCAAGTGTATCAAAATTTATTATCCTAAAATACTCCCCCAATCATAGAAAGAGATAGTTTTGACACTATATATGGAATTATTTTGGTAGTATTCTAAAAATCACACTTTGATAAATGAAAGGTCAATTAAAAAAACCAATACATAGGGAATTGATACCTCCCTATAATATGTTACATGCCATGAGTAATCATGGGTTTATTTCATCAGACATTGGGAAAACCTATGAAATGGGTTAGAAAAATAGTTCCTACACTAGATAAAACATTAGTCCACAAGGTGAGAACATTTGTAAGCTAAATTATAGTATGGAATATATAATGATGTGAAATGTAAAATGATTTAATGAATGTTATATATAGTTTACAAAATTAAGATAAATGATCCCATAAAAAATATTCAAGGTCTTAAATCAGAATAAGGACTCAGACATGAATATATAATGAACTATGGTTTTCCTCCGATAAAGTACAAACCATAATCTTATACTCCAGATCGATGGACCAGAATATCATGACATTATTTCCATTGGATTAATGTATCCTCTGGAATCTTGAGCTACTAGTTGTAGTGTCCTCCAGCTCATGAGGTATCTTGTTATGATTGATGAATTCATGAGAAGTGTGAGTATGGATCGTAAGTTGAAGTGAAGGTGTCTATGCTCGTGGTGTTTGTTGAGGTGTGTGAATCTTCATTGACAGTTCTTGAAGGTGGGTTTCTATCTCGACCACATGTTGAGTCAGTCATTGGACTAGAATAGATGTTTGTACAGATCCATCAACAACCATAAATGTCACGACCCGTCCTCGGGACCCATGTTATGACTACACCAAATCCACCTTCCATAGGCCAGGGGATAGCGACTAGCACCAAAGGCATAAATAACTAATCTCAGAAGGCATTTCCTTAATAAAAGTAAACAAACACAATAGAGTATGCAATAGGAAGTAACATCTAAGTAAAACCGAATACAATAGAGTGTGCTTGAACGTAAATGGGCCAGTATACAAACCCAACGGTAAAGTACAATACAACTAAAAAGCTAGTACAACCACAGTAAAGTTAAACAGAAACCACTAAGTCATCCTCTGGAAATACCACCTAAAGGGAGGGTACAAATGTCCTCCTCAACACCTCTGGCCCTCCCGTCTGCTCCATGTACATATCTCCAAGTGGTCCACCTCCCGATACCGTCCAGCTCTACCAGTCTCTACCTCGATTAGAGCTGTCTGTCATCTGCATGCAACAAAACATAGTGAGGGCATAGCCCATGCAGGGGTGAGTATACGATACACAGTAGGGACCCTGAGACCCCCAAAGGTCTCCCAAAATCCACAAAGTATAAACCATAGAAGAAAGATATGATCACGAAGTACCAACCAACTCCACCTAGGTATATACCCATACATATACCTAAGTCATCAATTATAGTTCAGATCCAACTATCGAGCCCAAGCACAACATATTCCACACATGAATGAAGTCAATCACATCAATGATAATGATTGATAGTAAAGACACATATCACACAGGTATACATCTTTCGTATAACGATAAAGATGATCAGATGTAGTCGTAGATTCATCTATGTTATCATGCCCACTCAGGATACAAGACCAGCTACTTTGTCAGATCCACTCTGGATATAGGTGCAGAAGTCATCGTTATCAAACCCACAAAGGATCCAAGTACATAATTCATCGTCGTCGATCCCACAGAGGATTATAGTATGGTAGACGTCGTCGTTGAACCCATAGAGGATCCTTGTATGGTAGACGTTGTTGACGAAACCACAGAGGATCCTATTATGGTAGTCGTCCTCGTTCAACCCAGGGAGGATCCTATTACGGAAGTCTTCTTCATCATCGAACCCATGGAGGATCCTAGTACGGAAGTCCTAGTCATCGAACCCACGGAGGATACTAGTCGGGAAGTCATCATCATCGAACACACAGAAGATTCCAGTACGATAGACTCTGTTGTTGAACCCCCGGAGGATCCTTGTAAGGTAGTCATCGCAGTTACAGCCAGCTCTAGGGTTCCCGCAAATAGCAGACTCGATTCTAGGAGGGTATTCTCCTCGAGTTAGAGGTTGATAAATCAAATATCAATAAGTCCTATGATGATGTATCTATATGTTCCCTCTCGTCAAAAGAAGACCAACACGATTGAAGGTGCGTTAATCAGACGCCCAATCTAAGAGTTATTGGCTTTTCTGTTCTAGGGGCCCTGTTGGTTTTTAGGCTCAAACCAACCCTACCGTACACCAAATGTGTCCAAAACTCGGGTGGAGTATGCCAAAAGAACTGTATCATCAAAAGGAAACCAATTTAGTTGATATAATGTCAATCAGACGTCTTTTACTTAATTTATAAGAGTTTCTGCTCTGAGGACCCGGTTGGTTTCGGGTCCGAACCAACCCGGCCATACCCAAACTTTACCAACACCTTGATTGTAATATACTGAAACGAACGTCTCTATCCAAGTAATCCTGCGCAACTGATGTTTCATTGATTTGAGTACCGTAGCCCATGTTATGGATGAAATAAGAGGGGGGGGGGGTGTTGGGCTCGGTCCGAGCCGGCCGAGCTGCAAGCGGCTCGGCCCATGCATGGGCAGCCTGGCCTGTGGCTGGGCATGGCTCGGCCTGCTGGCCGAGCCTGTGTGAGGGGCACGGCCCCTCAGTTTCTCGAAATGGCAGTGTCGAGTGGTGCCCCCCAGCCAGTCCTCCCGGTGCGAGCGGCCCGTGGTTTTGGGCCGCGGATCCTCCGCACGCAGCGGCTATAGGCGCTGAGGTTCCTTCCGCCCTGTTGGCTGCGAGCCGGCCGGTTCACCCGCTGAGGCGGCCCGTGGAGTGCGGGACGCGTTTCCTCCGCAACGCAGCGCTGAGAGGCATTGTGGTTCTTCTATCCCGGCTGGCTTTAGCCGACCGATTCTTCTTCAGCTGAGCGGCCCATGGTTGTGGTCCGCGATCTCCCTTCGACATGGCACCCGGTGGAGCGGTCCTCTTCGGGACGGCGCACAGCCGCAATTTCCTCCATTGCCTTCGGTCGTCGCTGGCCACGACCGTCGCCAACTCTAGTCGCCTTAACCTATTCCAACACTATCTCTATCTTGAATAAAAACAAGAATCAATGGAGGGTCGTCGGGCCATGTTTTTTTGGCATGTGCCCTCTACGTTATGCGGTAAAAAATGGACATAGGAAATTACTTTCATTCAACAGGAGAAAAGGTATAATTTATTCAATTTAAATTATACATACCTTCTACCTCGTAATTGAAGTTTGTTCATCGACGAGCCCTAGAAGACGAGCGTCGCAAAAGATGGAGGCGTGGAGAACAATGTCGTCTTGTCAGCGTTGGAAGAAGAGTCGTTTTCGTAGACAACATTCATCATGAACAGTGTGTTCTCCCTTGACGCAGAGGAAGAAGAAAGGATGAAGGTGTTCCTCGTGTTCTTGTTCAGGTTGAAAATAAAAGTTGAGAGAAATTGCTTCTCGTTCTTCGAGTCGTGGAGCGTTCTTCACGGAGAGGAACACTTCCTTCTAAATCCTTTCAATTCCCCAAATAAACGTTTATGATAACCCAATGAAATGAAGGATATTCTTTCTTTTAATGATGGAAAAACAATTTCATATTCATTTAAAACGTTAACACAATTAATTATTAAATTAAATTGGCATAATTTAAGGATGGGAGGTGGAAAGGAACCACCTTAATGTGGGGATGTGTCAAATTATTTAAGGGGGTGTTAATGTGTATTTTAATGGAGTTGAGGGGAGGTGAAAGGGTTTGGGTTCGTGTGGGACCCACCACACTGAATCCTTTCATGGGAGGTTATGTGGGATGTGGGCCCCACCTCCAAATTCCATTAGGAGATTATAACCACCAACCAAATAAAAATGTCTAACTGATATTTTTATTTATTTTTAATAAAAAATCCAAAAAATTAACATCTCCTTTTGATAAAACGCAACTACGGTAAAGGTCCCCTTAGGCGAATACCGGTTTTGCGAGTTCATTGGTGCCCTCAGATTAAATTCCATGTACATGTTCAAAAGATAGAAAAACCTACACGTACGTTTACTGAACATACCTAATAAAAAACTTCAGAAATTGATTCCAAGCACTCTGGGCCTCAGAATCCTGTGTCGTCAGAAACCGCAGACTTGTAAAATTTCTAAGTATTTAAGACAAAAAATTTCCTTAAAATTTCCGGGTCTTTACAATAAACGAGATGGAGGAGTTATAAATTTCTGTTAAAAATAAAAAATATATAAATATTAATCCATTTTAATATAATGAAAATGTAGTTTCTATAAATAGATAAGAGAGGTAGTGAAAAATTTTAGGATGCACATACTGCAAGGAAATAATAAAGAGACATATCACTACATGTCCAAAAAATTATCAATGATTCCAACTATGATATACATGCTGAATCAAAAATTGCATCAAATGTCCACTATCGTTCAGGTGGTAGTGGATGTTTTCTAGATGTATAAGAGGAAATAATGATCGTAAGGTATAGTGTATTAGCTATTGAGGGTTGAGACGTAGTTCTCGGAATATGGCCTAGGGGAGGTGTTGTAGAGGTATAGATCTGATGTGAGGTCTTGAGTCTTGATGTTCGGACAACAAAGGTCACCTCGGTAGATGTATTAGTGATCACCCCATTTCCCCGTCAGACCTACACATTGAGGTACTGTTACAGAGAAGTAGGGACAGATAGATATGAAGGAAGTTAAGTGTGGGTTATGGGTGGGGTTGGATTGGTAGAAGATGTGTTGCAAAAAGTTTTTGGTGGTGGTTGAGAGTCTTCGAAAGAAGGGGTGGTGGTGTGGTAAATTGGGTAATATCGATGAAGGGTAGGTGAAGATGGGAAGATATCTATCATAGGTTCTCTATGATGCATGTCTTCATCACCAAGATATCAGGATGGATGTGATTGGTTAATGGAGTTGAATTAGATATGGTATAGGTAAATCAATGGACATAGGTGGATGTTTCTATAGGTGATGTGTTGGGTGGAGTAGGTGCATGTTCCAATTGATGGGGTGGGACCACTGCTAGTGATTCCTTATATACTCATGGTTCCCAGTGGTATGTGTCATCATCCCTCACAATGTGATGCATATTATGGATAACTATAAAATTTTTGGAATCTATCAGTCCTTGGAATGTGAGGGGATGAATAGCATCCACGACTAGAAGAATTATGCTATGTTTGGTAATGAAGGAAACACCCATCAATGTTTAGCATGTGCCACCATCTGGGTGGCTGAGAGAGGAAGAAAGGGAGGGGTTCATATCTATTAGAGAAAGGTATGATGAATGTCATGAAGGAGGGTGCATCGAGGATAGGGGAAGAGATAATGTAGAGGTAGGAATGGTGTGTATGCCAGAGGAAGCTGGACGGTTGGGAGAGGGGTGGGTTTTCGTGTCGTGAACCCTAGATTCATGTCCTATTTTTTAAAAATTGCCCGAACGTGTTACACAATTTGTAATAATGATTCATGTCAGGCAATATTAAGTTTAATAAAATTTTGGGGAAAAAGGAATGCATTATGTAATAGTGTTACACAATGATTAATTTAAATTTTTATCTCAGCATTAGTTAAAATCATGGACTTTAGGTCCTAGAATATCCTATGTTATTATAATGTTGTTCTACCCAATTATAGGCTAATATTTCCTAAACTATATTTCCTATCAGTTAATGCTTCATTGAACATCGATATCTTGAATCCTAAAAGGATCAGATGAATTTTATGATGATAATATATCCTTTATAGAAGGTTTTATGAAATATTTACATTATTTGACCACTAACATTGAAAATTGTCACAACCTCCCTCTGAATTTAATTGGTCTCCTATGGGAAAACATGAATGAATTCAAAAGGGATGTACCATATAGGTTTTAGATTCTGAGAAAAATTTCAATTAGGAATTGAATAAATGAAAATTTATTCCTCGAAAATTTCCCCATACAATGCATTGATCATTCCATTTCATATCTCAATATAGATCTTGGAATTGTAATAAGAATCGTCTCTGGTTTTATCTTGTTCAGGAAGTTGCATCATCCTAGCTTTTCTAGGTTCAAAGATTCTAAATTTATCCTCTTAATTGCCAAGTATAAAATATGTAGTAGTTCTAATGGAATATGACATAGTTTTCCATAAATTGATCTGAATGATGTAGTGCCAATGGGTGTTTAGTATGCAGTTCAGTAAACCAATAATGCATCGTCTAATTTTAGCCTACATTGAATTTGATGTGTGTTCACCATATTCTCTATGATTTTTTGGATTTCATTATTTTCCAATTAATCATGGGAAATTGTTTGGGGGTGGTAAGGAGTTCATGTATTATAGAATATTCCCTACATTTCCAGAAATCCATTATATTCCACATTGCTAAAATGTGTTCTTTAATCAATAATGAGTAATTTTTAAACTTCAAATCATGACAACACATTCTTTTTTAGGATATTCAGGGACAACTTTTGGTGTCATGTGATTTGGCATCAGCTCCAATCTATTTTGAGATGTAGTCAATTCCAAAAAATAAAATAAAACTTTCCAAGTGAATAAGAAATCTTCCAATGAATACAGTGCCCCAAAAATTGAAGATTTTGACTTTTATTATTAAGATTTGAGTTATTTAACATATTTTTCCAATGACTCTAGTCTTTTGTCACCCAACACAACATTGAAAAAAAATCCATTGGATCTTGGTATATAGTGGTTAGAATAGTTAACTTTATAAAATCATTCATATAGTGTGATCATTTCTTTGATGTCCTCTATTTGGTGATTTATTACACATTTCAATCATCTTTGGGATTAAATTTTTGGGAATGCTTGGTCACAACAAGACATCAACATTGCGTTTCAACAGGATTAGAATATCCCAATAGTAATGTATTTATTCAGTTAAAAATAATCTTCATTGTTTTAATATTGGTATCAATGAAAAAAAAATTGGGTTAAGACAATTAGAAATATCATAAAATCACGGTTGTACCTTAATTCGGGGAAGGGTTTTTTGATAATGAAATTTGATGTCGATTTTAATATGGACTCCATCCTTAATGATTGGAAAATGATGTCAAGATAAATGATCAGTGGTAAAATTTTCAATGCCCTTGGAATCATTTATGACACTACAAGATTCATGCATTAGAAGGATCCATATTATCATCCTTGTATGTAATCCTTTTGATCATTAAATATTTATGGGAGTTATGATAATTGAGCATCATCACCTTACATATGACCATATAGGAGTGGAAATAGTCAAAATTTTACACAATAGATAAGATTTAATTATATTTAGTTTTGTAATTGACATGATCTTCACTTATTTTGTAGCTGGTATAGTGGATAGGGGAAAATACGTGAAAAATTATTTGACTTAAAATAGTTCCCACTGCAAAGTCTCTAGGATAACACAGTAATTCAAATTCCATTATAAAATCCATTGAAAGGATTACATGGTATACTATCAAGAATATATTTAATGTATTGAATTCCTTTTGACAATATATTGTTAATTCAAATTGAACCTCCTTTTAAAATAGGTACCTAAGTGGTCGGGACACTTTTTTAATGTCTATTATAAATTTCTTGTAGAATATGGAGTGGCATAGAATGATTCATATACCCTTACCTGGTGAAGGTTTAGGAAAACATTTGAAAACCTTTATCTTTTCTATATTGACTTTTATTACCACATTGGAAATTTTATATCTTTGGATTTTACTTCCTTGAAATATAAAATATCACTTTTCCCAAATCATGACATGACATTTCTCTTAACATCACCTAATTGAAACCAATGATTTGTTACGTAGTATTTGAAATTCCTTCTAACACTAAAATATTTTTTGTGAATATTTATAATAATACATCTGCAATATTAGCTAAATTATGTATCATGAATCATCGAAATGTTTCTCATGCATTACACATAAAATATTCATGAGCTTATCGGGGAATGATCCAAATGGACACGTGAATGTTGATATCGAGTAACTAGATGGGTTGACATCAATTTGATTATATCAATAATATCCATCTATGAAACAATATAAATCATGTCTATTATGTCTCTATGAAATTTAACACATATTTGGAAGACAAAATTTATATTTTCATGTTTTCATTTTTTAACTTTTGTAATCCTTGAAAATTCTCTATACAATGACGATGTGTGTTGTGATAAATTCATTTTCATCAGTTTTTTCCAATGTTAGCCCATAATTCTTGGGAACTACCTGTATAATGTTTACCCATTAAATATCACATATTGAAAATATTATTACAATGTCTATAAGATTCATTACTTTTTTTGACAACATCATTAATTGGTGGTGTGAGCTGGCTTTGATGTTGGTGTTTGAGTTTATAATCTTCATCAAGTTGAATATTATGGGTTCACATGGTTATACAAAATTATATAATGTCAACCACTCCATGAGAAATTGATTTCATGTTTATTTTCAATACATAAATCATTTTTTCCTCTTATTCCTCAAATAGTTCAGATATTATGATTATTGGATGATAGTTTGAAGCTTATAATTTTAAATATTTATGAGTACTTAGTAGAGACTTATACTCAACTTTTTGTGGTTGAATAATCTATGAAGAAAAGTATGGTAAACAAACCCTTATGAGATGTTCATTTATGATAACTTCCTGAAAATCATATTATTCTTTTGTATCAGGGAGTGATTCCTCAATGTCTTCTTCTATTGTTCTTTATACATTTACAACTTGGGTGTGAGAGTAAGTGTTTCAATAAATAGAACAATTTAATTTTTTAGCAGGTTTTTGGAAATTGAAGACTTCTTATTCTTCTCTAACATGAATGATTAGACACCCTTGATTTATTTCAATTAGAGCAATACATATGGTCTGGAATGTTCTTCTAATAAATATGTAGATTTCACCTTCTTCTTCCAGGTGTAAAATGTGGAAGTCTACTACAAAAATGTATTTTTCGACATTGACTAACACATCATCTAAAACTCCTCTTAGGTACATTATTGATTTGTCCTCACGTTGTTGTCCCTCTTGATATATTTTGAGCTCATGATGTCCCAACTTTCGAAATACACTTATTTTCATTAGGATTATTCTTTCTATCAGACATCATAGAGATCTTTGAAATTTACCCTCTAAAATTGTAAATGGAATCAAAAAACATTTGGGGTCCCTCATCTTGGGTGGGATTTTTCACTAAAAACAGTAGAGATTTATCTATTTAGTGATATGACACCATCATATTAAATTTTTCTTTTCTTGAATTGATTATATTTTTAAAATATTTCATAAACTAACATATAAGTAATAGCCTCTCCAAATGGTGTTCAGATATGCAATTACATGAACATTTACAAGAACTTCTTATATTATTCATCATTTATTACATGTAATTAAATTTATAGAAAAGGAAAAGATGTCTTCTATGGAGGTAGATAAATATAGATATTCACATTTGGTAAATCAGGTGTTTGGTTGTTTGTATTTTGTGATGCATCCTGGGTTATTACATGGGTGGTATCATCGTCATTTTCTTATTTTAATACTTATTTCATATTAGGTTCTATATTTTTTATTTCATCACATACACCTAGTCAGTGGAAATTGAAAAAAATCCACTTCTCATCACTACAACCATAGCTTCTTCTCCTGGGTATGACTGTATTAAGAAGTTGAGTACCTGGTAATATATCTGATAGGTCCTTTGAGAGATGAAAAATCAATACATAAAGATGGAATATGGAAGATCATTGGTTATTCATATCTATCTCAGGAGTAGTAATTATATTGTATGATTTTTAAGAAAAAGTAACCAGGTGTTTCTATATGTTATTTTGTAGACGATCAATTTTTTACTGAGGTCTAGGTTAAGAAGGTTGAAACTGCTGATCTGTTCTCTTAGGGAACAGTTTTTGTTGTGCTTATTATTATGCTATTGGTATGAGGTTCATGGGAGTTAACCCTCATGGTCCTTGGTTACAGAATGATTATGGACCAGTTCTTTGTTGACAATATCTCGAGTTGTTTTGAGGGGGCTGATTAGGTTCCCGATACTTGAACTATTATCTAAACTTTTGAAATGATGGGTTCTACTTATTGTAATTGATGTAATTAAAATCATATGAATTTTTGTCTTTAACGAATGCCTTTAATTCTTGATATAGGTTTGGACCCCAATACATTTCTCATGAATATATCTCGATTAGAAGAGTGGGATGGGTTGTTTTGTAAGGAGTTGGAACAAATCTAGATTCTTTGTGAGCAATTCATCTTTTTTCGCCAGTATTGTGTTCATATCCACTTGGTGGATTCGACATATATATTGTCCATGAGCACTCATCCATATGATAGTATTATGAGAGACATCATCATAAAATGACTCTTCTAGCTTAAGGTTTCTTGAACAATAGACCTCCATTAGTGTCTAAGTCATAGATTGTGTGTGTGGCTTGTTGGAGACATAGGAAGATGGTCAAGATCTTGATCCACATTTCATTTCCATGGTGTGGGAATTTCCTCATTAGTTTCAAGAATCGATCCAAAGATTCCAATGCAGACTCTTCTTCAATCTGATAAAAATTATTAATGTTGGTTCACAAATTCCATGTCCATATTATGGGGAAAAAGTTTTGAGAAACATTTTTTCTAAATCGTCCCAGGCGATGGTTGAATCAGGAGATTGACTCATGATTCAATTTGTTTATGTGTCTTGGCGATATAATGGGAATATGTAGAGATTGATTACATCATATTATACTAATTTTCTATTAGTGGTATGGCATACACCCATGAAGATTGAGATGTTCTTTGAAGAATCATTACTTTGAAGCCCATTGAACTAGACATTGTTTTGGGTCCTTTGAATGTGTCTAAGATTAATTAAAAATCTACGAGATTGAATTGGAGGATACATGATGCTTATATCAGAACCATGGATTGATGGAAATCTATAGTCAATTATGATTCACTCTTGTCACAATGGGTTCTTTCTAGTTACTAACTATTTCATGTATGGATGGTTTGGAGTGTTAGGTCCTGCTAGATTATTCTGGTCACCCTTGTTTGATCGATGGTTTATAGAGAGATACTGCTCAATTTAAGAAATGATGGGTAAATGTTCTTGTGATTCAAGGCTCCTAGAACGAGTTGAAGGGACGTGATTCATGCACTATTCTACAGGAGTAGTGATGTAATGTCATTTTGAAATATAAAAGACATTATTATGATGTGGGAGAGGTAATACCATCTATTTTACAAAATATTTCCTATGCGAAGCACAACATTGTGTCCTTAGTATGGACACAAAAAATTTACATGAATGTGTGTGTTATTTAATTAATGTAGGTTGTGGAAGATTATATTTTATTTTTTCACAAAATTCACTTTCTACTAGTACGTAGTATAGGGAAATAATTGGATGAACTCATGAGTAATTGGGCTGGTGATGAAATTTTTTTGTATGGAACCCTTTGGTTTAGGAGTCCCCACCTATTGAATAATTTTGTGGAAACATATTTCTATATAGTTGAGAGATGAGTTAAGGAATAAGAATTGGATTAGGATCAATTTTGAGGATCTTTAAATGATGATCTTAATTCTAACATGGTATGATCCTAAGGATTAGGTTGTGGTGCTAGTAGAGGATGCAATTTGATAATGGTGAAATCATCATGTTCAATCCAAAAGGTATCTATTCTAAGATCTGGAGTGACATACATGATGCATTGGGAATAGATTCAATGTCATAATGCATTTTATGCTATTTATAATAACCTAATATACTATAATCACAATATAATCCTTCATTCTGATGTCCTATGGTCAGGGATACACGATTTAATTAAATTTACCATTTTTATGTATACTAATTAACAATCCATATGGTTACCATGGTTAGAATTAAATATTTACTGAATTCAGATACATTTACTCTCAATCCTTACAAATGATGGGTTAGACACTAATGTTATAATCAAATGTAATTAAATGAAGAATTTAAATGATGATTCCCATTCTAATAATAATTAAGATTAAAGGATGGTAAGAAATGCAATTATTTTGTTAGGGAATTAAATTAAAAACATGAAATTTAAAATCTTAGAGAAAACATAATTTAGCATTGTACTTATGTAACATATTAAAGGTAATTAATGAAAGTAAATGTTATAGAATGTTATGTTCATGAAACATTGATGAATGGGGTTGACATTGCGGAATGTAATGACCAATGATCTTGAAATCGATCAGAAATAGATGTATCGATAAAAAGAATTAAATGAGAATATAAAATTTTGAGTTTGAGTAAAAGGGGACAAGATTGGAATGAAAAAAAAACAATTTCTTTTGAAACACATAAATGTGATTCACTTATGCTGGATATAAAGTAAAAAATATTACATGACGTGTAATTGGGATTCATTTCATGTAATTTTGATCCATGATTTTTTATGAAGATTTTGAATGTATGTGTATCTCGTTTATATGTTGTCTGATATTTGGATATATGAATCCTTTCTAATTATGTATCAATAATGAATGATATATACATTTCATCAAGATTAATCTTCATACTGGTAATTTAATACAAATCATTCTTGGAAAGTATTATCAACTCGCAACGTGTAATGGATTCTATGCTTGTAGTATTCATGACATCTGTTATGAATTATTTCATAACTTGTAGCATGATATGCAATTATACTACAGGTTTTTAATTAGGTTTCATGACATAAAATAGAAAAAATTTCTCCATTTTTGTAACTTCTCATTATAAGCATTGTAATCTTTATTACTACAAAATTCAACTCATACTATGAGAATTTTCTAATAAATCATAGAACATCTGTAACCATATGACATAAAAAAATATAAAGTAGTTCATGTTCTTAGTTCCATGAAGGTATATGGTTTCAAGAATGTTTCAAGTTTAATGAATGAATGATGGGGAGCCGGTAATTCTACATGAATATAAGAAGCATTTTGAATGGGTAAAATTTTACTGTAGATTCGCAATGACTAGAAGGTCCATGAAAATTAATGTAGAGTTTTACAAAAAATTTCATGGTGAGCTCAAAATCATTGATAAAGGTAGTGTCTATAAATAGAAAGCCACCCCTAATTTAAAAATATGATGTAAATTTTAAAACAAAATTAATTTCAATGAATTCGCAAAGGCTAGGTGATTTATGAAAAAATAATTCATTTTGAGCTTTAGCATCACAAAATGATTAGTTTTGTATTAACTGATCCTCAACCTTTCCCCAAAAATATTTTATCAATGACTGAGACTTTTATAAATATCTAATGTTTCAATTTTTTTTATATTCATGTATGTTGGTTTCATTATGATGGATGGGAGCTTCCTAATGGTATGTGGAATTATGAACACATTTACTTCTGTGAAACATAAACGGATTTTTGTGAATTCTAGGCTCAATGTGAATAGTAGTGTTTAGTATCTTGTTCAACTGAACAATGATTTAATTTTCTTCAAATTAATGATATGATGATAGAAAAGTCTCATTAAAATAAGTTATAACTACTTTAATATTCATTATAATCAAGAAACATTCAAGTCATTAAATCTATTATGACAATATCCAAGGTAGTGAGAGAGGGGGAGCTGATAGAAGTGATCTATGGGATGCCCAATGAGCCAGTACCCTAGTGTTAAGCGCTCCTGCATGACATCCAAGAGACCCATGTTAAAAACTGGGTGGATGCGGATTTCTGGGGTACTGTAGCAGTTACTATAGAAGTTATTGTTCGGTACAGTAGCAGCCAGTACTATTCACCCGATTTGGGCCTTCGGGCCACTAGTTTGGGACTACGGGTCTCCAGGGCCTTCAGGTCCTCAATGACCTTTAGGCCACGGAGCCTTAGGGTCATGTAGACCCTGGAGTAGCACAATTCACCCAGAACTAGCCCCAAAAGAGGATCAGAGAAACATAAGTAGCAGCCACAAGATGTAGAGCTAACCAGATTGGAAGAATGAGAGGGTATGGCAGCCGCCATCGGGACCAGGCACCATGCATCTTTGTACGGGGAAATGCTAGCCGATCAGCAACGCAAGGTGTGGATATAAGGAGATCAATGATGCAGGATGCTGGGGAGGGGCAGTTCTAGTGGGTTGGGCCTACGGGTCATGGCATGGTCATGGTATGCCTCTAGGCCTTTCGGTCATTTATTGTGGGTCATGTCGGGCCTTGTGACTTGGGCCTATGGGTCATGTACGGGTTCCCCTTCAACCCTTAAAATTGTGAATTGTCTAAAATAAAATAAAAAGAAGGCCTTCGGGCCATTTGGGCTATGTGATGAAGTGTGTTGTCCATAAAATTCTTGTAAATGTAATGTCCGTAACATAAAGTGATTATGTCTTATCACCATTACTCTATAATAACTACTAAATACTAATGGATTTAGAATTGACCGAGACACTATTGTTATAATATCTATATTATTTCCCTTTATGGTTAACCAACTAATATTATTGTGTTGTCTCCCTATATATTAATTCATTATAAATTCATGATTCAGTCATATATGATTTTCAAGTTCATAAAATTGTGGGAATGTGGTCCTTAATTTTATTGAAAATGTTAACTCTCTCATTCACCCCTCCACTCTAGGGTGTTCTACAGTACAAGATTCGGTATTAGATCATATAAGTAATTGGTGTTAAATTTCTACTCTTTAATTTTCATGGAGTATTCAGTACATGTTTGGGGAGTCCGTCTCATTGATGAATGTGACATTCAAATTTTGATGAACTGGATAAGATTTATTCTATAATTCATTTGGATGATATTTCACATTTCCAAAACTCAATTGATGTAGTTCAGTTATACATCATGTATTTTAGTGTCTGAAAAATATAGTAAAATTCTTGATGCAGATGGAAAAGTTAAAAATTCCCTTACTTCCCATCAATCTAATCAAATTTATTTTTAAGTGATGTCATTAACATGAGAATAGTCAAATTGAGAAAAACTAGAAAATATATATAAGGGTGATGAAAATATGAAGGATTTTAAATTATATTCTATACACAATACGTTCGATGATCTAAAAAAGAATTCATATGAAAATAAATCTTAAATTTTAGCAAAATTACTGATTTTTGTGTGTGAAATTAGTGGGTTTCGTAATGGAATTTACGATTTTGAAATTGTGAATAAAATAATAATAAATCTTCCACGTCTATAAAATTGAATAATGTTATCCATTGTAGAAGGGTATCTGTCTAAAAATTATCTTGATGATTAATTAAGATGTCTAGGGAATATTAAATGAGAGTCATACCAGAAGAAATTGAAATTCAAGCACGAAATGAAATGACATTCAAATCAATGTAAAATCATGAAATTTAAAAATCTATTGATGATGGAGATGACACATTTCATTCCTTTAATTCTTAAAAATTTAATTAGGGGAAATGGGTGATTAGATGACCATTATCTATTGGCATGAATTTTGTGTGGTAAATTAAGGCAAATGGTTTCTCAATTCACAAAGAAATACCATGATATAGAAAATGAAGCATAAATCATGATGAAGAATCTGATAATGTTCCCTAACAATTAATACATCAAATCAATAAATAAATTATAGATAAATATTTTATTCAATAGTGAATAAAAACATAATAATGACTTTTTGGGAGATGTAGAACCAGAAATTAAATATGAACCTGAAGCATACCTAATGGCTATAGTTGAAAAGTTAAAACCTAAGGATGATGAATTTAATCATTTTATTGGTGTTTTTGATATCATGGTTTATCTTTTGGATTATATTTATGAGATTGACGTTAGAAAATTATAAACAAGGGAGTTGTGCAGAAGGAGTCAACAGGGTAGTCGATCATCTTGATGAAAAAATTGATTGACTAAATGATGAATAAAAAAACAATTAGAAAAATGAATACGTATATGAGGTTTTGGATTTAAAATTATTGTTAGAGAATAGGAAAAATTCATCAATGAACTTATATAGTGGCTTTTGTAAAATTCTATGATATGTGAGGTTATTTAAGAAAAATTTGTTACTATTACATTTAAACTGTTATTTGGATAAAAATAAAGTGAAAAAATAGAAGAAATTCATGTTTGGAATATTCATAGAATTATGGATATAAAAAAGTGGAAAACATGGTTCCAAATTATGATAGAATAATTTACATGATAATAGATTGAAATGTATGGGGAATTTGGAATTTGTTTTGACGCATAAAAATTATCTGCTGAAAACAAGAGGAGCCCAAATAAAGGAAAGTGGAAGTTTGGTCATATCCCCAAGTCTCCTGATGTCCTGAAAAAGTAATAATCAGATAAAATAGAAAATATAGAAGAAAATAATCATAAATTATTAATACATTATCATTAATCAAATACATATTAAAAATCTAGAATAATGTGTATGAATATAAGGAAAAATATTTTCCATTTATAAAGTTTCAATTCTATAGATTATCTGGGAAATACCATGTCTTACTATTAATAGGATATGATATATATTATTTTGGAATCATCTGGAAGTCAAACAAAGAACCATATCCTTCATCATATAGATGAAGTAGTTTCTAGGGAAATTATTTTCACTTTTACAACTATGGACATAATTATATTCAGTGCATCCATATGAAATGTTGGATTAATAAATATAGAACTCCGAGGAATGAAAATACATATCAATCATGTATAGTTACCCTTGAAAATAATTATTCAGGTATGGATTATAAATAAGAGTATAATTAATAAATTCATATTTAAAAGATATTAATATGATTATCTTTTCCTTCCACACAATTTGTATCTTATAGAGGGAAAATAATAAAACAGATAAATCGAATGTCACAGAAAAATTTCAAAAAGTTACAAATAACAGTAGGGCCAAGATTCTTAATAGTGTATGATCATCCCACATGATAAGAAATTCAGTCTGTATGAAGACTACAAATAAAAATTTTGATGGAAAAGACTGATTTTGATATAACAGTACATTGTTGATCCAATTTAGTGGAAATTAAAAACACAAAAATTATGAGATAAAGATAAATTATGTTATATACATTTAGGGATTCCAAATAAATCACCTGAGTGTGATAAAACTACTAATCATATTAATAGTTGTGATTTTTAATTATACTTGGGGTACTATCAATGAAAATATATGTAATTATCTCATGAAATGATATATAACAGATGGAATATTATACTAGGTTGTTAGTAAAGAGAGAACTTGTTTCCAAATAATTGAATAAAAAACAACTTCTAGAACCAATGGTTGGTTAAAATTAATCAATATAGCATGGAATACATATCTAAGATTAATATATTTGTTAAAATTTTCAATATTAATCATGACCGGGAAAAGACATTTGATACCTGCATTCTAGGAAAAGATATCTTGGACTTCATGTCATCCAAAGAACAAAAGGCCATCAAATATGTCTGATCTCCCCGACATTGACGTATTTCATAAAATGAATATAGCTAGAATATATGGAGAAGGTTATTTCTCATTATAATTAAATATTATTATAGAATGGATTGTGTTTTGGTTATCAAGAGGAAATATAATATTCTCGATTTTGGGAAGAGTTATCGTTGAATAGATGAGAATGAAAATGATCAGAAAATCCATATTCTACGATCTAAAAATTGAGGAGAATAAGTATCTATTGAATTTGAAAATTACCAAAAAAACATGGGATAATGAATTATTATTTTTAAGTGATAAACCATCTAAAATTGTAATTGTTAAATGCATAAGATGACTTGTGAATAATATAGATTTAAATATGCTGATTGAGCGTTTATTTTTTCATTATTAGGGAAATTATGTTCTAGTAGTGGTTTACACTCAAAATCGAACATTGTTTTTATCGTATAGGCCATGACACTATATGAGAAATGGTATGTAATCAATTCATCTATAATTTAGTTTCATGATTTTTGATATAAATGTTTCATCTAAAAAATGAAGCAAATAAAAGTGTATTTGGTAATGCTACAAATGAAAGAATATTTTATGGATATTCAAAGATGATTAATGCCTTAAAATGTTTGAATAGTCATCCTAGATATATTGTGAAAATCAATAAAGTCATGTTCATTGAGTATAAAACCATCAACACCAAAAGGATCTTATATGTTGATATGATTGAAGTTGATGAATAATGTTGACATGGGATAGATTCAAATATAGATATAGGTGATTTCTGGAGAAATATTTTGGGCTCATAAAATGATGATGATTCATAAGAAGAATCAGAATATTAATCATTTTATGAAGAAATTACATTAAAACCACACATGAAATATAAAAGAGTGAAAATTGATTAATCCATTATCATTTGGGATTAGACTACACAAATAGAAACATGGATAATGTAAAATAAAGCACCTTATTACTTCCTAAAAATTAATAATAAAAACTTGTTGAAAAAATCGTCAAAGGATAAATCTTGGTTTAAGTCCATAAATGAATAACTTGATCATATTGAATCAAAATAAACATGGTATATTGTTAAGAGAACCAAAAATCACAATGTGATTGAAACATGTTTTCCTATAGCAAGATTGGAGTCGATCCGGATCTACCTTTCCAAGGTAATTAAATCTAGGATCAATTCTTATCAGATAGATGTTAAAACTGACTTATTAATTCTTTTATAAGAAGTATACATTGAAGAACAATTCGGATTTTTAATTTTAAATTATGAGATAATTTTCTATAGATTATAGAAGGATCTCAATGGTATAAATCAAAAACCACAATAATTGTATTCTATATTGGAATATTATCTGAAAGTTATTTTATTTAAAACATAATGTGAAGCCCATATTAAATATATGATTAGTTCTTATAATGATCAATTTATAGAGCTTGGGTATGTGAATGATATTATTTTTGTAGAATTCAAGAATATATTAATTGATAAATTTTAAAATCAAATGAAATATAAAATTTAATGTATATGATTAGTTAACTCGCATACTTTTTGGGAATTCATGTTTTTTAAAAATAATATTACACCATCATTTAGAATGAACAACATTTGAGATAACTGGAGATGAAATACAACATGTATGCATCTAAACCAACATTAACTTTGACATTGTATAAAAAAAGTCCTAGAAATCATGTGGATGAGAAATATATGGATCCCACCTCCTATAGAAAAATCTTTGGATTTTTATAATACATGGATAAAATGTGTCCAGATATCATCTATGAAACATGGTAACCTTCTCATATCAAATGTAAATATTTGGAAGGTCTTTTTTACACCATTAATGGAATCATGAAGTATATTCAAGGAAAAATCAATTTTCTAACATACATTTCTAGAAGATAGTAAAATATCATCATTTTCTATTACTCTCTGGTTTAGAGATATGATGGATAGGAAGTCTAATGGTGGTTGATAATTTTTTATTGGCCACAAATGTGTGGAATTTTTGGGAAAGACACAATATATAACTTCTCTTAGTACTGTTCAAGCTGAGTAAATCTCTACTGAAAAAATAGGTAATCAGCTACTGTGGATGATGGAAAACATGTATGATATTTTTCTATATGGAGAAACATCTGTTGATGATTTACATTGAAAAAATGGTAATGATCAATATTACAAAGAATCAATTTCCACATATGTGAACCAAGCATATTCAGATCTGATGTCACTTTAATAATGAAAAAAGTGAAAAAGGTGTGATTAAAATAGATTATATTGGAACTGATGACCTTGTGGTCGAATTCCCGACTATTCCCTTGTTGGTAATAATTTTTCAAAAACATCAGTTAATCCAAAGTGTTTAGTGACCTCCCATTTCATGAGAAGGTAAAAGTTTTTTCCCTCTCTTAATTGATAGTGACTATATTAATTTTCGTATAATTTGATTCTACTCTATAGAAGATAATAGATATATGGGGGTTTTTTAACACTAATAGTTAAAATTAATAATATTTGGTATTGCTTCCCAAAGTATAGATAAATGAAATTCAATACAAATTAGGTTATAATGGTAAATTAATGGTCTAATAAGGCATTAAATTCTATTTACGTCTTTTATTCACTACTCGAATTTTTAATCACATGGAAATAGATTGATAGAGGGGTTATTTCACATCAATCATTTTTTGGTCTAGGATGGTGCTTTTTTGATTTTATCCATATATTTACAATAAAAAAATTGGTAGATAATGAGAACCACAATTTTACATACCTAGAACCATAGTGTAAGTTTTCATCCCACATTTGGGTTGATCATGTAGTATTCGTGGACACTGATCTTACGGTTGATATCACTTTAGTATTAAAGATTGCACATTTCTCCACTGTCTGCTATATTATTTGAGATCGCAATTTGGGGGAAATATCAAGATTTGTTAAAATAATTTCACTAGGATGAACTCTTCTCAAATATATTTATAGAATTTAATTCTCATTGATTTTATTTTCATGAGGTATATGGATTCATTAAGTAATCTTGTGTTGCGAAGTTTTTAAGGATCATGAAGGTGCGATGGGATGGATATAAATATATATTATTGAAAAATACTTTGATAATGGGTAAAAATTACCTCGAGCATTGTGAAGAATATAAGATTCACATACATGCATGTAGAGATTAATGAAAAGGCTTTGGTTAGCTCAAAATCATCATTAATGGAAGTTTCATTAATTAGGTGGCTACTCCTAATTTAGAAATATGATGAAAATTTATCAAATGTATAAATCACTTTCATTCTATGAAGTATTATAGAAAAATGAATCATAATTTTTTAAAATATTGAGCATCCCTAAAAGATAGGTTCTGTCTTAACTGATTCTATGTATTTTTAGAACTGCAATTTTCATGAACACATGGTGTTTAATGAAGATTCAATATTCCAAGAAGGGTGGGAGCTTCAAGAAATATGGTTTCTTCTTGAAGGTTGGTTGATTTCCCAATGATTGCGGATATTAAAATGATGTTAATTTTTTAGAATGGAAATGGAATTTCATAATTGATAGGAGCTTATTGAACAATAGTGTTAATCATCTAGTATACGTGAATAGTGATTTCATGTGCATCAATATAAGGTTACAGAGCAAGAGGAGTTTCATGATAATCCCGAATGTGGAAATAAATGAAAATTAAACTAAATCAACCTTCATGTAATTAAACATATTTATAATTAACCCAAGTATGTGTGAAATGGGAGTTAAGGGAAGGGATCTGAGGGAGGTATTGTGTTATCAAATTTTTTGTAATGGTAGTATTCATCATAATGAGTTACTTTGGAAGATATTTCATACTCCATAACAACTATTGAAGCCTAGTTTATTTATGTTTGACACACACATTTTAAATTTATGATCCTTATACAATTAATTTTTGGGGAACCAAGTAAAAAATGTATTGTTGTCTCAATGTATATGAATGTTTAAGAACCACATGATTCCATCAGATAGTTTTTATAGGTTCCTACTAATGTGAGAACAAGATATTTTTATTTACAAGAAATAGTTGACAACATGATTCTTTCCTCCCCTATAATTTTTTTTGTTTTTAAATTAATATAATATATATACTATATATAGATCATCATTACCAACCATTGAAGGTAATAATAGAAGTACGAATTACATCGATTCATGATGTGGTAATTCAATGTACACGTAAATGATGATTTCATAAAAAATATTATGAAAGGGGAGTTGTGATAAGGTCATTCATGTATCCTAAAAATATCATTGTATATGTAATATACTTAGTTAATTATATCATCATTTATATATACCAATTAAATAACTTGGATAATGAAATAAAATAATGATTCTCGTTGAGGATTATTTCCTTCTCTTCACGTATCATCTTTATGTTTACCATCAAATACATTATATGAGGGATTATTTCCCAAAATATGGATTGGATGATGTGAATAGAGATAGTGGTGAGATATGTTTGTTGGGATTGGATTATACAGTGTTGTTTTATGGTGTTAATATGAGATTATTATGTGTGGCCTTTTTTAAGTGAGGTGAGTGACACACTTGTATTTTTTTTAAAAGTTTCCACCAGACCCACAATTGTATCTTGACACAGGATTCCAAAAATGTTCTATTCATGATTTTATAAGAGTTAATTTTGATTTATGTTAATAAAATGGGTTCTATAAATGTTTATAGTTAAATTTCAACCATTATAATTTTTGATTCTTCACCAAATAAATACATTTTTGTGAATAAACGCTCCAATAAATTTATAATGATTTCACACTTGATATTAGAAAAAAATTATATTGACATTATTATAATTTATAATATATTCAAATTAAAAATATGGAATTGAACTTTTTAAAATCAATACACATATTTTAAATAAAATATTTTAAAATTAATCATATAGATGTGTCAAGGATGAAGGGTTTTAATTAAAAGTTATTTAGTAGTTTACAATGTATTGAGGTAAAAACTAAATATTAAATTGATTACAAAGACCTAAATTTTATTACTTTATATACGATTGAACTAATACTAATATAAAACAAAAATATTAAACATTTTATCTTTATAACTATTTTAAATTGAAAGAATTTCTTCAATTAAATTTTGTTATTTTAAATTATTCATCAAAATATGATACATATTAGAAAAATACCAAAAAATCATCCAAATAAAATTTTTTGTATTATAATTTAAAAATTATTTTTTAAATAAAACTAATTATCTATAATTTGAAAAATATTATTTTATGTTATGTATAAAATTTATGATTATTACTTATTTTAGAAAAATACTAATTTTGGGGAAATCATTTCTTTTCCTTTTAAATTATTCATATTTTATTTACAGTCAATTAAATAAAAAAAATAACATGTTTATGAAAAAATGTTTTATAAATTAGTTATTAATATTTATGCCTTACATTTTAAAGGATATGTTATAAGTTTTATATTAGTAATTTAATTTTAATAATATTTTACATTTTACTAAAACATAGTGTTCCATGTAACATAAACTATTTAAAAGATTGATTTTAATTAAAAACTAATATATAATAATATTGTATAGTGTTATATTATATTCTAATGTTATTATTGTGTTTGATATAAGATATGTAATACACTGTTATTCTTTTAAAATATTATGGTCATACATTCTCCCCATGTTTAATAAATTTTAACTGAAATATTTTAAAATTATCTTAGTGATCAATGGTTTTATGTATTTTAAAATAAAAATAAAAAACACCACATCATTAAGATGATAAATAAAATTTCCATCCAATAAGAGGGATAGGTAATTACAAACATCATATGGAGATAAATATAACTAGGTTTCTATGTGTGATAAAATTTATGTTATGTAATGATATATACATGGAATAAAAGTATAAATAATTATTGATATTCATAGAAGTCATTTATCACAAAAAAATGAATAATAAATGTAATTTTAAGAGGCTGAAAATCATAAATATATGTTGAATTAAAATACCATCTGATTCATCATATTTGAATGTAATTGGATTACCTTTTTGTTTCATGACCTTCTCTCTAAACATTATGAAATATTTTACTACGTGATAACATAAGAAAACACACATACATGATAAATTTCTAATTCATATGCACAAATTCATACTTTTTTTGGGCTTCAATAAATTTCTAATTCATACCTTACTCAATGAAATAAATATCCCAAAATGAATATTTTTTTCCTCAGGCAGTAAAATTAACTTTTAATTGATGGTAGGATTCCTAAACATGTGAAAAGATGCATCATCTATTTCTATCTATTTTTGAAAACCAATATGGTTATCAAAAGATATACAATATGAATAAATATCCATATAGATAAGTAAAATTTATCTCAACAATATCATCCAAATTTCAACTAATACAATTTCATAAATTATTTTCCTTGGGAACCACTATAATAATATGATCCATATCATTAGAAACATTTTCACAAAATTTCCAAAAATCAACCTATGATTAATAAAAAACAACAAGAAGTTTCTCTTAATCATCGTGTACCAAATATGTGAATTAATTTATTATTAATTCTATTGAATCTTTGTAATAACCTAAATTACAATCATACAATACTAAAACATCCATGATTACATATTCCTTATATAATAAACAGAATTATTGATATATTCCTTTAATCAAAAAATGTGTTAAAATCCACCAAGACTATACCACATTATTTACAAATCATTAATCAACTACATGTTATTATGTATTATCCAATTTACTTTATCTATATCAATAATCTATTTATCACAACCTCATTATCCTAAATCAAGAACATATTTTGTGTTATATTTCCCAGATTCTTTTTTTCACAGAGTTTATCGTTCCTACAAACCAATTTTCTTGGTCACCATTACTGTTCCACATATGTGGTCAAGTCATTAACAAAAATTTACTATTTTACCATCATTATACATTTAATAATTCTTATAACTATTATAAGATTTATAAAATACACAAATGAAATAATTATTGAATCCAAACAGAAGCACAGTAATCATTCCCCCTAGTCTCTTGTAATAGCATAATATTGACCTTGACCAATTGTCTCCATTTAAGGTATATTGCATTGAATATCGATACATTAATTTTTATATTTCACTATGTAATTTCATTTGAATCATTGTACATTGGGTGTTTTTCTATACTCTTGTAATCACAATATTTGTTGGGATTTGTCTCCACACTTGTAGAAAATTCTCATTCCATTTGAGCTAGTATGTGGTGGATTCTATACACCATTATAAAATTTGGGAAATTCCTTCTTCCCCTTCTTACCATTCTCAATAATTTCCCCATCCATTACCCTTTTCTCATTCTTCATTATGAAGACATAATTCTAATAGATTTCATTATTTATATAGATATCACATGATATTATGTATTTATATTATGAGAATATCTGGGATACTAGTTCCCATTGAACTATTAGCATAAACCCACCATGAAAACATCCATTAGTACTCATTGGGTTAAACTCATTTATGTGGTTCCCATTAATAATACTATAAACCTTTTCTAAATGATGGAATATAATATATTAGACCCTAAAATTATGATGAATAATGAATAATTCCAAAATATTATAAATTGTTTACATAAGTTGATAAATTTACACATATCAAATCTCATATTCATAAAAAGGTTTTATTTGGGGATATCATTATATTAGAATCATTATTAATGTTTTGTAATGAAATTGTGAATTACGCTAATCATATCCCCCTAGAGTGTCAAATTTGGTTCACCGTGAGTTTTTTTAATACACTCGGTGATGATCAAGTACATACCAATGTTTCCTTTCTAATTTGTTTCCCCAAGGTACCTCTATTCCATATCAACATCTACTTGTAGTATATAAGCAATGATTTATTTTAATGAAAATACATATAATCTATCCATTAAAACCCAGTCAGATGTTCTTCTATACATATAAACATAGAATATCATATGTTAACTTACCTAAAATATGCATTCCATACTATAGTTCCCAAAGTATATATTATTCATCATATCATTCAAACAATATAAACCTCGACCGCGATATCCTGTAATTATTTGTTTATTTTATACAATAGAATGAGATAAAAAGATTCACATCTTAATAGATCAAATTGTTACGGTAACTAGTTTAACATGACACATACATGATTCTCATATTACATTTGAAAACAATAATAATAATAAAATTTTGTACAATAATATTCCCTATACCATAATGTATCACATCTTTCACAGTTCACTTCATATTTTCCAGAAAGTGGGAAAACATAATGGTGAGGTCAAAATCATAGTAAGGGTTATGTATAGTGTAATATATTAAGAATAAATTATCAAAATCATAATTGGAATGTAAATAAATAAACACACTTTCTATTTAAATAATTCTCCAATCATGGTATAACAAGGAATAATAAACATGGAATGGAAAATAACTGAAAACATATTCTATTTAATAATTAAATTGATAATGAAATACATCCATAGATAATATCATAGTGATAATATCATGAATAATAACAATAAAAAAATCTATAAATAAAATTAAATGCGTAATTATTGGAAAACATCTTTAAGGGACTTTATACACCTTATTAATGACATTTCACATCATGGTTTAAAACATCAGTTATAAACACATTCAATTTTTTCCCTCTAATATGTCTCGAGAGACATGTCAATTCATTGAAGTGTTATAAAAAATCAGGTCCCACCCATCATTGAATGTCCATGTAATCTCTCTTATATTTAATTATCAATGAAATTAATGAATATATATTTTTTTATCAAAACAAATAACCTTATTGAGCACATGACAAATATTTATCAATATTTATTGATTTAATTAATGAAATAAAAATGTACAAAATATATGTAGAAATGATACATGGTTCATGTAATAAACATATACATGGTAAAAAATATTGATAATTTGAGAAATTTTAATGTACATAATAATGTTAAATATTTAAGAAAATATAATTACAACAACAAATTATGAAGAATGTTAATGTTAATATATTCCTTGGTGAGAATGATCATAAACCATTTAGATGAAAAATAATGATAATATGAATAAAATATATATCAATTTGAGTAAGCATAATGGTTTTATGTCAGTAATGAATATAAGGTCCATAAATAATTCATTAAAAACAATGTTGAGGGATAAAACCATTTTTTAATATTAAAGATCATATTTTTTTAGACAAAATTCGTCTAATAACTTCAATTAAACTAAAATTTTTACAAATATTAGGAATAATTTTATTTAAAAATATTATTTTAATAAATAAAATAAATTTTTATATAATTTAATATTAAGGCATTTAGAAATTATTTGATGGAGTTCATGTTAAAATAATTTTTTTTTCTCTGTTAATTTTATATAAATTTTCCGTATTTGGAAAATTGTAAGATTATTCCATTTACATTTTTGTTCAAAGCCAAACATGCATTGTTTTTAAAATGACATAAATTTACTTTATTATTTAAAAAATAAAATATGGGTTAAAATTTCATTAATAAACAATTTCTGATAATGTTATAAAATCTTTGGAAATCATTTTTAGATAACATTGTTATAGAAGAAAACTTATTTCTGACCAAATACACAAATAATGATGGATTTTTTAAAAAACATTTTATCAATTAGATTATGTGAAAAAGAGTTAAGAATAGTAATGTAACGTGAAAATATCATTAATAATGATATTATAATAAAAACAAGATTTTTTTTATATAATGATCATATGTTTCAATTCAACTAAAATTCATGAATTAACAATCTCGATTATAATGAGATTGTTATGTAAACCCTTAACATGATAATAACATTTAAATGATAATTAATTAATTAATTGATTATGTGTATATAATTTTAATACACCTAAAAAAATTTTATTATAAAATTATATGGTAAAAAGTAATTATGCACATAATATTAGAATATCAAATAAAATAGAGGATAACTATTACCTAATGAAAACAAACTGTGTTATAAAAGTTTTTACCACATGGTGTCTTTTAATTAAAATCCCCATAGATCAAAAAATTCCTATTGATATGAAAAAAAATTAATAATTATGTATTAATTACATTGCAATCCATTTGGGAAGCATATTCACCATATTAAAAAATTTATTTACATTACATTACAATATTTTTAAATGAAATTAGATTGATATGAAATCACTTAGCTCACACATCCTTTGGGTTAAAATTAAACCAACCACCTATATAGTGGATAAAAACATGTAATTAACCATTATATGAACCATAGGAAATTTTTATAATTTCATATATGAATCATTTATAACATTTTATCAACCTTTTATCAATACTGATTCCACATATTCATTTTTTTTATGTTAATTTCCTTGTTTTCACATGTGTGCTTAATAATGAAATATCATTATCCCATGTATATTATATGTTTCTATCATATACAGAATAATAATTCTGAATTAATTATCATTATTGAATATCAAATTTACTTTTAATACAAATCATTAAATATGTTAATGAAAAATGATGTATGATACATTCATGTGGATGGTTTGTAATACACAGGCTTGAGTAATATTTCCATTTTTCAGTAGTCATTATGGAAAAGATGTAAGTAATATTTTTATTTAAATATTTTCCATAATATTATATATACTGTATTATTTTTTAAATATTCTCATAAATTTCATCCATGTGTTTTGGTGATGAATGGAGTGTCACATTGCTTTGTGAAGGTGTAGGATGCATATACACTCATGATTTTATCATCATTCAGTCAGTGAAAAAGTTAAGAAATAATATTATATTTTATAAGTGATAAATATGTCATTAGTATAAATATAATTTTATTTATATCACATATATTTATTAAATCTAACCTTATTATCTTCCATGAAAATAATTATTGAAATATGACTCACATCTCTTTGTGAGGTAGAATTCCTCCATACACTTGAGAGAATATATTGTATCCATTAAGGATTGGAGTGTAAAAATATGTACATGATATAGTGAGAAAAGTTTATCATTATGTAATAAATATCACATATATACTTTTTATCTATCATAATACCCAACCACTAGTGGTGTAAATGGATGATTTAATGACATCTATTTACAAGGAGGTAGTTCGAGGTTCAAATTAATTATAATTTCATAACACATTTGATTTAAGTGGAGATTCATGTAGGTAATTATATTTATATGAAAAATACATAACATGAAAAATATTCAGGATTTTATATGAACATTGTTAAATTATAACTAAAAGAGGTGGTAAAAAAAAATATTAATGTTTCTCATTGAATAACAATACATTTTCTTTGGGTATTCTTCTTAGGCTGGCACTGATTCTGTTTTATGTCTATTTAATGCCAAAAATAAGAATTATATGATAATTGTAAAGAATTTGGGATTTTATTTTTGAATTTTTTGGCCAAGGGGAATAGTGTTTAAGGGTTGAATCTGAGAGGACAAGAGGTGGCCTTCTTTAAGAAAGGTGAGTGGAACACTTGTAGTATTTCCAAATTACCCCATCATAGTCACATTTTAATAAAGTCAAATGCTTCCAAAATGACCTATTATGGTTACTATAGACTATTTAGAAAATATATAGCTAGAAAGTGGTGTTTTACATTTCATCCCATTTTTATTCATTATATTTTTATTTCATGCATCGGAAAATCAATTTTTACCTTAACCACAATAATAAATTTTTAATATTATCAATATTCATTTTCGTAAAAAAATTATCTTAACATTATTAGAAAAGATAAATTATTATGATTTAGAATAAATAATTCATTTTAGATAATTCATGTCACATAAGTGGAAAATTTTAATTTAAAATATATCTCCTGAATGTCTTTAGAAAGCATATGATTATATTAAAAAAATTTAAATGATTAAAATGCATTAGTTTTAGTATTTAAATTTAAAATGAATCAAATTATTTAAATTTTATTAATTGATAAATAAATTAACTAATTCAAAATTAAAACCAATTTAAAGTAAAATTTATCTTTACGATTTGATTAAATCAAAAATCAATTTTCCACTAAAATTCAGTATTTCTCCCTATTCATAATATAAATGATTATTTTTGAAAAAAAAATCCCAAACAATTACCCTAATATAATTTTGATATAAAGATTAAAAAAAGAATTTTATTTAATAAAAAATTGTTTCCAAATGTTTTAAAAATTAATTTTCAATTGTTTGTGAAATAGACGATTAAACAGTCTTTTAGAAAAACCATCTATTTTCAGAACACATTTCATTTTCTTGTAAATGATGCTTATTATATTTATAATTAATAAATTGTAAATTAACATGTGTAAATAATTTTTTTCATTATTTATTCCTTCCCACTCACAATGACAATTATATTTGATATTTGATAACAATTATATTAAATATTATTATATCAATAATATTTTACATTTCTTTTAAGCTCAGAGTTGTGTGTAGCATAAGATATTGAGGAGATTGAATTTATTTTAAAATAAATTTTTAACAATGTATTTGGGTGATTTATTTTCTTTTAATATTATTGTTTCTTATCACTTACATTATCAAATACAATGTTCATTATTAAAAAAATGGGGTTTTAAAACCACATGTATCTAGAATAAATTTAATAATGTAAACACCAACTCTCAGCAACTAGAGTAAGGGTCGCTACATTTGGTTTTTGAGAAATATTTTAAGAAATACTTGGAACTAAATTTAGGGAAAAAGATATTATGGAATGTAATAGAATGATAAATTTTGAGGATCTGTAAATAAGAATATCATAGTGTTTTCATAATGTGGAGTTTATCTGGGTTTTCATTGAAATAAATTTATGTATAGATACTACAAGTTGAGGTGGTTCTAGTACTGATGTACCTAAGTTTAATAACACCAAAAATGCATATTTTCTTTACTATAGCATTACGTAGAACATGAAAATGAGTTCTAAAATAAACCTAGTTTGACACTCATACAAGATATGTTTAGGTTAAATCACAATTTTTTATAAAACATTATAAATGATTTGAAAATATTTTTAGTAATTAAAAACATTCCATACATTAACATGGATTTATAATGGTATTAAATATTCATATAATTATAAATTTATGTTAAGTGTTTAACTAGTTTGGATATGAAAAAATTATTTTAAACAATGTTTTGATCGAATCTGGGGTATTCTATTTTTAATAAATAGTGCCAATAAGATGGAATGTGAACTGTCTAAATGCATGTACACTATATGAGGATTTCCATCTAATGTAATATAATTAAGATAGAGCGAGGGATATAGTTGGATGTGAAAAAAATAAAATTTTTGGGGCATATGACATATGTAATAACCAATAACATTTCCTAATTAGAGAATCTGGATAATCCACCATATGGTGTAAAAATGTTACATACATGATGTGTCAGTAAACTCCATCATTTAATCGGACTAATAATCAAATTTTTAACTGTGAAATTGATATTTTTCATTGAGAATATATTTATGTAATTGGAATTAAATAAAGGGTGATGGTTTCCATGGTATTCTATCATCTCTCAAAGTATTTATATCAATGGTGTACATTAATTCAAAACATTAAGGGTAATGAAAAAATAGATAAAATCGAATAGAGGGGGTTTAATTTACTATTCTTGGAAAATAAATTTGTATTTATTCTAGGAGTGGATATGAAGAGAAAATTCACGTGCATTTGTCAAAAGGATGGGGAAAATGTTTCAAAGTATGGAAAAAACTTTAAAAATGATAGCATAGAATTCTGTAGACTATGTATATAATCAAAATTACATGATTGACTATTTATATGATTGGATTAACCAATTATATTTAGGGGAAATAGTATAAGAAACATTCTAATCATATAAGGATAATGTATTATGTGATGTTAGGACATTGAAACAATTATCCATATATTATTGAAATGAATTGAGAAAGTGTAGCATAGTATGAAAGATAATAAAAATGATATTAGGAAGTAGGTAAAGAAGTGTTCTCCCACAAGTAATAAATTTTGAAATAATCACCATGGTTTATTGCCAAAAGAATAGGAATTTTCAAAAAGTGTGGGAAAAAAGTCCATCATGATTATAAATGAAAGGGTAAAGTAGAATCATACAATGTAAAGTATATTATCTAAAAATATCTGGGGAACTATTTCATCCATTTCCCCAGTATTCAAAAGAATAATCCTCATAAAGTGTTAATGGATCGTGGTAAATCGTATGATGTTAATATTGTCGAAGCATGAAGATTAATTTATTTGAATATTTTAATTCAATAAATATTTTATATAATTATTTTATCTATTATACTCTTATTAAATGAATCATGAAATATAGATATATTGTATTATAGTTTTATTTAATTTTAGATGTGAGGTTATATGTTAAATGGTTCTAATAACAATGATTATTGATTCGGTTCTAGGTTTAAATTCATGGGAAACACATTATTTAGAGTAAATAAACATATTTATATTCTCTAGATTGTGATGATAATGATAAATATATGTTTATGGTACCTTATTGGTGAAATGGAAATTGGTTTTCTATTTAATTGTTTATGTAATCCTTGTTGAAGTGTACTCCGTGATGGGGTCTATGGAATATATTCAACAACGTGATATTTTTTTTGGATGCATGGCTATTTCTAATAAAATTTTATGGTGAGAAATATATTCCCATACATTTAATGTTACAATGAGATGCAAATTATGTTGTATAGTGAATTCAATAATGATATAGTGGTTATACTTCTAATTATCGAGACATTGAATTTTTTCCGACATATTTTGGACAAGACATAAGGATAACTGTTGATGAAATGAAATAATTTTAATTTTTTGAGTTAATATGAGGTTATTAGATATTAATGTATAATATTTTATAATTTTCCTAATCATTTTATGTTTTTGTACAGATAAGTGGAAAACATAAAAATATATATTCCCTAAAATGGTGAAAGTAATTTATTTCCATAATTAATAGAAAAACTGGGAAAAACGGTTTCCTACTCTTAAGTTAAAAATGGGTTTACCAGTGGTTAAAAAATATTGATAAGGGGTAAAATAACATATAAAAATTCCCAGAAACCATTTTAAGAAAATATTTTGAACATATATATTAAAAGATCAATAAATATCCATTTTGTATCTATTTTCATGTGAAAAAACAAGTACACATTTTTATTTTCAAAGATTACATGTGTGAAACTCAACCCACATATAAAAGACCACCCCTCTCTTATCTTATTCAAAAATCCAAAAACCCATTGCATGAGAAAATAACTATAAAATTTTCTTCATTATATCCCTACACACATCTTATATGGCTCATTATTATTACATATCTAACGTATGAAGTCTTCAAGTGAAAATATAATGAAGTTGTACATTGAAGAGGTAACGTCCCTAACTGAGTATTTTATACTATTTATTCCACCACCTCCATAAATTATTTTTAATATAATATTATATAAAATTATATATATAATCTAAATAGTATGTTTTTATGGGAATGATTGTCAACAATGTCCTCTTCATTCTAATGGGATATAAAATCATCATTCATGTGAACAACAAACTACTACCTCACGAATTGATGTTAGTTGTTATCCATAACCACCTCTCATTATAAGATATACTAATGGGTATATGGGTTATATATAATATTAATTATATTATTATACTCCTATAATTATAATATCACATATAATCTCATACTTTACACTTTCTATAAATATAAGAAAATTGTGCATGTGTATAGTGGACGACTGCCTTACCAATCGATGTGATTCGTTCATCATGTAGGATTTATTTGGAAGTTATTTGTTAAAAAATAAAATAAAAATATGTGACATCTAATACATAAATTTTATTCTATAATTGTGTCTTAATATTTAATTTCGTTCATTTTATTCATTGATTAGAATGGTATCATCAAATATGAATACGTATAACCTACCGTCCCCAATAATGTTATAATCTATTTTATATCTCTAAATTTTATAACATACATTAAATAAATTTATAACGAAAATATATTATTTTTAAATCTTGGTTAACATTATTGAGATGATTTAACCATGAAAAAATTAAATTTACTACATTTAATAAAGTAAAATATACATAAATACTAAAGCATTTATCACCTTAAATTGTGATGTTAACAAAAGTTTGTCATTAAATAATTGATAAAAGATTATAATTTAATCATATAAGTGATTAAATATATTAATATATTTATAATGAACATATATTTATTATATACAAGGCTCATATAGATAAAATTAATGTTGATCCTGATATATGGTACTCTCGTCTAAATTTTACTTTTGTGAGACATGTTTCATATTCACCACATATTCCATTTTTTATATATTCCATTTTTTGATATATTATATCATTAAACTATATCTATTCACTTTATTTTATTTTTAAATTTATATTATTTTTTCATTGTTATTATGATTATATTTTAACAAAATTGGTGTGGACTTATTTTACTATCTCAACACTATTAGGGATTATTTATGTTAATGTTTCACATGGGGGAATTTATGATATTTCTATCATAAAATTAATCTATGTTTATTTAATATATTTCCTCATGATCATTTAATGTGATTTTACAATTTTACAACTATTATGTATTTGAATATATTGATAAAATGTTTTTAAGAATATCTGGCTTCCTTAGTATATTGAGTCACAAATATTTTTTCATCAAAAACCATTTTTTCTAAAAATGTATAAAATAATATTATAAAACTACGAAAATAATTTATTAATGTAATTTTAAAACATGTTTTACATTAAAAAATATTTTAAATGGAAAATTATTTTCATTTTCCAATCTATGCTTCTTTGTAGTTTATTGAAAATATCAAAGGAATATTAATTTTAGCATGTATGACGTGAAGCAATTATTCTACTTTTATAATTAAAAATTATTTAATAAATTATTGTTTTTAATGAAATTTATATTGAAAACAATTTTTTAACATTTATTTGTAAATATATTTTATAATTGAAAATGTTATTTTTTAGTAAAATTATATTTAAATATATATTTTTGGTATTTCAAATAATCAATGACATCAAACCATTATTATACATATTAACCAATTTTGTTAAGTTGTATTGATACCATAATTATTAATTTCTTATATTTCTTAGGATATTTTTGAAGTGGTAAATACCATTTTATTTCAATTCATCAAATTATATTATATGATATATGATTATATTTACTAAATAGAATATGTCATAAAATTCCATAGGTTAGTTTTGAAATTCTTATATTTAAGTTGATTATGCATCAAACCATTCATATGAAGAATTAATTGGACATATAATGTGATGAGTGGGTCCTATAATTATATAACCACTCAATGCATTGATAGGTATCATGAGAAAAATTACATTTTGTATTTTTCTATTGACCTACCAACACAGGTATGATATATTTTCAGGAGTCCCTACTGGTAAGATGTCATGGAATGAGGCCTATTTGTAATGTTTATGATGTCAAGATTTATACATTTCCTAATTATTATTTTAATTATTGATTTCTATGTGATTACATTATTAGTTATGATAACCATGGATAAGTTTCATGCTCATTTGATTATAATTATGGCTTTATATAATCATCATGTATTCCTACCATATTATTATTAATTTATTTTTAAATATATTTCATTTAAATTATTTACTATTTCATATTGATTATTCATTATTTATTCATGATACCATCCATTGTATTATTACTATTATTGGGGATTTTAACTCACCCATTTTTTATGTTTCATTTTCATTATGACAACAATACAGGTTTTTCTGATTATTATATTGGGATACAATATGTTGAATGATGGAGTTATAAAATATTTTTTCTAGGTTTTATGTCTTAAAAAATATTTTGAATATTATATGTGTGTCTAATTTACCCAGAATACATAATTATTCATACCTTTTGGATGGGATGAATTTATCTATAACATATGTAATAAAGTTTATATAATCTCTGGGATACTATATTTATAGCCCTTAAAAATATGAAAATAATATATTGAGTAAGAATAGTGGTGGTAAATCATAATATTATGGAATCATTTATGTGAAATATCTTCTATGAAAAATATTTGAAAAATTGTAAAATGTGTTCATGTATATGCATTATCATGTGAACTATGCTATATGTTATCGTACCTGTATATTTTATTTTATTTTATGAGGTATTAAAAAATAGCCAAATTATTTTTTGAATATAATATACACCAATTTTCAATAATTTATACGAATATGTTCCAATTGAAATCAATCATTCATATTTAAATCAACGAAAAAGTACATAAGGGAAAAATATTGCCTTTATTAATGGTTTTATAGAATTTTTTTTATACCAATTAGATAATTTATAAGGATAGTATCATAAACTATTATTGTGAATGTTAATAATCTTCAACGTATATTGATATTGATATAAAATAGTCATTAATATGATTTGAAAATTCACTTTGAAATACCTAAAAATATAACTTTTTAAAATGATTAAACACTACATACAAATATTTTCATTAAAATGATATAATTAATATATCTAAAAATTGTGAAAAAAATGAAATTATATTCAATAAATATTTATGTAAATTTTTTAAAAAAAATTCTAAAAAAAGTTAATTGAGATGGAAAAAATAATTAAAAAATTCTTTAGAAAACAGAAGTCTCTAAAGTAACTTTCAATGTCAAAAATTAATTTTTTTAATGTTATATTTGCTATTTAAAAATATAAATATATCACATTTTATTTCATTATTGATTATTATTTATCAATGTTCAAACCATTAAAAAATATAAACGAATCTCTATAAAAAATAATATTCATAACTTTGAATGGAACCCTAAAAATTATTTTCATAATCATTTTTCCCATATATTTTAATTTTTAGGTATATATTACAATGGAAATTCATCTTCAAAATATTAATTTCAAAACATTTACAAAAATTTAATTTAAAAAAAACATAGTGGATAAATAGATGTGATATTATTTATTTCTAGAGAAAAAATTTCTAGGGAATATAAAAAATATTATTATAAATGATGGGAAAAATAATATAATGGAAGAGAATGATATTTTTTCTTGAAGTCATAAAACATTATGTATAAGAATTTAACATTTTTAAACAAAAAAATATAGAGGAAATTAATTATAATAAATTTTAGTAATATAATAATAAAATCATCTAAAACATTATTCGATGAAGAAAAAATAAGACTCAAGAAAATATGTTGTGTGAAAAAAAACGACCTTACTAGAAGAGGATTGTTTTCATAAATCCTTGAGAAATTTAGAGCTTTAAATTTTATTTAAAATGTCATTAATAAAACATAGTTTATAATATTAAATATATATGATGAATTATATACAACAATTAAATTAGTCTAGTGTTATTAAAAAACTATAAGGAAATTGGAAAGAAGTAAACATACATTGTTTCAATCATTTGAATTAAAAATATATTGAAGTTAGATAATGGGATTTAGTTTTAAATACCAAATACATCATGAAAAAACAATGATAAAATATTTTAATGGTAAACACTTACAACATAAAAAATTAAAATAATTTGTTGATTCACATTTGATCTCATTAAATAATATGTAGAATGAAAACCCATATTCCTTAGTTCAGGATTTGCTCTGTGTGTCCGCCTAACATCCTGAAAATAAAATTTATTTTATTAAAAAAATTATCAGTAATGTTATCCATATATATGTAACATTATAATGCCTTTTTATATTTATATATTGTTTTTTTATTATATATTATTCCCTTATGGATGTTACAGGTTATGGTGAGGTATATTTCTCTGATACATCATTGGTATATTGGGAATGAAAAAATGGGATGAAAAAAAATCATGATATCCAAAATTCGAGAGACATTTCACATTCAAAGTTCAATTTAAAACTTACATTGTGTTTAGTTTTTTCTGAAAATGGTTCTAATTAAGAATTTATCTCCAATATATTCATTTATAGTTTTCATGTTAATTATAACACATTATTATTCACATCAATAATTGGGAATCCATTGTTAATATTAATTAATATTAATAATTTCAAAAATATAACTATTGTATATTTTTGATTATTTAGGTAATTTCATTTATGGAAGATCATAATAGTTGAACACATCATCTATGGGCGTGGTTGTCATCATGTACATAAGAAATATTTGTAATCTTCATAATGGATTTGGTGGAAGGTAGAAGTAGGATATTAGAATTTTATAATAACCTTTAAGAATAAAACTATTAATTAATTAATGATGATTTAGTGGATTATAATCGGTTCAAAGAGGTATAATAAGGAATTAAATAAGAGAGAGAGGTTTAGGAAAATACCTCTCCCATGGGATGTTCCCCATGGTTAATAGTTTAAGGGTCATTTTTTAAAATTTGGACTAGATAAATTACTCTAGGTCTTAGTAATAGGGTTGAGGAGGATTTTTCATAGAGTCTATTTTCTTTTTCATGGATTGGGAATCGTTGGATAAATGTGTTTTAAATGATCCCCATTTTGTGTTTGGAAAATTCTATTTTTTTGTAGATAAACATTCTATTTTTTCTAATGGAATGAAACTATTCATGTTTCAGTGACTGAGAATATGTGATGTAGTCATATGTGGGTTGATATAAGGATGATAATGTCTGTGTAAATTATTTTTTACAATTTTTAAAGAGTTTTGAAGCATTTTAGCATAAAATTTTAATATATTTTCAATTCGGTATTTTATTTTGTAAGTATATTTTACTTAAGAAATTAATATTCTATAAAAAATAAACTACAATATATATTATAGAAAAATGAATATGTCATCCTATATTTATACTCTATTTTAAATAATTCAATTTATTAATAATAAAATTTTAAAATTTAAATTAAAACATTTGATATATAAAAAATTATTTTATTCGACAGTATGTTTTTTAAATGTTATTCACATTAATTACTAATCAAATGAGTGATAAAGTAATTTTTTATATTTGAAAATACTATATCAAATTCATTATATTAAATATATAACGTTAATTTACTACATAATTCATACATAAACATAATAACAGAATTCATTTAAAATAAACCTTTCATTGTTACCGTTTCCATTATCTTAATCTTATTAATCATGAATTTATACATAGAAAATTAATTTATCTTATTAAATAGTTTTAACCTGTTAGCCAAAAAATAAAATCCTTTTATATTTAATTTATATATGTGATGAAATATAAATTTAATAGAAGAATTTAAAATATTTTTTATAGTGAATTATTACATAAGTTAACGAAACATTGAACTTGGGTTTTTTTGTTCACGATTTAATTTTTAAATGAATATTTTCCATCAATAAATACTATTTTTTGGATACAGACATGTTTTAGTGTCTTCAAATTTCCAATTAATTCATGTTATAATTATAAACTCTACGGTTTTAGACAAAACTCTTCTTTTTAAAATTTAAATAAAAATATATTATTTTAATGAAAAATTCAAATAATCCCAATAAGGTAATTTTGAAATTCAAAATTACTAATTGAATATATATGTGTAAAATAAAAATTCTAAAATTTTCTAATTCATAATTCAAATGAAAAAGTACAACAATAAAACTAAAATTATCAAAAAAAAAATCCTTTGAAATTTTTTAATTATTCATATTTTTTAAGATTTTATAATTTAGTACGTTTTTTTGTAGATTTTATTATTAAATTATTCATTAATAATATTTATATTATATTCTAGAGAAGGATTTACTTCATTGTTCTATATAGATGTAGCTATAAAAATATTATATTTATTAAAAAGGGATATATATAATAAATTAAGGTGGCATTATATTCCCCCTTAAATATATAATTTTCTCTCAATTTTAAATATCATACACTAATGAGAATACTAAAATATATCAATATGAATCATGGGTTAAAGGACATGATTCTATATGAATTATAATTTTGACGTTCTTAGGTATGACATTGAAATATTTGTCCCAAAAATGTTTCCTTAAGAGTAACTATAGTGAATCCTCCAACAGATTTAACTTCATGATAATTATTCCAAAAAAATATTAAATCCAAAATGGATATGATTTTATATAATAAAATTATAATAAATTATATTCACAATAAGAAAATATAATATTGATATTTATTCTTTAATTTCACAAACATTTCAACTAATGATAAATTCGTTTCACCTATGAAATATTTTGATCACCATGTAACTCCCTTGTTTTATTTTGATATATCATTAATATTATACAAAAATAATTATATTATTATTTATAAACTCATTTAGTCGTGCTTAAATTGTTTTGCATAGAAAAACATGTTTTATAATCAATTGATTTGTATTTCAATTTGTTGTTAATTTTTTATGCAATGAATCATTATATAAACATGTGTAATCCCTAAGTTTATAATTTATTTATATGTATCCATTTCATATATTATAACAGTTAGGTTATAATGGTATCATTCAAATAATAATATTTCATTTTTTCGGTTAAATGTCATGTGTCATATCATGTACACTATGAAACATGTTGTATCCTTTTAAAAATACTGACTATTATAATGATAAAAGGAATCTTATGTGTTTAACGAGTCATGATGAATTAGAAAACATAAATGGACACTAGTATGGATGGATTAATATGTGATGAATTTTGATATTAGAAACCTAAATTTTATTCGTTTCACAAATTGATCATGATTTAGTTGTTGAGGTAGTATAGTACAACATATTCATAGACTAAAATATTGACAATATTGACAATATTTAATTGAATTCAACTTTTTATTTTTTACCAATACCATAATAGATTATTTTCATTGGAAGCAAGTGGTTTTTATCAACATTCATAATAAAAAATGTGATTTTTTATGTAAAAAATTCCAAATTCTTATGAAAAGGATACAATCATATTAAGTAATCAATTTTGATGTATTATTTTCTCATGTTTCTTGACATAAATCCCTATGAAGGTTTCTAGATACTATAAATCAAAATAATTAGAAAAAAAATCAGTGGGTATGAATTATTATTTCCTAATTAGAAAAAATGAACATGAAGTATATATTTAAGAAAATAATTTTTTTTTCTTAATAGATATTTAGTAATGATATGAAAGAACAACTATGATCTATATAAGCCAAATCATGCCACATTATCCCAGTATTTAATAATTAAAATACATTTATGTGATGTTAGATTCACTAATGGGAATGATTATAGTCTCATTTTATACTATAGATGAGCCCAAATAGTTATATATTCCATATATATGATGATGAGATATTTTTTTAGGGAAAATTATTATTATGATGAATTTCAAGGGAAAAGAAATGATATTTTAAATATCCAATTGTTATAGTGATGATTTTAATCCATATATTTCATGTTCAGAAAATGTCGATCCTATATTTCTCTATTAATAAAAATATTCCATTGAATTATTTAAAGTTTTTGAAATGGTAGAATCCAATGTGATTTCAAAACCCATGGTAGTGGGTTTAAAAGTACGAAATGACATTTTAGGGAAAATTGTGAATCAATGGTTATTTGGGGTGTTGATTGGATGTTTCCTTACATCTCCTCATCTATAAATGAAAATTTTAATATATAGACATTTCCTAATAGGTGTCAATGTGATCTATAAAAAACATACCTTTTGGATACCAATTGAGTCAACAAATATATCGAATGGAAATTCAAACTTTTGTTGTTCCATATATTTTGTAATAATTTGAATCAATAATGTTATATTAATGTTGATTATAATAGATATTTTTATGAAATTAAATCAATGTCAACATTTATTTCTTTTCTATAAGAATTTTTCCTTACAATGTAGTGAAATAAGAAGAAATATGTAAATTAGTGAAATTATGAGACTGATTATACATATTCTAACTTTTTTTTCACAAGAAACCAATATAATAGAGTAATTTGAACAAAAGAGAGTAAAAATGAGAGTCATTTATTTTTTATGTCAAGATAAATGTCTAAATTATATTACCAAGAATATATTTAAAAACCTAATTTTTAAAAAATAGAATCAGATATAATTTTATGCTTGATATGGTTTCAAGTTGATATTTGAGGATAGTCCTTTTTTTCTTGAAATGTGATCGTTATGTATGTTTATTCATCAATTCAATTCCCAATGAATGATTTCACATCTTGAGGATAAATATGGATTTTCTTCCATTCCCATTCACTTTAGGAACATTTTGAATACCAAAATCCCTCTGTAATTGTTTATCAAATGGGGAGAAAGGCACAAAACACTACCCATTGTATATTACATCGAATAAAAATATTTTCTTCTTTCTAAAATGATATAAAATAGAGTATATTTTTTTATGAGGATCATCAAAATATCATATCCATGATATCCTTATCACTAATGGGTAATATTATATCAAAAAAAATTCATTATAAAAAAGTGTTCTGTTATGAAATTTTTTATACGGAATGGAATATATTTTATAGTTTTTATTTTGACTTTTGGGGGTATAAAATAAACAAAAACATGGTTCAATAACCAATTGAATTATTTTATTTGTTATATATTTTTTTTAATTATGATTCAATATAAATAAATTTTATTGATAATTTTTTTTGAATTTATTTCATATTTTTTTTGTGAATAGATGTATTTGGAATATGTTTGAAAGAGTTTTGAGTTGATTTACAATAGTTTTTACATTCTATACTAATTTTATAGTTTTCAAAAGTTGTATGTCCCTCTAAAATATGAAACAGTTATAATAAAATAAAAAATATCGATTAAAATGTATTTTAGAACATTCATAATAGAGTTTATTAAATAATATTTTAAGTAATGATACATAAGGTTACCCATGATTAAATTTTAATGCACTCTATGTGTCCTAGTCATACATAAGAGTTACTCTGAAAAAATAAAATATTCTAATGGTTAGTCTAGACATCACACACTATGATTTGAAAAGTACTAAGACCTAATATGATATATAATTGTATATTTTTTAATAAATAGAGGATATAATATTTATTTAAAGGAAACACATAATATTACACAGTGAGTAGAATATATTAATTTTGAAAATTTCTAAGCCCCATGGTGTTAATTAAACTCATGATTTATCTATATTTAAATGTGATTTAAGGGAATACAAGTTTAAAAGTATTGAGTGTCCCTATCGTATAGATTGGTTTCTAGATAGGATGCAGAAATTCATAGGAAATGATATCTCTATAATGTAATTAATATATGCCCCCTCATAATAGTTAATCAAAACTATTTTTTTATATGTAATGTTAAAATAGGGAGTAAAACGGTTATATAGTTGTTTTAAAGATAATATGTGTGTGTTAATAATTCCTCTCATGTGATATGTAATGGTATACCTGTTTGAAATATATGTGATTACTATATATTAATATCTAATTAAGTTTATTTGTTATTCAATTATCAAAAGATCATAATTATATCGGATGTGTTGTGCTAGAAGCTTATTATATAACTGTAATAATAGAGTAATTAACTATATGATTGGTGTTATATTCTCGAACATAATGAATTGAAAACCATTAATGGTGAATAAATTTTTGTAATTAATTATATTATTATCTTATAATAATTAAATTGAGAAGGAATAGAGATTAAAATTCAAAGTCTTCCTCATGAGGTTTTTTTAGTGATTTAAATATATATGACATCCAATAAATTATAGAGAAATTATTAGATTATTTTTTTCTAAATATAAATGAATGTATATTATGAATAAAAACATTCTATTGTAGATTTTAATATTTTTTTTAATAATTAATTATTAAGAGTATGTGTTTAGAGAGTTGATGATAGGAATCAATATATTTGGATTCTACATTATAGTGGTCCACAATAGTGATTTGATATTTTTTATGGTATACATGTGGATGATTTTATATAAATTTAAAATTATTTATTTTAATAATTGAAAATGAATATAGTATATTTTTCATCTATTTTGATAAAACATCATGTGAAGAACAATCGTGGAGACAAATTCATCATCATCATATTATAATGAATTTTATTTTAAACAGGAGGGAGTTAGTATGTTAATCAAGTAGTGTATTTTAACTATTTGGAAAACTTTTTGGTTAAGGATAAAGCATTCCAATACTAATTGTAGTCCATGTTGATATTAATGTAAAATATGTACCAGGGTATATGTGAAAAAAAATTGCATGGATGTAGTAACCCACTTTGGGGGGACATTGTAAGAATATTTTTTTCTATTCGTTACCTTGTTTGTAGTATATATCGGTGAATGTGATATATACATAATTAAATGATCATAATTCTATTAAATATCAGAGGTTACTTTTGTGGAGGTGTTTTTTAAATAACATTTATTCAACCCCTCTCAATTTTCAATTGGATTCATGAGAACTACATGAATCATAATCGATTTATTCCAATATGTACAAAATGTTTTATAAAAAAACTAATTTTTTAAAAAATAACTGTTACATAAAATGATAAAAATAAAAACATTAATCGTTACGATTAAACATCGAATATATTAGTTGATAAAATGTATACTAACAAAAAACAACATTTATTTAAACAGTTCCCTTATAATAATTTTTTTGAAATAAAAACCATTAATTAAATTATTTGGAAAATAATCATTCATCATGATTTCTCAAGATATCATTAAAAAACAATAAAAATTAATACATGAATTTTTATAGAATACCCTTAATAATTTCATACCAACAGACATTATAAAATATAGTTCGTAACAAATTACATAAATCTATACAATATAATGGAAATCGGTCCCTAATCAGTATTTCATAATAATATTTTTTAAATTTTATGTGTTTATTCATTATATTAAAATTTTAATTATTATTAATCCATTTTTACACTATTATGACATCAATTGACACACTATTAAACACTCAAACCATTCAAAATTAATATCCAATAATCAAACAACCAAAATTTGAAAACAATAAATGAAATAATAATTTATAAATGAAAATAATTTAACGAAGTCAAAACTTGTGATTATGATTAAATAATAATGTAAAATAATGGAGTTATTTGAAAAGTATTGATTCAAAAACATTTCAATGAAACTAAATTTAAATAAAATAACTTTTTGCCTTGATAAAATATATAACATAATTCTTCTATATTAAATAAATTTTTAAAGATACTTCTTCCATTAAAAAACATTCATAATACTAAAATAATTAAATTAATCATAACACCAATATTTCATTGATATTATTTAAAAATAACATTTTATATAATATTAGGGAAATTTTGTCGTTTTTAACAGTTAGAAAATGAATTCTTGCCTCCTTTGAAATATTAACTTTTGAAAAAATAATGATAAAAATATATTTCATTTCAATAATGTATATAAAAAATAATTGCATACATCAATCATCCATGCTATTAGATAAAGAAATAAAATATGTTAATAAATATCAGAAGATGTTCAATCCATAAGATTATCTATAATTAATATATTTAAAAAATATGAAATTTTATAATTGGAATTAAATTAATTTAATAAATAAAAAATAATTTGAATTATTAATAACATATTCCATCTTGAAAAAACATTTCAATAATCCTCACCATTTAAATGAAAATAAAAAATCTCAATGAATTGTTTAATAACAATATTAAATCCTAGAATTCCTTTTCTACTTGACCTTCTTTCATAATGGGGTTTATCAATACATTATATGGGTTAATTATCGAGTCCCAATAATCATTGATCTCCTAACTAATGTCCTAACATCCTAATCACACTGTGATTCCATTTCATCACATATTAGACAGAATATTTAATAATCACACCTATACTAATAGTCCATAGTCGAATTTTACATTCCAAAACAATATATGTTTGAACAATTTCTGTGGATATCAATATATGAAATAAGATTAATTCATCTATGATAAATAATTTTAATAAATAGAAGTGCATCATCCAAAAACTAAACAAAAAATTCCTTGATTATGGGCTACCCATGAACTAAGTACAAAATATCACAAATAGATAAACCAATCATGGAATACTAACAAAACATATAAGAATCGGTATGCTTAAAAATTGAAATGTAAATATGTACAATGGTATTCTAACACTTCCAATGTTCATATCCCCACATAACTCAAGATAAATGAAAAAATATCTCAATTTGATGCATGAAATCTATTATTGATCCACCAATTATATAATAAAGAATATGATCCCGTTGTCCTAATGAATGAATAGTTAAAATATTAACATAATGGTTTTAAAAAAATGTATTCTTAAAAAACAAAATTATTTCGAAAATATATATAAGAAAATATAATTTATTTATCTAAGAAAAAATTATTTATAATTCCATTTTTATAACTCATTATATTAATATGAATAGTCATAAATATGATAATAAAATTCTAATTAATTTAGATCATAATAGTAAAAAAATATTGATAAGAATATCACTACATCATACATCATGGGATTACTATCTAAAGGTATATCAAAGGAATATAGGATCCTCGTACCATATTACTAACATCATGTGGGTAACTGTTTGTATCACCTTAAAAAGATCATGGAATGAGGGGTGTAAGTCAATATATGAATATTTTTTTATCTCTTTACAGAATTTATAATTTGATATAGCTCATTCAATTATTCAGTTATTTTTCTCATTTTTTTACCTATGTTTATCAATCATGAAAAAGAATAAAATCACAATGAACATCGATATTTTATAAAATTTATGACCTCTAATGTGATGACTATGTTACAGGCGTATTTTGGTTATTATCCAATGTGAAAACAACATCCTTTTTATTAAAATAGAAAATAACACCAACGGGTGGCTTTGGAAATGTAATCCTATAAATAAATAGCTATAGTGAATGATTAAACATTATATCAAAAATTTATTGGATATCACCAAGACTATGATGCAGTGATTTGATGTGTAGAAAAATTAATTCATAATGGACTTGAATATTTCATATTGAATTCGCAAAAATAGAGAAATAATAATTCTTCTTATAATATATAAATAAGTGGGTTGTATCTATTGTTAATTAATTCATAATGACATGAAAATGTTGTGGGATAGTAATATAATAACACTTCCAAACCCATATAATAATAAACTAAATAATTATTGGCCACTCACATTATCATTAAGTGATCTTTAAAAAGAATTAATATTCAATAGTATAGATTTATCTGTTTTAATTTCTTTGATACATAATATCATCTCATGAGTGTAATATCATTTTCCTCTTGGGGTATTTTATGTTTCGTTCCATATCTTCCGAATATATTGTTGGGTTTTTGTTTTTCAGAGTGCTTTAATGAGGTATTAAGATGTATGATGGATTTTTTTAAAAAGAAAAACAAGAACAAGTCTTTTTTGTTGTAAATGATGATTTTATAGTGTATGTATATGTTTTACATCCTATCAAGCTAATTATATAGGGATTATCTATGGTGAGTGGTTAATTTCTGAGTTGTGTTTATTTTATAAAATAGGAAATATCATTTTCAATTAATTAATACCAACACACCAATTTTTTCAATGGATGACGAGGTTTAGAATGTTTTATGTCCTAAATGGTGCTTTATATTTTATGTTTTCGGAGCCACATACATTATACTATAAATATGGGATTTTTAACATAAATATGTTGACTTTCAACCTTTATATATATCATTCATATCCAATTATTTTATAATTCATGAATTACCATATCTCCCACTCTAATTTTCGTTAAACCCTATCATGTTTTTAGATATATTGTAGTATCTTTCTTCACAAATCGACTTATGGGATCCAGTGGTTGGTCGCTGCAAATCGATGGTGTGTTCACCCCAATAATACATTTATTTTCCATTCTTCCCCTGTCAAGGATACATTGTGGTGTTATTGGTTTTGTCTAATAAATGTTTGGATGAATTTTTCATAACAATTTTGTGTGGTTCTAGTTTATCTAGGGATTTCTTGTGTGGTCATGATTTTCTAGACTATATCTTTTTCTCCCACTGACACAGAATGAGATTGAAAACACTATTTGATGTATGGGGTCATCATACTCACATGTTTATGATCTATTTCTTTGAATTTCATGGTTTTTATTTCTATTTTTTATATAGTATGTTCTATAAAAAATTGATAATTAATTAGAAAATTGAAATTGATGTGGATGGGGAGTAATTACATGTTTTTATTATTATTTATATGTTACTGATGAGTACACATTATATTTTTTCTTTCCAATGAATAATTGCAGCAGGAATCCTTACATAAATTGTATATGATATTATTTGAGACCATTCCTATGCTATTTTGTGAATAAATCTTGAATTAAATGAAAACCAATCTACATCATGCTAATATATTGGATTCCCATGGAATCACAATTAGTTTGTTAATATCCATGTTAAATAAATAGGTAATATGTTAAAATCCCTAGAGTAATTGGGGAAGATGGAGTGTGTTTCTTTTGTGCATGCATGTACTTTTTCTGTTTCCATATGTTTTTTTGGGAGATATGGTGTTTTGTGATAGGGTAGAATAGAAGGGATGTTCAGTAAGTGGGGGTGTTATTTAATTTAGTTGTTTGTTAGAATCAATGGGTTGTGGGTAGTTCTTTGATGTGGGGTGTAGTGGATGTCATTTTTAGGTGAAATAATCTATGCTACAAGGAGGATGTGGTTTTCATTGGTGATGATATGTGTGCGATAATTTTTAGTTTTATGTTTTCTAATTATTTAATGATATGGTGCTAGGATATACATTTGTTTACTAATTTGGTTAAATTTTTTATTGGTGTAGAACTATAAAAATGGTTTATCTAATGTATTATATCAATGTTTGTGCGAGAGAAGATAGTTGTGGCATGGCATGTTATTATCAGTTTATTGGTTATCCATGGAATAAATTTTTTTTATAAACTATAATGATATTGGATGGTTAATTAATGATGTGGGATTTAATTATAGGTGTGTAAAATGGATTAAATGAATTGGATGATAAATGAATGTGTAGTGTTAATGTGACTGATGTGTCTTATTAATGGAAGTTGTAATGTCTATTTTGTGTGTTGTAATTGTGATGTGTTTCATATAGTAGTGTCAATGGTTGTGATAATTGTTTTGTAGTATAATAGCGATGATTTGGTGCGATCTAGTGAAAATTATTTTAACCCTATAGTCTTTTATAATGTATTATCTAAATATCATGTTTTTAGGTTAGTTTATGGTGTTCCCCATCTATGATGGATAAAATTACAAAAAATAGATAAGATTTGAGTTCTATGTTGTTTCCCCAATATCCACGATGGTGGTGATTCTGATGTCTAGATACACACTCTTTCACATAATTCTTTTATCAGTTATTTCCAAGGTTTTATTAGGGTGTACATGTTGTGATGGAATGAGTGTTTTTTGAAAATATGTGACTTATTTTTACTATGAGGAGACATGATTTTGGGACCCAGGTGTCAGCATGTGATACATGTTATGATGGCCTATGTTTCTACAGGACAGATGGTTGGGATGGACTATGTGTCTTCATGATAGATTTCGATGATGTAGTTGTGGTGAGACAAGATGTGTGGGCCTAGGTGTCTCTGGTCAAGACAGGATATAATGATAACTAATACTACCATGTAATATTATACCATATAATGATGGGATAAATAAGGTTGTTACCCAACCCATATTATAGATTAATGTGGTTTCTTCAAATAAGATGTGATTTTTTCTTGTTGTGAGGTGATGTGTATTGAATATATTAGAGAAAATCACATTTAATGTTTGTGAATGAAAGTGGAAAATCAGCAGGGAAGCAAAATCATTCTTTATTTGTTTTCTATGGTATTGATTCTATATTATTATGTTGTGTGTTTAATTTATTTATAAATATATGGTGACATTGGGATTTGGTTTGTCGACCAGTTTAGATGTTGTTTGGGTCAAAAATTTGATCAGGGGAGGGTTATTATAATATTTTCGGATGTCCACATGATACATTGTTCATTCCACTACTTAGTATACTATTATTCTCACCAAAAATATATAAAATAACATTCAGGTTTATTGCAGGGCATTAGGAAGTTAGAATGGAAATAATCACTCGATTGGAGCTATTTTGGAGTTTTTGCAATAAACATCCATTTTTTCATATATATTAGATACTTTTATATTTATCATTTTTACATTATATGTGAATTATTGGATAGTGTTGGGTTTAATGTATATTATCTATTGGAGTTTATTAGTGATTATTTATCATATCTTATGGTCATATTTCATTTATAGAGTTTAATTTCACCCACTCTATGGCATTTTTATAACCATAGTGATCGTAACTATCCTAGGGGTTTCTCAAAGTAGGAATCGGGGTTCATCAATACTCATCCATTTTTATGAAATATTTAGAGATATTGGGTCATTAATTAATTGTATCAAAGGATTTGGTTGATATATATAACAGATTTTGAAGATTGGTACTATGATTTCTAAAACATTGGGTAAGGAAGATGTGTCAGTTGACCTTGTTGCATGAAATGGTCAAGGTATATAGTTATAAAATGTGATTTTATGCCCCCATGATATAGTTTAAATAATGTAAACTCATATTATGACCAAGTGATGTGAACAATTTTTCTAGATAGAGACCTATGATTGATACATGAATCATGAATTATGTATTTTTTTCATAGTTGGGTGATTATGTAATGAAAATTATACAAATAATTATAAAGAAATGATCTCTAGTAAGATTATGTGCTATTGGGCTTAAGAGATATCATTTATTTTCAATAACAACTATTGTTTCTCATCCATGAGTTATTCAGGTATTTGAGCTTCCATGGGATGATATGGATTTTTGATGAATGGTTGACTCAAAAAGGATGGTGGGGATTGTATATGGCCTTAAATGCATTTAGGTAGTACAATATATGATTGTATGATTGGAGTGTCTCAGACCGAGAGACAGTGCACTGTCTAGAGTGGAACACACTTTTTGGGGTATGATTTTACCCCAATATATGTTTTGGGTTCCATTTGATTTGAGATTTATATTTGAAGCTATGCATAAGTTGAATATGTCATTTCATGGTGATGTTATAGAGGAATATGTGTTGTGTCCTAACATTTACAAGGATTTATGGGTAATTTTTGTGTTATTAATGATGATTGAATCTAAGAGGTATGTGGTAATATATCTTTAATAGGGAAAATTAGGAATATTGTAGTTTTTAATTTTGTTCAATGACCTCCTTCTCTTTAATCACTATGTTTTTTAAGAATAAGACTATATAGAGAGGAATCTAGAGGATGATTTCTGCCTTGTAATCAAGTATGAGGTCTATCAGTTTACTATCCCTCTATATATGAAGGTATATAAAATATAAGAGGTCATAAAGTAGATGGATTAAATTGGATTATATCATTTATATAATTGAAAATAATGAATTTAAGGAGAATAATTCTTGGATGTGGGATGTGGATGTTAAGGAATTCAGGGGTCTGATTAGTGTAGAACAAACTGATGCAGACCTTATTCAATTGTTTTGGTGAAGATGGCTCTTGAAAACCATCATGAGGCTTCCAGATTCTATTTTATTTTTATAAGGACATGATAGACTCCCACATTATTAATCATCCATCCTCATTGGATTTTATTTTTTCGGAGTTCAAGCACAATTTTGTAAGTATCAGAAAATTCCTAGAGGGATGTTTTAATAATAGTCACTATTGATGGTAGTTTTGTTGTGGAGGGAAGTAGGTTTCAGAAGGGGATATGATTATAATGGTCCCCATATATAATAACCATGGCATGGTAATTTTTATGAAGGATAATTGAAAAGTTTTATAGTAGACGAGCATTACAATATTCATTAATTGGTGCTAGAATTATGATCATATCCTGGTGTTTTCCAATGTATGAACAATATAATTTCCACCATTGCTTGTGATTTGTTAGATTTTGGTGACTCATAGTACTTCTTTCCAATATTGGTCCAAGTTCTGGTATTAGAGGTTCTTTGGTATTATATAGATTGTTGTTGAATGGTTGACTCAAAAAAGGATGATGGGGCATGGTAGAGGGCCTTTCATGAATTTTGGAAGTACAATATATGATTGTATGAGGGGAGTGTGTCAGACTTAGAGAAAGACCACTATCTTGAGTGACACACATTTTTATTTGGGGTCTGATTATACCCTGATATATGTTTTGGGTTCCATTTGAAGTTAGTCAGATATTTGAAGATATTCATAAGTGGAATATGTAATTTCATGGTGATGTTAAGTAGGAATATGTGTTGTTTTTTGAAATTTAGAAGGAGTTCTAGGTAAAGATTATGTCATTAATGATGATTGAATCCAAGAAGTATGAGGTAATATACCATTATCAAGGAAAATTAGAAATATGGTATTTGAAAATTGTGTTTAAGGACTTCCTTCAAAATTATCAAAATGTTTTTCAAGAATAAGTTTATAGAGAGAGGCATCTCGAGATGGATTTGTGCATAGTAATCAAGTATTATTTCTATCTGTTTACTCTCCCTCTATATATGGAGGTATAAAAAAATTAGAGTTCATCATGTGGATGGATTCCATAGGATAATATATTTTATATAATGGTAAATAAATAATTTAAGGAGAATAGTTATTGGGAATGTGATGTTGATATTTAGGAATTCAGGGGTTTGATAAGTGGGGACCTAACTGAAGTGGACCCCAATTAATTATTTAGGTGAATGTGGCTCTTGAGAACCATCATGAGGCTTCCAAGTTCTATTTTATATTTATAAAGACATCATAGCCTCCTACATTATTATTCATCCATCCTTAGTAGATTTTTTTTTCAGTGCCCAAACTCCATTTTGTTAGTAAAAGTAGTTTCTTAGAGGGATGCTTTAATAATAGGTACCATTGATGCTAGTTATGTAGTAAAGGGAAGTTGGTTTTATAAGGTAATATGATTAAGATTGTCCCCATATATAATAACCATGGCCAGATAATTGTTTTGGAGGATAATATAAAAGCTTCATAGGAGTCGAGCATTGCATGATTCATGCTTTAGAGCTAGTATCACTAGCAGATCTTGGAGTTTTCCAATGTATGATAAATATTTCTTCCACCATTTCTTTTGAATTAATAGATTTTTTAGACACACACTCATTTTTTTCTCATATATTGGTTCACATTTTGGAAATGTATATAGAGATACTTCCAATTTCTTTAGTTTTAACAATTCCAGTTGGAGAACATGTGACATTGATTAGTTTGTATTTTGGATGTAGATGTGTGATGGGGAAGCCCCCGTCCATTGAAGATTTATTTTTTAGAATTTTTTCCCCTAAAATATTATCATTTTTAGATATTGGATTTATTATATGCATGTTTCATTAATGGCTTCATGTGGTGAGTTTTTTCGTTTTTTGTGGAGGAGTATCGAGTGGAATTTATTCGGTGGAGAGATTATCAAATGTGTGGTAGATTAGGGAAGCCTATTTTTTAACATTCGTTTTTTCAGTGGAATATCCAATTTAGGATGTTTCCACATTCTTGAACAGTTGTTTGGATGTTTTCATAGAGGTGGTTATGACCCTTCCCCCTCTATGTAATATAATGTTTGTGATAAAGCTGCAACCAAGCATGACTTTTATTTCAATGGATTCAAATTTTATAGCGCTTATTCATTAATGTGTGTTGTGTTCTCAAATGGTTGATCTAATGCTGAGTGTTTTTATTCTACCAATTTTTTTCCTTATTTTCTCCATTTTTTTCTCAATGTATGCATATGGTACTCAATAGTAGTGTATAGTCGATCCGAGGACGAATCTAGAGAGAAATTAGAACTGTTACCAACATTTGATAAAATATAATCAATAAGCCAAGATGAGTTTGGAATGGGGAATTTAGATTATTGATCTATGTTTTTGATATCACTATTTTTGGTTGATGGATGCAGATATTCCAAAATTACCTTTAGATTTAGATATAGAAACAATATTTTTTTATTCCTATGTTTTGGTGTTTTGAAATAACAATCCATGATTATGGGGCTAAAGAACTCCATGTTTCATTAGTTATTTAAAAATAACATAGTCGTATAGATCAATGATATATATATACACCAGAGGTCATATGTTGATCATGTAAAGAATATTTGATCTATTTGTAGATCCAATAACACTACAATATCTTTCAAATATTTTCTAAGTGTGAGTTTATGACATGCGTAGTGAATTTAATTTTTTCATTTTTTTCAAGAAGGGTGTGGTAGTATACATGTCTAAGATTTCCGTAGTTGTTTCTTATAAGTAAACGATGTACATGGAATAGTTTTTATATTCATTTTTCTAACTAGATATTATATGTGTTCAATACATAATTCCTATCCAATTTCATCCCCACTGATGGATTTCAACAAAACTACATGGTTTTTCATGGAGTGATCAATAATAGGCTGTGTTCATTTACCGAAAAGAGATGTTAGACAGTTCTCGTGTGCATAAATTTCTTGATAAGGGTGTGTTGTTTGATGATTTTTGAGATTCATATCATCTTTTCTTGTGATGTGTATTAATATAGAAAGGAATATTTATCTCTTAATGGTCTATAACATTGCATCCTCATGAGTGAAACAATTAGAACCATGATATAGAGTTATAGGATATTGTATTTTGACCAAATTTGTGGCACCATTACCTCATCAGTGGGTCCACGGTTATTTTTACAAAAAAAATTAAATATATATTCACACATTGGGATCTGAATCTACACCCAAGGATGTGGATGTAGTTTCTTAAATATTATGAATTATTTTCTATTACACCATGAAAAACGGAAATGAAGTATCTGATGCATTGAGTCATAAATATAGAGTTGATATGATTCCGTAATATATTGATAATTATATATGGAAGAAGGATATTGTAGAGATAATTATTGATGTTGGAGTAAGTAGAATTAGTCTGTTTCTTCATCATATTGTTATAGATTAATCCTTGAAGTGGAAGTTGGAGAACTCTGAGTGGTGGGACTCATAGAAATTTTTGATGCATGATGGTATTGTCCATAGGGATGCCCCTAATAGATAGTAAAATAATTGTTATAACCTATTTTTATTCTAGGGGATATTGTTCTTATGCATGATATTCATCATTGATTTCACTATGAATTTGATAAATTTATTTTTGTGGTACATCATTTTGTGGAAAATATGTATCACAGATTAGGGAGACATTTTTACTGGAAGGATGTGAAACAGCTGATCAGTGTGTTTTTGGAATGGTGCGTATATTTAAAAAATGTGAATGTAGAGAACTATTTTCTTAAAGGTTTTATATATCCCTTATAATTACCTTATTTGAAATCAGAAGACATATCGGCATATTTATCAACTATGTTTCTGTAATATAAGAATGGTTGTGATGAGGTTTTCGTGATGGTGAAAAAACTAATAATGTGAGATCATTTTTTTATCCATGTGTTTATTTTCATATATTATTTGTTGATGTGTTATATATATGATATTTTTATGATTCATTTGTTAATATTGACCATAATCACAAATTAGATGCCTTATTTTACCTGTTGGGTTTAGAGGAGATTGTAGCTTGCCATAAATTTCAAATTATACCTTGCCACACCTTTTCACCATCGGATAGATGGGATGAAAATGAAGATTAACCATACAATTGATGATATTTTTTGAGCACACGTCTTGGAAATTAGACGATCATGGAAAAGTCACCTACCATTGGTTTAGATTTCATTCCATCATGTATTTCACTCATCCATTATCATGAATCTATTTGAGGCATTCTATTGGTCATCATTTGATTCTCTATTATATTTGATGGTGGTCTGTGATTCACCAAATCTTAGTCCTATTGTGGAGAGGAGAACTACAGGGAATATGTAGTTTTATAGAGAGAGGAAAGGGGAGATTCATAAACATTATAAGGCTGGTGTTGATCAGAAGTGTAGGCCCATAGTGTTCAATAATGGAGATATTGTGTTCTTAGTAGTCTCACTTCAGTGTGGGTAGTATAGGTTTGGTAGGGGAGTATGCGATCTCGCTAGTTTATTGGACCCTAGTGGTGTTGAGGTCTATTGAGGTGGTGACTTTTTTGTCTACTATGGTGCACTGATGATGGTTTATGTGTAGTGTTATGTTAGTGGTTGTTTGAGATGGGATAGTTTTGGTGTGGCGTAGTTTTGTTAGTTTTGTACCTATCCATAGAAAGAAATTTATGTTAAAACAAAAATAAATAGGATAGTAAATAAAAACGATGACACAAAAATGGAGTTGTGGAAAAATAGATTAAATTAATTTATATATAATGGAATGGGTATTCTAAATGTGATTTAATTTACTTATTAAAAAAATTTATAATCATTTATATTGTGTTATGTTTGTTTGATGTGTTCCAAAGAGTTGTGGAAGTGGATGTGACTCATTATGTAGTATAAAGGCAGTGACACAGTTTGAATTAGTGTAGTTGACCTGAATCCATAGGTTTGGTATTGTGTCTTATCAATATACCATGTATTCTATTATTACTTTTACATATACCCAAATTGAGATGGATAAACATACCAATAGTCATGGGTTCTTGGTTTGGGTTTCTGCACCTCATTTTGGATGGATATGATGTGGACATATGGATACCCTATCTACCTTTCTCTTTCTATATAAATGATTGATCATGTGTCTATGGGTGAGACATGTTTTGATGGCCCATGTGTCTAAATGATAGAAGTGGATGATGTGGTTATGATGTGGTGTTATGTGTAGTCCCATGTGTCTGTGGAAATGGGGATTTGGATGGACTATGTATATGTGGGTGTGATTTGCTTGATGTGGATATGATTATATGTGACATGTGGGGGTAGGTTTCTACAAAAAATAAGTTTTTTTCATGGGCACAGTGTCTTCATGTTGTATGTGGTTAATGTGGATATGATTTGATGTTATGAGCGGGCCCAACTGTTTGCGGTCGAGATGTTATGTGATGGTCATGATGTGATAATAAGATTCTATACCTTGCGATGGTGGGGTAGGTAAAGATACATCAAAACCCACATCCTAGATGTCAATGGTGCCTTAATGGGATATGTGATATGATGTTTCTCTGATGAGATGTGTATATTATGTATTGGAGAATATGAAAGTCACCATTTTGTATTGGGAGCATAAAATTAGGGGGGATGTGTCAAAATGAAACCTTGTATTCTTATGATATCGTATATATATTATTATATTATGTGGGTGATTCTGTGAATAAGATATGGTGGGGATGAAATTGGTTAGTTGTATTTTTTTTGTTATTTTTAGTTTACTGATTTTTCATTGTCATATCAGCGTGATGATTTAACATGTGCAATTGAGACCATGGTTATGACACTAATATGTAAACTTTTATTCTCATCCTGCATATATAAACAGGGTTTCATGTTCCCCAGAAGACATCTTGGAATGATATGGATATTATTTTTTGGGTTGGAGTTATAGTTTTGTTGTTTTGTTAGCGTTTCATTTTTTGTATGAATATTTTTAAAAAATTATCTATTTCACAATATTTATTAATTTTGGATGGATTTTGGGTTATATTACATTATCCACAACAATTTTTTAGTGGGGTTCTCCACTATCTGGATACAATTTCATTTATATAGGTTAATGACTCCTATATTATGTGACTTTTATTCCCACAGTGATAGTATCAATATCAGTTACTACTATTGGCAATACAGGGGGGAAATCATCTCTCTTCCTCCATTCTGGTAAATTTGGTGGAAGGGATTGTGATAATCTAAAAAAGCATTCATTCATGAACAAACTTAATTGGACATCATTATATCATCTCCAGTCACCGTATTTCATACATTCACATTTCTTAGATGTTATCGTCATTATATTATGTAAGTAAAATACCCCGTATTTTTTCATTAATGTAATATTCTAATCCTTGCACTGTTTCATTGAATATTCATGTTATTGTATATATTATGTTTTTCCCTTTATTATAATGGAAATATACTTCTTTATAAAATATTTTCCTTCCACTCATATTTATGCAACATTTAGTCAAGTGATCTCACTATTCATGTATACAATCATTAAAGGTAGTTATTATTCCATGCATTACTAGAATAATGTGGAAAATATGATTCCCATATGAATTTAATTTATAATTTTTTGGAACTATTTTTCATTATGATATAAATTATCTTCAACGTTCTTCATTCTTCTTTGTGTATATGTAAGCACAAAGACACCATTATTCTTTTTTGTGCACACTAGGAATGTGTGACCTTCCATTGGGTGAAGGGATCACAATGATATTCTCTTTATGAATTTTTTTAATGGAAGTCTGCATTCTCTAGATTGGATATATAATTCTCTCCAACAAAAAATAGTATCAAAATCCATCGCCCCTAACTATGTATTTTTAGGTGAGTATCTCACATTAATGGAATATGTATACATTTTTAAGTAAATTTTTATTAAATAACTAATGATAATGTTATATTTGAATGAAAAAACATGCAATTATGAAATGTATATGTCACACCATAGTAGATATGATATCACATGATCATTTCACTTGATCATGAAGCACCTCCTATGATTCCCTAGACCGTGCTACTATTCAAACAATTGTTTAGGGGATAGTTTATATAAAGATGAAAATGTATTCACCTGATGGGATTTTCCATAACTGAACCTTCTTATGATATAATTTTCTTCAGATATGAGATTCTATAAATCATGGTTATATCATTATGGATTTAATATTAACAAAGTTTATAAGTTATTGTCTTCATGTATTTAATAATAAAATCCTTTTACATGTGATGGATTAGTGGAACATTCTATAAAAAATTCACTTCATCCTTGGTATAGTGAACATATTTAAATTATCACATTCAATTGAGAGATTGATTAGATGCATTATTTCATGAAAAACATATTGTCTCATTTATTGTCACTATCATTATAGATTATTAATTATGTTATTTCTACAATAATTTAGATCACATATAGACTCGTCGAAGGTGGGGAGGTTCATGGTGATTTTCCTATCTAATCAAATGTATTTGATTAGTCTAACCATTTTTTCCATGATGTATGAGTGTTCTTTTAGTGATGAAACAATATCTATGTACACCTATAACACATAACGTTTCTTATTAGTCAATTACACCTTTATAATAAAATATGTTCACTCAAAATTGGGATTCCAGTATCCTAGGTTACACCCTTGTAACCACACCACACACTCTAGAAACACACAATCATGTCATTTTCTTATGTGGTGGCTCTAGATTATCCATACATTCTCACCCTTATTCATAGATTCCATCCCATTAATGTCATCACCCATGGGTATCTTTTCAGTAATTATGCATCTATATGACTACCTATAGGAACATAGGCAGTCCACCATGTTGGATTATTTGGGCTAGATCGTCCTTATAGTTGAGGTAGCTCTGATGATATTGTTGATTGATATATATCTTGTGGATTGTATGGTTTATAAATTTTAATGATAAAAGGCTAAATGAAATAACATTAAAAATAAAATTTAAATTTAGAATTTATAAAAAAATAATTTCACAATTATGATCTATAATATCAAAATCTCAATCCTCTAAAAATATAATTTTTACATTTCATTAATATCAATTATTCCACAAGAAGTATTAATTTCTTCATGAAAATGAATAATTTCGTGGAAATAAATATTTTTTAAGGTATTTATGAAATAAATAAATATTGCATGGCATTTAATTCATTTTCTTTATTAATATAATATTCTCCCCATAAGAAATTTTTAATTAAAAATATACACTAGTTTATTAATAATCATATTTATATTCACATCATCAATAAAATTATGATCATATGACATATAAACACCCTTATAATGATCTTATTATAAATATTATCTATTATTCTTGGGAAGACTTGTCAAACACAAAATATATTATTTTCTACTAATTCATATTAAAAACATAATATTCACCACATTCCAATTTATTGAATGATATTGTGATAAATACAGATATTAGGATCACCAACCTCCATCATTTATATTTTTTCAAAATCAATATAGAGAATGGGATGTGAATGTTTTCTTATTATTTCTTCTATATTATAATTTTTTGTCCCCTTATTATGTATAAAAATTAAAGGTACAGAATATAGGGTAGTATGACTTCATTATTAATAAAACAATTTATTAATCATTCCACTATTTTTATATGCAACCAATGATCTCAATAGAAAACATGAGGGGATATCTTAGACATCATTGTTATCCATTATCAATTCAAAATACAATTCAAATTATATAGATGAACCAGGTCCTTTTCTCTTAAACTATTCAAATATTAATGGTTAATAGTATTTTATTTATAAAAATGATAAAATTTATTTAGAACTTTTTGGATCCCACTTATAATGAAAAATTCTCAAGATACATCAATCCTATAACTCCCACACACCTATAATGTCAGAAATTAAAAACATTCAATTGTAATTGGTATCTATTGTTCTATAAATTAGTAATTGAAATTATACATATACATTTTGTTCATTTAATCGATTAATTTTTTTATCCCCCATAATATGTGGCCTAATTTTAAAACATTCAATAAGAGTAATATAATGTTCCAATATATATCATCAGTGTGTTCTTGATCAAGTTTATTCTAGATATTGACACCAACTCCACCAATCCACTTGTTTTTTTGAATCAATTTTAATTGAAAATGGTGAACTCACATAAAACAAAAAATAGGTGTTCCCACCAAGGAGCCCATACAAAGACCAGAAATATCCCAAAAAACTCATGAGGGAGTCCATCCACCCCGCATCCCATGTACTATCACCACCTTTCACTACACATGCATCCCTCATCCCATCATAGATCCTTCGAACTACATTGCCTATGTCCTCGTCAAATGACACATTGAATTTCGTTAAGATTGATTGCTAGAGCTAGGCATGAGGGAGTGACACCATGGTTAAAGCTTAGGAAATGGATCCCACATAGGTTATTATCACCACACATCAGAACAATTGATGATAATTATGAAACCATCACCATAGAACACTAACTTTATAACACCACAGACACACTATATGATAGTCTCACACATTGAGTTCCCCTCATTGGGACACACTACCACCAACCCATCAAAAGATACATTAACGGTGGTATATCATAATACCACCACATATGATAGGACCTAGGGACACCCAACAAAAACCCCATGATTAGGAAATTCATCACAGTAATAAGTAACACTAATCTAATTCACCGTGTTATCCTTAGAACCTAACCAACATGTGGTCATGCATGGATGAATAAAGAAAAATAGAAGGGGGGACCAACAACGGGTGAACTCAAGACTACCAAATTGAAATAAGATAACCAACGAGGTCCAGACCTTGTTAGAGCAGGGTCGCAAGAAAATATGAAAAATTAATCCTTCAGAAATCGTTGAATAAAGAGAAACGATAGTGGGGTGGGGGAGGATGCTTCATCGACCGGTCATCCAACACAGAGCTAGGAGAATGATGTATAGAGAAGTTGAGATGCCCTAGAACATGCTACTGGACCAAAAAAACACCATAGAACAAACCGAAAGAATCATTAAGAGAAATAGAAAGGGGAAACCTCTATCACTAAGAATTATTGAGACCACTATCTATATATTCATATTTTCAAGGGAATAAAATGAAGACCCTTCCATGTTCCAACTCTAATGTACCCATCCAGTCAAGGAACCCAATTATAACCATCGATCAATAATGATACCTCATCTATAGAATTATCAGCATGAATTTCTAGTAACATATTGGAATCTTAGAGGAGGAGCAGCATAGGGACGTGGAAACAATGTCGAGTAGTTAGAGCAATCACCACTAAGTGGAAGAAACCCATAGAAGAATGTCTCAATGAATTATAATTAATTTTTATAACAATTTAGTTTTCACTCATACAATATGGGGACCTAATATTTTGGATAATCACTGATAGAATGATCGTATACATCATTACTTATCTCTAATGTTCACTTTTACAAAATCAATATAGTTTTTCTCATATGTTTTACTTCTAAATATTGATTAAGATGAATAAAAGAAATTTTCATCTCATCTTTCATGATGATTTCATATATGTTTATCAACTATTAAAGAATTTTCACCTTAATAAATATTTCCCTCTAATATTTTTTGACAAAAATCATCAAGATATTAGCAGATATATTAATATAGGATGGTGATTTCCATAAATCATGGAATAAAACATCCAAAAAAGGTAGAAATATTATTTCTTCAAATAAATTCTCCCCAATATTATATGAATCACCATAAAATACCTATAATTAATTACCAATCATAATGTAGATGAGAATAATCTGGGTTTCTTATTTTTTTATTTAAGACAAAAGGGATAATAATTTATTATCATCCATCAGGATCGTTTATTTTTTCGTCATGTGATGATGAACTATTCATGTGCGACTTTTTTGATTTATAAGAATCATTGTGTTGTATTTTATGTTTTCATTCAACATTTTCATTACATAGAATTTTCTTCTACATAATTATTGAACTCTTGTTTCATTATGTTTTGAAAACTCATCTTGAGTATTTACAATTTTAACCAATTTTAGTTTATGACAAAAGTATTTCATTTTTAGGATAAATTTATTATCCACCACTAATATTAAATTTTCTTGACAACCATTCATGATATTTTTTATTCCATCACCATGAATTCTATTTTTTATAGTAGTTTTTGATTTATATGAACTTATTTTCATGGATCAAATATTGATAATTAATCCAATCAATGATGTCATTCTAATTTTATAAAAAAATATTGAATAAAATTCAACCATCAGAATGGATATGTATATATCATGGAACGGTTTAAATCCATCCTTAACAACTTTATAATTTTATTCATCTAGATCCGTTATTTTGAAACTGTTGATATTATATTGTCTTTTTATTATTGACACAATTTATCACCCTTTATTTCATTCACTCACTATATTCATAGCTAATAATAAATGATAAGTGACATTATATAATGATATCACTATTAATCAATGTAATCATCATTATAAAAGGAATTTTCTCCTCTAATTATGCTTAGTTATTTTTTGGTCATTCATGGAAAAACATATATGGTAAATCATCATCATTATATGTGGTGGAACTATTTTCCCTCTCCAATGTGTTTATATAAACTATAATATCCTTGAATCCCATCCATGACTTATATTTTGTGGAAATAATTCCATTGGAAACTAATTCAGGATCCTATTTTCACATGATGGATGTCTTATTGTTATTTCTCGCTAAATTCTTCTTTCTATTCATTATGTTTCTGGATATGACAGTGTTTTCACATGTAGCGGGTATAACTCCTTGATTTTTTCACTACATTATAAATAGATATGTGAAAAAGAACATATTCTATATGATTAGAATAATAAAATCAAATTATATGTTGGCCCTTTCCCTAAAATACAAATTGCATAGATCACTTTGGATCACTTTACTGAAAGGGGGAATAATTAGATCAGGATGAATTTTTATCTATTTAAAACATTTATCCCTTGTCATAAATCTATCTCTTAACTGGTGTATAGTTATTTTTTGTAACTTTTAAATATTTATCATTAACATGAAATAATAAATAAAAATAAACATATTGATTTTTTAATTATGATCAGAGCTAATTTTTATTACTATGTTCATAGTGTACGAGGGTTATTATCCCACTAACACTATAATATCAACACATTTTCTAGAGATATCATGAGATTATTTTTCAGTACTCTTTTTTGTTTTTTAATGTGTGACTTGTTTTGGTTTAAGCAAGGAGAGTTTTTTATTATAATTAGGGAATTTTGGAAGGATGTGTGGTCATGCATGACTAGTGCATAGTTTAACAATACTATGATCCCAACCCAAAAAATTGTGTGGAACCAAACATAGTGGATTTGAATAGTTGGCCTGTGATTTTTTAAACTATGTTCTCTTTTAGGGGTATTAGTGAACCCCTCTAGAATAGGTGTACAATATAGGTTCAAAATTTATAAAATATGTTCCCCTAGCTAGTAAACCATTCAGACATATTTTAATATTCTGAAAATTTGTTTTATAAATCCCCCCCCCCCCGACAATCTAACTCAACCAAAACCTGCCATACATGTTTTCTATTGTTTTCAGAGGTTCTAATATAGCTTAAAAGTCCTTAATACATTCTTTCTTTTTTACTCAAATCCTAAATTTTTGATCTTCACTTCTCACCATAAGAGATTATTTTCTTGTATAGTTTCCTCCCACTCCACTATAATTATCTCATCAAATGTTGGGAATTTTTTTATCTATTTGTGATGGATATAGATCATGATTTGTTAGATCTTGTTTTGTATGACCATGGGTCTAGGTTTCAGTTATAGATCTCATTTTCCATCCTGATCTCCATAGTTCAACTACAATTAGGTGTTTTTTTGGGTAGAGTTCATTATCAATCTTGATAAATGTGGTCTAAATTCAATCCTAATAGTATTTAATTCCAATTTAATGTATGTATTGTATACTTTAAATTGGTATGCACGAAAATTTCATCTTGAATTAAATAAATTATTTTATTAAATAAATTATGGAATCATTTTATTGATTTAATTTAATCACAATGTGGTGATAGATTGGGTTGTATTTTTGGGAAATTGGAACTTTTTGAAATTTGATTAAATATTTTTCGAAATATCTTATTGCATGTAGGTATTATTAAATTGGATTAATTAATTTGAGACATGCATAATAGAATATTGGTATTGGGGAATTTGAATAATTATTTGGTGAATAAATTAATGGATATCAGTATTGTGGATTTTCATTAATAAATAGGTGAATTAGTTAATGGTTATGTGTTTAAATGTTAATAAATGTGTTGATTGTGATTTATTCATACTATTCTATATGAATAAATAATGTAACCAAGTTTTTTTCGATACATAACAGTGGCATAATATGATGTGTGTGTTCATAAAAAAGTTTAATGTTGGAGAACATTAAATGATGTGATTAATGTTGTATTTTTTTGGAATGGATGATATATGAATGTGGGATAGAGACTGAGTCTCAAAATACCAATATGTGATGAATGAGGTGAGATATAAGGATTTGTGCTCTAAATAACCATGTGGGATAAATGGGGTGTGGAATAGGGATAGATTCTACAATTACATATATTAGATAGTGTGTGTGGGACATGGTATGAGGCTCCAAATAACCATGAGACATTGAGTTGTGGGAAAGGGAATGAGGCTCCAAAAACCCATATGATGATAGACACAATGTTATACTCCCAAGAGTTTTCTTGGGACAATGGTCCCAATTGATCTAGATATGATTTGAAATGAAATAAAAAATTATAACCATGGTATTGTGATATGGATCATATTATAGCATCAGTTGAAGATGTAATTAAGTGCTTAGGTGTCCTCCAGATCTTTGGTCCATTGATGTAGTTAATTAAAGAATAATGAAATGTGATTATTATTTTCATTAGACGCTATAAATTATTATTTATACAACTATATACATTGTTATTTACTGGATATAGTTTTGAGGAACCATTGGTTGTGGCCTAGTGGGTTTTTCTCACACCCTACTCTAGATTCCTAATATTTACCCAAATAAACAACATATATCTAGAGTAGGGTCGGAAAAATGTCATATATTAGATGGCTTGGTTGGGAGGAAGCATTGATGAGTGAATTGGACATGGTTTCCCAGCTCTCTAGGGAGTGATAGTGTATCATTATTTTGGTTTTTTATTTTATAAATTAACATAAATTTCATGATATATATATTATTTTGGTTTGGATATTGTAGTCTACATGTAGTCATCATGTGATAGTAGATTATATTTTTTTCAGTTGTAACAATATTTTTTATTATATATATTAATTGTTGTTCTGATTATTTAAAAAAAGTGTATAGTGACCCCATGATTGATATTGTATCCATTATTATTGTCTGGATCCTATATTATCCATTCTTGAGGTCATGAGGTTGTTTGAGTTACATTACCAATGTGTGGTATCCAATTTGGTTTGTTATAAAGTGGTATCAATGGTATTTTCTTTTCTATTATTATATATTACTATTTGGGAAATGAATATATGAGGATATTAAGATTTTATCCATGTTTAGGAGCTTATGAATGGGATTAGATAACCCATGTACAGGGGTACCATCCTACTATCCAAGTTGGGATTGTTGTTTTTAATGTTTTTTGTTATGGATGATGTTGTTTCACCTCTAGTGATGCACTTGTTGTGTGTTTTTTATTGTGTTTTATTTTTTCTTGAGAATTGAAAATTTTCCTAAAATGGCACAATAATTTATTATGTAAGAATCGTTTTTGGAAGTGTTCATTACTTTTTGACATGCATCATTTTACGCATGCACATGAAAACAGGTTTCCTGTATGTTATATAAATTTAAATTTATTTCATTTATTGTGTAATTGTATTGAAAAAATGATTCCCATATGAATTGAATTTCATAAAATGATTCAAAATTTTGAAAATTTGTGTATAATGAGAAAATTTGAAAATGATAATTATTATAGAATTGTTAACCATTACATTATTGTTGGATGGATAAAGACTGTGATAGAAAGTTGGTTTCGACCATGTGGTAGGGTTTGGGGGAATGACATGTCATGTATTATAAGGAATACCTCCTATATAATTTTATTAATGTTGATTTATGTGTCCTGAAGAATGTTAATGGAATTGTATAGATATTCCTCCATGGTGATGCTTGTTTGGACCGAAAAAATATTACATAGAGGGAGATGGCCCTCAAGTAGTGGAACCTGAGGCACATATAGTATTGTATGAGAAACTCAAAGATAATTTCAATTTGGAATTTTCTCACAACATGCAGTTTTTGGTTAGATAACTAATGAAGGTGGTGAGAATAATTCCTTACCTAGAAGGATAGTTTCAGTTGCAGCACCCTCCATAATTTACTAGGAAGGGTGGACCCGAGGGACCATATTTTGTTTTGAGTCCATCAGGGACATACATGACCATTAATAGGATCCTAATGAGAAGATGGTAAATTTTTCTATATACATATTACAGGGATCAATAATTCCATAGTAGGACGTTTAGTCTCTAACTAGGAATGATAAATGCATGGAATGAAATGACATTCTAGATATTTTTTTAGATTACATTTATCCAAAGACATTGAGACCAGAGAGGGAAGTTGAGTTCATGTGGATGAATCCGGGGAATATTTCCATGATGGAATATTTTTGTATCATAACAAATGTACAATTATTTTTTCCATTACTATATATGGAGGATATAATAATGGAAAAGAATTTCTATGATGACCATAAATGATAGATTAAATAAACAATTAATGTACTTCAGAACATTTTTTGAAAGTGGTGGATCATGAACTCGTATTTGGGGAAAACATGAAAGAATATTCAAGTAGTGGACAGGTGGTGTCTGCTTGAGGATCACGATGTCTGTTTTCAAAGGTAAGGAAGAATCATTTGGAGAATATTGAATAGAACATGGGTTATAAGATTATAAAGGAGTCATGATTTTTTATTTAGGATCATAACAATGTTCTTTTCTATAACTTTAAGGATCTGGATTCCACTAAAAGTTTCCCCCTTCCTAGTTGGTGACATAGACTCAGGCGTGTTTCCCCAAATTCCAGAGGCTTTCGACTAGCATAATGGTTATAGTGTGTGATTGCGTGGAAACTCTGCACACATTGGAAGAGTTTAACACATCGGAATAAACAATGGGAATAGCGAAAGCAGTGAATAGTAAGAAACTTAAATAAAAAATTGATGATTTACGATCAAGATACACATAAGGTATGTAATATCAAAATGATGTTCCATGCCACATGTTATAAGAACACATCAAAAATTGGATATACGATTATATAGTACAATAAAATATCCATGTACAGTTAAAAAATGAGACTCTACAGCATCACAATACTAGGATTGGTCACATTCTGTCCTCCTACTAATAAACAATCATGTACCTGTGGAATGAGCCTTTATCGTATCGACAACTACAACAATATAGTATATTTGGCCCAATAAGATGACCCAAATAGGGTGTGAGAAACGAATCCTAGTAGGAATCCTCCAAAGGTCTATACCAATCTGTCAGCGAGTATATGCCGTAGTTGTGTATTGTAATGAAATGCAGTAATATAGTATTCACTCATAAGTAAACAATACTACAAATACTGTTATTAATGTATAGAGTATACAATGTTCATTATTAGTTCATTTAATTAATGTATTTAAATCTTGGTACGTAGACTATGCCTAATATTCCCCGTAGGAAGGTATGAAAAAATATGTCTCATAATACATACTAATTAGTAAGTAAAGTCTGATCTCAAACATGTGCTTTGGATTTGATGACATGTCCCAATTACATTCATTTCATCATTCTAAAATAACCATATTCTATTCTTGATATTCCTATATGGGAATTCAAGCATCTCTACAGGTTTAATTCTACTGAAAACCTATGAGTTTGTTCTAAGTGGTCCTTCTAGGGATCCCAAGTATCACTCTTGATGTTGCTATTAGTTCAAACGAGCTTGCCCTAAGTGGTCCTACTAAGGAGCCCCATGATATCACTCTATATATAAGGTTATGTCCTTTTTTCCTTACACGGAGGTCCTACTAGGGAGCCTAAGTGTCACTAATGACATATAAATAAATACCTTTCGAGTTAATCTGTGGAATTCCAATATGAACCCATGTATCACACAAGTTGCAAGGTATAATAATCAAGCGAGTCCGTTCATAAAATTATTAACTGATCCCATATATTACCCCATGATAATTACCATTTATACATTAAAATTTAATATAACATGCCAACATTCTTATCATGAAAAAACAAAGTGGGATAAAGGGGCCAACACAAACTAAGATCCATTATCAAAAATACTCACAATTCTAACACAATTTCAATTTCAGATAATAACCATGTTCATTTTAAACAACCTTGAAATGTAAAATGAAATCATTCCCATCGTCATCCTTGGGAGAAATGGTTGAACATAAAACCAATGGAATCACACCTGTGTGGTGGCCGTTAACGAATCAAGGATGCTAAACCAAATTCAATTAACAGAATTCATTATCACCACATCATTTGATAATAAGATGGATTGATTTACTTTCATGGAAACACCATAAACATTGGTGTGAAGTACGGCATCACATATAAACATCTCGACAAATAACAAGAGGCATGAGACAACCTACTTCAATATCTCATGAGCGATATAACCTGACATCCTCCCTTGAATCAGCTAATAATTTCATAGATCTACGAAATAATATAATTAATTAAACCATGAATAACTTCCTCAAGGACTGAAATCATCACGAATGGATCATGGAGAAGAAATCTCTTACCGAGATGAATTCAATGAGACTAATGACACATGAATCGCCTTCCAGACGATGAAACATGATGACATAATGTTCCTGCGGCACCTAATTCTTCACCCAAAAGCTCATCCTCCATTAAAAATAAAAAATGGCGTTGTTTCCCATTTTAATCCTAAATTATTTAGTACATAGTGCTTATATCATTTTATTGTTCATAGATTCACCTATATACTTTACATTTCCCGCATCAATCTTGCCGACATGACTACACAGTGTTTACATAGAATTGCACGGTGTACAGTGGATTTTTCTTCCCTATTAGGCCATCAACATAACACACCATGTCTTCATATCTTACACTACCTGATTACATGTAATGTACATAAATTTACATGGAATGTTCTACTAAAACATATCATTTTTTCCAAATTTACTTGTTTTCTAAGAAAACACAATGGAAAAAAACGAAGAAAAATTACCACATAAGAAGAACTTGGTTCCTGAAAACATCCCCCCTGTAAATAAATTTATCCCCAAATTTCTCCTTCAATGATGGTGAAGGGCTATCTGAGAATAACTCAAGACATTGATCACATACGTCAGCCTCCCTCTCCTAATTCTCGTCTTGTACTCGGTTGTGCATCCATATCACCCATATAAGAGGAACTGACCGACCTCAGAGAACCATCGTGCTCCTGTCAACTATACATATGTGATTCTCCTCAAAGGATGCATCAACCAGAACCTCAACATCCTTGATCTAAAAAATGTGAGGCGAGACTGAGTGATAGTAACATATATGAGATATGTGTAAGACCTCATGCATGGATTGATACCTCTGAGGAAACTATAACCGATAGACAACTGACCCGACTCATTCCCGAATCTCAAACGGTCATACATATCATGAGGAATTCTCTCCCTGTCTTCTGATCATCTTGATTCTTAATCTTTCTGTGACACGTAGGAAAACTCAATTCATGACACGAAACTCCAAGGGACATCTACGACCATTGATATAAGATTTCTATCAAGAGTGCACAATAGCCATCTGTCCCTGAATCCAGTGTACTTTTTCTGTAGTTTACTGTACAAGACGAGGTCCCATCATTGCAGCCTCTCATACTACCTTCCAATACAGGGGTGATCGTCATGGAATACCGTTCAAATCCTCTTATGGTGCCATTTGAATAGTAGACCATAAGCTATTATTATAGGCGAACTCAACTAGGGGTATATGTTTCTCCCATGATCCCCCAATGTCTAGGAAACAATAACACAACTTGTTCTCCCACACCTAAATCATAAGCTCTAATTGGCCATCTGTTTGAGGGAGGTAAGATGTGCTCAAAAGCACCTGTGTCTCCAGTTCCCTCTCAAACCACTGCTAGAAATGAGACATAAAGTGGGAACCCCTATCTAATCTAATAGAATGAGGAACCCCTTAAATCATACCACCTATAAAATATATAGTTTCATATGCTCATAAACACTAAAGGCCTCCTTGATCAACAAGAGGTTTTCCACATTTGTAAGAATATAAACTACAACCCACACAACATCATTGCCTCTAGGTGACCCTGGTAACCCCATCATGAAATCAATCACGACTTCATCCCATTTCTTCCTAGGAATGGAAAACTGTTGTAAAAGTTAATTTGGACACTGAAGCTCATACTTTAACTATTGAAATGTGGAACACCTCATAACAAAACCAGTTAATTCACGCTTCATCCTCAGCCACCAGTACTTAAGGCAGATGTCATAGTAAACCTTGGTGAATCCAGGATACACTCCATACGCTGAATCATGAAACTACTGCATCAGCTCCTCACACATATCCCCTGGAACCCACACACGTCCATGGAAACATATAACTTTATCCTTTCGCATCGTCTATCTAGGAGGAGGGTTCTCACCTATCACACTCTCCTGTAGTAATAGGCCTTCAAAATCTGATAGTCTCCTCATCCTCACTTAGTCCAGTACAGAAGATGTAACATCTGAAGATGAATGGAAATTCTATCCCTGAAGGTTGTTCACCTCTAAATACATCTCATAAAACAAATCAATCATTTTCCACTCACCATAGTCCACCTACACATCATGTATCTGAGTCCTCCTACTCAAGGAATCGACCACTGCGTTTCCCTTCCCATGAGTTTAGGCAAGCTCAATGTCAATGGACTCTAGGTACTCAACACACCCTCATGGTCTCATATTAAAATCATGTTTTGTGAAGATATATTTGAGAATTTTGTGGTATGTGTACACCAGAAAACATTCCCACAATAAATAATGTCTCCCATAGTGCTAGGCATGCACAACTGCAGCCAGTGCCAGATCATGCATCTGGTAGTTCCTCTAATGTGGCCTCAACTGAAGTGACTCATACACAACAACTCGATCCTCCTACATAAGCACTGCTCCCAACTAGATTCTTTATGAATCATAATACATAGTGTAAATATTTACCAACTAGAGACATATCATTATCGGTGCTGAAGTCAAACTTCAATTCCACTCCTGAAAGGCTGCATCCGAAGAATCTGAACATTCATACTTCACACCTTTCATAGTCAATCTCATCATCGGAACTGCTAAGCGTGAGATGTCCCATATAAAATGAATAATGTAACCAGCTATCTCCATGAAACTATGAATATAAAAAATGTTCTTGGGATGCTCCCATGTAAATATTTCTCTCACCTTCTCTGGTTCCACTGATACTCCAGTATCTGAGATGCCATGACCCATGAAGTGAATCAGATCCATCCATAAGTGTGATTTTACGAGCTTAGCATATAACTGATTCCTTCTCAGTTTATTCAATATGGTCTCATGGTGTTTGGTATGGTCATGTCGATTGAGAGAATACCCCATGATATTGTCCCCCAAAACCACTACAAAAGTATCTTGGTCTTGATGGAACACATAGTTCATCAGCCCCATGAAATATTTTTTCGCATTTGTGATATCAAACAGTATAACCATGTACTTATATAGACCATAGCTTCTACAAATGGATGTACATGTTATATATTCTTGTCGTTCATGTACCCAGTGATATCCTCACCTAAAGCCAATATTCAATAACACTCGATCACCTCAGAGCTAATCAAATAGGTCATTAATCCGGGGTAAGGGATAACGGTTTTAACCATCAACTAGTTTAGTTTCCAATATTCCAAACATAGCCTATGAGTATCATCCACCCTATTTTAAAAACATTACCAGTGAACCCCATGACTATGTACAGTGTGGGATTAAACCCTGAGCTTCCCGATCTTCAAACTGTCTCTTGGGCTCTTGCAGCTCCACCATAGCAATCCTCATAGGAGAAATGGATATTGGTGAATATCCTCACACTAGATTGATAATGTACTCTACGTCTCTATCAAGTGATAAGCCTAAGAATTCATCTGGGAAAACATACATGAAATGGTTATCGACTGGAGGAAAATTTTAAAGACATGTTCTCTAATCATCCAGATATAAAATGGCAATCTGAGAAGTCATCCCACACATCCCACGATACTCGTGTCTAGTTTGACTCACCTTGACGTCCCACTCAACCTTACATATAAAAGACCCACCCTCTGGTGGCATAAAACTCACCCTTAGGTGATAGCAGTAAATGAAGGAAAGAAAAAAAACAACCTTTCAAGTTGGAGAATGACATCAATGCCTACCATCACTATGATATTTTGGTTCCATAGAAGGCAACACCAACCAATCTCAAGGGGGATCTCCTTTCACATGCACACATATGATGTTCTAATACCTAAAGGAGTGTCTAATGTCATAATATCAGAATTAGTAGAAACACAGAGCCCAAGGCTTTCCACCTAGTCAACAGATATAATACGATGTGTTTCACCAGTATTAAAAAGTGCAAAAGCTAAAATACAGGCAACAAGAATAGTATCTCTTACAGTTGATTTTATGGGATCATTCTATTTTTGGGTTCGTTGCACAACATATATCTAACCTATACCATGACCCTATGATGAATTCATGCTACCCTGAGTTTCCCTGCACTATTTTCACTAATATCCTGTGGTCTGGATACCACATCATTGCCCATGGCCTTGGCCTGCATGACCTGATGTATTCCAGTTTACAGACTGGTGAGAATTTACTGACTCTGCTATGGTATATGGAGTTTGTACATAACCTCTCTCACTATCCACCAGTGGAAACGTCATACATAAACACTAGTGATGGCCCATCATTCCATAGGAAGAAAACTCAGAAAGGTCATTCAGACAATGTGTCCTAAAATTTCTTGACCTACTGCATTGGCATCAGCTTACCTATCTACCAGAATAAAAGTTATTGTTTCTCGTACCCTTGTGAGAAAAATCTATACAATGCTTCTTGCTTCCGGTTGAAATATTACCATATATTGATGTCGAACCGCCCTGTCTCTCACCCCCAAATTCCCATAGATTGTTCTTAGTAATTAGTTACTAATTCACAATAGCAGTAACAGAAGGCAACCTAATGACATTCACCTTGGATCAGAAGTCGTACCGATGACCATCCTCCAAATTTCTATCTTTTGGTGTGTCATCACCCATTAGACTAGGTGCGAATTGATAAAGATCTATAAGTCTGGCTGAATAATCCATAACAGACAGTATTCCCTACTCCATGTTCATGAACTCTTAGACTCAGGCATCCCTCAGCGTTTCGGGAATATAATAATCCTAGATGTTCATATGAAAGTCTTCCCATTTCATATCCTAATGATGCCCTACCTGAGTGATAAAATCCAACCATATCTTGGCAGAATCCCAAAAAATTCATGTCGCGAGCTTGACCTTCTCCTCAAGAGGAATCTCAAGATTCTCAAATATAGTTAGAACTAAATCCATCCATGATTCGTCAACTTTTGTTCTTCCACCTATTGAAAAGGCATACAGATGATGATGTTGGAATATACGTCTTATATATTCCATTTATGTGGCAACCTACAGTTCTCCCTGGATGGCCTACATGAACCATAAAACCCCATATTGAAACTATGTATCGGAACCTAGGTCTGGTATAATGGCTAGTGCTACGGCTGGCCCAACAAGAGGATCCATTCAAGTATCATTGCTTACCTCTTCAATTGTATACTCTCCATCACTACCCTAACACACGGACTATGGTCGTCGTAGTGGCATTACTCTATAATTTCAATCACATGCTAACCAACAAAAGTTTAATGAAGACAAAACTAAAACACAAAAGTTAAAAGTGGGATAGAGAAAAAAAATTCTCATGTTTTTCAAAATAGGAGTACACAGCGTTTACAACTCCTTACACATTGTGTTCTCCTAGGCCCCTACATGGGTGGGTACTTCTGCCCTACATGGTCATGTATCACCCCATGTACATGGCGTGTTCCCAGAGAGACACTACATGTATATGAGTTTCCTTCCTACCAAGGTACTACTACATGGATTGACCTATACGGTTCTACCAGTGTTGGACTACATGGAAGGTTCACCCTAGACACAGTGTGTACATAAAAATTGTCATTCACCCATATTATTAGTCACATGGCTGGATACACAGTCGAATTATACACGACGTGTACTCACATTAAGATTTGTATCCTATTCAAGGTTCAAAACCCCATTTTCCCTACTCACATGATAGGTTACATAGTAATGGAATACACAACGTTATCTTATTAAATTTTAGAACACATTCTTCCCTAAATACGATGAACCCATGGCGTGTTAGACTATACTATAAGCCGTGTATACTTGGGTTTTTAAAACAAGGACTCTATTTTTCAAATAAAAGCCATGTTCTCCATAAAGCCAACTAGTGGGATGCCATATTCTGATTCATGAGGTTCCACACTCCACACGAATCATAGTTTGGAACCCATGAAGTACACATCATAATAAAATTATAGATAAAAGTTGAATCAAGATCTACAAAATTCTTGTCCAAGAGGGCCCATACTCCTTAAGAACAAATGGTTGGCATCCATTTAATATAAACCATATCACGTACCAGTAAAAAAATCACAACAGCAAGAATAGCTATCACATCCTCTAACACAACATCTTGAGATAACTAATTCATCCTAGATGGCATTGTATAAGTCATGGAATGTGATTCTAATAACACTCTATAGGCTGCATGAGATAGAATACCCTCATCTTAGAAGGTTGAAACTAAAATAGAATCCACAATTAAATCAATAGTAATTGAAAATTCATGTTTTTCAGCCCAAGATGAAATTGAATCATCTGTAATATATAAAAATATAAAAGAAAATGTCAATTTGAGGCAATTTGTCTTTTCCCAGTATGTGGGGTAACTATTCCATAGCATAGTAAATTACCAATTCCCCATTCTTTCTTATCCAGACTATTGTCTCCAAATTTTATGTCATTGAAAAAAGAAACCTCTGATACCACTTTGTAACATCCCAGATCTGGATACTAGTTAATGGTGAATCGTAACCAATCAGTCACCTGGCCTCAAGAGAATTTCCAAAAATGAAAGAGGATACCAACAAGAATCGAGGGCCTAGGGTGTGATAGTGGAAAAACTATTCCCACATTGGAAGAGTTTAACATAGTGGAATAAATAAAAACAATATCAGAAGTAGTAAATAACATGAAACAGAAATATACAACTAATGATTTAAGATTAAGATATCCAGAAGGTATGTAATATATAAATGATGTAGCATGTGACATGTTCTATGAAAACAGTGAAAATAGCATATAATACAATCAAGTGCAATACAATACCCATGTATAGTAAAGAAAATTAGACTCAGCAACATCGAAATCTAAGACTCATTCTCTTTCTCTCATGATCCTAAGAAACAATCAAGTACCTGTGAAAGGATACATTCCCCTATCGACACCTGTAGTAATATAGTCTGTTTAGACGAAAAAACATGACCAAAAAATTTTTTCATAAGTGAATCATAGTAGGCAACCACCGACGGTCTTTTCCAATCTATATGTGAGTATATGCAATAGTTGTGTATAGTAATAAAATGTAGTAATGTAATATGCACACCAAAGAAAACTATCCTACAAATACTGGAATTCATTTATAGTGTTTACTATATTCATTATTAGTTTATTTAATTAATGTATTTAAATATCAGAACTCGGCCTATGCCCGACATTCCACATATCATAGTAGGAACAAAAGAAACCTCAGAAGTCCTCTTAATAAGTATATAATGACATAACTCAAACCAGTGATTTGATTTTAAGACGTGTCACAATTCCTCTCATTTCATGATTTAAGTATAACCTGAGTCCGTTATTGAGATTCCGAAGTTGGAATTCAAGTACCACTATAGGTGTAATTATACAGACATCGTACAAGATCATTCCGAACTATCCAAATAGGGTTCCTGAGTATCACTCTTGATTTTGGTATACATTCAAATTAGTCTGTGATCAGTTGTCTCACTAGGGGGCCCCAAGGTATCACCCTATGTATATGATTTTGTCAAATTAGTCTATCCTGAGTGGTCATAACAGGGATCCAAAGTGTCATTAATGAAATATAAATAAATACCTCTCAATTCCATATGGGGCACTCTAAGATGAACCCATGTTTCACCTAAGGTGCAAGGTACAATAGTCAATTGAGTCTATTCAAGGCATTCTAAGCTGAACCCATGGGTCACCCAATTATATTTACAATTTACCCAATAAAATTTAATAAAAAATCCCAACATACTTATCAAGAAAAAAAATTCAAGACAATGTGGCAAACAAAATCCCAGATCCATAATCAAATACTCACAATTCTAACAGAATTCCAATTTCAAACAATAACCATGTTCATTTTAAACAACCCTAATAGGGAAAATGAATTCATTCCCATCGATAACATTGGGATAAATGACCAATCCCTAAACTAAGGGAAACACTTCCGCGTGGTGTCCCATAACCAATAAATGATGCTAAAAAAGATTAAATTCAGTTAATTCATTATAAAAACAACATTTGTTAATAAGAAGAATTGATTTCCTTTCATGGAAACACCCTAAACATGGGTCTATGATAGAAAAACTCATATAAACATCTTGAAAATTAATGAGAGGCATGAGACCACATACTTAATAGTAACATGAGATATATAACCCGATGTCAGCCCATGAATCTTCCTAGAACGACGTAGATCTACAAAAAACGATAAGTCATTCAACATTGAATAACATTATCAGGAGCAGAAGACATCAAGAATGGATCAGCATGATGAAATATCTTACTGATAGAAATCCAATGAGACTGATGGCACTTAATCGGGTTTCATAAGATGAAATGGGAGGAGGAAATGTTCTCACAACTCCTTCTTAACCTAGAAGCTCCTCTATCATGAAGAAGGGATAATGAGGATAATTCTTGTTTTATTCCTAAATTTAGTAGTATACTGTGTGTTAATCCATATAAACGATGTGTACATCATTTCACTATTCATAGATTCACCAACATACTTCACACATCCCATGCCGACCAAGCCGACATGACTATATAGTGTGTACTTAGAAGTACACGACATGTAGGGGATTTTCATCTCTCCCAAGAAAACAACCTCACACAACATGACTTCCCATCTTAGATAAGCATATTAAATGCCATTTACATAAGAGTACACAACATGTTTACTAAAATTTATCATTTTTTCTAAATTTACTTGTTTTCATAAATACATCCCAAATGAAAAGAAAAACCAAGAACAATTCCTCATAGAAAGAATCAGGTTCTAATATTTTGCACCAATAAAATAGGAAAAAACGTTGTCTTTGAAAATTTCCACAACCATCGGTAGAGTGATGAGCTTATAGCATGATCAATCATCTATAAAAATTCTTCATGAAACCCAAGTAGATGAGTAGTGATGTAGAAATTAAGAAAAATTATATTCTGTTAAAGGGGTAGTATACACCTTATTAGTCAAGTAGATGGGGTTCTACTAGATGTGGAGGATGTGGTGGGGGAGATAGGTCTTCGGGGAATGTTTGGATATATTAGTGCAGTGGGGCATCTCTGGGGACTATGATTACATCATAATGAAGAAGAGAAGGAAAGATTAATACAACATAGAATGAAATTGTAGATAGGGACGATATACCATTGATAGTTAGATGTAAAAATCTTATAGCATATATATAATCAAGTTACTTATTTGATACTATTCCATCCCGTTGTTTTTTTCAACACAACATGTAAATTGTTTCAGTTTGGTTGTAGATATCAGTAGAGGGGTTATAAAAAAGTATCATCTATGGGAGTAAAATAGAGACATGTTTATTTGTGAAAGGCGTGTTATTAAAAGGGATGGGAATATCATTTCCTTTAGTATACGTACATTATGGATATGTCAAGATATGACCTATTCTGGCGTATGGAGTTGGTAGTTTCATATCGAGCCCTCATTAATTTCCACTAAAAGAGAGTGATATTCACTTCTCCTGAGGGTAACAATTGTATTCTCCATGGAGACTTAGATATCCCAGGAGGCAATGTAAGGCCAGTGCAATAGAAAATGGGAGATCTCACTACCCACAATTATAGTCTATTTCTAGATAATAGTGGAGTAATGAATGGTTTTTTATCCATTATTAACTAGTTTCAGTTTGTTTTTCCTAAATACTTCTCTGCGATAACAGCCGATAGAGTGGGGATATTTAAAATTGATCTCATGCTAAGGGATTAGGCATTTTCAATTCCAACATACCAAATGGAACAAATAGAGACTAAAGAGTTAAATGATAAACTATAAGATTTTATGGATAAGTGGTTTATCTATCCAAGTACGTCGCATTGGTTTTCTCTAGTCTTATTTGCATAGAAGGCTGATCAGAATTTTCACTAGTGATTTTATTATATAAAATAGAACTAAGTGATAGTAAATAACTATTATAATATTCCATCTATCAATGATATTTTTGACCAATTGATGGGATCTTATATTTTCTCAAAGATTGAAATTATATTATGGTTCCATCAATTGAGAGTTCAACAATATGATATAGTGAGGATTGCTTTTAGAAGAAGGTATGAACATTAGAAGTTCGTTGTGATGATTTTCCGGATAATGAAATCACCAAAAGTGTTCATTTCTTTGATTATGAGAATCATAGATCTATACATAGATCATTGTATTCTATTATTATTTTTATTACATGATAGTTTACACCAAGTTTCTTGAAGATCATTCAAAAAATCATGAAATACTCATCAGTGCCCTAAGATCTAATCAAGTATATGCTGAGCTATATATTTATAAGGGTTGGATTGATCAGGTAAAATAATTGGTTTACATCAATGTAGTGGAAGGTGTGTCAATTGACATATAAATTTTTTTGGCAATGGTTTCTTATGATAATTTCAATAGAATTATTGATATTCACTATTTTTGGTGATGGAGAGTTATTGTCTAAGGTTCATCTAGGACTTCTACTATTTAAAAGCACATATTTTAAGGATCACCAAGATTGGTATAGTGTTTGAATGGATGGAATCATGTGAGAATTCACTATTGGAGTTGAATATGATATTGAAAATAAGTTAAATCTTGATCCTACCTGATCAAGGTGAGGAGTATATGGTTTTTTATTATGCTTCTTGGATGGGAATCATATAATTATTGATGTAGATATATTGGGATGTGGTGTATAGGTCTCTGTAGTTTAGGTTTCATGAATCAAACTTCCCCTCACACAACCTCGAGTTGGCATCATTTTTTTGAAATGATGTTTTTATAGAATTTTTATTAGGAGTTAAGGTCGTTGTGTATATTGATCATAGGACCTTAAAGTGCATATTTTTTAAATGATAATTTAATATCCTATATAAAATATTGGTTGAGTATATAAGGACATTTTATTTTTATCTAGAATACATTTCAGAAATGGAAAATAGTTTTTTGATAATTTAAATAATAATAAATTGTATATGGATATTCCAGAGTCTATAAATGAGTAGACAATAATGAATTTACCAAATGAGATGCTTGTTTTTATTATGTAGTGTCAGGAGTATATGAATATCATATTCAATTAAGTAAAGTCTACACTTTTGATCCAAAGTAGAGATAGGTTTTATGAGGATCTAGAATGTTTTTTCATGAGGGAAATCCATAAAGGTGGGGATTCACCTTCAAATTGGATCAAAAATGAAGATGATTTCTTCAATATTTTGGGAAAATTAATTAGGGTTTTATGAATTTGGGAGGAACTTGTTCATGGTTTTCATGCCTCGAAATGGGTTGTGCTTTAAAGTGTGACCAAAATGTACAATGACCTACGTTGATAGTTTTGGAGACTGTGCCTGAAAATGGAGACAGAATGGTTCATGACATGATATTACACCTTTCAATAGGTAAAGGTCAAGCATCAATGACCCGGTGGACTACTAATTACATTTCCCATTCTATAATGGATGTAGGACTACGATACCATTGTTATTGTGGTTAGTCTCCCAAGGATACCTTGAAGGATTGATTTTATTTGGGAGATTTCAGACCAACTGACAAAATTGGTTCATTTCGTTCATACATGGGATAGATTATCTTTATAGAAGATAAGAGATTTATAAATTCAAGAGATATTATATTTTATTAGAGTTCTGTTGATTTTTGTTTAAGAATGTGACTCATAATTTACTTCATGCTATAGGAAGGGATTTCAAAAGGTTCATGGTATATAGGTTTTACTATGTACATCTTTTCACCCGTGGATAGATTGCTAGTCAAAACGTACTATATAGGTTCATGATATTATGCTTCATATGTGTGTCCTTGAGTATGGTGGGTATTGGTAGAATCACTCATTTGAATCATTCTATTATAACAATAGTTACCAAAGAACTAGTCAGATTGATCCATATGAGGCTCTTTATTGCAAGTCATAGAAATAACCTCTACACCGGATGTAGATAATTAATTTAGAGTTATGGGGACTGAGTCCCATGAAAGAGATGTTAGATTAGGTTTAGCTAATTGAGAAGCATATGGATTTGGTTTAGAGAAGAAAGAAGATGTATACAAAATAATCACGATGACATTTAGAGTTTAATGAATGCGAACATGTGTTCTTTTGGGTTTATCTATGTTTTTTTCACACCAGGATTCAGATATAAGGAATATTGAAACCCATATTTGTAGGATCATTTGATATTGTGGAGAGAAATAGGAAAATAGTGTATCAATTGGATCTTAAAAATTAGTATAATGATTTTCTTGATGTTTTTTGTGATACAAATTTAGTAATATCACCCAACCCCTTTTCATGTGATTGATGTGGATGATGCTAAGCTTGGGATCAATGACTCCATGAAATAGAATCAAAATCGTGAGTTGCATAGTAGAGAGAATGTGTTTCATGGAATGATTGTGATCATGATTCATATAATTTGGAATCATTAATGTGTTTAGGATAAAACATGTGAGAGATAAGTGGATCTGCGGGAATAGTGGCTTAATCTTTTGAACTCTGAATCTTAGAGAGGCATTGTAGTACAGCTTATGGTTGAGTTTTTATAATGTGGGATATTTAATGATTCCAACATTATCTAGTTATTTTTCAATCCTATTTTATGGTAAATTTTTTCATCCTTCTGTTTTATCCATTTTGGATTTTATCTTCGTGGGTTTGTGGGTTAAATTGAAAAATTTTAGAAGAAATTGGGGCAGCCCAAGGATGGTGAACGATTCTTACAATCTTCTCACCCAGCCGAGAAAACCATGTGAACCTAGAAAGAGGGGATTTTCAATGATGGTTGATGGGGTATCAATATTTCATCTATATTAGGTGAAATTGTGCACCCCCCTCTCCAGAGGAGTACGATTAAGGTGCATTGTTTGGAAAATCTTCCACCCCTTCCTAGAAAACCGTGTGCACTTGTTTTAATCTTCCAAATTCGTGTTTTAAAATTCCTGAACCCCCATACTTCATCCTAACATGACAAAAAAAAACCACAAACATTTTATCTCATTTTTGGAGACTCCCAAATGGATTTCAAGGCCTTAAGACCTATGTTCATTGTTAATCAAAGCCTATATTGAAGATATACACCCCTCACTCTAAGAGACTGTCATCATATAATTTTTTTGCCCTCTCTCATCTTTCTATTATTAGATTAAGGGGTTTTCCCTAATTTTAATATGAATATAGATATATTATGTCGTATTTTTATTTGTATTATCATCGATCTGGGTTTCAGATCTACATCTCATTATTTATTATGACTTCCATTTTTATTCTTAAATTGGGGATTTTTATTCATGAGTGTTTGTTATAAATATTGATATAGGTGATCTTAATTCAGTTCCCATAGTATTATCTTTCATTATTGCATATGTATTGTTGAATTTAAATAGTTACGATTGATAATAAAATCATTAATTCATTAAATTAATTTACCAAATATTTTTTGGAATCATGATGTTGATGCTGATTTAATGACCATTTGATGATGAATTGGGTTGAATTTTAGATAAATTGGACACCGGTGAAATTCTACTAATTAATTGGTGAATTTATTAATATGATATTTGGATTTTTAAATTTGATTAAAAAATGGTGAGTTTATTAATGTGATATTGGAATTTCTAATTTTATTTTCTGATTGAAAGATTAATTAATATGATATTTGGATTATGGAATTGGATTAATTAATTTGTGAATTAATTAATGGGATAAATGGATAAATTTTCATAAATGTTTTTGTTGTGATTTTTCATATTATTTAATGTGATTAAATTAAAGAACCATTAATGTTATGTTAAATAGTAAAGTTATAACATGATGTGGGATGTTCATTGACGGGTTATTTTTTATTATACATGAATGATGCGATATGTTTGATATTTGTTTTTTTATTGATATACGAATGTGGGAAATATAATGATCATCTGAATACTAGTTTCTGATAAATGAGGTCTGTGATAGGGAATGATGGTATGAAAACAAATATGAGATAAAAGAGGTGTGGGATAGGGATTGATGCTCTAAATAACTATATTAGATATCACGGAAGTGATAGGGAATGAGTCTCATAGTACCCATGTGACATTTAGGTGTGGGATTGGAACTGTGGCTCCAAATACCCATAGGTGTTAGAAACTAGGTTATATGCCCATGAGTTTGCATTGGACTATGGTTCAAATTTTCCATGTTAATATTATATATTAATTGATAAATGATAACCATGGTGATGTGATATAGATCAGACTTTGGCATGGGCCGAAGGAGTTATTGAGGGTTCTAGTGTCCTAAGGATATTGGGATTTGACTTGTTTAATTAGTTGATTATAAAATGGAAAAACAATTTATATTACTCATTTTAATTTATTATTTATAAAAATGAAGGAAATTTTATTGACTATATATTGTTTTAGACTATATTGCTATTGGAATACTGACTTGTACTCACACCCTACCTAGTCTTCCAGATCAATACCTGGAAGGAATTCATGTTTACATGATAGGATAAGGAATAAAGTCCTATCATACATTGATGATTCGGGATAGATCACAGATAAGGTAAATAGAATAGGTGTTTGGTCTTGTTGTAGAGATTAAGTGTGTCATTATTTTGGTTATCATTTTACACATGTCATGTACTTTCCAGGACATATATACTATTTTTTATGGATATTATTTTCCTTTTTTAGTAGTCATGTGATCTTGGTTTGACAGGTTTAATGATTTATCAGTTGATTGTAGATTATTTATTATTCGCTATTATGATGATTTAATATATATGGTATATTTCCTAAATGATTGATATTAGAGAGCTGATTCAAGTCGTCAGCGTCTCGTATAGAGGGAGGCGCACCTAAGGTCATGTGACTGACCAACTTGAGGAACTTATATGTGGCACACATGATGGGACTTTACAAACACGTTTCTTCAATATTTTTATCAATGAATTCACAATAATGGGGATAGATGTGGACCACTTATTTTTGAACCATCTAGGTACATTCTAGGACTAAACATATAAGAAAAACCTATAATTATATCAACAAGTCCCTCTTTATGTGATCCACATTGAGGAATATGTATTCTTAAGTGGAATTCAATGTTTCTATTCAACATAATCAAAATGCATCATCCAAAAGGATTCCTTCAATAAAATATTCAATGTGATTCCTCTTCTTTTCAGTTAGGCAGAATAATATTAATATATTGTTGACCAATGTTATCATAAAATATCCTGACCCGTATTATAATGAACTGAATATAGATTATACATTATCTTCATCATCTTGAAATATTTGACACAAAATAACCTGCAATAACGTAGTATTTTTTTTATATTTCTTTAGTACACAATACAAACAATTCAGTTCGGTATTGATTTACACAAGGTGAAACTAAATCTTCATGAAAGAAAAAACATAATTAAAGTGAATAGTATCTTCCCATATCACCATACCGCCTAATACTCATTTGATAGATATTATTTTAAATATATTGTTAACATGAAGTGATCAATCATAAAATTTCATCATGAATGGTATAGTCCCATACAATCACTATTTCATTGATAATTCACATAAGTGTATATATTTATTATCATTCTCTTTCTCCATGTAAAATTGTACTACTTTATTCAATTTTATTTTTGTATATATTTTTCATTTTATATATCTATTCACATATAAAACCGTATGAAGGATGTTATTCTTCTTTAGAGGATTGGAAGATTATATGTAAAAAAATTCCTTTTTGAAGATAGTGGATGTGTCATTGGATATTTTTTTCCTGATAGTCATCCTATTTGTAGATCATCTTCCATCTTCACATATCCACATACATATAATATACCCTATTTTTCTTCATCAAATGAACAACGCTCATGGTAATTACATTACATGAAGGGATCTGATATAAATTCTCTATGCAAAACAAATGATTATTGGATGACATATTTCTATAATTTGGATTGAATTTTATCTCCCATATTACAATGGAAATAACAAAAGCCGCCACCCCCCATTATTTTTATAGGTGAGGTACTCAATTTATAGTCATATATTTTTAAAATTAATGTTTTTATTAAATGCATTAATATATCTAGATCATTGAATAATACAACTCTGTATGTTTCAATCTCTTTAAGACACATAATTCCAAATATGATATCAGGATCGCATCCCATGATATTATGACACCTCATTGATTCCCTTGATAATCTAATTTTTATATAATACCTTGAGGAAATTCAATGGAAAAATAATAAATTCATGATGCTATGTATATTTTCAATGAAAGATGATTATTTTGGTACTCTATTTTTTATGTGGTGGCTTCTAGTGATCTAAGATACCATGTGACAGCATTAATAATAATGTGATTCCTTGATGACTGATAAAATGAATTCACGTCATTGATTCCTCAATCTTATAATGTTTTTGGGGAATTACTCTATATCATTATATACCCCATAATAATGTAAATGCCATTTAATGAACATATATAACCAAGACAAAAATTACAGGCATGGTGTTGATATAAACATGAAGGTATCATTATTTTGAAATATTCTGTAGAGATTATTGATTTTATTTTTTTTCATCGTGACACGTATTGGATCGTCAAAGTTTAGTGGTTGAAGAAATCACATATAACTTATTGTTCATTCAGGATCAATCTAATCATGCAAGATATATTCAATTAAAATGATTTTTAATGGAGTAAAAATATATATTCTCCAACATACAATGTTTATTGTGTTTAAAGTCAAAGAAAACATTGTAATGCAATTCATTCATTCTGTATCTTGATGTGAGTAACCCAAGGTACACTCCTAGAACAACCCCTCCCACACTCCCAACACACCTTTTCTCGATTTACATTCATGTTGTCTCAAGAATATTTATTCGTTCTCAAGAGTGTGCACACCCACCAACACGTATAGTTTTTCACCAATGATCATATCATGGGAACTATGCTTCTACTTACAGTCTTTCAAGTTCTCACCCATCTCATTATCATAGCCTTATCTAGCTAGCTCACCCTTTCAGTTAAGATAACACACAAAATAATGTTCATTGAGATATCATATGTGGATTATATTGGGGGGAAATTGTATTGATCAAATCCAAGAAAAAAATAACTTAGAATATTTCTATGAATAAATTTTTGAAACCAATCCGTTGTCAATTATGATTATCAATACAAAATTGTAAATGTTCAAAATATATTATCTTTATCATAGCTTTCGTATATACTCTTGCACCAAAATAATGAATTCCATTATAAAAATCTATATTTGGAGTCATCACAAAATGTTTTTTATATATAACGAAATATTTCATAGCCTTATTAATTCAACATCGTTATTGTAGAGAATTTTTTACCCAATAACATATTCTCTAAAAAAAATTAGTCAACGTAAATAATTTTCATACTTATATTTACTTCATCCAAGATATGATTATGTGACCTATGATATTCCATGGAAGGAACTTCATAAAACCATCATAAATGTTATCTAAACACCAAATGATCTTAAAATTATTTCTATATTACTGAATAAATATTGAATTCATTATTTCATCACAAACTTAAATAAGGATAAGAAATACAACAAAATACATAGTGTCATATCATAACCTATTAGATTTAGAATAATATTAATTTTGATGGAATACACAAAAAAATAATCCATGGAAGAATGGTGAGCTACAAAATTATTGACAATGAAATATACTGATATAGATTAGGTGAAACTATGTGGGGAATAATCATTCCCAAAAAATGTACATAAAACTGGAATCTCACTTAGTTACCCAAGGCTTCTCATGGATTTTTTTACAAAACATGTAATGAAAAGGAAATTTTAACATCTAATAGAATAACTCAACACCATAATAATTCCTCCAAAAAAACATCACCATCGATACTAATATCTATAAAATTATATAATAATAGAATAAATGAAAATATACACCCAATCAATGTGACTAACAATTTGGGTTTATAAATAAATGAAAATATTAATATCATATCTTTAGAATCATTTCTCACTTGGAGAAAATCATTAAAAAATGACAATACATCATTAAAATAAATTAAAAATACTTCTATTTAAAAAAATCAATTATTTACACTTAAATGAAAAAATTTGTTAAGTCTAAATACCATTTAAAAATTAAAGGAATAATTAAAAACCATTAATTTACTAATATATAATACACATTATATCCTTCTATAAATAATAATTCTATTTTATAAAAATATATATGTTTCTTTAATTTCATTGAATAGATGGTATCCATAGAAAAAACAATGAATAATTATACACTATTTCCATGAAAATCATACTTTAATCACATCATATTAATTGATAAAATTCAAATATTTTTGTTTCTCCATCAAAGATAATTAAAAAAAATTAATTCTAATTATGTATAAATTTTAAATTATAATACACACATTCTTTTGTTATTAAAGGGAATATTATATATCATCGTACATTTAGGGTTTGTTAATAATTTCAACAGGTACAACATTCATAATACCGTACTTAATAACATAAAACATATGAGAAAATATATCTACTAAAGAAAAACATATTCCAATAAAAATATAGGGTTTTTATTAATGATTCTTCCAATGGAGATCAATAGTAAATTGATTCCACTAAAATTGATTTATAGATGATTATTTTAAGGATATTATAAAATAGCCTTAAAATTTTCTTTTTTAGGTTTTTCACTATTTAATTATGAAACTCCATCTTCCCATTAACCATAGGTTCAAATATATTTATTAAAAAAATAATCAATAGAATAAAAGAACAATATGTAAAAAATGAGAGGAAATCATAACATGATCTTCCATGGAAGGAAAAAATGAAAAAATTATGAAGGATCATCTCTCTGAATGAATTTTCTAACCATCAACGAGAGTAAAATGGATTTGCTATCAATATGTCAATCCAAAATAAGATTTAATAATTATTCAATATAAAATAATAATTCAATTATAATAATTATATTTTAAAAATAATATTATATAATGATAAATATGTTATCATTTAAAAAAATTATTCATTCATCAATTAATAATATCAAAATTGATGATGTAAACTAAATACATCCATACATAAATACATATGTAATAATAATATTACTAGTATTTACACATTACACATAATCTATATAAATAAATTATAAAATGTTACCAAATTTTATTAATCAGAAAATTATAATCCATATAAATAAATATTCAGTACTAAATATTACCATTTCATTTATGAATAAAGAAATTATGAAATATCATATAATGTCTATATGTGGAAAAAGTTTTTTTTTCATTTTTAGTTTGAGTCATTGTTACAATTCATGATCCCTTGATGATGTTCCATAATCCAAATCTGATAAAAACATTTAAAACCTCAATGAATGGTTAAAATAAATGGTTTCTATGGTCTTGTATCAATTCATGTTACCTATTAAAATTTTATGAAATTTATAATTTTTAGAAAAATATATTAAATATTTTTTAAATATTTTTTAAATTCACAAAATTTTGATGGAAATTTTATCCACATTATCCAACATCATATCATTCATAAAATGAATACTTTTAAAACATGAAATATGTTTACCTATATCCTTTCATGAATGATTTTATAATTTATGTATACCATTCTCATTCATTCGATTAACAACATCTTTTTTTGCTAGTAATTTTTCATTGATACACCATAACAAAAATATTTTCCTCAAAAAAATGTGTTTATACACTATTTGTATTACTTTTATTCAAAAAATTCCAAAACTTGTTCAATAAATTTAGTTAACATTATAAAATCAAAAAAAATTTGTTGGGTAGTATTAAGAAATAAAGAAGTTTAATTTCATTATAAATAATTATTCAAAAACATGTGTGCATAATGAATCTATGAAAATGTGATTTGGTTATTATCTTTTAAACCATATAAATGAAAAATTCATTCAAATAATACAAATGGATAATTTATTATTATTGTTTTATATTTTAAAATTTAAGGAAAATTGTCCTATTAATAAAACAAAAGTGAAATATTTTTTGAATTTTGGATAGTAATGAATATTTATGATTTTGAATTAATGATAACTCAATATTATGATGGTTTCCAATATTTTTAATAATTTAAATATTATTTAAATTAATTTTTTTTAAGTATCTATATTTTCACTTCTTCTTTGAAAATAATAGTATCCTTAATATAGTTAATGAAATATACCGATTAGAAGAACTATCACATCGCTTAAAGTCCTAGATTTGATCCAAATACACTAAAAAAATTCATATATATATATATATATTACCATAGAGTAACTTAGTGATGATATATAAGAATTAACTAACCAATTTTAAAAATTTCAAATTTTCACACAATACTTACTTGGTTCTCTCTACCTTCAAAAACAACTTTTCACGGTAAACCAATTCACCTCCCATTCCACATTATTAACCATAAATTAATATCCAGGTGTCCACCATTTAAACACACAGAAACATGATGTTTTAATCCCTATTATTTTGAAAATATATAAATCTTATTTTCATAGAACAGTAAAGGTTACATAATTATGCCAAAACAAAATGTAATTAACATAAAAATATGGTAATTATATTAACCAATGGATTGACACATCAAACTTTCCCCTAGTGATAAATTCATTCCATATTATATAGTACTATAGTTAAAGACCCCATAATGGTTGGTATAATAAAACTCTTCTCTCATTTTTAATACATTGAGACATGTATAATACGTAGAACCATTACTCATTCATATTATTATAAAAAACATCATCATAACATTATTATTTTTTTATATTCACCCAGTCACTAATAGTTCAGTTGATACAACACCAACACCGCCATAATAGGTGATAACCTCACCAAGGAATAAAACTAGTGCTCAAAAATCACCTTACCATGAGAATATGGAAGAAAAATCTCTTTACCCAATGTTAAGATGACCATGTAACCCATGATTGATACTATAATGCCAAATTCTCTTAAAAGTGTGCATACGTTTAAATTGTTTTCGTACTGTACAAACAAGGGTAAACTATCACCCTGGTATTATAAGTACGGAGACCCATTCTATAATCCGTATATATGGGTGACCACATTTCACTACCATTCACAAGAGTTCCAATTCCATTAATCATCTATAATAGGATCCCATTTTCCTAGTTTTCTATTTTGAAACCGCATGAAATTCTCCACAATACCCAATTTTCTCTTATCTATTTAATGGGATATCATTGTCTCCAAAAAGACCTTTGGGACCCTTATTAGCCTAAGATGACTCATCATAGAGATTAACTATAATAATACACATCAATGACCTCTTAAATTAGATAAATGGGATTTTAAGTCTAGTCTGTACCCCCATTAACCAGTATTCTCCTGATAAAAGGCATGAATCATTTTTCAGCCATTAATAGTAGGGAAATAAGGGGTTTTAGAATCCTGAATGTACTGTATAATTCTTTTCCATATCAATAGGATTGGGAGAGACCTCTTCTTTCATGGGACGACTAACATAGAAGACTCATATCTAGCATAGAATACTATTGGGTTCAAGTTGGCCTTTTTCTTCACAATTTTATCTCGGAAGTGAAACCGGTCCATTCCTATAATCCAAGTATGTTTGTGTATGGTAAATGTTTAAAAAAACCTATTTAAACCCATTAATACTCTTTAATAGGCCTCATTATCCACAATTACATCTATTCATCATGATAATGATATCAATAGATGATCCGTGAATGTCCACACATCAAAGATTCATATGTGTAATCCGAGTACAATAACATACAATATTGTAATAGAACATAAAAATCCCTTTCATATGACTTGAACTCTTTATCATATTGTAATATACATCACGTGTATAATAATCCTTCATATTCCTATCATCAACAAGTAAAAACCAGATGATTGTGTGCACCCCACATTTGGTTGAATCTATATTTATGCCCCCATTAATGATCTATTCCATGAGATTAACTAATATGAAAAAGAAAAACCTATGAAGATCATATATAAAAACCAAATATTTATCAAAAGGTTATATCCCCAATTAAAGACATCTCAATGAACAAAATTTCATGTGAGTTGTGTATCCTCAATGTTCTATATTCACATCATGTTGAAATTCCATTAAGAGACATATGCCATGTGATAATAGTCCAAAACTTATTTACATTTGTATGAACCACACCATCCCTTTATAAGAATAATTTTTGTATATTTCTTCACAAAAAAACAATTATATTGAATGAAACAGTCTTTGAACCCTACCCTAAAAAATAAAAATATAACCTCATTGGTCTGGATTACTTTTTACTACAATACATAGGTCACTACTCATAGGATTAATAATAACATCTCAAAGACCCATATATATGAAAAATAGGTACTTATATTCATTACGATTACATAAAAATAAATGTAAATATTATGTCCCTAGTTACCTAAACCCAAAAGATACTATATTCCTATAAATATTCATCGAACAAAGTCGGTACTTATTCACAATATTTGATTATATATGAAGAAGCTCTAATGAGTTTTATCTTAACTCAAAAAAACCTAATAAATCCATGTAATCTTATAATTCAAGACTTCCTAAATATTATAGTTCAATCTATAGCATCACAAATTAATAAGATAGTGATAAATAAACTCAAATATATATATTTTCAATTTAATGAATGTTTATGAATGATAATCGAAATTGTAGTAATTATTCTTTCACAAGAATTTTTGAAAATTTTGATGAAAATTTCATAAATCATTAAAATAGATTCATAGTAGAGAGTAATATATCATACAATAGTTATATGAGCCCATCGCTCCATCATCTCGATGAATACGCCACAGGGATCATTCCTAGTAAAGTCATGTTAACTACATACATCTGGATTGTAGATTCATAGATACTTAAAACTAATGATTCCATTGTGAATTGTGAATGGATAATGGATGACATGAAATATTATAGAAATTAATGATCAAGTTAAATCAAATGTCAGACATTTCACCTTGTATGACTCACAGAAGAGTACAATAAGACATTAATAAATAATGATATTAATGCGCATATTTTACCTATTATGGTGATTGATCAATGGTTGTTTACTTGTTATTCTTCATTTATGTGTGTTATTATATGGGGGTTTTATCCCTTAAAAAATCCCTAGATACATTGTGTATTCAATGAATCGTATCTCATTCCCCTTGATCAAAATGAAAACATATATCCAAACATCATCTGATTACATCTTGATAGTACATTATAGTAAACACTAAGGGGATATTTAATCTAATACCTCTCACTAGTCAATGGGTACACTGAAATCCACACCAATAATCATAAGTGTTACATTTATACTATGGAGGGTATTATCCTAGTCCCAACATCTCTACTTTTTGTTAACAAATGAGATGATCTATGAGTACTAAATCATTAGATAAATCCCAGCATTATAGAAAATATATTATATCCTATATGGGGTGAATACCACCCTAAAACTCTACTAACATAGGAAAGAAACAATTCTATTTGAACTCATATCAACATTGAACAATTTTCATATTCGTTCACTATAGTGTCCAAATGATTACATTCAGTAACTAATAAATATATATTATTCTCTTATCTAAATCCCCATAATTATTTATGAAATTTATCAAATATGGACATCTATTTTTTCCCATATCCAATTCCACATGGGCATACACCCTCACAAGCAAATTGAGAAGTCCACCTTAGAGGAACAGGCCCCATTCACCAAGAATAGGGTTTCTAGGAGGTATCCTCATTGGGGAATGAAATAAACTAAGGTATGGTATTAGTCTTATAACCCATAAAATTCCAAGGATATGTGTTACATATCCTAATAATAACTATATAATTGGGCCATCTTCCCCATCCCTCTCAAAATTAATTCCAACATATCATTGATACATCATAAGGAGTGTGTCTTCAAATTATTATATCAATGAGGGTAGAGACCCATATTCATGTTCCTAATAACACTAAGGTATATCATTAGAACATCAATGGTGTTACACTTGAGAATTCCCATATTTCCACTCTAACAAAGGATAATTATCATCTTTCCCTAGTGATGACTGATGATCAAGGGTAATCTCATATCCCGGTTCATACTGGGCATCATTAGTATGTATTGGAAGTAACATTATAGAATTAAAATATCCCTTAGACTAATATGAAGGATTTTAATCAAATCATATATGTAACATGGGTTTTGATTCATATAGAGGTTTCTATAACTGGATCTCATAAGAACACACTCTTAGTCATTCATGTGCAATCTAAAATTCATAATTCCTTCTGGGAATATCAATAATACACATTAGAAATAACATAAAATGAGAATCGTATTCTTTTCCCTATGCAAGGTCCTCGTCATAATATCATAATGGTACCCCTTAAATACCAGACTATATACATATCCTCACACTAGAAGCATGCTTCCATATTCTGATTTGTACTGAAGGCTATAGACATGCTCATTATCCTATTCTAGAAAATAATTTTAATGATTGGAAAATATACTATTATATATTCAAGTACATAATATTCATAAATAAATTATATGATGGTATTTTCCTAGATGATTATAATAAATTATTTATATTTTCTGAACTCTGTGAATCTGATAATGATGTCGATTGTAACACCAGTCCCTTATCTATAATGATCTAAGGGGTCTCTTCAATGGAATAATATTTCATTTCAGTAGTATTGTATCAATTCACTAGATTTCAATGGTATTATTGATTCCCATTAGTAAAATTTAGTATAATCCAAAATTTATTTTAATTCCTTATAAATTGGAGAAATGTTTTAAAGCCACAAAGTCCCTCCTCATAGGTAAAAAATAAAAAAACAATAGATTTACTCTGTAACGTATCATCTATGAATGTAACACTCATAATAATACCATTATCAACCATGGGTTTCCTCTTTATTTCTAATTTCATACAGTTACTCATAATCGTAGGAAGATAAACTGAATAGAAATTTATCCCCTTCACAATCAAAAAATAACTAGTAACCCCAAAGGCCAACCTCATAGAATATAAATTGATTAATATTAAGATACTCCTTATGGTTATCATTGTATATTTCCTATAAAAAATGTAATTTTTAGAATACAATTTCATCCCCATTAATAAATGATTCATGAAAAATCTAATATAAATAGGAACTCGTGAGATTATGTATGACAACACAAAACACCTCATCACTAACTAAAAAAATATCATCCCCTATAATGGTATGTTAGAGATATGACCATATCTGACATAAATCTGGATAACTTATTCTTAGACTCCATATATCATGTCTCAAGGGTCCATCATCCCCATGAATGGAAATCTGATGAAGGACTCTATGATTCTATAATGTGAATGTAAAGATTTTTATGTATGAGAAAAAATTTCAAGGATATATGTAAGGAGATAGTGTAGGGAACTATTTGATCATGTTTTGTCCACAAAGATATCCCCTAGTTTAATATTCATTTTTCATTAATAAAATTACTTGTATCCTATTTTCACTATAAAATATCATTAAATATTTTTAATGTTATGGAAAATAATACACCCTATGGAAAAGGTTTATGGGCACGTTGAGGATATCCTAGTGTTTTGTCTCTAAGTCAATATTTTTGATTTCTTAGTGGCTCACAACCCAATGATAGTTATGAGAAATAATTTAATATAAAAATATTAATTTATGAGGATGAGTGATATATAATAGGAAATCATATATGCCTCTCCCAAAAAACACATTAGAGGTTGGGGATAATATGTGGCTCTACACTTAATCATGCTCACTGGTCAACAAAGCTTGTTAATTAAACATCATATAAAATTTTATCATCTATAAAAGTCTCATGATTGGAAGTCATATATATTAGTTTTTATATCAAATTAAATATAATCATTCTAAATTAAAAAATGTATTTTATTTATTGGTATATAACCATTGAGTAACTTATAGATTAGTTATTTATTATTTTCAATTACGGATCACGAATGATGAATGTAATGCTTCAATCCATTGATCACCCTTCAATATAATTATTCTACAATCAATTACTTCCACTACTACTAGATCATGACCATTTAGAAAAAGAAAATATCTAAGGAGGTCCAATATTATGTTTCACCAAAATAAAAAAGGAACACACTAGCCCATAGGGACACACATTTAACCACCACCACTATCTTCACTAATGTGGTTATCAAAACCACATTATATCCATGATTGATAGTGACTAGAAAATAATATATAATCCCCTATAGATTTCTGTATTTAAATTAACAAAACAAATTCATATAATTAAATTAATATTCTCTAGATTAGGATTTATTTATAGGATATCCCCTTATCATTCCCCCCTACTTGATCATTCAAATTTATAAAGGGAAAACATAGATAATGTGATGAAAAAATAAATAAATATCATTATTCATATTACTAGTATTGAATTACTAAACATAATTGGAACTATTATTATATCTTACCAAAGGAGTGCATCTAACAAGGGAGGATTAAATAGAGATGCATTTTTTTGAGACATGATCTTCACTGAAAGAGATTTTTTTTTCATCCTGAATCAAAGGCATTCTCAGAATCTAAAATTTCATCTAAATTGTCAACTATTATGGGATCATTATGGTTCCTTCAAAAATAAATGTAATATTTTCACTACATCTACAAGGAACTTACCAAAAAAAATGAGGGATCAAATTCTATTAAGGAATCATTCACCAGATATGTAGTTATTTTTATAAATATAAATTGACTTGATGTGGAACTGTTGAGTGGAAATATTCCTAATGAGTATGTCATGAACCCCTCCCACCAATGATGCCCCTCCTGAGCTGGAAATGGTGAAAGGGAGATAATGTCCTTCGAGTCCTGCCTCCAGTAGGCCCCGGGTTTGTGACTAGCACCAAGGGTATGAGTTTTCACAAATATGGGAGGCATTACCCTTTTTATTATTTAGGTTCGGGAAATAGGACAAGTCAATCACCAAAAAGGGAAAAGAAAAAGTGTATATAAATAAACCCAAACTAAGCACACATGCAAGTTTAAACAATTTTTTATAACAAGGTACAAGTACAAGAAAGCTCAAAAGTACAATACCCAAAGAAAACAAGAGAACAAAAACTGCAACAACTCCAACTGCCTGACTAGTAGGGTCCCGCACGGCCCTGGTATTCCTCTAGGAAACCTAAAAGTAAATATAGGGTGATAATACAAGTATAATAAGTAGGGAAACCTAAAGATCTCATGCACAAGTGGGGAGACATCCTAATGTCCCGTGAAAACAACAGAAGAAACCTAACAAGAGAATCTATTCACCCAACCTCACCAGCCACACTCACCAAAACACAATCACAACAGGTAGTAGTAGTATAAGAACATGAGTATTGGGTACCACACACCATTTCCCAGTAGTTAGCTGAACATCCTGACACTGTCACACTCTCCCCGCCCACACACACCTAGGCCTCACAACCACGTATCTCGCCCACACACACCTGGGCCTCACAACCACACATCCCCCCCGCACACACATGGGCCTCACCACCACGTATCCTGCCCGAACACACTTGGGTCTCACAACCAAAACCACATCCCCGCCCGAAGACACCTGGGCCTCAACACCACATATCTCGCCCGCACACACATGGGCCTCACAACCACAACCACATCCCCGCCCGAAGACACCTGGGCCTCATCCTGAAGATTCTTGGGAAGAGTAACAGAACTCTCGCCCGAAGGCACCTGGGCCTGAAATCAAAACCTACCTGAAGAGTCTTAGGTGTAAGGTTTCCTCAAGACATTATAGCCTATAAGCCTTTCCGAAGATTCTTGGGCCTAATCACCCCAATCGAATCCTACCCGAAGAGTCTTGGGTGTAAGGTCGCCTCAATCAATCACATTCCAGGGGAGAAGGAGCTGGAAGGAGCTAGTAACTATGGTAAAACACCCTCTCCCATGAAATGAGAGTGTTCGGAACTAAGTGCTCAACATGGGTGTAGTGCGATAAAAAACAAAAGATACAGATATATATATATATAGAAACCACTCAGCCCAACCTATGGCTTATAAAAAGAGAAGCTGAGCACGTGCCTCAACACTGCTACCACGAAGCATGCATACAACAAACAACCCCAACCCCATTAAACTTTTCATGTTTCAGCAGAATTAGTTTATTAGTTCCTTAACTACTAGGCAACTATCCACAACCAACCACATCGATCATTCATAATCATATCCCTGTCATCCACAAATCAAGTTAGGAAAACATAGCAACACGGCAAGTCCCTTCTTATTAACCAACCAACCCATTTATTATTATTTTCGTTTCATTACCAAGCCCCCCTATTCATTAACTCTTCTACTTTTATTTTTTATTCACAACCCACTATCTGTTCACATTTAAACCCATCCCTGCAGCCCCGCTGCCAACCACCATAACCACACCACACATCGTTATCTCTTTAATACCATTTATTGCATCCCCATTTCCCATCACCATCACAACATTCACACCTTCCCACAACCAAGCCAACTGCAGCCTCGCTGCTCACCCATTCCACAACAACCCACAAAACACCCCTACACATGCCACGTAACCACGCCAACACCCACATATTCAATATTCCATTTTTTAACCGGGGTGATCACACAAGGGTTCAAGATTTTAACAGCCAACTTTATGTGATTAACCAATTCCACATTCCACAAGGTTCTATCCATAAGAAAATCTAGAAGGAGAGGGCGACATTTAACTGTGTAAGCAAAGGCCCACAACGACCGTGATTTTCAGTAGGCAGAAGCTCATTCAATTCACAAAATAATATCACATGATATAAAGTAACAGCAATCACAACTTCCCATCCCTATTCTTTAACCAGTTATTATCTTTATCTAAAGGTTCAACGGTTCCTCATGAAAAAAATAGGATACCCATGCCACATGATGCACAAAATAGAGAGACGGATGTAATAACCCTACCTCAACAAGTTCTGGTCACAACGCTCCCCCAGATCAACTTTAGGAGACGTTCGTCGGTGTCCCAACACAACCTCCTTGGATGGAAAGGAAGAGTTTAAGGAAAGACAACATATCAAAGCTCGGTAGTTTTGCCTCGTCGTTACGATCCCGTGGCAGCTGACGGCTCGTAAATCGGAGCTCGGACGAAAATGTTATTAGAGAAAGAGCCTTTGAGTCTCTTGAGAGAGCTCTGCTTAGAGGAGAGGGGAGGAGAGGTGTGAGTTGAAAGGAGGAGGGGACCCCTACTTTTATAGGAGTGAAAAGAAAAAGTACCTGACATGTACTTATGGTACACAGCGTGTACTCGGCCATTTTCACATGGTCTCCATGCGGCCTCCAATGTGGCTCCGCGACCGTTGACTTGTCAACACACGGTTTGAAGGTAACGCAAACGCGGGTAAGTACTACACGGCGTGTAGATTGGACACACGGCATGTACCCATTTATTGAACATGGCAAGGAAACGGCTCCAATGTGGTACACGACCGACGACTAGTCAACACACGGTAACACGTACGAGGGGAGGGACTACATGGTGTGTAGTACTGGACACACGGTGTGTACCCATTTTCTTCACGCGGCAAATACACGGCCATCCACACGGGGTATACCCGGAAAGAGGGTACACAGCGTGTACTCAAACTAAAAGCCGTGTAGTTTCAAAATTCTGGAAAGTATGGAAAAATTCCATTTTACCCTCCAGAACACTTCTTGACCTTCTTTTTGAAAGAGGAAAATGGGCTGGAGAGGTCTGGTCCATTACATAAGATACCTCTTAAAATATTCTTGTCCCCGAGAATTCAAAAACCAACCCAGAGGAACCCAACAAGATACCTCTTAGGGTTCTCGTTATAACAGGAACCCAACCAACAACCCTAATCATATGTGTTAGGAATTCCTTCTCCTATGTCGAGATATTATCCGCTTTAGGCAGCACTGACTCGCCCGCACGGGTTTAATCGCACCATCATTAATGCATCTCGATTAAGAATTGGGTCTTCCCACTTTCATGCATTAGGATTTTTCAACTCGCACTAACCCCAGCACCACACAACCAACACACTGCCCGAACACATGGGTTTGGGAAATTCCTTCACCTATGTCGAGATATTATCTGCTTTAGGCTGAACTGACTCGCCCACATGGGTTCAATCGCATCCACATTAATGTGTCTCGATTAAGGGTCAGGTTGTTTCCCCTTTCCCTTGCATCCGGACATGTTACACATTACCAGGGAACAATAAAACAAAAAGCTCTCACAAATGATAAGCCAAGCATTCCATATATCAATGTTACATAGTACAACATCAACAAAAATCTTAGAAGAACAAGGGAAAACACAAGTCAAAACAACTCCGGGTACTGAGCGTGCATTTGCGTCTCCCGCTCCCAAGTGCTCTCCTCGAGGCCTCCATGCCTCCACAACACACGAACCAAGGGAATAGTTCATCCACTGAGAACCTTCTCTTTACGATCCTTGATTCTGACTGGTCGTTCCTCGAAGGTCGCATCATCTCCCATATCCAACTCTCCCCAGTCGATAACGTGAGTGTCATCGTGCAAGTACAGACAAAGATGGGAGATGTGGAAGACGTCATGGATTTTCTCCAACTGAGGTGGCAGGGAAAGCTAATATGCCACCTCTCCGACTCACCTCAACACCTTAAAAAGGTCCAACGAACCAGGGTGAGAGCTTGCTCCCTTTCCCAAACCTCCACTGCCCCCATTAAGGGGAAACCTTCAAGAACACATGATCTCCCATCTCGAACTCCAAGGTCCTCCTCCGATGATCAGCATAAGACTTCTGTCAGTCCTGAGCCGCCTTCATCCTCTCACGTACAAGCTGGACTTTCTCTATGGTGCTCTGGACTACCTCTGGCCCAAGAGAACCTGTCTCACCATCCTCTTCCCAGCAAATGGGTGAACGACATGGCCTTCCATACAAAGCCTCAAATGGTTCCATGCCAATAGTAGAGTGGAAGCTGTTGTTTTAGGCAAACTCTACTAAAGGCAAGTGTCATACCCATGATCCTCCAAAATACAGAACACTTGCTCGCAGCATGTCCTCTAACGTCTAGATAGTCTGCTCTGTCTGCCTGTCGGTCTGGGGGTGGAAAGTAGTGCTAAGGTGTAGCTGGGTGCCAAAATCATGTTGTAGCCCCCTCCAGACTTGTGAGGTAAACAGAGTATCCCGGTCTGAGAGGATAGTCCTCGGAACTCCATGCAAACACACTACCTCTTCTATGTACCTCTGAGCTAAGGTACTCACCGGGCCCGACTCCTTGATTGCTAAGAAGTGATCTGATTTCTTCAGACAATCCACCACTACCCAGATAGCATCATAACCACCCTGAGCTCTGGGTAGTCCTGTGACGTAGTCCATTGAGATGTCATCCCACTTCCACATGGGGACATATAATGGATACAAAAAACCACTGGGAACACGGTGTTCATCCTTCACATTGTGACACCCTAGGCACTTAGCCACATCCTCCGCCATTGCCCGTTTCACCCTGGGACACCAAAACTAATCCCTCAAGCCTCGGTACATTTTTGAAACTCCTGGATGTACTGTTAAGGATGAGCTATGGAACTCTCGGAGAACTCCCTCACGCATAACCTCTGGAACAAACAACCTTCCACGGAAAAGCATCTGATGTCAGCTATCCTCTGACTATCCCTCTGGAGCATTCCCTTGATCTACACGATCCTGCAACACCTCTGCCTCGGAGTCCCCCCACTGAGACTCCTCCACCTGCTGTGACAAGGAGGATTGCACCATCATCTGGAACAAACAGCATCTAACACCTTCTTCCCTTGCATCTAAGTGCAGGGCAGCCAACTCTCCCATTTACTTCCAAGCATCAGATGATTTCCGATCCACTTCCTTATGTGACTTCCTACTCATGGAATCAGCCACAACGTTGCCCTTACCATCAGTGTAAGTGATCTCGAAGTCATAGTCTTGGAGAAACTTGACCCATCTCTGCTACCGTAAGTTCAGGTCACGCTGGGAGAAGATATAACGCAGGCTCTTGTGATCTGAGAAGACCACAAAGCCCTCCCCAAAGAGTTAATGTCTCCATAACTTCAATGTGAACACTACTGCTCCAAGATCTAGCTCATGGGTGGCATAGTTACGCTCGTGATGGAGTAACTGCCTAGACCCCTAACAAATCACGCCCTTCTTCTGCATCAGCACGCACCCCAGACCAAGGCCAGAAGCATCACAAAACACATCATACAACAACCCTTCCTCTGGAAACCTGAGTATGGGAGCACTGACCAACTTCTCCTTCAGGTAGTCAAAATATTCCTGGCACTGCTCGCTCTACAGGAAGACCTGGTTCTTCCAAGTCAAAGCTGTCAATGGAGCAGCAACTCGAGAGAAGTCCGAAACGAACCTCTGATAGTAACCTGCTAACCGCAGGAAACTACGAACTTCTACCATGCTCTTGGGTGCTTCCCAAGAAACAACTGCCTCCACCTTCGACGGGTCCACCGATAATCCATGTTGAGACACCAAGTGCCCAAGGAAGTTCACTTCTTATGTCAAGAACTTACACTTCGACAATTTCCCATAATGCTGGTGGTGTCGAAGGACTTCCAAGACATCCCTGAGATGCTCAACGTGATCCTCCTCTGATCTTGTGTAGATCAGGATGTCATCGATAAACTCAACGATGAACCTATCCAGAAACTCTCGAAAGACAAAGTTCATAAGTGCCATGAACACAGCTGGTGCATTCGTAACTCCAAACGGCATCACTAAAAACTCGAAGTTCCCATACCTGCACCTGAAATCTGTATTCGAGATGTCACTGTCCTTCACCCTCACTTGATGATATCCTTATTATAGGTCAATCTTGGAAAACCAACCTTCTCCCCTCAGCTGGTCGAAGAGATCATCTATCCTTGGAAGGGGGTAACGGTTCTTGATAGTTATCTGGTTCAGCCTTTGGTAGTCTATGCATATCCTGAGACCACCATCTACCTTCTTCACGAACAAAACTGGAGCACCCCATGGTGACACACTAGGTCTAACAAAACCCTTCTCCATCAGATCATCAATGTGCCATCCTATAAGGGGACATCGAAATCGGACGGTCACCAGGTTTTATGTCAATCTCGAACTCAACGTCACGTCAGGGGGGGGGGGGGGTAGAGTCACAACCTCCTCATGAAAAACATCGAGGAACTCCCCAACAACCTATGGGGCATCCAACATCCCTGTATCAGCTAGAACCACTGATAACCCACTCAACAAGGAAAGGAGAGGCTCCACATGCCGGCTTCCCGCTTGATAGCTCCTCTCACCAACAAAAGATACGTGATGCCCATCTACGTCGGAGAACACAACTCTTCTCCGGAAGCAGTCGATAACGACACTAACTGAAATTGACAAGTCGATGCCTAGGATGACATCGTGTGTCTACATCTATAACAGAAGAAGGTCTCCACTAGATCAATGTGGTCCCAATGTCAGCCCACATCCCCGACAAACACAAGATACGCTGGTCTGGCCTCCAACTGGTGTACTCAACACCAGTGGTACAGAATGTCTCTTTCTTTCTAATCCCAAAACATGGGCTAGACCAGGAATGAAAAAGGAGTGCGATGATCCCGATTCGAACAAAACAGAAACAAGAGTTCTGAACAAACAAATCATACCTCGCACCACCTCTGGTCCTCCTGGAGCTGCCAACTCTGTTGCGTGCAACTATCCACGCCCAGCTCCTCTGCCTCTCTGATGTCGTTCACTTCCCCGACCACGCCCTGGTCGAGGTCCCCGAGGAGCACCCTGAGGTCGGCCTACTCCTGCAATGTCTGCCCTCGGAGGAGCGAGGTCTGGCTAGTGCTGGAATGGCCTCGCCAGTAATTGGTGCTGCTGCGGTGGGCGCTGAATCTGCCCACCTCCACCGTACGGAGCTCGGGTCAGGCAACGACTCTGAACGTGCCCGAACCCTCCACAAGATAAACACCTTGGTCCCGGGCTCGTGGAAAAGGGACAAGGACCCGAAGATCTGAACTGGAACTACTGGGGCATACTCCCCAGTGGCCTGAACCTGGAAGGTCCTATTGCAGGAGACATGCTGCTGTCTGCCTTCCCCTTCGACGAATCTAGCTGGAACACATCACGCGTGCACCTCCCAGTGAGTGCGACCTCTGTACGACCTCTGACTTCTTCTGCACTGCCATGTACATCGGAAGGGTGAAGGGGGTGACAGTATACTGGGGCGAAGGACGAATCGCCTCCTCCAAACGTCTCACTCGAGATTCCTCATCGAGAAAGAGATCTGGAGCATAGCGCCGGAGATCTTTGAACTTGATATCCAACTCTCGTACTGACATACTCCCATGATGAAGGGAGAGTAACTCATGCCGCTTCTCCACCTTGATCATGGAAGAAATGAATTCCTCTCGGAATTCCTTCTCAAAGTCAGCCAATGGAACCTCTGCCTCTATCCTCTCTCTGAGGTAGAGCGTCCACCACTATCACGCCGCACCTCTCAGCTGACTGACAGATAGGGGAACCCAGTACTCCATCGGAGCACGGATCAAGGTGAAAGTGATCCTTAGCTCTTCAAGCGACCCCTCCGTCTCTGTATCCGAAGTACTACCCTCTTACTTCTTGAGGGTCTGGCGCTGGAAGGAATAGAGAGTCTTATGCCACTGGCTATCTTCCTCTTCTCGGTCAATTCAGAACTGATCAACCGCCTGGATCTGCTGGGCCTCGACTGTCTGAGCCACGCGGGGACGACGTCCAGGTTGCATTGATGTACGGTAAACAAGGAATGCCTAAGCCCAAGTAGTAAGGAATTTTCTCAAAGTTTTAATTATCATTTTATTTCAATTTATTTCCCAAAACACCCAAATCAAGTAAAAAACATGATGATGCATGTACCTTCTCTAGGGTCTCTACACTGCAATCAATGTAGTCTCACTTGGTTGTTCTGTAGGCTCATATTCCTTGCATCAGATCACGGGGCACTAAAATCTCGTGTCCTAGCCGGTCTTCCCTGGCCTATGTCATTCACCATTATTAACTAACACTATTGCCCTACCATCCCATGCAATCTTCACTATAACTAACTCCAGAATCCATCCTATCTCTCAACCATCACCTCTGATACCATTCTGTCCCGACCCCCTCCCACCAATGATGCCCCTCCTGAGCTGGCAATGGTGAAAGGGAGATAAGGACCCCCGAGTCCCGCCTCCAGTAGGCCACGGGATTGCAACTAGCCCCAAGGTTATGTGTTTTCACAAATATGGGAGGCATGACCCTTTTTATTATTTAGGATCGGGAAATAGGACAAGTCGACCACCAAAAAGGGAAAAGAACAAGTGTATATAAATAAACCCAAACCAAGCCCACTTGCATGTTTAAACATATTTTTATAACAAGGTACAAGTACAAGAAATCTCAAAAGTACAATACCCAAAGAAAACAAGAGAACAACAACTGCAACAACTCCAACTTACTGACTAGTAGGGTCCCGCACGGCCCTGGTAGTCCTCATGGAAACCTGAAAGTAAACGTAGGGTCCGCATACATGTATACTCAGTAGGGAAACCTAAAGATCTCGTGCACAAGTGGGGAGACATCCTAATGTCCCGTGAGAACAACAGAAGAAACCTAAGAAGGGAATCTATCCACCCAACCTCACCAGCCACACTCACCAAAACACAATCACAACAGGTAGTAGTAGTATAATAACAAGAGTATTGGGTACCCCACACCATCTCCCAATAGTTATCTGGACATCCTGACACTGTCACACTCTCCCCGCCCGCACACACCTAGGCCTCACAACCACGTATCCCGCCCGCACACACCTGGCCCACACAACCGGACATCCTGCCCACACACACCTGGGCCTCACCACCACATATCCCACCCACACACACCTGGGCCTCACAACCACAACCACATCCCCGCCCGAAGACACCTGGGCCTCAGCACCACGTATCCCACCTGCACACACTTGGGCCTCACAACCACAACCACATCCCCGCTCAAAGACACCTGTGCCTAATCTTAAAGATTCTTGGGAATAGTAACAGAACTCTCGCCCGAAGACACCTGGCCCTGAAATCGAAACCTACCTAAAGAGTCTTAGGTGTAAGGTCGCCTTAAGACATTATATCCTATAAGCCTGCCCGAAGATTCTTGGGCCTAATCACCCCAATCGAAACCTACCCGAAGAGTCTTGGGTGTAAGGTCACCTCAAGCCATCACAGCCTAGGGGAGAAGGAGCAGGAAAGAGATAGTAACTATGGGAAAACACCCTCTCCCATGAAATGAGAGTGTTCGACACTAAGTGCTCAACATGGGTGCGGTGTGATAAAACACAAAAGATACAGATATATATATATATATATATATATATATATATATATAGAAACCACTCAGCCCAACCTATGGCTTCTAAAAAGAGAAACTGAGCACGTACCTGGGAACTACTACCACGAAGCATGCATACAACAAACAACCCCAACCCCATTAAGGTTTTCACGTTTCAGCATAATTAGTTTATTAGTTCCTTAACTACTGGGGAACTATCTACAACCAACCACAACGATTGTTCGTAAGCATATCCCTATCATCCACAAAGCAAGTTTGGAAAACACAACAACACAGAAAGTCCCTTCTTATTAACCAACCAACCCATTTATTATTATTTCCATTTCATTACCAAACCCCACCATTAATTAACTCTTCTACTTTTATTTATTATTCACAACCCACTATCCGTTCACATTTAAACCCATCCCTGCAGCCCCGCTGCCAACCACCATAACCACACCACACATCATTATCCCTTTAATACCATTTATTGCAGCCCCGCTGCCCATCACCATAACAAAATTCACACCATCCCACAACCAAGCCAACTGCAGACCTGCTGCTCACCCATTCCACAACAACCCACAAAACACCCCCAACACATGCCACGTATCCAAGCCAACACCCACATGTTCATTATTCCGTTTTGTTTAACCGGGGTGATCACACAAGGGTTCTAGATTTTAACATCCAACTTTACGTGATTATCCAATTCCACATTCCACAAGGTTCTATCCATAAGAAAATCCAGAAGGAGAGGTCAACATTTAATTGTGTAAGAAAAGGTCCTTAACGACCGTGATTTTCCGTAGGCAGAAGCTCATTCAATTCAAAAAATAATATCACAGGATATAAAGTAAAAGTAATCAAAACTTCCCTTCCCTGTTCTTTAACCATTTTTTATCTTTATTTAAATGAATAACTATTCCTCATGAAAACAAGAGGATACCCACCCCGCATGATGCAAAAATTAGAGAGACGAAGGTAAGATCCCTACCTCAATGGGTTCTGGTCACAATGCTCCCCCGGATCAACTTTAGAAGACATTCGTCGGCATCCCAACAAAACTTCCTTGGGTGGAATGGAAGAGTCGAAGGAAAGACAATAGATCCAAGCTCAGATGTTCTTCCTCATCGTTACGATCCCGTGGCTGCTGACGTATCATAAATCGCAGCTCGGACGAAAAGGTTATGGAAGAAAGAGCCTTCGAGTCTCTTGAGAGAGCTCTGCTCAGAGGAGAGGGGAGGAGAGGTGTGAGTTGAAAGGAGGAGGGGACCCCTCCTTTTATAGGCGTGAAAAGAAAAAGTACATGGCGTGTACTTATGGTACATGACGTGTACTCGGTCATTTTCACACGGTCTCCATGCGTCCACCAACGCGGCTCTGCGGCTGTTGACTGGTCAACACACAGTTTAAAGGTAACACATACGCGGGGAAGGACTACATAGTGTTTAGATTGGACACATGGCGTGTACCCATTTATTGAACATGGCCTGGGCATGGATTCAACGCGGCACATGACCGACGACTGGTCAACACATGGTAACGCATACGCCGGGAGGGACTACATGGCATGTAGTACTGGACACACGGTGAGTACCCATTTTATTCACGTGGAAAAGACACAGCCATCCACACGGAGTATACCCGACAAGAGGGTACACATCGTGTACTCAAACTACACGGCGTGTAGTTTCAAATTTCTGGAAAGTGTGGAAAAAGTCAATTTTACCCTCCAGAACACTTCTTGGCATTATTTTTGACAAAGGAAAATGCGCCAGAGAGGTCCGGGCCATTACAGAGTACATATCTCTTATAGAGGATAATTTTTTTCCTTTAGTACACATTCAAAAAAAAGTATGTTAATATTTGTAGAAATGTGTAGTAACATTATTGAATCTTGATCTACATAATCATATAAAAAACTAATATGATAATTGAAAATCATGATTTTGTTTCTACTGGGAATGATCAATTAATTTCAAAATATTCACCCTAGGCCATCTCAAATTGTATATTTAAATATATTATATGTAATATGAATATATATGGTTCTACCCATATCTACCTTGATATCATCATTCTATAAATGTTTTCATCTTGAGCAACATGACATTATCGAGTCCCTTATTGCTCAAATAAAAGAGATGGATATTAAATGAACACTAGTAAAGGAAAGGATAAATCCTTATATGATTTGAATTCATGATACTACTCCACCACTAAATTTCAAAAATAATATAGGCCCAATAATCAATGGGTATGGGACCCATAGTAACATATCATATAATTAATTTCTTAGTCTTGATAAATGATGTGGATGTTAGAAACAACACGAATCACAAAATATTATATTCTTAATTAAAACCCTACAAGGACAATAGCAGTTTGGAATAATATTTTTTGATAGGGGCCACTAATAATTATGAATTCCAATTTAGTTTTATATTAATGTGATGACCTGCCAATTCTCATTGGCTTGAGAGCACAACGACTCATTACTAGGCCTTAAGCGACACCCCCACGACACCAAAGGCGGGGAATAAATGTCGAAGGGTATAAAATACAAGTGGGGGATGATTCAAAATTTAATATATACCCCAATGAACTAACCAACCATAGAAAAACATTTACTATATAATGCATGAAGAGTTGAAATATATCTAAGCAACTTCATTTAAGTCAAACACATCAAAGTACACAACATCGGATAAACAACACGAAACTCTCAAAAGACATGAAGACACCATCCATGGCTCCAATCTAAGCTTCATGCTCTAAGAACGACCTTATCACCCAAGAATCACCAAAACCCACTAGAAATGAGATTCCTTACCTTTACCTGTGTCTCGGAATACGACATCTACAAAAGAACCTATGTACCAAAGTAGGGGTGAGTCTAAAACTAATTAGGGTTTCCCCGATGACTTCCCTACTCACAGAACTATGATAGAAGAGCTAGAAACATTTATATAAAATGGATTATATAAAAAAATTCCTCCAAAAGAGTTTATAACCAAATATCAACTAGTTTCCTGAAACCATTTCCAACCAAAATCATACAAGTGAAATTGAAACCAATTGTCCAGCAAGTTATTTTTCCACAAAAATTATCAGACAAGCTTTAGAACAGATTTACAATATACCTTTTTGTCATACCCAACCATTCAAAAAAAAACATGAAACCAACCATGCATGCTATGTTATGAATGTTCCTCACTAATGAGTATTTTCTCATTGATCTACCAAGTCGTCACAAGGTAATTTTTTCCCATGTGTAATTAATCATTTGGAACCGAGCACAAGGACATATTTCAACCAAGAAACGTATATTTAATTCCCATGTGCCATTAATCCTTTGGCACTGAGCACAAGTTCATATTTCAACCAAGCCTCGTATATGTAATATGAACACAGAACACATATTACTAATAATCAAGCCAAAATAAACCATTCAATAAATAAACATTTTTATTGAAAACTATTTTCGTCAAAACCATTTCAATAACAAACCATTTAAACTCCAAACCCTTTCAATAAAACTCCATTTTCATTGAACACCATTTCTATTGAAAACCAATTTTTCATCAACCATTTAGCAATTTCATAAAATCCATAATTTAAAATTATCATTTTAAATTAAACCCACTTTTTCAAAACAATTCCCCATGATCACAAAATCTCAAAAAAACCATAACTCATCACAAATGAATGTTCTTAAAATAATTTCCAGAGGAGTCCAGAGAGAATCCACCTACCTCGAAGGTCTTGACAAAACTTTACAACAGGCGAAGAACGCACAAGAAAGCGAGTCGATTCTCTAAGTGTGGCCTTAAATCTCTTATCCTAGAAAGAACATGACACAATATTAAAATATTAGTCACCCAAAAACATACATCTCCCCACTTTAGGTTCATAATTGATAAATAATGGAGATCGGAGATGTAGATCTAAGAATATCTATGAAATCATGACAAATTTTTAAAGAATGGTGACATACCTCAAGAATAAGACTTGAAATCACCAAGGGAAGGCTCTGGAATGGCTTTAACTCATTTGGGAATGGTTCTACAAAATTCTAGGTAGAGTAATATCGAATTAGGGACATTTTGAAACCAAAACGAAATAAATAGAGGAAAAACAAGCAATCTCGTAGAAAATAGGATCTAGATTTGACCTATGGGAAATATTTGACCACACGGTTTGTGCCAACCGTGTATGGATGTTGTGACCTTAATTATTGTCCCAACACTCTTTATAAAACCCAAAAACTCTCCCATCCTTCACCTTTACCCATTTTACGGAAACACATTTTTTATGGAAACATCGCACTATATGGAAACACCCCTATTTATGGAAACAACCAACATTATTGAGACCTAGAAATTTATGGAAACAACCAAAATTATGGAAATATTAAAAGTTATGGAAACTACCATAATTATGGAAACAACCAAATTTTTGGAATCTACCAACATTATGGAAACACCCAATTATTGGAAACTCTCTATTTTATAGAAACTCTCTATTTTATTACACACAAAATTAAATAAAAACATGAGGAAAGGGGATATGTAAATGAAAGTGGGGTGGTACTACACTCTCCCCACCATTGGTCTTTCCGTCCTCGGAAAGTAGATATCCCCTACTGGACAAAAAGAGTTCTGACCACCGCTCTTTCATTTCCTTCTCATGTTCCCATGTCTCTTCCTGAATCTGACGATGTTGCCATAAAACCCTCACTTAGTCGATGCTTTTTCCATGCAATAATTTCTTTTGTCTATCCATGATCTGCACTAGAATATGTACCAGTTATTCATCTGGTTCTAACTCAACGTGATCCTATCAGATCAAATGGTCCTGATCAGGGTGATACATTTTGTGTTGGGATACATGGAACACATTATTCACCGAACTAAACTGCGGTGGTAATTCCAACAAATATGCTGTAATGTCCCAAATATTTTCATGTATTATTTTAATATCATATGGGAATAAATTCGAGGCCCAGATCTGAGACGGCGTGCAGTTCTGAGGCCCGGTGATCCCAGAACAAATGATTGAATTTAATTTAATAAATAAATTACGTGTGCGTGTGGTTTTCTTGAAAAAGTGGATAACTCCCGAACAGGTGCTCGGATCAGAAATCTGAGGGCACCGTTGCGTTCAGAACAACGATTTTACTTTAGGAGATGCCTAACATCAGCCGGCATGGGTTGGTGGTGAAATCTTGTTTTTGGACGCAAGGGTAAAAAAAATATTTAATAAAAATATATTATTTCTGTAGAGAGATATTTTTAATATTTTTTTCTTTTATCCTCTTTAAATAGAAGCTTTCGCCAGGGTCCAGGGTTACAAACCCCATAACCCTAGAAACACTTCGCGGCTATGGAGGAAACCCCCAACACGGCGGCTACGACGTTCTGGATGGATTTGGACGGCAACAACGACGTGGTGAGCGGATCTTCACCGACAATCGTAGCAAATCCAGGTAGGATGTTGATTTGATTTTCCATTCCCTGTTTTTGATTTCCATGACGAACACAGACTAATACACAAACATATTTTCCCGTGGATCGATCGTTCTAGAGGAATGTGATTTTTCGGTGATTTTGTGGATGTGATTCTTGATTTTATTTTGGTTTTTTTCAACCTCCTAATGGTGACGGACCATGATCGACAGGAACATTGATCAACGTTCATCCATCTAGATTTGTTGTGTTCTTCTTCCCCAATTCTCGCATTCTTCGTGAGCGTTCTTTACATTATTTGTGGGGCGATGAACAACGTATTGTTGCACATCTGTTCTGCGACGCAACGATCCCAAATTTAAGGATCAACATCGTAGTGATCTCATGGAGGTGCGACGGCGGTTTTGGCAGACGGATCGAAGCGGATTAGAAGAAAATGTTCATCGAACGATTTCTGCTTGGATGGCTAGATTCGGATTTAGGAGCCGATTGGAGGCCTAGAACCCATAGATTCGGCTTCATTAGGATGAGGCGACCCTACATCTGGAGTTCCACGGCAAACAGACATGAGAATCGAGATATAGAGGTTCGTCCGAGGCGCGCAGAGGAAGACGTGGTTTCTGGAATTTTCCGAACTACACACCGTGTACTTTTCTACACGGCGTGTGTTCGTCGGTAGGGTTACCCAGTGTGTACTCCGGGAGTACACAGACACGGGAAGGATACACGGCCACGTATAGTCCGTGTATACCCCTCGCCGGCCAGACCCGGCCAGATACATGGGATACCCCGTGTACTGGTACACGGGTAGGCGATAGGGACACGAGCACATGGCCAGCGTACACGGAGCGAGCCCAGGCACTCGAACACAGCGTGTGTTTTCTTCTACACGCCGTGTAGTTACATTCTATCTGACAAGCCAAGGGACACGGTCCATTTACACGGGCAGTACCTGATGTCAAGGCACACTGTGTGTACTCTATTACACGCCGTGTAGTTTTGTTTTGCACGGCTTGAACGAAGGACACAGGTCATTTACACGGGCATCACCCAGGGTCAAGGAACACAGCGTGTAACCATACTACATGCCGTGTAACTTTTTATTCATGTCTTGAACCTCTTTCCTTCTGTGACTTGGACTAGTTCTTAGGTTCCGTACCCTTGGTAATCCCAAAAAGGTTCTGGTATCAATTACTTTATACAGGAGTATGATCCCTTCAGTAGAACTCCCTGAATAGAGTTGTTGGAATCCCCTCTGTGAGACTTAGAGTCGGATCCTCTAATCATTCCTGGAACCCTAGGTAGATTTCTTGGTATAGATGTGGCCAACATTACTCGGGCATCGATCCTCTTCTTAGCAGATTAGCTCACACAGAGTTGTCATAATCACCCCATGACTTGGCTGTGATCCTCATCTGAGCAACATGTCCTCAAGGTACTTGTGGAGTGTGTTCTCTCAGAATGATTACTTCGTATCTCTCTTCGGACTAGGAGTGTGTTCTCCAAGCAGTATGCTTAGTGGAATCATTGAGATGGATCTTAGTGGAGGTATCGCGATGGTCATTAGTGTATGGGTATATCTGGATATTCTTTTTATATTTTCTATAGATATATACTGAGTAAAGCTCACTGTACCTTTCTTTGTGGTAATTTCCTTTGTTGTATTTCATTTTTGGTTTTTGGGGTGTCGTAATGGGTATTGATATACTCACCCCTGCACAGGCTTTGCCCGCACGTGTCGTGTCTTGTGCAGACGAGCGAGCCTTTGATAGGATTCTAGGTGGACTAGGACCGGATGATGTTCAGTGAGATCAGACAGGCCGAGGTGTCCCTTCGATGACAGTTTATAGTTCCAGCACCTTTCTCTACATGTTGGACTTTGTTGCAGACCTTATTTTTGTTGGATTGTACTTTTGGCCCATGGATTTACATTACCGTACTTTACTTTCCAAGCGTACTCTGTGGTTGGGTTTTAGTGTATGCATGCATCTCTTCCTTTTAGTAGTTTTTACTTTTCAGCTTTGTGGGCTTGGAGATCTGTGTGAGTGTGTATAGGTTTACATGCAATGCCTCCCATGCTAGAAGCATGCCTACTCAGTGCTAGTCACTATCCCTTGGACTATTGGAGGCGGGCTTGGGGTGTTGCGGCTCGGGCCCCACTAGGACGGGTCATGACAATGTGGTATCAGAGGTGGTCAGTTCTACCTTAGGACCAAGAGTTTGTGAGTTAGTTTGGGGCAACGATGTTAAGTGTTTCAGGTTCGGCTCTCAGGCCAGGGGCCCCAGTTTTGTTACGGTGGTAGACGTATACATACATCAGGACTCTGATAACTTGTTTTTCGACTCAGAACATGAAAACACTAGTTGCATGGGGAAGAATAATGGTTCATTCATCATATAAGAATGGGTTGTGGTTTTAATGTCCTTCTTGAGTTAGCTCTCCATATATACTCACTGACTGTGATACAACTTGTTTATTAAACAGGATGCCTCTGCGATGCACACCCACTAGGATCCAGCAGCTCGATCACGAGGATGACCCCCTCAATGATGAAGCATCGATACAGGGACCAGATCCCCCAGTTCTACCACCTGGTGGCATGCAAGATATTCCACCACCTGTGGGGCACTGTTTAGCGCCTGCTGTACCAGTGGAGGAGGACCGCAGGATGAGTGCACTCTACAAGTTTTAGAGATAGAGACCCCTTAGGTTTCGAGGTGAGCCTGACCTTCACGCAGTAGAGGACTGGCTTGATGCAGTGACAAGAGTCTTTCATTTGGTCAAGACACCAGCAGAACAGATGGTGATCCTGGTAGCGATCCTTCTTCAGGTCTTGGCAGGGCGATGGTGGAGTTTGGTCATCCAGACTCATGACGAGGCGACTCTTGCATGGTCGGAGTTTAAGAATCTCTTTAGAGAGGAGTTTTCAATGGTTAACCTGAGAGCTGTATGTATACATGAGCTTCTTCATCTCCAGCCGGGAACCATGACGGTGGCTGACTATTCGTCGAGGTTTACCGACCTCTCATGGTACTCGATGAATATGGTCAATGATCAGTTCTTCAGAGATCGGACATTTGAGTGGGGAATGTGTAGAGATATCCGAGCTAGAATCATCCTTATGAGCATTCTTACTTATGCTGGGGTGCTCGAGCGGGCTTTGGTGGTCGAGAGATTCCTGGCGGAGTAGGGAAAGCCGACAGTTGTCAGTAGTGGGTGAGCTGGAGCAGAGACCTTAGTGGCAGGGATCCGATGTCAGGGACCCAGGTGTGGGAGACATTTCCAAAGGAGATCCCAGGATAGGGGATCAGCTGTACAGAGTTCAAAAGACACGTCCAGCCAGCCTCGAGTGAGGCGATGTTACTCATGTAACGGTAGGGGACATCTCTCTCAAAATTGTCCGACCCGCCTTGAGACTGACACGAGAGAAGTGGATGGACCAACGAGGTAGAGGAAATGTGTGGAGCAGGAAGACCCATGAGGCTGCAGACATGGAATAGGAGTTGGGAGAGCAGCTGGAGGTGGTCGGCGTTTCGACCCTTTACCACCACCACCCCAAGGAGGACCACCCTAGGCTCAGGGAGTTGGTGGATAGAGGTAGGGGTAGCTGGAGGTGGTAGAGGCTTATGACCTAGGTACTCCCGAGATGATTAGAGGTACTATCTGTGTCTTTTCTACTTTGGCTTCCATAATGATAGACACAGGTGCTAGTCATTCGTTTCTAGTAGCTTATCTTGTTCAAGACCTTGAGATTCTATTTGAGTCGTTGACTCGACCCTTACGCTTAGATAAACAGAATGGAGAAGATTCAGAGATCACACACCTTTACAGGTAGAGTGACCTGACCCTTGGAGGCAAGAGTTTCGGTTGGAACCTCTTGGTGGTAGCGTCGAGGCCTTACGATTTCATTCTTTTCATGGATTGGTTATCCACAGTTCATGCCCAGATTGATTTTTTTAGGCGAAGAGTGAGGTGTTTCTACAGTGATGGAACTAGGTTCACTATTGTCGGTGAAAGAGAGACCCAAGCAGTGCAGGATGGACTCTTGCGTAGGAGGGCACAACCGATTAGACATCAGTTGGATAGAATAGCCCTTGGCGCGATAGATGTTACGCGTTTCCTGTTTCCAGCAGTGGTGGATGAGTATGAGGACGTCTTTCCGGAGGATTTCCCTAAGCTACCTCCCCATTGGGAGATAGATTTCTGCATTGAGATGCAACTCAGGACGACCTCGATATAATCATCAGCTTATCGGATGGCTCCTGCAGAGCTTCATGAGATGAGGATGTAGCTGGACGACTTGCAGATGAAGGGCTTTGTGAGACCCAGCATTTCACCCTGGTCGGCCCCAGTTTTGTTTTCCAAGAAGGCGGACGAGAGCATGAGGATGTGTGTGGATTACCGGTGCTTAAATCAGGAGACCGTGAAGAACCGGTATCCACTACTGAGGATCGATGAACTCTTCGACCAGTTGAGAGGGGAACGATGGTTCTCAAAGGTTGATCTACGATCAGGCTATCACCAGTTGCGAGTACGGGAAGAAGATATACCGAAGACGGCTTTCAGATATCGCTACGGTCACTATGAGTACTTGGCGATGCCCTTCGGCATGACAAACGCCCCAGCAGTGTTCATGGGACTCATGAACCAGATCTTTCAACCCTTTCTAGACCGATTTTTTGTGGTCTTCATTCTAGGGAACGTTATTTGAGCAGATGATGTAGTAATGGACCCGACAATGGTGGAGGTAGTGGTTGCTTGGGAGCCACCCCGAAGCGTGGCGGAGGTGCAGAGTTTCCTTGGGTTGGAAAGTTACTATCGGAAATTCATCCATGATTTCTCCAGGATTTCAGCGCCCATGACAGCTTTGACCCGAAAGGGACATCCTTTCGTGTGGACCGGGAGATGCCAGCAAGCTTTCTAGCAGTTGTGATAGAGTCTGTCGAGCGCCCCGATCTTGAGGTTACCGGAGGAGGGTGTCGAATACGTAGTGTTCTACGACGCATTAGGAACTGGTCTTGGTTTTGTCCTGATGCAGAGGCAAGCAGTGATTACCTATGGCTCTCATCAGTTGAGACCACATGAGAAGAACTGCGCGGCCCGTGATCTCGAGTTAGCTGTGGTAGTCTTCACATTGATGATGTACCGACAAAACCTAATGGGTGAGTGGTTTACCTTCTACTCTGATCACATAAGTCTCCGATATATCATTTCTAAAATGAATCTAAATTTGAGACAGAGGCAATGGCTTGAGTTCCTCCAGGTTTACGACATTGAGATCATTTATAATCCTGGGAAGGGGAACGTGGAGGAAGATTCACTCAGTATGAAGTACAATTCGCAGTTACTGGATGAGGCGACAAGGTAGTTGGCCTCTTTGCAGTTGTCCTTCGTTGATAGATATGATGGAGCTTACCATCGGTAGATGGTTTTTACCCCTCTGTTCTTATAGACATTCAGAGAAGAATAGCGCGAGGATGCTAGCTATGAGACTCTACGTGCTCAGATATCCACATGTGATGCTGCTGATGGATTTTCAGAAGGTGGAGAGAACTTTGTTTTTTTCAGAGGGCGCCCTGTAGTACCAGTGACGTTGCAGGAGTAGGTTCTGATGAAGTTCCATACATCCCCTTTGGCGGTGCATCCTAGTGTGGAAAAGATGTACCAGGACCTCCGACATCAGTTCTGGTGGCCACGAATGAAGAAAAGTGTGGCATGGTTTGTATCTCGGTGGCTTACTTATCAGCAAGTAAAGGCTGAGCACCAGGTTCCAGCAGGTTTGAATCAGCCCCTTGAGGTGCTAGAGTGGAAGTGGTACGAAATATCTATGGACTTCGTGATGGGTTTACCATGCACGTACAGGGGACACGATGCCATCTGGGTGGTCGTTGATCGACTCACCAAGTCAGCCCACTTCCTATCCATAAGGGAGCAGAGTTCAGTAGATTGATTGGGATGCCTCTACATCCAAGAGATAGTTTGACTTCATGGAGTTCCATCCATGATCTTCTCAGATCATGATGCTCGTTTCACATCTTGGTTTTGAAAGGGATTTCAGGAAACCTTTGGGACTCACTTATTCTTGAGCGAAGCATTTTATCCCTAGACTGATGGTCAGACAGAGCGGCCCATCCAGGTCCTAGAGGATATGCTACGAGCTTGCATAATTGACTTTGGTTGTAGCTGGGACGATCACCTACCACTGGTGGGATTTTATTATAACAATAGTTATCATTCCACTATTGGTATGGCACCATTCGAGGATCTATACCGGCAACTTTTCAGGTCACCACTTTGCTGGACTGACCCGGGAGAGTCAGCACTCATGGGCCTAGAATTGGTGGGAGCTACTACAGAGAAGGTGCAGGTCATCCAGGACCGGATGAAGACAGCACAAAGTCAGAAAAAGTATTATGCCGACTAGAGGTGGATGCCCTTAGAGTTTGAGGAAGGAAACCATGTATTTCTTTCGGGTCTCACCTCGGCGGGAATTGTGGAGATTTGGTCAAGGCGACAAGCTATCTCCGAGGTTCGTTGGCCCTTTTCAGATTTTGAGAAGAGTTGGTGTGGTGGCGTATCACATGGATCTACCTCCTCAGATGGACATGGTACACAACGTCTTCCATGTGTCGTAGCTATGGAGGTATGTGCATGATCCCTCGCACGTCATCGACTGGGGCGAGCTAGACATCGACGATGGAGCGACCTTTGCTGAGTACCCATTGTAGATTGAGGATCGGCAGGAGAAGATACATCATGGATGAGCTATTCCCTTTGTGTGTGTCTGGTGGTAGCACATGAATCTCTAGGAGAGAACGTGGGAGCGGGAAGCTCATATTCGCGTGAAATACCAACATCTTTTTTAGTAGCCCTTGTTTTGGCATTTCGGGGACGTAAAAGCCCTAATGTGGGTGTGATGTAATGTCCCAGATTTTTCCATGTATTATTTTAATATTATATGGAAATTAATTCGAGGCCAGAATCTGAGACGACGTGCAGTTCCGAGGACCGGTGAGCCCGAAAAATATGTTTGAATATAATTTAATAATTAAATTACGCGCGCGTGCGGTTTTCCTGAAAAAATGGCTAACTCTTGAACTGGTGCTCGGATCAGAAATATGAGGGCACCATTGCATTCAGAACAACGATTTTACCTTAGGTGAGGCATAACTTCGGCCGCTGCGGGTCGGTGGTGAAATCTAGTTTTTGGACGCAACGGTAATAAAATATTTAATAAAAATATTTTATTTCTGTAGTGATATCATTTAAATATTTTTTTTATCCTATTTAAATAGAGGCTTGCGCCAAGGTCCAGGGTTACAAACCCCATAACCCTGAAAACCCATGGCAGCTCTAGAGGAAACCCCCAACGCGGCGGCGACGACGTTCTTGATGGATTTCGACGGCGAAAACGACACAGCGAGCAGATCTTCGCCGGCAATCATAGAAAATCTAGGTAGGAATTTGATTTGATTTTCCATTCACCGTTTTTGATTTCCATGATGAACATGGACTAATCCACGAACAGATTAGCCCACAGATCGATTATTCTTGCGGGATGGTATTTTGAGGGGATTTTGGGGATGTGATTCTTGATTTTATTTTGATTTTGTTCAACCTTCTAACAGTGATGGACCAAGATCAACACGAACATCGATTGACGATCGTCCCTATAGATTTTTGTGTTCTTATTCCCCAATTCTTGCATTCTTCGTGAGTGTTCTTCGTGTTCATCATGGGGTGATGATCAACGGATCGTTGCGCATCTATTCTGCGATGCAACGATCCCAAATTGAAGGATCAACACCGCAGTGATCTCGCGAAGGTGCGATGACGGTTTTGTTGGACGGATTGAAGCGGATCGGAACAAAACGTTCTTCGGATGATTTCCGCTCGAATGGATGAAATTGGATTTAGGAGCCGATTGAAGGCCCAGAACCCACAGATTCAGCTCCACAAGGACGAGGCGACCATGCATCTTGAGTTTCGCAGAAAACAAACCTGAGAATCGAGATCCGGAGGTTTAGCTGAGGCGCGCGGAGGATGACGCGGTTTCTGGAATTTTCACGACTACACGGCTTGTAATTTTCTACACGGCGTGTGTTCGTCGGTAGGGTTTCCTGGTGTGTACTCCGTGAGTACACAGACATGGGAAGGATACAAGGCCACGTACACGTCATGTATACCCCTCCCCGGCCAAACCCGACCAGATACACGGGATACCCCTTGTAATGGTACATGAGCATGAGACACGGACACGGGCAGAGGCCGTGTACGGGCACATGGCCAACATACACTGAGCGAGCCCAGGTGCTCGAAAACAACGTGTGTTCTCTTCTACACACTGTGTAGTTTCTTTCTATCTGACAAGCCGACGGGCACAAGCCATTTACACGGGCAGTACCCGATGTCAAGGCACACATCGTGTACTTTATTACACGCCGTGTAGTTTGGTTATGCACAGTTTTAATGAAGGACACGAGCTGTTTACATGTGAATCACCCGTGGTCAAGGAACACAGTGTGTAACCATACAACACTCCATGTAACTTTTTATTCATGTCAGGAGCAACTTTCCTTCTGTGACTTGGACTAGTTCTTTGGGTTTGTACCATTGGTAATATCCTGAAGGTTCTGGTATCGATTCTTTTATACAATAGTATGATCCCTTCAGAATAACTCCATGAATAGAGTTCTTTGAATCCCCTCTGTGATACTTCGAGCTGGATCTTCTATTCATTCCTGGAACCCTAGGTAGAGTTCTTGGTATCGACGTGACCATCTTGACCCGGACGCCGATCCTATGCCTAGCGGATTAGCTCAGACCGAGTTGTCAAAATCACCCCATGACTTGGTTGTGATCCACATCTAATCATCATGTCCTCAAGGTACTTTTAGAGTGTGTTCTCCAGGAACGAGTACTTCATATCTCTCTTCAGACCTATGAGTGTGTTATCCCAACAGTATGCTTAGTAGAATCTTCGATCTGGATCCTAGTGGCGGTATCACAATGGTCGTTATTGAATGGGTATATCTGAATATTCTTTTTATATGTTCTATAGACATATACTGTGTAGAGATGACTATACCTTTCTTTATGGTATTTTCCTTTGTTGCATTTTCTTTGTGGTTTTCGGGGTGTCCTACTGGGTATTGTTATACTCACCCCTGCACGGGCTTTGCCCGCACGTGTCATGTCTTGTGCAGAAGAGCGAGCCTTTGTCAAAATTCTAGGCAGACCAGGACCGGATGGTGTTCAGTGAGATCAGACATGCCGAGGTGTCCCTTCGGTGATGGTTTGCAGTACCAACACCTTTCTCTACAGGTTATACTTTGTTGCAGACTTTCTTTTGGTGGGCTTATACTTTTGGCCCAGGGTTTTAATTTATTGTACTTTACTTTCCTGTTGTACTATGTGGTTGGGTTTTAGTGTATGCATGCATCTTTTCCTTTTAGTAGTTTTTACTTTTTAGCTTTTTGGTCTTGGAGATGTGTGTGCATGTGAACATGTTTATAGGCAATTCCTCCCATGTTAGTATCATGTCTACTCGATGCTAGTCACCAGCCCATGGCCTATTGGAGGTGGGATTAGGGAGTTGCGGCTCGGGCCCCACTGGGATGGGTCGTGACATATGAAACCTCTCAAACATGTTATATTATCTAAAAAGGTCCAATGTATCTCTGAGATAACTTTCCCTAATTCCCGAAATGATGATGTCCTAGCGTTGGAGAGATCCTCAAGAAGACAAGTCAACCTCAATGAACAACAATAGTCTTTGACGGTGATCTGCATATGATTTCTGAAGACTCTGAGCTGTCTCCATCCTCTTTCTAATCAACTGTATCTTCTCTGTTTTTTCTTGGACAACGCTTTTCCCCACTAGTGAAGTTTTAGCCGTTTCTACCAAAAATAGTGGAGAACGACGCGGACATCCAAACAATGCTTCAAACGGAGCCATGCGTATTGAGTCTTGATATATATTATTGTATGAGAACTCCACTAAGGTTATATGATCCTCCCATGAGCCACAAAAATCCATTACACAAGACCGGAACATGTCTTCCAATGTTTGTATTGTTTGCTTGGATTGGCCATCCGTTTTAGTGTGAAACGCGATGCTCCGAGTCAACTGTGTTCTAAGGGCTTGCTATAATGATTTCCAGAAACGAGATGTGAACCTCAAATCTATATATGAGAATATTGAAACCGGTACACCGTGCATCTTTACCACTTCCCATGTATAGATTTTTGAAAGATCCTCTACTGTATGAGTTTCACGAATCAGGATGATATGGGCCAACTTGGTTAGACGATCCACTATCACCCAAATGGAATCGTGTTTCCAGACCATTCTTGGAAGCCCTATAAAAAATTCATTTCTAATTGATCCCATTTCCAAAATGTTATAAGAAAAGATTGTGACATACCAGCTGGTCTCTAATTCTCTGCTTTAACATGCTGACAAGTTAAGCACCTCAAGATGAACTTTGCCACCTTCCTTTTCATACCGCTCCACCAAAACTGTGCCTTCAACACCTTATACATATTATGTGTACCAGGATGTACTTCGCATATTAAATGGTGGTAAGAATAAAGTATTTCTTCCTGAAAAACCATAGCTACAACTATCTGATCTCTGAAATTGAAAACTGAACCTCCATCAAGTTTCCAACAAACAATGGTCTCCCCACCATTGAGTACTGAACTTACAAATATATATTCTTCATCATACATTTGTGCCCCTTTGATCATTTTTACTAAATCAGGAACAAGAGTAGCTGAAAATGAAATTGCAAAATCACCTCAGTCTTCAAATTCAACATGTGTGTCAGCTAAAACCGACATCAACTACCATTCATCTGAAGCTTCTTTTGCCAATTGAGCATATGACTTTCTACTAAATTCATTAGCCACTAAATTTTCTTTCCCTAGTGTGTACATAAAGTAAAAGTCAAACATTTGGAGATACTCCATCCTTCTCTGTTTCCTCATATTCAAAGCACGCTATGAGAAAATGGGGTTCAAGCTTTTGTGATCCCTAAACACAGTAAATTTCTAACCAAATAGAAAATGTCTCCATGTTTTCAAAACATGGACGATTGAAGCTAACTCCAAATAATGTCTTGGGTAATTATTCTCATGCACCCTAAACATCCTTGAACCATAATTAAACACATGGTCTCTTTGCATGAGAACACAACCCAACCCTGATCTTGAAGCATCACAATACACCACATACCCCTGTCATGATTCTGGTAAAATCAAGATAGGTGCTGATGTAAGCCGATCTTTCAATTCTAGGAAAGACTTCTGACATTTTTCTATCAATAGGAATGGAGCATTATTCTTTTTCATAGCTATCAATGGTGAATCTAGTCAAAGGAAATCACGCACAAAGCGTCTGTAGTAACTAGATAGACCAAGAAAACTTTGTATCTCGCACACATTCATCGGTGTTTTCCAAGAGATAATGGCTTCTATCGTTTTAGGATCAATAGAAACGACTTTATCAGAAGTGACATGGCCAAGGAAACATACTTCATGTATCCAAAATCACAATTTGATAATTTGGTATACAAGCGATGACCTCTCAATATTTTTAACACTATTTCCAGGTGCACATCATGATCATCCCTTCTATTTGAATAGGCCAAAATGTTGTCCACAAACACCACAACAAAATAATCCAGATATTGTTGAAATATCTGATTCATCAATTCCATGAAGACTGTTGGTGCATTCGTTATACCAAAGGGAATTACCACATATTCATAATGGCCATATCTACATCTAAAATATGATTTATGAATATCGTCTTTCCTCACCCGCAATTGTTGATATTCCAACCTCAGATCGATCATGGAGAACTACTATGCTCCCCTCAACTTGTCGAACAAATCATCAATTAGGGAAAGTGGATATCCATTCTTTATTGTAACATGGTTATATTTACGATAATAAATACAGAGCCTAAAAGTTCTATTTCCATTTTTCACAACAACACTGATGCTTCCAACGAAGACGTGCTAGGCCAAATAAAACCTTTGTTTTCTAACTCTTCCAACTAGAAATTCAATTCCTACAATTTCGTAGGAGCCATCCGGTAAGATATAAGTGAGATACGATTGCTCCCTGGAAGAAGATCAATCTTAAACTCCACTTTTCTTATGGGAGGTAACCTAGTGAATTTTCGAAACAAAACATCCCTGAACTGATCCACCGCTGCCGGAAGAACACTCTTCTCAACACCCTCTACCGATTCCGAAAACAATACTACCAACTGATATGATAATGTGCCCACTACTGGTGCCAACAAACCCGTCTCACCATGCCTTTCATGCCTATATCCTATAATGATATGTCTAATACCATCGTTTGTCGTAAAATCCACAGTTCACGCATTACAATCGATTTGGACCATAAATACCACCAGCCAATCCATACCCAGGATTACATCATACCCATAAATCTCAAGCACTAAGAAATTCTAAATTAGAACAACCTCACCTACAATGATACCACAAACTCTACACAAGAGGTCTCGATACTCTCTTTGACCTAGAGGAGATTGAAGTTTTAAAATAGAAGGTTTCATTTCTACCTTTAACCCCTGCAACTCAACCACACGTGCAACAAAAAAAGAGTGTGATGAAATCGTATTCTCCATGGGTACCACCATGCTTCTTCTACTCAGAGGTCCGAATAGATCATGCTTAGCTACCAATGCTCGATTCCCCATCTCTGTGTAATCACCAATACACAACACTGCTATTTTTCTGAAAGGATCTCTTGTCTTAACCCCACGTAGAAGATCCTTGCCTTCAATGATGTGCTACCTGCCACCTCAGGTTCAAACCGCTCTAATCTCATAAACATAGATGTATACCCCGTCACAGACATATTCTCTAGATTTAGATTAAAGAACATAGTTGTACGATGAATTATGAACGTATGGGGCTAGAATTGATTATTAAAAAATTCCTCAAAGCTTCCCACGTCATACCCTAGTCTGTTACTGCTTGCACTACCAACTTCCACAATTGAAGAGAAAGATCCTATAGCTTATACGTTGCAAGATTTACTATCAACTCTATTGGCATCCCAAAGAATTCAAAAATTCTGTTCATTATGAACAACCACGCCTCTTCCCGTTCCGGGTCTGAATCACCCCTAAAGATTGGTGGTTCCTACTTTTGAAACTAAGCCGCATAATCAACATACTTTGTCTCTTCCTCTCTATTCACACTTCCCATAGACTAGAAATTTTTCACTGTGCTCTAGACTAACTTCTAGTTCACCTGGGGCTTAGGTGCAACCACATTCTCATCAGCCACTTACGGTTGGTCTCTACGACGCTTACTCGGTTCAATTTATAAACAAACTAAAACCTCTTTCAATCTCACTCTCTTGCACCTGATGTCTTAGAATTTCAAATTCTATCACATTATCTATCACAACTTTGATTTCCAAAAATGACTTTTTCCATGTTCAACCATTTTTGAAAACATTCAAAATGCTTTTTGAAAATCAAACATTTTTCAAAATACACCAAATATCTTGTTTTCAAAATCATTCACATATAAAAAATTTTACATTTTTTCGTTTCAAAAATTCAGAACATGCAAAAAATCATATGTCATTCCTCTAAATGAGATATTGAATCCTAGTGGGAAGTGATTCTTCTAAAATTCATTCCATGCTCATCTCATAGGCTAAACCCATGACAATGTGATTTCCAACATTCTAGAAGTGTATCCAAAACACTTATGTACCCAACTCCCTCGTAACATTTAGTTCATCATAAAAGGGATAGCTACATCCTTTTATGTTATATATTTCATGTTCCGACAATCATACTCCTTTCTAATATTCCCACCCAAAGAATAGTCAAGAAGGGATTTCATCTCCAAAACTAGGAACATCAATGACTACTTGTTAAGCAGGGACTGAACAAGCTGATACCATTTGTGATAGCCCACCAATTCTCATTGCCTTGGGAGGCCAACGGGTCATTACTAGGCCTTAAACGACATCCCCATGATGCCAAAGGCTGGAAATAAATGCTGAAGGGTTTCAAATACAAGTGGGGGAAGATTAACCCTTTGAGGAATAACCCAATGAACCAACCAATCATAACCAAACATTTTCTATATGATGAATGAACAATTGAAAGACAACTAAGCAAATGCATTTAAGTCAAACACATCAAAGTACACAACTGTGGATAAACAACTCAAGACTCTTAAAAGACACCAAGACACCCTCAATGGATTCACACTAAGCTCCATGCTCCAAGAAACACCGCATCACCCAAGCATCACCACAAACCACTAGTAACGAGATGCCTTACCTTTACCCGTGTCTTGGAATACGACATCTGAAAAATCACCAAAGTTCCAAAGTAGGGGTGTGTATAAAACTCAGTAGGTTTTCCCCAATGACTTCCCTACTCAAAACACTAGGTTATAATAGTTAGAAACAATTATATAAAATTGTTTGTATAAAAAAATTTCTTAAAAATATTTTATAACCAAATATCAACAAGTTTTCTGAATCCATTTCCAACCAAAAGCAAACAAGTGCAATTGAAACCAATATTCCAGCAAGTATTATTTCAGAAAAATAACCAGACAAGTTTAGAACCGCATCAAAATATCCCTTTTTGGCATAACCAACCATTCCAAAAACCCATGAAACCAACCATCCATTATACTTTATGAATGTTCCATACGCATGAGCAGTTTCTCTTCGATCTACCAAGTCATCACAGGGTAATTGTTTCCCATGTACCATTAATCATTTGGCATCGAGCACAATTTCATATTTCAACGAAGCCCCATATATGTAATTACCATGTGCCATTAAACCTTTGGCACCGAGCACAAGTTCAAATTTCAACCAAGCCTCGTATATACAATATGAACATACAACACATATGCCCAATGATCATTCCAAGATAAACCTTTCAATAAAAAAACCTTTTTATTGAAAACTATTTCAGTCAAAACCATTTCAATACCAAACCATTTCAACTCCAAACCATTTCAATAAAACTCCATTTTTATTGAAACCCTCTTATATTGAAAACCAATTTTTCATCAACCATTTAGAAATTTCATAAAATCCACAATTTAAAATAATCATTTTAAATTAAACCCCCTTTTGCACAATTATTCACCGAGATCATGCAATTTCACAAATACCATAAATCATCACAAATGAATGTTTTTCCTTGAATTTCACAATAAATAAACTTATTTGAATCTAAGCTAATCAACTATAGAAATATGAGTCCAGAGAGAAGACACCTACCTCGAAGGTCTTAACGAAACATAACAACAGAAGAAGAACGCACTAGAAAGTGGGTTGATTCTCCAAGAGCGGCCTTAGCTCTATTTTCCTAGCAATATCATGACTCAGAATTTAAATATTTGGAATCCAAAAACGTAGATATACCCACTATATGTTCATATATGAGAATGAATGGAGATCAGAGAAGTATATCTAAGCAGATCTATGAAATCTTGACAAATTTGTAATGAATGGTGACATACGTCAAGAATCGGACATGAAATCACCATGGGGAGGCTCCAAAATGGATTCAACTCGTGTGGGAAGGGTTATTATGCCTTTTAGGGAGAGTAATATGATATTAAGAGCATTTTCATTCCAAAACGAAATAAATAGATCAAAAACGAGCAAGCTCCTGGAAAATAGGATCTAGATTTGACCTCTGCGCATGATTTGACCAAATAGTTTGTGCCAACCGTGTATGGATCATGCGACCTTCATTATTTTCCCACACTCCTTATAATACCCCCAAACTCTCCCATACTTCACCTTTACCCTTTTTATGGAATCACATTTTTTATGGAAACATCAAAATTTATTGAAATACCCCAATTTATTGATACAACCATCATTATGGAAACATCCATATTTATGGAGACACCAACATTATGGAAATATTCAAATTTATGGAAACTAAAATCATTTTGTAAACATCCAAATTTTGGGAAACTAGCAACATTATTGACACATCCAAATTAATGGAAAATCACTATATTATGAAAACTCTATATTTTATATAAACTCTCTATTTTATTACACCCCAAATTAGATAAAAACGTGAAAAATGGGTTATGTACACGAAACAGACGTACTAAAATTAATGTGTATGAATTTACTCATACATTAAAAATTAAATTAGTGTGAAAATTATTTTAATGGATTTCATCACCATTTTATGAAAACTAAAATACTCCTTGAGTATAAAGCCCCCTAAACTGAAGCTATTGTGGAAATGTATATAAAATCTACATCATAGAATATAGAATTTATTTATTTCATTGATTTACCCTAGATATATTCAAGAATTTCATTAGTTGAAAATATATTATAGGAGCTCATCCAATGTACTATATGAAAATATCATCCGATATCATTTTTTTGTAGAAAAATTTATGTAGGGAAAAGACCACAACCATCATGCTCATATAAGAACCACAATAAATTTTGGCAGTCAGACCCATTCAATACGACTCCATAACTCCTTTTTAAATATAGAAACTATTTAAAATCTCTCATTGGGAATAGATAGTGCAATAAACATTCACTATGTATGAGGATGAATGTATTAAAATAATTTTATTTCAAAGTTAATTTTATCTAGTCTTTTTTATTACTTCCATAAAAAACAAACTGGTCATATTTATAAATTTCAAGAATTAATGAAATGATAGATAAAATAAATACAAGACTAATTCACCTCCATCAAATTAATCTTAAAAAAATCAATTATTTTTTTATTTATAATGATTAATATTAGACGACTGTTTATTCCAAATATGTAATGTTAGTTAAATCCTCAACACTTATATCCCAATTTTTTACATCTCCCATAGAATTATATGATGAATTTCATGAATTCCCATCAATTAATTCAATTATATAGTATAAATAGGTGTGTAGAAACATTAATGGGTGGGTCAACACTATAAATAAGTTAGAAATGGAAATTATATTCATGAACCCATATCTCCGAAAAATATCAACGATGAAATATTACTCTCTACTGTCATAAAAAAAGATAACACATACATCACTGATGAATAAAATAAATATTAATTTTCCTTACAATTATTCATTATGGGCTGAAATCTCTTCGAATTCCTACATCTAACAACATTAGGATGGGAACCATCCTCTCAAATAGATTCTTCCACGAATGTGGAGTCAAACTAATTGTCACACGTTGTTAACTATTTAAGATACACCTTAATTAATGTTGATATAGAGTCACATAAACCCAAAATCCTCATCTATAATAGCAGAGATGGTCTGATTCGATGAGATTTTTATGTTATATATGGTCAAAATGCAGCCTATGGTTAGTATGCCATTTTGTCTATGGATATTGATATAAAAACATATATGGATTTCATGATATAGAGTGAGATCAGTTAGTGGATCGATCATAGATGTAATCTTATAGGTATATTTCTGAACCTTTATACTATATTAATGACTTGAATATTAATAACTCATTATTCATCATTCAGTGGTTGGAAAGAAAAATCATCTCAATGAACATATATAAATAATTCTCTACCACCTTATTCAAATCAGGAGTGACAGATTCTAGTACTAGAAAAATCATTTCTTATATCATAATCCAATGAATACCCTCATTAAAGAATGTATGTAATATGTTCTAAGAAATTTCACACCTTGGATTATAATACCATAATTCTAGCAAATATCACTATCATGGAATCTATTCTCATCCATGTATAGAATAAAGAGGCACTAGTTAAATCCCTTTTGATCCCCCAATATATAAAATATGATGTATATATAGTATTGGAATATTCTTGAGGAACACAATCAATATAACACCACATGATCATTTATATTATAGAGAAATACCATAAATTATGCATAATTTTGCGAATCATGACCTTTAATATATATTCAATGTTGGATGACTCTGATATACTTTGGGATATAATTGATATTGGGTATATGATTCATATCATACAAGTCAATACAATTTCAATGATATGAATGATGTGTGATGAAATAACTGGGGAGGAAAAAGATCAAATCCCAATATAGTAATATTATATCTGACTGAAAATATGAGGTTGTTTTCTAGTGAACAATATTTAATTCCTTTCATGGAAGATCATTGATTTAAAGCATTTGTTATTACTTTAATGACTCATGATTCTCATACATGGGTTCTATATCATTTTAAATGATTTTTAATTAAATTACATAAAGAAACACCTTAAAACTATAATATTATACTGTCGTTGGAGACATAGACCAGAATACTCTATTCTTGTGAAAGATTTTCATTGATTCCCACAAAGATCATACAATTAAGTTATCTTCATAGAAATAACTTATAGAAAACCTTTTCATCATAAATAGAGAAATGTAATCATAATAAAGGGTGACCTCATATTTTCAATAAGGGTTAACCTGGGAGAAACATAAACATAAATTGATCATAAGAGTATAAGAACATGAGTATAACATATAAAAATAAGACCCTTTAGATCAATTACTATATTCTAGAGACATGACACAATTATTGGATTCTCATAAGACATGTATAAAATAGAATATAATGAAACTGACTCATGAGAGAATAAAAATGTCACAATACAAAGAATTGTGGAATACATTTATGAAATGAAAACACATTCCACAATAGTCAAGGATATTTTCCAAGACTTACCTGGGTACTCTAATGGTGGTTACGCCTCATGGGATGGAGACACCACCATCTCCATAGGAATACCTTTTATTTTTGTAGAATCATTTGATTCTATAAACCATCATTGTAGTCAATGATCACCACTAAGGTAAATATATTAGACAATGTGCCTTACTGAACTGGGTTCACTACCCATTCCTATATTATCTATCTAGTGAGATATAAATCATTTCAAATTTCATTAGAGGGAGACCTAAGTCCCTCATATCTGTGTTCATAAAATTACCACCATCTTTCTTTATAACATATCAATCATCCATGGTTGTAACGTAACCACATTTCTATAATAGAAATCAAGTATATGTGTGCAGAAAGATAATAAAACATTCATTATATCATAACCAATGAAATTAAATGTAATCCATAAATATTTCGTAATTCAATAACTAATTAAAAATAGTTAGGTTTCATAATCATTTCAACATCTCAACATTTCATAACACATAAAATAAGATGGATTCAAAAAATATATATCTTGCTATAACCCATTGCAGAAAAAATGACTCATAAACATATTTTGATAATAAAAATAAACCCATTAGAGAATGAATTTGAGTAGTATACTTGGATCATATTCTTAGAATATAATATGTTACATAAAACTATTTCATCATAGATAGAGAATGATTTTTGATGTGAAATCGCATGGAATGGTTCTTATGGAAGAAAATTTATCTATGAAATAACTTTTAAAAACAAAAAATCATTACAAATTTTTAAAATACATTTCTTCAGAAATTTATTAGATCTATTATAAGTTAATATATTAAAAATTAAACCTTTGTTGATTAAAATATGTTTTTCTATTTATATAACACACTTTCAATCATAAAGCATTATCAAAATTATTTTCATGTTGTAATCATTTATCTAAATTATAAATAAATTTTTAACAAATAATTACTAGAATATTCTCTTTGAAAATATATTTGTAAATTTTTAATATAATCATGAATGCAATGAGAGTTCATTAAAGTAGGAAATACTCTTCATGTTGTTCATGTTAAAAAAAATGAATCTTTTAAAATAATTAGAAAAAGGAAAAGGTGAACTATTTTTCAAAGAGTCGTTAAAATAACATTCATATAATTTTTTTAAAAAATAAAAATATGGGAAAAAATACAATAATAAATCATTTTATAAATGTTTAAAACATTTTTGTATTTTTTTAGAAAAAATGGTTTGGGATGAAAAAGTGATTTTGACTAAAAATTAAAACTTTTCATAAAAACACTACATTTGGAAAATTGATTAAATGATGAAAATAAGATGTTTGGATAATGATTATTCTCATGAAATAAAAATTGTATGATAAAATTAATATGTTTCTTGAGAGATGGATGATAATGTTTGATTATTGGAAACATATTCTCTATAGACCCGGTAAATGGTGATATTGTAACCTGAAATTTTTACCAGCATGGTAATGTTGAAAAATAAAAACAATGAATTAAAACTGTTAAAACAAACCTAAAATATCATGATTATAAATAAATTAAAGATATTACATTTAATATGGGATGTTTAAACATCTCAATAACTAATATTTGTGCATAATATAATTTAAATCTCAATGAAATAAAATTGAGATTGAAAACCCACCTAACGCTTCTGTAATCTTTAGAATCATAATACATAATAATGGATAATATAAAATATAACATTAAATATCATTAATATAATAATATTAAATATATAAAATTTCAATGTATCACTAAATAGTCCACACAATATAAACTATTAGTGAATTTCTATATGTCTCTAATAAATAAAAGTGAAATTATAAATCCCATACCTATTTGGTAAATTTTTAAATATAGACCACAAGAATGAGATATACTCAAATGATATGCGAATAAAAATTAATTTCACTAAATTAGTAATGAAATAAATTAATTGTAAGTATATAAACCAAATAAAATAAGTTAGTGGTAAATATGGAAATACTCTCACAGGAGTAAAAAAGTATTACCGAAATTCCTTACCATAAGACACGAAATTCTTCATAATCATTTAATAAAACTATATAATAAACAAAATCTCATTTTAAACATTAAATAAACGAATATTTATATATATAATAACATAAAATATTATCTTTTAACCTTTTATTACCCATTTATTAGCAATTTCATGTTAATATCATGTTTTTGGTAATAAGATATTGTTTTGGTATATGTTTTGATTTTTGACAATTTACCCTCTTAATATGGCCATTGTAACATCATATTCAACATAATTATCATAACATTATTGTCATATTCATTCATAAACTATAGTTTTCAGACAAAACATGAATTTTATTTTTTATAAATGCAGTGTGTTACGATCATCGAGACGACATTCCATATGTTCGCATGTGAAACGATTCCATTTATCAGTGTTCAATATGAAACATTAATTAAGTAATATATTATTTATATTTAAAATAATAATATTATAAATAAGATAGTCTTTCTTTAAATATACTTATATATATCATCCATGTGTTGAGATGAATAAAAGTGACTCACATCACTTTGTGAATGTGGTTGACCACACATACACATATGTTGTTATCATCTTTCAATGAGTGAAATGAAAAGAAATAAAATGATATATTATCTTTTATGAATGATAATGTTGTCATTAATATCCTAATTTCAACCTTTATATCTCATATATTTATCATTATTTTCTTCTATGTAATGCATTAGTAAAAAATGAATCATGTAATTTCTCAAGGTGGTATTCCACCGTACAGATGTGAAACATTATCAGATGCCATATGTAATGGAATGAAAAAAGGAATAAATAATATAATGACTCTAGAGGTGTGATAATTCGATAAATAGGATATAGATAGATATATATATATATATCTGTGTGTTTGTATGTGTGTGTGTGTGTGTTATATCCATGATTATACCCATCCTTGATAAGTGGTAATGGAAAAAATTATTTAGATTGGTTCACAAGGTGTTAGTCCACCATTCAAATGAATAATGATTTAATAATCTATTTGATGTAATAAAAAATGATTGTAGTTAATTAAAATAAATTAAAAATATATAAGTATATAAATAACACTAAGGTAATTATATAATAATGGTATAAAAATAATTCATTGAGGTGGAGGAAGAATTAAATTTACTACCATCATTGAAGAGTTTTTTTCATCTCTTTAGGTAAACTCATTGGGATTTACAAAAAATCCTTCCTAGGTTAAATTCCATCTAAAAAAATTAATTTAGATGATATGAGGGATTTTATGATTTTATTTGGGAATTTATGGGATAAAAAATTGGGTTAATGGTGTGAATAATAGAGGAATTGTGGTGGCCTTGTATAGCTGATGTGACTAGCACACCAATGATTATTTGAAAGAAAATATTCCTCCCATATTTTTCTCATGTCACAAGGAAACATTAATTGACCATTATTGATAAAAATATATATAAGGTATAAATATATCCAAAAAAATGTATTGGTAAAATATTGGGTTATTTTTTACCCATATCATTCTTGATTACCCCTACCCCCAGTAAACTCATTTTAACCTTAACCGTGGTAAATAATTTTTACTATTCTTACTATTATTATTTTGAGAACAATTATTCAAATGTTATTAGATAATTTTAATTGAGAGGATTATATATACTGAATTAGTTTTTATAAATTATATTAACATATATTTAAAATTTAAATTCAAATTTAATCTCTCATATGTGAAGAAAAGAGATGTTTGTAAATGGAAAATATTCAAAAGTTTATATGTTTTTTATATCATAATTTAATATAAAATTGATTCCATTAATCTAAATTTAATAATTTTAATTATAATTGAACTAATTTTACTTTATTAAAAACATATGATATAATTATACTTTATAAATAAATTAAACAAAAATATAGTATTTTATTAAATTTAAATATTTATCACCACTAATCAAAAAATGAAACAATTTCAAAAAAAATACGAAAAATACACTCTAATATAATTTTCACATCCAGATTTTAAAATATTATGTTTATTTTAAATAAATTTATTTCCTGAATGTGTGAATAATTAATTTAATTGTTGTCTATATAAATAATTTAAAACTATTTTTAAAAAAATATTATTTTCAAAATATAAAAATATTTACTTAAAAATAAATAATTTTTATCAATCTGTTTTATTTAAATAAAAATTCTACCTAATATTCAAGATGAATATATTATTATTCATATTTTAATGTTTTATGGCTAGTTTATAATGTTCATTTTTTAATAACTATATTTTGGTTTTAATAAAACTTAGTGTTGTTTGTAACGCAATCTAAACTCAGTGTTCTATGTAACAAAAGCTATCAAGGAAATTGAATTTGATTAAAAACTAATAATTCAAAAAAATAAGGGTTTTACCTTATACCCCACAAAAAAATAATTCCACCATCAATATTCATGACTTTGGTACCATGAACTAAGGAAACATTTGCCCCACTTTTTCTTTAGGATCCCACATAACATCTTTAGGCTTGTGGTTTCACATGAAAAAATTGAACATGTGAGTTATCAGGTTTTGTAAACAAACTATTTATACCAACCAAAATAAAAATCCTTTTTTTCATCATAAGATATCTCATTCTCTATTAGTACAACCTATGAGTGTAAAACATGTTATGGATAAAGAATTTAATTTTCGATGATTGATACATGGAAGAAATCATGAACCTAAGAGAGGATCGATAGAGGTTCCAAAAGAAAATCTACAATATAAATTGAATCATGGTTTTTAATGGGACTAATATATCTAAGAATTATGTTTCCATTATTTCTTCCGTATAAAAATTCATAGAAATTCTTTCTCACTAACATCAAATTCTAGATGAAGATGATTATTATCATCATAACATGTATTTAAACATTGTGCAGTACTGATACGTTGTATAATTGCTCAAACTCTCACTAACACCACATCTTCTATATTCAATCACAAAATCTATCTTTTGATAAAATCATTCCAATGCATATAATTAGATTCATAAGGATCCATTCATTTAATGTTTTAAGCCTTGTGGACTTCTTGGATGTAACCGGATTTCGCTCGTCTTTCTAGTTATCCTTCCTCCAAAAGTATATTAACATAAAGTTCCAGTATTTGAGAAACACATAATAACCATAAGATAAAATATAAGATATACCCTAAATGAATACAAATACCATTAAAAATATGTCCAAAAATAGTAAATCCTCCTCATACCAATGATTTTTATTTCAATAATAACCATAATAATGATAAATTATCATCATCTAAAACATCATGTGGTGTTTCTAATAAATTATTCTTAAGATCAACCTCAATCAATAAAATCCATGATTAAATCCATAACTTTTAAGTTAATTTTACCTGGTGAAACATATACCGCAAAATATTTAATAATCCTTAAATGTTTCTGCATTATTAACACCAATATACCTGTAAGAAAATACAATAACAACATAATCCTTGAGACACGATACTAAAACAAATAAATCAATCCACTTCAAGGGTTGATATAAAATATTTCATTCTATTTATAGATGATAATTAATTTTTCATGGAATTTAGAACAATATTTAAGGTGTTCATCACATATAACATATTGAACTCCTGAATAAGTTTTACTATATATCATTATATTACAAAAAAAAGATATATTTCCACTTGTTTATATACATTGAAAGGTTCTTCTTCCCTCCATCATTATATTTATGAATCTAAATATAAATTCATATTTTATTATTACCACAAACAAATCATAAAATTTCATCATGAACTTATTTTTTTATGAATATCATAAATGTTCACTTTATTATTTATATGTGATGATATTGGATTAAGAATAATAATGATATATATATATATATCTCCATACATCATCCAATTTAATTTCTCATAGTCACTGAATTTTCCAACAAATTCATATTAATCATTATTCCTTCTTGTTATAGTAAATTATTAAAACCAAAAAACATATTTTGAGAAACAATAATTATAATGGGAAAACATTGTTATGTCTGTGACCCAGATTCCACATAATAGGCACCCTAAGTCTGGTGGGACACATAGCCTCAAGTGAATCTCCCCAATCTCCAAAGGATGTCGACTAATAGTGAGAGCCTAGGGTGTGTTTATGGGGAGACAATGTCCTCATTACCAAAGTGTAGTTTAGTGGACTAATATAAATATTGGTAAATAAAAGTAGAAATAGTATTAAATAGAATTGAATACTAAAAATAGAGACAAAATTAATTTTATCTTAATTTACTAGAATAAAAAATGTTGATATGTCTAATCACAAGAATGATGGAAAATATTGGTACAAGACAGCAGACATAAAATGTTCCACAAATTATGAAGTAAATAAAAGACAGTCCCATGAATATAGTGATTTTTCTTCTTCATCTTTTAACATGCTCTATCGTATACAGTATGTAATCAAGTGTTTGATTTCGTGTGATTCCCTTTGTAAACACTAACATACATGTAATCTGCCTCAGGTACTTAATGGCGCTGGAGAGGATGTGGGATAAATATTAGTGGGCCACCATAAACACAATCTATAACAGTTGGACCATGTAATTGAAATGTAATGGTGTGAAATCATTCATATGTTATATAATGAGGTATAATGTAACTATATACCCACGTACATTATGCATCCCTCATTTGGAGTCTAAATAAGTAACTGGATCATTATTTGACTATGTATAGTTTATAAATAAGTCACATGTTAATAAGAGTAAAGGTTCCAATATATAACAAGGACACACGTAATGATATTTAATAATGAAGATCCAAGTTAATAACCAAGGAAATGTAGACCACAAGGTTATCTACCTAAATAATAACCATATTGTAGATAAGGTTAAGAGTGTAATCAAAAGATCATAGTTCAAGGAATTCCATTATGAGACACCAACCAAATCCAAGGAGTTCATATATGTTAAATCTTGGCAAAGAAATGATCAGGTCTTATAGGATTTAAACATGGAACCTACTTTTCAATTTTGGATCCAAGGACTGTAATAAAGGCATCATATAGTGTTACATGATGGAGATTATTTTGTCATAATAATCATCCAATGTGAGAAAAGAATCAGGTTCTAGGTGGGCATTAAACTAAGAATGTTATATCCTTGAATTTGGAATTTTATCCTTGGGTGGATAACGAATTCCGTTAGGAATATAAGGAAATATTATGTCATAACACTCATATTTTGATAAATAAGTCATATATAATTCACAATATACAACCAGTTACCCTTCATTTTTCTGAAAAGGAATATTAAACATGAAACCATTTAATCAAATCATTATTAATCAACAAGTCTTTATGGTTCATGACATTCCTTTCATTGGAGTGACTAATCCATGTATCATGCAACCATTCATTTAATCAATTTATGGAATTTAAAATATTACATTTTCACTCCGCTAACATCCATTAACATGGTAAGGGGTGCTACAGACATTAATCCTATTATTCAATTATATATAATAATTCAAAGCCATATACTAAGTTTACTTTCATAATAACATTTCACATATAATTTTCAATCGAATGGAATACGATAAGGGGGTCATGTGTAATCCCAAATGGTACTTTCCATTATGAAATTTGAAATTCAAATCAATCCATTTAATTAAAAAGATCTGACCCTAAGAATGTTAAATCCAAGGTGCACCCTAATAACGAATCAGACGTGTCAAAACACTACACAGAAACTATAGAAAATCATCCTACATGGGATTGAAGGAGTTAGGGGAATAATCACTAACAAATAATTACATTTTTTGAAAGATAATAACCACATATTTTTAATGATTATAATAATGAAATATAAATTTAATAAATACCAACCATTGAGATCTGTGACCCCAAACATCTATTCCAAAATCAACAAACTTGTGGGATGACTTATAGGCAACCCAACAATGGATTGTGAAACTCTATTCCTATAGTGTTTTCTTTTAATTTTGATCAGATTAGAGAAGATATTATATAATAGTAAAAACATTTACACCTCCATAACTAGGTTATGAAAATTTGAGAATATTAATGGATGAAAAGGACTTGAGTACTTATAGTTGTTTGGAAAACGTGACAAATAGAAGCTTGATCAGAACTCAGAAGAAGGAGATCTCTTTAACCCAACCATAGGCCATATTAATGCTTCGAAATGATAGGAATGGAGGAAAATCATGCAAGAATTTTATTAGTAAATAATTAGGGTTTAATTAGAAAATTAAGGGAAAAATAAAAAATTACACAAGAAATTAGAATGTGAATGGTTTGACGACACAATTTTCCAAACCATGCACAACCCATGGATGGTAACTTATAGAAGAGGGGGAACTATAGTATTAGCTTTCACATCTATGGAATCCTTGTGCTAATTGTGCATGATGGATCTAGTCTAAATATGCAGACCGTGCTCATATTTATATCTAACCGAGTTCCCTACCCTCATGGTTCTTATTAATCACATTATAGGCCCATTTTTTTTTTCTAAAGATGTGTTTTGCTCACTAAAGAAGCCATAGACACTATTAGGAACATCTATAAATCTGTTGACAAATAAATTATGTCAAAAGTATATAAATAGAAATAAATTTAAAGGATCAAAACTAGATCAAAAAATGTTCTTATAGTATTCTCCCTTAAAATAAATCATCTTTGTGTTCACCTTCCATGGGTGGAGAAAAACTATCTATGAACAGATCTAGACACATGGAAAATACATCAGACTCCTTCCCCCCCCAAGTATCTTCCTACATTCGATTATTCTTTCATAGAACCTATACTAGAGGTACAAACCGTCCTTAAAGAGCCATTATGATATGGTCAATGATGCATACTGGATACACCACAATGGTAGAATCTTCATCAACTCAGATTCTATCGGATAAATAGAATGAGAAGAGTCAACATGATATTGGAGAATTTATAAATCATTAAATACTTCATCTAATGAATGGTAACTCTTAGTGAAAATAAACTGATATACTACTTGGATGACATAATCTATGATCCCAAGTGGACCTATGTAACGAGGAAAAAACATCTGTTTCATTCGTATCCATCTATTTCCTAGTCTAGATGAACCCACTGAAAAAAATCCCCAATCTCGAACTGCAGATGTCTTTGATGATGATCAACATAATATTTATTTCTATACTATGTGGTAAAAGTACACATTCTAGTCAGCTGACCCTGATCTGAAGTCTCCTGAACAAGATTGCGACCATGTAGAGCTACCTCAACTATATCAAGCCATTATATGGGTGAATGGAATGGGATAAAATATAAGGCCTCAAAAATGATCCATCTAAATGGTTTACTGAAATCTATTATTAGAGGAAAACTGAACGAGATGAATAAGTTTCTCCCAAGAACTGACAAAATCAAGTAAACATTCCTGGATCATATCCTCTAGAACATATAATGTTCATTTAAATTTTCCATCAGTCTACGAGTGAACATTTGTGATTAGAAGAACCTGTGTTCCCACAGCCTTCATAAATCTTTTCCAAAATTGTGACGTGAAATAGGTATCACTATCTAAAATGATAGTTTGAGGTACCACATATTGTCATATGATTTAAGGGATAGATAGTCTTCCTAGCTCATTAAATAAGAATGTATCCCCATAAGGAATGAAGTGATACACTTTTGTTAGTCTCTCAACAACTACCATACAGTTTTTCTACCTATCGGTGACCTAGGAAACCCAAATATAAAGTCCATGGAAACATATACCCATTTCAATTCCGGAACTAGTATCAGCTATAAAATACAATTAGACTTTGGTGCTCCTCCATTAACTACTAATTGGAGGAAGACCAACTAATAAATCTTGAAATCTGATGTTTGATCCTAGGCCACTGATAATGGAATCATATATCTCAACAAATAATAGAGATACATAGATTAAATGAACATTGAGAAGCATGTGACTCTTTCATCAACCCATATCCCATATCTATACGAACCCAGACATGCATTTAACACATGGCTTCTTATACAGACTAGTTCGAAGGATGGTTATCTTCTTATATAATCTCACGAAGAAACAATCCTTGATGATCTGAAAATTTTCTACTCTTCACCATCTAAATGAGGGAATAGGTAACAGTTAAATATAAGATGCAATACTTCTCATGAATATCTTGAATCTCTATATCCATCTTCGAAAATAGTTCCATTAACATCCATTTAACACATGGCTTCTTGTACAGCGTGTACCTAAGTTTTCAGAGAAAGTGAATCTACAACCACACTGCCCTTCCCAAGTTTATAAGAAAGATAAATATCCAAATATTGTAGATATTCCATCCGTATTCACTATCTTAGGTTAAAGTCACACTTAGTGATGATATATTTTAGTCTCTTGTGGTCCATGTAACCCAAAAAATACTCAACAATCATATTACATCTTTATTAACCTAAGGCTTGTACTACTACTACTATCTCATGTATGTGTGCATGATAGTTTCTCTTATTAGGCCTATAATGAAAATATATTTATGAAATGAATCTCTACAACTATATCATCACTACTCCGGGGTCGATTCATAATGCATCACATAAGATGATATAACCATTGACTTTCTCTGAAAGAGTCAAAATAGTTTTCGACAGAAGCCTCCAATTTTGGTCTTGATAGGTTAGCTTGCATGATTTTGAAGACACGAACATACCCCCATTGTTTTTAAATATATTTATAATCTAATAAATTCATGAGAAATCCTGTATGAATTTTTTATAATATCCAACCATACCCAAGAAAATAAGTATATAAAACATATTATTGGGATGCTCCCAGAAAAATATAGCACTAACCTTTGATGGTCAATAGATGCACCATATTATGATATAATATGACCCATGAAGTGATCTTTTTTATACTAATGTGGCATTTATAATTTTTATCATAATTATGATTCTCTCTCAATGTACTTTGAACGATCTCAGGAAGGTTGGAATGGTCGTCCCAAATTTGAGAATAAACTAACTTGTCATCCACAATGGCCATGAAAAAAAATTGATAGAGGGCTGGATAACCCTATTTATTAGTTTCAAGAAAATAAAGGTTGTTTTCATAAGACTGAATGACATAAAAATGTACTCATAAGATATGGTAACCCTCTACCTCGAGGGGACAATCCCTACATTGTCGTATTCCCTCACACTGAACTCCAAAGAATGTATCTAGGGTCGTTACACCACATTAATATTGTATTTCCAATCCGATCATTTCCACGATAGATAGAACAAAAAAATTGAATGAATTACTTATATAAAATAAAAAAGATACAATAGTATATGCCACTAGAAATGTACCTAGTAGTATAAATGGTCACAAAACCTGATCCATGAGTATTTTCTATAGTGTGTGCAGTTGGCCATGTACAAAACATTGTGAAATTTTTGGAATACCATTATCATAACTACTCTGTTGGCACTGTTGGTGATTAGGGGTCTGACAACTATGGCCACGACCTCCCCCTCGGACTGTCCTACTAGTTCTATTACAACTCCTTGTATGACGTGCCACAATATTACCTTCTATAAATGGGGAATATGTTTCCGATTCTTTTCCACTCATTGGTGGTGGTGTGGTCTTGTAAAAATGATGAAGATGCCCCATATGGACAGAAGCCAAAACTCTATTGGGTCTCTATCACAATGAGGCTTCATGTTACCCCATTATCCACACATATAACACATCACATTGATATCAAAATATTCAATAGGGTTGTCAATTACCTAATTAGAAACCATGAGGGAATGCTTCCTGCCAACAAGAGAACTACTGGAATGCCGTGTCAATAATATTCTATTCTCGGTTGTATTTCCATGACTTTGGTTGTGATCAGTGATATGATTATAGTTTACTATTATACAAAAAATGTATGTGAAATATAGTCACATGAAAATGTATGGTGTACACATGAAAATCCTCTAAGAGTTTTGCGTGCAAAATATCAGTGTTAGCTAGATTCCATAAAAATTGTTGAATCTCAGTGAAACACGAAGAATATTACATAACTGACATAAAACCCTACTCGAGATGAGTGAACTCTCTATCTCTGTGTGTTCTCAGCTTCTATAGAATGAACTGATAATAAGAAAAAGTATTGGAGTAATCCCACATCATGGCTTAATGGTGATCAACCTGGGTAACCACACCACACAAACTCTTGGCTGAATCATAAAGCATGTATGTAGAAACTGTAACCCTCCACTATGGAGGCGTTCCCATATTCTCATTGATAGTGATGATGGACACTATCCAAGACTCATCATCCCATGGATAACCATCCCCTATGAATTTAAGAGGGTGATGTTGTTGGAACTAACATGTCAGATCAACCATCATAGATTCAACTCAATGATCACCATGCATGGAATATAGTTCATTCCGGTTAACAAAGGAAGATTATTTTCACATTTTTTAAAAATAAAAATGGGAATTCTTCAAAATTTTAAAATGATAAATCATTTCAAAACATTATCTAAAAGGATAAATCCAACTAAAACAGTATTTATCCAATAATACAAAAAACATTCAAAAGCATTAATGACTTTATATATTTGAAAAATGTTAGAAAATGGAAATATATTTTGAAAAAAAATGATTGTTTATATTTTAAAAAATTAATTGTAACCTCTTGATTACATAATGTGATAAAAATGAAGGTAAAAAATTTATTCTTATGATATATCCATTTTTTAATATATTTCCCCATCATCTAAATATATGTATCATAATATTTTATCCTAAAAAATGTATTCATAAACAATCTCGATAATCGATTATATTGAAAAAACAGATACAAAATTAGGGACATTGAAACATTAGACCCATGAAATAATATCAATAAAATAAAAATTAAATATAATAGGGAATAAATTAATTTAGGATATTATATGTCAATGTGGGTAAATATACACTTCATGAATATATAAAGATTCATGACATGACTTATGACTCAAGGAGGGGAAAATGAGAAAAAATTATGTTATTTCATTATTAATACTTCAAATAGTTAGCTGAAATAAATAATAACAAAAAAGTACATTAAATATCATGAAAATAAAAATATTCAAGATATAATATGTATAAAGGGAAGTACATTCACCACAATAAATAAATGAGTGGTGAATTTTCATATGTCCCCCAGAAATATATGTGGGACCATAAATTCCTTTTATCTTTTGTAACATTTGAATGGTAAAACTAATAAAATAGATATATGTAAATTTATATGTAAATCCTAATAATATTTTGTATAATAATTATAACAACCCCGCTCTTTAATTTATACTTAAACATAATTTATTACATAAAATCATCACATTTTAGAACATATAATATTGATATTTATATTGTCTTGGGTTGTTAAGAACATTAAATAACAACTTAAAACATAAAACACAACATTTATATTAAAAACAAAGTTTACATGACCACAACATTCCTTCATACTTATCATTTCATGGAATAAAATGAGGACATGAGTAATAAAAGGGTAAAATATAATGTCAAGTAAGGTAGTAAACAAGGAATAAAATGAAGAATATGGTACATGTTATGCATTAGTAATATCAATGGATAATATGATAAAATGAACAAAATGGCATGATATAACATGATTATCATAACATAGAAATATAGAATCTATAATTAAACTGATATTAGAATAATCCAAATAACATTTCACATTGAACATGACTAAAACCTCATTTAACATCATTTTTCATGTTTAACCCCTCATTACACATGACGTATCAAGAAACAAATCTTTACTCAACGCATTGGAGCTCTATTAGGGTGAACCCCTCTTAAACATTTCATTTAATGCCTAAGTGTGCCACATAGATCATATAAAGTGGGTTTTATTATACATCATCATTTATTCCATGATAAAAGAATGTGGATATAATTCATGAAACTCAATAATTAAAAAATAAATGGGAATAAGGGTGAATACCGTTGATATAGAAATAGGCATGGTATTTACTACATAATGACTTTGGCTTGGAAATCGCGCTGCAATTTCCGCAACATAACGACGTGACATAATAATTCGTAAAAATATTTGATGAGAGTTGAATGGGTTTCTAATAATTAAAAAAATAAATGGATAGTAATGGGTTAATATGTATACATGTACCAAAAAACTTATTGGAATTTAGATTCATTAAACAAAATAATTCCTTGGATGTTAATGAGGAAAGAGAATACCCTTATGGTATTTCGACAATGTAATTGGTGTACTGGGGAGGAATTAATGAGAGAGAAATGGGTCTATCATCATTAAAAAATAAGGAGGGTAGTATATTTGAGGATATAAATCATACCCAAACTTTATTAATTGAAAATAAAATGTCATAATAATATAAATAAATTTCAGTAAAAAATGAGAAAGGAGGAAATCACATACTTGGAAGTGCGATCCCAAAGGCTGGTGAGATGCATGAGAGAGACTTCACGGGAGCATATAAATCCTATGGAAAAATTCTAAAGATATGATTTTAGAGGTTGGTCATGGTATAAATGCTTTGATTTATGTGGATGTGGGAGATTATGTGGGTTTATATAGGAAAAAAGAGGGAATTATTTATTATTTATGTTTTGGACAATACATATTAAAATTATCAAAACCAGAAACCATCCCATGGTTTATGCACATTTTTTTTCAAAGGAGAGTGAAAAATATTATTTTATATGTCCAATTTCTGAACATATTAAAATATTAGGCTTGCTTAGTTGGGGGTGAGTCACATTTTAAAAAAATCCATTTAAAAGGTGAAAATGTTTTATATGTTTTTTAGGGTCGACTAAATAATCATAAAATTAATCAATAAAAATATAAAGTTACATTATTTTAAATATAAAACATATATTTGATGAACATATAATTTATATTATTTTATTACATCATTATTGGTCCATTAGGATGTCATAAAAAATGATATATTTAAACTGTATTTAATTATTATCCAAAAATCGAATGTCTCATAAAGTTATGAAAAAAATAACAATTGAATATTTTCAAATTCTTGGATCCAAATATAATATTCATTTTATCTAATTAACATTCATAAATATTTGAATTTTTACATTTAAAATAAAAACGAACATTTATCAAATATTAATGGGTTTTGATAAAAAAGTCATTCAAACATTACAAGTGTATTCATAAATTATAATGACAATTATATTTAATAAAATGTTATTTATTTGTAATATTATATTAGAATATTATTTAACTCAAAAATCCATTAACTCATTAAGATATATTTCTTAATTGAATATTAACATAAAATGATTTTTGGTTTTAAAAAACCATTACAAAGTAAATAAAATAAAATGAATTTATATTAATTATTATATAAAAAATAATTCACATAATCATAGTGATATGTTCTTGTTTCATAACCCTGTATAACACCCACATAAGACTGAACGACTGCGTGTGCGATGGTGACAGACTTTTATGGAGGCTCATATAACATCACATGGGTGGTAACCTGAACTAACATCGACATATCCCATTGGCGGTTCCACTCAATCATAACATGTTGAAGCTAGAATTGGGCTTGGTCAAGATGGATTCCAAGTGACGCCACCTCCTTTATGATTTCTATCAAATGGGCTTTATACAGAGAAATTATACTAGATGAGGTCATCGCTTCATTTTTTTGAGTAAAATAAATTTCATAAGGACCTATATTTATACTAATCAGGTTATCAATGCTCAACGACTATATTTGAAATGGTAACAATTCATAATGTTATATTGAAATCCAAAAACATAAAACCATGGATCTTAATATGATTTTAATAAGAATTTTACATAATAATACATTTAATTTGATTAGGTGGATTTTCATTAATAAAACATTGTGTCGTTAAAATATTCCCCACTTAAGAATTTTTACCCTCAAAATTTCCTTTTCCCACACTGAAAAAGATGAGGGTACCTCTGCTTCATCACCTCATCTGATTTCCAAATTTCCTTTTCAAACTTGTGGTTTCTCCACAACACCTTGACAAGGGGAACTGTCTTATTTCATAGAACTTTTTCCTTACAAAAAATGTTCTTCACCAACTTCTCTTCAGAAGAGAGGTCATTCCCCAATGGTACCACCTCTAGATTTAGTACATGTGATGGGTCACTTATTCTCTTCCTCAAGAGTGATACATAGAAAATGTCATATATATTATACATGTTTGGTGGGAGTTCTAGTCGATATTCCATATCTCTAATGCGATCAAAGATCTCAAAAGGGACAATGTACATTATTATAATCTTTCCCTTTTTCCCATACCACATAAATATATTTCCTAGTTAAATGTGGTGGAATACAATGTCTGCAACATCAAACTCTAGGTCTCATTGACAGTTATCAGCATAGCTCTTTTGTCGACTCTGAGCAGATTTAATGTGCTACTAAATGGTCTAAGCCTTCTCCACCATTTCTTTGGCCATTTTATCACTTATAAGATTTATCTCCCAAACAAAATCCCAAGAGGCCGGTGTTCTGCACATCTTTCCGAAAAGGGATTCATAAGGATAAATTTTCTTATGTGACTGGAAACTTTTATTTTAAGATAACTGAACTAGAGGAAGATGTTGATACCATCCTCTATTGATGTCCATTAGGCATCCTATCAACCTTTCCTATATTGTTTGTATAGTCTGCTCATATTGGACATTATTTTGAGGATGACATGATTTAATGAAGTTGAGCATAGTATTCAGAGCATGTCGATTATTCTCCCAGATCATATCGTTGAATCTTGGATCTCGTTTGGATATAATTGATATAGTTACTCCATTAGCCTTAACACATATCTGATGTATATTTTGTTCCAGTTTATCCTGTGATAAATCCTCTCAAATTTTAGTGAAGTGTGAAATCATTGTAAAATGATCAAAAACAGCTGAGATAGAATTGTATCATTTTGATGTCATTGGAAGCCTAGTGAAAATTTCCATAGTTATGTTTTCCCATTACAATATTGGAATGGGTAATGGTTGCATCATCCATATAGACTTATGTCTCTCAGACATCACATGCAAACATTATAGGCAAATGGATATATACTCGACGATCTCCTTCTTCATGTTATCCTGCAAATAATACTCTCAGATATATTGATACATCATTATGTTTCTTGGGTAAATTAAGAAATCAAACTATGTGCATCATCCAAAATTTCATTCATTAACTTGGGATTTTATGGAACAAAAATTCTTTTCCCAAATCTCACAATTCCTTCTTTATTATCATTGATCTATGATTATTTCTCTTTTTTTGATATTTACCACATATTTATGAATTTCCATATAATCCTTTTGATCATCATTTTACCATTCCAAACGAGACGGTTGAAAAAAAAATGTGAATGGATTGATGATGTTCCCTTATTTATGATTCCCAAGTCCATCGTCATCAAATCTATAATGATTGAGATTTTTTCAATTGTCATCAATGATATAATTGATGGGTCATTTCAACATAGAGCATTTTCAACCATGTTTGCTTTCCCCCGATGGTAATTGATTGGGTAGTCATTGTATTAGATCGTCTCTAACCATATTCATTGGTGCACATTCAAATATTTATGTGTGAATATATCGTTGAGTGTTTTGGGATCCTTATATATTTCACTCTTGTTCCCAAAAAGGTAATGTATCCAAATTTTAAAAGTGATGATTACTACTACTAACTCCAAATCATGTTTTGGACTATTATTCTCATGAACACTCAATTGCCTTGAAGCATAGGAATTGAATTTTTCATTTTTCATCAACACATAACTGAGGCCCTTCATTGAAGAATAACTAAATACCACAAAACATTATCCACTTGTGGGTTGTGTGAGAAAATTCAAAGTGATGAGACTCCTTTTAAACTCCTTGATTCTCTTTTCACATTCACCACTCGATGAAATAATTACTCCCTTAAAAGTTAGCTTGGTATGCTGGTTTAACTACCTTGAAAAGTTTTTCACAAATCTGTGATAATATCCAGCTAACCCTAGGATGCTGCGGATGTCGGTTACGGATGTTGGCCTTAGTCGTCCCTCAATTGCAGCGGTCTGGGAGGGATCCACAGATATCCCACTACATGTGATGATAAGACCCAATAATGGGACCTCCTTTAACTAGAAAACACACTTCTTGTACTTTCCGTAGAGATTATCCTTTCACATGGTCCCTAGTACAGTGCTTAGATGATCCTCAAGTTCCTCCTTGGTTTTGGAATATATTATAATGTCATAAACAAAGACTACCAAAAATTTTTCGAGGAAATCCCTAAAGACTGTAGTCATCAATTCCTTGAATATTGTTATATAATTATTGTGTCCAAAAGGCTTTACTAATAATTCATAGTGCATGTATCTTGTACGAAATGTTGTCTGGGGTATATCCTCATTGTTCACCCTTACATGGTAATATCCAGACCAGAAATCCACCTTGGAGAACTACTTTCTTCCATGTTGCTTATTTAAAAAGACATCAATGCGAGGAAGATGATACTTGTTCATTATCATTTTTTTAACTCATGATAATCGATTCAAAGCTGCATTGTCCCATCCTTATTCTTGACGAAGATGATTAGTGAACCCCATGGTGAAGAAATTAGGCATATAAAACAATTAACTAGATTATCACATCTTTGTTTCTTTAGCTCTACAATTTCCACAACAACCATTCAATATGGAGTTTGGATATTGGTAATGCCCCATATATAATATCAATTTAGAATTAAAAATATATTCTTTGATGAATTCTAGTAAATTCCTCGAGAAACACTTCATTGAATTCCCTCACAAATGAATCTCTTAAATTATGGTTTATTCCTTAGACTCAAGCATATGAAAAATAATGCATGGTCATAGGTAACTAATATCCCCACTTGATATGATAGTGCTAAAGAATATTCATCCTCCTCCTTGAACTTGTACAAACATAGGGGTCGATTCTCCATATGGAGAGTGATTTATCCCTCACAAAAATTTATGTTGTCTCTATATAAGGAAAGCCAATCCATTCCAATAATTACATAAAATTACACTAAAGAAAGTATGAATAGATTCTTTGGGAATTTCAATCCACAAATTATGAAAGGGGGGGGGGGGAGTTATATTCGTGTCATTCAATGATTTCCCCATTTTCTGTTCTCAATGGCTTCTTTACTTTCATGATTTTTGGTGGTGTTGGGATTGTTCTACTAAACATTCAGGATATAAAAAAATGTTGAACCAAAATCAGAAAGTATGTTGGATATGCTTGAATAAATTACTAGCATACCTATCACCACTTTGTTTCTGGGGCTCACATAAGTGGTAGTGATTGAAAAATCTCTCCCTTGCTACATTAGAGGTTATTGGTCATCTTTGAAAAAACTTTTCTTAAGGAACTTGTTTTAAAAGGGCCCATGTTCAATGTAGTTGATGTAGTGAACAATGAATTTTTGTTCGAATAGTTAATTCATCTCCTCTATCACAGTAGAAGGTTTTTCTTGTCGGCCGTTAATGGCCTAGTTCCCTTCTCTTCCACACCTAAAGCATTTTCTCATCCCCTTCGGACAATTTATAGGGTGATTCATTCCTCACCATTGGTATGTGGGGTGTTGGATTTCCTAAGCACCATTAGATTTATCCATAAGACTACCAAAAATAAGGTTCAAATAAATATTCTTATCTCCAAGATACCCTTGAGATTCACAGATCTCCAATTAGACATTTAGGGAAAATTGGAAAATTTCCTCATAGCCCTCAAAGTCATAGATTTTTATGTATTTCTGCAGGCTAGGTTTTATTCCACCAATGAAGTGGTAATCATTGAATTCAGGGGTAACAACAAATAAATATGTGTATTGTGCAAGCCTTTTTATTTTTCCATGTATGCTCCGATAGATTCATCGTCATTCTGCTTGAGGGCAAGGAAGTCTCTTTCCATCTTAAGTCGGAGGGTGCAAGGAAAATATTTATGGATAAAAAATTTCTTGAAATCCTCCCATTCCAATGCCTCAATATTATCTTCAGTATTCATATTTTTTTTATCAATGTCCACCATTGATCAGCTTGACCATCTATACAATAAGAATCTAGAAGAACCTTCTCTTGTTCGAAACATTAAACGATGGAGATGATATATTCAATGAAGTTGATCCATTGTTCAGCAATTGAGGGATCAGACGATCCATTAAAAGTAGGAGTCCTCTGTCTCATTCTTCTCTTGATTTTGACTTGTTCTTTGTTAAGGGGGTTTAATGTTCTTCATAAACAATGTTTCTATTCATAATGTGAGTTAACTAAGAGATTATCATGACCATTTTTGTGATTCACGCTCCCATCAGATTTGGAAACACATTAGAATTGTAATCACATTTATTTTTGCATTGGTTGTTTGCCTGATTCATCATATTTCTGGCCACTGTCAAGAAAAAAAAAGAAATATTATGGGTAACACAAAAAAACAGAATCCAAAGAAAAAAAGTGATAACATATAAATTACACATTTTTATTTAACTTATGAATTTCTAGTCTTCATTCTATGTTATCGATGACCTACTTTCCAACATATATTCGTTGCGGTATTTTTCTAATTCCCTTTAATAATTATTCAAACAAAACTTATAAATTTAACCAATAATATACCCTATTAGTTTCGTAACGAGGATTGTGGAAAGGCCGGTTTTCATGCATCAGTTCTCATTCGAGTCTTTCTCAATGTCATTTTTAGGGTTTTAAATTGAGAAACAATTGTGCCAGAGCCTCCTCTACCTACTAGTATCAAGATATTTATGTATTTTTTTGATAAACCACATAATCAATACTCATCAAAATTTGTGGATTTTTTTATTGTAATATATCTTGGCCCTATCAATTCCACTGGAGTTTTCTAATCCTAATACAGAAAACAACAAATCATATCCTTAGATACCAACTATAACATCCCTACTCTTTATTTCCCACTTAAAAATAATTTATCACATTAAAAATTCACTTTATGAAACATATAATATAGAATGGTCTAGTTTATTTGGGGCTTAAGAACATTACATAACAACTTAGAACATAAAACAAAACATCATAATTGAAAATTTGTTTTACTTGGCCAAAACATTCCTTCATGAATAACCTTGCATGGGATAAACTCATGACATGCATAAGAAAAGGGTGAGCTATAAAGACCAGTGAGGGATTAAACAAGTAATAACATAATGAATATACAACATGATATGAAATTGGAGTGTAAATGGAACATAAGATAATCATGATCATAAATTCCGTATATATCATGATTATCATAACAGGGAAATGTGGCAAAAATATTTAACATTATATCAGAATGATACAAAGATCACTACACATATAAAATGATTAAAACCTCATATGAAATGAATTATCATGAGCATACCTTCATTTCACTTGACATATCTTGAAAAAATTATTACCCAATTCATTAGAGCGCTATCAGGGAACACCCTTCATTAACATTTCATTTCAATGATAAGCGTTCCCCATGGATCATATAACATGGATTCATTAAACATCATCATTTATTTGACTATAAATGGATGTGGAATTAATACATGAATCAATATAATAAATAATTTGTTGTTAATAATGGTTAATACCCATGATAGATAAATGGGCATGGTATACACTACACAATGACTTTGTCATGGAAATCGCGGTGCAATTTCGACAGCATAACAGTGTGACATAAGAGTTCGTAAAAATTGTTAATGAGAGTGGAAGAGGAATGTAATTATATTTAAATAAAATGGAAAGTAATGATGTAATATGGATACATTTCCCAACATATGTAATGGAATTTAGATTCGTAAAACAAAATAATTAATTGGATATAAATTATGAGAGAGAAATCACTTATGAAATTTCGGCATGTTAACAGGTGTACATTAGTGGAATTATTGAAAAAGAAAGGGGTTTATAAACATTAAAAAAATAAGGAGTTATGTATAGGGTATTTTTGAAATCATACCCCAACATTTCTAATTGAAAATAATAGGTAATAACACCATAATGAAATTCGGACAAAAATGACAATGAAAGAAATCCCTTACTTTGAAGTGTGGTCCAATGGCTTGGGAGAGGGAGGAGAGAGACGTCTTAGGAGCTTGGAGAGCCATGGTCTGATTATAGGGAGATTATAGAAGGGTTTGGTTAGGATCCAAATGATTTTATTGATGATAAAGTGGCTGGCTGGGAGGATTTATATAGGAAAAGAGAAAGAATTATTTATTATTTAGGTTTTGGACACTACACATTAAAAAAAATCAAAACCACTAACCATACCATGGTTTTTTTACCATGGTTTTTTCAAAATGGGATTGAAAGAAATTATTTTCTATTTCCAATTGAATATCTTATTATTATATTTGTCTTGATTAAGTGGATATGAGTCATGCTCTCAAAAAAATCAATTTAAAAAGATAAAATATTTTAGAAGTCTTGGAGGGTCCACTAATGAACCATAAAATTATTAAAAAAATTTAAAATCACAATATTTTAATGATAAAACTTATGTTTTTTAAGAAACACATTTATATAATTTTATTACATCATTATTGGTCATTATGATGTTATAAAACAAGTTGTTTAATAAAATAGTATTTAATTTTTACAAAAAAATTTCGACTACCTAATAAAATTTAAAAAATTCACCATTAGTTAATTTTAATGTCCTGATTCCAAATATAAGATTAATTTTATCTAAATAATTTTTTAAATTGATGAATATTTCATTTTAAATTAAAATTTGGCAGTTATCGTAAATTCATTGGTTTTGAAGAAAAACAACTTTCAAACTATAATGTAAAATACAACTCTATTGCTTAATTATATGATAATTTTTGTTTAATAAAAAATAATTTATTAATAATATTATTTTAAAATACTATTTTTTTAAAATCAATTAATTAAACAAATTATATTTCTTAATATAATATTAACTGAAAATACTAATTGTTCCTTAATTCCCATTTTCTATGTTACAATAATAAAATGAATGCATATTATTTATTATATAACAAAATAATGCACATAATCATAGTGCTATGTTTTTTTACTGAACCCCTTATAACACTTGCCTAAGACTGAAGGGTAATGTGTGTGATGGTGAGATACTCTTCGGTAGGTTCCGATAACATCACTCTCGTGGTAATCTATATTAACATACACTTGTCACATAGGTGATTCATCTCAAGATTAACATATTGATGCTTGGATTAGTTTTCATTGAGAGAAAACCCCTATGACACCACCTCTATTCTGATCTCTGGAAAATGGGCTTTGTATAGAGTAATTCAACTAGGTGAGGTCATCACTACCTTTTTAGGAGTAAATTTTATTTATTAAATACCTATATTTGAATTAATTAGGTGGCCATTGTTAAATGTCTATATTAGTGATGGTAACAAATCATAATGGTATTGTGAATCTAAAAACATAAAACCAAGTAAGTGTATCTGTTTTATATTACCATTTTACAAAATAATACATTACATTAGATCAAGAGGAACATTCATTAATAATTTTTTGGAAATTACAAAAATCACCAAATAAATTCATGTATATTATAAAAACCACCTAAAATAAATAGGTGGTGAATATGATATGATACTCACATAAGTAAAAAAGAGAGATAGAAATCTCAAACGGTATGTCTCGACATCCTCTATACTAATTTTAACATACCATATAATAAATATACATTTATTATTAATAAAAAAATAATCAATTAAAGTATATATCATAGCATATAAGTTTTACTTAAGTCCTTTTATTGACTTTTTATTAATAGTTCCATTTTGTAGACATCATTCTATTACTAAATGGTTTATTTTACATATAGTTATTGATTTTTTACTTTTAGTCCTCTTTCATTGATCACAGTTCCATAATAACAATAACAATAATAATGATATATTTATAATAATTATACATTAACTATACTTTTAATTCTAATCCTGAATTATGTTTTTTAGAAATAAAGAATGATACAATCCTGAGATGGTATTCCATACGTATGCATGCGTAACATTCTCACTGTTCAATGATCATTATGTAAACATGGTAAGTAATATATTTTAGTAACATAATCATAATAATATCATAAATATCATATTAATTTCAAAATTTACTTATACATATATTTCATGTGGTTTAGTGATTATAATTGTGTCACGTTGATTCATGAAGGTTGTAGTCTATTTTATAGGAATGATTTAATCATCTTTTAGTGAGTGAAAAGGTAAGAATGAAAATGATATTTCACTTTTAAAAATGATAAATATTTCATCAATATCATAATTATTTCATGTTTATCACATATATTAATCTTTATTATCTTCAATTTAAAGAGACATTGAAAAAAGAATCACTTCCCTTCGCAAGGCATTAGTATGCCAAACACATGAACTACATTATCATATCTTATAAAAAGGTGAAATCCAAAAATTTATATATTTTATAATAACTATAAAAATATGATTATGTTCTAAATATCTTATATAAATATATATAATTTATATCCATCAACATTCCATGCTGTGAGAGGTTGTAATGGAAATATTAATAACATTGATTCATGAGGTGGTAGTCCACTGTATATAGAAATTATCATTTTATTAACAGTTTAATGGAATTAGAGGAGGTTTAAGGGTATTCCCTTAACATAAAAATATGTATTTATATGTAAGATAATGAATTTATTATATTCCCAGGGTATAATAATAATTGACAGAGGTGGATGATGAAATAATATAAAAATTATCAATGAAGAACATTACTTATTCATCATGTACCTTATTTAGGTTTTTAGAAAAATCCATCTAAGGATGAAATTTTTAAATAACAGAGTATTCTTAGATTATAAGAGGGAATTTGGGAAGTTATTTTATCATTAATTTGTCTATTAAAATGTGTTTTATAGTGTAAAATACCAATTTAATAGGGGGCCTTTAATATTTGTGGTGGGTGACACAATTATAATTTTCACAAAGAATGAACTCCAGCCATATTTTTTCATTTCAGAAAGATCCAATAATATTACAAACACCATCATATAATATATATATATGTTCTAAATATAGGCATAAAAATTATTTTGGAATTTTTTTTTATTTTTTAAACCCTTATCTTTTTTGTTTCACCCCACCCCACCCTCGGTAACCCCTTTTTTCTTTAATTTTTGAACATATTTTATGCTTTTTTTTCTAATAATTTTGGAAAAAAATTATGTTTTAAATTTTAAATAATAAAAAAATATCATATTTAAAATATGGAATCCATTTTTCTATGATCAATTCAAATATATAGAATATTTTAATATAAAATTAATCAGGTTGACATAATAAGAGAGCATGTTTTTAAAGAGAAAATGTTCTAATATTTAAAATGTCATTATAAAAATATTCAATATAATATTGATTCAAGTAAACATAATTTTATTATTGGATACATTATTGAAATAATTTTAGATATAAATAAACATAGAAAATAATTTGACTTAAATAGATAAATGAAGAGGCAATATTCAATTAGAATATGGTTTTTTTAACAATTCATCAAAAATGGAACTTCTCTGAAAAATAAAAATCATTCACCCTATGATAACTTTTTTAAGATATATCAAAAACATGTTATTATTTTAGAAAATACAATTTCAAAAATAATGGCTTTATTAATGTTAACAAAATAAAAATAGTTTTTTTATAAAATGTTATTTTGAAACATATAAATAATTTAACAAATATTGTGTTATTATTGATAAATAAGTTTTCTTATTTTAATCCATTTAAAAATTATATTATAAATTCATTTTTAACTATTGATAACTATGGGTTGTTCTCGAGGTTAAAATTGTCACTTTTAATAACTATATTAATCATATTGTGTGATTATTTTAAAACATAGTGTTTCATGTAACCCAAGCTAATCATGATGTTGTGTGAAATTCCAGATATCAAAGAAATTTAATTTATTCAATAAAAATAAAAAAATCTCACGGTGTTACACATAAAATCTCCATATCATCACCACCTCAAATACTATGTCAATATTTATTTTACTGTACAATATTTTGACATTTATCACATTGAGCCCTATAAATCCCAATATAATGATAAAGGTGATTATAAAATGGTGTATAATGGATGTTAGATGATTTTATATTGAAAAATTACATAAATTTCATATATGTGGTACCGATAAGTCCATTGGTAAAACATGACAATGAATATGAATTTCCTAATAACAATTTTGAGGAAAAACTCATCATTTTGTAACTATTGTGAAATTAGATTTCTATTTGACAAAAAGTTTTTGAATTTATCACCTCTTATTTTACAATATGGTTAGTAGAATATCCACATGTTATAAACACCAATAAATAGAAAATGGATTCTGTAAGATCCATTTGTATCAATATAGATCTATATTTTCCTCACTTTCACATGTGTTGGGCTAATGTTCAATCTCAATCTGTGTATTATAGATTCCTCAACTATGTTGATACCAAAGAAGAAAGAAAGCATAAATAATAGGTATATATTCTTCAGTCCAATTGATATCTGTGTATCAGCCAAATAAAACCATGATAATCAATGATTATTTTTAGTAAATATAATTTTACCTTATAATATTATCCCAACATCATCTCACAGATCACAAAAGATTAACACATCATCATCTATAAATGATTTTTAAGGAGGAATGTGAAAATATAAAGGATTTACCAAAATCCTCCATATAAACTAACTAAGAAACAATATCATATGTAATATATAATAATTACCATTTATATTATTCTTTAGAATATTTTAAGATAGTAACTGATGCTAAATATGATCTCAGAGATATCCCTTCATAATTTAAGGAATGGGTCGCCACTCCTACCGAAGAACTCTATTAATTGAGTTAGAATAAATATATGTATATACGGCGTATGATAATTAATGCCATCATGACCCTTGACATGTAAGATACTGATAGAATATTCCATAACAATCAATGATATTTATTTCCATTGAACAACACAGAGACACTTCTAATTTAGCATAATGTAAAAAACTATTATTTTGGTTCTCCAAATAACCATTTTGGATATCATTAGAAAGACTCTAGGATGCACCAAACCCATGATACCCAAATGGAGGATCATATTAAATGACTCATAAAACATGATATTCTAAAAATATATATACCCAAACTAGTGCATTAATATTATTATATCATGAAAATATTGGGGGAATATGATCATTCAACTATATTAAATATTTTAACAAGTAGTTCCAATCAGATGAATTCATAGTGTGGATAATAGAGTAACTAATTGACGAGACATTTTTTAGTAACATTCCTTTATGTATAGGTATCCATGTTATAAACATATCCTAATAACACTTAATAAAAGGAGTTACCTACCTTCCAACATTTCTAAGTGGTAAATTATTACCATGTAATTCCATTTTCGATAAATAATGTTGTTTAGAAATATAAAAACTCCATGTAACACATATTCAATCTTTTCTAGGGGATTATATTAAAAAAATTTCTAAAATAAATAGTTGTCATATCCCAAAAACACTATGCTAATATTACTGATATTTAGAATATTTTTAGAAAGTCGTGTCAGCACATTAAGAAGATGAATCCTATGAAACTTTTCATTTGGGTAACATTAGGGGAATTCCTCAAATTTATGGAAGGAAATAATAGTATCAATGTATTTCCATCAATAATGAGGAATCCTAGATATTGAACCCTTATTCAATCTCCACATACTAATTGGAGTCTATGGGAATCTATCCAATATCTGATATCTCATTTTTAATCATTTTAGTTATTTATTTCCCAGAAAAAGTATATTAATTAATTTAATAACATATCAATCTGATTCATTTATTTAAAAATATATCAATGATAGGAAATTGAATATGTTTCACCAAATAGTATTAATATCTCACATTGAATTAAAATAAACATTAATTTTTGTGGCAACATTAATGTGATTTCTTAGACAAATCCATAGAAATGATATAAGCAAGGAGAAAACTGTATAATGTATCATTGATATTTTAATTGATATTGATAAATGGTAATATAATATAAAAAAATTAATCATCATTTTTGTCATTAAATTTAATATGCTCATGAAATATCTAGAGAATCTCATTTTAAATCATGTCCCATTCATAGATATGATCAAATGTATGTATTTTTTTCCAATATTAATTTGGATTATAGTACCATGGGTAGTCACTCTATCGTAGTACTATATCAGTTCAATGAATTAATTGGTGACTAAAGGACATTAATTTCATTAATCAAACCATAACCTATATAATTCACATCGGAATATAGTACTCCCCAATGAAGAGGCATTCTCCAAACATGAAAACATTCAAATGTATGAAATTTACATTAATAGCAATACAATAAGATATATATAACGAATAATGGGAACCACAAAGAGTATTCATACCAGCTTAGGAATCATTCTAATCTATCAAGTTATGTTATTTCATCAATATTATTCCAACCATGCAGGATTCACTGATAGTGATAGAGAGTACCATTACCTCAATATTGAATATGAATTGGGCCTTTTGATACCACATTAAAGATATAATATAAAAGGAAACATATAGTGATAAATCCTATCAATGTTGAATATTCTATTCTTGAGGAATAATCTTTTCGATTTTATAACAATAGAATTCCCATAAGATAAACTTCATCTCACTTCCTATGTTCACAGAACACATAGTAAATATCATTAGAAGATGATTCCACATCCCAGGAAAATTAAACACTGTATGTGATTGTAATTTTAATTAAAATTTAATGTTTAATCTATAACTTCATCTATAATGAAATGGAGGATATCAATAAGGATAATTCTTCCACATAGTATGTTGATACCACACCCTCACTATTGGGTACCAAAACATGATTTAAGTATACAATAATAGACTCCATCAAAAGTGGAAATATTATTCTTGATTGAAGCATAGATGAATACTTATAGTGGAGGGACGTAAGAATCCATCACTATATTGGACGTAATTCCTATAAATTTCACATAAAAATTGGATTTGAGGGACTCCTCATATTAATTAAAGGATAAGAGACCCTAAATATTATATTAGATATCCATATATACACTTATATTCCTCATTAATTAGAAAGAGTTATTCTCCAAAAAAATTAGGAGACATGTATAAATATGGTCATAAATGTTTTAATACTTAATGCAATTTAGAAATAAATTGTTTTCTTTGGATATACATAGACAAGTCAGTCATCATCCTCGAGACATGTTTCATTTTGGGAAGTACATATGGTTATTTTATTCTTGTGAAGTATATTTCATTTTGGCATACCACTATCATACAATCAGTCAGTTCAAATACAACCTAACAACAACCAACCATCATCAAATGAGATGATGATATGACTATTAATTAATTCTGATAATTTATATTTATAAATTTTATTAATTCTAATATCATATATCTATCTCAAAAAATACACCTTTTATTAGAAATTTCTTCATGTGGGGAGAGTCACATGGGGAGATAGTGATGAATATTGAGATAATCACAACAAATAATTCCCTTTAATACATTATATATTGGCATCAATTTCATGATAAATAATGATACTCTTATAGACACTCCCACATTTGGCAATGTAGTCAATAATGAAGTTACATTCTCTTAAGGTGTGACTGATATTGATACGTTGGTTCGTGATCAACCCAAAATACCGAATAAATTTTTGTGGATATAGAGAATATAAAAACATGATATATTACCATATATTTTATATCTAATAAATATAATATCTTCAACAACATATGATACATGAAACTCCTACTATAAATAAACCATAATAAAGTATACTATTATAAACTATCTCTTATATAAATAGTTATTGATATGACATTATAAATATTTAAAATTCTTCAGACTATGAATTTATTAAATAATTTAAATCTTTATAAATATATTATAAATTAATAAAATAAATTTCAATGTTAAAGATATGTTATTCTAAATAATATTTTAAGTGCACAATGTGTATTTTTCTTAATAAATTAATTTAATCTCTATTAGAAAATTTTTTATTTAAATTATTATAGAATAAATTAAATAAAAAATTTATCATTCATCAAGTAGTTATTAATGTCCATGATAAGAATAAATATAGTTTTATAATAAAAACAATGTTTTTTCTAAAAAAACATTTTTTTTGTGTTTTTGACAAATCTATGTAATTTTTTTAAATTATAATAATTATATTATATAAAATGAACATAATATTTGAAATAAACATGTAACAAATATCACAAAGTTATTTTTTTAAATTTTATTATTTGATTAATTTTATGATGAGTAGTAAAAAATTAAATTTTCTGTTAAAAATACCTTTTCATTTACATCGATTACAATGCTTATAATTCATTGAAAATTTTATTAAATACATAATTAAAGAAATTATATTATTATTATTATTATTAAAAATAGACCATTGAACTCAGTTTTATGTTTATTTTTATATAAATACATTTTTCTATATATGATAACTTATCATTGGAAACCCACATTTTTGTCATGCTTGAAGGTATAACTTTAATTAAGTTATACCACTTTTTGTGAATTGAATTTAAATAAATATATTAAATATTTATATAAAAAATAATTAATATAATTTAATAATTTCAACATAATATCTTTCCAAAATCAGTAGTAAATTCAGTAAAAATTAATTTTCAAAGACAATGCTAAAATATTGTTTTTCGCAATACATGTAACTGTGATAAATTAATTTTATATATACAAAAGACATTTATTTAATATAAATAATTTATAATTAATAATTATTTTGAATAAATTATATAATAAGGAACATTTTATTATTAGTATTAAAGGATAAATTACGTAGGTAATAAAAAAACGAGTTACTGTAGCAAAAATTGAAATGGTTGAAACAAGAAAAATTAAAGGATCTTGGATTAAATTGTTTAAAAAATGATTATTTCTTATGTTTTATGTGTGAATATACCCTAAAATTATTAGATTCTTTTATTTTTAAATATTTTAGGCTCTTTTTTGGAGTGTTAATACACATTATTGAATTGATTTTGGTATTAACAAAAATTTCACCCCTTCTAAGTTATAAAAGAGAACATCCTCCCCTAAAAATTTCACACCACTTTGTCCATTTATCATTACCAAAAGAAGAAAAAATAACACCCAAAAATACTTATCCATTTTCTATATCTACTATTCACCCAAAATTTCACGCCCTAAGGAACCTAATAGGTGACCTAATGGAGGGTTTCCAATAAATTGGTAATTGTATTCACTGGGTTATTTCTTTCTTACTTCTTCTCAAAACACATTAAAAATGTATTATAAATTAAAAATATAATAAAATGTTGAATAAAATATGATGATATGTTATTATATAAATTTTTTAACCTATAACATTAAATGGGAAACAAAATGGTCAATCATATGAATGAATAACTATGCCCTTGTGATCCAATGTAATACGTTTTCCGTCACCATAACTCAATAATAGATATAAAAATATATTTCATGTATATATATGATATTTAATACATAATTAAATACTTATAATTATAAATTCAAATCCAATTTCATAACTTCAAAGTCAATGAAATATGTTGATGTCACATATGCGTATGTGTGAACAAGAGCCTCTATATAGCAATGTGATTCATTTTTTCATTTCCACATTAATTAGATTGCAATAATGATGTATGTTATAATAAAGAAATATTTATAATATATAATAATAATAAATCTATAATGGATAGTTATTAGTTACCTTTATTTCATTTCATTTGACAATAAATTAAATCACTTGTCATGCGCATGTACTTCCCACCAACTACATGAATGGTGTAACTCATTTTCATCCCTCTAAATTTTATAATCTATTATAATTAATTATATAATGAATATTTATATAAATATGTTATTAATATAATTTTGAAAATTATATAAATTTGAACCATAATCAATGCACTTGTAAAAAAACAATAAAACACCAATATTCCTGAAAAACGATGCACCTATCAAATAGAGTAGTGTTTTTAAAAGAGAATTTTTTAAAAAAAGGTGTAGAAAATTTATAAGTAAATCATATATGGAATGAAATATATTATTATTTTTTAATGGATTTATAATAAAAATATATTTATAAAATTAATGTTCTAATCGGTTCAAGGAATATCTGTTCTCATTTAAGGGTTTCTCCTCTAAATTTTTATTCTTTGAGACAAACACCATATTCACTAGTTATTAATTTTAAATGTTGTAAAAAATTATAATTTTATATTTTATATCATAAATATATTTATCTTGACACGAAAAAAATATTTATTTTACGTTATTCCTTATGGGTATTATTATTCATATGTTACCAATGTGGTAAATGTTTTGCGATAAAATCTCATTATTTTTTGGTTTTTTTTATTTTTATGATTTTGATTATAAATATTTATGATAAATATCTCAAGAATGATGTGAATATTCTTATTATTTATTTATTTGTATTTAACTATTTGTTTGATTCATTTTACCGCCTTTATGAACACATAAGACTAAAAGTAATATTTTATGGAAAATTTCCATCATTTCTCTCATTGGTCTAAAAAACATTATCTTCCATTCCCTATCATAAAAAATTTATTTTTAAAACTATCCTATGATTGAAAAATGATATTTTACACAGTTTAAAATTTTTTGAAAACACTTTAAATGGAATCATCATATTTTTTTTAATTATGTTATTTTTAACATATTTTTTAAAATAGTTAAATGAGTCATTTTTTTAACGTACATGGCGTGAAAAACCCATACTTCAATCACAAACACTCATTTCGTTGAGGTATAATTTTTTGTTTACCATGATAATTTTTAAATAAAATTTATTCCATATTATTTTAGAAATTTTTTTACTTTTGGAAACTTCTTTTAATAGTGAAAAATGTTTTTTCCTCAAAAAGCATTTAATGAAATTTTTCCAGTCAATGAAATCAATTGTCATTTTACACATTAACAATTGAGAAAATTTTGTAGCATTACCAACCTTATTGTTTCACTGGAGGGTATATGATAAATTTGACAACAAATTTACAATTTTAATACCATTCACCATATTACAATTTTTGGTTTTTTATTGTGGTAAATGATTCAATAAATGAATAACAACTCATATTATATATTTTGAATACGAATACGTATTTTTATTATGATTCTACAATTTTATATTAGTTATAAACTATAATTATTTAGGAATGTGGTGAGTCTAGTAATATTCCCTCGATTCATAAGAATAACTCATGAGAAATAATAACAAGATTATTTGGTTGATTAATTAACAAATAGTGTAAGAAGTAATTAAATGACTTATTAACATATTTTTTATTATTTCCATTATTATTCACTATCTTGATATGTGTTTATTTATTTATTTCCATGAAAAAATATGACTACATATTATTTACAAAAATATGTTTCAAACTCATATAATTATTTATACATCATCATTTGATCTTCATTTGATCATTCCAAATTACTCATTGTGTTAATGTTATTGATAAAATGTCTTTATTTTTCATATTTTTTACATTCCATGTTGAATATTATTTGTTTATTAAGGATATATTCTACTGCAAACCTTCCCATGATGAGTATACGATCTCAACCACTTATTTTATGTCCATTCGGAAGGATTACAAAGAAATAATTATGTTTTATATACAAGGATTGGTTAAATGAAATAAGTATGTTCTAGAAGAAAATAATATGTTGTATTTTTATGTGCTAAATTTTAGTTTCAAATAAAAGCATGTATTTAGTTTTCTAATAATAAAAACCTTTTAATTACTTTAAGACGTGATGGATTATATCATGCAACAACTTAATAATGTAACTACCAACTCTAAGTTACTATGGTCAATGTATTTATAGTTTGTATCCCATTAATTTTATAAAAAAATTGGTAAATAGAAATAATAAAACACAATTTGTGCAATATATCATTAGCACTAGTTTTTTCAACTATTTATGTATAGGGAAAAGGCTTGAATTTTTTAAAGTAGTGATTATTCTATTTTACTAGAAATACATACAGGTCTTCATACTACATCTCTATGTAGATATTGGATAGTCATACCTATTTTTAATAACTATGAGACGGGTTCATTTTTAATGGAATCGAGTCCCCCCTATTGCATGAATACTTTCCATGTTGTACACCTTGTTTGAAATTCCTAGGGGAAATACTTGGAATAATTTTATTTTTCATTATGAACCACCAATAACGATTTGAATAGATGATGGAACTGAATGGCCCCAAATAAAGATAAGGCATCATATATTGGGAAGATTATGTCATGATTTAAATATCCTATAAATGATTATATGGTTTTAGAATATTTCTATTATTTCTAACACTATAATTTTTTGTTTTTTATTAGGTAAAAAATTGAAATCATATTAATATTTTATGTGATCGAAAATGTTGTGATTATGTGAAACTAGTAGGGATGGTGACCCGAGTGAGATATATCATTTATTTGAATGATCAGTTTTCATGATATATGAAAAGAAAAATTACTCATAATCATAATATATGACTCATTATATAAGATAATAATGGAGTTCATTGAGTGCTCAAGTGGTTAGTGAAATAGAGGACTGATTGTTGAATTTCATTCATGTAAAAAATGTGGAATGTTTCACCCAAGAGAGTAACCCTCATGGTTAGATAAATTTTTGTGTGTGTGGATATAAGGGAATAAATAAATAAATTTCGAAGATAAAAATGAGGATTATGATGAAAGGAAATAAATTTAATCCAAGGAGGCAATTTATAGATCATTGTCTTACATATGGTGAACATAAGAATTATCTGATTCAGTTACCTCTTCCAATGGATTACTATTAAATTAGGTAAGGTTTTATGTTATGTCAATCATTGATGTTAGATGATTGAACTATTCATGTATTGGGATTCGTGAATAATGTTGTCAAAAAATAATACCAATGATATTCTTGTTACAAAAATAAGAATTCATATAAGGATTTGTCTTTTGAATTTTTTCATCATGGATTATCAAATATATATTGAATAGTTCTTATGACCAATATATTCTATTCAGGTGTAATTAGATATTTTTAGAGAACACATGATTAAGTGAATGATAACACATAATATATTCATAATATTTTGGTATGATGTTTATTTACGAAAAGGATATTATTTAGAATGATGATGTAAATTGTAATAGTATTGAAAACCTTCAAAGCAATTAGCGAATAGATTCCAATGTAGTTTATGTTTAAATTTATTAAGATAAATTTTCTTATTTCTGGGATTTATTCAATGATCTTTGATTTTATTTGTGGAATTAAATGAGGTTTAATTATTAAAAGAATAAATGTTTTCATTTAGGAATTATTGTTATTCAGGTTATCACCATGTTTCAATAGAATATTTATTCAAGATATTCACATATTATTTATGTGAAATGATGATCTATAGAAAGTATTATAGGAAAACAAATATTACAAATCACTGATAGTTTTTGGTATATAAATCTGTAAGTTATATTTTTGGGAGTAATAAGTGTTGTGATAATGATATAATATTTTGAGTAATAATATTTATCAATATATATCTATGATAAAGTGGTGATTATTGGATGACTCTCATAACTGAAACATGTTTATACAATCTATTAGAACCATTATGTATAAATATTTGACCAAACATTAATTGATTGATTATATGATGTGGGAAATTTATATTTATGTGTCATGATTTTTGGTTTCTCAATTGGTTAAGGATAATAGATATAATCCTTGAGGATTAATAAAATATCAACCTATTCCATTGGGGAAATGGGATGACATTACTATGGAATTTTTCATTGTATAACCAAAGACACCTAAAAATAGAAATTTGTTTTGTGTTATATTATATCTACTCATAAAATATCATCATTCTATTCCACTAAGAGAATATTTACCTATACATAGTATAACACTCATCAATATTAATGAATTCATGTGACATTATAGAGAAGTACTCCAACGTGTTAGGATAATGTTTCTGAAAGGAATCTTGTAGGATTAAAACATGTTGAGGATACAATGGAAACATGAGAAACTATTCAAGGAAATATCAAGGCATTCAAATGAAGAAAAAGAGATATGTCAATAAACAGATTAAATTTTTCAAATTTCATATAGGATACCATATTTTCTTTACTACATCTATATACAAGGGTGTTATAGGGTTTTGTAATAATGGATAACTGAGCATTAGGTACATCAGACCTTTTGGAATCCTATAATTAATAAAATATATCACTTACCCTTAGGATTTTTCTCCATTTCTCTCTAAATTATATGATTTGTTCCATATATCATTATTATAGAAGTACATTCCAAAACAAACTCTTGTTCTCACCTATAAAGAAATATTATTTTACCATTATATATATTTATTTTATAACCATATGCATATTGTGGATAATAGGTAATATGTATATTTGAAATCAAATGACATAGATTGTAAAAGTACAATTTCAAAATCATAAAAAAGAGTAGGTGACATGGGAACATGATGAAATTATGATGAAAAGAACCTTTTTTTCATGAAGTGAAATTCCAAAAATTTCTCAGATGATATTTTTTAAAGTAGGGACAAATGTAACACCTAAATAATTTATATTATATTTCTTCTTAGATAATTTTAATAAGTTTAATACCAGGTGATACACAGAACTACGGGTTTACATGAATCTTACTAAATTAAACTATAATTATGGAAATTAAATTCGTTGGTATGAATAGGACAAACTAAAATAAGATAAATATATTATATAAACATTTATTAAATCAATTAATTTATTATCAATTGGTTATAAATGATAATAATAACCATTTTAATTAAAATAAAATGGTGATCTATAATGAAAATTTTGAAATCAATGTATTTTCTTTTAAAAAAAATCAATCAATCACCATTGGTGAATTAATTTTGTTAATTTGTGATATTATATTTTTGATAAACTATTTTATCATTCATCTAATATTTAATGAAATTATTTTATAAGTATAAATCAATATTTATTAGAGAAACAATGTTATTTCAATAATAAATTTCATCAGGTTTTAAACACTTTTATCAAAATTTTTTTTTTTTCAAATTTATAATATTTATGTGAAAAAATAGATTTTTTTGAAATTACCATTTCAAAATAAAGTTAAATTTTATTTTTCAAAATTTTATGAAAACATTTATTTTTGATGAATATTTAAAAATACTAACTTCTTTTAAATTTTATTTTCTTTTAATTAGTTCTAAAAGTTCAATTACAAATTAAAACATTTATAAAAATAACATAATGATTATTATATTATTATTAATTGACTTAGTTTCGTTGTAATAAATTTTATGTGGAACTTTGATATAATATTTTCATTTGATTAATTTTTTCATTGGAAAAAAACATTCTCATAACACTTTCATGTTTAATTTTAAATTGCACTCTTCTACTACTATGAAATGAATATTTTATAATTAATTTCATATATAAAAGCATCATAATTTATATTTTTTAATAAATTAGACATACTATTTATCATTATGTGTATTAAATATTATAAAAATTAATTGTAATGGTTATGGTTGAAATGATGGTATCTGTGTTACATGATCTGGTGTTAAAATTAATTATCAACACACAATGAATTTTTTGACTCATTAAATTTAAAATTTTTTATAATTTTTACTATAGAATCCAATATGTTTCCTTTTTGTTGAGCCTTATAGGGTAAATTACATCTCTAAATAAAAACAACTAGTTACTATTGTGTAATCTAAAATGGTAAAAAAATATAAAATTTTTGTATAATGAAATGAATTGTTTGAAACAGTATTATTCATTGTCATAGATTTATCGATATAACATAATATAATTATACTACATTATTTATCAATATTTTGGGAATATGAGTTGATAGTTACTTCTTTTTAATGAATACATTTGGGTATTAAAAAACATGTCACTCATCTTAATTTATAAATAGTTACCTCATATCATCACTTATTCACACCACTTAGTCCATCTATCATGACCATAACATGATAAAATAACTCTACAGAATTCTTATCAATGTTGTATTTATTTCTTTCTTGCCAAAAAACTATCCATGTTTTCCTTAATAAGATACCTAATGGAGGGTTTTCCAATGAATGATAATTTTTATCATTAAGTGCTTTATGTCCACATATTCTTTTACCAAATTCACACTTGTTTTAATAATTATAATATAATAAAAACATTTTTTACTATTACATTATATGTTATTATGTTTATTTTATAACCTATATCCTTTACATCTTCCATTAAATGGGAAACTAAACCATTGATCTTGTGTAAGGTGGAATATTTCCTCACAAACTGATATAATTTTTTCCCATCCGCACCTATAACAAATGTACATAATGGTCGAATTTCTATTTATATGATATATTTATGAAATAATTATAATTTTCAAGTCATAAAATCATGTATAAATCTATACATTCGAATATATTGGAAGATGACAATTCTTCTCGTGTGTATACGTGAATTACCACCTCCATGAACCGATGTGAGTCATTTTTCATTTCCTCGTCACACTGATGGTAATAAAAATATTAATTATGAAAATAGATTAGATATATTATATAATAGTAAATATATAATTTTAATTATTTTTTACCTTTCTTTCACTCTATTCATCTATAAATGTAAACAATATTGCAGCGTACGTACGACATATCATCTCCATTAATTGGGCAATGCTTTTTTATGTCACTAAATATTGTGGATTGTTATAATTACATATATAATAAATATATATGACATATATATCATTATTAAAAAAAATATCTAATGTAATAAAGAATAATGTACATGTAACAAAATAACCAATCCAAAATATACGTGTTGAATGAAATAATTTATCACTCGAAATCGTTTTATTTTATAAAAAATTTACATAATAGGTGATAAATAGTTATATGTAAATAATATATGTTATTATATATATTATTATAGTTATATATTTGATTTATGATAATTATATATTTAATAAAATGAGGTTTGAATATGTATAAATGTAGTTGGTCTTGAGGTAACACTAGAAATAAAATGTTATTTAGCGACAACTCATGAAAAGAGTTTCTAAATTATCCACACTTCCTGTAAAGAATCACTAATTTAGAGACACTTATATGATGGAATTGCTACATTTTTTATGCTTAGTGAGAATCATCTCTAAATTATCCATGCTTCATGAAAATCATCTCTAAATTAGTAACCCTTCAAGAAAAATTATCGCTACAGTTTCCTTACATCTTGAAAAGTGTCTATGAATTAGTGATGTTATATACAAATATATATATATATATATATATATATATTATATAAAAACACGAAAACACATACACACACACATATTAATATATATAAACACTGACCCATTTATATAAACACACACACACACACAGATATATATATATATCAACATAAATACATTAATAGATAATAAGAACACAATTAAATTTTAAAACATATAAGAAAATAAAAATATAAACATATAAACATATAAACATATAAATAAATTATAACATAAAAATAGACTCATAATATATATATTTAAATAATAAAATATAGTACAAATATAACACATAGATATATATACACAAACATATAAAAACATAATACATATTTATAACAAAACAGAAGAATAGATAAAATAACATAAAAATATAAACAAAAACAAAAACAGTTTATAATAGCTAAAAAGGGAGAACATAAAAATATTAAAATAAAAATAATTATAAAAACAAATAAAATAAATTAAACACACACACACACATATATATATATATAAACACACATAGATGAAAGCATTAAAAAACATACAGTATATATAACACATAGAGATAAAATATTAATATAAAAAATATAAAAAACATATAAACATATAAAAAATAAATATAAAGAGATAATATATATATATATAATACAAATATATCATATATATATATATATATTAATATAAACAGATAATATATTTAAAATATATGAATTTATATATATAATATATACACACATGCATATAAATAATATATACATATATGAATATATAAATATATAAATAATAAACACGTATATATGTAATATATATATATATAAGCATAAAATTTATATATATATATATATATATATAATATTAACATAAAATATAAACACACACATATATATAATATCAAACATAAACACACACACACACACACAAAATATATAACATAATCATATATAAAAATATAATATATAATACAATCATATATATATCTAGACATATAATATAAAATATAAAATATAATCATATATATATCTTAATATAAGTATATTAATATAAAATAATATGTATATATTTATATAATATTAAAATTTAAATATTGAAATGTATATATATATTTGTAAATAAACAATTAAATATTATGAATTTCTCCATGTTTTTTCTTAAAAAAATGACTATATTAGTGACATTTGTATTAGAATTTTAAAATGTAGCTAATCTCACGCACACAGAAAAACATATATATATAAACATATATATATTTATATAAACGTATAATATATATAAACTATAATCATATATTTATATATAATATAAACCCACATATATATAATATAATATAAACATATATATATATATAAAATAAAAACACCCACACACACATATATATATTAATCTCATATATACTAAAATGTATATATATATAAAATTAAATACAGTTATTTATCAATATCAGCATTGTTTTAGTTGGCAGGGTCATAACCTGAGAGGCATTTGATCCCCAGTTCAATTCCTACGCAACATGATTTTTGAAGGTTGTGGGAGTGTGCCAGAATTTGGAGTGCGAGGAGCGAGGCCGGCGACAGGGTGGTGGTAGCACAATACTGGATGAGAGGTGAGGTAGGGGCGGGATGAATCGTGAGGTAGGGAGCAGTATTCCGGGGTACGAGAGGGTTGTAGGGGAGCAGGGAATGTGAGGCTTGGTAGGCAGGAAAAATATCTTGTTGGGGACGGGAAGGACAGAGGGAGGGGATGTCGTGTAGGAGAGGAAATAGGTAGGTAGGGAACACATGAGGTGGGGTAAGAGGGGTGTAAGGGATTTGGGCAGTGAAGGGGGAAGGGAGGGGCAGTAGGCACATGGTGTAAGGTCGGTGGATTTTCGAAAAATGGTTTTACGACTATTAAAAATGCACATTTCAAAAAAAAAATCTACGATTACTAGATCTTTGGTAAATATTCTCAAATTTATCAATGTTTCCTTATTAAAATTTCTATAAAACATCAACAAATATGGTGTCCCTACCTATATACACATTAAAATGACTTTAATTAAGTGATTTTTTTAAAACCGATGTTTCTGGAAAACGTCTTCAAATGATGTTTGTCACTAATTTGTGAAACCTCATTTTGTGATGTTTTATGAAAACATCAGTAAATGAATTAGAATCATTTTAAAATGTATTTAATGAAAAAAATCTCTAATCAACATTTTTGCAGTGTAATGGTTCCTCATCTATCTTTTACTTTGGTGAGACATATGTTATACTAGAAACATATTTTTGGGTGTATTTATTACCTCAATGATTTGTTATATATTTAATCTATTTATCTCCATGGCATTTAATTTTTTTAAAAGTTATTTATTTAATGGTTTCATGGCCCATCCTAGAGGGTCGCGTGTTGTGACAACCCCAAGCCTGCCAATATTATGCCGAAGGCTACTAACTAGCACCAAGAAGGCATAATGCACAATTGGGATGAATTAGCCATATTTACCTCTTTTCTCACAGACATATCCAAGCCACAAAATAGAAAAATATATGAACACTATTTAAGAAATGATTGAAAAACATTTTATCCCACAACAAGAGTACCATCGTAAATATATTGGAATATAAACATAGAAAAATACAAGGTCTCTAAAAGGAGTCTATATCAACAAGTACAACAAGTTTGAAAAAAGGTATTGGTACTGCTATATGAAAATATTTTGGAACACACCTCAGATTGTTCATTCTCTAAATGAAAGCCCTTTTCTTGGTTTACCTAGGACACTATCAAAATACCAGTCATCTCCACAAGGAAAGAAACATATGGGTTAATCCCATTTTGGGGTGAGTATAACAATAATCAATAAGACACCCTGAATCCATAATGAATAACCAAAAAGGAAACAACAATCTTCTCTGCAAATTTATATGTCTACAACACATATTATATGAACATATAGATTTATTCAATCCAAGAAACAAATTCTTGTGGTATGCCACTTCCAATTACCAGCCCTGTGATTCTTCTAGAAGAATTCTCTTTCTGTGAGAACGCACTCATCAAGCCATGATATCATTCGAGACACTCTCAAAGATGTATAGCTCATTTGGGCCCCTTCCAATGAAAATTATTTGGTCATGGAATACTTTGATATATAGAGAGTGGATCTTACCTTGACACACAAGGAAATACCACATGCACAATCTAGATTAAAAAAATAGAGGATCCTACCCAGACACACTAGGGAATACCACTAACCCTACTGATGTGGTCTTCTAGATAATTTGAAAAAATCAATCTCTATATAGTTACGTAGATTACCAAAAATTCAACTAGGAGTAATAAAAGATAGCAGTCTCGTTAGATGTATGTATACTATACTATATTTTGGACTAATCGTCTAAAGTCGATTAAAATCCAATGATTGTGGACATAATTTCAAAATAAACACATGGGGATAAGACTAAAGAAATGTTATCATCCATTAACTGGTCCAAACTAAAAAAATCATCATGTATCTCAAAATTATCTTATCATCATTAGGGTTTTAATACCCATGACAGATCTTCGATTGGATTACCCTTTTATATTTTACAATCATTAAGAGTTTTTAAATGGGTAACTAGGCATGTGGATGGACCACACAGTCGGTCCACCATGTGTGGCTGTATACCACCCCATGGAATGGCTTCCATGGAATTTCAATGGTGGTGAGTCTACCTATCATGGATGAATGCTCGTAGTGGTTGATTGTGACGGTCGACTGTTCGTGGCCATTGCACCCATGGAAGTTGGAGCTATCAGGGATCACGCTCGATTATGGAACAAATCTTCACCGATCACCACAGGTCTAGCCTCGGTCCAACCTACCTAGAACAGATGGCTTAGGCTAGGCTCATTTGGACTGACCCACTTTTCATTGGACATTCCTGCTCTGCTGAAGTCTGAACTGCATCTTCTCTCCCACCTCTGCCTGAAATATGTCTGCTCTATGTGTTCATCCACTAAAATAGAATCTATCCCACATGGTAGTCTAAAAAATCCTTCAACCACCATAATGGGAATTCCTCAATGTTCTATAGCCTACTTCCCTTGCATCTCCATCATTATATCCTGCGAATGCTACAGGAAGCACATGGTTCTGCAGCAGTGCACCACTGGTCACTGATGCCACTCTTGTTGTTCCTTCAACAATCCCATGTGCCACCTTTGATGCCCCAAAAACCCATATGTAGAATTTAAAATATCCTTTTGTCCCAATATACATAGATATGACATATTTTGTTGATATTATTCTAATTCTAGGGTCATATGACATTCGGTTCCACTCAGACAGATCGAGAATTGACCATAAGGATCCAACAATGATGAACACAATGAATGAATGATGAAAATCACAAAGAGAACCTGTGATAAAGGTATCTATTCCGATGTTATTTTCAAACTATTTTTTTCAATAGACTGATAAATGTGGAGGAATAAATATCAATCTACCGATAATCCTATATATAATATCTCATCACTAAAAAATGTCAAATATATGGTCCAATTTATTTGTTTATTTGTCCACGTTCATCACAGAATTATTAAACAGTGGAATAATCTAAAAATAACACTACCTACCTCAATTCATTTTGACTAGTGATGAAGAACGAAGTGTTGTTGTCTCTATTGAAACAGTTTGTTGAATCATATGTTCATCGTTCGATCGATATGTTATCATATGCCACTGGTTTCTCCAGGGGCCCCTTCTCCAAAACTCCAGATAAATTAAAATTTTAAAATAATAATGGTGAATTAATGAAAAATAATTAATAAATCAAAAAATTCTATGGGTCAAAATAATTAATTAATTACATTATTTTATTTATAGTTACATTCTCCAATACTTATTCAATAGACAATCCGCACCGACTATAGTTTTCTCAGGCATACGGTTAAACCGACACAATGATCTCAACTAGCCCATCCAATTATGGATCTGAAAACCAGATTAAGATTTATTCCAATTTTATATATAAATTGAATACACATGCTATTTAGTATTAGTATTTTTAAAATATTTTTTTTGGGAAAAAATTGGCCTCGAAATCATATGTCTTCTAAGAACCTAGTCTGAAAATTCATCCATATAATATATAAAAAATCAATTAAAAATATGATATGTTACATTCTCCCCCCTTGAGGATTTACATCCCTGAAATCATTGACATGGAACACTTAAATAGATTAGTTTAATGAGAATGAATATGAGACATTGAATCCCATGTTCTCTATTAGAGTTTCCCATGCTACCACCAGAAACATAATTAAGGAATCTATATCATATGAAGTATAATCTCCTACTGATCCACATTCTCCAGTGGGTACTCTGTAAATTCCACTCCATCCTTGATGTCTAGATCTCCCCAATTGATGTTTTGGGATGGGTCATACACACAGCCCCTCAACTGCAATATAATGAATATCTCATAAACTCTCTCTAACTTTGGAGGAAGAACCAAGGGTTACACAACCTCAACCACTCTATGTTGTATCTGGAATGGTTCGATAAACCATGAAGATAGCTTGTCACCCAAGAAAAATCTTTGTAATACCTAGTAAGGTGAAACATGAAAGAACTCATTATCTCTTTGCTCATACACCTATGGCCTCTGTCACATTCCATTATATTACTTATGATGTCTCTGTGTATTCTTCATCAGATCATGGTTTATATGAACATTATCCATAGAATTTATCATCAATTCGGGTACATGGATACCAAATCTCCTTGGACAATCCAACAAATGGGTGACATGCAGGGTTTCCCCTACAATGACTTGAATACTTCCAGAACATTGGTTGAATGGTATATGTTTTAGTATAAAAACACCATCATGGGTAGGTTATCCACCCCACTATGTAAAATTTAAAACATGCAAGATCACAACATGTCCTCCAAAGCACTAATAGTCCTCTCAGTCATACCATCCATCTATGTGTGGAATAGTGTGATCAAGATTAATTTTCTCCCAAATGCCTCATACAATCCCTTCCAAAACTAGTATGTAAAGAGATCACCATGATCAGAATTAATAATCAATGGAATCCAATAGATTAAAAATATATCATGCATGTAATGGTATCTCACACTCTCTAATTAACTATTCTATCAGATATCTAGGATGTGGTCTGACATTGCGCGTTAGTCAATTATCACCTAGATAGAATTTGGTCCCATAGATGTACACGGTAAACTGATCATGACTTCCATCGATATCTCATTCCACTTCGATTCTAGAACATCTATGGGTTGAGGAATACAGAGTGGAACTTGGTTCTCAGTCTTCACTTGTTGAAAAGATATGTATCGAGAGACAATCTCTATTACTTCCTTCTTTATTCCAAGCCACCAAAACTGACATTAGAGGTCCTAGTAAATCATTAAAAAACCTGGAAGTACTATAAAACGAAATATATGAAACTCTATCATAATATAATCTCACAATAATCCTATTAATATTATACATATTATGAAAATAACTGCAAGATCCCCACCTTTTGTTATTTATCAGGAGTATGCCATATTGAAATATAATCATGTAAGGTCTCAATGTTGGTATCCCAAAGTTGTGCCTCCCTACCTCGCTATAAGAGTGGATGGGTGAAAAATATGAACATGAGTTAAGATACTCCATGTCCATCAAAAAATAATTAATTAAATGATTCTAAATACTACTATTCCTTGTTTGGTAATTTTGTACTTGGTCTATTGTCGATAACAACTTACACCACGTTCCACTTCCCAGAAATATAAACAATCTCAAGGTCATAGTCCAAGAATATCTCAATACATCACCTATATCTCATTTTATATCCTTTTTAGGGAGTAAATAGTTGATACTCTTTTTATTAGAGCAGATGATAAACCACTCTACCATCATGTAGTGTTGCCTGATATTTAATGTGATGATTACATGTTCTAACTCTAGATCAAGGGTCGCATAGTTCAGCTCGTTTGGTCTCAAATAAAGTGAACCATAATCAACACTGATTTCCAATTAATGAGGGAAAAAACAATCCTAGTTCCTATTGAATCATAAAACACTACGTACTTGACACCCTCCTCTGGAAATATCAACCTGGGAGCGCTCATAAATCTCTAACTCTACTGCAAAAAACACTCCTGGAACATTTCCATCCACATGAATGGCTACCAATTTCAAGTTAAATCTGTCAAGGATGCTAAAATCTAGGAAAATTTAGGTATAGAACTTCGATAGTACCATTGGAAACCATGGAAACTCCACTCCACGGTAACATCAATTTGTGGATCTCTAGCAAGCATGACATCAATCATAACACGATCCACAAAAACTCTAGCCTCTGAAATGAAGTTTCCAAGAAAATGGATGAATTTAATCAAAAACTAACACTTGTGGAGCTTTCTGAAATGTTGGTTCCATTGGAGTGTGTCTAGGGCCATCCTCAATTGTCACTCAAGATCCTTGTCAGATACTGGGTATGGTAGTATTTCATCAAAAAAGACCCCCACGAACCAGTCTATGCAAGGATGAAAGAACCGGTTCTTGAGTCCCATGGGTATGACTCAAGTGGTTTTTAGGAAAAATGGAATCTCCAAATAACTATACTATACATAAAGATATATGAATATTGTCTTATGTATATCCTCACCATCTACTCATAGCTAGTGATTTCCAAATCAGAGGTCAATCTTTGAAAACCACTGAGCCCCATTACACTGATCAATGTGGTCAATGAACCTTAGTAGTGGATACATAATCCTCCTTTAAAACTACAATAAACACCATAATTCCATACATAACATCATTATCATGTCTTAATTCTTGTAAAAGAAAACAGGGGCTTCACATGGTGAAACACTTGGAATCACAAATCCCTTCCGTTCCAAGTCGTTTATATATACAATCAACACATGATGCACTATGGGAGACATTGAATTTAAAAGTGTATGTATTAGTGTATTCATGGGGGATAAATCATTGCATACGTCTGTCAATATCTGTGGAGGTAAACATGGAACATTATCAAGAAATATTTCCTCATACTCAACAACAACAGCATGAAATTGAGGAATCATATCATCCACTACACTGAGGTTTACTATAACCAGCAGATGAGGGATTGGATACACCATTCTATTTGTCTGTTTGTTTCCTTTGATAAATAAGTTTCTTATTTAGAAACAAAAATGTATAAAATGGTTCCATCAATATGGTCATGCCACGCTATACACCTAATACAGTCAATTTTAGCATGAACGGTTGATAACTTCTCTATACCAAAAAGTTTATTGTAAGGAATCAACACCACTAACAAGATATCCCAAATGGAAATCCTACCAACAAGTGTAAAGTCACACAATTAGAACTACTGTGTTTTCCTTGAATGTATTCTCATAGGAGTCTCAAATGCGTAAGGGTCGAGTCAACAGTTCAAATAGAATCTCCAATTATCAAACATGATTCGTGGAAAGAATGAAATGAATAGAACCAATGTATATCAAAAATGTATCTAATATCGAAAAGACATAATTGTATCTTGATTAAACACTAGAGGATTGGGTTCATATGCCTCAATTACATGAATATTTTCTCGTACCTGTCCACCAAATCCCATATTCTAGAGTGTACCACATGGGGTGGTGGTGGTAATACGTCAAACATTTGACCACCTCCTCCTTCCCTACCTGCTCCTCCTCTATGTCTGACGGCATGCAGACCACCCTTCTGATGTCTCTATCTCTGCCTATATGGTCTTTAATGTACCATTAGATTAGATATATGAAGAGTATGTTAGTCTCCATCCATAGTTCCCCGAACGCTGTATCAGTTACACTCTCCTTCCCATAACTAATTTGATCCACCTTTAATGCCTTACATAGATGACTCTACATACTAGGATTGCATCCTAATGTACCTAACCTGCATGGATCCCTGTCACTACTATAATCTACCTGATTTTATATTTCTAGACACTTGGTGAGAACTATTATCTCCCACTACTAGTGTCTTCTCCACTAAAAAGATATCCACTAGAAAAGATCACTCTCATGCCCCATCATAGGTATGGATGCAATGTTATACCCATGTTCCCTAATTTACCAGTGTAAGCCCTTCTTAGAGTTTCGGGATTTGAAGAACAAGCCCACATTATATCCATGGAGTAGCATGATAGAATAGTAATCTTCTCCAAATACTCAACCAATGTCAAATTTTCCTCTTAAAGAGGCAGAATATATTGAATGTGCATTGATAATAACACAGATGGATATATATACTCTCTAAAAATATTCTTACTTTCTATCTAGGAGAGTGTTGTCTCATCATGTGTATGAGTCACAAAGCTCCACCGTCACCCCTAGATCCCTGAATAAGACTCACGACAAGGACTGTAATCTTATCCACTTGTGTCCCCATATGGTGATATACATATGTGATTACCTTCATCCAATCCACATCCTTATGGGTGTCTATCTCACCTAGAAACTAGGGAGGTTGATGCCTCAGAATATTTTGAAATTCACTCATCTTATGTTCTTCATCAACTGATAGTTCTATTAGTATCAAAATCTTACTGGGTTGTGGTGTACCTGGAAATCCACCTGGAGGTTCTATATCTCGTACAACACCATGTACCAATGCCTCAAAACCCGGTGGATCATCCTCATGATCACATGGTGGAATCATATATGTCTATCTACATCTAGGCATACTGAAATTAAAAAATATCTACTAATGTTAATAGTTTATATCCACAGAGATCACTCAATAAGGATATAGAAAATACCAAAATTCTTATATAATCTATATAACATTTTTCCTCTATCCAATTTTTTCATGTACCAATTTAAAAATAAGCTTCCCAATGTCTTTGTGTATGGATACATCGTCCTCCACATCAACATTTTATTCCCTAGCCTAAAATCCAAACTATAAACATTAAACACGGTTTCCCTAAACCAATATCACAGACTCTCAATCCAAATGTATAACCAACCCAATCTCATAAAACTCTATCATGACCTATCCGAGAGGGTCCTAGGATGTGAATACCCCTTACCCAAGACCTGTGGTCTAGGTGCCAGTGACTAGAACCATATAGGCATATCCCATAAATGGGAGGAAATATCCTAAAGTACATTTATGCACACACACATATAAAAGACCAAAATGTTGAAATATACAAACACTAAGTAAAAAATTCATGCAAACCAATATACCCCAAAACCAAAGTACAATAGTGACTACAATTGAAATTAAATACGTCTAAATACAATCCCACCAGAAGGAGTTTGTAACCAGAAGGCCAACCTATAAGAAAATATGTTAGTGTACTATTTAATGAAAGCCACAAGAACACACCTTATCCATTATAGTCTCATAAAGAACCACCAGGTCCGGGTCTTCCAAGGACTCCACCAAAAGATTGATCGTTAGCATAAAACATGACACACATGAGAAAATCCCATGCATGGGTTATTATGTGAGAACATACTAAGACACCCTAGAACCACAATGGAATACCAAAAAAAATTACCAAAAAGTAAAGTACTTTGGTTATAACTTGTTATATGTATTCATCACATATAGAAATAAAATCAACATATACTCAATCAAATACATAATGTCTAAGGTAAGAAAAAACCAATTACCAAGCATATGACTGTACATGAAGCATGGTCGTTCTGGGAGAACTCACCCCTCACTCCATGATCCTTGATATAATTAGATACACTCATGAAAAGAAATAACTAATTTGCGCTCCACCCAATGCGAACATATTGGTTAGGGAATAATATGATACACAGAGTGGGGATCCTACTTAGACACACTGGGGAATACCACATACCCAATCTGGATCAACTCTAAAAATAGAAAATCATTCTTAGACACAATGGGGAATACCAATGACCCTACTAATTCACCCCACTAGATGGAGGAACAAATTCTTTTCCTAACTTGTTACATCAATTTTAAAAAAACTCCACTAGGGGTCATGGTGGATCACACCCCAATCACACAGATGTATACTATACTCTATCTCAGACTCGGACTCTATATGGGTTTAAAAAACTAGTAATTGTGGACATAATGTCATACTAAACCCTCAAGAAAAGGTAAAATGGATTTGTATCAACCTGTACTAGTCCAAACAAAAAACACATCACTTATCAGAAATGGAAATTATCAATATTAGTGTCTCGAATTAATAGACCGCCCATCGATTAGACACTCCATTTTGTTGTCACAATAGTTTTTTGTTTTAATGGTTATCACTGGGCATTTGGAATATCCCCATGGTCGGTACGCTAACAGTGGAAGTCAATATCCCTATGGACCAAATTCCATTGACTGACAAAGGTAGGCAGTCCTCCTACCTATGATAACTGCACATTTCACGATTTATGATAACTACATATTTCATGATTTATGATATTATATGGAACATAATTATGTATTAACCATATATTCTGTACTCATCTATAAATTATCATCTATATTTTTCCTTTCATCATCCCCAAAAATACCAATCACATTATGTTAAATACTTGAATGTTGTAATTTAATCATGAATGTTTCCCTTCATATAACACACTTCATGGATTAATAATTTGGTCTCACTATAACCCATTTATGTTTATTATTAATGGTTGTATTAATGGGACACCAATTCAATTTAATTTTTATGCCATAATATTTGAATCATCCAAAATAGGCATCTTCATGTTGAGGAGGCAGTCCTCTATTCTATATACAACTATTAAAACCATTTCATGGAATCTTTAAATAAGATTTTACATGGAAATCATCCTATAAATACTTTTTCCTCCCATAATTCTGATCCAAATACCCTAGTTTATGATTTATATGATCATAATCCCTCGAAAAATGTATCAGGATTTTATGACCTAATCCGCAACATCTAGGTTACAATATAACACCACCAATTTTGGGACTAACTAACGCAGTATAGAAATATATATACCCCTTATATATATTATATATTAGAATTATGATCTCTTTTTAATTTTGGAATTATATATCCCATTATAAAAAAAAAATACCTCAGTTTTTGTTCAATTTAATTGGACCTTATACCCCTAAAAAAATTTTCCAACGGTGGTAGGCTATAAAGACCAACTATATTAGGGAAATTTTCTGTATACATAAACCTGAAAAAATTGTGTCAATGTTGTATGAACATAAATCTATCCCCAATGGTTTTAATATCATTATTGTTTATCTGTATATTAAATATACTTCAAACATATAGGATTAAAATTTCTATTATGGAATCCATAGAAAATGTAATGTGTATACATTTTATGTAATCATTATTATACCAAAAGAAAAAAGTTATAGTGAATAAAAGAATAAGTTTTGTGGACATTGAGTCCAACATTTGACCCTAGTATATTAAATATATGATTTTCTGACTCATTCATCTAGGAAAATGTTTTATAGAGCTTTCATTCTCTTACTCCTACATGAATGCCATATCCCTTAATCCTAAAGAATTGATTAGAACATAGTGTTGAAATCATTAGAGTAATTAAATCATATATGGATATTTATTTCCCCATAATCCATTTTTATTCAATAAGTGCCTAAATACTCTGAAAATATTTATTTTCAATTAGTAATGAGTATACATATAATCCATGGATACCACAACTTGGTAATTTTTGTACTTATATATTAAGCACTACTAACGAGAGGAACCATCATTTGAAGGATATTGTCCTCTAATATTCTCATACTATGAAAGCATTATAATGAAACCCTTCATTTAAATATAGTCCATAATTTTCCCTTCATACGTGTTCCACAAAATATATTTATACATTAAATAAAATGAATATTGATTTAAAGAAATCATTATTACTATATCCATGTAGATTTTAATTCCATAGATTTTACACATTAATGAATTATTTTATTTCAAATAAATAATATGAAACTTTATTCCTTATTGGTCATTTTTGTACAACCCTAAATATCATGACACACTAGTAATATAACCATTACCTTAAACAATATCTATCCAACTATTATATTGATTATAGATGCATCAAAATCCTTATTCATATTGGGTTTTTTCCCATTCCCTCAGTTAAGAGAACTATCTCATCCTTTGTTTTTTGTAAATTTTGTTTGATTGTAAACAAATCAGTTGTTATCCCATGAACTATTACTATAAACAATTTTAAATGTTTTATGACTTTTTACTAATTAACTCCCTCACTAATTAATGTCAGGTTAACCCCAGTTCCATATCAGACACACATCCTCTACCTCAAATTTCGTGTTCAATGTGCTGTTATTGTAAACCATTTCTTTCATTTTTTGGAGAACTATTATTCTAATATAAAATACCCTTATTATGATGTGTTAAATACAATTAAAAATTGAATTTTAAAACATGTTAATTTTATCTCACTGTTTCAATAGGATAGACCACCACAACATTTTTTTCCGTTGAATTCCCTTAAAAATATCTAGAACATTCTATGAGAACCTTGTCATTAAATGTTGTGAATTATTCCTTGGGTATATATAATTTTTTATATTTATATATACAATATTTTTTATTTTATTTACAATCATTATTATGAACACCACCACATATTTTTTGTGAAAACAATTTGAACATATGTACTAGCTACGTTGGTACATCCAGTATGACCTCAAAGTATGAAATTAAATAGACATAATACCTTACCTAATAAGACCCTTACAAATCAAATTCATAAAATTTTGATTATATACTCCCTAATAATCCACCTTTCATGACCTATAAATTGATTAGTGGTTAAACAGTCAAAATTATTAAATCCTGTTTCCATTAAAAATCCTAAATGCATGAATAATTAGAATTTTATTTCGGACCTACCAAACCTAACCCATAAAATTAAATGTAAAACAATTGTGATAAGAATATGTATAAAAGAGATGGTGTTATCAAATTAACCCCATAACGGGAAATCAATATTCCCTAGGTCCCTACACCATAGAAAATATTATCAATTTCATTTATTCCTTAAGCATACTAGGTTCATGTCACCCCAATGAAATGAACAATATTGAATTCTTGGGTTACTCTATACCTAATAAATGTGGAATGATTCAGTCAATATCCCACTATTGTTATATTATTATTGTTGAATCATCCATCCCCCCATATATGAGGGGAGTAAATCTACCATTCGATGGTGTTATATGGGAATATAAATCCATCCAGGATATACCCATCCATGATCATTTATCCCGGAGTCAATAATTGTATATATGTATGTGAATTAACTATAGGGTACGTAGATAATACATATATCACAATATTTTTCCTACCTATATACATATATGAGAACACATTTGTGAAAAATAATTATCCATATTGGAATATTCTATCTCTATTTTATATTGATGGAACATATAAATCAATATCCACCTTTTATATAGCTATACTTGCTCACACGTATAGGTAGAAACCCGTATTTGGTCATGTATCATGGAATCATGTTTACATGATCCATATCAATCTAATGTTTGAGTTGATTTAATTAGTCAACATTATACTCTTCATATATATATTCTAATATAAATAGACATTTTTCATAATAATATTGGATATTGATAATATTTCATGAAATAAATTTATTGTTTTTATTTAATAACGAATTTAATATTTTGTGTGAAAACATTGAAGTATAACATCAATTCCTATAGAATGTTGGGTTTACCATCAGATGAATTATTTATCTAACAAAAATTATAGTGATAAAAATATAATTAATTATTATATATCCAAATTTATTTTGGTTTATTCTTTTATCTCTTAATGATTATTTTGAGGGATTTTTTTTATTTTGGAGGATCCACCTATCAGATACCTTCGACGTTGACTAATTCACAAGCCTCCTCAATACGTGTTACTAGTTCTTTAATTCATTATTGTATGACATCACTATTTATAGATAATTCATTCATGTGATATCTCATTATTTCTATAGAGTCTTTGTATTCATAGATATATATATAAATATTTTATGTCATGTCACTAAGTAATGACTCATCCTCAGAATTCTATTTTACATAATATGGATCTTGCAAAAATATATTTCCCTTAGGGAATTAAATCTACTATAATGGGGATATTCATTACATAAACGCAAATATATACTCAAATAATTAGTATTTATTTTGTGATAGTTAATAAGTTCTAATAGTATAATCCTATTTTAATAATCCAATGTTAATTGAGTAAGTCCAAAAATATAAACTCACCATCACATCAAGAATTGAATGGGTGATGAGAGTAGAAACATTATACCATACCATATCACATGTCACTTGTTTCGTGGAGTACTATTCTATGCTATGATTCATTATTCCCATGAGAACTGGGATGTTTTCTATGATAAATTCTCTTAGGAAGTATGATTGTGCATTAGAGATGAGTAAATTCATCACTTGGTCCCCAAATCGTATGTTAAGAGAGGAATGTTATTTATATGTTTTCCTAGTATATATGTAATAAAAAACTGAGTATTTTAAAAAATTATGGAATGTTATATGAGATACATTTTGTGATATCACATATACCCTGAAAAAATAATAATATGTAGTGGTATCCAGTTTACTAGAGATGTAATCAAGCTCAATATCATTAACAATTTTCTCTTCTTTCTACCAAGCCCCCATTTTTTAGGACGTGTTGTATGTATTTCTATGGAGTAACACCACTTCAGACTAAATCCATGTTATGTTTTTACTATGATTCGCAATACCCTATAGAATGAATGACAGATTCTTTGGGTATTTGAATGATTATAGCACTCAATTTTCATGAAATGTCAATATCAACTATATCTAACAAATAATAACCAGGTTTTACTGAACATACACATTAAAGGAGATAGATGATTTATGCTCCAATTTTCATAAAAAATTAAAATTTGAACCTTGAAAGAATATTGGTATGTCATATTGTGACTATTATACCATTACATCTAGTGATATGTGTTACAAAACAATATTTCATTAGTGATTAATGAATGAGTTTTTTATTTCAATTAATTTTTTATTGGAGCATCATAGGGGATGAAGAAGAACTAATATTACCCCCTATGATAAAGTTAATAGTTTTGGAATCCATGAATATTCTTAATAAAATAGATGTTCAATGTGGGCTAGGTATAAAAGTGAATTTATGTGATAATACGTCATTTCTATGATCATGTCCACAATGTCTAGTCATTACTCAACCATAAAAATGTCTGATCTTGTTTTAGGTTCTGTTAGGATTCCCACCCAGTGAATCATGTCCAAAACATGATTTGACATCGAGGAGTACAACATGCTAATTTTCACCAAAACTACTTGGTATTATTGTGTCACCATTAAAAACGTTTTTCTAATAACAATGTAATGGAATATTAAGAAGAATAACCTACCCACTAAGAAATATTTCTAGATAACTCTCAAGCAGAATATCAGGTTTTAACTATGAACTAGATTTGTTACCTCATGATGTATATTGAATGTTTTCAAGAATATAATAGTATGTATAAAAAAATCATTTGAAAAGGCCATTATTCTATTTTCCTCAAACATGACACATATTGTTCTGGAATATTTTAATCAAGTAGATAAAGTGGATAATGAGTAATGAGTGTAATTATATTATCAGCACCTCCATATCTATCTTCAAAAAGTCTATAACATAATTTGAAGAGATTTTGAAGTCTTCCCAAAATCCACCAAAAGGATGAAATGCATCATACTTGTCACCTAGAATATAGATTCCCTATAACCAATGGTAGTACCATAAAAAATGTTGATATGATTCTATGACACATAAAAGGTGTTAGTTTACAAGACCAATGGTTAATAAAACCATGGATGATGTTGGTGTGATAGAAAAATGAAACATTATAGGCCCAAGTGACCTCTTAAATTTCAATAACTATAATTTATTCATAGGGTAAAGATAGATATGGTTCACGCAATATGTAAATGACAACCCCTTTGAGAAATTGACACTGAGAAGGTGGTCCCATTAATGACTCTCTCTCTCCTCATGTGACTCCATAATGGGAAAAACGTCATGGTGGTTTATACATGTAAATTATCATAAAATTCCACCACATAATGGTTTTTATAGTTCATTCCCTCAATTTCCCCCTCACAAAAAATTCTCCCATCATGGGAAATATCAGTCCTTGAGATATGTAATTAAGATTGATTTTTTGGGAAGGAAGATGAGATTCTAGATCAAAAGTTGATACATAGGTCATATATTGAATTCTATATAAAGTATTAATGTTGTAATTTGGGTGATTTATTTAATAATAATTAAGTAAACATTCGATGGTGTGTTGTCGTGGTGTGCTATTATTCCACTTTTTTTGTTTAATGTCGTTGGCTATATATTTGTTGTACACAACAAATTTAACATCTATAATAGTGATCATAATATGTTCCTTATCATACAAAAATGGGATTTACATATTTTATTAATAAGAGGAATTATATGTAAAATAAATAATAAAATTAATATATAATACAATTATAAAATAATACATGAAAACATTTATAGGTATATTTTTTCACCAACATCAGTTCCCCTGAGGAGATTTTCTCAAGTACATCAACCCAAGAGCACGATTCTCAAGAAAATTTATATAGGTATATTTTCCCATCACCATTACTTGTATAATTTCACTCATGTGGAGGATCTACAAAAATATAAAATTTTAATTGTACCATCACTCTTTGGAAATTGGGTAATGAGAATAAAACATTATTTAAATTTGTAACTTGAATGGATTGGGTGAGAAAATAGTGCATAAAATTAGAGTAAACTTATATAAGATAAATTAACAGATGATTGTGAGAGAGAATATTTATATGAGACACCACATCATTATCCCTAATAATCTCATTCTTTAATTTCACAACTACTGAGAAGAATTGAAATATGTTATCTCACTTTCCATGTACTCTCAAAACAAATATGTTGTGCTATGTATTCTTATAAAATTCCCCAATCCATAATAACCACAATCTATTATCTCAGGGATGATATATTCATTCCATTATCACATTTTTGTTTTAATTACATCATTTTTATTATAATTTGGAAAATTCTGAATTGTGAATTTGTTGGTTCTCCTTTCTGATAAAATATTTGAACCATAACATGGTGAATAGAAATTCCTACATAAGATAACTATCGCTACAATGAAAGACATATCCGGGATCCTATGTCAAATATCCTAGGTCTTTTGAAATGAACCAATGATAACTCATACAAGTCCTTGGACACACCTGATCATGTTTTTGTGAGTACACTATTATACATATTCATTTAGTGTTACATTCCGTTATGAGGATGCCTATGTGATCAACCCCCATACGACCAACCATATAACCCACAAGTACCAATATATATTTATAAATATACAAATCATGGTATCTCATATGAGTCACCAAGAAGTTTATTTTGTATAAAATTGTGGGAACAAAAAAAATATAAACTCCAATCTCCAAAACCCCTCTAGGTAGCCTAAATAACCTAATAACTAATGAAATTAGAATGAAAATAGGTAATTTATATTAACCTAATGATTAAAAAATTAAAGATAACATATGATACCACTTATACACTATTTATCTATTTATATGTTAAATAAATTCACATTATACATTTCACTTGAGTGCCACTCTCCCATCTCATACATAGAGGCCTGTGCACAGGGGTAAATAGTCACTCGAGCATACTCTTAGGTTGACAACATCGAACATCCCTTAATTTTATTCCTTATTTTACCTACCTCATATAACTAGGGAGAACCCTTTCCATGTACTTATTAATATATAAAACTATCTCCCATTCCTATGTATTGTACTCTCTATACTATGTTGGTAGGGAGACCATATCACATTACCCCATAATATCGACACAACATAAAACTATTTATAATTAATATGATAACAAAACCTAAAAAATCTACTAAGAATCCGTATTTATCATACCATGTTTTTTGGGAGACAATATTTCATCCTCTATATTTCAAAAATTATTGTTTTAATGACCTATATCCTCAATAAGGAAACTCCATCACTATAAATTTTATCAGGGGAGACCACTTCAATGTACCCAACACTTGTGATCAAGTTGAAAAAAATTTTAACCAAAATGATTTCATTTTGGTAGTATTATATACCAACCCTTCATGAGATCCTCATGAGAACTATGTTCTCTAGAATCTCTTAAATAATATATCATTATTTCCCAAATGATATTAGAGACAAAATATTTCATAGGAAATCTCACTACCTAGTGGAACTCCTCCAGGACCCCCCATGACAAATAAAATTTATAAATTGATAAGTGGACACCATCATAAAATGTATAAATCTTTTATTCCCTTGATAAAAACTATAGGAGACATTTGTTCCATATTATAGGGGGACCTTAGTGTTTTACAATCATATATAACTTTGATAATGATTGGATTTTTCAGAATACCACCCATGAGATCTATACTTCTATATGATCCCCATAATTGATACCCCATATGTGGAATGTGATCATCCATGGCATTGAAATGATATCATGGTCCACTCAATGATTAGGGAGTACAAAATGGACTTGAAAGTATACATACATGTTATTTTAAGGTGTAGTCTACGAAACCCGTGTGTATGCCCCAACTCCCTTATTATTGAGCTCTATTACCTAAGAGTGTAATCATACATCTGAATTGAATTTAAAATAAATTTTAAGTTGATATACAAAAATCAAGGAATCATGTACATATACCCTGTAATTACCCATACTTATTTTGAGTTGCAAATGAGTAACCCATTTAAAATCCCTTGCCTCTTTTCATGGGGATATGTTCTCATTAAGTTAGTCATCTTATGGTCCTTGATAAGAATCATACCATCAAGTATAAATATTAAAAGATTTCATGAAATTAGAATCATATTAAAAAATTTAATAATGTGAATAGATAGAATTATATTGTAGAATTATATAAGAATATAAACATGAATGAAAATTGAAAATTTTATATTTACATTGTCTATAGATATATAGTTTCAATTAATATATCAATTGAGTGTAGATATATAGTGTAGTAATATTGATGTTGTTATAGCTACAATTTAATTATAATTTTAAAATATTAATTAATTAGAAATAATATATTTTCGAAATAATTGATCTTTTATTAATAATTATAAAATTAAATAAAAATATAATACTTAAATGATGAAAATATAATTTATTGTATAATAAATATATTATTTCACATTATACATTTTATTTTAAACTTTTAAATTTATCATTTTGAAATAAGTAATTTACTGAAATGATTTATTAATTTATAGAAATAAATAAATTAATAATAATATAATTTTAAGAAATTGGTATTAAATAATTAAAAATTAATTTAATTTTATAAACAAGATATTTTGAAAAATTCCCTCCCTTAAATTAATCTCAAATTTTGGGGTTGACATTAACATTACGTAATATGATAAATTTTACATTTTAGAAAATAAATTTACTAATATAAACGGTAAATAAAATGAAATTTTTTAAAATTTTGTTTAGAGTAAAACAAATGGGTATAGCTCTAAAATATATCTACAACATAAACATTTAATTTTTATATTTCTGAACTCAGAATATATATTAATTATTTATCAATCAATAATTCATTTTTCATGGATAAATACTTTTTTACACATTATGAAAGGGGTAAATTCGAAAATACCATTAATTCTCAGATATAAATGGGCTTATATACCCCACCTTCCAAAAAAATTGATATTAATTAATATAAAAATAAAATTTTCTCAAATAATGTTATCGATTAATAAAAGAGTAGCATTCCTCAAAAGGAATCCCCAAATACTTTAAAACCATGATGCATTCATAGATTTTATTCAATATATTCTTTATAATTAACGATTCATTTTACAAATTTTTATTTTATTATTACATAACAATCGTAATTTGATATATATTTATTTTTTTATTAAAATATATAAAAAATTATTATAAAAAATTAATACTAATATTATAATAAAATATCATAATATTTATTTTTTTCCATTAATTATAACATGGTTCTATTTAGTTGGATTTACCCACTAATATATACGATTCATTTAAATTATCAAAATGAATGTCTTTTAAAAAAATTCAATAAAAGAAATATAAGATAATTTTTTTTATAATGATGGAATTGGGTTGATAATTTTAAAATTTCAGTCATTATTTAAATAATAACGTTTCATGATAAAATTTCTAAAATATAATCATCACCAATATCTACATTTTTTTCTGTTGCTATAACTTCCACACACGAAAACTTATAACATAAAAATCACTAGGTAATTATTATTCAATCGACATTAATATTTTTGATTTGGTAATCTCATGAAAGTGAAATATTGACCATGAAAATCATAAAATGTAATCACAAAACTGTTGAAATTACTAATAATAAATTGTTAATATAATCCATTAATAATAAATAATTATGTTATAAATTGACATAATTTATTATTATGAAATATAATAAATATAGATATGACTCTAAATAATATTATTAAAAAATTAATTTTGAATTTATGGAGCACAAAGCTCATTTTTGTATAGAAGAGACTCAATGTAAGGGATTTTTTTCCACAATTGTTTCATATGTGTTGAAGATTCGTTTTCTACTTACTATATTCAATATATATTATAAACTAATTCTTCTAATTTATGTTTATATGACATTAATATATTTTATGTGATATAAAATCTTTTTATCATATCATCTTTGATTTATATTCAATACCTTGAAAATTATGATGTTCATAAATGGTTTTATTTTTTATATATCTTATTATTTAAGATCTACTTTTTCAAATATTCATATGAATTATTTAAATATACATTTAATTTAGATATCTATAATCTATTTTATATAATTTTGTATATTTAAAAATCTATTTTTTATAATCGACCCCAATTACATTCATTATAACACTTATAAAATATTTAATATCTAAATTTCCTTTAATTTAGTTATTCTCATTCTTCTTTAATTATATTATCCTATCATAGAGAATATTAAACATATTTAGTATCAATATTTTATTTTATAATATTTTTAGAGTATTTACATTTTCCTCTAAAAATAAAATTTTAAATTTTCATATACAATACATTGTAAATGAATTATCAACTCTATTTTGGAACATTTTCATTTCATATAAATTATCATTATTAATAAAAATATTTATATTTTTTATTTTAAAATATAAATAAATAATTTTTTAACTTGCATTTCCTTTTAATTTAATTTAACTTCCCATAATTATTGGTGTGTTTTATTTCAAAACATTATTAATGTTATAAATATTAAGACAATAAATATTCATAACTAATTATATCTTTTTGTGTGAGTTCATTCACATTAATCATTATTTTTTCAGTTATTCAATTATAATGATATTGTATTATTAAAATAAATTTCTAAATTTCATTATGAAACATTATTAAAACTATCTTATATCTATATTATATTATTATTTTTAGAATGATATGGACAAAACAATAATAGGAATTATTTCTTGATTTCTCCACCACTTTTAAATCTTCATTACCATGGTAAATTTTCAATGAAATTATTTTTATCATATGAAAAAGTATATCGTATTATTATGGAAATATTATTATCATTAGATTTAATTTTTTAAATTAATTGAAATCAATTTCTTTTATTATTTATTATTATTTCAAAATTGTATAAAATGTTAGGATTTGACTGTCAAAATCACATATAACATCATATCTTTCATTAAATTTGTTACTAATTTGAATAAATATTCTCTATATTAACTATCAGTTTAAATTTTTTTAAATAAATTAATATGAAAATATAATATCATAATTCATTTCACAAATTCAATAGTATCTATGGGGATATGTAAATTAAATATCAACAAATTAATTTCTAAATTGTTATGTTTATCAGTCCATATCATCAACTATATAACATGATTCACACCCTATAAATACCTTTTAAATGTGAATACCCCATATTTTATTCTCATAACTAAAGGGAATTCACCTCGATGACCACCACATATGATTAACTATAGAAAAAATTGATATAATCTAATATAATATTTTTCTATAATGGGAAACATTATGAAACTAATAACAAATTATCGAGATATTTATTTTTATTAATTTTTATATTTAACACATATCAATGGATATATAATTATATAATTAGTGGAATGAAAATTATATATCCTTTTAATGAAATTTATTATGATTTTATACAAAGAATTATAATATTTATTCTATATGTTATAGAAATTAAAAATACCTATGAAAAAATAAATGAAGCATACAATAGAAAAATAGTATTGGAAAATCAAAACAAAACAAAATCCCAATTTTTTTTCAAACTAAGATTTTATATCATTTAAAATACATAATAATTGTCATTCATTGACTTTGGGTGCTCAGTAATTTAATATTTAATCGTTTATTATTTATTTCTTTAATGTTTCAGAATAGATCTTTCAATTTTTTGGATTTTTTCTTATTTTCAGTTGGGAGAAATGATGTGTACGGTTTAGGATATGGAATGGTGAAGTTGAATATGGAATGGTACATTGTGTAATTGTGTAATGACATATATGTATGGTTGTAGTGGCATAGCATCTTCTTTTTAGTGATTCATGTACTATGTAGCGTGAGTCTATGTTGTTGGGAATTAATGGATTGATTTGGTCGGTTCTTCCAATTTGGAAACCATTGCGGGGTTGTGTGTCATGATATGACATAAAATATCCCTATGTAAATAGAAATTAAATATATGAAGAGCTGTGTATATTGAACATGGTCTAATCTAAAGGGTTTTCATGTGATCTTAATCATTTATGTGTAATTCCACAATAAAATAGCTCGTGATATGTTATGGTGGAGGAATGTTACATCATAATGTTGGGGTTTGCATAATGGTTGTGGGAGGTTGAATCATTTTTTTATAATTTAATGTTTGTATATAAATAGTCTGATTACCGTATATACTTCCACTTCATCCAATTATCTCAATTAAACTTTGGGAACCACAGAGAGAATATTAATTTCCTATGACATCCCTCTAGTTTTTTAACCTGATGATTGGAAGATAAATCAATGGTGTTTCCTCTTCTCTCCTATGGTAGGTTTATCTCTACTAAGGGTTCTAATTCTTGGATAACATGATATACAAGTTCAATTCCTTGGATTCTATCATCGAACGTATGGTTTGCATTGCAGTATGGATATTCCTTGTGAAATAAATTTATTTATAAGGAATTTTTTCTAAAATGATTTCGATTTTAAATTGTTGTTAAAGAAGGGATATAATTATTTGGGTTTTTGAACATGAAGTCATCGTAACATTTAGGATAATACTTCTAGCGACGAGTGCTAAGTCTATGTGGGATTTCAGGGCCCATGGAACCATGGTGCATTGATATTAAAAATATTATATATATTTTGTGTTATTAATAATTTTTTTTCTTAAAATGTATGTAACTCCCATGTCGATTTTCAAATCAGATTTTTTATACTGTTGTTCAGTCCAAAACATCAAGTTTACCCAATGCGCGAATTATGGTCATCCATGCCTAGATTTTTATCTAAGGGATTTGGGTTATGGGGAATTATGAGTTTGAATAAATTAATTAGTTGATATAAATAACTAAATTATAACCTAATCCCATCCCAGCCCTCATGTTAGTGCACAGTAATCATAAAAGAGGAAAAAAACCTCCTCCTCTCATCCCTTTGGTGAAAAATGTAATCAAAATTGAATCCACATAATGAGTTCCCATTAATCTCTATATTAAAATCATATCATCATCAAATCATGAACTAGAAAAATCTATTCCTTAATCATGATCCAATGCTTTATGTTTTGCATACAGGGTAAGGGGATTTTAATTTTTTTTGATCCCTTCCGTTATGAATTGATTTAATCTTCTAGAGCCGAAATACAATTGGTATTGATCTTTTATATGGTTATCATATGGGTTTTGGGAATAATAGCATGAAACGAGGCACATTTCATGCAATTCATGACTGGAATTATAGAATACATGGCATGTATTTTATGACACACACTATGAATCTCTTCCTCTTCCAGGAATATAATGTTTTGGGACTACACATTGTTTATATGGGTCACACACAGTGTAGTTCCCTACAACGTGTAATCATGGGACATGTCTTGTGTTATGTTTTTGTAAATACATGTTTTTTCACTAACACATGACCAAGGTAAATAGACACATGGTCTAATACATTGACATGGGGAAACTTCATAGGCATATGGTCATTTATCCAAGAAATGTTGTGTAGTATGGGATAGATGGAATGCGAGGGAAATGGTCACATGGTCTGTGTAGAAGAGGAGAATGAAAAGGGGATGAGTAATTAGGGACCCATATTGTACTTAATTTACATTACATATACCCTTATATGGGTTGTAAAACCCTGTAGAATGGATACACGACCTGGTTCTTGGGCAAGATCACATGTAGTGTGTTCCCTTCTGCACACCATGTACTCATAGTATATCTTTATGAGATATATTAAATTCCATATCACCTTCTCTATGACTCTTATTTAGGATTCTGAGTAGTCTATCCTAAGTGTTTTTCATATATGATGTGATGGTGTCCTCTGTTACATCTTACAAGATACGAGGTGGTGTAAAAATAAAAAGATTATGCTGAAGTTGTGTTGAGATGATGTTGGATATCATTATAGTTTGTGTAGAGATTCGATGTGACTGGTACTCCCTGGTGGAATAGGGTTTGGGATTTTCTTATCTCTCTTATTAGGAGGATATGGGACTCCTCACGTCAGGGGTGAGGTTTTTTTTTCCTTTTTCTAATGACCTCTAGAGGTGTTACTCCATTGATAGACTAGGGGTTGGGTTTCCCCATGGCGTTCATGAAGGTAGATTAGGCACTCCCCTGTTAGACAAGGGAGCATGTACCTTATTTTTGGGGTCATTACTCCCATGTGTTATTAGTTTGTGGTTCCTCTATATATGATGTATTGATAGAGTGGGTACTCCCCTACTATGTAGGGTGTAGTTTATCTATTGTAGGAGTCAGTACTCCACTGTTGTTCTAGGGCATATGTCCTCCAAATGTGTTGTTCCAATAAAGTCAATACTTCTTTGTCGTGCCGAGGGGATGGTCCTATAGCCTGGGGTTATAACCCCTCTATTTTACTAGTGTCAGGTTCCCCCATAGTGAACGAGATGGTTGAGTTGGGACTCCCTTGTCCTACCAGGGTGATGGTCCTCTAGTAATAGATTCTTAGTCCCATACTGGGTTAGGTTGGTGGTCCTCAGTTTATAAAGTGGAACACCACTATCGTATCTAATAGAAGGTGAATCATGAGTAGTACTACCCTGTGGGATCAAGGCATGGGTCCTCACATACAGAGTAGTACTCCCACATCTCCGAATATAAATGGGGAGCCAATTATCCTTTTGATTTATAGCTCTTTCAGTTATATAAAATTGCTATAAGAAAAGGGCCAACCACTTGATGTGAACAAAACCTTGATAAGGGCTAGTTAAAAATTGATGGATTAAGATACACACTTCTCCTTACTAGAGAGACAGAGGTTTCCTGGGATAGATACATTGAGTAATCTATCGACTGTGGGGTAGTGGCAAGGCATCGGTCCCTCTGATCTCTCTTGTTTGAGAGGATGCAAACATTTCATAGTTTGGAGTAGTGTTCCCCAACTATGTGTTGTGGTGAAGGGATGGACTCTTAACATGGGATTTATTTTTCATGTACTTAATGTAGGGTAGCGATGATAAGATCACTGTTGTTGGGAACTAGAGCTTGACCTTGTAAGATGTTCCCAATGTAATATGTTCTCTCAGATGTGTCATAAGAAATGGTTGATCATTTCATGATGTAGTGCATCTCTCAGGCTATTTCAATCTGGGATGGCTGTGATTGTGGAGTGTGTTCTCACAGTTTTGTTTTATGTTTAAAACCTATGAAGGGAATTTTTTTGTTTTCTATGATATTAGAACCTACAGATAATTTGTGTATGAGATAGGTATATATATGTAATTTTTTGGAGTCCTTGTGGTGTTATCACATTTTGGGGGTGACAACCCTTATAGACTTAGCTAACATTCCATGTTCAATAGATGATTTTTTGAGATGGATTTTATCTCTTTATTGTGTTTCCCTCAATCTAGTTAGAGAATAATATAACCTTTTAATTTCTCCCTTTTTCATTGGGTTTTTGGTGCTCTTACTAATTGTTTTATTCTCACCCTTGAATGGGATTTTCCAGCACATGTTTTATGTATTTTTCAGAACAAATTACATTCAATGGAGTTCATGATAGACCCGAGGTAGGAAAAGATTAGTTAGCTAGATAGATAGAGGTGTCTACTAGATAAGGAATAATGAGAATTATAGAATTAAAAGTGAAAAATAATTTCCTACTTCTGAGAATGATGGATTCTTTAACTGTTATCTTTGGTAGTAGTTTTCCCCTTCTCTTTCATTCAATACATCTATTGTACTCTTGTTTTGAGAGAAATATTTATGCATACATTGGTTTCCATTGGGTTTTCTACATTTTTGAATTTAGTGAGGTCGGAGATGTGTTCATGCATATCGTTACATATGCAATTCCTCCTATGTTATTGATATGAACTATCAGTTCTAGTCAACAACCACTAGCCTATTGGAAGTGGAATTTTTGAGTTAAGGAATGGGGACCGTCAGGTTGGGTCATCATAGAGTGGTATCAGATTATGTTAGTTCCTCTTTGGGTCTTTAGTTTCATTTCCATGGTTTGGGTTTCATAGTGATACTGGTATGATGTTTCTAGTTCATCTCTCATTCCAATGGTTCTGGTGTTATTGCAGAGACTGATTTATCCATTCAGTATAACTCTTATAACCTTATTTTTATCTATGTACATTATGGACAATGTCACTAGGAAAACTATTATAGATGAATCATATATGAATTATTATTTTGGTTTTTTTTCAACAATTGATGAGTCATCTCCCCCTGATATACTCTTTTACCATGGTACATCTTGATTCTATTTTTGGATTCCACCATTAATATATACAGTAAGAATTCTACAACTGGATTATGATGTAAATGAATCCAATGATGAGGAATTAGTAAAGGGCACTGATTTCAAGGCATTACCCCTGTGTGGCCCTCCAGTACTTCGACTTACTATTGAGTAGTAGGTTTTACCCATATTTCTAGATGATATTGAGTGTAGGATTAATGTGCTGCATGAGTTTTCAAGGTAGCGACCTCTGAGGCACCATGGTGATCTAGACCCCCAGGAAGCAGATGACAGGAACTAGGCAGTCACATGAGTCTTCTTCTTAGTGTGGACACCTCCGCATCAGATGATGGTCCTAGAGAAGAGCCTTCTATAGAATTTATCCAGGAGGGGGCGTATTTTGTTCAAAAAAACTCTTGATGATTTTATACTCACATAGAACGAGTTTTATGAAATCAAAATGGATGTTTTTTACATATCCATATTGAGATCAATGCGAATCCAGGTGCTTCTGCAGCTTCGGCATGTTGGCATGGCCATTGAATAGTTTTTAGTGTTGTTCACAGACTTATCATGATTCCCCATAGATATGGTTCTATATTCATTCTTCAGAGCATGGAATTCGGAGCAGGGCTTGCATCCGGACAACATGAAATCTGGGATTCCATTGTGTATTCCCACATAAGATAGAGTGCTAGAGAAGAATCTAGTTGTGGAGTGTTTCTTGTATGAGGAACTAGTTGAAGAGACCCATAGAAGTGATCAAGAGGCTAAGGTGGATATTGAAAATGAAAGATGATAGATGAAAGGATCACAATGCGTGTGGAATACCCTTACCGATACACAGACACATTGGTCTCTAGCGGAGGAGAAGCAACAAGGATCTGGTCAACTACATGAATGTTGATGTTATACTTGCAATCTTTTTGGACATATCTCTAGATATTTTCGGACCTACCATGTTTTTGAGAGGGATCTAGAAGAAGAGACTCCCTGGTAGAGACATTTCATGGAGAACAGAGTTCCAAAAGGTGGAAGAGAAGGTAGAGAAGCAAGAAGAGCAGCATAAAGTGGTAAGAAGTTCGAGGTATTGTCAACAACAACCAAAGGTGGTCCATGCCAAGATCAGGGAGAATGTGCATGTGGGTGAGGATGGATGTAGTTATTAATGGCCTTTGACCAAAATCACTTAACGATGAATATAGTTTTCCTTGTGTCCTTTCTAATTTCTGTTGTAACAATTTTTAGACATTGTGGTGGAGTACCCTTTTTCTTTCCACTTCCTTATCAAGGTTTAACCATGGTGACGGGAGGCTCTAATAGAACCTAGTTAGGTAGTTTTGATAAAGGGGCCCAGTAAGACAGTATGTGTGTTTGGGAAACCCTTTGTTTTCCATTAATACGCACGGGTGTTTGGTCCCATCTTTCCAGGTGACACACTCAAGGATAATGTGGTGTAGTTTAACATAGCATGGAACTCATGAAGAAGTGGGATGATTTCCCCACTGAGAAGTGTTTTTGTGATGCAACCCCAACCGCAATGGTGAGTAAGTTCCTACCAAAGAAGAAAGCATTGAATTGTTATGGACGATTTATTTATACATAAACTTTCTGGTAATTGTTGGGTGATGAAGTGTCAGTGTAGGTCCACATCTTACCAGCGGAGCTTCTCTACCAAACATCTTTAACTAGGGGACCCTAGGAGAGGGAGACCATTTCATAGAATTGTTTTGTAGTGGTAGAGATAGACCTTGTGTTTTTATGATAGTTTTTATTTTTTTCCAACCATTCATACTCTGCGGGGATGCCACTTGTTTCTATGGAGGTGTATCTATTTTGGAAAGTCATGTTCCTGTTGGTGGTTTGTAGAATAACGTCCTTCTAAGACCAAGTCTTTTATCTTTGGAATCCCTATTATGTTCATGAATTACCTCCTAGGTTTATTATGAAATTTGATTTCAAAACACTTTAGGATTTTGTTTTAAATTTCGTACAATTTTGAATTTGATCCATGGGGTTCAGTTAGTCCTTGTTTCGTATTATCAGGGTGGTATACTACTGATCATCGTGAATATTGATAGACCCCAATGACAGGTTCATTCCCACTTTTCACATATAAGGTGATATATTCATATTGATGAAAAATTATGTCCTTTTAGAATTTGGACATGATAGTGGTTCGATCATAGTGGTTACTATATGTACATTCTGGTATGCAGTATGAGATCACATGGTAATTCCACTGGCGTGTGTACCTAGTGGGGAGCTAAATTTCTTCCCTTATTCATATGATTTCTCTTTTCAAATATGAAAATACCTTAGGGTGGGAGAATGTAATGAATCTTCTTTTTAACTATAAATCCTTAAAAATATTTGATAAAATATTTCTAAAGCCAGGTGTCAAGTCGGTGCGGGAATTTAGGGCCCTAGGACCCTCGTTTCAACGACATTGAAACTATTGAATATATTTTTGGGTGTGAACATTGTTTCTTATAAAAAATAAATAAATCCCATGTGGTGTCTCAGATTGGATTCATGATATTAGGGTTGAGTCCCAAACATCGTGTTCACCCTAGGAGAGACCTAAGATCGTCCCTGCTTGGAGTTTCATTCATGGGTGTTTTGGTGATGGGGTGTTACAAAGTGGATTTAATTAATTAATTTAAATAAATAGTTACAATCTAACTTAAACCCATACCTCACCTAATGTTTGTGTTCATGAAATGAGATGTAAGAAAGCCTCATACTCCCCTCCCTCAGGTGATGAATGAAAATAGTGCTGAATCCACCCAAGAAGGTTCCATTGATCCCGGTTTCTAATATATATCGTCATCAGATCAAGAAAGATAATGATTCAGGCATTGATCTTATTCCAAATCATCATATTTTTCCAATGAGGTTGGAATATTTTAGTTTTAGTCTAGATACCTTATGTTTATGCACTATTTTAATGTTGTAGATTGGAGATACAATTGTTGTGGATCTGTTTTTGGTAGATCTGTGGGTTTCTACAATGAATGGAATGAATTAGGTAATTTTGAAAGTAATTCCCAACTATAATTACCGTATACATGGATTATAGTTTAGTGACTCACACTATGGTTCTCCTCATATTTGGGTAAGATAATATTTTGTGGGTACAAGACATGTATAGGGGTTACACATAGTGTAGTTCACCAAACTGTGTAATCATGGGACATGGAATGGGTTACCCTTGGGAAACTACATGGTCGTGCACTAAAACAGATAATAGGTGAATGGAAATGGGGTCCAGAACAAAGACATGTAAAAACTACATGTTCATCTTTCTGTTTAGCGAAAACATGCCATGTACAATGGGATACATAGCGTCTGAGGGACATGGTCGTTCGATCTGTGTAGAAAAGGAGCACAGAAAAGGGATGAGTGATGAGGGACACGAAATGTATATACCTTACACACCATGTACCCATACATGGGTTGAAAAAAAAATGCATTCCAAATACACATCCAGTATATTTGGTGGTATCACACGTTGTGTGTGCCCTGGTGCATGTCATATTCTCATAGAAGATCCTTCTGAGATCATCCACCTTCCGTATCTTCTTCTCTAGGACTTTTATTTTGTGTTTAGAGTAGTCTATCATTGGTAGTTTTCCACATAGTACACAACAGTGTCCTCCATTATGGATTATGAGGTACATGGTTGTTTAAAATGAGAAATATTATGATCTGTTGTACTGAGACAGTTTTGGATATCAGTGTGTTTCATGTAGAGAGATGTTGGGACCCATACTAACCTAGTGGAATAGAGTGTGGGTTTCCCACTCCCATCTTCTTCGGTGGATATGAGAATCCCTATGTTGTGGGAATGGGTTCATTACCTTTGTGTAGTTTCCATACGGGGTGTTACTATTTTGAATAGCTATGGTATGGGTTTCCCTGTGACGTTCATGAAGCTAGAGTAGGTACTCCCATATTGGACAAGGGAGCATGTACTATATATATCGATTCAGTACTCCCCAATTGTATCAGGATGTGGGTCCTCCATATAACACACACACACACACACATATATATATATATATATTGGGTAATCCCCTAATTGGTAGCGTGAGGTACCTCTATCATAAGAGTCCCATGTCATTCCTAGTTGTGGGTCCTCAATATGTGTTATTCGTGTAGATTCGGTAATCCCCTGTTGTGCCAGGGGTGGGTATTCTAGTGTGGGGTCATAGATCCCCTATCATACTAGGGTATGGGTCCCCCATATTTAACTACATAGAATATTTTTTACTCCCATATCCTACTCATTTTAAGGTTATCTAGTATATGAGTGGAAATCCACCACCAGTTTAGGGTGCGACTCCTTGATTTATGAAGTGGTATTACCCAATCGTATCAGGGTGCTGGTCATTCATGTGTTGTACTCGCATGATGGATCAGGGCATGAGTACTCACATACATAGAATTACTCCCCCTTCCCTGAGTAGCAATAAGGATCACATCCTTTATTGATGTTTCAGCTCCCTTAGGTATGAGATACAACTATTAGGAGTGTGCCCAACCACTAGATGTGAATGATAACTAGATAATATCTAATTCTCCCACAACGGAATGAGATGTTGGAATATTCTTACATGGTGGATATAGGTATTTTGGGTTATATATGAGTAGTACTCCCCAAACTATGCTCCATTTTTGAGGATTGGGTCTATTTGTTTCTCTTATTTGAGAGGACGCACAAGGTTCATTGTCAAGAGAACTGCTCCTTCAACTATTTTTCATGGTGAGGTGTGGGTATATTCATTTGTGTTTTCATTATCCTATGTTGGGTGTAGGGTAGAGATGACATGAACTCTCGTGATGGTATCTTGAGATAGTCCTAGTAACATGTTCTTGAAAGAAAATGTTCTCTTAGACTTGCCATTATTAATGGTATAGTTGTTCTGGATTTATTGAATCACTCATATGGGTGACATCTAGGATTTTGAGCTCATGGTGTGTGTTATCCATGTTCCATGTTATCGATTGTGAATATTTATAGAATCTTATTACTGTCATTGATTTTGGAACCTGATGATACATAGTGTACGAGAAGAATATATCTTTTTGATTTTTGGGTGTCATTATAGTGTTTTCATATGTCGTGGGTTTAACCCCTTACAGACTAAGATGACTTTTCTTGTAAAACCATGGCTAGTTTGAGGCCGAGTTTCTCTATTGGTTGGGTTTCCACTCATTAGGTTATGAAAATTGTTACATTTGAGTTTCTCAATTTTTCATTGAGTTTTGTTGGGTTCACCGATTGGGTATTTTTGTACTCAACCATATAAGGTATTTTCCCACACATGTTTTGTGTCATGTGTCTAACACATACCATTCAATGGAGTCCACGGAGGACCCATGGCATGCGATTATTATTGATCTAGATAGAACTAATTTTTCATTGGATCTTGTCATGGGAATGTTCTTCAATTTGAAGTTGATAGTGATCCCTACACCATGGGAAGGTTGGATGCATTTACAATTTCGTTTGGTGGGAATTGTTTCTCCCTTCTATAGCATTCAATACTACTTTTTTACTCTGGTTTTGGGAAATATATTTATGCATGTATAGGTTTCCATTTGTTTTTTTACATTTCATTATTTATTGATATTTGAAATGTGTGAATCCTTATAGGTACATAAAAAATGTCTCATATTTTAGTGACATGCCTCATATTACAAGTTGCTAGTCCATATCCTAATAGAGGCAGGTTTAGGGTGTTGCAACCCGAGCACTGTCAGTGGAGACATATTAATTGAAGTAACTATTCATCTACGTGAAAATTAATTTATAAAATTTAAAAATGTATTTAAAATGTTCTAGAAAATAATATCCCATTGGGGTCCGTTGGTTAATTGGGAAAAAGATACTTCACTTTATTATGTGCCAAAACACTAGAGGGTTATAAAAGTTCATAGACAGTTATGGGATTAAATATCTATTATTTCCAACATATGACTACTATAGTATTTTCATTATGACGTGTACATATTCCCATAGGGCAGGAACCAATATTTTTATTTTATTGTTTTTTCATGGATTTTTCATATTACTGTATTCTATGGTTAATTTATCCCATTTTTATCATATAGTGCATCCATTTATGGTTTTTCATATGATCAACTATTTTTTTATACTTATATTTTTCAATGGTTATGATTATATAGAAATTATTTTAACTAAAATAAAATATATTTTTTATATTTGATTTATTTTAAGAAAAAAATTTTTAAATTGGATTTGTTTTTAATGATATATAGGTTAATTTCATGATATTAAACATTGTATACACTCATTATTGAAATCATCGATGGAATGTGTAGTCACACTATACATTGAACATTGGGAATTTGTAAATATGATTTTTAGGTTATAGGTAAACTGAATGACACAATGTATTCGGATAGTTTTTCTTGTGTGTTGATGCAATCACAGTGAGATAATTTTTTAGTGATGGATGGTCACATGGCGTAACACATTATTATTTTTTTGATTATATAATTTTGATTTATCCATTTGGGATTTATCTTGTTGGTATCAAATATGTATATATTTTTTAAATGTTGTAAATTTATTATATTCGTTAATTTTTATATAAATGAAATTGTTTTTTTGAGGTTTATTAAACCTCAACCAGTGAAAAACAAACATGGGGTTTTCACCTATATGACCCGAGATGGTTCATTACGCATTTTTATTATAGTAGTTAACCAATATTATGTGATATTACACTACCTCAGTTTTGTTTAGGGGTTTGAATATATTATTTTGGATTTTCATATTTCTAATTGTATGATCAAAATTTTCGGTGACCAGCTCATAACCATGTATGTTCCTGAGTTAACATCAATGGTTATCATTATTTTCCAATCCTGACACTTGGTATTTCAGTTTATATGAATAAACATTATTTGGAGTATATTTAAATGAATATTTTCCTTTTTAAGGCATTTTACTTTATTTTTAAAATACTTATTTTTTTTATTAAAGGCATTTATATGGATTATATAAGATGGTATCATACTTTGGAAACGAATCATAATATACTAGTTATAGATTTTTTTTTATTATACAATTCATCCTTGATGAGAGATTATTTATATGAGTGGGGATGGTATGAGAAAAGTACATAAGTGAAAAATATAGTGGTTCATTAATTAATGGAACCTGTTATCGACACAATTCATACGTTCGGTCAAGCATTTATTATGAACTTGGGATTGATTTTGGATCATGGATCAGTGTTTACCAACATAAAAGAAACCATATTTTTTGTTGAAAGGGACATAATAATATGGGAAGTGGATTGAAAATATTAAAAGGATTTTACTTTTTGGTCAGTGTGAGTTACTCAATAGGGTGGTAAATTGAGTAAAAAATTAAATTAATGTTATGATAATTAAAAATTTAATCCCCTAATTTAATTAAACTTCCTAGTTAATCAAAATAGTATCTTAATATATGTTTGATCCATTAAAATACTTCTCAATCCATGAATATGGATCAGTTAAAATAATATTTTAAATTTCATTATATTTTAATATTGGTCTATTTTATCAAATTATATATATAAACATTTCATAATATTAAAAAGAAATGTATATATTTTTTATATATATGAAAAACAAAGGAACTATAACCATTCAAAAAAAGAAAATGAGAATAAAAAAACACAATAGAGTAAACAAGGGGATCCGTCATAGTATGAGACATAATACCCTCCACATGGAAGTCAAATGTTTCCATGAATATTATTATACAAATAATCTTATCTATATCATGGATCATGTTTATAAAAAAACACAAATATTTCTAAGATCAACACCACTTCAATAATTACGTGTCAGATGTAATAATTAACATCAAACATAGGGACCTCTTAAATGGTTTTCATTGATATATATATAATGTGAATGTTGATTTAATATCAATTCATGATTTAAGCATACGAGTCGGTGTGTAAAGATAAAGAGAGTACAATGTCACAGAAATCAAATGTAATGTAAAAAGTAGTGATATTAAAAAATTAATGATATTGAGATGTTGTTATTCTTTGTCTATGATGATTCATATTCTCTAGGGTACATGGACATGAAATGGTTAGGTGCTCAAACAAGTTCTCAAAAAGATAACAGAAAATATAGTGTAAAAGCATTCTCTTTAATAAATGGAGATACACTAAAAATCATCCCCATATTTAGTGTAAGGGGGAAACATGATCTTTTGTGTATTACACTCTTTAAAAGTCATACATATTCAGCATATAGGTGGTATACCACACACTTGAGAGAGTTATTATGAAATATATAACTCTCCTAGATGATTATCCACAGATGAATAAAAAAAATTATTTCTTAGATCATCTTACATAGAAGAAAATAAGTAAACACCTGAATTAGTCATCAATTCATTTGTGGAATGGTATATGGAATAATAATTAACAAAACCTTGTTGGTATGAAATCATTTTATATCATAGAATAGATATTACAAGCATTAATTTCAACTGAATATTGATAGAAATAATATGTAGGATAATGGAATATCATCATTGACATGGCATAGATCCATGGATGCATAATTAATAACTAATTGTAGAACATTCCATTTGTAGAGATGTTTGTGGTAGAAGATATGGAATTAGTAGAATTATATTGGTAACACATACTTTGCGGTTTTAGGTTTTTGTCGGTGGAACACCTAAAAGTAGCACATATCATGGTACAAGTCCTTGAGGTATCACAAAAGGGGGTAGCATATTCAGTTGTGGCTGGAGTCTTGTTGAAGTTTTCCTAACATCATCATGAAACTTTAGATAGCATGAATCCAATGGTACCAATGTTTTGGATATATAGAAATTTGTAGTTTCAAGATTGAACTATGTGTAACACATCTATACTCATAGTATCATATTTGATGTAATGGTATCATATTTCTCTTAATGATTTAGCATTTATATTCTTACCCAAATTCACTTTAAAAAAATTTATACTATCAAGAAAAATTATACCCATGCGACACATAATAATAAAGATTATTTATTATAAAAAGAAGGAGATTCCAATAGTATACCAATTTTTATAACCATAAATCATGTATTTGTAAATAAAGAATATATAAATAATATGGGAATCAATATAAAATTTAATATAATTATATAAGATAAAACATGAAATGTATATTTATAGATATTTTGAAATGAAATCACTTGAAATAGATTACATAAGAACAAACTGAAACATAAAATTTTGAAAGAAATAATTTTAAAACATAATCTTTATAACATGTTATGTATATTGAAATAAATAATTTCCTCCCTTTTCTAGAATAAGAAAAAAATAATACAATATGGAATAAGGAAGAGAAATAAATATAAATACAGAGGATTAAATAAAGTATTTAAGTCATAAATTTAGATATCAAAAAGAAAACAATGGAATAAAAAATACTAATAAAAGAGAATTCTTAATCTAAATAAAAATCATCACTATGTGAGGTTGGATCAACAAGTAATTTTCCTTTACCATAGTGTGGAGTCACTGTGGTAGATGCTGCAGGGGATTAGGAGACCTAATGTCGCTCTTGGATCACCACTTTTAGAGATGTATAACTGCCTCAACTAGAGACATATTGAGAAGCAGATACTATGGAGGTAGAGGTTCAATAGAAGGGTTATCATTGAAAGAAAAAATTTGAATTTAATCAAGGAAAACACTACTATTTATTCTAAATACAAGAAAGGATTCATGAGGTTAAAAAATTCCATGGATATATTTTTTCCTCCCTCTAATGTAGTGAAGAAATCCATCTTTTATTACAAAAACAACTAAAGAATAGGGGACAAGAATTTCAGTTGGTTTACCTATTCTTTTATGTCCCTAATAACTGGTTGTTTATCATGATCTAATAAAAAAACCAAATTTGATCATTTAACTCGTGATTTTTATAAATATTGTATAATGATAATATTTGATATCTAAGTGAGGGTTTACCTATCACTTTGGACTTCATTCATTAATTCACTTACAAATTAATATTTTTTCTCAATATGTTGTATGATTTGGAAAAGATAATAATGATGTGAATTATGATAATCACCCATACTAGATTGTTTAACTTATCTAACTATGGATCTAATCACTTTGGAATAAATAGATCTAAATTTTTGTTCATCATAAGATATAGTAGAATCAAAACATGGAGTATTTACAACATCTATAGAAGCATATCCTAGCTAGTATAAAAGGTGGTAATCATCTCCTCCATTAAATAACAAGTGAATTCCATCTTAGTATTGAATCTACTATTATCAATTAAAAATTTATAAAATCCTAAAAATAATCATGTGATGAATATAGAACATGAATAGATCATAAAAATGTTAGTAAAATGCTTAAATAAGAGGGATAACTGGAAGTTTCTATGATATCAAGATACCATTGAAATATGAATTAATTCTTTCTTTGAATGTTTCCAAATCAGCTCTTGTCCCAATCACTATGTCATGGAGGAAACTGTAAGGAAAGATGATTCAACTCCATCATTAATGGGTAAGACAACCTTTATATGATCTAAAATAGCTGGTTGTACAGTAGAAGAAAATTCCTAAAGTGCACAAGAATCGTTAATATGTTCAATCAGGGTTCCCTTAGGATCTATTAAAATAACCATGAAAATAATTTCACCATGATCTTGTGGAATTCTCTGATCACCTCACCATTATCATCTCTATATGAAACATGACATGAAATTAAAATAAACTATTAAATTTATTAAGTCTCCCCTCATAATTATATATCATCATATGCTAAATAAGAAACAACTTTTGGATTTCTGTGAATCTTATAATAACTTATGAATTTATTGGAATCTGAGTATTCTATCATACTATATAAATTCCATTGGATGTTTTCCCACACAACATGAGTTCTAACATCAAAAAAATAATATTTCATATTAATGGTATCAAAAAGATACATTTTTTTAATGAAATTACTTGATGATTACATCCTATCAATAGATGTCCTTGTATCACCTCTAAAGAAGGTAGCATCATTAATTATTTGAACAAAAATTGGTATCTTAAAAGACATAGATCTAGATGAACCAAATAATTATAGATGATGAGTCTTTTTCAACTCTTCATCATCATAAGAAATAATATAATTCCCATCATAATTACCATCATCAAAATTTCCATCATCAAAATTTCCATCATTGTCATCATATTCATCTAATACTTCAAAAAAAATTATAGCTAAAAAAGAGATTTCAATTTGTTATAGTATAGAAATATTAGTCTCCTCATCATCTCTTCCAATCAAGATTCACTCTATAGTACGGAAAGATGAAGTTGTTTTAGAGTATCCATAAAATACAACTTGGATCATAGGAATATCTAGATCACTTCCCTCTTCGATCTAGGTATCAACTTTTTTTCACAAATTCCTCATCCGACTAAACTACACCCTCATCTAGCACTAAGCTAGGTTCAACAACATCTTTTGGTCAAGTCAGGTTGTGCACATGATTAAAATGTTCAAATATAATATCATTATCTTTAATAAAATTATTCATCTGGGGGTTCTAATTCACTATAAATATATTAATGGATACATTAATAAAGAAAAACCACCACACTATACCTCTACTTTCTCTTCATTATCAACCACGCCCATGGAATCAAACAATGTTGAAATCATTATGTGGTATATTAATGAATTTGATCTATTAGAGGGATTTAACATCACCATGACGTGAACCATAGTATATCTACATATACTAGTTTTATTCCCTATTTTTATAATGAACAATAGATAAATTTATGGATACCTAATTGTGTTGAAATCCCCTTTTCTACGACATAACACATGTTTAATGAATATTAATTGAAGTATACACCATATAACTGAGTACCGTTAGGCCATATTAATGTACCAGCACCAGTCAGCTCCAACATCACATTTTAAAACAAAATCTGCTAACTACAATTCAATATTGATCCTCGATAGTCAACAAAAACTCATTGATGAGGAACCTCTATTCAATTATCACATTCTAAAAAATAATATCTTATATCTATTCCATATGTAATACTCTAATTGAAATATGACTTTTCACCAAAACATTACTCTGTGTATTGGTAGAACTAATTAACCAACTTCATATATAAAGGCTTCTCATTTCAGGTGAACCAATCGATCCATCTCTTTTCCTGGATAACCTCAACTACTAATGATTATCATGAAAACATCCATTATGAATCTACTTCTTACTCTGCAACACCATTAGGGGTTACATGATGGGGGTTTATTGGATATTAAATTGAATATTTTTACTATTCATAAAAAAATTGACTCCTAAGAGAATGATACAAAAACAATTGAACAAGTAAATTATTATATCCCTATTTAAAAAAATGTTTATATTTTCAATAATAATTTTTCAAAGGGGAAAAAATATATTTGAAATAGTTTCTCTTTAAAAGACAGTATGCCTTTATTTTTATAAAAATACATCTTTTTCGTATACACTATATTTGTTCTTATATCTTTTCCAGAAAATTTATTTGGTAAATATTAAAAATTATATTCAATAAATTAAAAATTTATTTTAATAATATAATCCAAAATATTTATATGTTTACTTATTAATATAATGAAAACTTTTAAATATTTAAATAGTTTTTTAGAAAAATATATTTTTTAATGTGTTTTACATCTGTAAACAATAATTCCATAGTTTAGTTAATACTATTCAAATCTTCCTTTCTAATGACTGGGATATAATTTTATGTTTTAAATAATTACCATGAAAAAATGCTTTTCATTAAAACTCATTATTATGTGTAATGCATGTTAAGTTTGTGTTTCATGTAGTGTAAGAATAACATGTTGTATCATGCAATGAATACTCTCATTGAAATTAAATTAATTAAAAATAGATTTCATAAAAATATTGTGTGGTTCCATTCTACCCCTTTAAAATAAATTGCTCCCATGAAATTTGTCTGAGGTATCAAATTTTTAATAAACAAAATTTTTACTCATATAAATACACATCGTAAAAAAGAAAACTAAAACTCCAGTTAAAACAATGGAATCCTAAGGGATACCCAAAGTAGCTTGTACATGGGTTTCCACATAAGAGACCAAATATGGAAAGTGAAAAAAAAATTAATAGAAGAAAAGTAAAAATATCATGATCTAATGGATACTAATATAGAACAAGGTTATGGGAAAGATAACTATATCAAATCCATAACCCAAAGACACCTAAAAAATATTATTCATATCATCAAAGATATTAATAATCATAAAAAAATTATTGATTGTCCATTTTTCAAAATTTGAATATTTATCTTGAGAGGATATACTTGCTTTATTTATCACATTCTCACTCATTTTTGATCCATTAAAAATTTCAAAATCAAATCATATTTCATAAAGTGATTGTGTTATTTTCATTCTTTAAGTATTATTAGATGAGGAGATCCATAAATAAAATGATTGGTCATTTCATCTATCTTTATCACATAAATATGGTTAGAACAAGTTATAATATATTCATAAATCATCATATGGAAAGATTATTCTTTAATATCAAAAACCTCATTAGAATTTTCACATAAACCATTCATTAAATGGATAACCTTATAACCCTTATAAAAGATGAAATTAGAAAACATTAGAAAGAGGGTTACTAAATTTTTCAAAATCAGCTTAACATTGATCCCCATATATCATAAAATATATATCAGTTGTCACATTTCAAGAATGTGAATACCTTTAGCATGTACTCTCTAGAATGATGATAATAAACTTAATTACAATCAAAACATATTACAAACCAGAATTATTTAAAAAATTAAATCGTTCCACATACCATAAATTCAAAAAATATATAAACACAAACCATGATATAATAAAACATTTTGTCATTTTATTAGTTCCATGTTCATAAAAACTATCTTATTTATTTTATCAAAATCATACTCCACATTATTTGATTATACAAATATCATACCCATATTAAGGGTTATTATTCCCTTAATCTTATGTTTTCCTAACATATCACCTTACCACTGCAATAAATTTTCATGGTTACCAGTATTATTCAACATATTCTCTTAAATCCTTATGGAAATATTATAGAGGATTAATACATATATGTTTAATTATTCCATAATACCCTAAAAGTAATTCTATAACATTATTGTAGATTTTTAATACATAAACACTAAATAATTTCACAATATCATTGTTGTAAACCAACTCAGTATAGTAATTGAATGAGATTTCCCATTATCTTTGATATTTAGAGTTTTAAATTATTTGACATCATCGTAAACCTGTTTATTTGGTCACTTTTTCCATAATTCCCATTTTTGAATATCATAAATAACTAATGTGTGTGTGGTGCCTTAGTTACCTTCCCCTTTTCTTAAATTTCATTAACAATACTATTCATATCCTTTTTACAGTTGTGAACTTTATGTCTTATAATTCCACATTTAAAGAACCTCATGGTTCCTTTAAAAACTTCCTTTATTGTTTATTCCCACATTTATTGTATATAGATTACTGAAATTTATTTTCACTATGATTTATTTATGTATTCATGATACTCAGTCATTCTTTTCATGTCAAAACTACAGTAATTGTGGGTATCTCTAACATCCATTTCCACATTCATGGCAAAAAAAAATTCTTCAGTTAAACTAACATCCTTAATGGATAAAACAATTCAAACACATGGTTTCAGTCAATAAAAAATTCAGTCAACCTTATGTTCGGTTTGGATAATAATACATAAAGTATACCTCACATGTATTGTAATATTTTCCTCATAGGTTCCAACAGATTCATAATACTTTTAAGTTATCATAATTAGTTATATCTCAAAATTACGTTGAAGAATATGATGAATGTAAATTTGAGAAAATAATTTCATTAACTTATCCCATTCCATGGTTTCAATTTTATCAATTTTTCATGTATTCATGATAACATTCCACCATGGATATACTTCACCAAATAAATAATATACATACCAGATAACAATCTCATGTTCTAAATGATGGATAAAAGAAAATAGCTTTTAAATGGTACTGATCCATTAATCATCCACTATTGGATATGAAGACCCACTGAATGAAGCTAGATGCAGCATCGAGAAGGATTCAATAGATTTTTGTTCATTCTTTTTTCCATTTGAAATCTCAACATGCTTAATAGCATGAAAATTTTGTGTGATCATAGCACCAAGATTTATCATTCTTGGTCCCATTAAATTATGTTTCTCGTGAAAATAACAAATAAATTTATCATAGCATTCATCATTAATGTGATTCCTTCAGGTTCCATCCATTGACTTAAAACCAAAAAGCATAGTGTGAGATACTGGGATCATAGTTGTAGAACCACTTAATTAATGTAAAGTACATATGAAACATTAATTATTGACACATTATGATTCAAACTAGTCTGTTGTTGATCATTATGAAAATACTATGATATATACCTAAAATTAAATATATCCTTAAGGATAGTAATATGGATTTTCTTCAAAAATTCTTAATATTTACTAAACCTTTACTTGATACCAACTATAACAAACCAATAATTTCATACATGGATATTAAATCATAATAGATGAATATTAACTAAATTATAGAAATAATTATTGAGGACCATAATATTATTTTTCCATTGGAAGCATGGGAAAAAATCTTATAATTATGTGAAATATTATTTGTATCACCCAGAAATACCATTTCCCTTTAGTACTCAATCCTAAAATATTTCTTCATAACCAGTGTAAAAGACACATTAGAAAAAGGGTCTTATTAGATGCATAGTAATAGTAAACATAGAAGATAAAAATTTATTATATTATTAGTGTATAAGATAAGAAATATGGGTATGTGATTCTGGTACTAACCTACACATTTCATACCCAACCAATTAGGGATCATAAACACGAGTTATTTGAAAAAAACCCATAACTTTTACAATAAGAATTAAAAATCATCATAACTCATTATTAGACCACATTTACAAGTAACAAATGTATTTTAATCATTATTAGTATAGAAATAAATTTTACATGTCAAGGATTTATATAATGACTCATGGATAAGGACTTTTCAATTTTTTTCCATAATAGATCAATCACATAAACTACTTCCCCATCAAAAATCTTGCACATAGAACTATTCCCCAATAATATCTTACCAGATATAATTCTGTACCCAATTAATAGGAGGTAGATATAAGTAAAACCCTTTATTTAATTAAAACTATATATGTGTGTTTCTTAGGAACATATATAATTAATCACAACAGAACCTATGTAAATAAATGTGTTTCCCAAACCCTTAATCATAACATAAATAATGGAAAAGAAATATATTTCATAAATATCATTCAATCTCAAATATAATATATTTATTGAAATAATACTTATGATATCCTTATGGAATATCCCTGGTTATTCAAAATTATCATCAATATAATTAATTTTATGAGGAAAATTGATTTCTGAAAGATCACATAAAATAATTCTGTAACAAAATATCATTTCCCTTCTGAAATTATTTTTCTAGTGTCATGAAATTATAAAGGAATAAATATTTTATTAATATAAAAATATAAGATTGTGAGGAATTGTTTAATACATTAAGGTGTCTTTATGGTGGAAAAACATGTTCATTCCATATAACTTAAAAACATCCATTTTTTAATTTTCTAAGAACATAACCAATTTCTCTTGTGGAAAATGAAAAAAATATTCCATAAAAACCATGTAGTAAAAGTTAAACATGTTTAAAAATGACATTAAATAGTAATTATATAATAATATAAATTTTTTTAAATTTTTTTTAAACACATTCATGTTGATGATAAATATTTATCAACAGATATTTAAAATAGAACAATCTCAAATGTTGATGAGATTTTGAAATAAAATCTTATAAAATCTTAATAAGTAGAATGATACATCCAATGTTGGATATACATCTATAAAGATATTAAATTACCATAAAATTCAAGAAAAACAATCATAAAATATATTCATGGGTATTATATAAACCACATATAAGATATAATTAGTCCAAAAGGCATGTGTCCCATATAAATAAAAGCAAGACTTAAATCCAATATCTTATGTAATGAATTCCTTCATATATATAGAAAATCGTGTATAATAAATTTTTGATTATTATATTTCCACCAAAAAATCCATATTCTTATATAAAATAACATAAATTATTTACATATGACTTTATATTATTCCCTTATTAACACGTAAAAATTTAATTTGTGTTTCAGGTAATAATTTTAGTGTTTCTCATTCATGTTTCTACTTGTTATTCATGGTACTCATCATTATATCATAATTTAACAATTTTTATAGTTACAAAAATGATATCAGTTTCATATATATTGATAATATTTGTATTCATTTTTATCTATAAATGTTATTTGTAGAAAATAATATACTCAGTTATTTGAGACGGTAGGGCATACGTGCGCTTGAATATTGTTCTCATTATCTTTGTGGATTAAGAAAAGTAAAATATTAAAATATATTATTATTAAATATTAGTTATTATATATATATCATATATATTCATAAAATCATCCATATTACAACCCAAGTATATAATGTATGAAAACTGATTCACATCGTATCATTGAGATGGTAAGCCATCTGTATGCATGAGCGATATTATCAGTTCCCACAAAGATTAGTTGAAAAAAGTTAGACATAATATTATTCTTGAATCAACTATAATAATTTTAAAAATATCATATATAGACATTAGAAAAATTAATTCTCACTCATAATGGCTGTTTTGAAAAATGAATGGTATCGCTACACGGAGATTGTAAGCCATACAAACACAAAAGTGATACTTTCAATTCTTGTTCAATGGGATTGGAGATGTAAAATGGGGTGTCTGTAATGGAATTTTTTTTAAGATATTGATTATTTTAAATATATTTTTTATGATATATATATAAATCAAATATTTAAAAGGATGTATAATTGAGTATAGAAATAATGTGATCAGATGGAGAGATTACACCTTTTTCGAAACAACTCCATTATATCACCTATAAATGATACTATAGTTTCTTTTTTGGGAAGATAATAACCTATATAATGTTACTAGGGAATTTTAGATGATAATTTTTATGATTTTGATTGATCTTAAAGACTTTGGCTGGTGAAATGAGATGAAGGAGGAGGTGTCCTTTTATAACGACATTGCGGGGTCGTTTTGGAATTTCTCAAAATATTAATTTTTAATGAATTAAATATTAACCAAAATTACTCCACATAGAGTGGAACTAAAATATAATGTTTGATATGGTGGTAATACCACAATAACATATATTTTAGAAATGTCTTTTCTAAAATTTTAAAAATTATTTTTTTAATAACACTAAGTTAAACTATATTTATTTTTACTTCTGTAATAGAATTTTCAGTTTAAAAAATAGGATATTTTTTCTTATATGATATAAGATGAATCATAAATAATATAACAATGATAGTTTAGAAAATAATTTAAACTCCTTTTTTTTTTATTTTATGTTGTTAATCAAATTACATAAAAAAAATTTCATTAAATATTAGTAGGGTAAATTTTTACATTACTCATTACATAGACATTATAAAAATCAAGACAACAACATAGCTTCAAACCAATTCATTTAATTATCCTTTAATATGCCATATTTAATTATAAAATTTCAGTATAACATTAATTATGTCAAATTAAATTTCGTTTAATATTTATAATTCCCTTTAATTGAGTTTTTCATTAATTGAGTAATTACCACATCAACATTGTGTAGTTATTTAAGATAATTTTTTATTCAGTAAATATTTATAAAATAATTATTTTAAAATATTTTTTTCTTTAGTAATATTATATATAGTCTAGAAAGTATTCGAGTTATCTCTATTGTAAAAATATTATTCTTATCCAAAGTGAGATTGTGATATTTTATCACTCTTTTTTATTTTAATATTATCAAAGTCACATTCATGGAAATGTGTTGATTAAATTATTCTTTTATGAACCTTATATATTACGGTGAAAAAAAAAATTAATTAAATAATATTTCATAAAATTATAGGGTAATTTAATAATCCTTATCTAAATATTTTTACCTCAAATTAGCCTAATATTATCTTTTATCATGTAAAATTATTTTTCCAATGTAACTATTAATATTTTTAAAAAGATACCTATCTATTAAATTTTGACATTATTATTTAAAATATGAAATCCATTTTTCTTAATTAAATTCACAGAAATTGAGGGAATAAATAAAAAATTTATCCCACATAAGGAAGAAAACAACATATTTTTAAAGTGGAAACATTAAAAATATTGATTTTTTTTATATATAAATTAAAAGTAATATTTCTAAAAATGATATAAATTGGATTAAATGATATAAAATTGATCTAATTATAATTTATAACCATTTTAAATTATAATTTAACACTATTAATCATTTATATGATAATGATTTCCTAATTTAAATGAATATATTTCAATATTATTCAAAAACATAAACACAAGAAAAAAATACAAAAAAATAAACCAGAAATTTTTTTGATATAACTATTTAAATTATATAGTTTAATTTGTTAGTTATAATTTATAAAAGTTTCAAAAATTGTATCTAAAACATGTTCTCTATCAAAATGCTATAAAACAAATTTTTAATAAAAATACATCTTTTATATATAAAATTGAATTTTTTCTTATATATTTTATAGAAAACGCATAAGATAAATGTTAAACATTATATTTAATATTTTATATATATACATCATTAATATAATTAAACATTTTGAAATTGTATATATTCTTATAAAACACACTTATAGACATTTAAATAGTTTTCCAGAAAAACATTTCTTTTTAAGGTTTTTACATGTGTAAATATTATATTAAAAATTGAGTTAATAAGGTTCATATCCTTAATTATAATGGATATATTAAATTTATATTTTTTTAAATTATTACAATAATAAAATTACGTTTCAAAAAAACTTATTATTTCTTGTAGGAAAGCTATGTCGGCGTTGCCGGTAGGAAAAACATAACATGGTGAATCATGAAATGTAATATATAAAAGATATAAAATTTGTAAAAAATATATTTCATAAAAATATAAATTTGTTGCATTCTAAAAATATGAAAAAAAAATATATCAAAAAAAGTCATAAATGGGATAAAATATTTATTGTTTAGGCATATCAAGAATGTTGTTGTCGTATCAACAGAAACATAAATCAAGGAAATAATTCCTTTTGAAATAACATATTAAACATATATTCAATCAATAACTTTGTTAAAAAAAACTCTACCATATAAAAATTTTGATTCACAAACTCATTGATAAATTGATATTTTTTTTATCAATTTTAATTCATTGAGAATAATGAGAAGAATATATAAATAAATTAATAGAACCCATATGATCACAACCCACAAAAAATTGAAACATAACTTTCATCATTTCCTAAACCAATTTATTTTTTATCCTCATCATTTTGGTTATTTCATGAGGTCCAAAAAAATTATTTACCATAGTGACACACGTGGTCACCATGAATTTATTTTTAATATTCCAATATATATATTTTATCTAAAATAAAACTCCATCATATTAGAAAATTTTATTATAAACATATAAATACAAATACATAAATATATATTCAAAGAGATTGAGATTTCCATTACTAGACTATTTTTTCTATAATTTATTATTTCATTAATATACATTATAATAACATTTCTATTAATGAAGTCATATTCATTTAGTAATCATGATTATCTAGAAAAATATGTAAATTAAAACACATTAATTTTACTTATAGTTTCCATCGAAATAAAACTCCTTATATTCATCCTCAATCATCTTGAATATTTTTAATCTCATTTTTTACTTCAAAATATTCATTCCCAAAAAAATTAGTTATAAAAAAAATATTGACTTTTTAGTGACCCATGTTAAATTAAACTAATATAAAATATTTAACTAAAGATATAATATATAAAAAACAAAATTATTTACATATCTAAAACCATGACTGGTTATGTGTCTCGGAAATTAGATTTAAAAACATATTATTTTATAAAACATTCAAATATTTATCCTCGATTGAGCTCCTCTTAACACATTACAAGATATATCACATGATATGAGAATTTTAAAAAACAAATAATTGGAACCCCAATAAGGGGGGATTATAGATTCTCTATATCACAAATACATGACATAACATGAATGATTACATGCAGAATATATCAACCTATAGTTTTATGGATCTTTTTTAATAAATTAAATTTTCATTTTTTATTACAATTACCTAATTCAAAAACTCATCTTTTGCATAACCAACGATGTGTACATTACAAGAAATATCATATTAGTGTATTTTACTTGAATCAATGACTTCGTGTTTGTAACACACATCACCAACATTTCTATAAATTGCCATTCATTTTTAAAACTATTTATAAAATATAATTAAAACCTTTCTATTAAAATAATTAATATTTATATTAATAAATAATTTTCAAATAAATTTTATAATGGGTTAGATAAATAATACATTTTTATAACAAATGATATAATTTTCTTAATGTCTTTGTATGTTTAAAAATACAATATTCTGCAACATAATAACATTCCAATCCTTATATGAAAAATATAAAATTAATTTTAGACACATTTAGAAATTTAATTTGATAAAATAAAAATAATTTCTGAATTTATAAGTTCAATAGTAGCTGAGGTAAAACTTATGGGTTTTGTTGTGAAACATTACTTTTTTGATGATTAATGAAAAACCCATGATTAAAATTACAAAAATATTTTTCATCGAATATATTAATATAGTTAAATTTAATTTTCATTTGGTTAAAAAGTTTAATTATATCATATTTTTATCAATAAATCCAATTAAGGTCATAATAATTACTTTCACTATGTAATTGGGAATACAAACATGAAAATATTATGGACGTTTTACTTAAAAAATAGATACTGTCATCCCATTTGTGGGATTTATTTTAAATTAATTTCTACCACTTATGTGATTATAATATGGAAAACTTTATTCCATATTTTTAATCATAATATATTATAATGTTTAATAATGTAAAATTAGTTCTTGAGAAATATATATTAATGATGTGATTAAAATTAATTACATTCATTAAGAGAAAAATTAGGTTCACAAAGTAGTAAAAATTAAAATTAAAACGAAAAAATAACTAAAAACATCTAAAACCCACATTGTATGTAGATTATACGGCCATGAACCCTCCATTATTTATTTTAGTTTATTTTTTATGAGTTTGAGAAGTAATATGTTTTGTACACCATACTTGTTTTCAAAAATGCCAAGTGTGTCCATTCCCTCCCCTATAAAAGGAAATCAATTCTCCCTCTCATTTACATGTCTCAAACCACATAGATTCTAATAGAATCTACCAGCTAAAATTTCCTATATCCATACCTTACTCATATAATTCACCCATTGGACTGAAATAAATGAAATGAATTCTTTTGGCACATGCCAACAGAGTTACCAAATTAAGAGGTATCATATTCTCTCATGCTCATTTATTATATTTTCTTTTTACAAACCCTCCACTCTCTTTATTCCATTCATGTAAAAAACAAGAATAATAAATAAAATTAAAAAATTTATATGGTTTTTACCTAAACTGACACAAACCTCCAACTAATTGTTAACAAACATTCCAATTACATGCATAATGATCTACCACATCACGAAATGATGTTTGTTCATTGTTTCCTTTAAAAAATCTCATGGTGAAAATTATGAGGGTAAATCTATCTATATATGTTATGTATTACATATTTATTATGTATTTAATATTCTGTATGTTTTTAAAATATATATATTTATTCTTTCAACTTGGTATAAATATGATAAAATCATTTGAGAAAGTGTGGACTATTACCCTGCTGAAAGTGATCTGATGCATTCCAATAGTAACTAGAATGTATTAACTATGAATTTAGTGAAATTATAGGATATATATTAAATAATAATTATACTATAATTATATATATATATATATATATATTATTTTCATTCTTTCTAATAATACAATAAAAAAATGGAATCAATGTTCATACGTACTTACAGCTCACTGTCTCCATGAATGGTGTATTACATTTCATGCATCTATATTATATTGACTATTATAATACCGATATACTAAATATACATGATATTTATATAATTTTTTACATTATAAGAAGACATGATATAATTATATGGACCAAAGATATGACTTATTAAGACACATGCAATGAAAAGAGCCAATATTACCCGAAGTGAAACCTTAACATAAGATTGTGAACAAGCGGGTAATATATAGAATAATAATTAAACCATATATTGTATTTTATATAATAATATGGTACTATAAAATATTTATAATAAAATTACATTTATTATATTTTTTTATGAGTCTGAATTGATTCATGACATAAGTTAGGGCCATTTCATATAATTTTTATTTTTGTAAGATACTTGCTTTATTCACCACCAATTACTTTTTGTTGGTTTGTATACATACCATGGATTCATTGAATTATTATAATAATTAAAATTATGGGTATTTAAATATTTGTTGCATTATATTAATTTTATGGGTATTATGTTTCAAAATTAACCAAATAAGTAAAAGAACATTCTGAATCTTCCTACCTTGAGACTCATGTTTTTCTATACACCTAAATTCATTTAGAAATGTATATACATTAATTTAAAAAATTATACCATGAATATCCACATATTAATGATTTATTAATATTCATGTAATTTCATATTCTTACATGGAGAATCGGATCCCAGGTTACCATGTTATAAGAGTTTATTGAAACAGTCACATCGCTTTTCAAGATTATTTATGTTTATGGTTCATTTACTTAAATATTAGGATCAGTCTATTGTGAAAACTCATGATTTTTTATTTTCCCAAATATAGTAACTATTTATTCCTGTATTAGTAAACTTTTATCAAATATTTGGTACTAACGATAATTATGAAACAAAATTTATGAAAATATGACTTTAACTCTCTCTTTGGTCAGAAATCATTGTTATTTAAAAACCATGTTTTCAAAAAAGGGCTTCCAATAATATTATACTATTATAATATGAAAATTATAAGACAATAATACACTTTATTTCATTCACCAATATTTTAAATGGTAACTTATTTATATTTTTCCTAGTGAGGAATTTCTCTATCATTTTTACCTTGATAAAGGAATGTTCTGTTTACCTCATTTGACATGTATGGATTTAACCATCTTCAATTCATTTATTAATGTTTAATCATTGATTTTTTTGAAATAAAATTTAAAATAATTTTCAAAAAAATTGTATTAAAAATGCTTTAAAGTGTATTTTTAATGGGTGAAAGGGAAAATGGTGGTTTAAAAACATTTTGAAACTTCTTTCATAAGTTTTCAAGTTAAAATATTTTCAAAAGATTATATGATTTATTTATATTATTTCGAATTTATTATCAATGAAATGTTTTTAAAAATGTATTCAACATTTTTTTTTAATTTATCTAATTGTTTTTAATGAAATGGGTTCAAAACATTTTCAAGATTTCAGTTAAATTATTAAAATTGTTTTCAAATATATTTTTTAAAATGTTTTAATTCATGTTATACAATATTTCAAGTTAAAATGTTTTAAAACTTAATTAATTATTATTTTATATGTTTTCAATGTAAAATATTTCAAAATTACTTGAAGTATTCTTTTCTATGTTTCAAAGGTATTTTCTAAATAAAATATTTTCAAATTTTTTAATATATTAAAAATTATTTTTCTATGATGAAAGTATATATTAAACAAGAAATGTTTTTAAAATATATTTTAAAATTTCTTTAATCGAAGAGTACCTCATTGATGTTATTCATTCTGCATTTGATAATGATATAAAAATTCCATTAACAATCATTCTATAATGGGTTATGTTTAATTTCATTGTCATTATGAAACCCCTTTCTCTTTCATGATATATATATTTAAGAAATCCATTTATTTTTCTTAGGGTATATGATTATTATTATTTCCATGAAATGATTACGAATAATGTATCTTTATACATAGGTTAGGATGTGATTATATGTTTATGATACCAACTTCATTTTTTGGGTTATGATATGATTATTACTTATTTTTTTGGAACATGTTTGTATGGTTTCTTTATGAGATAGATGTGACCTATATCTCACTTAGATTCATTTGGAAATGATTTATATCTCATGAGATAGACTAATATAGTCTTGTGTGTAAACTGTGACTACTAAAAAGGGCAAGGGTGTGAAAAATAGCTAGCAAGATTGTATGGGGAGAGGTCTTATATTACGACGTTTGTCTTGGCAGAGATTTCTTGGGTACTATTTAAATTATATTATATTCTTATGTGTTTTCAAAAGTTCCATGATTTATTCCTAGGTTATAATTTAATGGATTAAGCCCTTTTTCCTTATGATTAATATATTATGAACTACCATGCCTAATTCCATTATTTAGGTATATAGTATTTCATATGCCAGGTATGACCTTCTATATTATTGATCAAGATCTCATAACACTATGCTAGTTATTATTCTTATATATCACCCTTGTTTACGCTTACTATGAATTTGAGATCAAGAATTTTTATGTTTACATCCTTAGGTTATGAATATATGTATTATTTTCATGTGTCTCAGAAGTGTTCCAGTCAAGAATTACATAGTGGGACATAATGTTGCTAATTTATGTACACATGAATTTGTGTCCCTATTTTCTAGGGAACTAGAATAATAGAGTCTTTGGGAATGTATTTGTATAGTTTTTTATGTATTCCTAAAAAGTTATGTAATGTTAACGAATTAAAAGTATGAGTAATAATAATTTGTATTATGAAAATTTTTTAGATAACCTTTGGAATATTAAATGAGAAAACCATAGTGATACCCCTAAGGACATGTTTAGGGATAATGTTAAGGATGAGAAAATTCACTATAATTTTGGTAAAGGATAGAGTGAGTATTTTTTTATAAATTCATCCATTTCTTTATAATACTAGTGGATGTGGATCTATTAAGGATGTAAATAGATTTAACAACTCCATCAAGATGTTCCAGGCTTGGCTCGAGGTAATTTGGTATATAAATAAGGGTTTCTCTACACAGTTAGTTTGATACTATTGGGGGATATACATTCTGAAGTAAAAAACACATCACAAACAATCTTTAAATAATTAACTATATGTTAGCTATGAATAACCTAGGATGAACCTTTATTTTCATTTATTAATGACTTTTTCAGGATTTAGATATCTAATATGTAATTATTTTCATTACTATGTTGTTTTCTGTATGGAAAGCAATGCTCATTCTACAGATATGGTCTTAGTTAATGGTGGGAATTGAAAGGAATGGTATGAATAATGAATGTTATGGACACTTTTCTATTTATTAGTCATGTGGGAGGATCATTGTATTGAAAAATGATGTGATAATTCCTAATCAGTTTTAAAAGAATATAATTAATAATGTGTACCTTACCCACCTCTCAGACTCTCCCAGAAGGAGAAAGAAGGACTTCACCATGTGTTTTGGTAATGGTGTCCATGGAGGAAATATTAATCAGTTTTTACTGGGTCATGAATGTGGAAAAAGTACCCTAAGTGAATATTTTAGAGGAACATTAAGATGTTTTGACTATTGAATAGAATGAAGCAATGAAAATGACTATAAGGGAAAAAATATGAGTTTGTTTAATGAAATATAATAAAATATTGCACTCTCGAAGTAATGATTGAAGGTTATGTATTATAATTTTAGAATAAATGTTCACTATGAAACAAAATATTCCAAGTGGAAAGATCCTAAGACGTGCGAGCATGTAGGAATGAGTAATGGATACATTGGTGATGATGAAGAGAATAGATATGAAATATGAAATGAAAGAATTATTGTGTAATTGGATGAGGTTGCATTGCTAATGGAATAAGGATGAATTGGAATAATAAAAAAAATATTTATTTGTATTCAACAATTATGTTACATGAATTGTGAAATACATAAATATTGTTTAGTATATGTTTTTTTGCTATGGATTTATAATAAATCATTGAATGGTTCTAATTAAATAGAGAATAGATACAATGGAAAGGTTCTATACAAGGAAATAACATGATTAAGGGAAAGATAGTCATTAATATGTTCCTTATTTTTGATAACATTGTTGGGATGATGAAATGCATGATATGAATAAGTAAATTAGAAATTATTGATTACCTTGTAACTAATTAAGGGCTGATTGATAGGTGTTTTATGATATCATTAATTATGTTGACACCATTTGTTGATTTGTGTAATAAATCCCATAACCATTTAATTAGGAAACACACATGTTTTTAATAAAGATTTATGATAATTTATGTTATTAAAACATTTCAAGATAATATATGATGAGGGTATTCACATGTGTGGAATGTGACAACCATGAGATACATTTTGATATATGGGGGAAAGTTTTATTCAGATCTCATGACTTTCTTACTAATGTTTTATATTTTCATCATTCATAATGGTTATATTGTGAAAAAATCATAAAATGTGTAATTTAGACAACGAAGGTAGTCATTATCTATTGAGATTATATTAAAAAATTTGGATGAAAGGATATGTAGTGATTAACCATATTTCAAGGATATCTATCATATTTTTAAAATGGTATTTGTGTAGTATTATAAAAGGGCATCATGTATGTCAGGTGGAGGACAATCATGTCTGGGAAGGATATGGTTTTTTAACCCATTACTGAAGGTAGATATGGGTTACACTATAACTACAGAGCTACATGTTGTCCGTGTTAATGTATAACAATTTTTGTTCAATTATAATTTTTCATGAAATATTATTTTCAAATTATATATTTATAAATTAATTTATTAACCATATTGAATTGTAATAATTGTTATATATATAGTTATAAATTTTATTCTTTTATGGGACTTGTGATCTGTTAAGAGTGTATTTTGTCACATCCTGCATCAAAGTTAATTTATTGATGTACATTACATGAAGTAATGGATGAATTAGAAATATATAAAATAATAAATAATAAATGATTTTTTTATATTGAAATATACCCATCATGTTTATTTAATTATATTATTCATCAATAAAATAATTACTCAATGTTATGATAATTATCCAAAAAAATTTCTTGTCCTAATACCTATTTTTTTCAACTGATGGACTTTACAATAAATAAAAATATATGAATTTAAGGCCTCAATAATTTAATTTATCATTCAATTTTTTTTTTGATTGATGACCTTAATCACTCCCTATAAATATTTATGCTTTTCTTCCATGTACACTCATCACTCCCAACTTATGTTCTTTATGAGGAAACCGTCTCATATGTTACATGGGTAACCATAATTGTCTCATATTTTCAATTTTCTAGAGAAGTATTAGTGTCTATTTTTATGATGTGGGTTTCAATGAATGAAACATTCAATTATTAAACCGTTTCTATAATAAATTAATTTTGAGGGAGGAATTCATTTTTGGGGGTAGAAAGTAATACCCTGAGTTTGTATGGAACTTTTTTCCGGAATAGTTTAAATTTTCAATTATGTATTTCAATAAACAAAGTTAAACATTCATTTAAAATGGTTCCAACTTGGAATATGTTACATGAAACACCAACTTTTCATATATAAAACACAACACCGTCTTGTCATACGTTACACAGAACAATAATGTTTTTAACAAACATCATTTTATTGTTATATTTATTTAAACATGATTATTAAAACCAAGCCATTAATCAAATCAATAATACCAGTAATTACAACTTTTAAAAAATTATTTATAATGGATTCATATAAATATTTTATTTTTATAAAAAAATATTTTTTTTATAAATTTTAAATATGTTTAGAATATTATTTTCTGAAATAAATTACTTTTCATGTCCTTCAATGAAAAAAAAATAAATTTGAAAAATATTTAAAAGTTGAATTTGATAAAATATAATTAATTTTTTATTTTAGAATATCTAAATTACCTTTTGGTGAATTTAGGGGTTTTTGAATAGCAACGTCATTTTTTTTATGAATATTAAAAAATACAAGATTTTAATTGAAAACTTCTCTTTTCAAATAATTTTTTTATAAGAAGATAATATAATTTTTTAATAGATCATATTTTTATAATTTAATCCAATTTAGGTCATTAATATATTTTTCACATAGAAATTGGTAATAAAAACATATCAAAAGTTTGTACATTTTATCCTTTAAAACTCTTAGTGTCGTCTTGTAAGTAGAAATAATTTTAATTTAATTTTGGAAAAAAATGTTATTATAAATGTGTAAAATATATTTAATATTTGGAATCCGAATAAATTATAATGTATAATATGTTAAATGTAGTTTTTATCCAAATATATTAGTGAATGTGTTTAAAATTAATTACAACAATTACGATAAAAAATCAGGTTAACAAAGTACAAATCCTTAAAATTATGAAAAATGACCTGGAAACTTATAAAACCCCCATTTTATGTCCATTATTCAGCCATGATCCTTAAATTATTGAGTTTTTATAATTTCATGTGACTTTTTTAGAAAAAAAAACTTTAGTACACATATCTTGTATTAAAAAATTCAATGTGTGTCCTTCCCCTTTTTATAAACAGCCACCACTTATCCCTCTTCTTAACCCCTCTCAAACCATGTAAGATCATCCTAGATATACCAGATTTATATCCCAAAATACCTACCTATCTCATAGAGGAATATAATTTTATATAAATCAATATTAGTTATCTTTCTGGAATAAACCAAAATGAGTTACCTGATTATGACCTAACATCTTCTCTTATGCTGATATCTTCAATTATCTTTCTCCACCCCTCAAAGATATTTAGTCAACTAATGTATAAAAAATTTATTGTAAATTTACTAGCATGTTTTTCTACAATTTATTTTACCTAACTTATACAAACATCCATATAATTGGAAACACACATACCGTTTACATATTGAACGAATTACAACCTCACAAAATTATGGTTGTTCATTTTTGCTTCACCGCCTCTCTTGGTTGAATTTAAGGTGGAAAATATTTTAATATATATTATTTATTATATATAACAATTAATTAATCATCTATAATAATTTAAAAACCTATATTTTTATACTTTCTCCTTGGTGTAAATACGATAATTTCAATTTAATTAAGAATATACTACCACCCCACAAAACAATATAATCCGTTCACAAACATCATGGAATATATTAAATATCTGTTTAGTAAAGTTATATGATAGGTAGTAAAAAATAATTATATAGGATTTATTTTATATATATATATATAATATGTCATTTTCCTTCATTAATTTAATTCAATAATAAAAATATGTAGAGTATTAATGAGTACGTACGACTTACCATCTCCTTGAACGGAGTATTCCATTCCATATGTCTATATTATATTAATTGATATAATTCATATATACTTAATATAAATGATAATTATATCATGTTATATATTATTTAAATCAGGATATAGGTATTTGGACCAAGTATATAACAAATTTAGACACATGTGAATAATAAGTCTAATATTACCTGAAGTGAATATTTAACATATGTTTATTAATATGACTTAAATATAAATTCATAATCAAACCATATATGGTATTAGATATTATATTATGGTTCTTTTAATGATTTTTAATAAATTTATTTTTATTATACCTTTGTTTTTTATGATTCTGAAGATAGTCAAGAAACGAGATAAATGGATTTTATCTCACATTTTATTTCATTGAGATAAATTTTTTATTCACCATCCATTAATTCATAGTGGTTTGTATAATTCAGAAGTATTTATTAAATTATCATTAAAAATAAATTTATTCTTATTTACATATCCAATATATGATAATTATTTCTTGGGGTTTATGTTTCAAAAGATACCAAATCATTAAAATAGTTTTTTCTTAATTTGACATATTTGAGATTCATGCTTTTTTATTTATATAAATTGTTTTCAAGGTGTATAAAAATCCATATTAAATTGTATATCATTAATAAACTAATTTTCATAATATTTTTTGCATAATTTAATTTATTTTCCATACATATAGATTATGATCCTAGGATAGCATGTAATAAAAGTTTAAAAAAAACACATCAAATTTCATGATTGTTTATGTTTATGATTATTTTAATTAAATATTATGATCCATCATTCAATAACAAAGAAAACATTTTCGTATCCTTTGGTAACTATTTATTACTTTTTTCTCATTTCCATTTTTCCACTCTTTCATACTTATGATAATTTATAATACGAATCAAAGAAAATATTACCTTACCTTTCACTTCGGTCAAAAATTTGTGTTCATTAAAAACCACGTATTCTAAAAAATCATTCCAATAATATTTTAATAAATACTTATGATAATTAAAATACATTCCTACCCATTTTCCATTTACAATATTTTTCAAATGAATATTCATGTCACTTTTTAAACTATTTATTTGTCTAAGGTTATTACCATTCAAATGGAATGTTCTTTATACCTCATGCAACCTGGAAGAATTTCCCAACCACAAATTCACACAATATTTAATTTTTTTATGTTTAAAAGTTTATTTCTTCAAAAAAAAATTCCTTATATAATATTCCTGAAAACAGATATCAAAAGGATTTCATGTTATTTTGAATGTTTAAAAAAAATAAAAACATGTTTTCAAAATAATCAAGATTTCGTTATATGTTTTTAAAGATAGTATTAATGTAAATTTTTTCCAAAACATTTTCAATATTTATTCACATGTTTTCAAATAATGTTTAATAAAATATATTTCAAAATATTTTAAGGTATTATTTTAATGCATTTAATTTTTTTCACAGGATTTTTTTGAATGATTTGAAACTAATTAAATATAAATATAAAGAAAATGGTTTTCAAAATTTTTGAATTATTATTTTATATGATAACAAAAAAATGATTTTAAAAATATTTCAACTCTTATTTTTAAATATTCATGGTATTTTATATGAAAATAATGCTTAAATTATTTTATGTATTAAAAATAATTTTTTCAACAATGAAAAGATATTATCCCGAAGACTTGTTTTGGAATTATATTTAAAAATTATTTTATATTTAAGATGAAATGTGTAAATTATAATCATGGATATATGAGAAATGATCTAATGGTTCCAATCATATTCTTTATCTGAATGGGTTATGCTTAATGTCATGGTGTTTATGAAACATTATTCTTTTTCTATATTTATATGTTTATGAAATATGTTTATCTTTTGACAGGTTATATGTTTATAAAATATATTTCTCTACCACTATTTGTGATTTTAATGAAATTATTATGACTCATTTACCTTTTTACAAAACATATGATATGATTACATGTTTATTATACCCATTTAATTTCATGGGATATGATGTGATTGTTTATGATTTTGTGTATAATAATTGTATGGTTTCATTAGGATATGGATGGGAAATATATATCCATCCAATGCATTGGGTAATGATTTATATCGGATAAGATATACTAAGATTGAATTGGGAGTAATCCTTGACTACATAGATGTATATAGGAGTGAACCATGACTACCAATTTTTGTATGGGAAGTGAAGTCATGATACCATGATGGCCATGAAAATTAACCATGACTACCACGATGGTACAAGAAGTGAACTCACAGAACTAATATTTTATAGGGAGTGAAGCCTTATCTTCTATTTATCACATATTATAAGGTTATCTGTTATCTATAATTATTTGTTTTATTACTATTTTATGATTTCATTGATTATGTTTTTCATTTCCATATGATTCATGTCTTAAGAACTACCAAGCTTTAGGCCATTATTCATGTATGTGATATTTGATATGTGGGACATGATCTTCATTTTTCATGACCATGTTCTAATGTGATAATTCTCATTATTATACTTATGTATATCTGTGGTTACCCATACAAATAATATTACCTCATCCATTTTCAGGATTCATTCCCCATATTATGAAGAAATGTATTTGTTTATGTGTCGAAGAAGGGTTATTGTCCAGAAAAACCTATTGATAGATAATGTATTTCATTTATGTTCTAGTTCTTGTGTTTCCATGTTTCTAAAAGAATTATACTAGTACGAAATTTGGGAATATATTTTTCTTAGGATTTATTTAGTCTGAAAAAGTAATGTAATGTAAATATATGAAAATTGAGGGTCACTATAGGGGACATAAATATCATAATAAAATATGAAAAGACAATAAATTATAATCATAAATAATTCTAGTGAAACATAAAGTTATAATAATATCATTAATGAACCATAAAAGATATTACATGGTTCAAAAAATCTCAAATATCATATAACCATTGAGCATCACATAAGGGTGTGAAATACATTAAAGATAAATCATGATGTTAAGAACAAGGAATATACTGAAAACATATTTCAGTGTGAATGTTTATCATAAGATTTTGAACAATACAGAAATTTGTTATAACAATAATCACATGAAAACATATGTGAGCAAGATAATTATGATTATACATATCTGAGAAAACACATTATACCCACACCTATAAATTTGTGTAAACCCATCATAATGACACCTGGGAGAACAAAATAATTATGTCTTAATGTGAATATATCGGGAGATATAACATTGATATAATTCCCTAAATTGTGTTATATGACATAACTTGTTATCATCGTTACATATTTATGCGACTAGAAATTAGTCACAAACATATCTCATTGAACCCAAGAATAAATAATAGTTTTTCACATAAGATTAACATAAGTAATCATTTATGTAAAAATATCATTTTCCAAAATAAATAATTCCATAATATCATATAAAGAGTGATTTAAAGATAACATATTTATAGATAATCATTGGTAGAATAATTAAAGTACAAATAAAAAAGTTTCAGAAAATATTTCCAACATTTTCAAAAAAGATGATGTGTAAATTGCAACCTATAAATAATTTTTCGATAATGAAAATATAATAATTTTTTATAGAGTTATTATAAATAATGGAAAATAATAATTCCTTGCAAATACTTGAATTTTATGAAATAATAATTTTACTGTTTGATATATCATTTTTTTTAAAGGATGGGAAACCATTTTTCCTAGAAATTATGAAATAACATTATTTGAAAATGCACATCATTTAAAATGGTATTAAATATTAGTATTTATATATATTAAATATTATTATGGGAATAATATAAAATAATACAACTTATCTTTCCAAAAAATAAGACAACATTTTATGGATGGAAAACATGGATATGGAAGACAGGTCTTTTAAAATAAACGAGAACTATTATTAATTAATTGAATTATAATAGAATAGTATAATCATCAAGGAATAATAATTTTTTTTTAAACGTTAATTTCTCCATAAAAAAACTATTCAATGAAATATAACAACATCATAGGTAATCATTGATTTTTTCAAATTTATAATAGTAAAAGAAGAGTAATTATAACCCAACAAATTATTTAAGTCTCAAAACCACCATACAACCCCTTTTAATTTAGAACTGAATCCATGTGAGATATATAAAAATAAATTAAATATTAATTAAATATAGGATGACCATGAAAAAAAAATTCCAATATTTAAACAATTAAAAAAACATGTTGTATACTATAAATGTGTCTCTAGGGACTCAAATATGAGACAATGAGACTATTTCCTTGTTTCCATTTCAACTGAGATGTAAACTAAGATCCTGTATAAAATAAATAGTTTTATTAATAACTACATTCATAACAATATTCATACCCAAAACTATTTATAATATCTATTAAAAATCATTACATACATTTTTTAATATTTTCTCATATTCATTGTTAATAATTTTTTTTTACCATTTATAGTAATTTCATTAGAGCGGTGTTAGAATCCCATCATCTTTAAAAGATCATCATTAATGTTAATTATTGTCTCCCTAATTTATAATATATAATTATAATTTATGTTTGAATTTCATATCCTGATTAGTTTTCTCATTATCTTATATATTAAAATTCCGAATTAATATTTTTCAATTTTTTTAGCATATGAACGATATTCTATTAATTAATTATTTAATTTTTGATTTATTATTATCAGAAAAAATAATAAATAATTATTTATATATTTATATCATATTATATGATATACTATATTTTCATACTCATCCATGATATAATTTTAAAATATTATTCAAGTAGTTGCTCAAAACTGACAGAAACATGAATAAACCGTGATTAAGGATAAATATGAGGTTATATGTATATAATATAAATACAAAAAATTCCTAATTATATCTTTTAGAGTTTATTTTTGTGATATATCAAATTTATAAAAGAATATTAAGATGATTTATTGGATATTAAAATATTACATAATATTAATAAATGATTTTCCAATTGGTTTGCTTATTTTAATATATGTAATTTCTGATAACTATTTGATGAACCTATGAAACTAGGTTATATATTTTTTAATACTAATAAAATAATGGTTTCATAAAAATCATATTTATCAATTTAAAAAATTATAATTTGGATTTATTTAATGAGGTGATCAAATGAAATAAGAATATTAATTGTTTTATGGAGGCTATTTTCCACACATACAGATGGTTGATGATTTAATTTTCTATAGAATAAGGAAGATGAGTAATTTATATTATAACAAAATAATAAAAAAATATAATTAATATATTAATTATATGTTATATTCTATATTATAACAATCATTTTAATGCGGCGAAAGAAAATGAAAAAACCACGTGTCTGTTGTGGTAATATGAATAACACCCAAATCATGTTTTCATTTTTCTTAATATAAATGGGGGTTGTTAATGGTTTTTCAATAACTATAATATCATAAAAAATATATAATTATAATTAAATTATTTTTTCAATATTTTAAAATGAAATTATATGTAAAATATAATAAATTAATGAAATAGAAAAATAAAGCTATGTTTATGAACATATACCTCAATTATTCGATTATAACCTTTCTAAAGAGGATTTAATCTTTGAGATATTTTATTTTGAGAAGACCAAAATAGAATTAAGGTTCTTTTGATTGTATAGAATCTGTTTTGACATTTTTTTATCATTGGAGTTTTCTTGCACTGATAAGTGAGGATAAGAGTGGCCAATTTATATGTGAGAAGGAGTCTCATTTTAATAAATACTGAAAATATTCAAAAAAATGAAGTAACTATAATGTAAAGTGACTCACAAATTTATTAAATAATTGGATAAATATTTGATTATGATGATTATCTCTTCCACTATTAATATAGAATCACGTTTAAATCATTTTGGTCTCAATTAAACTATAGTTGCACAATTTTCCCATTTTAATTATTACCATGGCATCTAGTTTCTTCCGAGGTAGTTTATAATTAAAACCCAAAAATCAATCTATATATTAAATGATATAAAATTAATTATTCCTAATATTAAATAAATTTTAATTTTAATTTTATAAACTGATAAACAAATTCTAATATAATAATAAATTTATAATATATTTTAAAATTTTTATTGCAATATATAATTTAAATTATATATCATTAAATATGGGTTATTAAATTGAATAAATAATTTATAAAATTATAAATTTAATTATATAATACAATTTTTTCAAATAAATATGTTACATAAAAATCTAATGCAAATTTTTATTTCTAATAATGTCATAATGTCATGTTATTTTTTATGTCTTAAAGTCATTTAATTTGTAAATAATGTATTTTACAATATTCACATAAAATTTAATAATTTTAGAAAAATAAAAAATTTGAATATTCAGATATTATGGACATGATAAATGATTTAATTATTTTAATATTGTCAAACTCAAATCATATAACTGATAAATTTAACTTGTAATTAAATACATAAAATGCAAGGATATCTGTTTTTTATGAAAAAATAAATATTGGTATATTGATTATATTTTTTATAAATTAGTAATTATTCTTATGTATATATATATATATATATATATTATTCAATCCAGATAGCTATAGTTTTTGGAATAAAAATTCCAATGACTACAATAGAATTATAATGAATTTTCTATAAGAAATGTCTTTCAAAAGAAATATAAATTCACGATATATCTATACATAGAAATATATTTTTACATTTATATATAATTCTATTTTATCATTAAATAAGCCCATATAATATTTATTTAAGACATGAGCATCAGATAATATGTGGTTACAGTTTTAGGTAAAATTTCATATTTGCTGGATCATTTAGAAATAATTATTAGCATAATGTTCTCCCACAAATTGTTTTTAAAAAACTGTAATTGACAGAGTAATTTTTTATCTTTGTCAATAGAAATTCAAAGTGAAGATTTATTCAATCTAATTTTAGAATAAAGGGATTCATAAAGAATCCATTCACTTCTAAATGTAATTTCTTCTTACTAGTTTGGGTCAGACTATGAAAATATTCAATTCCTTACTATGAGTCAAATGAGAATATTGATTTTATATCCAACCATTTAAGTTAAACATCCATCATGATTAATTTCAATAGAGTGTTAATAATCAAACAGGGAATGACAAATGACCAATGTTGGATTGGATATCTTAAATATTCCTTCCATATATTATGAATAAATATAAACTATATGTGTGAATATTCAATACATTGGAAAATTTTCATTAATTTATTCTAATTGGAAAATCAAATGAGTCAAATTTTAAAAATAATCAAAATATGATACATCAATATTGAAAGTAGAAGTTTTCATTGATGCTAAAATCATAACGGTGGAAATCTAATTATCTGAGAAAATTTATATATGAATTTCTGACCCATGTGACACTCTAATGTGTCCCGAGCCAGTGGGCCACATGGCCTCATGTGTACCTCCTCATTGACCAGAGGTTGCGAAATAGTAGTAAAGTCCTAGAATGTATCTATGGGGAGACAATTCCATCATCTCTAGAGAAAAGCACATAATATATATATATATAACAACAGGTATGGTGCAGAAATATACACTATAATTATAGGACCATTATCCCAAAATAGAATATGTTTACATAAAAAAATAAGAACTGAATATTATTTAAAATTTGAACAATAAATCATATACAATGGATTGCAATTTCATCTTTCTACGAATATGTAATATAATAAAAAATGGGAGTAGAAAATATATTACATGTTATAAAAATGGTATAAATAGACAAATAATACTAACAAACCATCTCATGATTTGTCATATAAAATTTCAAACTAACACTCATATTATTCTATGTAATAATTCAAAAATCCATTAGAGGGATCCTCTTATCATATACTTTTTCAAGCATATAGCCATCATGGGTTCCCTCGGTGGTACAAATAAGATGTGTGATAAGCTTAGTGGGTCACCACCATTAACGACTAAAATAATCTAGAACATTTATATGACTAGTCCATTTTCATATATAATAATGTAAAAAATTAATGACAAATATAAACGGGTTGGCTCTGGTTCCTGATAGAAAATAGTATAACAGTACCAACATCTTCCAATGATGAAATATATTTTACTATATCAAGGTATGTAATTCCTAGTATCACATTATATAGACATCATTCTACGTATCATTTTAAAGTGTTGAAATTCATTGAATCATAGTATTGGTACATCACACACACTATCACATTATTGGGATTCCATTCCCTGTATCATAATATTGAGATGCTAAGCACAATAAAACAATATAAGGATGTTGTACCCAGATCAAAATATTGGGGTCCACAGTCATGTAACATATATATAAAATTTCCCCATACCGAGTATCCCATTTATAAATAGGGAATCCATAACCATATAGGTACAACAAAAAATAAGTGTCATCATCCACATTGTGTTATAATAGAGGGGTCATCATTCTCATTTAATTTAACAGTGGTCATCATTCCCATTTACCTATAACATAGGATAATTCATGAAAATTTACCTTAACAATGGTTGTCATGACCATACATCAATAGGGATAATGATCATAGGATTTAATAAGATCTAATGGGTAAGTCATAATTAAATAAAATTTAATAACAACCAATAGATGAACATTGATTCATTAAATCGAGGGACATGGTCGTGAAACTCATATATAATTCATTTCATTATAATTGATATGGGTGTTGTCCATTCCACACCACTAAACTCATTCATTATTAATATGATATTTCCATTTAAAATTAATTCCAAACTAACCAATATATTTGTTGTATATATAAACATTGAATCCATTTATGAATATAATAGTTAACCCCCAATAGAATGTCTCGCACTATGTTTGAATTTACTCAAGAATCTCAAGGGTTCTAATATGGTCAGTGGTTTCCAGAATAGACATTCAATTGAGGTAGATCATTTATATGGAGAAACGCACAGTGAAACTAATTCAAAGTGCATAAAAAAATTTACTAAATGTAAATACATGATGGGATAAATACTAGACCACCAATTAAAAGATCTTAGTACTCTCCTAATCCATTATTATCCTTTAAATTCCGCTGGATCTAGAGATTAAGAAAAAATGGGAAAATTCACTAAAAATGGGGCTTATAAAACTATGTCAAGATAACATCTCTGATTGAAATAAGAATCAAGGAATGAGACTAATGATATAAGAGCATACATGGAGAAATAAAATTATACCAATAAAAGATGGATTGGATTTCAGACAGAGGAGATATCCAGGAAACATGGTTATGTGAATATCAAAGTTCAAGAGAAGAAAAACCCCACTACAAGCTAGAGAATACTAGAAATAAGGATGTGGGGTGAAATTGTAAAAATTAAAATAAAATATATTAATTTTATAATATATATCTAAGTGACAGTGTTGGGTTGCGTAGTGGGTGAAACGGTGCGCTAACCATGTGCCTTCTGGTGGAAGAAAGAGGAAACCACACAATTTGGCCACATGGTTAGAGAACTGATGGGAAGCACCGATGGTAAATTTTTCTATGTTATTAATATCTAAATTCGTCCACTATCATAGGTTTTGGGAAAACCATGTGCCCTTATTAGTCCTTTGTACAACCTCACATTGTTATAAGAGAATGTGTGGGTTGGGAGGACATTTTTTACTGACTATGTAGCCTAGTTCATTTCTCCACTTTCTTGGGTTTCGGAATCCAAACAAGCTCCAAACTCTCCCATAACATTTCAAACCTAAAATTTCATCTACAATATGTCAATAATAAATTATTACCCTATGTTTAAAAGGATATAGACATGAGATAAAATCTAGGTTCCTACTATCTTCTCCCTTTATAGGGACTCATCCCGAGTTCTCCTTCAAATAGAATAAAGACATCATCAGAGAACAACTCTAGAAACTGAGAACATACGTCGGCCTCCTTCTCCCATGTATCAACATGTTCATGGTTTTTTAGTTATAAAAACTATACTAATGGGGCATTTCGTCCTAAAAAATTCATCATTAATCGATATATGATGCGTATAGGATACTCTTCAAAACAAACATCAACATCATTCTCAATATCCTTGAGATCAAAAGAGTGAGATATGTAGTAATGATATCAGTGAAGCTGTAAAATGTTGAAGAAATCATGAATTCCATGGAACCACTGAGATAATATATTTCTGATAAGATAATAGTCTGACCCTCTCTAGATTCTCAAACTGTCTGACAAGGTGAAAAGACAGATTCACTTTCCAATGTATCTGTCTAAACCCATATATGGGTGATACCCATAAGAAAACAAGATTTGCATACTTGTACTCAAGAGTTCATTGAAAATGATCTATATAATATTTCTATCTTGGATGAGTTGTTAATATTCACTTTTGGATTTTTTTTCCACATACTCTGATGTCTCCTCAACGGGATGAGGGCCCAGTAACATCGCCTCTCTGGCCTCTCACTAGAACATGGGTAAGTGAAATTACCTACCATAAAGGGAATCGTAGGGATCCATCTATATCGTTACATAATAGATATTATTATAGGATAAATTTAAAATAGAAATACGTGTCTATCAAAAACCAATGAAATCAATAACACATTATTATATCATGTCATATGAAACTTGTATTGTTCATTCCAACTGAACATCGGTATGAGGGTGAAAATATATGCTCTAATGAACCAGTGTACCCATAGATTTATATAATCCTTTCCAAAACATCTTCATAAAAATTATAATCCCTAATTAAATTCATAGTATGAGGGATATTATGTTGTTATATATCCTCACTGACATATAAACATACTAGATCATCAACTAAAAAAGTATCATAGAGAAGAGAAAGTGGGATAATCTCATCGTTAGATCCATGACTACCAGAGCCACATATCTACCTCTAGGAAACCATAGTAATATGATTAAAAAACTATCATAACATACATTAATATCCTTTAAAGGATCACTAATTTCTCATAAAATCCACCTGGTTGTTTGTGTTCCGCCTTCACCGGCTGACATGTTGAATAACAATTGATAAAACATTCTATCAGATATATCATCCCAGGCCACAATATTATCGGTGCATGTCATGATATATCATGGAGATAACTTAGTGAATTGAAAAATTAGAATCATGTAACCCACACATCTTCTCCCCTTTTGTATCAATGGGATACCAGATGTGGTATTGTATACATAGGATAACATAATCATCAAATGTCGAATCCAAGGGTGGGTCTTCATGATCATAACTCTCTTATATGACCAATACCTCTAGATATTAAAATTATCTCATGTTAACTATCTACAAAAGTGAAATTTTCACTGATAATGATGTATTTATAGACATTTCATAATGTTCATGAAGCTATATAAGAATCTTCAGAAACATATCAATAAGCATACATTCACTACTGGAATCTTCTATTTCCTATTTATGAGTCCACATGCTCATTGAATTGGAAACAAATATTACCTTCCCAAAATTATTAGAATGCTCAAAGTCAAATTATATATATATTTAACAGATATTCACTTCATAAAATTTGAATATTACTTTTTAAAGATATACCTGAGGCTTTTATGGACCGTGAACAACACAAAATTCTTGAACTATAAGTAATTCCTCCAAATTGTAAGGAATGCACCAAAAGTAACATGTTGCGGTCATACATTTGGTAATTTCACTCATGAGTCCGCAACATTCAAGAAACATATAAAATTACTTGATGATTCTATATTATAATTTCACCTAGTCTGATACTTGATGTATCACAATTTACTCAATAGATTTTTCCCATATCTTGTAGAATCAATATTGGAATAAAATTTGATATTCAATTCTTCAATTGAAATAATTTCTCATAGTGTTCCAACAATATAAACATCAAAAAATTATTATAAAATCCTTTAAGATGTATTTTTTGTGTGAGAATACTAATATGAGACTTTGGTAGTAACTATAGAGTCTCATAAAAATTCAAATATCAAAGTTGTTTTTGGGATGCTCCTAGGTAACCATAACTCTCTCATTGGCTGGGAAAAACAAAAATCCTTCCTATTAGACAATACGACCCAAGATGTGTACCATGAAAATCTACAAGTAAAATTTAGAATTCATATCATATAGTTGTTTCTCCCTCATTGGATTAAAAATTACCTCAATATTGGTTTCATGGTCTTTTTATGTATTATAATATTTTAATAGTTAATCTATAAAATCCACAACAAAGGAATCCAAATTGGGATATAAAAACATATTAATCAATTCTAAAAATATTTAAGATTCATTTTTATGACCTTACCACATAAAAAGAATCTCATATATTTCATTCCAACAACTAGAATTCATACATTGAATATCTAATATCCTGAATCGAACCTGATAATTGTCCATCAAGAGTTGATAATTAACAATTCCTTCAGTCATCTGAATTTTTCAAAATATCATCTATATGATTTATCTTATAAAAGTTTTTCATAGTTAAATAATTTTATTTATTTTAATCCACACCACATTTAAGGGTTTTTTTCCATTTTGGATAAAAGGACTGGGATTCCCTATGGATAAGTATTAGTTTATAAAAAAACTGTTTGAAACTAAATATTCTAACAAACTCTTATTCTATTGAAACATAATAGTTTTCATCCTATAATAAGGAATAGGTACCAGTGATGCTATATTTACTAGCTATATAATGAACTCTACCTTTATCTTGGGAGGTACTTATAAAAAGTCATCAGTAAATACATCCATAAATCCACCAACTATAGGAGGTAACTTGGTCTCATGTAGTTCCTGATCATCAATGTAAATGATATAACTATGGGAAATCACTCCACTGATCCCATGATGCTTTGGTCCAACTCTAACAGACTGGATATCCCACTCACCATTGTGAATATTTTCTACTCCCTCTAGTGATGTAAACGACAACATCCGATGATAACAATCCTCAAATCCATGATAAGAAAGCAACCAATCCGTCATGATAATCACATCCAAGAGCTTCATATGAAGGAAAAATAGATACCATAAGAAACTATGGCCACCTACTTCATGATAACATATTCTATGCTAGTGTAAACTGTCTAATCTGAACCCCAATGGAGTTTCTATTGTCATAATTCTACTATAAAAATTAAAAAGAATCCCAAGGATCTCAACAATATGTATAGAACTGAACGAATTTATTGAACCTATATTATAAAAGGAAAAATTGATTATATAGGATAATATAATAGTACCTCATACTGTAGATATCCCAATTTCATACTCCAATGATATTTGATACAATAAATAAATATGTCCCATTCTATATCCCTATGATACAACACAACCACCAGAAGTGGGTCCACTCTTCTAGAACGAAAATTATGAATAATGGATACCATGTCCATGACCACATCCACATCGTATACGAACCGAAGTAATCCAATTACCTTCTTTGAGAGGTTTTACTAAACCTTCTCATGAAGGATCAACTAACAAGGATCATCTCCCAATATAAATGGTTTGCAAGGTCATATTGAATCAGGATATATGTGCCAATCTTCCAAATCCTCGATAATATGTGAGGTATGTTGGATACTAGGGCCTCTTATTCCAAAGCATCCCATAATGGTGACATCCTGTGTAATAGTTTGTGGGATTCAACATGATGCTACTGCTCATGTGTGTAGTCTCAATGATTTACATGAAACATCTAGTCAAAGAACAACTCTATATAGGTTCTGAACCACCTTGGATCACACCGTATGATTCTAGTATTATCCAATCAGTGTTAACGGTATTATGTAAAATATCATATAGGATAGTAAAATGAAAAATGGTCACCTGAAAATTAATAGGATAACAAAGACCATCATAAAATCATCTTGATTTAGTTGGCTAATCAACATTATCAAATAGGTGAAAATACTGGAGGCTCTGTAAAATGACATAAATATACCAAAAATATCATGAAACTCTGTCACTATTTCATCAACATTACTAGGAAATCATTTTTAGGGTCTTGGGGATGAAATAATCAATGATGCTCCATTGGAAATCCCTTCATGTCGGTTCTCGATGCCGGCCATCCTGATTTATAATGTCCCATATATGTTTGTAGGATCCTCAAAGAATATAAATATAATGATTCCCTCTCCTCTCATGATTTGAATCAACATTTTTGATTACATACCTGACTAAATCAGACCATTGATCTGAATTCTATAGTCCAGCATCCCTTGAAAACATGGGTGAATAAATCTAGTGGACCAGTTGAGTCAAATCACCCATACATGGGGAAGAGTACAGATCTCCATATATTTTATGAATAAACTACTATAAGTTTCCGCAAAACTTGGCATCATCTCCCATGTTAGGAATAAGAAAATGTTAAATAAGGGGATCTACTAGAGCTATCACTAGTGGGTCATAGACCACAAACATCAGGGTAGTGTCTTCAACACTACCTTGGAGTTTGAGCATATTATTTCATGGTGAAATTTCTATACAATTTCAAAACATACACCTCTTATTTGGTTCGATAAGACCATATGAAAAATATATTGAGGTAGAAAAGGTTCAATTCTTATGGGTGTAATAACTACACCCCTCTAACAGCTCAAAGATTCAGGTATGGTTGTTAGAATCATTTTTATAGAACTTAAGAGATTATACCAACTACCCACTGCTAAGGTCGAGACTGTGTCAAATACTATGTTATTCAATTCAATTTCATTTTATATTTTGATTTCAATAGAATTTTATTAATATTTGAACCAAATTATTCACCAATTCTGATCCATATGGACTCATACACCTTACGATCTAATGTGTGGGATCCATTTAATATATACCATAACATGATACATTCCTTGCAACCTATAGACCAAAACTCAACATCCCATAGTAATATTTTTTACTGTGTCCACTATACCCTATGTAGGGAAACACTATTAGGTTATGTGAGGAACACTAAGTAATGACTATCTTTTTTCTATTCACTGAATAAAATTTCATTCAATCATCGCTTATATCATAGATGGAAAATATAGTAGTGTCATGAAATCCATGTAGTCCTAAAAATCTAGGGAAATGCAAGAAACAAATTCTTCTATATTGAATGGAATAAGCATTCCATTTGAATTTCTTATAAGTAGCCTAATAAAAATAATAATAGACGCTTCGCTTACCACGTCTTATATGGCTAAGGATGGAAGGTAAACCTCAATAATATTAATAGTAACATCACAAATAAAATTTTTCACTCAATTGTTCAATAATATCATCTATAATAAGCATAATACATAACAAATATTATTTATTCCATGATACATGGTATTACCCCAAAGAAGGGATAACTAATCATAGACATGGATTATAACCATGTCTTGAAGAATCCTATTCTCATTTATATTTTCAAAAAAATTAAGATATAGAAATAAAGATCATATAAAAAGTTGTGACATCCCAAAATGGTTGTTAGTTTGACTTTACCTGAGCCGGTGGACTACATTGCCTCTAGCATACCTCCCCATAAACCAGAGGCAGCTGACTAGAAATAACATACTAGGGTGTGTCCATGAAGAGACTACACCATAATATCTAGAGTGGATCATATTATATATATATATATAACAATATTTAAATATCATAAATAAATTCTATAAGGGTTGGCCCAATTACTCACCATAGTATATGAAGACATAAATAACCCATAGAAGAAGAAGAATAAAATATTGAAAACAAAATAATATACAATGGATGATAATTTTATGTGTATACAAAGCTACAATACCAAAATACATCCCAGTAAGAAATAGAGTACATGGTATAAAAAAGGTACAAAAACACCAAAAGGACAAACCAATTACCTGAGCTCTAGCCCAGTCATCTGCAACCAAACTGTCATCCCAATACATTAAATAGGTCACACATCATTATGTGGATGTTTCCTCAAATATACTCTTAGAATCATAAAGTCTGGTCAGGTTACATTGGAGGATTGGATAGGGTGTCAGATAAACTTGTTAGGCCACTACCAACGACAATTATAAATATCTAGTCTATGTGTATAACATGGTGGTGTGCATATATAATAATATCGTGTACTAATAACCGTTATAAAGGGGTCCTATTTGGTTCATGAAATAATACTGGTTGAAGCTATGTGCTTCAGATCATTCTTGAATATCATTGAATATATCAAGCGATGAAATCCCCAATATCACCATACATGGTCTCCAAGCCCAGTATCACTGTATAGGGATTCAATTCCCACTATCATTGCATGGGGACAACATGTCGAGGATAAAAGTATAGGGACTCCATGACTAGTATCAAAGTATAGGGACACCATTCTTAGTTTCACAATATATAATGTCATTCCCATTATCATAGTATATGGATCCCATGCATATGTTATATATATAAAAGGGTCATTATGCTTAATATCACATTTATACAAAGGGTCACCATTCCTTAATAGATATAACTAAGGGAGGGGATTTCATTCCCATTTTTATATAATAGAGGGTTCATTATGCCCATTTAATTTTACAAGGGTCATCATGAATATTTAGATATATCATAGAGATTATAATTCAATTTAATATTACATGGTATGTCATTCCCCAACATAAACAGTAATTAGAATCATTGTATTCAATAAGATAAAATGGGTAAGTCACAAATCATTACCATTTAATATTAAAAATGGTTTGACAATTAGTTCATTTAATCTACAAACATGGTCATACCAATCATATTCAATTAATTTCATTATAATTAATATGGATTTTTCTTATTCCATACCACTACATTCACTCATTATCATCATTATATTTCAGTTTAAATGTATGTTCTAACACACCAATATATGTTTTGGATTTGAAAAAATGGATTCCAATTAAGCATGTAAGACGAGACACCCAAAAGAATGACTCACTCTAATTTTGAATAAAATTTATAAGCTTAATGGTATAATAAGGTCATTGGGTTCTAAAATAGACATCTAATTAAAGTATATATTTTTTTTAGTAATAGATGGTGAAAATGGTGTGTTGTGCATATTAAATATTATAACTCCTAAATACATCAAGAGATAAATACTAGACAACCTATATAATTATTTTTTTACTCTCTTTGTCCATTAATGGCCCATTGTTTGACATATGACAAGTGAAAACAAAGAGTGGAAGAACGCCTAGAAAATATGGAATATGATTATACGTTATGATGTAATCAATAATAATAATAATAATAATGGAAGAAAGAGCCTAGGTATTAAAAATATTACATGAATTAATCCAATAAGACCAATAGAAGAAGGATCAGACTTTTGATGAAAGATATATCAAAGAAACTAGGTTATTCCATGGTGTGAACTTAATGAAAGGTAAAACACATAACATTTTTGAGAATAGATGAAATAATATGGATGGGATAAATTATAATTATTCAGGGAATTTTATATATTTTTTCCAAAATATCTAGGTTATATTGTTTGGACACACGGTTGGCCAAACCATTCTACCACTGTGTTCCATCCACTACTTGAAAAGGGAACTTGCACTATTTGGGAAATTATGTGCCATCATTTAGAAACACCTCATCTATATTTTATTTTTCTATTCTCTTAGGTGTGTGGCCTACAGTATATGGTTAGGGAAAAAATGTGTCCTTTTTTCATTTATCCATGACCACATGATTTGGACATATCTTGTGGTCTGGGTTTCATAATTTTTTCAAACTGTTTGACCTAGTGATTTTCTCCACTAGTTGTGGTTTTGGGTTCCAAACTAGCCTAGTCATCCCTTTAACTTTCTAATTTCAAATTTTATCTATAATAGATCCATAAGAAATAGCAACACCAAATTTGAAAGGAAATGTAACCGATATAGACCCTGGGTTGTAACATTATTATATGTATAAGTGTTCTAACAATCATATTCCAACATGAAATCTATAATTATATGTTAGAGGGTATTTGTAGCTTAAATATGATAACCCACTTTGATAGTATTTCTTGAATACGAATTAAAATTTCTTCTTGATCATGGAGGATGATGAAGCTTTTAATTTTGGAAAGTACATGGTTCTGGGTAGGGTCTTTAATAATTATTATATTCCTTTGATATAATACATTGAATTTTTTTTGGTTCCCTAGGATGATTTTATCATATATCCTCTTGTTAATAGGGCTATTCTATTTTCCCTTCGTAGTTAGATTATCGATGGAGTCTTTCACCGAATTTATCGAATCATCTAATCACTATGAGAAAAAACCCTTGTATATTCTTTCTATAAATTTTCAATATAGAAAATTTTTCATTTTTTATTCTTCATCTTCTTTAGATGATCATTCATTGGACTCCACCCATATATTTAGTAGTTTGTTTAGAGATTTGATTAAAATTTCATTATTAATCATATTTCCTAATATATGGTTCTATATAATCAAAAGGATTCACATAATATATAACATTATAATGGTTTTTAGACATAATTTATGCACTGTCTATTTCACCCATGGTTACATCGTGTTCCAGCTAATACTAAAACTAAAATTATCAATATTTATGAAAAATAATTAAAAATATGGGAAAATTTTAAATTACCACCATCCTTAAAATATGTTATTATTTAATATTATCACATTAGGATATATTTCCTTTATTTTAACCAATATCTATATTAGTTTGACCAATGATATGGTTATGTTTTGTAACCGTATGCTTCTCAACCAAATTCCTCAATGTAAATAGTAGAGAAATCATTATAATTTGTTAAAAAAATATCATGATCAACATGTTTGTACACACAAGGAGATTCAAACCATGTGTGGAATTACATTTCATTGTTTTTCATCATGTGAAAATTGAGTTCATACCTAATCCATCCTATGTAGAGTTATCACCCTTAATATAATTTATTGTTGAGTATATAAAAACTTGTAATATCTAGAATATGATTCAGTTATATGGGAAAAATATTATAATAAATTTACAAATATTTTTCAATGTTATATAATAATAAGGCTGTTATCATGGTTTTAGAGCCATTCTCTCTAAACTAAAACAAAAAATAACTAACCAAATATAAGAAATAACATATCCCTACTCTGATAGAAATTGATCAATCCTATAAAAATAAATAAATAAATATAATATATTAACCAAAATATTTAAAAAAATACATCACAATAAATATCTCATAACCAAAATACAAAATAATATATATCATTAATATTAGCTACATAAACATATAACTGTATAACACATAATAAATTCCTTATTTTTACTCTTATAACCACTTTACTAGATATCTCACATGATATATTGATCTTTATAACTACTTATTTTAATCAAAAGATTGGTATGATCTAAAATTCACAGTAAGTATGAAATATATCATATCATGAAGGAGAACATTGGGAGACATATATATCACATTAAAAAGATAAAAACATCTTCAATGATAAAAATATATTATGTTTGTGTGATATAAGATCATAAAATTCACATTAAGGATGAATATAAAATATGACACTATTAAAAGTAATTTCAATAATCATACAACATTTGACCATGATACAAAATTATCAAATACAATAAAAATAATGTATTATATTAAAAACATGGAATATATTTTAAATTAAATGCATCTTTAATATTTAGTATGTTATTTCAAAAAACCTATGTATTTTTATAAATCATAATCACAAGATATCGTATATGAAAAAACTCATTGTTACATTGCTTATGCGAACAAATTAATTATGATTACACGTAAAATTGTTAGAAATCATATAATATCCATATTGATGTAAAAACGCATTGTTTCCACACCTGAATGTATCAGGAGATATAAGCATAAATAAATGAGAAATAGGGTCATATAGAACCCCACCGATCAACATCCATACATAAATGTGACAATTAAAATCAATCATAAATCGACCATAATTAACTCATAAAAAATAATGGGGTTTCACATTGCATGAAAATAAGTAATAATGGATATAAAAAAATAATTTTCCAAACAGAATCATATCTTAATAGCTAAAATGTATGACCAATCCATCATTTCATAAAATCCTAACCTTTGAAAAAAAATATAATTGGGAATAAAAAAGTTTTCACCAAACCCTTTCAACATTGTTATAAAGTATAAATTGTAAATTAAATTAGATAAATAATATTCTTGTAAGTGAAAAATTAAAAATATTAAAATCTTTTATAATTATATCCAAATAGAATGTCCTTTTATATAAAAATGTAATATATAAAATAGGATAGTTCGATAAACTATATTAGTTTTTTGAAATTCAAGAAAACCCATTTTTTGTAATATTTCAAAATTCTATTGTCTGAAAATCCACATTGTAAAAATGGGTATTAATGTTTCATATATAATAGGGATACATAGAGTTAATACAATAATAGAGAATAATAATGTCAATAACATATATATTTAAGAAATAAAAAATAAATTAAATGAAAAATATTTTTCACAAAATTTATTTTAATAAAAAAATTAAATCATAATTAAGAAATTTCACATTTGAAACATGATTTTATATATAAAATTATATGGAAATAAAACATAACATCATCAATGATTATAATATATAATTTAAAAAATATAATAGTAAAAAAATATTGGAATGGAGAAAATGAATTGATTTGGGTATCTAAAACCTCTTAAATCATTTACAATTGTCCAATAAAAACCCCATGAGTAGTATGTGTTAAATTTTATTATGATGAAATATAAGTTGATCATGAAAAAAATATTAGTAAGTAAATATTTACACCATTGAAATGAAATCATGATATACATCATAATAATGTCACATTGGATTCAAATTTGAGTGAAATATGTCCAAACCCCTTGTCTGGTGACCAAGAGTTGGTGTCAATATTATTACATAAGAATATGATATAAGGGATCACATCAATAATGACAGATATGTTTAATATTATTTAAGTACACAATATAAATACATTTCCAATTTTTACATTGGTAATAATATAGAAAAACATAGAAAAAGTAAATATTTTGCATCATGAACTAATTCACAGATTCCTTTTTCTTATAATATTTAAATGAGACAAAAAAAATACACCTGTCAAATGTACAGTAATTGTTTTATTATGTAGAATAGATCATTAGTAAATAATTCATAATCAATATTACATGTTAAGTAACAAAAAGAAAAAATAATTTCTGTCATTAACATGATCATAAAATGCATCTATGTATAATATCAATTTAACAATGTCATATAAAAGAATAATTCAATTTTAAATAAAATAAATTCATAGTGTTCGATGTCATGATATTTGATATAATGATATATTTACCACCATGTCATTTCATAATACCATTTTAATAATTTAGTATTTATACACCAAAAATCCATTTAATAGGGTTATCTAACTAGTTAGTCCCATTATACATTTGATTAACTGAGGGTATATATAATTTTGGGACTCAACGATCACAATATGTACAATTAATGTCTCCTATACTGAATAATAAATTTAATTTATGAGAAATATTATTTTTCAAGAAAATATTTATCCTTAGTAAATGATATAGAATATCATGATATACCCTACAAATCAAATATCATTCATAGTAAAACAACATTTGTAGAAATGGTTTATAGTTTATTCAATTAGAATATTTGTTGGTACAAAAAATATGGTTGTGTATTTTAAAATTGATCACAATAAGTTGTTTATATCAGGAGAAATGTAAATCCCTTAAAATCCATAATAGATAAATTATACCTATAAAATCAAAAAAATATGTTTTTGTGATTAATTCAGTTCTATTTAGTATAAAATAAAATAGTATCCATGCGTTTAATTAAGTTTACATAAGTTATTATCGGTTTTACAACAATGGAGAACATACATATGAATCTAAACATCATAAAATGGTTATGTTGAAAGATGATTATATTGATTTCATATAAGTTAAAAATATACATTCCATTTATCGGCAAATAAATAATGTAGTAAATTATCCTTTGAAAAAAAATTTATATATTTCGTTCAAAACCATTAAAAATAATATGATATATTAAAATACATATAATATATCATTTGAGTAAATACAAATTTCTTCTCTTAAACAATTTGCAATGATATGAACAAGGAAGGAAATTATACTCTATAAAAAAGAGAATTAGAAAAACTTTTATTTATAAATTTTATATCATGATTATTTTGTCAAAGTGTGGTATATTTTGATGAAAACATGGAATATAATTAACTATTCAGATTATAATAATATTTATTATGTGTATAAAGGATATATTATATTAATATTTCAATAATAAAATATGAAATCCTAGAACATTTACCTTCAAACAAATTATTACATCATTGAGGGAAATTAAATTATATCCATTTGAAATTTTTATTGTGAACTAAATCATTGATAATAAAATATATATATATTCATATTAAATACCAAATATATGTAGTATATAAACCATATACATGTAAAAAAAATTTATAATACCAAATATGACACAATGTGGTTTAAATTGAGTACAATTTTCTTATAATGAAAATATATTGAAAGTTAGAATTAATCAATGAAGTGATCAGGTGTAATAAACATTAATATGACAGAAAAAAAATTTGAAAATGACATAATAAAATTTTAGGTAATTTCACAAATAAAATTTTTATAGTGTAGTCAATGAAGTAAAATTTTAACCCAAAGAATTAAAATTATGTTAAGTAACTTGTTAGCTTGTTCTGCCATGTAGTTGAACATGCTTCATCCTCTTATAAAATTATTTTATTATTTTTGATAATTTATAATATAAAAATAATAATATTTATAAATTGAAATATTACCCACTTATAAAATATTATCACCCATTCATTAACAATCATTCATTGGTATCATTGTTTCAGGTGGGTTCTTATTTTATTCTTATATGTTTGATCATGGACAGTTTTGTTCTTGAGATTAGGTTGTTTTTTGATAAAATATTTTTTAATATTTATTTGTTAAATATTATATTTAACTATTAGATGTATTTAGAGTCATTTTTAAATGGTGTACATTTAAAATGAACCACTTCTCTTTGTGGTGAAGGTTAGTCGTATACACCAATGAGTGGTGTTATAATGTTTTAATTTGTGAAAGGGTATGGAAGTATATAAAATATTAATTATCAAGAATGAATATAATTTCATAAAAATAATAAGTATTCATTAGTACCATCATTATAACAATCTCAACGAGGAGGTGATGTAAAATAAATTACATCAATACATGATGTGGTCATCTTTGAAACACAAAATCGATGGTTTTAGATCCCATTTGAAAGAAATGTATATTGATAATTATTATTCCAACAATATGATAACATATCATTATATTTTATATAATGGTTTTATTATATTTCATTTTTTTAATAGAATTTATTTTTGTAAAATAGTGGGTAAAATAGAAAGTGATGGGTTCAGGAATCATCCTTTGGAATTATTTTTAATGAAATAGGGTTAGAATTTTTCAATAACCATAAATTATAAAAAATGTAAAGGTATTTAAGTGATATATTTTAATTGAGGTTTTTTGTTGATAAATTTCTTAAGAGGTCAAATGATTTTAATGGATGAGGTTCATATTTACAATTGAGGTGAGTAGAACAACTCTAATTTTTTCAAGCATTAAAATAGCATTATGACCCTTTCCTTGGGAAATATAAAAAATTAATCTTATTTTAATGTGGTTTGGGTGAGTTTTATATCAATACATCGAATTAGTTTTAATCAAGTGTTATCAAATTTTTAACACTTATCATTTTATTTAACATCATTGTAATGAATTTTTAACCATAACTACGGTAATAACTGCATCAATTTGAAAGAGATATAATATTTCATATGAGGTAATAATTAGATAATAAATAGATATGATATTAAATTTTAGAATAGTTATCATTCAATTAGTCCCTTTTTTATATTTATAGTATTAATAAATAATTTGGAAGAAAATAATTTTCATTTATTATTATTAATGTATTTTTAGAAACAATTCATTTATTTTTGACATTAAAAACATTAAGATAATAAATTAATTTGAATATAAAAACTCTAATTAACTTCTATATATAATAAACAACAATAATTATTTTTGATACAATATTTCATCCGAAAAATATAAAATATTCTATATTTTAAATCATTTACATTTATTTTCATTCCACTAACACAATCATTGTGCCATCGTTGTGTAAGTTTTTAATGTAATTAAAACAATCTTAAAAACTATTCATTAATTAAAATAATAAAAATAATTTTTTCATTGTAAAAAACGTTTAAATTCATCCATAATATACTCTAATCTATATTTGAACATATAAGAGATATTAAAATAATTGGAGTGACATTTCAGAGTTTTATTTAGTTAAAAAATATAATTGAAAATTTCAATGTGATATTGAAGAAAATTTAAATATATATGAATTGGGGATTCAAATGAAACAATATTTCCTATTAAATTAAATTAGATAATGTGTAGGGTTGATTTTGAGACCATATCTTAATGTTTTTATATTGATTTACTATTATTTCACTTAATAAGGAGACACATTTTTTCCAACTTATTACATATGATGAAAAAACTAAAAGGGCCCTTTTTACCAAATTTGAACATCATGATTCAAAATTTAGTGTCTATTTTTAAAATTTAGTCCCTATATGATAAACAAATAAATTTTAATATTCATTTTTAAATCTCAAGGAAAATAACATAAAATATAGATTTATATTAATTCATTAAAAATGTCTTATATCAAAATCAATTTTATTTATGAATAAAATTTAAAATGTTATATTATTCGAAAAAAATTTAATCACATATATCATTCATATAAAATTAAAAAATACAATGGGACTTTTAAATTTTATCATTTAATAAAAATAAATTAGATTATTCGAAAAATAGATATTTTGCACTATTTTTCAAAAAAATGATCTCTAGTTATTTTTAATAAATGGTGTTTGACCATCAACATGTTTTAAAAAATTAATATAGGAAAAAATATTTAACCATACTATAATTATATTCCAATTATATCAGAAAATTTATTCAAATTATAATATATGTTTTTAAAAGTGGTTGAAAATAATTATAATATTCCACACAGAAATCGAAATAAAATAATTGAGGAATAAAATGATTTTTTGAAGCGTAAATAAATTTTTTAAAATTTTTAGTGCTTATATAAATAGAAATAATCAATAATTTTTTTTTTATTTTTACTATTATAATTAAATTTCATAATGTGTTTACACATATTTATATCAAACAATTCAATGAAATGTTGATAACGGTCGCATGTAAATAATAATATTATAATAATATATCATGATCTGATTATATCATGGTTATTCTTGTTGAGAATGATATAATGATAAATATTATACATAAACATTTTTTTGAGTTTTAAATTCTCCAAAAATAATATATTTCCCTCTCACATTGTTTTAGTCATAATGGTTAAATATTTGATATTTATTTATTGAAAACCCAAAACGTATAGAGGGATAATAAAATTATTTTTAAAAAAGTTAAGTGTGGAGGATAATGGTTTCTTAAAATAACATATAATTAAATTTTCATATAAGGATTACATTGGGGTAATGTATGAATATATACATAGCAGAGAAAACTAATATCCATAGAGAAATAACAACATATAATGAACTTGGTCGGGAGAAAATTAATGACCACTAAACCATATATTAATGAATGGTGAAAATATAATTAATTCATTATAAATAATAGTAAAATGATAAAAAAAATTAGTTTATTTTCTTAACATCGAGGAGTTCATTTTCTATTATGAATAGAAACACAATAAAATGCACTTTCTTTATTTATATCTATTTTATAAGAAACATTTTATAAATTGGTTTTGCGTTGGAGATTTACAACTTCATCTATTACTCCAAGAAATGAATATTCATGATGAATTTTTCATTCCAAATATACTAAAATTATCTTTTAGTGGATCATAATATCAATAATGTAATGAACTTTCATTCAATAATTCTATAAGTATATAAAAAAATTATTAGAATAAGTAATCTAATATTAATAAATATAATACATTAATATCTACATCTAAAATAATAACCCCAAAAGATAATATCATTCCATTATATGTATATTTATCCCTAACAATCAAACCAAAAATATTTTTACAAGTTGAAATCAAGTAAATAAAAATGGTTTAATCGTATTTTTTTCCTTATAGAACAAAAAGTAATTCATAATGTCATATAAAAAACATGTTAATATTGTTATAATATATTCTATTAAACAAAACTAATAACCTAAATGTCTATAAGACCACAATTAAAACATATATTATTTAGGTGGAAATTTTTTTTCTTCTTCAAATAAAATTACTGGCAATTAAAAATATCTCATAAAAAATCAATAATTATTCTTAAAGAAAAAAACTATCTTTGTCATAAAATAAATAAAAAATTTCATGTTCCCCAATATTATTCTTTTTTATTCATCACTGAAAATTATATCTTTATTCTAACTAAAAAATATGAACTCATCATTAAGATAATATTAAGGTTTATAATTATTTTAATCATATATTCTCCAAAAATATCACCTAACAAAGAACTGATATTTCACTCTAATTCACACCATTCGATGTATATTTTGACAACTATGAACGAAAATATCTAGAAATAATACATAGTTACATTATGATTTTATGAACTAGAATTTGTTATGCATAACCCTTTTATAGAATACTATTCAAATTTAAATACATAAAAACATCCATAATTTCACACTAATGATTTGAAAACCATAGGTTCTTCAATTTTCTAAGAGTTACCCCTTGCATTAAAGCATGAAATTGGATATTTTTCAGGTTCCCCACATATAATACATTGATATATAAATGGTACCACAAGATTAAATTCATATTCGAGAAGTGGGACACCACGAGACTGGGAGTGTTTCTCTTTCAAATAAATATGGAATTATGGTGGGTTTTTTCACTCAATCCATTTCTAAAAAAGTTTTTCTCATGAATCTTGAGAATGAGGGAGTGGAACAAAAAAACTCTCTCCCATTTCTATACTCTTATAAATATTTTTATGAGCCAATGGCATGTACAAGGATCTTTACTATATCGTCTCATGAGTTTCTATCACACATGTGATCATTTGATATGAATGAAGGTCATTAAAGTGGTATTAAGAATGGAAGAATTGGGATTACACTGGGAATACATGTATGTATGAAGGTTCTACGCAGTTTGATCAATAAAAATTGGGGTATCGCATGATCATGTGAACACCTATTATGAACCAGGCATATCGTAAAACTTTATATTGAAACCAATACATATTAAAAAGATTATATAGTAGGTTAATGTGATCACTTGAGGATGTTATTTAGGAATGATTGACAGTTTGTTCTCTTTCTATTCTATCCTTATTTTTTGGAGCTCTCTTTTCCACCTTTTTGTATACCATTATTCAAATTGAAAATTTATATTTATAGTTTGAACTTGGCTGAGGGTTGTTCCATTTTTCATGGCGATCCTCACACATTTATCTACTGAGGTGGTCGTATCATATTTATAGTTCGTGAAGTGAATTTCTGTGACATTCTTCCTTTTATTCTTTTTTATCACTATGTGATGTGATAAATTTTATTTTATTTTGATAAAATTTCATTTTTAATTTGGAGGGGCTTGTGGTTATAAAGTTCTCACAGAGACTCCATTGATTGTCACCTCATCGACTTGATATGTTAAAATTTTAATCTTTATTACTTCTTGGTCTTCATGAAAAAATAGTATTCAATTATTATATTTGTTTGGAAACTCATACATATTCAGATTGAAAATAAAATAAATCGATGTTTTATTATGCATAATAATAATTTTTCAACTTCGAACTCTATATTCATTTAAATTATAAGGATAAAAATCATTCCATTTTCCATCACTTTCATCATAAACTTGGTTCATTATTTTTTTAGCCATATTTATAAATAAAAAAATACTATGAGAAACAATAATCATATTTGGAAGCCAAAATATCATGAAATTAATTTAATAGTATGTTTAAATCATGACACATACATTTTTATAAAATACACATTATGATTATCCTATGTCATTCATGGACATAATATATTAAAATAATTCATAATATTTCATAATAAAATATAATTTATCCATATAACATCACTAGAGAGTGTGAAATTAGGTGTTATGTAATGACAGTCTCGCTGTGAACAAAAATGATGGATGGGATATATTCAACCATCCTTTTGTGGTTTTTATAAATTTATTCATCTATATTAAAACAATATCCAATAATTGTATAAATATATGGATTTATTGCTATTAAATCCATATAAACTCATACAAACAAAAACATTATACTTTTTTCTATACATAGAGTTATCTATAAATTATTTCATATGGTTATGTTCCATAATCTATATGACAAAAAATCTTGTACCTAGTGTTTCTAATAAAAATATATTGATAAAAATAATAACAATCACAACTATAGTAACCCAGATTAAGTTTGATCTTTATTAAATTGCAATATCATATAAGGGATCTCATCACTAAGTATCGACTGGTTTAATAGTCTTAAGAAAATGATAAAAATATTCATCCGATTTTACATTGGTAATAAAATATGAAATCACATGTAAACTAAATATTCTACTTTATTTAACTCCATAAAAGATTACATCTTCATATAATGGTGAAAGGATACAAAATAAGAGTGAAATAAAATTACAAATAATAGGATCATATAATGGAATCTCTAATTATTGAATAAAAAATTATCTATATTGTAATTGAAATAATTTAATGCATAATCCATTAAATTAATGAAATTATATTGAAATTAATCCATGGATAATATCAATTAATTAATCTCATCTATAATAATAATTAAAATATTATTATAATAAATTAAAATAATTGATATAATTTTATCTTTACCACCCATAATATTTAAATTATGCATGGTGAAACACCAAAATCTAATTCAACAGATCCTGCAAATATATTTGTATCATCAGAACTATCAATTTATTAAAGGGATATATGACTCTTTCCCCACCTATTACATCATGTCTAATCTATTCTTCATATACTTAAGTAAAAAATTTAATTTGAGAATAATATAACTAACAAAAAAATATGTTTATGTAGTCAAGGATAAAGAGTATCAAGATTTCCAGAGTCAATATAATAATATTCAAAGTAAATCACTTTCGGTCGAAATGATATATGGGTTAGGAAATAATAATATTTATGATAAAGAAGAATAATTATATTTCTTCTAAAAATGATCACAACTAATAAAATTATTCAAATTAATGATCCCAACAAAAATATTATAACATATTCAATTTCACAATCAATCTATAAATTATATTGGTTTTAATATTATCTTTTTTTTATTTTTTAAAATAAAATGTAAAAAAAAAACATTTAAATAAGTTTCAATTAAAAAATTTATTTCGAAATTCATGGAAAAATATTAGAAGAATCTAAATATTATAACAATTTTATAGTGACATTAACGTTTGATAACACTGTATCTATAGAAATGATACATTCCTTTTGGATTTTTGTAAAGAATATTTAAAATAAACTTATCGAAAAACATTATATTGATTCATTTAAAAACATAAAAAAAATGATAACATATATTTTCAATATCAAATAATTTTTGTAAAATAAAATAAATTTTTTAAATTATTTTTTGAAAATACAGACATGGAATAAAATTATACCGATCAAAAAGAGAATGAATATAAGATTAAAAATTATCCATTTTTTCAAGACAAAAAGTTTCAAAGAGACATATAGTTGGGAAATAAATTAAAATTCACAAATATATAGAGGTTAATAAAATATATTTTTTCTATAAGTGGTATATTTTATTAATCGATCAACATAAAATATACTATATCCCACAGAAAATGAGAATATAAAATAAATTCATACATCTTTTGTAACATTTTAATTGTATAGCATTGAATTTGTAAAAATCAAATGAAATACTAGTTGTCATGAAATAAATATTTATTCATGTTAAATACATCATTACTGTATAATATAGACCAAAAAAATTTAAATACGTAAAAAATACAAAATATGTCTCAAAGGAGTAGAAATTTAGATGAAATTATTTAAAAAGACCATATATATAAAGTAATAATTATTCATTAAAGTGGTTATCTGAAAAAACAATTGAAAAAAAATCATAAACAAAACATGATAAAATTAGAGTTTATTTTACACAAAATAATGGAATAACATAGTCCAAGACATTGAGTTATAAAAAAATAAATGTAAATTGAGTTAATAAACCCTTTTCCTCACACATTTAGTAGGTCAAAAAGTCATTACACCCTTGTATAAGGGTTTTAAACATTATATTATTTTATAACAGATCTGTATTCATATTTATAATATAATATATGATCAACTTATATTCTCTTAACACCAATTCATTAACAATATTTTAATATTATCATAATTTCATGTGTTAACTACTTAGGATTATCATGTAAGATTTATCATTGATTTTTTGAGTCTTGAAAATTTTGTATTATTTTATCATCTAAGAATATATATTAATGTTATAAATACAATTTTAATTATTTAAATTTTTTTAAAATTCATTCTTTAATGGTGGAGATAATAAATGATTCACATCTCTTCATAGAGATGGTACATCTTACATATGTACATGTGACATTATCAAAATTTAATTGTTTACTGTAAGAGAAATAATATGATAAAATAAATTATTTGAATAAATTTTATGTCTAAATTTTCATATATATTTATTATTTCCTTGATTAAAAATATAAATGTTGGAAAGTGATGGAAAATAAATTACAACTATTTTTGAGGTGGTAGTATTCCATCCACATGAGGGATGGTTTTGTTTCCCATTTGATGTAGAAGGAGATGTATAAATATTACTCCATAAAAAAATAAGAGTGTATGGATGATAATAGTTTAATTATAATATAATTTTTAGGAAATAATTGAAGGGTTTAAAAGAATTAGTAAAGATAGATATTTGTTAAGATGATTATATTCTCTTAGTGAAACCTCATTTGGATCTCATTTTATGGACACTAAAGTTTGTATATTGGGATGTCAATCATCTAATAAAATGAATATATATATTTTTCATAAGGTTGGGTCATGTTAAATCATTCATTATGTGTAATGAAGTGATTGATGGAGTTTCTTCTTTATAATTGTGGTTATTTTTACACTCGTAATTTCTCTAAATTTTTAAATATTATTAAGTAACCACTAAGAAAAATAAATCCATTAGGAAAATATATGAGGTTATTAATGATATGTTTTAAATTCATCCATCTATTGTGTATTAATATAGTGTTTTGGTTATATTAATCCTTATCGTCTAGTTCAACACATTTATTAACCGTCTTTAATCGTGACCTCAAAGTAAAAAAAATCCCAATTTAAATGGTTAAAAATATAGTAATAAAGAAATAATTGTCTCATTAATTTCAATGGTATGATATATTAGACCATTTCTCAACATACCTTCCATCATTCAATTTTTTATTTTTTATAAATACTTTTAAAAAAATTATTAAAATATAAGTAATGTTATTTTGATATTATTAAAGTATTTTGAATTGAAAGGAATCAAGATAATAAATGTATTAAGATATAAAAACTTTAAAATCATTTAATTTTATTTTTCTAATACATGGTCAAAAATAGAGACACAGTCATGTAATATTTTGAGGTAATTATACCATTAATAAATTTTAAAAATGGATTAGAACCAAAATAAATAAATCAGATTCCAAATAATATATTTAAATTCATTCATTACAAACATTTATCCATTTGTGAACATGTAAATTATTTGAATATCTACAGAGGTTCATTTTTTAAATTTTAATTACATAAAATAATAAACATGTCATTATTGATGAATAAATGGATAAAATATGATATTCATTAGAATTTATTATGGATATCATCATGTTTTATCCATAAAGTGGGAATGTTAAATTTTTTGTTGATTTTGAGACATTCCTCATAGTTGTACATATTTTTACCCTTTTCACCCACACCGAGTTGACAAATGTTTACATAATTAATACTTAAAATGAAAAAAAATAAATGCGATCATTTTACCAAATTCGAACCTCTTGATTAAAAATATAGTATCCAAATATCATGACCCAATTTCCTGAAGTGGAGTAAATATATATTAATATTAATTCATAAAATTCAATGAAAAATGATTTTAGAAAAAAATGTGATTTTATGAAAAATAATTAACATATGTCAAAATAGGTAATAATTCATGTTAAAATGGAGTCAGTTACATTATTATAAATAAAATTGAAATCATTATGTCAAAATCGATAATATAATAGAACTTATAATATATATTTTTAATGAATGTAAATGATAGTATTTGAAAAATCTTTATTTTTCAATATTGAACGAAAAATTATTTATTTCATAAAAACAACATAATTTGAACAAATATTATTATTGAAATGATTATTTCCAAAAAAATATCTTCTAAAATAATTTAAATAAAATTATTAGGAATTAATTATAAATTATTTGTGAAAAATTTTAATTAAATCATTTTTGAGGAAATTTTTTATGAAGCCTAAAATGACATCTCTAAAAATTTGTTGATTATTTCTTATTAATTATTCTATATTTTGTTTATCTAGGTCCATTATACATTTATATTATAATATGAAAACTTATAATTCCATAGTAAATAATTACTATATAAAATATATGTATATTAACCTCCAAAATAATTAATTCACAATGTTCTGTATTAAAAAATATACAGAGCATATCATTCTTATAAACTAATTTTTTGGGGTTTTCAAAATGAAACCTTAAAATTTTCCCTTCATTAATAAATGAACACTAATCACCTATATGGAAAACATAAATATCATAAAATTATTTCATAACCATATTAAAAAAATTATAATTTCACTAAATAATCATTATCAATGTTTATATAATATTGTTTTTTCCAATTTTCCTACATTAGGTGTTTATTATATTGACTATTTTTATTAGTTTCATAGTATTATTTTTTTAATTTGTTCTTATTCCATTTTTTATTATTATTTTTTATTTATTGTTACTATAATTCATTACTTATTTATATTTATGGTGTTTCAATTTACTTTCATTAGTATTTTGGCCTTTACCCCAAAATATAAACTCGATAACAACAATTTTCTATGATTTTTAACTCAGAGTGGGTGTTTTATTAATTACTGAGTTAAATTTTGAATTTTCATTTATAGAATATGTATTATATCATTTTTATCATATTTATATCATATTGTACAAGAAATATTTTATACAGTTTAATGACCAATTATACTTAAATTGTTCATGTAACTTGTCAAACTATCGTAGACATGAACATATAAAGATTATCAATATTTATGAAGACATATAATTGTAATATAATTATAGAAATGTAATAATGATTTTTTTAGTGTTGAGATAGAAATATGGGGTTGATTAAAGACCAGAAAATTTCAAGGAAATTTTTTTCTTAATTTCTTTGGAATTTTACGAGTCTGTAGGTTCTGACAGCACTCGATTCCAAGGCCCGATGTGCCCGGAATCAATTTCTGAAGTTTAGCTCAGTTACGTTCATTAAACGAACAAGCTGGTTTTTCTATCTTTTGAACTGGTGCTCGGAATTGAAATCTGAGGGCACTGATGATCTCTAAGCACAAGTAATTGCATAAGGGGACCTTTACCACATATGCATTTTAAGAGGGTTCAGAATTATTATTTGGGGAATTAGATTAAAATAAATAAAATTGTTGAGCAGTTTTATTTTGTAACCATGGAAGTTAGACCCTCCCATGAGAAGTTATTGGTGGATCCCACAACCACCCAACTTACCATGTGTGTTTATATGAGAGGTGGGGGCCACACGATCCCGAGCCATTCATTTTCCCCAAACTCCCTTAAACACCCCTTCATTAATTTGTTAACTCCTCTTTAATTGTGTACCTCTTCCTTTCCTCACTCTCCCTCATTAACTCTAGCCAACACACCTTAATTAAAAATTCGAACCTATTCAAATAATAAATTAAGTGATTTAAATTTTGAAATTTAAATTTCTAGTGTTAATAAAATAATTGGATTTGCCAATTATTTTACTTTGGCACTTGTTGGGTAGAGGGATTTTGACAGATCTCTTGTGAAGAATATGATGAATAGCATTCCACTTTCGTTGAAGAACGGCACCTCTTCAACGAAGAACGCCAGTTCCATGAAGATCGACGACGTGCTTCCTTTTCTTCCTCTACATCAAGGGAGGAAATATAATCATGGGGAACCTGACCGACGACGGTTCTTTCTAGACGTTGATGGAGCGAAAATGCTTTCCACGTCTACGACGAATGAACCATATTCAAGGTATGGGTTATGTTAAATTTTAATGGATTAAAATTGTGCCTCAATTCGTCATTGTATATCTTTGATTGTCTCGACCTATTGCTATTACTTAATGTGGAGTGCGCGGGCCGAACGAACACGGTCCAATGACCCTTTGATAGAACATGATCTTTTTGGATCCACAATCAGATGTAGAACATGGAAGAGACCAGCTACGCAAGGGCTGCTGTCACATATGCTAGGAAAAACCGTAACCAAGCGGGCCGCAGTAGATGAAGCATGGCATCGTCACGCCGTGCCAGGGACGCGGAACCACAACAAGCATAGGTTGTGACGCAGGAAGCCGGCGTCGTCGTGCCGGCTGTGCATCGGGCACCACGGCCTGCTTTGCGGGCCGCTTCGGTGGAAGGACCAGCCGCCTCAATGGTCGGCCAGGTGATGAAGAGCCATAGTGCCTGGAGTGCACCGTGCTGGAATACCGGCCGTCTGGTCGGCCGGCCAGGCGGAGAAGATCCGCGGTGCCAGGAGGGCGCCGCTCTGGATCAGCCGCGGCCTGCCGTGTGTCCGCTTGCGCCCGAAGGCCAGCTGGCCTAGGTGGCCAGTTTGGGAAAGGGCTGCGCCGCTTGGTGCCACCTTGTCAGAAAGCTGACGGGTCGCACCGCTCGGACCGCTCGGCCCTCGGGCCGAGCCGCTTGGCTGGCTGGCCGAACCACCTAGGTTGCGCTCCCAGCTGGGCCGTGCCCCACCGGGCCACACCACTTCGGGCCAGGCCGTGCAACTCACTGGGCCGGTCTGACCCCTTTGTTTGGTTAGACCTGCCAAAACCGAGACGACCCGACCCATCTGCCCATCGAGCCTAACAGACCAGGCCGTTTTTCACTTAAACGTGAATTTCGTAAAGATCGCGCATCCCATGGTATTAAAACAAAAATCCGGGTGACTGAATTCCATTAGGGTGATCATGGACCAACTTACCATGTCGCCTAACATCCATGCTATTTGAGAGAAGATTATAGTAGAGAGCATAAAATTAAATTATATGTATGAAATGTTTTTACTAAATGGGGATCCCTTGATGATAATTTTTTATCCAGATTCTCAATTCATATCTTAGTTATGGATGTTATTAGTGGTGATTTTTAGGAAACATTTATGTTTCAGTATAGTGCTTCACCCCCAGACTGATTTCCCAGAAAATGAGACCATTAATGTCTTTGAGGATTTTTTTGGGCATCCATAATTGAAAAAAGATATATTTGAGAGGATCACCTACCATTGGTTATGTTTTCATTGAAAATATATTCCATTCAACAATTGGTATAACACCATTTGAGGTAATGTTTGAGTAAACCTAAAGGTCACCACATTCTGGGATGACCCGGAAGAGTCAGCACTCATGGGGTTAGAGTTTTTGTGATCATGAACTGAGGAGTTTCAGATCATCTAGGATAAAATGAGAACTGCACAGATCCATCATAAATGATATGCAGAAAGATGATGGAAGCCTTTGGTGTTCAAGTAGGGAGATCATGTGATCCTTTGTAATTCTCCTTGATATGGCTAATGGCGATTTAGTCAGGGTGAAAGTTATATGTGAGGTTCATCGTCCCATTTTAGATACTATGTAGAGTTGGAATGGTGGAATTCCACTTATCACAAGCTATGTAATTATACATGGTAAAAGATGTATTCTATGTATTGTATTTGAGGAGAAACATGCATTACCAATCTCATGTTATCAATTGGGTTGATCTGTAAATCGAGGATGGAGGTACATTTGTTGGGTACATTTTATAGATTGAGCATTAGAGGTAGATGATCTGGTAGGGGATAGTGATTAATTTCATGTGTGTCTAGTGGTAGCGTTAGAGTTTTCAAGAGAGTATAGAGGAGTGAGAGGCTCAGATTTGTACATATTATTTTTATCTCTTTGTGAATAAACATTTTTTAGGATTTTTGAAGTAATTCCCTATACTTGGGATAATGTAATGAATCAAATTTTCCATGCATCGTTTTTTTATTCCATTAATTATCTTTTTAGAATAGGAGATGAAATAGAATATTATTCCAAGGCCCAATGTGAACAAAATAAATTTATGAAATATATTAAATAAATTTAATACAACCATCACATATATTTATTGAAAATCGTAATAATATATAATATATGAATAGAATAATAAATTTTAGGACACAGTTGAGTTCAAAATGTGGTTTTCACCTTGAGTATGAATTCAAATTTCATAGAAGAGGGCATTTATGTAGAATTTTTTATGGGCTTGGAAAAAAATTTAATACATATAAATTAATTTATTTCATCCATTGTTATGCAATAAACTAATGACTCTATATAGAATCACTATTGTAGAAAAATTTCATGGATTATCTGAAAAACCCTAAAATTCACTGGAGATCAGTTTGTGAGTATGATAGAAGATTTTATTAGAAGGTGATGGTCAATTCTAAGACCAATAACAAGTGTGGTAAAAAAAATCATAATATATCTCAATAGATCATGGTGGATATCCTTTCTTCAGTAGAGATCCATCCTTATTGACATAGGATATTGATTTCTATAGATTTATTGCAATTCTATGATTCCAATGATGAAAGAGAATCAATCATGTAACATATTTATTTACATATCATGCGTAATACAGGTGTGGATTTGATTATTTGGGAATTGGTAGACTTTCATGTGTTTATTTAATTAAATCTCCATTTATCATTCTAAAGGAGATGAATCATGGTCAAAATGAACATTGAATTAGGTATGTTCCTCATGGATGTTCATTATGATTTTCATTCCCATTTCATTTTCACTTAGAGTTATTTACATGGACTGTGATTTAAAAACTATGAATAATAAATCCTTGTGCACCAATTTCCTAGAACAATGATTCAATATCATATATTCATGATAACTAAAGTGTAATGATAAGGATATAATGGAGGAATTAGTGTATTGTATAATTTAGATACCTAGTTTTCGTGTTCATTAGCACGTGATGATGAAAAATGATTCAATTTTTTTTTTCGAATGAATTATATTTTCAGAAATTGATGATTCAGCAATGAAAAGGTATGTATAATTACACTTATATGTTCTAGCATGGTGCATGTCCTGATCAGTTTTCAATGATGTGGAAAAGATACATGATTGGAAATACAGAATTCTATAAATTTATGATCTACAAAGTGTGTACTATGGAGATACACACTTTTTGGGACCCTTACAGTGATTTCAAGGGTTTCAACAAGGTGTTATGTATTACATGTCTTATGACCTAATCACACGATATGTTTTACCATTTCATTAGCTCAATATATACCTATGAGGGTTCATGGAAATTCTATGTGGTATACAACCACATGATAACCATGTACCCCTACACATACATGGCCATATAAAGGATAAACTAGCATATCGATGTATTGATAATTAGTCTAATGTATATTAGTTGACACACATTGTGTACTTATTCATGGACAAAAGCATGGGTAATTTACATGGGAAGGACCCAATACCAATGGATCACATCATTTACTGCTTCAATTTTGTCTTAGAGAACTTTTCATTTATTTATTTGACAAGATTCATTAGGGTGTGTTCCCTTTATCTGTTCTGTGAGGGTTATTTGATATTTTTTATAATTACGATAGAGATCCCTTTATTATAAATTCATTGATAGAGTTATTAGGATCCTTCCCTGAGTCCCAAAGTGAGATCCACAATCATCTTATTTCCATCATATAATTTAATAGTATCACCATAACTAATACTATTTAGGCGTTGATCCTCTACTTAGATAGTTACTCTTGATTGAGATGTTTGTAAATCCCCATGGGCTTGGGTGTGATCCAAAGATGTATATCATTATCTTCAGAATTATAACATATACATCTATGATGAAACACAATGAGAAATACCTATCAAATGCATTTCATTAGTTCTATATGACTCATGGAGATGTTTCTCAAGGATGAGTAACATGTGAAACCATTGAGCTTGAATCCTTGGATATTATTTGTTTTGTAACAATAATTCGAGACTATGAATCTTTGTTGAGTATATATGGATATTATTGTTATATGTTTTGTAGGAATATAGCAATATAAGGATTAATGTTATTAATTTGTTATATTATTTTTTATTTCAAGGTGTCCTACATGGTATTTTTATATTCAAAATGGCACAATATTTTCCCACATGTGTCATGTTTTGTGAAGATGATAAAACTTTTGATAGATTAATATAGGTACTAAGACCAGATTGTGCCTCATGGACCAGACATACTGAGGTGAATTCCTATGGTAACTTGACTGTAGAACCCATCATAATATTCAGGTTGGGCATTTTTTCAATCTTCTATTGGTGGGGCTATTATTGGCCATGTTTACATTCAATTTCATCATTTCATAATTATGTTGTGTGATATATATTTATTCATTCATTGTTGTTCAATTGTTTTTTAAATTTCCTAAATAAATAGTCCAGTAAATGTTTTCTAGTGTATATGTGTTTAGGCTAAGGCCTCAAATATTACCGATAAGCCTACTCAACGCATGTTTCTAGCCCTTACCCTAATAGAGGTGGTCTTATGGAGTAGTAAAATAGCCTCCATTGGTATGAGTCATATCAATTTAGTCTCAAAATATATAAGTTTTCTTGATTTTTTTTAATTTAGTGATATTCTGCATTTTATCATAGATTCCATTTTCTGTATTGATTCCTCTAACACTAAAAATTCACACTCTAAATTGGATGAAAATATAGAATTTCTGAGCACATCCTTCATTATATAAATATACCTTATTGGATATTTTTATTTAAAAACTATCATCTTGTGGCTTAATCCCATATTTTTTGTTTTCCAAGACAGTATAACATATATATAGTAAATAGGATAACATAGGGTCCATCAAGATATAAATCGTATTCCTATAAAAAGTAGGAATCCCCTTATTTTTACTAAAATTTTATTATCCACATTAATTCATTGAAAAAATAATTAAAAATATATAAAATCTAAACAATAGATTACAAATGGGGTGAATGGTTCCCTCATAACATTAATCCAAAAATATCATTAAGAATCATGGAGATAGGGGTGAATCAGTGTGTTAACTGAATTTTCTATTTATCTCTTTAAAGAAACAATAACAACACATAAAGTGTTACATTTCTACACACACATACATGTGAACAAATAATGTGATTTGAATATTTACAAGGATTTCATTTTAAAATGAAAGGAAAATGCATGTCAAGAATCAAATTTCAAAAAGACCATTAGACCTGCATGCATCATTATATGAGTTATAAAGAATACGTAAAAACAATTTATTTATAAAACAATAACTCTATATAGTATCTTTATGTGTTTTATAAACAAATTATATAATAATAAATGGTTTTGAGTTTAAAATTTACTTCATATAGACGGAAATGTCTTCAAGTGGTCACAATATTATTGTTCCTTATTATTTATAAATAATTAACCAATGATATATCATTTTGAATTAAATGTAAAAATCATAAATCTCCTATAGTATAATATTTTTCAATGGATAATATTTTTTTATGTACAATCGATAAAATTAACGTGTGTTGGGTGTCAAAGGGTTGATGGAAGAGAGATATGAAGGGGGTGAGTATTCATTTATTATAATTATCACTGTTATTAAAAATTAATTAAATAATTTTTTGGTTTTATATTATTAAATGATTATTTTTTAAAATTATTATTGATGGATATGTATGAAGAATTTATTATTAAATTTAAAGACATGAACACCAATAATTTTATACTAGTTACGATCAATATGATTGTATGTCTTCTTTTCACAACCAGAAAACTGCGGTACGCCACCACTATAAAAGTGAGAGAGACTTTTACATGGGAGGAATATAAACCCAAAAATATAAAAATCAGAATTCCCAACCTATGTAATTTTTCAGATAATGCACAAACCAAACCCATATACATTTGCAGTAGAAAAGTGAAACTCCTAATTTCTTTAAGTGAATACCCAATCTATGTATTCTAATTTTTTTCATAGTGTTCATAAACATGATAGTATCTTTTGAAGGTAGTATTTCCTATTTGAGAAAATGATAATTTTTATATCCTTACCCACATAGAAAAGATATAATCAATATTATAACTAGATAGCAGAAGAATGATTTTTTATGAAATAATATATGCCAAAACTTATAATTGATTTGAATGATGATGTATTGCCTTTCCGAGAGTGGTACAATATGTCTCTCCAAAGATAATAAGGCTGACGTTGAGTTGTTCATTCCTTTATAGTTCCAGACAAATGATGTAAATGGTTGACAATAAGATAACTTGAATTTAGAATGAGTAATAAAGTATGATATCATCTTATTTGTGGTGCATTGTTTTGAAGAATCATTGACATCACTAAATAGATTGTATAAAAAGGTAAAAAATATAACAATAAAATAGGTAAAATAATTCAAATAATAATAAAAAAATAAATATTATAGAGAGAGGTTTCCATTATAATAATTATCTATAAGAGTGACAGTTATCATTCATAATAATTCGAACATTTGTTTTTGAATTTAAAACTTAAACACCAATAAGAACCAAATTAAATCAGCTTTTAAGTAATTATATATTTTACATAATAATAATTCAATGAAATCATATAATTACACGAAGATAAATTGATGGATCGTAAGAATTTACTATTTCATACAGTGTGTATTAATTAAAAATAATAATTCTAATGCATTAAATATTGATAAATAAGTATGAATAATTTTAGTAACATGAAATATTAATTTATAAACTAATAAATCTAATTAAATTAGATCAAAATAAAAAAAAATTAAATATTAGAAAAAAAATTACTTTATCATTATAAATAAATAACAAATTCAATGTAAGAAAAATAAAATCACTCTTAGAAATAAAATACTAATTACCCATTAATAAAATTATGAAAAAATTAAAAAAAATTCATCATAAAACAAATAAATTTTATAAAATTTTAATCACATTTCAAAAATCAATTCATTTTTATGAAAAATTCAATTAACGTATTAAAATAATCAACATGAATTTAAATTTTTTTATAGTTTTTAACAATGTAATTTTTAAATTAAAAAACAAGATTTTTATAAAGATAAATAATTTGTTTATATAATTTTACTAGTGTTTAAAAAAATTAATTTAGTAATAGTGAATTATTTCATGTACCAGATCAATACTCAAACATTGATGAATTTTTTGGCCATCTAAATGGCTGAAAAATATGTTGGTATAAAAGACATAAATGAATAATATTTTGATATCCTTTAGACTAATCAACGAGAAAGTCAACTCAATATGGATATTAAATGATATGATTGAAAAACTATGGAAACTCAAAACAAAAATATCAAAATAATGATTTTATATTTCCATTTTTTAAGCCACATAATTATATTTTTATATTTTCAAGTGGTATAATGAAATGTAAAAAAACGTCTTATATTTCAATAAAATTATAATTAAAATTTGATGAATATCAAAAGAATATCACTCAAATAAAAAAGGCTTTAAAATAAAGATATTCCATGATTAAAATTTTTTATACAAATATTTATAATTTTTTCCACCACATAAAAAATTAAATTAGACATTCATTTATTATAATAATATGTATATAAATTTGTTATCTTTTCGAATAAAAGTGGTTTTTAAATAATTAAATAATTATTAGTTCTGTTATAATTAAATAATCAAGTAAAAACTATTTACACAATTAAAAAAATGTTCTTACCAGAATAACTAATCATGTTCAGATCAAAATAAAAACATGTTGGAGACTTAATTATACTTTGTCATGATTTGATAAAATTTTGATAAAATTTTCATATTTCATATGAATTAGGAATTATAAACATATGATCAATAGATATCAATATATAGTTAAAAAACAATGAGAAAATAAAAATCCCATTTCACATAAAATGATAAGAGGGTTTTGTAGGTTTTAAAAATTATAAATATTGGTTATTATAAAACAAAACATAAAAAACATGAATGACCACATACAAAACATATCACATTTTTTTAAAAAAAATTAATAGTTGATGCCAAAAACATTATCCATTTGTAAATAAAAGAAGTATAAATACGATTTTTATTAAAATGAATATTATCATGAAAAATAGATTATATCCCTTTTTCAGTTTAATCATATGAAAATAATAATAAAAATATTATATATAAGATTATGAATACAAATAATATAAAATCCCCCTAAATCATGAAATATAACAAATAATTAAACTACATGATATAAATAACAAATAAAATATTTAAATGTCTTTGTAAAAGGAATAGAAGATCTGACTGAAGATCTCTACTGAATAAAATTGTTAGTGAAAATAAATCCAAATATTAAAAAACACATGTATCATAAAGGAAATAAACATCATTTAGAGAGTTTAAACCATTTTATTTAAAATTTATTCACATGTGGAAAACTCCTATAAAAAATAAATCCTAATGTTTTTTTGTACCCATGATATTTTGGGTCCAATTGAATTAGTAAAAAAAATTTAGTACCCAAGTTGAACATTAAAATTTATTATAAGGTACATGAGAATGTAAATTTTTTTATATTGGAACTCTAGTAAAAACAAGTGATTGAGTAAACCGTAGAAAACATTCATCGACATATTTTCCTTTCAATAATAATTTTTTTAAAAAAACATTAGAAAATCTTCCATTAGAACATTTAACAAAAGTGGTATTGTGCATTTTAAGAATATAAATATTATTATCCAAACATGATTATCTTCATTTAGATTCATCATTTCTACCATTTATTATACCTTTCTGATCTTTATAATATGTTTGGTAGAATTTGTTTTAAAAACATAATTTTCATTTTTATATTAATATTAGATTTCTAAAATATCTCAATATCATCACAAATGTTTTCTTTTGTAGAGGAATTTTTTTTATTAAATTGTAATTTTTTTCACACATTGAAATGTTATCTTCCATATTATCATTTTTCTTCTTTTATATATAGAACATAGAAATATAATCTTCGAAAATAAGATTTTTCTTTTCTTTAAATACATTATTTCAATCTATGGTCCAATTTTAATATTTTTTTGTAATATTTTCATTTTATATTTTAAATTTATCACATAAATCCCAATATTCTATAAATTTAGAATTTTCACGATCAAAACTAAAAGAGGATTAAGAATCAGAATCAGTGTTCATTGAATTATTTAAAATATTTATGGTTTCCATTAATAAAAAATGACATGTTCTCACATATTCTCAAAAGGATCTATTATATTAGAAAATTTTTCTATAAAAATAATATTAAAACGGTTTCTTTTACATAGATATTATTCAAGAGAGTTTGATTCATCAATGTCACTCTTACAAGTGTGATAAGCTTATTTGATTTAATTTTTTAATTTTTTATTATTCCTTTATTGTTTAAACCATGTGATGTCATATTTGTTATAGTTGGGTTTCGTGCATTGGAGACAAATAATTTAAAATTTACATTTATTAACATTTCTTTTAAAATAATTCTTGTATCTCTTTATATTTCATTAATCCTTTTCAGTAATATTATTTTTCATTATTAGCCTTTGAATGCATTTTGAAACATGGATTAGATCATCTTATTTCTGTGAGATAGAGAAATATTATGAATTACAATAACAGTTCACAGAAATTATTTATATTTAAAACAAACTCTCTTTATTCTTTTAGATGAATCATAATCAATTTATATTATTTAATATCATATTTAAACTATGATCGAATGATATCATCTACAGAGTATTCTGTAAAATCATTACATTCTGAAGGGCTAATTTCATTGAATTCCATATATTTGGAAAGTAAAAATTTATCCAACATCAATATTCATGGTTTTAAAAATTGTGACCATTCTATTTAGGATATTTTGGAATTTGTTGATCATCTCCTTCCCACATTCAAGGGAACAAATTATAAATTGTTTCAATTCAAAACTATGAATTCCATGATTAGTTCGCTAAAATATGTATGTTACTAGATGAATGAATTTTAATTTCCTCCAATTTTTAGAATAACTTTAATGAAATATTTGATGAAATTACACAGTTCAACTAAGAGACTAGTATATATAGTTCATGAAATTACAATTCAATAAATATTTAAATGCATTATTCCAGGTCAACGTTTTATGTTCAACATAGGGTAATTTATAAGGTCTATCAATGAAATTATAATATTAAATGCATATATTATTCAGAAACACCTCCATTTTATCTTAAAAATGATTTTAACCACATATATTGATTTTAGGTGGTCTCAAGAGACTAATAAATTCATTCTATTAAGATTCCGAGAAAATATTATACATCATTCCATAATCTTGTTATGGACTCACATAAAAGTTAGCAAAAATAATAAAATAAATAACCAAGATAAGTACCCTTATGAAAGGTCCCCCTCATATATAATTTTTTTTGTCCATAAGGGTTGGAAGACATAGTTATAGACGAGGTTGAATATGCCTCTTTTAAAATTAATAGTGTTATTAAATATTAATTGATCAATTGGGTGGTATGAAATTATTTTATTATTATTTCAAAATGAAATTATTATAGTGGTTGTATAAATAATGTATTCATTACATTAATGATATGAATACAAATAATTTTATAATAGTTAAGATCAAATAGATCATACTTCTACACTTCACACCCCAACCAATGGAGCATGACATACACTATGAAAGAGATAGATAATCTTACACGAGAAAAATCTAATCCCATAATTTATCATTGGATTAATCCCATCCTAGGATTTTGTAATGAGTATCACCAAACCTAAAACATATTATTTTTAGGAGAAGACAGAAACTCATGCTTTTTATATGAGCAACACCAACATATGTGTTTTTCTTCTGGCTTGGTGTTCATAAGAAATAGAATATCTATTAGAGGGTGTATAAACTATGAAATAAAAGCATTATGCGGAAACATCTTACTAGATAGAAAAGATATAATAAATATTTTTATTTGATAGAATAAAAAGGTTTTTTTGATGAAATAGTAGATGCATTCCCTTTGAAATGATTTGAATTTTGAATTTCACTAATTCTAGTAAAGTTACTATATGTCTCTTCATAGAGGATAACGTAAAAGAATAATTATTCCTTCATTGATATTTCATCACAAATTATGTAAATGGTTGATAATAGTATCACTTGTATATTGAAAGAGTATGAACGTATGATATCATCAGGTATCTGGTTCATCATTTCCATGTATCTTGGATTTCGGTAAATATATTCTGTAAAAATCATGCAAACTAATCTAAATATGGGTAAAATAATTTAAATAATAATATGAAAAAATATCTATGATAGTTAAAATATACCTTATAATAATTATAGAGGAGAGCGATAACTGTCATTAAGAATTATTGAAAAAATAATTTTTTTTCAATAAAAACCCACTAATTTGAAAAATTTTGGAAAACCTATTAAATAATTAAATAGTTTCTAAAAGAAAAATCAATGAAAGATCATAATTTCAGTAAGATAAATTGATGATTCATTAGAAATTATAATTTTATGCAGCTCGTATTGATAAAAACATTTAGTTATTAAACAAAAAATATTATAGAATATTTTTGAATAATTTCAATAACATTAAGAATTAATTATATAAATTTCGGTTATTATAATTAACTGAAAATATAAAACATAAATATTAAAAACATCAAACTGAATCCCTATTAGAAAAAAAAATCAATTCAACCTTAAAAAAGATAATCATTATTTCAAAAAAATATAGTTCACTATTACATATAAAAAAAATTTTATCATTGTAATCAAAAAATCAATTCAATATTCTATAATAAAAATTATTATATTTTTTGAAAAAAAATTATTAATTGAGCTTAAATAAATTTATTATCTATTAAAAAAATTTATTCACTATTAAAAAAATTAAGTCTTTCTTATAAAAAATAATTTCTGGTTTTAAAAATTAATTTCATTTAAAAAATTAATTGCTATTTTTAAAAAGATTCATTGGAAGATTATAAAAAATTAATTGGGCTTTAAAAAATGATAATTTACAGTTTAAATATTAATTTTTATTTTAAAAAGTTATTTAACGGTTTAAAAATAATTAATTATAATTTTAAAAATCTTTTATTTAAGAATAGTGTAATATCTCATATATAAGATGAACACAAAACTTTCGTAAATTATGTTTCCACATATATGAATTAATTAGAAGTTGTTATACAATAATTATATGTAGATAATTCAAATATCTTTCTAGCTATTGAGAAATATATTAAATCCGATAAGGATATTAAAATACATGATTAAAAAATAGTGAACACAAAAAATAAGAACTAAAATAAATGTGAATTAATGCATTTTTAAGGTCAAAAAATGACATTTTTAGATTTATATATTGTCTAATTAATTTTAAAATTATTTTTATATATATAACCCAATAAAAATCATAAAATTAATGTGTATATCTCAATAGATATCATTTAGTTTAAAAAAAATTTAATTCTACAAATTCCATAATTCAAGATTTGTTGAATATAATTTGTACTTTTTGTGCAGAACCAAATAATTAAAATTACACATCCATTTATTCTAATGAAATGAATGTAAATGTATTATATTTTCGATGACATAATATGGAAAATAATTTGGACTATATAACTTGTGTTATATTTTATTTTTAAAATAAAATTAAATAGCACAATAAGAAAAACATTTATTCTCCATAGCCAATAAATGTGACATGTTCATATCAAAATAAGAATATGATCCATATTGAACTCAAATTTTTCATAGTTGAATAATAGTTTGTTAAACATTTTATCATTAAACTAAATGTTTACAAATATACAACATGATCACTATAACTCACGATATAGTTAAAACAGAGTGAATAAGTAAAAATTTCATTTTCAAATAAAATGATAAGAGGGATTTTAATTTTTGTAAATTATAAATGTTACTTGTAATGAAAAAAATAACAAAACAAAAACAAGAACATATATCAAAAACACAATCTTCCTCCAATATCAATATAATGATATATTTTTTTTTCAATACACTACAAATAACAACATCATTCCATAAAAATGATTTTTATTTGAATTATTGTATTAAATTATAATTAAAATTTAATTATGTCATTTGATACTTTATAAATTACTTCATCTTTAACAATATTATTATTATTATTAAAATTATAATTCATGACATCATGGATAAGATAGACTATTTGTATCATGACTAAGAAGATACATTTAAGACTAATCCATATTCTTCTACATTACTATCATGCCTATCATGTAAACCAGATTCCCCTTTTTAATGATTAAAAAAGTCCATTTAGCGATGTTTTATATTTATTTTAATTTCATGAGAATAATACCATATTTTTATTTTATTCATATTACTAAATATGTAAATAATATTATTTTCAACCAAAATATATTGAAATCCCTTTATGTTTAACTTTATTATATTTATCTTCTTATGTTACTGGATAACTCATACATTGATATTTATTATTATATTGATATACAAACATGTAGGGATGAATATTACATTACAATATCAACTTATGTAGATCAAAATATGTTTTTATGGACACTTATGTGGCCACTATTTTATTGATGAAGTAGTTTATAATTGTTTTTACATAAAAGAATCTATTGTTGATTAGCCTACACGAACCTCTATACATAGATCCCCTTTCCTATATTACAACTCACTATTTTTTATATATTTCCTTCAAATAATTTTATAATATATTCAGAAAAAGTCATAAATTATTCCTACAATTTGAAATAATTTATCATTCCTACATATTTTTCTTCGATAATATTAAAATTTAAATTATGTAATTTTTAAATTATTTGCTTCCTAAAGAAAAAACACAAACCAATAGTCCAATCAATCTCAATAATTATAATATCTTCTTTTTAAGAAATAAAAAACATACTTGAGGGATGTTTTGGTCCAAAAGACCCCAAAATTACTCAAAACCCTCTAAACATCTCATTAGATTAACCCCAAGATTGGTAAAAATATAAATTATTTTTAGTAATACTTTTTAAATTTATTTCTATGAATCATGTAACATTCCAAATCCAATCCATTGGATTGGGATTGACTATAATTCCATAGGCATTAGTTATATCGTTTATTAACCAATGGATGGAAATAAATAATACGTTTTCGACTTTGTTAAGGTATGATTTTCCAAAATTTTCAAAATCTCATGTTGAAAAAAAAGAATACTATAATAATGATGAATAAACCAATAATTAATACTTTTTAAAAAAATGGAAACAATTACACCCATGTGATAAATAACAACAACAATGTATATAATATCGAAAAAATGTTCCTAAAGGCAATTGATGTTAAAAGTTTGACCCACCCCAAATTATATCTCCTGACTAGATCCAAACTCTAGTATCCAAAATCCATTTCAACAATTTCATAGTGATCTTTAGAAAAAATTATACATTTCGCTTACCTGTGACATGATAAAAAATATTTTAATTCATAAAATAGTTCACATGTAGTAAGTTATATATAAGCTAGAATGTCATCCAGTAATGTCATTACACATTCCTATAAAAAATACAATAATAATATGTAAATAAATTAAAGGTATGAGTACAACCAGTTAATATAGAGAAATTATTTAAAAAAATATAAAAGTTCCCCATTATATATACCTAATCCTCCCCATATTGTACCCATGAAATGATTCCAATTCTCACCTATGATACGGGGCTCCCTAAATTGACCAAAATCATGATTGTAAATCTATTACACTCCTCCAGAGGTATCACATGTATGATTAACTACAAAAAATTCCTTTTAATGATGTTTTTAGCAAAAAATAAATAAATTTCCCTTAATATTATAATTTAGAGATTATTTTACAAAAAATCACTAAAATATGTTAATATATATATCTCATTTCCCAACATTGATGTAAATATATTTTTAGATATATATATATATATATATATATTTTATTCTTTTTATTCAAGTATAAATCATCACATTCAACGAATGTTCTCTTATACAGAAATGTAACTATTTGTTATTCCATATAACCATTTTACATCTATATATATATTTTTAGATTATAAGTTATTAACCATTTTTATTATTTTTTATATCAAAAATATAATTTCAAATATCAATCCCTCCATTATCGATATCACGTTTAAATTTCGAGGACGTGGTTTATTTTTTATTAGGTGAGTGTACACACCGATGTTTTAAAATAAGATCTTCTAATTAAACAGAATAAGTGACATAAAACAACCTGAATAAATTAAAATTCAAATACTTTAGAATTCCGGATAAATTTATATTTATAAAAATTCAATCTATTCAAAAGTTTTCATCACACGGAACACCATGTTAAATCAAATTTTGAAGTATTATAAAAATATTTTTCTATAATATAATAGATAAAACATATCCATTGGTAAATTATGAGTGAATATGATTAAATAAAGTATGAATATATATATTTTAATAACATTAATTTTTTAATTTATTCAATATAAATATAATAATAACCAATTAAAAAATGTTTCCAAAAACTATATCCATCTAAAAGAACGTTCATTCATGCTTTGCACACATAATTTAAAATTAAATATTACCACATTTATTAAAAAAATATTAATGTAAATTTATTTTTTGAAATTGTATTACCAAAATTATATTATACTTATTTAATGGTAATTTTTCGAAAAGAATCATTTTTTATAAATAATATAAAATACTGAATTTAAATTTAACATTTTTCATTTTGTTAAATTTATTTATATAGTTAAAATATAAATTAAATTGGTTTTAATGTAACATTAGTTATATAATATATCAATTAATCAAATTAAACTCATTTTAATGATTTTCATATTGAATTTTTATATGAAAATATTATAATATTTTGTACACAACTTCTTTAAAAGCCCATTTTTTTAACATGTTTGTGTGATTAATTTTGATAAAAAATTTCAATAATGTAAATATAATTTATAAAAATTAAATGAATATTTAGAATTAGAATAATTTAAAATATATTATAATTTAATCTTAATTTTTTTCCAAAATTAATAGATAAAAAAATTATTTACTGCGATTAAGATAAAAATGGATATAGAATGGGTTAAATGAATAATATATGGGTTAAGATGACAATATAACATATCCGACAAAATTTGTTCCAACATATCCACCATGTCTCTTATTTTTTAAATAATATATATTTTAGAAGCATGAGGGATGAAAAAACATTATTATTATTGAATATTATCAAAACCAAATCATACTCATCTATCTTATAAAAGGCCACCCCCTATCCTCTATTATGTAAACAGTAAAAAAAATTTGATTCAATCACAACAGTCTTATGTCACACCCACAAAAACATCATCACATTATATAAGCATTATATTGGGATTAAATCCAACTAATGATGGATTTATTTCAAATCTAAGTTTGAACCTCAAAGAAGATGAAATGTTCTTCAATGAAGGTATTTATATACTCCATTCCCTACAACATTCACTTATTAATAAAAATAATGATATAATAGCCTCAGTGTATTTAATATAATGGGATATGTTTATATATTTTAATTGCAAATAACAATATCAACTTCCATCAAATGGTTTAAAAAATAATTACTTTTGTATACGAGGGACAACTACATGATGAACCAATGTCATCTGTTCTTACATTAACACCTATCGTAGATGCGTGTGATGAGGAATATAATGTAAATATATGATATTAATAAAATAATTATAACTTTTTATTCATAATATATATATATATACTTTCCTTTCCATAAGGGATATGATAATGTCGCCCATGTATATGGTGGACAACCTTTTCAGGAAGAGACATGATTCCTCTTTCACTAACACAGTATATGAAATTTAATAAGGTTAAATTTAATAAATATATATTATATATATGAAATAATTATTATATTAATGATAGATTTATCATTTTTAAAATATAATATTATTTCTTATATGTTAACTTACATAAATACGATAACATAATTTTTGTACATCTGTCCTACCACTTTCATGAAGTTATGTGACCCTATTTTCATCACCACACCACACAAATGATATATAAAATATAATTTTAATTAACAATGTGTTATATATGACATATTTAATATTATATTTTGTTAAAATATTATATAACTCATTTACATAATATTCAATAAAAATTTCAAACGTTACTCTTGCTTACGCACGTACAATTCTCTCCATGAAAATACAACACTTCATTTTTCATCATCATATATCATGAATAGTTTTAAAAGTATAATTGAAGTAAAATTATGATTATAATATTATAATTTTTATTATATATATGATATAAATATAAAATATATCATATAACTAAATCATTTATGACTAGACATCCATGATAAAACAAGGGAATTAACACCGAAAAAATATAAATAATGAATGATTATTAACATAAAGATGATAAAATGTTATTAAAGGATGATGGATGACAATATAGATATTAATAATGATATATTATAAATTAATAATATGTTTAATATCGCTACACATGATGTTAAATCACATTCAACTAAATATAATCATAAGATAATGGATTTCATCACAATTTTATTTCATTGGGTATTATTGTAAAAATATCACATAATTTCGATTATATGGTGTATATACTTCCCCTTTCTCATATAATATCATGAATAATAAATTATACATGATATTAAAAAATTTCATGTTAATTTTTTGATCTATGAGTAATTTAATTAAAATTCACAAAGGCATAAATAATTCCACAACTCAATTTCTTTTCAATAGTATAAATAACACCAACATTGCCTTTGATATTATAATACTATGTATGTAATTAATTTGGACTAACTAATGTTTTATTTGAACATGTTTTATATGTCACTACAGTTCATATACATAATAAATTCATTGATTAATTATCACATCGATTTTATGAACAATTAAAGAGTTTATTTCCCAATCTCATTACAATTGAGATATTTTATTCATTAATTTTAGTTATAGGAAATTATTTAATAATTGTATAAAATATATATATATATCAATTTATTATTAAATATTTATTCCTGACATTATAAATTAATATTAAAATATTTATACTCTTTGGTATATATGATAGTCATTTTAATTTTTCTTATAACATCTAACATCGTTTACCTCTTTGGTCGGAAATCATTTTTTGTTAAAAAAACACATTCATAAAATGTTTCTATAAATTTTAAAATAATTTAGTGAATAAAATTTAATTTTATTTTAATTATTTTCACAAAATTTTCAAAATGATATTTTTAAATTTAAAAAAAGCATCATAATTTTTATTAAAAATGTGATCGAAATCATCATTTCATTTTCGGAACAAGAAAATTTTGAATCCTTTTTATAATGAAAAATAAATGTTACTTTAAAATGGAACAACATTTTTTGAATTACCTCTGTTTTGAACGCCATTCAATTGATAATTATATATATTTTTAGTTTTAAAAAATAAAATATAAAGGAAAAAGATTTTCACAATTTTTTTTTGTTTTACAAAAAATTATTTTCAAAATAAAAAATGTTATATTGATCATGAATGTTTTAGATATAATTTTATGATATTTTTAATAATCAGTGAAAATACACATATAGTCTTACTTCAATGGGTATATTTTGTACTAATAACATTATTGTTATTCATCTGGTTGGTTTATAGCCATTTTTACCATAGAATGTGTTGATATTCAATTCCATGATTCATTTTTGTATTAATTTACTTCCCATTATTTATTCATTTTCCTCTTCACATTAATATTCCACTAAATATCAATAAAATTTATCATGTTCATTATTAATTTAAAACCCATTTATCATTTCTATATTTAGTTTTTACATTGCCTGTTCTTTTATTGACTAGTTAAATTGTGGAAAATTTTATCTTTTAATCAATATGGATATTTGTTTTATAAGGAATATTGATTCCAAAATTAAATTAATCATTTATTATATGAGAGATTTTTTTGACATGTAGTGATGGATATGGCTTGAATTCTTAGTATCCCCTTGAGGCATCAAAAGTTTTCATGATTAAAAAGAATTCATAAAATTAAATAGGTTTCTACCAATCATTTTATTCAATTTTTGAATACTATTTATGGTAGAGGTATCATGTTCCAGAGACATAACATTCAGCTATTATGGATTTATATCATTAATAATTATATTTTTTTATTATTATCCTTGATATTTTCACTATTATATTATATGTGTATTCTTTTAACTCATTTTTTAATGATTTAACGTCATTTGATTTTAGTTATTTATCATAATATGTTGATTCTTACATATCATATCTTGATAGTGAATTTATTTAAATGGAATTTTTGTTTGGTTATATAAAAATCCATGATAACTATTCATATTGATTCATGGTATCCTCTACTATACACAAGCCTTACTGAGAATTTAGTTTTTCCCTTATTTTGTTTCCTTTCCTAAAATCCATAAAGTAAATTACTGAAGATATTCCATAATATGTTTGTGGTAATTATGATATTCTATAAAATTAACGGCATTAGATTTTTTGTATTAAAAGTTTTTATGGTAATAATTTATGATTCTAGTTTAACAAGTTTATTATACAATTCATTCCATCAAGATATGATTTCTTGTATCCTAAGCCAAGGAATTAATACAGGAACCAACTCTGTGCAACTGGGATCATCATCCCTACATCTGAAATTTAACTTCATGATGGTTGATGTTGTCTCAATATGGATTCAAAAATATATTTTTCCGCCCATTGATTATTAGTATGTTGATCAAGGTTGATGTATTAAGAATTATTTGTGATAATATTTACAACATTTTTCATCACAAATACCATATAATTGTCTCTCTTAGATGGATAATCATTTAATTATAATTCTTATTTAGAATTAAAATAGTTCTATTTTATTCTATCTAAGTACTAAAACCAAAAAGTAATATTTTCAGAAAAACTAATAATAGTGGAAGACCACATAATCATGTAAAATCAACTATTGGATGTATAAAAAATGACATATAATTTTTATTCTATGAATCCATTGTATTATCCCAGATCATTAATATCATCATCTTTTTTTGTACATTATAATGGTATGTAATGAAAATGTTGATTAACCAAATCATATCCCCCTCAAGTGTCAAACCAAGTTTATAGCAAGGCTATTTGTCATGCAACATGTGGCAATTAGTTCATCTCAATGTGACCCTTTTCAAGTTATTACAAAAATGTTCTTCTTTATCATAGACACATCCAATTATAGTATCTATATAGAGAACTATTTAAATGATTACAACATAATATATTTCTTAACAGAACATTAAATAGTTATACAATATTAAGATTTTTCCCAATGGTTTCACTATTTTTTTCTAACCCTAATATCCAATTACTGACCAGCCCATTCTTTTGAAACAAACTATAATGACCTAATTCTTTCCTAAATGAATATCATATCTCTCTAGATGAATATTAATTTCATTTAATAAACCAATGCATGAGGTCCATAATAGTTTAAATTCATTAGAGTATATAGAAAAAATCTTATTAAATAATGAAATATATTAAAAATATCACACAAGGATATTCTCACTTAATACTCATCTTAGGAATAACCAATATAACCTTTCTACCAAATGTAGGGAACAAAACTCAATTAAGGGTGACCTCATATTCCTAATAAGGGTAAAAATTCTAATTATCAGTCTATTATCATATGATATCGTAATAAAAGACTATTTATATATGGTTATTAACATAAATTATGTTGTTAACACCAAACATTTCGTATTTCATAAACATGAGTTAGGGTATAAAATCGTTATTATTTCATAGAAAAGGAATATAAGTGGGAGAAAACATTATAAAAAATAGATAACAATATGAATAGGTCATAATAGTGTAAAACAAACATAAATATAGAAAACAATTTCAATTTTAATTTTTAACTACAATAAAAATCCACATAGTGGACCTAGACTTGTTATCTAATTTCAAATCATGATTAGGATACAAATATTTCCTAGAGTGGATTAGGGATCAAATGTTTTCCATAGTGATTCAATCCCATAATCTTGTTTCTCATTAAAAACTCATTAGATATAATGGTTTACTCAATTCATATCAGGGGTAAATTGGTTCCCCAAACCTCATATTAAATCATACGTACGTGTGACACAATATCAAAAAATATTAATCATATCTTCAAATCATAACCCATGTAAATAAAATACATTTCATAACCCTTTCAACCATTAGACATAGGGAAAAAACTTAAAAATAAATTGGATTCATCATCCTATTTATTATGCATCTGAATAAATATGTAGGATAATATCTTTCACTCTTAACCCTAATAAGGTGTGCATGAAATCAATGTGTGTCAACATAGATTGAAATGGATTCCGAAATACCTCTTTGAACATTTCTTGAGGAATGAAACCTTTCCAATTTGAAATGAAAATTTAAAAAATAAATCATATTCATGTTATTTTTTTTGAAAATATCCTCTGAATCTTTTACAAAAAGCTTCAAACCTAATTTAAAACATTTATTGAGGGAAATAACATTTCTATTTAAGAAATGGATAAAAATATATAATGTATTTATCAAATCCATTTCATAGAAAATAACCTTTCAAACCTATAAATGTATATAAAAATGATTTGGTTAGGACGGTGGAAAATATTGTTCACATCTTACGTGTAGAAATAATGATTCCATTAACATTTTAGGTAAAAGATAAATATTCCTTATCTGAAAAAAGACATGAATATTAATTTTAAAATTATTATACAGAAGGAAAAAAATTTTAATAATTTCTTTAATAAATCATTTTTATAATTTTAATATATTTTCAAAAACAATTTTAGAAAACATACATATAGAAGGAAAAAAATCATTTTCGATCAAATAGAGAAATAAAGACGATTTTTATTAAAAATAATATTTTGACCTCTTCAGATCATAAATATGGTAAAACGAATGGAAATAATATATTCTCTTTATATATCTAAGCTATAATAAATTTCAACTATTTTATTAAATATGGATTATAATATTACATTTTCGTAAGCATAAATGTAAAAAATCCTGATTATCGATGAGTTTGTATAATAAAACCCTTTCCACATGGGTGACATTGAAACATAATCCCCATGACTAAATAACGTTAAATGAAACTAGATATTTCAATGGAATATATAAATCAATGAAATGTTATTTAAATTGTATTTATATACACCTCATGAAATAAAAAATGTACATAATAAACCATATGTCTTAATGATGGAAAATTGTGGAAAAATTGTCCTACGTCATTTATTAAATTTTAACCACAGTCATTATGACCATGGGATCATTAAACCTATGTGTAAATTAAAATTATTCTCAGGATAAGAAAAAAAAATTAATGGGAACAATATAAACCATATAGGATAAATTGGTGGTGAATATGGAATGTGTATCACAGAAGTAAAAATTGACAATAAAATCCCTATCCATAAGTCTCAAATTCCTTCAAAAAAAATTTAATCTCTTATATAATAATAAAATTATTATAAATCTATTGCAGATCCACACTAAAATTTATAATACAATATAATTATTATATATTACATTTCATTACCCTTTTATTAAAAAATCCCTATCAATATTACTTTTTGGGTAATAACTACTTTGTGATCTATTTATGTTTTCATTTTGTATAAATTATCTTGTTACTTTTATAATTGCTAAATAATATAAATAATTATATACAATATATAAATATAATATATCTTCATTATTTTATTGGGTGTTCCTTAATCATAGACATTTCATGTGATTCTTCATCCGACCTGGGTTCAAATTCATGTGCGGGAAAAATTCACTTATAGGAGGTAACATATGCTTGATACAAGAAGGGGGTGATGCAGGCATGACACAGGCTGACGATGACATAGTAATGAGGTATTCATGTTTCTAAACTATGAATTCCTACCAGATTGTAGGCCTTAGGGACATGTAATGGGATTTATTCCCCCTCGTCCATCAGGCCATGTACTAAATGAATAAGGCTTGAGGGGTGGGCTATCCCTTGGGGAATATGGCATGCCTTTCCGGCCAGTGTGTGTTTAATGTAATTATATCCCTATGAAACTAATATATATATATATATATTCCTTATATATGTATTTATTGTATTCAATAAAATATAATGATAGAAAATGAAAAGCATTGTTCATGGAGATAGTAGGTCGTACATACACATAATTATTGTTTACATTTTATCCATGGATGAGATGAAATAATGATAAATAATATAATAAATTTATAGTATAATTTAAAAGTAAAATATAACATTTATATTAAATAGAGTTAACCTTATTACCTTCAATTAAAATCATTAATAAAAAATGAATTGCATCGCTTCGTGATGTGGTATTATGTTGTACACAAGAATGACATTTTCATATTCTTTATGAAATGTAAATTAAGAATTTATTGATTATATCATAATTCAATAAGTATATTTATGTAAATAATATAATATATATACAGTATATGAATCATCATATCCAACTGTGATATTTGTTGTCAGAAAACATGTCACATCAGTTCGTGAGGCTGATGTTTTCATGCACACTAGAAACATTATAATATCCCATTTGAGGGAAGAGCTATTAGATGAAAGTCATCACCATAGTATTATAACATATCATTATATAAAAAATAATTATTTTATTATATTATCTTGTCTTAATAATTTTTTATGGTGGTGGAGGAAGAAAAAAAATAAAAACATTTTTGAAGAACTTTACCTCATCTTCAAGTATTCTTTGTGGGTTTACACAAAAATCCATCCTAGGATGAATTTATTTTCAAAATATTTCAAATAGTATGATTTGCGTTATTTAATAATGGTATTTAGGTTGGGAGTTTCTGAACTAAATATTTTTTTTATATGTGAATAGTAGAGATGTGGGGTGTCTTTTTATAAGTGACGTGACTGGAACACTTTTAATTTTATAAAATAGGAAGGTGTGACCACATTTATCAAATACAATAAGGATCCAAAAAAGATTATTCAATATAATATAATAGATAAGGTCGATATATTTCTTTAAAATGTGATTTGGATATGTTTATATGTTTTTTATCATTGTTCTTCCAAAGTTTAACACCTTTGTAAACCCATGTAACGTTTACCACGGTAAATAATTTATATTATGATTACTATTTTTAGTTGTAAAAAATATTTTTAATTATGTATAATAAATAATTTTATTATTCAAAATATTGAATCCATTTTTAATAACTCAATTCATTAAATTTGTAGAATTTTGTTAACAATTTGACATTCATACACGATAAGAATGTTCTTTTTCTGAAGATAATAATCTCATTAGTATAGAATGTTTTAAAATCTAAATTCAATCTAGAATTGATTATAATTACCTTAATTAGATTAATAAATATATTATATAACAAATAATTATTTTAAAACCATAATGATACTTTTTTTTAAATTTTATTTGTTGCAAACTAAAATATATTTCAAAATAAAAACTTGTATATTTCACTATTGACTGAGAAATTTTTCTTTTCAGACAATTCTAAAAAATTCTCCCCTAGATAAGTTTTACATGTATATATAAAAAATGATATTTATATTGAGAAAATTGTTTTTTGAAAATTGTAAAAAATTAGATTAATTATTTTATCACAATATTAAATAAAAACATTTTTTTTTCGAAATTAGTATTTTTAAAATAAATAAATCATTTTCTAAAAATTGGGAAATTTTAATCAATATGTTTTCTTAAAATAAAATTATTGTACTTAATTTCTAAATAATATTTTTTAATATTCATATTTCTATGTTTAAAAACAATGTTATATAAGTTAGGTATAAAAAATAAATCTAATAATCATTGTTTGTTAAAACTCGGTGCCACATGTAATGCAATGTCAACTAAGTGTCGTGTTTAAAAAAAGTTATCAATGAAATTTTATTTATTGGAAATAAATAATTCATAAAACCTAAGGGTGTTACATTTTTCTTATCATTGGTACTTAAAATTATATTGGTAAATTTTTAATTAAAATTTTACCTTATTTCCATGTTCATTGAAATACATTTTAATCTATTTCTTTTCACTTCATTTTTTTTCCAAATTTTTACCTATACATGAAATGATATAAAAAGACCATATTCATAAATTTTTTAACTGTTTATAATTATTTAATCAGATTCATTTTAATGATTTACTTTTTTAACATATAACGAATGAATATATTTTTAAAACACCTTGATTATTAATTTTTTAGAATTCATTTACATTTTTTCATGGAAATTCATAGAGAAAATTATATTCCTAATATTTTATAAAATATTATAATTTAAACAAATTATTTATAAATAAAAGGTATTTTTCCCCAAGAAACACTCCATTTATTTTTTAATTAAATTTTACATTTATAATATAATTTGATGATACAAATTATACTTCACTTGACATATAAATCCATGATACCATATTTATTTTCAATCACTATGGTTTATTTTTATGATAATAATATTTTGATGAAAATTATATTTTTCAGTCCATTATGTAATGTGTAAATAATAAATATTTTGTTCATCTTGTGTAAATAATATGAATATATAGGATTATGTAATTTGTAGGTCTGTTATAACCATACAATGCATTGTGTAAATATAGATAACTTAAGTGATAACTATATTATTAATGATACAAATTTTAATTTCACCACAATATGTGTAGACCTAGTTTCATGTCCATAATATAATGAAGGGTCCTTGTTTTATATACATATGTTAATATGGGGACCTGGTATCATGTCCATAAGCTTAAATGTGGACTTTATTTCACGTTCTTCACATAAAAAGTGAACCTATTACTATTGACACATGTTCTCAATATTTTATGCTTATGTTTTTATGAAATAATTTATATGTATATATATATATATACTATTCTCATTGGTTCATGTTTTATCATTTTCACACTCGTATGGATTTTCACTTTTTGTAAAGAAAAATATTTATTTATTTAATTATGGTTTATTATCTATAATATGACTAGCTATGATATTCATTAGTTATTTTCATGTTATAATAACCTTCTTTATTACTTATGTTAATTTATTGATGTGCCCCTTATATACATATATAATTCATGTGAGCTAAAAATTTCATAGGATTCCATTTTCCTTTTGTTATGAAGAAAGGATACTAGTAGAATTTTTCTTAGAGGATTTCAATAATTGAAGTATATTCTATGAGATTTTTAATATAAATTATGTAATTATATATGTATATAACTAGTTACAAAATCCAACAAAAAAATAATGTAATTGGAATGAATAATTATTTCATATATTGATTATTCATCAGAAATGATATTAAAATTATATATGTTCTACTCAAGTTACCAAAATTGTTATCAGTGTATGGTTTAGTTATTTCGGGATAACATAATTAAAATAAATAGTCCAAACAGTAGGTAAATGTGTATGTATGGGATAACATAATACTTCTTTATTTAGAGATTTTTTATTTTCATAAAAAATTATTTCCTAAATTCATACATGAAATTCGATGCGATTCTAGGAGAAAATTTCCCAAGGGTAACAACATTGAATGGGTAGGATTTGGAATTGACTCTATCATCATTGGTTCATAAAGACTAGGCCTAAGACTATAGAAATTTATATACACTAAAAAGGTATAATCGTTGTTTAATTATCACATATAAAATAGCCATTAAAATGGTTTTCAGTAGAATATGACCATGTTTGACCTGGGTTAAACAAAACGTGCCATATAATGAAAATACAGTTTCATGATTTACGCATTATATATATTATTTTTATGATTATATTTTTTATCGATATGGTTATATACTTTTACACAATTATTTTTGGATTTAATTAGTTGATTTTACCATAAACAATCATCTAAATGTTTAATGTGATGGACAATGCATTGATTGACCTCATGATCAATAAAATGAAATAGGATATAAAATACGAAATTATATAATCATTCCGAAAAACGAACATCAATTTATGAATAACAATATGATCTTATTGGAGTTTCATAGAACACTAATTAATAGGTATTTGATTTTATTTAATAATAAAATGAGGCTTTGGCCCCAACCTTAAAAAAAGTTGGTGAACTATACTATAAAAATTGAATTGTCTTGTTAATACAATGGATTAAAATAATGGGTTCCATAATATATCATCAATGGTTTAATGTTTTAAATGTTGAATATATAATTATAATTAGAATACATTTCCTAGGGGAACAATGAAAAGAGGATTAGTAAAGATGTACAAATAATGGATTTATTGTTGATAAAGAAGATACAATGAATTGTAAATTGAAGAAAGAAAATGATAAAATGATAAGTCATGGTAAATTATTAAGAAGTAAATGTAATTATTCAAGCATTAATGTGTTATGATTTGATAATAATGTTGTAATACTATTTCATAAATTCTATTTTAGTTATAAGAATCTTGAAATATTTATGTATATTAATAATAATATGTTAAATGTAACTAATAACCTATAAAAGTAATTTAGTAATGGGTATATATATTTTTAAAACATATGATAAAGGGAATGATAACCCTTATTATGTGTCTGATGATGATCTTATAATTTCCATATGGGATAATGAGTTGAGTAAAATTTATAAATTAAATGGGATAGTATCGATGGTCTTGATATTTAATTGAGATTTTATGAAAAGGTGAATTTTGGTGAAGTTCTAATCATTTTTCATTAATGATTTTATTGGAACGTTTTGAATAGTTAATTTTTTGAATAATGTATGTTATCAGTAAGGAATATTGCTGATGATATTGTATTAATAAAAAATATTATCATGTTATTTATATTTTTAGCGTGTCAAATTATATGAAACATTATATTGTTTAGAGAATAATGATTTGATGGTTTTTTAAATTTAGTAACTTTTTAACAATTCTTTTGATTTTAATTTAATTTTTTTATTTTCTAAAAGAGTTAATGATAAATAGATATAGAATGTTTTATGTATCTCTTTTAGTGTCATTGATGTGAAATTAGATATTTATATGTTACATAACCATATGAATATTTTTTCATATTGGATAACATGTTTTACTCTTTATGTTTTGGTAATTATCTAGAGAGACGATGAATGAATTTTCATTAATTGATGCATATTATGATCTATTAATATTTAATTATTTTCCATCATGCTTGAAAATTTAATCTTGGATTTTTAGTTATTATAGTAGGATATGATTTTTAAATTGATCGAGGTATTGAAAAATGATGAAATTAATGATATATTATAGAAATAAATTGATTATTATTTCTTATATTTCCTACCTAGAAGCCCAATTATAAAATGGAAACTATCATTCAACTATCACAGTGTATTTTAGGAAACTCAAGAGTCTTATAGTGAAGTATAAGTCATCACAGAAATACATATTATGGAAATACTAAGTTTTCTCGAATGGATATAGAGATTAGTTATAATGATAGAATCAATATCACACATTATTACCATGTCACGACTAGATTACTATAGAATATGGTTATTAAAAATTATTGGAAAAAACTAAAATAATGTGGATGATTTTAAAACTGCAAAATAATTATTTTTAAAGAATATAAAATATTATATCCCACTTAACAAACAACACCAAACCATAGGAAAACAGTCATATACTATAAAATATAAAAAGTGTTGTATGTATATATTATATACTATAAATGAAATTTTTCGTAGGAATAGAATTAACTAATTTTTAAAAAATATGTATAAAATTTTTATATAATTAATGTTTAATTATTAATACATAATAAATACGTACTCAATTTTTAGTAATATCATTTTATATAGAAAAAATATCATTTCCTAAAAAAATTATTCTTTCGTAGAAAATATTATATTTAAATTTATCATATTTTATGAATTTTATTTGATGTGAATTATATGAATTTTTAAATTATATTATAATAATTATATTACTGTGATATTTCTTTGGATTTTTCTAAAATGATCTGTTTATAAATGAATATCGAGAAACACTAATTTTGGTAGAACTATCATTCATTTTCATTGAAAAGTACCATTATTATTTCATTATTATTTTAAATTAACATAAACTCTATTTATTTATACATATTATAATTTCTTATATATGAATCAACATTGAATCTTATTTGTTTATATTTTTTTACGATTAAAAACACATTATTTTAATAACACTTTCTCATAGTGTCTTATAAATTTATATCAATATTTATTTATTCCACTTTTATAAATTTAATCATGAAAATTTTATTACAAATTTGGAATTAGGATAACAGTATTTGTTATATATAAAAAAAGGATTTTTAATGAATAGACATCATCGTAATCATTTTTCGTATTGATAATGGTAAATCACATAATTATGGTTATAAATAATGTCAAGAGGAATTAAATTTATATCTAAAACAATACATATTATTATTGGATGAGGATTTCATGAAAATACCATTTATATATTAAAAATTTGATATTTTCTTCAATTTTCTATTGAAAAATTCGAATAAATTATTTTAGGTACATGAAAATTCAATAAAATCACTCATTTTCAATTTAATATATGTTATATGTTCCAATTAATATAATAATGTATTAATTGTAAATATAAAATTTTATTTTGAACGTAACTATTTATATTTTTATAATGGTTATTTTTTATAAAATTTAAAAATGGTATAAATAACATAAATGATAATAAATAATGGAAAATGTTCATTCTTATATGGTAGAAAAATACAATAAAATAATTTTGAAATGAAAATATTTATATTTTCTTTTAATTAAATCTAGTGTAACATGATTTTTTTGTTTAATAATAACTTATACATTATGGTGAATGTGTTTATATTATAATTCCATATCTTTTTTATTTCATTAAATTCAAAATATTTGAATTGTTGTTAAAATTAATTAAATGGAATTCTATGTTGAATAATATACTATATAATGATTAAAAAATCAAAAAAATTGAAATTTGACATGGTGTACTGGTTATTGTAAAGAATATTTAGCTTGATAAATTTTTAAACAATTATTACATTAGAAGTAAATTTATAACCTATTAGTATTGAAATTTTTGTTACCTCTCTTACGGATAATATTAGTTAATAAATTGGTTTCCCAAAAAGACTAGGTTTAAATTTCTATATAAGCTTGTCCAAATATTCTTGATTGACTGTAATGACTCATTACAATATCTTATATTTATTTTTTTACACATTATTAAACATTTATATAAAATATAATTTATTATATTTAAAACATTTAAATAATTATAATTGTTTCTATTCCTTCACTATAAATGGGAGCCAATTTTCATATATTATTCACACCAAAATCAACAATTTAGCATCATAAAAACATAGAAAACAAAATTTTCAGCATACTTATTCGAGTTGATATATGTTCCTTACCATAAATAGATTAACCCAAGGGTCATCAAGGTGAAATATAAATGTGGTATCCAAAAAAGAAGGTAATCATTTGAACCAAGAATGTTCATTTTACAAATTATTTTACCACCTTTAATTTTTTGGAATCAGTTCTAATACAATAACATTATTGACTCTAACATATACAGATGTTTTTTTAGTAATGTAATTATATGATTCTAAACCCGAAATCTTGGATCCCATGAAAAAAACATAATAGTTTCATTTCTGTCGTGATAAAAATAAACATGTGAAAATTAAACCCTTAAAAACATATAACATAATACAAAAATATTTTATCTGTTATATATGAAAATACCATTTAGGATTATATTAATAAGAATTTTGAAATACTCTTACATAATATATTCAATACATAAATAACGTATTCCTAAAAAAATGCGTCCACACATATTAATTTCATCATATATAGTAACCTCTATAGATATACACTACCACAATTTGAGCCTTTAACAACACTCATAAAGTGGATTTGTTAGAACTCTATAAGAAGTGATAATGTATGTTATTTTAAATTTTTTCCTTAATAGAACACAAAAAAATAATTTATAAAGGATTCCTTTAACAAATAATTTTTAGTAATGCTAAATACCTCCTTTATTAGTGATTTTTTAGCACTTCCAAATGCTGCCTTAAATAACGCTTAAAAATTATTTATAATAGCCCCATTGATAAATCATATAATTTTATTTCACAGCCCAACTGCCACCATTCTCAGAGTTTCCCCATCTCCTTTTATCAATCCATCCCGACCACAATATCAGTGCATTAGAGATTCCAAATCCTAGCATGTGCCAAATCTCAATTTAGTTTTGAACCTGATACCTCCAGCTTGTACACCATCATCTGTTCCAATCCACTATTTTGTTTTGATGTACATTTTATGGTATATCTACATATTAATATATATTTTATTAAATTTTTTATCCATAAATTTATAAATATGAATAGTTATATATGTTTCTAGAAAATATATATATATATATATATATTTCTTTTAAAATGGACATTAACACTAAAACCCCATTAAACACATAGAAATGTTATGAATATCTGAAAACCATACACCATAAAAAACCATTAATCGAATATAAATTCTTATATGAGAGTCTGATTCATCTCTAAAACTTGGAAAACTGAAGATGATGAAATTATATTTGATATAAAATGTGGTATATTCTTAGTGGAGACCAGGAAAAAAAGGTAAAGAAATTTGATTTTTATGAAATCAGTGTCGGTGAAAGAAAAATTTCTTTTGGAGGCCTTTTGTGTCTTTCATAGATTGAAAACCCAATAAAATCTGTTGGACCTCATTCCAACAGCTTCTTGAGAATATATATCATCATAAGATTTGATTTTTTGAGTGGTCGATTAAAAATGGACATCCAGATCAAATGTCATGATTGTTTGAATTCATGTTAGATTATTGAATTTTTGATATGATAATATAATATATTTCATTGATTATCAAATGATTTAATTATCATGTGGTTTTAGATTATTTCATAATCATCGATTTGAGTGTTTATGGAGCTGAAAAGGACTCCTAGATCGAATGTTATGATATTTTATGGGTTTTTTTGGGGGTTTTTTCTTCTTTTTTTTTTGTATTTTTAGTGTTTTCACATTTGAAAACCATTAAAACGTCCATAAATTCTGAATTGGGTGTATATTTTTCCTTTAACAAATATAAAATCAAATCTTATGATTATTTTTATGCCTTAGTGTCTGACTAGAACCCTCAATCACCTCTATTTTGGATAAAATTATTATAAGGTATCCAAATTGAAATAAATTCATCTACTGGAGTCCATTAATGATTTTTTTGAAATACACTATTTATCAGTGCTAGTAAAAAACACTAATGGGGGTCATTATCAGCACTTTTAAAAAAGAACTGTTTGATACTAACATTTTATCAGAACATTTTTAGAAGAGCTAATAATTACACCCATTTATTATGGATTTTTTAGAAGTTCTAATAAATTTACTTTTTATTAGCACTTTTTTACTAGTGATAATAAATAGGGGTTATTTATCGGTACATTTTAATAAGAACTCATAAATGGCCTCCTTTACCTGATCTTTTTTAGATCTGTTAATGACCCCTTTAACAACAATTTTTATAGTAGTGAGTAAGGGGGTTTAACAGTGCTTTTATCGACCACAGTTAAAACCCCAGTGCTGGATAAACTTAATTATTTATTAGTGATAACACACTTAAAACCATTCATCATAACCTTGTGAAAGAGAAAACATTGAAATGGTTAGTTCAAAATCATAGAAAGGGTAAATATATGCATTAAAAATGGAATTTCATCAATGAGAATAAGATTATCATAATGTTATGATGACCGAATTAATGTATATGGGCATTATATAATAGATATCAAACCCAAAAAACATGGATCACATGTCATATGATATGGAATAATGAGTTAACATAAGAAAAGAGTAATATATTTCTAAAATAATGTTCCATATAAAAGATATCCTTCAACAATGTATCCATTAGATGATAGACACTGTGAATTGTTTGGTCTGCCTATTTTGAAATAAATTTATTCTGTTTGATATTTTATGTTTCACAAAACAACCAGTTTAAACGAACACCAAAATATATGTATTTTAACAAGACCATCATACCCTAACTATTAAAATGATGGGAATGAACCTTATAAACACATTAAAAATCTATAATTATCCAACACATTGTTAATGTATTAATTTATTCTTAAAAAATAAACCAATAATTTTTAATAAAGGCATTTTGTTCTACATGTATAGGTTTTATACGAAAATATATATTTTTTAAATTCATTGAGAAAATTAAACAAATTAAATATTAAAAATATTAGAAAATTTAATTTATTAAATTATTATCATTTTAGGTTGTGGAATTCCAAAAAATATATTAAGATGAATTTTTTATAATTTTAGAAATAAATTAATTTTCTAATGAATATTAAAAATATACTTATTTTTTTTCAACACTAATTTATTTATATTTAAAATTAATTTACTAATATTAAATAGATATAAAAGTTAAAAAGTACATTTTATTTAGATTTAATATTATTTTATAAATTTAAAAAATAATTATACCTTAATTTTTTATAAGTAAATTTTGATGTCTGAGTTTTTTTAACTATTTTTCATTGCATTTTTTTGGATTATTTTTCAATTTAATTTTGAAAATTTTAGGGTTTTTTAAAAAAATTGATTCCATATTTTTAATGAATTTTTAAAATTTATTTAAAATTTATTTTTCAATTTTATGCATAAACATGTTATAATGGTAAAAATATATATTTACGGCCTTATATATAAAATAATGTAGCTGGTTAATGTTAAAAAGAGAAATATTAAATACCTAAAAATGAATCATTAAATTTATTTTTCATATACATAATCTGACTTTACTACACTAATTATCAACCAAATTAATTGGATAAAATTTCTCCATCATGTGGTTGGCTTTAAATATAAAATAATCATTATTCAATCACTTAAGATCACGTTCATCAAGTACAAAAATCAAATCACACTACCAAAAGTATCCTCAAAAGCATTAATTATTTTCAAATATATACCAAGACATCTCCACCAAACTCTCTTAACATCCAATTCCTATTGGTCAATAATAATGTCCAATTCCAAGTTCCGTAAAGGATCTTTTAATGATGTGATATTCAAGAGGTATGTTTCTCAAAAAACTATCTCTTAATTAATTTTATTTTTCTATCTTCTATTCACTCACTTTATTAAATAAAGCATAATAACATCAATATCATGAATATACTAGAATTTTATATTTATAATGTAATATATTCTATCCACCTATTTTCTCATAACCTCTTATCCAATGAAACCAAACCATTTTCCAAATTATGGTCTCTTATAATCTTTGTTGATAATGATTTTCTATTTTCCATTAAAACATTCATGGCTGATCTTACAGGTATTATTCTTGTCAAAACAGATTTTAATATATATATTATAACATATATAATGTTAAATAACTAATATATAGGCATAATACAAAATAAAATGATGTTATTGTATAATTGCCGGAAAGCTCGACAAAATGAACTAAACAATGACCATTTATGATTTCTCAAAAAACACTTCTCCATCGGAGGAATAAAAATTATATATGGGTACATTTAATGTTTTGGAATATTATTAATAATATTACATCTCACTTTTTGTGGTCTTTTTCCATAGGACATGATAATCTACAATTATACACATATGAAACCATCGTGAATCCAAGATGTGAGCAAACCGAAAAAATGAAAAAAATGAAATATTATTAATAAATTGTTTTAAATATGTTATAAATGTATCTTCTAAGTTATTATAAATATTATATTGGTTATTTAATGAATTAATAACATTATATAAATGTAACAGACCAATATTTTATTATATGTCACTTTTTTATTTAATCATTACATTAGTTTACGTTGCATGCAACACCCAACATAAAAAACAATGAAATGCTATTATGTCATAATTATAACATACTTTTAATGAATAATGTTAACCACATTGTGAAATATTTTATTTTACAACACATTGACAATACATTGTGAGTAAACACTACCTTATTTTAATTCTTACAAATATGTTTTCTTCAAAAATAAATATCCTTCTTGTTAGGAGATATTATTATAATAAATATATAAATTTTTATATAATATATTTGAAATTAATATATTAAATTTATCTTATCTTTAATTTATTGTAATTTTCTTAGAAGATTTATTTTCTAGTATGTTATGAAAAATACAAATTTTTTAAAACTCTCATTTTCATCATATTAAAATTTTAGTTTATGATTTGAATTTGAAATAAAAATTAGTTAGTAACTAATTATATATATAATATAAATATTTATATTTTAATCATTCTTACACAAATCTTTGGTATAACTACCATTTTCGGCTTAAAAATCAATATTTTGAGAAAAATGTTTTTCGTTGCATTTTGCGGGTTTATTTGAAAAGTATATTTTAAAAAAATTGTTCTCATGTCTTGAAAAAATGCATTATATAAAATTTTCTGAATGTAAAAACTTCGTAAATATATCTCCTTTTTGTTTGTCCAATATGAATTGAAAAAATGGTAATTGTTTGCCATAGTATATAGTAAATTGGGTGATTTTTGTTAAAAATAATATGATATTATCAATAAAATGACCCTAAAACTTGCCCAAAATATATTGGATGAGTAATAACCCTCAATTATATTTACTTTTTATATTCTATGATAATTTATTTCTAGTTTGATAATAGAATTATATTTATAATATTTTATGTATTGAAATGATCAAGATTCCCCACCCATGTTTTAAATAACTATAAATTTTAAATATAGGATCATCCAAAAGATATGGTTGACTAATAATAATTTTATATAATATAATTTATTTATATGCATCAAGGTATTTAATTTATAAAATTATGTGAATTCATATTTATCTTAAATAATTGCACAATGATAATACAATAATTTTTCAATTAATGAAAAAAATCAAATAAATGATTTGAAATTTTTGAAACGAAATATAATATCTATTTATTAATGTTATAAATGAATTTTCTCGGTTATTATTACATAATAATGGTTAATGAAATATTTTTTAGGTTATATTTCATTCGTTATTTTCATAAACACAATCAAATAAATAGTGTCAAAATTGAGAAAAATTATACTTGATGAAAATAATATTATATTAAATTATTTAAAAATTATAAATATACAAAATAAAAAAATAAGGGACAATTTATTTTCAAAAATATCATTAATTAACCATTTATGTTCTAGTATTGACATTTTAAATAAGAAATTCAATCTTTTAATATCGAAAAATTTATTACCATAATTAAAACTAAAAAAGGATAACTAAAGGAGAATCTAGAAAGATAATGGTTAATGTTACAAATAAACATGTATTATTTTTTTTGGATGATGGTGTTTGAAAAAAATTCCCACTTAACTTTTAATATATTTCAATTTTTAGGTATTGGTAAGGGGATTTAATTTATTATAAATTAATCCTTCGAGAAATTCAAAATCCCCCCCCCATCACCATTATAAAAGGACACCACCTCCCTCGTGAAATTTTTCCACATTGTGTCTTATGGAATGAAAAAACGATACCAATTTATCTTATATAGCTCCACATAAACATTTTAGAGGTTTTGGTCTTCCCAATGTACGAATAATAGTGTCCTTTAAAGGAGTTCTAAAGGAGATGTTTCAAGAAGAGGCAATCAATATAACAGAACACTCTCTTTTCCTACTCTTATATACATCATATAAATATATGGTATTTATAATAAAAAAAAATATATTTAGAAAACTAAATATTATTAAATGATATTATAATTATAAAAACACTATTATACACCCTCTTTCACAGAAAAAAGAAGTTATCGTATCTCTTGTGCATACACACGACTTACCATATCCACATGAAGATGCAATTAATTTTTAAGCCCATACTAAATATATGGGTATTATTATGTAAATAATGATTATATGTTATATTTATAATAAAATAATACTTCAATAATTATAATATTATTTCTATATTATCATTATCTAATCTTTTGAAAAAACTATAACGTCGCTCATGTGAATGTCTGGACTACCATATCCATGATACGATGAGATTCTGTTTCATTTATATTTAAAATGTATGGTAATAAGGATTATTATTTTAAAAATATTATATATATAACATAATAATTATTTGTGAAATAATTATTATTATTTACATTTCATTAATTTAATTAAATGAAAAATGGAAACATCGATCATTTGTTCGTATGACATACCATCTCCATGAATGATGTAATTAATTTTAATATCTCTTGATTTACTAAATGATTATAAAAATTTATATAATGAATATATATTATTTTTAAACAATAGTAAATATACAGGATGTTGTGGGACAATGATCAAAGTATAAGGATCAAGACTACCAAACAGTAACATGCTTGGAAAATGAAGCATATATTATCCAGCACATTTATTTTAATAAACAAACTTATTAAAAAATGGGTGATATGAAGTAATGAAAAATAATAAATTATATTATGAATATATATTTATATAATAAATATAGAATAAAATCATATTATTATATACTAGTTTTCAAAATTTCAAATAAATACAATACATGAGGTAAGATAATTTTTTTATCACTTTTATTTAGGTGGGAGACATACCTTATACACTAATTGTTTATATTGTATGAAGTATATACTACCTATGTATATATATTATTATTTTTATCATGATAATAACGGTATTGACATATATAAATACTTTTCTATTATTCAAGGGGCATGTTATTTGACTAATTATAATTTTGTTATTTTTTATTTCGCAATCTCATCATTATTCGGGATTATTTATGTTTAAGTCACAATTTGGGAAAAAATTTAATCAATGTTTATGTTGGGAAGAAAAAATATAAAAATTTACTTTATATATTATTAAAATAGTTTTTAATCATGTTTTATCTTTTTACCAAATTGTATTAAAATAATATTTTTTTGGTTTTGTTATCAAGGTACTTTGTGTCTTTTACATAAAAATATCAAATTAATGATTTTTTGAACCTATACAACACAAGTAGATTTTCCTTATTTCATGAAATATTTATTATTTTAAGAATCAATTAAAATCTTAAATTAAATTTCAATGAAAATCTTTTCCTCTATAATTGTTCAACTCTTTGTAACATTTCTTCTACAAATGATAGGATATATTAATCAAAAAATATTTCAAGTGACATTAAAAAAGTATATCCATATATGATGGAATTATTTGATGTTAATTATTTTTTACTATGCATATGTTCATAGTATATCATCCTTATTATTTCTCTTAGTGTTTTATATTTCTGGTGGTATGGTTTTTATAAAGCTGTTTTATGTTTCATGGGTTATGCTATGGTGAAATTATTATGAAACCAATTTAGCTTCTTGGGTTCTTTGATGGTGAATGATTTATGGTCCCAGGGAAAGAATATGTATTGTTTTAACTATGTGATTGGTGGGACATGTATCTATCTTAATTTCATTTTGTAATGATTTATATCACATGAAATACTTAAGGGAACTAAGATGATGTGCTTGATCCACTATGGGAAATAATTCGATGCTCTTTATCTGTATTCTAAAACAGGTGTTAAGACCTGATCAGATAGTAAAGGTAAATAACCATGGAGTTTGAAATGGTTTCATTATATATAATGATTTCAACAAAATGTATTAAATTAATATATAGATTATTATTGAATTTTCATGTATTTTCATATTTATGATTCATGTCTTTACAAATGTAAATATTTTATTCAATGAATCGAGATTAGGATCAGTGAAATGTTTTGTTTGAACATGTTATGTAATGTTTTTGATCGCATACCCATATTATTATCTTGTTCTTATATAATATTATAAGTTGATAGATTCTATTTTCATTTTTACTAATAATATGTTCTCACCCATTTTTTATTTTTCTGTTCCAATGGATATGAATTAATGTGGTATGTACGATATTCTAAAATGGTTACAATTATAATGAAATTAGTGGGAGATGATGTTGATTTTTATTGAACTAGCGGTTTATGTGTCCAAGATTCCAAAATCATAATACTATTAAAATATTAAGTCATGGGTTTTTTTAATGTAATGAATATTCTTAAGAACTACATAATATCCATGTATGAAAATATTGGGTTTCTATAGTTGGTATCATATAATGGTTTCACATAGACCTTGGAAACCAGGATGGGAAAACATGGTATTAAACTTATGGATAAGTATATATATTTGAAAAATCATATAGTTTCGGTAATTATCGAGAATGGCCATGGATAAACGTATGCTTTCATAGATTTTTTATTATTTAATACATGTTATAAATTATTTTTCAGGATTCCTCACTATAGATGTTATTTAACACACTATACTATTTTTAATTAGTCAATGGATGAAACATAAAAAAAATCATGTTAATACTAAATGAGATAGAAAATTTAATGATTTATCCCTAAAAAAATATTATGGTATACATAATTTCAAACCTTGATGTTATTCTCAAACAAATTTCTTAGGCTATGAATCAGGTTGAGTTTCCAAATGATCATAAAAGGGAACAATGTAATGTTTAATATTTCATGAAGAAACATCCACCTTTTTAATAGATCTTCTGACTACATAGTGGATAAGTTATGGATCAACTACATTGATAATTTATTCTCTATACTTCAGTTCATGAGACATGAAAATTTAGTCTTATATGTCTATTATTTGGAAGGAAAATCCTATCAATGGTGGAATGATTTAATGAATGAATGATATAATGAATAAATTTACATCATAGAATGTGCTGAATATAATAAAATATTTCTCAATAATAAAATACCCCATATTATTCCAAGTAAAATAAATAATTAGATCCTTGAGATGAAGAAAATGTATTTAGAATCTATTGGTACATTTGATGAAAAAATTTCAACACTTTCTATGAAATCTTCTAATATTGTCAACCAACCTAAAATTAATGTTAACCAATTCTTAAGTTGTATAAAAATAGTACTAAAAAGAGAATTATTCATAATATACCTTATTAGATATGAATAATATTTACAATTATTCCGTAATGTAGAAATATAAATTATATATACCCATAACTCCCATGAATTTGATCAGAATAAAAACATCGAATCTCAAGAATACTGAAATAAATCAGATGGTTGAATGAAATTCCAACTATCTATATGCCATAAATGTTATAAGAAACATCATGGTAAGTGTTTAAAAAGAAATGTGAGGTGCTTTAAATGTTTAACGGTGGTTCCTTAATCCCAATAATACGAAAAGTTAACGAATAAGATGGTTAATGTAATAGTGGAATTGAAGACTACAACACATACACTACCCAAACTCCAATGCTATAAATCCATGGAGTTCAAGAAATATTAGAAGATATGAATGATTTAGAAGGTATTTTATAGTCATAATAAAAACCCTATTAATCCCAAATATAATGCAAAATCAATATTATCATAAAAACGTAGTGAGTTAAGAGAATGACATGGTGAAAGGGAAATTTATCATCCACTCTAAAATAGCTAATGTATTATTACATTATAGATCAATTCACTCTTTTGTTTGTTATGAAATTTCTAAGGGTATCACCATATAAACTAAAATATTCGATGTTCATTAGCTGTGAATACTCTTAATGGTAGAATCATTTAATTTCTTATTTTTAGTTTTTCTCTGATTGTAGATTGTGGGAAATTACTTCATGAAAATATCTTGATTGTCCCTATGGTTTAATTTTATTTGATTCTGGGTATAGATTGGAATTATATATATAGATCACAAAATAATTTACAAGGAAGGTAAGTCATATTCTATATTCATAGTGATCTTATTTTCATTGATCAATGCAATGATGAATATTAACATCCAATTGAAATTTCATACATTTTGTGCGTCATAATTCATAGAAATGAAGGCTATCTGTCCCATATGGTTGTAGAGAAACTCAACATTAAAGATATCCTTACTCTATGAGAGTTTCTTGATGTATTTATTAATTAGTTTAATTTCCTTTCACCAAATCGGGATTTTTGGATTTCGATATTACTATTACCTTGTTTTATGCATAATTTGAAGACTTATTATAGAATAGCCCCAATTGAGTTATAGAAATTAAAGAAGAAACTCTAATAGAATCTTGATCAGGTATCCATATACCCAACTATCTCACCCTAGGGTGAACATTTTATTTTTATTTTAGATAATGAGAGGTCAATGAATCCTTCCATTGATTAGTGATATATTTAAAAAAATTATAATCCAGATAGTCTCCTCTTCCGTATATTGATGACTTTCATGATCACTAATGCAGAGCTCAATAATTTTCAAAAACTGAAAATCATTTTGGAAATTATCAATTGAGAATCATGAAGGAGGATGTACTCAATAAATAATTTAGAACATGGAAAGAACACTCTGAGTTTTGAGTTATTCCTTTTTGTATTAATAATTTTACAACAATTTCCTTAGACTTGATGAATAAAGTTTTTAGATACTATCATGATTAGGTTATGGTACTCATTATAGATTATATTATTGTATTTTCAAATTTATAGGAATAAAATTGATATCATGTTATGATTGTAACAAAGAAAGTGTGGAATGAGATGCTTTGTGAAACATTTACCAATGAATTTTGGAATTATAATTCTTCATTTTTTGGTTATATAATCCCATATGATGGTAAAACAGTAGATCATTTAGGGATATAATTTTTAAATAATGATCTATACCAACATTCGTACCAAAAATCCATATTTTTCTTGATTTTTATAGACATTATGGGTTATTTTCAGAGAATTTATATTGACTATCCAATCCACTCAATATGTTTTCTCAAAAGGCTTCCTAATTCATTTGGATGAATGAATGTGATAAAAATTTAAAGAACTAAAAAAAAGATTAGTTAGTGTTCATATACTCTCATTACCATACATTGGATATGGGTATGTAATATATAGTGATTCATCTACAAATAGATTTTGATTCGTTCATCAATAAAATGACATGGTTATAGAATATTCAACATGATAATTGAAGGATCATTGAGAAATTACCCAAACCATGATTAGGAGCTTGTTATGATAATATTTTCATTAAATATATGTAGGAATTATAATTAAATTGTAATTTTTGATATATATACAGATAAAAGAATATTAAATTATATATACACATAGAAGAGATAAATATTCAATAAGTAAGATGGTGGAATTTGTTTAAATATTATGATTTTCCATTTAAATACCGCCATGGGAAAGCCAAACAAGGAGGAAGATGCTTTTATTTAAAAAGACCAAGCTATCATATCTAGGATTTGAATTAGAAAAGACTCAATATTTCATGATTTGAAAAGGAATGATTTTGAAATCACAATGGAAGGCGTGAAATATTTCATTATACAATTTTTGTGCAACTATCTATATAAGTGAATATTAATGGGGCATGTGAGGAATTTAAAGAGCTGTAATAGAAGGTGATAATGTTTCGGATTATAACCTTGATTGTGAGGTCCTAATATGGTTTATAAACTATTTATCAATTCCTATAATAATATATTTGATGGATAATCTATTGCATGAAGAACATAGATAATAATTCTATATTCATCCTAGAAGTAACAAGATGTACATATATATAAAATAATATTTCTGGCGGGATGACATGAAGAGAGTTATTACTGAGTATGTTTCATAGTTCTTTGTTTCACATCAGGATAAGACTAAGAGAGTGATATAAATGGGGCTATTAAAAACATTACCCATAATTAAATTGAAATGAGAAAACATTACAATGGATTTATTTTTTAGAATTTCAAGAACATATAAAGGGTATAATTATATATTGCTTATAGATAATATCCTTATAATGTAGGCACATTTCATTATTAAAATAGAAAATTTATCTCTAGTTCAGATTACAGGAATATATATGAAGATAATGATAATATTTCATGGAGTTCAACTTGCCAATGTATATGATCGGGATATGAGGTTTTCCTTGATGTTTTGGGGAAGTCTTAAGAAGTCTCTTTTTATTTAGATATGTTTCACTGCTACTTTTCATCCTTAGATATATGATATGTCTTATATGACCATTAAAACTCTAGAATATATTTTAAGATGTTTCTCTTTGGATTTAACAAGTTTTTTTGGATCAATACATTAATTTCGTAGTGTTTTCATATAAAAATGGATTTCACAATAGAATTTAGATGGATCCTTATGAATAAATCTTTGTTAAGAAGATTAGAACACCAAATTTTTGGGATGATGTTTGGGGAAAAATTATTAGGGACCTAATCAATATGATAAAATTGTAGATAATGTTAGATATATTGAGTAACACATAAGAGAAGATCAGAGTCGAAAAAAAAATTACGATGAAAATCATTGGAATGAACAAGAGTTTCAAGTTGGTGATAAGGTCATTTATAAATATGTCCTCGGAAAAGAGTGGTGATATTTTTAATGATTGGAATGCAAATCTATAGGTGACCATGTTATTTTTCTATTCTGGATCTTTTTGTAATTGTATTTTTTGATAGTCACTTATACTAAATCTCTTTCAAATCTATGTTGTGTTCTATGTATCTCTAAGAAAGAAGTAGATACCCAATTATTCACAATTACTAAATTCATAGTTCATACAAATAGATAAAAATAATTTTCATAATGAAAAACTGATATATATTTTTGATCATATTGATAATGTATAATAGAACAAGACTAATCATCCGGTTTTACTTTTTGTGGTGAAACCACCAATTTAAGAATGTTTTGTGGGAGCATGATGATGTGTTGAGGCAGATATATCCTCATATATTTATATAGTATTGATATATATAGAGGAAGAAATTAATTTTTTGGGTGGGTAGATTGTAACATCCCATGATTTTAAAGTATGTTTCATTATACATTAAATCTTATCAACAGTTCGCATTGCTCAAAACACAGATATTAAATGAAAAATAAAATATTTTTATTTATCCATTATAACATAGTGGGATTGAATAGTATTAACCGTATAACTAAATACATACTTTTATGAATCATTTATATTAATATGTGAATAAGGACATGCTTATTTATATTCTCGCAACTAAATATTCTTCAAAAATTGTTTTCCATACATTTTATGAGTGAATATTAGAATCATTTCATATCAAAATTAATAAAAAATATTTTATAAAATTAATATAATTTTTGAAATTATTATACTAATATATTATTATGATGATTTTTAGGGTATTTTTGAAAAATATTTATTTACTTTTTATTGGTGAAAAATTACAATTTTTAAAAATCTATAAATTTAAATATATTGAAAAGTGCATTTATGATTTGAATTTGATATAAAATTAACATATCTAATATTTATATTGATATAATCTAGTAAATTTCATTATAATCATTTTTACATACTTTTTTATCATTACATTATTAGGCTTATAATGCATATTTTATGATAATTGTCTTTTGTTTCATTTTGTGGATTTAATTTTAAATTGAATTCTGAAAACTCTTTGATTGGGATTGTGAAATATGAATTCTATATTTTTTTCATAAGTTACCAAATAAGTAAATTTTTCACTATTACTTTTGTCTTATAAGAATAGTATCCTTGGTATCATTTGTTGCAATTATAAAGGGTAAATTTCGTAATTTGGGTAAAACATATGATAAGAACAATAAAATGACCCAAAAACATGATTTTTTAGATGATTCATATATATCCATAATCATTCTAGTATCATTTATATGAAAATTTATGTCGATTTAGATAGATTATGATGTTTATTATATTTTCATTAATGAAAATCCCAAGATGTCACACAGTTTATTTAAATAAATATAACATTTTAATAGTCGTTTATCCACAATATATGGTCAAATATAAATATTCATTGTGATATTAAATATATTTCTCAATCATGGTATTTTAATTTTAATTTTTAGTGAATGAATAAATACCTTAAATAATTACACAGTGATGATGTAGTAATTATTCAATTAATGGAAAATTAAAATCATTTATTTGAAAAATATAAAAAAATAAATATAATTTAATTAATTAAGATTATATATAAATTTTTTAACTAATTATTACATATAAGGGATGTATTAAATGATTTTTTTGAAGTTATTTTTTGTCTTTGTTTTCTTCATGTCAATGTAATGAATATTGTCAAAATTGACACTGATGGTATTTTTTAAAAAATTATGCATTATTATATTATTAAAAAATAATAAAAACCATAACTTAAAAATAACATACTCTATAATCTAAAACATAATAAATTGAACATTTATGTTCAAATTTAATCCTTATAAGTAAATATTTCAATATTTTAATATGGATAAATTTGTTATTATCATTAAAATAATCAAAGGTTATATAATTGTCAATCACAATGATAAGTTTTAAAATTACACAAAAAAAATCAAAAATATATTGGATAACGTTATTAATTACCTATACAATCTTATAATCTAATATCATTCCATTTTTAGTTATTGGATGAATATTGAATTTATTATAAATTACTCTATTGAGAAATTTCAAAAAGTGAAACTCACTTACATTATAAAATGACACCTTCTCCCTCATCTCATTTAAAATAATTAAGACATATATTTCTACGAAACACTACCTATGTATCTTATCCACTTCCCTATACACACTCTAAAGGATATTGTCTTTCCAATGGACCAACCCTGGAGTCCTGTAGAGGAGATCTAGATGAGTCGTTTTGAATATGTGGGATTCAATTTAAATGGTCACTCTTTTTTTATAATCTTATATACCTAATCAAAATATATGTTTTCTACCATAAAAAATAAATTATATGTACTCAATATTATTAAATTTTATTATTATTATTAAAACACAATTAAACACAATTTTTCTATTCAAAAAATAAGTGAATTTATTGCTTGTGTGTACCATCTCCATATAGAGATACCAATCTTTTTTAATCAATATCTTATATAGAAGGGTATTATAATGGGAACATTGTTTATATATTAAATTTATAATATAATTATTCCTATTTAATAAGAATAAGAATAATATGATTATATTATCCTTATCCAATATTTTGAGAGAATGATAATATTTCTTGTGAGTATGTATGGACTACAATCTCTGTGATGTGAGGTCATTTTTTCACATATATTTTACATGGATTGTAAGAAGGGTCATTTTTAATAATATATATCAAATAAATATATATAAAATAATAATAATTTTTGATGTTTTCATTATTATTTTCTTTTATTTCATTTCATTATATTACAAATTGAAACATTTTTCATAGGTACGTATGACATATCATCGCCATGAATGATGTATTTCATTTCTCTATATCTTTATTTTTGAATGATTATAAATATTTACATAATTAATATATATGTTTTTTAAAATAGTATTATTATTATTTATGTTATGGTATCAAGAACAAATTATAACGATCAAGACTACCTATCCGAAGCATACATCAAAAACGAAGAATTTGACAGTCAGAACAGTGAATTTAATAACAATTTATAATTGAACTGGTGATAAAATGTTATAAAAAATAAATAAATTATATTATGGATATAAGGTTGTGGAATAAAAATATAATATAATATGATTTTTTATATATGGGGTTTCAAGGTGATAAAATATATTAATAACTTTTGGCAAGGGATTGTTTTGTCACTTTTATTATTGTGGGACACAATCCTTATAAAATAGTTGCATATTTTTTGAAGTATATACATCCCATGAATGTATTTTATGATTCTTTAATTAATATTTATATATTTCAATATCCATATTTTTTTCAGAGAGAATATTATGCAAATAATTTCAATGTGTTAAGGTTTTATTTTATAATCTCATCATTATTAATGATTACTTATGTTTCAGCCTCCACAAGTGAGAATTTATCATACATTTCAATGTTTTCTAAAAAATTTCAAAAGGTGGAATTTACTATTATTTAAAAAAAAATTACCGATTTTTTATCCTTTTAAATAACTTTTTCAAAATAATATTTTGATCTTTTTCTAAACAAGGTTCTTTGTATCTTTTCAAAAAAAATTAGGAAGTCATATTTTTTAACTTATTTGTCATGATTTATTTTTAAAAATTAATAATTCCTTATGGATTTAAAGATTAAATTACAATAATATTGGGTTATTTTCAAGTAACATGTTTTCATTTTTCATTGGGAGTCTCCTTAAAAAAAATTCATAGAGAAAATTGATTGTTTCCTTAAGAATTATTTCACGAGACCATTCAAAAATAATTTTACATCTCATATAAAATAATTTTTTGTTACTTATGCTTTAATGGGGATATGACCAAAGGATAATATACTAATTCTTTATCAAAAAGGATTATTTTTACGATTTTGTGATGTTTATGAAAACTATTTTAGTTCAATGGTGTATGCTATAATGAAATGTTTATGAACCCATTTTTTGCCATGGTTTTTGAGATGATGAATGATTTATGGTACTATAAAACCCATGTGTGTAGTTTCATTATTTAATGGGTGGGACCCATATCTTTATCCAATTCATTTGTTAATTATTTATATATTTTGAGTGGGTTATGGTAAGAAAGATGATGTTATTGATCTATTATGGTAAACAAATCGATGTGCTTGATATGTTATGGGAAATAGGTATTAAGGCATGCTCTTATGGTCTAGGTAAGTAACATTAAAATATATAATGGTTTCAATAATTATGATGATTACAGACACATTTCAGACATGTAATTATGGTTCATTATTGAATTAAGGTGATTTCTTATTCTTATTACTCATTTCTTTTTAATTTGTTATGTTTTGTGTCATAATTCATGATTTTGATCTTTGATAGATTGGGTGTAAACTCTATAACCTATTATCACAATAACATACCTATATTCTTATCTTATTCAAGCATAATATCACAAATTGAGAACATACATGTTTACTCTTACTAATAATCAAAGCCCATATTTTTTTAATGTTTCCATTCCATAGGATATATGGAATTAGGTAAATAACTATATGATAAAAGTGTTCTAAATAAGATAAAATAAGTTTGAGACAATATATATATTTTATTAAATATTTTTTTTGCTTCATAGATTCTAATTGAACTAGACCATTATTATCGGTAGGTGTGTGTTTTATTAATATAATTAATAGTTATATAATAATATGTAAATACTGTTTATGAAAATTTTGGGTTTATATTTTTGGTATTAGAGGGTAGGGTTTGTTATCCATTGGTAACTAAGATGAAAAAAAATTAGTATGAGACTTATGTATAAGTATTTTTTTAGATAAAATACTATAGTTTTTGTAATGATCTTAAAATACCAAGGTTAAGCCTATGTTTTCAAAGACGGTGTAATGATTGAAGGAATTTTATAACTACTTATTCTGGTTTCCTCACTATTGTTGTTTTTTCTCTCACAATGGTTTTTGGTTTTAGTCACTGGTTGTAACTTGAAGGAATCGTGTTAATGGTGACTATTAGGGAAAATTTAATAACAATCCTCATGAGTAATCGTAATTTATGGGATCTAGAATTTATTATCCTTCTAATAAGATCACTAAATAATTTTAATCCATGAATTATGTTGGGTCTCTAAATTATCAAAAAAGGGAATAACAAGATATTGAATCATTAAAGTGGAATCATCAATCTTCTTTTTTCAGATTTTCTAACCCACTTTTGGTTCATTGAAAAATAAAACTATAGAAAAATTATTTTATGTTCAACAATTTTTATGCCATGAAAAAGCCCTCATAATTTTTTATCATCCTGATGGAATAATAGATCAATTTTTTAATATTATAAAGAATATTATATAGGAGGAATTAATTGACTCCATGTAATGGGATGAGTTTAAGAACATATTTTTCAATGACTAATTTCCTCAAATTCTAAATACGAATATATAGAATTATTTTCTAAATATAATGATAACTGATGAGGAGGTCATTTGTAAATATAAGGTAATTTTTACAAGAATTTCAAAGTTATCTTCTAGTATTATTTTCGAACAATAAAGGAAGGTTGACATATTATTTAGTTTATTAAAACATAGTCTACGAAGGGAACTAATAATAAAATACAATAGTAATTAAGAAAAATTATTTACATGTTCACTTATGATGGAAATTCATTTTATAAATACCATCAATTCCCTTGGTTTTTATAATTAATGAAATATATATTTTCATACAAACTCTAATAAGTCGTGCTATGGAATGAAATTTATGCCACATATATGCTATAAATGTAGGTTAAAACATCAAGGTAAGTGTGTCAAAAAAATAATAGGTTTTGTAAATTTTTAAATGTGGGTAAAAAATACAATGAATATCAAACTAAAATTAATAATATTGTCAATGTATAGGTGGAAAAGGATATTCAAACTAATGGAATATCCATGATTTAATGCTATAAATGAAAGGAAAATGGGAATTATACCAATCAATACAGGAATTCAAAAAAATACGAGGGTCAACATCAAAAACCTCTTCTGGCTAAATAAAAAACGGATATTATTTCCTCTGGAAATAGTGATGAACTCATTGGTTTAAGGTTCAAACATTCCATGCGGTTTCTAATGGGTTTTTTCGTAGAACTGGAAACATTTAATTATTCTATATACATTTGGACCTAATTTCCAAAGGTAGGTGCTCATTAGTTGTGAACTGATAAGGCTTATGAATTTGAATTGGCCGAGAGGATGGGAGGTCAGACTCATCACACATTTTTTGGGGAATTATTGTCTATTACGTATCTCTCTTTATAGATTTATGGTATTTTCCTGAATCCTAATTAAATTACCAAGTATGAAAACGAGCTTTCCTTTTAGATTTGACAATCAATTATTAGTATTTAAGAGATTTAGAGAATATTTTATTTGTATTCGAGGTTATTCATCAATAGATAATCATCTATATTTTTTAGATATTCTTAGTCAATGTTATTCCTCGACTCATTATATATAAATCTCTTTGTCATTATGATAACCATACTGGTTTTAAATCCACTCTGCGAGGCACTTGAAGTTTATTGTCATCATAAGGACATAGATTACTTTACAGTTGGGATCGTACCCGTAGATGGTTTACCTACATATCCTTTGTTTTAAAAATGTAATTAGAACTCATGTAGTTCGAGTAAAGAAGTATTAGGTTTATGTTTGATTGATGGCTCAACGAAAGGTGGCATAATTACTTTTATTCTCTAAGATCACGTGAGTCTTGCTCGGTGTGAGAAACAAGAGGTATTATTATAACGTGAAAATTGTTCCATCATAAGAAATGATGTGGGACTTATGTATGTATGACTGCCCAAATAGATGATGATTAGGATTTACTTCAGGGAAGAGACTGGGGAACAATGTCTATAAAGGTATATGTGCTTTATAGATATTTGGATACTTAACTTAGGGATTACACATGAGAAGGATTCCCACATAAGAAGGAACTTATGATTGGGTTTTACTCCTGAGAAGGAAGCCCAAATCAAAAGTAAATTAATATCGATTAAGGTAAATTATGACTAGGGCTTATTCCGGAGAAGGAGGCCCAAGAGAAATGGACATCATAACTGAGGATTACTCCTATGGAGGAGGCCCGAGTTAAGGAAATTATGGTTGGGTCTTACTCTTGAGGAGGATGCCCATATTTGGGAATTTATGACCGGGGATTACTCCAAATGAGGATTCCCATGTTATGAGACATGGACTGGGGCTAAATCTTGAAAAGGAGGCCCAATATTAAGGAAACTTGAATACTTGGTATTACTCCAGAAAAGGAGGCCTAGGTTTGGGGATTACTCCTAATGAGGATACTGTTGTTTGGGAATAATGGAAGGGGCTTACTCTTGAAAAGGAAGCCTAGGTTATAGATCCACTCATCATAAAGGATGAGCTTGAATAAACAAAATCTCTCACATTTGTGATATAAAGATATGTAAATCACTATGTTTTGAGATATGTTTCATAGAATTCCTTTCAGATAAAAAATCCAATCAAGGAAACATGCCATAAAATGGCTTTGAAGAGTTTCTTGAAGATGAAATCCTGAGTAGGAGAGGTGGATTTAAATAAGAGAGGTGAATAAGCAGGAGTGGCACCCAAAAAGAGAGATGCTCACAAGTCCTGTGTGGGCATGCATGTCCTAGTCGCACAAGTATACTTGCGCGACACATGGGTACTTGCGCGACGGTCAATCCTTAGGGTAATACATGGGCGAGACTTGACTCAAGACCTTAGTTATATCTTTAAAGACTTCCAAAAGAGTGGCGCAAAAGTTAGGTTGAAAGGATAAGGCAGCGCACAAGTGTGGTCCTTTCCCTTAAGGGCTGGGCACTTAGGTACAGATGTGTTAATGAAATTTTGCACAAAAATGATTGCTAACAGACGTTCACCTATCACTGAAAATATTGTTTCCTGGATTCAATTTTGTTCAGTTAAGGGTATATCCATTCAAAAACGAATCTATCATGCTTCGTAGTGTATTAAATATTTAAACAGAGGTACCATAGGAGTTAATATTTCTATTAAATTGGAAATCAAAAATGATTTTGATACCATTGATTGGATTTTTATTTTCATGTTTCTTTGTTCTTTTGGTTTTAATGGCCCTTTTATCACTACTATCAAAACCTTTTTCAACATAGCCTCAATTTCCATTCTGAACAATGGATCCCCCAAGGCCTACTTCAAATGAACCAATGTATTTAGAGAAGGTGAAACCCTCTCTTCCACTACTTTCTCCATTATGGAGGAATATCTTAGCCTCTTGATGACTTTAATTATTGACTAATAAAATAAAAATCACATTCATGTCTTAATAAATTTTAATTCCACCACCCAACTTTTGAATGCTTATGAATTTATTATTTTTCTTCATGGTGATAAAAGTGACTTTTAAAACCTAAAAAATGTTCTCGCGCACTATGATCAGATTTCTAGGAAAGCCATTAGCTGGATCAAATATTAAACCATATTAGGAAAAAACATTCCATCAAAACATGAAGTGAAATATTATAAATGACATAGGTATTAAATGGAGCTCTCCCCCTTTTACAAACCTAGGTTTCCCAATCTTTTTGGGGTGACCGAAATCCTATCATTTATATAATATTTTTTACCAACTTCTTACCATGTTAACCTCATGGAAAGGCAAAGATAAATCCTTGGCGGGTAGATTATACATTTTGAAATATCCTATTGTTTCCAAATTTTCATACTCTATAATGTTCTACAAATGGACTGCTAGTCTAATAATAAAGATTAATGTCTCAATCAATTTTTTTTCTGGACTCCTAACAATTTGAAAAAAAATTGTAATTGTCCACTAGTGGACCTATTGAAAACCCATCAAAAAGGTGATATTAGAATAAAAAATCATATGTATAACAATGAGGATCTTCAAGACAGGCTCTTTGGAATATTCTCTACAATAAATATGGCTCAATTTCATTTCTATAAAATATATTCCTTGTGTTAATTAAGAAAGGAGATTCAAATTTCGTCACCTCCTCTATTTTCCTATACATAAAGTAATCCTTATAATCCATTATGAACAAATATAGATGGATAGACTCTAGAGAGTTTTCAATGAACTTCTTGTTGGATAATTGGACTGAACAACCTTTAATCTCCATGGTCCCTCTTGACCAAAGACATGTGAATTACACGCTTTCTATGAGATATGTTCTTAATTCCAAAAATGATCATCTCCCTGACACCATTATGAATGCCATTTGATAACTATCTTTTCTCTAATATAGACTATTTATAATTTTGGTACATGTTCATAACGGTATTCTCAATTCAAAATCATTTACAAACAGACTTTTAGAAACTCTGAATGAGATTTTAGTTGGCATAAAAACTTTGATAAAACATGGAACTAACCTTCCATACTTGCTCATATTTGGCATCTAATACACAACTGGATCCCCACGCATGATCACCAAAAATTACATGGAATTCAACTTGGATCTAAATGTAGCCTCTGTTATCAACCTAGTGATGATACCAAGCACCAATTTCATTCTTTTTCCACTACTATTGTAGATTGAAACTATATGTTTAACATCTTTGACAGAAGATGGTTCAATTATGACTTTTTCGAATCTCAACTAAAGAGATGTGCTGACATGGATATTTCGCAACATATTAAGAACCTTTTACTTGATGACGTTATTGAGCTTCTTCATGCGATCTGGTATGGTAGAAATGTTATTATTCAAAAAAAAATTCTCATTTATCCATAATGCAAGTTAAATGCGGATCCTCATTTCCATATGTGAAGCTAGTTCGATCCAAAAGGTCCATTTCAACATCACAATGAATTATTTTAGCATTCTACAATGTCTTCTTGTTAATGAAAACTTCTGCCTATCCCGATGTACCGTTGAATTTTGATAGCATTATTTATTCCCTAAATAGATGACGGTCAATGTTGATGGTTCATACAATGGAAATTCGCTCCATTCAGGTTGTGGTGCCATATTCTTAACCATCGTGGTCAGGTCATCGATTTCATTTATGGTAGTAGTGGCAATTCTTCTTCGTTGGAGGAAGATATGATGAGTAGGATCTATGCAGTTTCTCTTTCTAGGACACATGGTTAGAACATCCTTTGTATCGATTGAAACACGACCCGCATCGTGCAAATGATATTGAATATTTTGATAGACCTTTTGTGGCCGATCCCTACATGTTGGATAGATTACACTCACTTGCTTGTCAACATCAAGTTCATCATCACTCATATTTAATGTGAATCCAACATGGTAGCCAATGGTCTTTCCAGCAATGGGATCAATCAAAATATCTTTTGGATGGAAGATATTCCTTATGATTTACTTCCCCTTTATAATAAGGATTTTAATATGTTTTCTTCATTTATACCTTTTGTAATCTCCTTATTTTAAAATATTTTTGCCTTGGTTTTCTATCCAAGGAACTATCCAATTAAAAAAATTGAATGATTATTATGACACCTGTTTCACTTATATGGGCCATATGCTTTCAAAACCCGATTCATTTCACAGGTTATTATTTTATAAAATTATTATAAAACCTATATCTTATCGATAGGTTATGATGTGATGAAAAGTTATTTTTACGCATTTCATTTCATGGGATTATAATATGTTTTTTACAAAAACCATCTCTTTTTATGTGTCTTGATATGATGTAATTTTTATTATCATGATGCACATGTATAAGTGAGTATAATATTAGATGGGAGGGACATATATATCTCTCTAATTAATTGGGTAAATATTTTTATCTCATTTGATAATGATGTGAATGAAGTCGATGGGCTCAATCCACTATGGTATGATGGGGAAACTCATTCCCTTACCAGTAAATGACTATGATTAGGGATGGTGGTGTGTCATACCTAGTAGGTATAGTCACCATGATGTTTGAATATGGGGAAAACTGATCTACAATGGGGTGATGTGTAAACTCAATACCTTATAATGTAAGGATTCAGACTGTGGATGTTTGTGTGTATCTCCAAATAATAGGGGTTCCCACTACATGGCGTTCTAAGATCTAACAATTAAAATTGAATTGTAGGGAATGATATTATAAGTTTTTATATTCCTCAATTTCATTTCGTATTCCTATGATATGTTGTCATGGATTATGTTCCTTATTTTATTGTGATTAATATATGATTAACATCTAAGATTTAGGTCAAGATTCATGTTTCTGATCATATAATATGTCAGATGTGATCATTTAATGTCATGATCACATTCTCATACCCTATGATAATGTTAATGATTACATATATCCCTTTTTCACCCTTAACGAGCATCTGAGATCAACACATTTCATGTTTCCTTTCCCAGTTTATGAATATATTTAATATGTTTGATGTTTATAATAAGGTTTCTAGTCATGAAGAACCTAGTGGGAGATAATATATCTCACTAAGTAATCTCCATGAGTTCTTCATATGAAGAAAGAAGAGGAGTTCATTGAGATGAAGAAAAAAATGATGAATATGTTGGTACATATGAGGAAAATTTCACAAGACTTGTGAGATATACTTCTGGAATTATCATCCAACCCAAATGTAAAGTGGATATGTTATTGAATTTGTTAATTAAAATTTTCATAATGGTGTTGGTCATTATAGACATCAGTAGCTATGAATATAATTTTTATTGTGAAATCAAAGTTGAAATTTATGTTAAAGTTACATGTGAACATAAAAATTTTAATAATAAATGAAAGATAGAGTTAAAAGGAATGGAGAAAACCCAAGAAGAGAATAATTTGATACTTACCTTATTCTATAATAATTGAAAAAATTGTAGAGGGAATTGATAGTCGAACACATGGAAATAAGTTATCCACTGATGAAAATATTGGAAAATATACACAGAATACACCTCCCAGACTACAGTGATTCATGTGTAAGGATATTGGGAATAACGCTCTCTAGTTCCAATACCCAATGGTTGGTTATAATGATTGAAGTCCAAAACAATTTAAAATAGGGTAAATGTAGAAATATCATGTGATCACTGTTTCTAGTGATGGGTGTGTTAATGATGTCGTGAAAGGTACACATACCATCCAATATAGTACTGCTAATGACTTATTTGATTCTATATCTACGCATCATTTAATATCAATATAAATATGTATGGTTTTTAAGATTCCACCAAAATTATTTGACTTGGAATTAAAAATAAAACCCATAATGATATATTTATTTTTCCACATTTCAACGTTTTCTCTATGGTTTATGGTTATGGGAATTGCTTCCTGTGAATCATTTCATTCTTCTATTACCTAAACATGATGTTAAATTAGGTATGGATTCAAGGGCGGGATGCAACATTTGACATTTCAAACCATCCAATGACCTTCCATCGATATGAAGATATTTATTAATATCCCATGGAGACTAAATCCATTTTATGTTAAATAATTCCCATTCAGTGGGGTGGTCAATCACAAATGGTTGGGGATAAAATCAAAATTGATGATATTCCTATTGTCTGTGAAATTTTTACTGTCTTTTCTGAAGAGTTTCATAGCATTCCACCAAATTAGTCTATTGAGTTTTTAATAGAACTAATACCTAGTTTCACTCCGATTTCAATGACTCCTAATTAAATGTCCCCTCTTGAGTTGTAGGAACCTAAGAAGAAACTCCATTGAAATATTGATAAGGTATTCATTTGAAGGAGTTTGTCACCTCGAGGTGATCCTGTTCTTTTTTGTGAAAAATAATGATGGAACAATGAGAATTTTCATTGACTATAGGGATTTTATCAAAATAAAAATAAAAAACAAGTATCATCTTTCCCATACAGATGACATTCTTGATCAACTACATAGATCTCCATTACTTTTCCAAGATTGAATTTCATTCAAGATATCATAAATTTACTGTCAATAAAAATGAAATATACATAATATAGAATTCCATATAAGGTATGTATACTATGAATATATAGTAATGTATTTTGTTCTTACTACATTAACTATCATTATAATGGATTTAATGAATAATGAATTTAGGGATTACCTTGATCAGTTTGTGGTATTCATTACAGATGATATTAGTATCTATTTGATGATATATGATGGGCATAAAGTCAAATTGATAATTGTCCAAAGACCATAAGGAATGAAAAACTATATGAAAATTTTATATAGTGTGAATTGTTTATACAAAGGGTTAATTTTTTTGTCACATATTCTCAATAAATGGTATAATAGTAGATCAATCAATGTCAAAGGCTATTGATTGTTGGACTCAACCAACCATGGAGATTAAGATCCATATAATTCATTGTTTATATATATATTATCAATGGTTTGTGGATAATTTTAATGACTATAAAATCCTCTGACCAAGTTAATTTATAAGGGTGTCGTGTTCCTCTGGATAGATAAATTTGAGTAAAATTTTAGTGAAAAAATTAGATGGTCGGTCAGTGTACATATTTTTACATTATCTTGTAGTGGAGAAGGGTATTTTAATCATTATTCATGAAAAAAATAAGATATAAGTATGAGTTCTTATATAAGATAACATGACTATCACATATGTGCCCTAGTAATTGACCATTAATGTGAAAATTTCCCAAATCATGAGTTAGACTTAGAAACAATACTTTTTTCAGTAAAGATATGGAGTCACTATCTTTATGAAGAAAACTTTTACATGTATATATTGATCAGAAAATATTTAAATATATATTCACACATAAATAGTTGAAGATGTTCTTGACTATATGGTTAGAGTTGATAATGGATTATGAATTCTGGCCAAATTACCACCTTGGGATAGAGAACAAGGTGACCAATGCTTTGAGTCAAAATGATCATTCTAGCTTATCCATGATGAGGATCACAAAAAGATCCAATATTACAATATTTTCAGTTGATGGTTCTTGAATGCCTGAATAGATGGAAAATATTATCTTTGTCAAACTGATGTCCAACAGTTAACACAATTGAAGATTAAAGAGGCATATAAGAAAGATGTAGAGCTGCGAAAACAAGTTAGAAATATTCCGTGTTTTATCATTGATCGAGATAGAATGATAACGTTCAAGAACCATGTATGTGTTTCTTCCAAAAAATAATTGAAGAAGGGGATGTTAAAGGATGTTCATATTTATTCATTCTCTATTGACCATAGATGTACGAAAATGTATATGGAATATAAGAAATACTTGTATTTTGATGGAGTGATGATAGATATCATATATTTTCTATGTTGGTGAAAGATATGAAAACAAGTTAAGGGTAGGAGGAAAAAATAAAAGGTCTTGTTTCATCCTAATCCATACAGGAATGAAAATTAGAGAACATCGCAATGGATTTTGACATCACACTACCCTAAAGCCCTAATGGTTTTAATGTTATATGGGTTACAGTTGATCACCTTACAAATTAGGCACACATCATCACTATCATAGAAGACATATCTCTATATATTATTGTTAGAATATATATTTTATAAGTCGTATGGATGCATGTAGTATCATATTATATTATATCATGTCATTATTTGAGGTTTACATATACGTTTTGGTGATGTTTTCATTAAGCTCTTGATATGGAATTATGTTTTACCACCACTTATCATTCATATATATATGTTCAGAATAAAATAAAAATTCAAAACCTAGAGTATATGAAGATATCATGTTCTCTAGATTTTAATGTTTGTTGGGATCAAAACCTACCTCATGTTTATTTTTCATAAAAAAATTGATGTCAATCAAAAATTCGGATGGAACCTTATGATTCCCTCAATGGAAATAATTGTAGATCTCTCAAGTGTTTGGATTAGGATGGGAAAAATATATTTGGACATGATAATATTGATGAAATTCCAAGGATTGTTAGAGCCATTCAATAACATATCATAAAAGCTCAATATTTGTAAGAAAGTTATGTCAATATCCAGCGGCCTGATATACAATTTTAATTTTTTGAGAAGGAATTTAAAATATTCTCCCCCAAAATGAAAATTATTATATTCATGAAAAAGGTAATATAATACCTTGGTATATCAGTCCCTTTTATATTATTGATCATTTTGGGATGATAGCCTATTAGATGGAAATTCCTCAAAATATCCCTCTAGTCAATGATATGTTACATGTATCTCTCCTATTGAAGTGCATATATAACCCATCATATGTATTGAACCCAGAGGTTATACCACGGTAGTAGGATCATTATTAATATGAACAACCTATTGAAATTATGAACCAAATAAATAAAGTTATATGAAATAAGGGCACTCTCCTAGACAATGATTCGTAGATAATTCCACCATTAGAGGAAGAAATATTGGAAATTGAGGATATGATAAAACAAAATTATCCTTATTTTCTAGTACGAGAATGATTAATTTCGAGATTGATATTCATTTTATTAGGTGTAGAATGTAACACCGTGAGTTTTTATAGACTTTTATCTCAAATAAATTAAATTTTCATTAATATACAGCATTGAAATATGTCACAAATTTCTTTCACATGACATCAAAATTGTATACATTACATGAAATTTCAAATCGTCGAATATTATACACAACACCAACTTGGCATAAGTTACATGAAACTAGAAGTTTATTCAAAATGAATTTTTTAGTTAATGTTATTTAAATGATATAATTATATCATAGACGATAAAAATATTAATATGATTAGTAATAATATATATTTTTTAAATATTTATTTTTAGGATTTTATATAAGTAGAACATATTGATAATGAAGGATATAATTTTTGGTAAAGTCCTTATATGTTAAAAAATAATATTTTCTCGAATGAACTATGTATCATGTCCTTCTGTGAAAAACAATAAAAATTATTTTAGTAACATATTGAAGTTGGATTTGATAAAATATATATCATTTTTAAATTTTAAGGATGATTTTATATTTGGGTGAATATTAGAGTTTTTTATAAGAGCATCATTTTTGGATAAATGGTGAAAACTACTAAATTTAAATTCAGAACTACTTTTGCAGCAAAATTATATATAAGTTTAAATAATATTTATAAGTTTTTTATGTTTATTTTGATTTAATTTTTTTCAATTACCAAAATATAGGTTCTTGTAACCAATTTCACATTGAAAATGTATTTAACAACTTAGAAAAAATTTGATCATTTTTACATTAAAAACCAGCAGGGTTGTCCCATAAACAAAATCAAAATAAATATATAAATGAAGAATATTGAGATCAAGCATTGAAAATCAGAGTTTAGGTAAGGGGGTTCATATTATTTTATGTTTTGAATATAATATATATGTTATTTCTGTCACATATTTGTAGTTAAATCCATTCTTTATACATTCCATGTAATATGTGAAGGTACCACATCACTTTGAGGAGGCAGTAGTCTACACATCCACAAATGATGTTATCGTATTTAGACTAAATAGAAAGAATAAAGGAATGATCTATATACAAATTAAATAAGAATGAATACAAAAAATCTCATATATATATATATATATTGTTTTTCCATCATAATTCACCATCCTAAGATGTGGTAATATAAAAAATGAATGACATTATTTCATGAGATGGTAATTTGTTGTACACGAATGGTAATTTAATTTCACATTTTATGGAAGTGTGCATAGGTTTAGGTTGAAACCATAACATAACATCATTTTATTATTTATATTATAAAAATATTATTATAAAAATATGTTAAAAAAATAATTTACTAGGCCGATAAATAAATAAAACAAAAATGCATGATACTGAGTGTTATGTATTTTTTGGGTAACTCCATTTACATTGAAAAAATGTGATTCCTCGGATTCCCTTGTACAAATATTTAGGACTATATGGTGAGTCTATGTATGTTGGGAGAGTATTTGGTCTTGTTTTGGGAGACCCATATGGCTTGATAGGTTAGAAAAAATTGTGGAGGGGAGTTCTTTTTTATAGTGGTGGGGGAGTGGTGTTCCTGTAAATATAGAAAGGCAAAAACATTTTTGAGGGCTACGTTACATAGGATTCGTCCAATAATTATATTTATTAGATAAATTAGTCCATATGGTAAATTTGTTTCAATAAAATGTGTTTTAACATGTTTTTAGGTCCTTTATACTATTAGGATAAAAGTTTTACTACAACATAACCACATTTTTACCTTAATCATTGTAATTAATTTACATTACATTTAATAATTGTATTGGTAGAAAATATGTTAAAATTATTATAAATAATAAATTATTAATTATTATGAAAAGAATTATTTAATCCATTGTTGAAAATTCTTATCAAATTAGTTTCATTAATTAATAAAAAACTAAACTCGTAAACAGGATGAAACATCAGGTTTTTAAAGTGACGAAATTTTTTCTAGGTTTCTATATATAAATTAAATGTTTAATTGATTCAAATGAAAATTAATTATATTTAATGATGTAAAATTGATATAGTTATTCTCCAGAACCAATTAACAATATAATTTAACAACATTTTTTTTTATGAAGAAAAATAATTTTTCAATTAAAATTTGTTGTATATCAATTTTCATCAAAATATGAAAAATCTCATAAAAATACGAAAAAATCACCCAAATTATATTTTGAAATTAAAATATATAAAAATAATATTAATTATATGGATAATAATTATAAATTTTTCGAATTTGATATTATAAATAGGATCCCGTTTAAAAGGAGGTCAAACTACCTTTTAAAAATAGACATCTTTTTATGACAAAAATTGGATTTATTAATAAATTAACTATATAGTTATTATTGTATTAATTTATAATTATTATATTAAATATATGGAATACAAATTTAATGAATATCTTTCACTATTAGTGATTAATTTAATTTATTATGATAAAATTCCATTATATTCATAAAAATGGTTTTCATAAAAACACATCCTTTATATCCAATTGTTCTTTATTTTAATTTCAAAAATAATTTTCCATCTAATGATTCATTATATAAACATGTGTAAATAATATATTGATAATAAAGTCAATAATATTCATTCTCACCATTCCAAGGGTTACGTGATAATTATTATGTTAAATACTTGATATTAGCGGTAAATTGTTGTCTTGAAAGACTCGCCCATACGTGTAACATAAGGCATCAAGGGGAAAAATAATTGTGTGAACTAAAAGATAAACATCATGTTGTGTGTGATGTAATCTAGGAAATATATTGCATAAAACACAATATATTAAATAATTTTAATTAATTTTAGGGATGAGATGACATATAATTATGGGATGGAAAAACATTCCCCCTTTAAAATGAATTTCACCCTTAAAATTCATCTTCATTATCAAATGTTTAACAATATTAGAAATAATTGTTTGAATCCCGCAACAAAAAAATAGTTAATAAAAACGCATCTTAAAAAAGGAAAATATAAAATTTAATGTTCACCAGATGTTATGTATTACTATGATTCTATCTTGGAAGAATATATTTGGGAATAGTGGAAAAGAATAAAAAAATATAGATAGTTATTGAGGACATTCGTAAAAAATAAAATAAATACCAATGGAATGTTAAAAGGGTCCAAAATATAATTCCATTTTGATCTAAATGTCCATCAGCTCAGCAGAATTGAAGGTACTATGATAAAATTTTTTCTTCAATATCATTTACATAGAGTTAATAAATTCAATTAATATATTGGCTAATAGAAAAAATATGTAGTTACATGATGCGTATTATATAATCAATTAGTCCATTTACACAAAAATATCATATGTTAATCTTAATGATGAGAATTCAAGATGAATTATTTACTATTTAAGCAATAAAATAATGTTTTAAATGTAGTGTTCTGCCTTCAGTGCAACTAAACTAGGCCCCAAGACTGTGGGACACATGACCTCAAACACCTCTACCAAAATTGCAGAGGCCAAGGATTTGTAGAATGGTTCTTTGGAGAGTGCATTGGGGGCACTCTTCCTTTATCTGATATGGTATAGCACATCCATAGAAAAATATGTAACATATAATGGAATCATAGAGATTAGAAGATAGTAGTAGAAGAAGATAAATGACCCAATAGACTAAATAATTACTGTGGAATTTGAAAATTCGTAGCAGATATCATGTTGATGTCAATGTATGATTACAAAAGTAAATAAATTAATGTGCTGGGGAATGAGGTAAAATCATAGACTTCATGCTAACAAATACTATAAAAGACCAAAAATAATCTCATGGAATTTCAAGAATATTCTAGGTCATCTAACCCAAATTTACATACAAATGATAAATACAATCATGCATCGGGAGAGGAATGCTTCCCTGTATCCACAACTATGACTTTAAAGTCCACTCAGGTACCAAATGGAACCTGAGTAGAGTGTGAAATATAATCTCAGTACACCAGCACCCATGGTTTAAAGAACTTTCTATTTCATCTTGTAGACAAATAGACGTTTTCAATGTATAATAATAGTAAGAAATTAAAAAAAGAACTGAAACATGGGTGGGGTTCCCAAATTGACACCCATCCCATACTACCATTACACCTAGAGACAAAAGATTGAATGACATACATGTTAACGTATCATATATATAGAAAGGATAATGTAACATTATAGACCACATAACGTGGAAGAAAATCAATCTTGTTCTTCGATTGGGGTTCTAATCCAAATTTCAAAACTGGGAAAACTAAAGGCACAAGTGAGGTATCACAAATCATAGGAAAACACTATGCCATATCAATAAAAAAACAAAAAATATATATATTTAAATTTTTTAATTTCAGATGTGGAGCTTCACCCCATCCCTAAAGAATCTCTATATTACATTCATTAGATTATATACAATTCCAAAATCCCCTCCAAGGTGATCCTTTTGTTAATCCAAGTATCACACGTTGAGTGGTAACCATGAGTCTTTCTGAGGTATCACACATAAAGGACCGAGTGTCTTCTAAGGCTTGGCATAACTAACATTTTAAGGGGTCTATCATCGCTTTCCCCTTAGGGAACTGGTATCATCTAATATTTTTTTAAAAAAACCGCGGAATCCCTTTCCTGGAAAACCTAATGCACAGATTTCTTGGAACATCATGTTTTATCTTATAGAGAATGGAGATTCCAATTGTGGGATCCTAATATAGAACCCACATCCTCTTCCTATCCTGAATTCAATTAAAATAAATAGAGAAGAATATAAATATATATATCAAAATAATCATTCATAATTGTATCAATTTAATTAACCATTTAATTTCACATATAAGATAAATAAAAATTTCATAGAGAAATGTAAAAACGAAAAATTCTGCCAGAACACCAAATGAGGTGTCTGATGTCATGGAAACAACATAGAAAAAAATCACCACAAACAATGGTTACAATGTTCATGATACATTTTTATTTAAATAAAATCACATTACTTATGGTTTTTCAGTATGCATAGAAGAGAGAAACAATAATGCAAAGTCAACCTGGAAATTAAATCATAGGAATAACCATATTCACCTTACCAAATAGTTGTATTATACTCCATGTCCCATGAAAACCTTTTAATTGAAATAAATTTAATGTATTTGATGGATTTAACAGAAATTCCAATGTTGAATATGTTAGTACCCACGAGACAAATTTCACAAGACTTGTGAGATATACTTCTGGAACTATTATCCAACCCAAATTTAAAGTGGATATGTTCTTAAATTTTTTTAAAAAAATTTGCATAATGGTGTTGGCCATTATAGACTTCGGTAGCTATGAATAGATATTTCATTGTGAAATCAAAGATGAAATTTATGTTGGATTGACATGTGAACATCACAATTTTAATAGTAAATGAAAGATAGAGTTAAAAGGAAAGGGGAAAACCAAGTAGCGAATAATTTGATACATACCTTATTCTCTAATAGTGGAACGAATCATAGAGGGAATTGATAGCCAAACACATGGAAATAAGTTACCCACTGATGAAAATAAAAGAAAATCTACACAAAATACACCTCTTAGACCATAGTGATTCATGTGTAAGGATAATAAGAATTATGCTATCTAGTGCCAAAACCCAAGGGTTGGTGATAATGATCAGAGTCCGAAACATTTTAAAACATGGGAAATGTGGAAATATCATGTGATCACTGTTTATGGTGATTGTTGTGTTAATGATGTAAAACATACCATCCAATATTGTACTTATAATGACTTATTTAATTCTAGATCTGCGCATGCTTCAATATCAAGAGAAATATCTATGTATATTAAGATTCTACAAAAATTATTTGACGTGGAATTAAAATTTATACCCATAATGATATATAGATTTTTTTCATTTCAATGATTTCGATCTGGTATATGTTTGTGGGAATGTTCTTCCTATGATTATTTTTATTCTTTCATTGCCTAAATTTGAGGTAAAATTATGTATGGATTATCATTTTCTAAAAAATACAACATCAATTTTCATGGACGAGATGTGACGTTTGACATTTCAAACCATCTAACGACCTTCCATCAATGTAAAGATTTTTATTAACATCCCATGGAGAATAAATCCACTGTATATTAAATAATTCACATTCAGTGGTGTGGTCAATCTGAAATGGTTGGGGAGAAAAAAAAACTGATGATATTCATATTGTCTGTGAATTTGTTACTATCTTTTTTGAAGAGTTCCATAACATTCCACCAAATATTTCTGATGAGTTTTTAATATATCTCATACCTAGTTTCACTCTAATTTCAATGAATCCTAACAAAATGTCCCCTCTTGAGTCGTTGGAACTAAAGAAGAAACTCCATGGAAACATTGATAAGGTATTAATTTGAAAGAGTGTGTCACTTAGGCGTGATCCTGTTCATTTTTGTGAAAATAATGATGGAATAATGAGAATTTACATTGATTATAGGGATTTTATCAATATAAAAATTCAAAATAAGTATCATATTTCCATATTGATTACTTTCTTGATCAACTGCACATAGCTTCATTACTTTTCCAATATTGACAATCATTCAAGATATCATCAATTTAGGGTCAATAAGGAGGATATATACATAATATGGAACTCCATATAAGGTATATATACTATGAATATATAGTACTTTATTTTGTTCATACTAATTTCTCTATCATCATAATGTATTTAATGAATAAATAATTTAAGGATTACCTTGATCTATTTGTGGTAGTCATTATAGATGTTATTAGTATCTATTCTAAGAGAAATGATAGGTATAAAGTCAAATATATAATTGTACAAAAGACCCTAAGGAATGGAAAAATATATGAAAAATTTATAGAGTGTGAATTTCTTATTAAAAATGATTATTTTTTTGTCACATATTCTCAAGAGATGGTATAATAGTAGATCCATGTCTGAAAAAGGCTATCGAATGTTGGACTCTACCACCCATGGTGATTGAGATCCATATCATTCATGGGTTATCTATATATTATAAATGATTTGTGGATAATTTTAATGACTATAAAATCCATTGAACAAGTTAATTTAGAATGGTTTCATGTTCCTCTGGATAGATAAATGTGAGTAAAATTGTAGTGAAATAAATAAAAAGTTGGTCAGTGCACATATTTTTACATTATTATGTAGTGGAGAAGGGTTTTTTTAATCATTATTCATGCATAAAATATGATAAAAATATGTTTTCTTATATAGGATAACATGATTATCACTTGTGTGCCCCGGTAGTTGACGATTAATGTGAATATTACCCAAATCATGATTTAGAGTTTGCAACAATACTTTATTTCAGTAAATATATGGAGTCACTATCTTTATGAAGAAAAAAATTTATATGTATATATTGATCATAAAATATTTAAATATATATTCACACATATGGAGTTGAATATGTTCTTGAGTAGATGGTTAGAGTTGATAATGGATTATGAATTCTCAACACATTACCACCTTGGGATAGAGAACAAGGTGAGTGGTTCATTGATTAAAAATGATCATTCTATCTTATCCATGATAAGGATCACAAATAGATCCAATATTTCAATATTTTTAATTAGTGGTTACAGAAATTCTGAATGAAGGGAAAATATTATCTTTTTCAAAGAAATGTCCATCACTAAATACTATTAAAGATTATAGAGTCATATAAGGAAGATGTAGATCTGAAAAAATAAGTTAGAAATGTTCCTCATTTTAACCTTGATCGATATAGAATGATAATGTTCAAGAACCATGTATGTGTTTCTTCCATACAATATTCGAAGAAGGGGATGTTAATGGATGTTCAAAGTAATTCATTCTTTATAGATCATAGGAGTACAAAGATGTTTATGGACTATAAAGAATACTTGTAGTTTGATGGATTAAAGATATATATCATAGATTTTATATGTTGGTGAAAGGTATGAAAACAAATTATGGTTGGAAGGAAAAATAAAAAGGTCTTGTTTTATCCTCATTCATACCAGAATAAAAATTTGAGAACATCACAATGAATTTTGACACCACACTACCCAAAAACCCCACTGGTTTTATTGTTATATGGGTTATAGTTGATCACCTTACAAATTCTACACACATTATCACTATAATAGAAGACATATATTTATATATTATTGCAAGTATATATATTGTATAAGTGTTAAAGATGCATGGAGTATCATGTTTTATTATATCGTATCCTGATTTGATGTTTATATATATGTTCTGCTGAAGTTTTCATCAAGATCATGATATGGAATTATTTTTTACCACCACTAATAACTCTTAGATATATTTTCATCCTCAAGGAATAATTAAAAACTTTGAGTATATGAAGATATCATGTTCTCTTGATTACAATGGTTTTTGGGATCAACACCTAACCCAAGTTTATTTTTCATACAAAATTTGAATTCATTCAAAAATTTGGATGGAAAATTATGATTCCCTCTATGGGAATAATTGTAGATCTCTCAAGTGTTGGGATTAGGTTGGAAAAAATCTATAGGACCTTCTAACATTGATGAAATTCCAAGGATTGTTAGAGCCATTCAACAACATATCACAGAAGCTCAATTATTGTAGAAAAGTTATGTCGATAACCAGTGGCCTGATATACAATTTGACTTTGTTAAGAAGGAATTTCAATTAATCTCCCCCATTTAAGAAAGTTATGATATTCATGAAAAAGGGAATATAATCCCTAGGTATATTGGTCCCTTTTAGATTATTGATCATTTTGGGATGATAGCCTATCACATGGAACTTCCTCAAAATATCCCTCTAATCCATGATATGTTACATGTATCTCTCCTATTGAAGTTCAAACATAACCCCTCATATGTAATTAACTGAGAGGTTATACCACTAGAGTAGGATCATTATTATAATGAATAACCAATTGAAATTATGGATCAAATAAAGAAAGTTATATGAAATAAGGGAACTCTCCTAGAAAAAGTTTTGATGATAATTCCAACATTATAGGAAAAAATATTGATAATTGTGGATTTGATAATGAAATATTATCCTTATTTTTTTTACAAGAATGATTAATTATGGGAGTGATATTAATTTTAATGGGTGTATAATGTAACATTGTGAGTTTTTATAGATTTTTTCTCAAATAAATTACATTTTCATTAATATACATCATTCAAATATTTCAAAATTATCCTTTTCACATGACATAAATTTATTTTAAATTACATTAAATTTCAAATCGTCGAATATTACACACAACACCAACTTGGCATAGGTTACACACAACTAGGAGATTATTCAAAATGTAATTTTTAGTTATAATTATTTAAATTATATAATTATATCTAAGACGTTAAAAATATTAATATGATTAGTAATAATATATATTTTTAAATATTTATTATTTGGTTTTTATATAAGTAAAACATATTTATTATGAAGGAGATAATATTTTGTAATGTCTTTATATGGTAAAAAATATTATTTTCTCAAATGAACTATTTTTCATATCCTTTTGTTAAAAATAATAAAAATGATTTTAAAAACATATGGAAGTTGAATTTGATAAAATAGATATCATTTTTGAATTTACAATGTTGATTTTATATTAGAATGAATATTATATATTTTTCTAAGAACCTCATTTTTTGATAAATAGTGAAAACTACTGAATTTAAATTCATAACTACTTTTCCAGCAAATTTATATATATGGTTAAATTATATTTTTAAATTTTTATGTTTAATTTGATTTAATTTTTTTAAATTTATAAAATATAGGTTCTTGGAACCAATTTCACATTAAAATTGGATATAACAACATAAAAACCACTTGATCATTTTTACATTAAAAACCGGCAGTGTTGTCCCAAAAACAAGATCAAAAGAAATATATAATTCATGAAAATTGAGGTTGAGCATAAAAAATCAGAGTTTGCGTAAGGGGGTTCATATAATTTTATGTCTTAAATATCATATATATGTTATTTATGTCACATATTTATAGTTAAATACATTATTTATACATTCGATGTAATGTGTGAAGGTGTCTCATCGCTTTGAGGAGGTGGTAGTCTACACATCCACAAATGATGTTATTGTATTTAGACTAAATGTAAAGAATAAAAAAATGTCATATAAATAAATTCAATAATTATTAATACAAAAAAATCTCATATATATATATATTGTTTTTCCGACATAATTCACAATCCTATGATGTGGTAAGGTAAAAAAATAAATGACATCATTTTCGAAGATGGTAGTTCGTTGTACATGAATGGTAATTTAATTACCCATTTGATGGAAGTGTTCATAGGTTTAGGTTAAAACCAAAACATAACATAATTTTATTATATATATTATACAAATATTATTATAAAAATATGAAATAAAAATAATTTACTAGGCTGATAAATAAATAAAACATAAATTCATGATACAGATTGTTATGTATTTTTTTTGGGTAACTCCATTTACATTGAAAAAATGTGATTCTTTGGAAGCCCTTCTACAAATCTATATGACTATATGGTGAGTCTATGTATGTTGGGTGATTATTTGGTCTTGTTTTGGGTAACCCATATGGCTTGATAGGTTTGAAAAAATGGGGGAGGGGAGTGCTTTTTTATAGTTGTGGAGAGTGGCATTCTTGTAAATATAAAAAGGTGAACACATTTTTTATGTCTCCCTTACATAAGATTCGTCCATTAATTATATTTATTAGTTAAATTAGTCTATATGGTAAATTATTTCCATAAAATGTGTTTTTACATATTTTTAGGTCCTTTAGACTATAATGATAAATTTTTTACTACAAAATAACCAAATTTTAACCATGATTGTGGTAATTAATTTACATTACATTTACTAATTGTATTGGTAGAAAATATGTTATAATTATTATAACTTATATATTCTTTTGAATAAAAATATTTAATCCATTTTTCTAAATTCTAATAACATTTGTTTCATAAATTAAAAAAAATTGAACCCGTAAATGGGATAATAATGTGGGGTTTTAAAGTGCCAATTTTTTTCAAGGTATGTATATCTAAATTAAATGATAATTTGATTAAAATGCAAAATAAATTGATTTAATTATGTAAAATTGATCTATTTATGCTTTAAAACAAATTAAAAATCTAATTTAACAACATTTATTTTTTAAACGAAAAAAGAATTTTTCAATTAAAATTTGTTGTATATCAATTTTCTTCAAAATATGAAAATTATCATAAAAATACAAAAAACTCACCCAAAGTATATTTTGAAATTAAAATTTAAAAAAAACTTATATTAATTAGATGGATAATAATTATAAACTTTTCCAATGTTATATTTTAAAATGGATCCCATTAAAAGGTGGTAAAATAACTTTTTAAAAATATAAACATTTTTATGAAAAAAATTGGATTTATTAATAAATTAAAAAATATTGTAATTATTGTATTAATTTATAATTAATTTATTAAATATATGGAATATATTTTTAATTAATATCATTCAATATTTGAGATTAATTTAATTTATTATGATAAAATTATTTTATATTCAAAAAAATGGTTTTCATAAAAACACATGCTTTATATTAGATTGTTCTTTATTTTCATTTCAATATTACTTTTTCATCTAATGATTCATTATATAAACATGTGTAAACCATATATTCATAATATATTTATTCATATTTATTCTCACCATTCCAAGGGCTACGTGATAATTATTATGTTAAATATATGATATTAACGGTATATTGTTGTCTTGAAAAACATTCACTTATGTGTTACATAAGTCATCAAGGGGATACAATGATGTATTAACTAAAAGATAAACTTCTTGTTGTGTGTGATGTAAGGTAGACAATATATAGCATGAAAAAAATATATTAAAAAATTTTAATTAATTTTAGTGATGAAATGGCATAAAATTTTCGAATGTTAAAACATTCCCCATTTAAAATGAATTTTACCCTTAATATTCGTCTTCATTATCAGATTTTTAACATTATTAGAATTAAGTTATTGAATCCCACATCATAAAAATATTTAAGAAAAACTCATCATAAAATGGAAAAATATTAAATGTAACGTTCACCAGATGTTATGAATTTCTATGATTATATCTTAGAAGAATATAGGTGGGAATATAGGAAAAGCATAAAACAATTATAGAGGATTATTGAGTTCACTGTTAAAAACTAAGATAAATACCAATTTAATGTTAAGGGAGTCATAAATATAATTCCATGATGATCTAAAAGTCCATCGGTTCATCAGAATTGAGTGAATGAATTAAATCACCATATTGTATAATATAAAAAATACATAATTTCATGGTGAGTATAATATAGTACATTAGTTCATTTATACCAAAATATCATCCTTTTATTTTAATGATGTTAATTCAAGAGGAATTATTAACTCTTGATGTAATAAAATCAGGTTTTAAATGTAGTGTTCTGCCCTGAGTGAAACTAAACTAGGACCTAAGAGGGTGGGAAACACGACCTCAAACACTTCTACCAAAACGAAATAGTCTTAGGATATGTATAATGGTACTTTAGAGAGTGAATTTGGGACACTATTCCCTTACACGATATGGTGTAATGCATCCCTAGAAAAATATGTAACATATACTTGAACCATAGAGATTAATAAGATTTTACTAGAAGAAGATAAATGACCCAATAGAATAAATAAATACTATGGAAGCTGAAACTTTATAATAGAAATCGTGATTATGTGAATGTATGATTCCAAAAGTAAATAAATTAATGTGATGTGGAATAATGTAAAATTATAGAATGCATTCTAACAAAACTGCAAAAGACCCTAAACAATCTCATGGAATTTCATGCTTATGTTTGGTCCTCTACAACAAATTCCCATACAGAAGATAAAACCTATCTTGCATCAGGAGATAAATGCTTCCTTCTATCCATAACTACAACTATAATGTCTACACGGGTACCAAATAGTACCCGATCAGGGTGTGAGTTATAATCTCAGTACACCAGCACCTACGATTTATAAACCCTTACATTTCATCTTATAGAAAAATAGATGTGTTCAATGTATAATAATAGGTAGAAATTAAAAAAAAGAACTTAATCATGGGAGGGGTTCCCAAATGGACACCCTTCCCAGACCACCTTTTCTCCTAGAGAAAGATGATTGAATGACATACCTGGTAATGAATAATATAAATTAAAAGTCTTATGTAACATTATAGACCACATTAATAGAATACCCACAATCTTGTTCTTTGGTTGGGGTTCTAATCCAAATGTCAAAATTGGGAAAACTAAAGGCACAAGTGAGGTATCACAAATCATAGGAAGACTCTATGCCATATCAATAAAAAAATAAAAAAATTTATATTTAAAATTTTTAATTTCAGATGTGGAGTTTGAACCCATCCTTAAGGAATTTCTATATCACATCGATTAAATTACATACAATTCCACAAGCCCCTACAAGGAAACCCTGTTGTGAATTCGAGCATCACTCATTGAGTGGTTACGAGGAGTCCTTCTGAGGTATCACACATAAGTGACCGAGTATGTTTGAAGGCTTGGCGTAACCAACATTCTATGGTGTATATCATTGGTTTCCCCATAGGGAACTGATATCATCTAGTAGAATTTTGAAAAACATGTGGAAGCCCTTTCTTGGGAAACCTAAAGCACTGATTTCCCAGAACATCATGTTTTATCCTATCGAGCATAGAGAGTCCCATTGTGGGTTCCTAATATAGAACACACATCCTCTTCCTAGTCCTAATTCAATTAAAATAATTTGAGACCCATATAAATATATATATCAAAATGATCATTCATAATTGTATCAATTTAATTAACCATTTAATGTCACATATATGATTAATAGAAATTTCATAGAGAAATGTAAAATAAAAATATTCTGTCGAAACAAAAAATGAGTTATCCGATGTCATGGAAACTATATAGAAAAAAGAATCACCACAAAAAACGGTCACAATGATCATGATAAAATTTTATTTAAATTAAATCACATTATTTATGATTTTCCGGTATGCACAGACAAGAGACACAATGGTGCAAAGTCAATGTGGAAATTAAATGATAGGAATGAACGTATACACCATACCACATTGTCATATTATACACCATGTCCCACGACAACCTTTTAATTGAAATAAAATTAAACTAATTCGTGGAGTTAACAGAAATGCCAATTTTAGTAAAAAAACATCTGTAGAAATTTTCACCAAATAGATAGGACTAATCCCAAAATTAATGGATGTGGATGATAAACATTATAGAGAGCTTCATTTCACTTCTAACAGAGTTGAAATCAGAGGATAATCAGAGGTGTAGTGGACATCCGAAGTGGAGGAGGATAGAGGGATACCACAGGGAGATGTGGGCATGACACACATTAGAAGAGCAGAGGGGGAGAAGATAGAAAAAAATAAAGTAAGATCAAATAAAAAGGATGAAAATAATAATGAAAATAAATAATAGAAAATAAAAAAATAGAGGAAAAATAAAAATAAAAATTAAAAATAATGGAAGGGGAATGAAATATAAAAATATAATGGGTTAATCCCATTATAATTATTTTCATTTTTCTCCTAACCCACTATTATTTTATTTTTTATTGTTTTTAAATTTAGAGTTCTTTTTTATTTCTTTAAATTTCATTTTTATTTTTTTCTAATCCTTTTAATTTCTATTAACACAAAAGACTGTGCTAGGGCACAATGTATTATTTTTCATAAATATCATGGAACCTTAAATATTATGTGGCTCAATAATAGTATTCAGCCATACAGATATGTTCCCTATGTCACATCAAGGAATTAGGAAAAAATATAAATATCCTTTTTCATGGTTATATCTATGAAGTTATATCCACCCTCATTAAGACAAGTAATCCTAAAGTTTGCATTCTGAGGGTAGTGGAATGTTCTCTATGAAAATATTCTTCCATTATGCATGAACATCAGTGTCCCACATCCAGATTTCATCTTGAACACATCCTTTCATCCATAACACCTAGAAAATAAGAACATACAAACCTTGGAGAACCTTCGTGTTATGATGGAAGATACAAATCAGACACTCTTCAAAGGATGTATTCACCTCAAGATCAATGTCATATGGATAGAATGAATGGGATAGGCCTGGATGATACTAAATAATCTATGATACATGGAAGATAATATGAATGGAATAGTACCTATGAGGTAACAACACAATATATGATATTGTCCCAACTATATCCACTATCTCGAATGGCCTAACATATCATAGTGATAACTTCCCCCATCTCTTGATTCATCTATGACCCAACCTTAGTGAAACACACACAAATACCAAATGTCCCACATAGAACTCAAATGTTCTATGATGATGATTATTAAATGACTTCTTTTTGGGAAGAGTTGTATCAATATTTTTTTGAATCAGTTGAACTTGATTAGAAGCCTCCTGGATGAGATACAGACCTAGAAGAGATTCCCCGCCTACTTTGATCTAGCATAGATTTGAATAAAATGTTCTATCATAAATAGCCTCATATAAATCCATTTTAATTATTTATTTTTTGTTATTAATAGTAAACTAAACAAGATGAATATGTTTTCCCAAGAACGAGAAAATTAATGGTTACTGGCTGGTGACATGTCCTCGGACATATGTATGGTCCACTCAGACATACTATCGGTCTTTAGGTGATATGTAGTACTCAAAATCACATGTGAACCCAAGGTATTATGAAAAACTTTTTAGAATCACGATGTGAAATGGGAGTCTTGGTATGAAATGATTGAACATGTCCATCCATCATGTTGAAGTACCTCACATATATATATCCTTCTTAACACATCAATTGAGAAGGTCCCCTGGATAGGTACGAAGTGCTCTACGTTGGTCAATATGCTGAAGATCTCCCATACTACATCGCTATAAAAAGGATATATTAACAAAAATATAACTATATCCATGGTGAAATAATTCAAATTACACTTAGAAATTGATTGGGGATATTAGATTCCATTCGGATTCTAGTGCAATGCCTTCACATTATGATTGTTGGAGCACCTGGTAATGATACCTAGTATTTTATTCTTCATACATAGCCACTAGTACAAATAATTCATTTCCTTATACATCTTGGTATGTACACCATGAACTACCCAAATATAGGCATGATATTTTCTCATAAACCCTTTATGAGTATCAAAATCCACTCACACGTATCCATGATAGAGTAGAGCTTCAACAACATCAAAAACCCAACCATGAGGTGGGTTCTCTCCAGTGAGGATATCCCTAAAAAAATACCCTCTGGAATAATAAATTAGATCATTTGGACTCACACCAGAAGAGTTGGTGTCACTGCAAGAGTTACTAGAACTGGTATCCTTAATTAATCCTTAACATTAAGATGCATCTCAAAAAAATTCTTCATCTTCCACTCACTACTTGATTCATGAGCGTGCAGTGTCAACTTTCTTCAGCTCAGAGCTTAAAAAAATTCTCACAATGTAGAGATATATTTCAAGAGTATATGATTAGCATATACAAATATCGTCTCAACAATAAAGTAATGTCTCCTAAAATTTTGAGAATAATCTGCAAGTACAAATTCATGGCCATTAATAGGATAGTTCCGCTCATGAGGCCACAACTAGCAGGATCCATAAGCCATGAATCAAATACCCAACATCATAATTTCTCCTAGTATCACTTCTAAATAATCATAGTAAATAATATAAATTCTACTTTTCTAAGAAAGAATCATTATTGGAGCTGACACGAGTATTCCATTTAACTTATGAAATTATTTCTCAAAATATTATGACCAGGTGAATTGCACAGACATCTTAGTCATGTCCGTAATAGGAATTCCTATCCGGTTGAGGTCAAGGATGAAATTATGATAATAACCATAATTACCAAATATGATGCATATATCAAACACATTCTTGGGATTCTCCCATGAAACCATTGATCTCACCTTCTCAGGGATGACTGATACACCTAATTTTGATATGATGTGACCCATGAAGTAAAAATTATTGATCCAAAAGTGGAATTTTTTAAGCATCACATACAGATGGTGTTATCTCATTGTAACAAGTATGATATCAAGATGGTTGGAATGGTCGGTTATATATCATGATTACTATATGATTCTATCAATTTTGACTACCATAATGGATGATAAAGGTGAAAAAATTAATCATCCGAGCCATGAAATATACTGGCATGTTTGTTTGATCGAACAACATCACCAAAAACATATACAAGTCATACCTGCTTCAGAATGTTTTATGTGGTATATCTAATGTTCACACACTAACATGATGATTTCCTGACCTTAGATCAATCTTGGAGAAAATAATTACTTCTCATAAAAATTCTAAGAGTCCAATTAGACATAGAAAATAGATATTGATTTTGTACTATTAGCTAGTTTAGTCATTGTAAATACTTGCACAATATGAGTATACCATCTCCCTTCATGGTTAAAATTATGGGTCATCCACAAAATGTTGTGGAAGGCCTGATAAAACCCTTAGCCTCATGATCTTTAAAATTATTTTTATGTGACTATAATTTTGAAGGTGTCGTCCTAGAGGGAGGAATTGATACTGGTGCAGCACGTGGGACTAGATCGATAGTGAACTAAACTTCCCTCACATGAGGTAATCTTGGGAAAATTTTAGGTAATGAATCAATGAAATGATCCACAATAGGAGATAATTCCACTAATTTTGATCATTGATTGCTCATAAAGAGACATTCTAGATGATTTTTCACACTACCTATCTCAAAACACTTGGGTCTATCTCAAAATGCTTGAATATCCCACTCAACCTTATGTATATACTTATTTCCTTCAAGAGTTGTGAATGAAAGAAAATGGTAATAGAAATACACATCAGAATTATATAGAATGAGCCAGTACATACCAAAAATGACATCAAATTCATACTTCTCGAGGATAAAGAAATTCAAGAAGAAATGGTACCCACTTATTTTAATGCTTCTCTCCTTGATATGGAATATTCCCTCCATTCCAACACCCAAAATAGTGTCAAGAGACATAATTCATAAGAGGTAATTGATTGTAGGACCCAAACTCTCAATAGTGACATAATATATTACAGAGTGTGATACACCTATGTTAAAAGTGTAGAAACTAAAGTTGAGGCTACAAGGATAGTACCTCTAACTGTAGAGGGCCTTAGACCTTTCTGCACCAGCGCTTGATTCATTACATAAATATGGCCTTCTCATCGGCCCTAAGATTCCACCTGACTATCCTGAGTAGGTCCACCCTAATTACTTCAATGTTATACATTGTGACTTCCTTGACCATGAACTCAATTTTTAACTCTTTTTGATGAACTAGTGGAAATCAATCTACCAATATGATGTGGATCTATAGACCACATACCTCATAGATGTGCTGGTATAGATCCTCTACCACTAGAGTCCAATGGAAGAAAAATTGAATAAACGCTAAAGGTGAACAATGATTCTTCTATATCGAAACTCCATCGGTCTACTCATGCACTGGGGATTCTTATGGTTGATCCTACCACACTGATGAAATTTGATAGTATTATCAGTACATGTCATTTGATTGAAATTTCCCCCATGTGCACCCAAGAAAAGGTGCTTCCTACTACCTAAAGACCCATCAACCTACCATAGAACTAAACCACCCAGACACACAAGATGAACTTCTCTGGTATTTCATTCATTAATTAGAGAATCGTTCATAATCTCTATAATGGTCAGAAAATGAATGACGTTAACCTACCAGAGGATAGAATATCCATTTCCATCCTCAATGTGACTTGTAGGAATATTTATGTCATCATTCAGAGAATGATAAAGCATTTAATCTTAATGAATAGTGTAGATTATTTTAACACTATCATAGAGAACAACTAAAGATGTTAGAACTCCCTAGAATGGTCTTAAATGAGATTATTCGTGGAGAATTGGTCATATAAAGCCATTTGTAATACTTCCCATACCATGTCTTAGGGTTTCTCATCCTATGAAATGACATCCCACAAATTCTTAGGGGATCCACAAAGAATAAAAATATAATTTTTTACCCTTACACTCTATATGTATCTCACGATGGTCGAATATAAATTTTATATCATTTATTCATGACTCTGCAGCATTGGGACAACCATCTCCATAGAAGTAGAGAGGATACTACCAATGAATGTCCCATGTATGATTTTCCATAGTCGGCCTAGTCTTAGAAACACTATGAAATGACTTTATGAACTCGAGAGGACTATTTCTATATTGATCATCATCACCAAAAAGATGATTAGAAGGAGGTTCCACAAGTGGAAAGATAGGTTGTTCTATACCCAACAAATTCAGAGTGTGGTCATTGCTACTCCCATAACGTATTGAATGAAGGAATTATGGAAACATTGCTCTACAATTTTCAAATCCATAAATTCTATGAGATTCTATTGTAGTGTAGGTAATAAAGTATCTGAGAAGCAAGAATAGGGAAGTTCAATGGAATCCCTGTATGTGGTATAACATGTAAGTAAAGAATGTATATAGGGAAATTACATGGCAAGCCTCTGAGTTTTACACAAAAAAACGTTATCCATGATTGGGGTCTATATAGAATGAGATGATGTCTCATAAGGGTTACTAAGTGACATACGAAAATTATATTTATAACAAAAATGTACTATATTGTATTAAAACAAAAACAATAGCACTCACAAGCGGATAGGTAGATGCAAATTTCAAGTAGATTTGGAATGGAAATATACATGTCATTTCAATCCATACATTTCCTAATATGATGCATTTAAATGAAATTACTACATTTCACAGTGCTGAAATACTCAAAACACCATGTCAATAACATCAATATCAGTAACAACATAAAACAAGTGTGTCCCCCAATGGTGAAACGTATCTATAATAAATTGTATAATAATTAGTTGAAATCCCAAACCCTTTATATTTGGGATTCCCTCATACATGGGTTAGCTACATCTAATAAAATGGAAAATTCTAAATTCATATGTCATAATATCCAATCTATCCAAAAAAATAAGGCAAATGGAAAACAAATCTCCACTAATACTACTTTTTATATTTTGGATCTGATTTCTACTGAACTATCCTCTAAGACCATGGTCCACATGACCTCAAGAACATATTCCAAATTTCTAGATGATTACAACTTGTAGCGAGGAAATTTTGTGAGTTTACGGGGATAATATTCCCTTACATTAAATGGTATAACAAAGTGGTAAACAATATATTTAGATAGTAGAATAATCATTGAGAATAATTAATTAGTATTAGAAGCAGAAAAATTAAAAAATAATTGCAAAATAGAATAGTAATAACAGATACGATAACGATGTCAATGAATGATACCAAAATTAAATAAATAAAAGCATAATGGGGTAAGTTAAAAAATAAACTACATGAAAAAAACTACCAAAAATATAAAAACGTCCACAGAGTATCACAATGATAGTGTTGGTCCTTTACCCCTAGAAATCTGTATCGAATATAGCAATGCAGTCAACAACCTGCATTGAAACGCTTCCCTATATCCATACATGCGAGCATAAAGTCTCCTCAAGTACCCAATGGGTCTCGAGCAGGGTATGAGACATAATCTCAGTAATCCGACACTCACAGTGTCTAGACCACTCCATTTTGTTATGTAGACAAATTGAATTGTCCCATTGAATAATAAAAGTATCTATTAAATAAACAAAAGTACGAAAACATATGATTGGTTCCCAAATAGACTCCCATCCCATAACTCCTTCTTTAGCCTAAGCTAGGATTCTGAATGAGATACCTTGTAGAGGATAATATATATAGAAAGGCCTATGTAACATGACCAACCATAGAAAAGGCCATACACCCATGATTGTGTTTTGGTTTGGGGCACAATTCCAATGTCAAAATTAGACGCACAAAAGGCATAAAATAGGTATCACATACAATCATGAAATACTGTTCATTATATTTAAAAAATATCTCATTCATTTATATTTAAAATTTTCTATTTGAAAGGTGGTGAGATAGACCATTACTATAGTATCACTATGGATAATACATTCAATTGTATCAATTTCCACAAGCCCATCCAAGGATATCCTTTTACGAATCCATGTATCGCTCATGGTATTGTAACCATGATTTTGTCCAAGCTATCACTCATAAAGGACCATGTGTCAGCCAAAACATTGTGTAGACAACTTGGAAATATTTCATTCTTTAGTTTCAACTTAGGGAACTGGTATCACCCAATATTATAGAAAAAATCCATTGGGAATAAACTATATATAAAGCCTATAACACCATTTTTTTAGCCAGTCATGTTGTAGATTATAGATCATGGAAAGTCGAATTGTGGGTTCTTAATACAAAACCCACATCCTCTCCACAACCCAAATTCCAGAAAAATTATTAGAGTATTATATATATATATATATATATATCAAAATAATCATTAATAATTTCAGCCATCTAATTAACCATTTTAGTGAATGAAAATGAAAAATAAAAAATTCAATGTCGAAGGTAATATAGACCAATTAAGTCATCACACCAAACTAGGTGTTAGAAGCCAGGGATATAACCTAGAAAAAGGATTCCCCTAAGACCAAGGTCACAAAGATCTAGGAAAATAGTTTGATGAAATTAAAATGAATAATTTATTATTCTTTGGTTGGCTCTGACGAGTAGTACATCGGTGTGATTAGAAATAGAAAATGAAATGATGGGAAGGAACACAGACACCCTAACTTATAGTCATAGTGTATCCCATGTCTGGTGAAAACCAATTATATGACTTAAATATAAGAAATCATAGGATTTAAAAAAAACTCCAATTTGTGGTAAAACAATATTCACAAAGATTGCATGAAATAGAGAGGATGAAAAAAAAATTATTTGGTGTGGATGTTAATCTTTACCAAGGTTTTAACTGTTCTTTTGATGGTGTTGAAATTAGAGGATAATTAAAGGTACAACAGACATTCTAAATTGGGGTCAAAGGCATACCACTTGAAGAGTGGGGGGGGGGACATACACGATGAGAGGAAAGGAAGAGAATAAAAAAGTAATGGATTGAAGACGAAATAAAAAGAAAGAAAAACTAAACAATAATATAAAAATTAAAAATAAATATGGAGAAAAAATCAAAATAAAATAAAAACAAAAAATAAAATGGGAGGAGAAACGAAAAATAATTATAACAAGTATTAATCCAATTTTAATTATTTTTTTTTCTCAAAACCCCTTTTTATTTTATTATTTATTTATTATTACTTTTTCATTTTTATAGAATTATTTAAATTTTTTAATTTATTTTAATACCTTAATTTCATTTAGCATCAAACATTATTCGAGGTCATGGTGTAATATTTTGCATAAATCTCACATAACTAAAAACAATATGTTTCCAAGGCCATCATCCATCCATGCAAGAACATTCCTTTGGTCACATTATAGAATTAGAAAAAATATAAAAGGTTCAAACCATGTATAAATCTAAGATTAGACATTAAATAAAACATAGCCTTAAAAGGCATAGTAAAAATATTTTACCAACCTTTAGACATTAAAAACCTCAAAATGGATAGCACATATTATATTAATTTAAAATTATAGTATACCATTAATCGAAACACTAATATTCCAAATTAAATATTAATAAAAAATATTGAAACTAAATTATTCAGTAAATAATTATCCTTATAATTCATAAAATATTTCTAAACTATGTTTGAAACCGAAAGATTAATATGATTTGATCATTTATTCTTCCATGATAAATAAACCATTTACCCATAATATAATCCCATGTGTTTATAAAAAAATATTTACCTATAGAAAAAATATCACGCTAACGAGTAAATCATATAGGCCACTAGTAGTTCATGGAACCCTTATTGTCATATGGCCATGGGTTCATGGCCTACGACCATGCCTGATTCGATGGGTTTTCACTGAGCATATGTGATTTTGTTTTTTAATATATACAAGAAATTTAATTCATCCATAAATGTAGAGATCCAATGCTTGATGTACATGGACAATAAATTACTTTTTTGGACTACTTATTACATAAAAAACATAGACACACAAGGACTGTAATAGTTTAGTGTCTTTGGAAACTCGGAATTTAATCTTCTAATCATGGTGAAAGATCTTCAACTTCTCCCATAAAGATCATCCCCTTTTGTTCTCTTACCTAAAACCTTTCTTTATATCCTGGGGAAAAGAAAACATAGAAAGGGTCAGCTCAATTTCTCAGTACGGGTAAGCATAGAGAACATAAAACAATCCATAAACATTTGAATGCAAAAACTTGAACATCAAATCTAAACATCAAAATCTTGAGAAAAGACATAAATCATGGAAGTACATAATGAATATATCACAAAGAATCATCAATCTTGATAAAATATCATGGGAATAAATCATGTAATTGTGGAAACCATTCAGCACTTGTTATGATTTCTATAGTAGCCAAGGGATTGCTTCCAAGACCATCTTAGTGGACAACGTCCCTTTCTGAATCGAGTTCACTCCTCGTTCATGTCCTGTATCACTGAACTGGATTAACTTACTGTTCCTTCCTTGTCTATATCATGAGATATAAATCATTACCAAATGCATTGGAGTTAGATATAGGTCCCACCCATCTTATAATGAAATAATTCTTATGTGTGGCACAACATAATCCTAAATCATTCATCATAACCCAAAGAATAAAATGGGTTTTATAAACAGCATCCCATGATAATATAATCCATATAAAAAAATAGATATCATTTCATCATAAGAAAAGTGAAACCATGTAAATCATAATGTCATTATACATGAAACATACACATATGAAATAATGTCATCTTAGATGGAAAATGGTTTGGATGAAACACTTGAAATTAATTCTTGAGGAAAATATCCTTCGTTTTTTAAATACATTTTATTTTCAAAAAAAAATTCCATGAAATTTTAAATGAAAAGGATTTTTTGAAAATAGTCATGAAATCTTGTAGAGTAAGCTTCCTGAAAATAAGGTTTATAAAACCGTAATATTCCTTTCATATCTTATAAGTAAAAAAACATTCTTCTCATAGTTTTGTCGGAACTATCAAAAAGTAACTTGTAGGGTAAACAAAAGAATAATTCCATACATACCATGTAATAAAAGTAAAAAATGGGTAAAAAACATTAAACATACATGAAACCATTTTTAGAAAATAGGGACATAGATGATAAATATATCCCCAATAAATACTTATGAATAAACAATCTCGGATAAAAATGAGATTGTAAAAATTATCCCTTACCTTACATCTGATATGCTTCGTATGTATCTGAACCTCCTCTTCTTCGACGAACCTCGTTTAAGCCTTCTATTAAGGAAGTTGAGTTAGTATTTTAAGAAAACCAAAACCTCGAAAATGTTTCTAGAGAAGTGGAGAAGAGAAATGGGCAGGGGTTGGCTGAGCTTCAAGGGTCAAAAGGGTGTGAAGAGAAGTGGGAAGGGGTTCCCTTTTTATAAGGTATGCGAGGGGTACCTTTGGAAATCTAAAAAATATTAATTTATAGTAAATACAAACCCACTTAAAATCCTCCAAAAATGACTCAAATTCAATGATTAGATGAGATAGGGTTGTAATCTTAGCAACCAATAAAATTTAGACATGTGGGGAATTTATTTTAAACATTATCAACTTGATTTATCCTTATTTAATCTAATAAATTTTATTTGTGGTAATAACATTATAAATTTTAGATTGTTATAAATAATTAATTATGTTCTATAAATTATCCATAATTAGATAATTTATGACTTTTTATACTATATTAAATCCAATTTATAATTTTTAAATATTTTGGTGATTTTTAAACAATTTAATAATATGTTATTTTTTAAAATAATGATAGTGTCAATTTTGACACTATTCATTTCATTGAATTTAAATAAAATCCACATAGAGGATATACTCAAAATAAAATATTTAATAGGTTCCTAACATGTCATAGTAATCTTGAAAATTAGTTTAGAACATTAAATAGTTCATATAATATTTATTTTCTTATTTGTAAAACCATTTATTTGATATTTCTCTTAATAAAATAATTACTACAACATTTTTGTATAATTATTAAATATACCTATTTGATGCATAAAAATTAAAACTAAAATACAAGGATAAAGATAAATCTTATATATTTCATAATAATACAATTAGTATGATTTAGCTTCTAAAACACACAACTTTTATAATGTTATATTTGTTAAATTTTGAAGGTGACAACTTTGACATTATTTTAAATAATATAATATAAGTTTCATAATCACTTTTATAAGACTCCAAATCATTATATATTAGGTCATTGTATTCTTATGCTATATATATACACTACCAATAATTTTTGGTCAGGTTTGTGGGACTTTTAATGGGTATTATGTTTTCAATAAAAACTATATTACTGAGTTTTCACTTAATAAATAATTTCTACATCATTAATGTATCACCATTAATGACAATTATTTAATCCCTAAAAATTATAAATAAATTATCATGATGTAGATAATTTTATTAGATTTATGGATACTATTCATGTTATAAGTTTTATATAGTTTATCACTAAATTAAAATAATTATACTTATAAGATTTAAGAGAGTGACATGTTGTCACTTTCATTGGTTTTAATAATAATTAAATTATTTTCATGTTTAAAAGTCTATAAAATGAATTTAATACAACCCTTATGTGATATGGTAAAACTTTTATCAATCCAATAGAATTTTGGCATGTTTTTGGGTAATTATTTAATATTATATTTACCCTTAATTACCCAATTTACCTTTAATTGTGGTAAATAAAATTTACCGTAGTTACTCTTCATATTTCCCAAAAATAAAAAGTAGCCTATTAAAATAATTTGGACCCAATGATTCCAAATATGGAATCCATTTTTTCAAATTCAATTTATAGAAGTTGCAGAAATTAAATTAAAATTAATCCTGTTGTCGAAAGAAAACGGGTTTTTGTTTAAAACATTGCAAAAGATTGAATGGATTTAAACTACAAATTCAATATAAAATTAATGATAATGACTTACATTATATTAAATGGTATAAATATATTCTATTTATACTTTAAAACCATTAAATATTATAATTTAACAACATAAATTATTATGATGAAAAAAACTGTTTTTAATTAAAATATATCATGTTTTTACTATTCATTAAAATATGAAAGTTATCAGAAAACTATCAAAACTTTATCAAATGTAAATTTTTATATCCTGATTCAAAAAAAATGTTTATTTTGTAAAATTTAACTTATATACTTTTAAAAAATTATATTTAAAATGGGTGCGCCATCAAAAGGAAGAAAAACTTCATTTATTTAAAAATACTTACTTTACCCGAAAAATTTCTTTTGTTCTCATACCATGTTCTATAAAATGTGTAAGATTAATTATAATGTCATAAAATTAAAATTTTATTTACTACTATTCATAACGGCTAGTTTATAATAATATTATAACCATATATCATTGTTTAGTGAAACCCGGTATTGCGTACAACACACGCTATCGAGGAAGGTTATGATTGTGTGTAATGCAAGCCAAGTCAGGGATGCGTGTAGTGAAAGACTCATTTTTTGATGCATATAACAAAATACAACCATATATCATTTATAAATTGAATATATATATATACACTCAATGTTTTGTAGAATAAATACTATCAAACAAACTTGAAATTTTGTGTAATACGATCCAAGATTAGTGTTGTGTATACTACAAGCTAACACAGTGTTTCATATAGCGCAAGATAATCTTGGTGTATCGTAATATAGAAGATATGAAAGAAATTAAAAATAATATATCTTATGAAATCTCGTATTGTTACATTCTACCCCCCCTTAAAATGAATTTCTCCCTTGAAATTATTTGGGGATATAAATCATTTACTATTCATAGAAACCCACATCGTAAAAAGGAATACTAAAACACAACGTTAAAAACAAAAGTATGAAATGCAACGATTAACCAAATTAACTAATCACTGGGTTTCCACATAGGAGAACATAGGTGAAAATATGGATATGGAAGAGAAATCTAACCATCATGTTCTGATGGAGAGTGGTAGAGAACATGGCTATGAAAATGCCTACAATCAAAAAGTAATAAATTTGTGATGACATAAGGTACCATCTGATTCATCGTATATGAGGACACTAGGAAAACATTTTTGGTTTTCAAGATCACTTTCGTAATTTTAAAGAATTAGAAGAAATAATTATATTATTTCGGTACAATCTCACCATTGTTCATTCCTAGTACAATTTACACTTCATCTCTTAAAGAAATAATGTTGAATTTGTCATTCATGAAGTGTTAGCAGATCATGTGATAGAATGATGCGACATTCCATCTATCTCAACCAAAAGGTTAGAAAAAGTTATCAAATATACATAAGTCCATATATAGTGAGAGTAATCATATATGGTTCTTAAAATGGACATATACTTCATATATAATAACACTTAACTAATTTATACTAACCAGGGACTTCCTATAGGCCAGTGGTAGGCGATAAAGGCCTGTCGCACTTTGGTTGTGGGTTTAATTCCCACAACCTTGTCCAACACGATGGGTTCTCGCCCGTTCTGCGGGTTGTCCTTTCTCTAAAACTATACTACTGTATCATTTCAGAAATAAAAAGTTATATCCTTAACCAATATTATATGATGTCCATTGCAACCTTTAGGCTTATCGAAAATACTTTTGTCCAATCTTATAGTATAACGAAAATGACTACAAAAATTACCATCAACCAAACATGTGATTACCATCATTTATACAATATATCTTGTTGATCACATTCAAAACATGTGAATACATTAATCATGTATTCTCTTGAAAAAATTAATACCCATTGAACCTTAGTGAAAACATGAATGCTGTCAAATGTTAATTCTTTCCACATACCAAAATCCCAAAAATTCTATATACTGAAACCAGGATATCACTTATTTCTTATATCAATCATGAGCTCATTTCATTTTTTCATTATCCATTCATTATGCATATATCATCTTCTCTCCAAAAAATACATCAATCACTTTTTCATAGTTACTAGTACCATATAATTATTGAAATCCAATAAATAGATATCCCAAAATTCCACAATACCATAAATGAGATTCCATGATACTATTTTAAAATCAAATTACATAAACACTTAATCATTACACAACACCATTTTCATACTCAACATCACAAATAGTGATTGCATGAGACATCCCTTTATCTTTTTCCTTAAGAGGTTTCTCACATTGATCATCATTAACCCACAGATTAGGGCATTTATTAGCATAATGCCCCATTTCCTTTCACTTGAAGCATTGAAGTGTTGGTGGAGCATTATCTGTAGTCTTTTCCCTATTCATATCATGAGAAACCATTTTCCCATTACTTAGACAGTCAACTGCTCGATGACCTTCTTTTCCACAATTGAATCATTTTCTAGAACCTTTTAGGAAATCTATACCATGCTTATTTCCATACATTGAACTTAAAGAAACATTCATCTTCTTTTCACCATTGTTTTGATATTTCTACATGAACTCCAACTTTTGTTTCTTGTCAAAACCATGTGATGGATATGTAACACCAACTTCCAAATTTACCTCGATAGCACAATGCCCAATTTCGTTATATCTACTGAATTCTCTTATAGCTAATGCCCTTCGAAGACATGGTTTAAAGCCATTGAAGAATCGATCTACTTTACTTTCAAGTTAGATTATAAAGCTATATTCATACCTTGCAAGCCTTGTAAAATTCTCCTCGTATATACCAACAGATTCATCATTCTTTTTCTTATTCTCAAGTAACTCCTTTTCCATCTTTGTTTGAAGAATACGATGGATGTACTTATTGAAAAATAATTTATTGAACTCATCTCATTCCATGGATTCAATTTCACCTTGGGGCCTTGTGTTCATAATTAGAGTCCATCACTGGTCTACTTCACCTTCTAAATAGTAAATAGCCAGAATGACTTTTTAATGTTCTGAATAGAGAAGTATGTAAAATATCTTTTCAATGGTATTGATCCATTGTAAAGAAACAAGTGGATCCGAATACAATCTTAATGATGGTGGACGTTGCCTCATGAAGGACTCAATAGAATATTGTTCATTTCTCTGCTCATTTGGAGTCCAGATTGATTCATAGATTCTGTAAGTATAACAATAAGATTTTTTACTCCATCTCCCATAACATTGGTTTGATGAGGAGGACAATCATTTCATTTTCCATTACATTGATCAACATGGTTCCTTCGGGTTCCAGCCATCGTCTATAACCCAAAAATAATAGTGTGAGAGGATAAAATCATGCTAGGGAAAACAACATAATAAAGGGGGAGTACCATCAATATCTAACATCTTAGGTTAAATTCTAAGATAGTTACTATAGTTCTAAGACTATATCTAATATGTATACTTATCCTTAGGGACATCCCTAGACAAACCATAGAAATATCTCTAGGGGCCTCACAAACGTTTTCACATCCTAGTTTCCAATGGTTAACTAAACCTCTCTATGATACCTTCGGTAGAGACCAAAATATTGACATACATGGACATTACATTACTTTTGCGGAATACCTAATACATAACAAACACAGACACACAAGGACCGTAATATTTTAGTGTCTTTGGAAAGTCATAATTTAATCTTATAATAATGGTGAAATATCTTCAACATCTCCAATAATGAACTTCCCCTTTTGTTTTCTTACCTAAAACCATTTTTAATATCCTGGGCAAAAGAAAACATAAAAATGTTGAGCTAAAATTCTCAGTAATGGTAAGCATAGAGAACTTAAAACAATCCATAAACATTTGAATGCAAAAGCTTGAACATAAAATATAAACATCAAAATCTTGAGCAAAGACATAAATTCTGGAAGTATGTAATGAATATATTATAAAGAAACATAAATCATGATAAAATAGCATGGGAATAAATCATGTAATTGTGGCAACCATTCAACACTTGTTATGATTTCCATAGTAGCCAAGGAATTGCTGCGAAGACCATCTTAGTGGACAAAGTCCCTTTCTGAATCGAGTTTACTCCTCGTTCTAGTCATGTATCACTGAAAAAGATTAACATACCATTCCATCCATGTCTATCTCATGAGATATAAATCTTTACACAATTAATTGGGGGGAGATATAGGTCGCACCCATCTTATAATGAAATCATAATTACTTGTGCCACAACATAAACATAAATCATTCATCATATCCCAAATAATAAAATTGGTTTTATAAACATCATACCATCATAACATAATCCATACACTACTGGAAAATGTATCTTTCCCAATGATTTTATACCATCGGTTCAAAAGAATGGTCGGTAAAGGTGTTATTAGGGATGATTTCCTAATGGTTTGAAGAAACTGTTGGGAAAATGAACGTAGGGAAGCCTTTCCCTAATGGTTTGATGAAACTGTAGGGAAAAGTGTTGTCTTTCCCAATGGTTTGAAGAAACTGTTGGGAATGCATAGTAATTCCATTCTTTCACCAACATTTTTTAAAAATCGTTGGGAAAATTCACCTCCAAATGCCCCTAAACTCTCCCCGACTCACCCAGAACCTCCCAGACCAGCCAGAATCAGATCCCCCGCCTCAAAAGCAGCCAGCCAGGTAAATCTTTTATCAGAAACTCCCCCATTTAGGTTATATTATTTCAAATTATTCTCATATTAGTTAAATATATAATCTTATTCTAAACATTTATCCATTTATTTCACTATTTATCCATTTATCATGTAATTTTTCCCTATTTCTAGGGATTTTGGAAAATAGTATGATTCATTATAATCCCTTGATGAATTGTGTACTCGAATCAGCAAATCAATGTAAAAAATATCCAATAAATGTTTTCATTAATCGTTTTAGGGTTTTCATTAATGGTTTCATTAATGTTTTATTTCAATTAATGTTTTCATTAATGTTTTCATTAATGTTTTCATTATTTAAAGTTCTTTATTGTGTGTATGAATTTTTTTTCTGTTTGATTTGGGTGTGGGGGGGGGGGGTGTCTGAGGGGTGGGGGCTTTCCGGGGTGAGTGGTGGTTGTCCGAGGTGTGGGGGCTATCCGGGTTGAGAGGAGGGCTGTCTGAGGGGTGGCGGGGGCTGTCCGGGGTGAGTGGGGGGCTGTCCGAGTGGTGTGGGGTTGTCTGAGGTGAGTGGGGGGTTGTCTGAGAGATTGGGGATGTCCGGGGTAATTGGGGGCCCTCTTAGGGGTGGAGGGATGTCCGAGGTGAGTGGGATGGTGTTCGAGGGGTGGGGGGCTATTCGGGGTGAGTGTGGGGCTGTCCGAGGGGTGGGGGGTTGTCCGGGGTGAGTGGTGGGCTGTCTGGGGTAAGTGTGTGTGGTGGACATTGATCTCCCTAGGAAGAATGTTTTAAATAAAAAATTCCTTAATGGAATTAAACCATTATCATGAGGAAATTGCTTTTTCAAACATAATCTATGACAGTCAATTCATTATAGAGAAGTACACCTTAGGGATAAAAATAAAAATAAATTGATATAAGACTTTTGATAATGGAGTAAAATAGAAAATTGGGATCCAATGAGGAATATTTGATATATTATGCATCATTTCCAAGATTAAATCCTTTTTTAAATATCCAATAAGTTATTTTTCACAATTTTCACACATTAATTGTTGGAAAAATTTTAAAAACATTTATAAAGGTTCTAATATATAAAAATGTATCCATTTGTGGATGAAGCTTAAACAGTAATGTCTAGCTCGTCTTCCTCTTTCATGATCATCGATGTGCACGTCCCGTCTCCATCTGACCTCGTACAATTGGTGACTCATCATCTGGCTGATGTCGAGCACCATATTCTCTTACTTCCGCATCATTTTCATGGCCTCTATGCTCCTGAAGTGATAGATCCCACTAAGCATCCTCGTGATCTTGATGACACGTCCACCAGTTCTTGTAAGAGGAAGGGGAATTCTGAGCTGATGGACCAAGATGATTGACCAATTTCCATATGTCCGATTAAAGACCTAAAACTTAGCGCTTCCTAGGAGGCAACCCATGTTCTAGAGTTTCATCATTTTTCTTGTTTTACATTGTTTTACGAAATAAACATGGCATGTATGCAATAAAATTTTAGCTGCTTCTGATTTGTATGTGCACTTGTCATTATTCTGCATGTCTTCTTCTATTTTCTCTGATCCTTGGTGTTATTTTTTATGATATGATGTGGGTATGTCCCCCAGACAGCCCCCCGGATATCCCCCCCACCCTCCTCCTTGGTCCCCAGACAGCCCCCCCCCATCGGACCACCCCCCTGACAGCCCCCTCACCCTTCTCCCGAAACCCCGTACAACCCCCCAACACCCCCCGGACAGCCCCCTAAACACCCCCCGAACACCCCCCAAACAGCCCCACAGACACCCACCAGACACCCCCCCCCCCCTCGAACACCCCAGAACACCTCCCGCCTCAATCTGGGGCACGGTGTGGACGGTACCATTAAAATTGTCTCTCTTTTGTTCAAAATGACTTTAATTATAAGTGAAAACACCAACTGGCATACAGAAAACCGACCAAACGCATTCAGAATCTATTGAAACTTTATTGAACTAATACATGGGTCATATGTGATGTGTACAGGTCAACCCCGCCTCAATATGAGGTGCGGTGTGGCCGACACCACCCAAATTGACCCTCTTTTGTTTAAAATGGACAATATTTTATATACATACGCCAAACCGATCAAACGGTATCTTATTGCGTTGATACATTTTCACAATGATCCATGACTCATATGTGATGTCTACGAGTAAACTCCGTCTCAATCCGAGGCCCGGTGTAGCCGACACCACTCAAAGTGCCTCTTTTTTGTTAAAAATGGACTTATTTTTAAGTGAAATAAACAACTGACATATGAAAAACAAACCAAACTCATTCATATTCTGTTGAAACAAAAGGAAAACGATACATGGGTCAAATTTGACGTGTACAAGTCAACTCCACCTCAATCTGAGGCACGGTGTTGTCGAGACCACTCAAACTGCCTCTCATTTGTTCAAAATAGACTTATTTTTAAGTGAAAACACCAACTGACATACGAGAAACTGACCAAATGCCTTCAGATTCTGTTGACACTTTAGGAAAACGATCCATGTGTCATATTTTATGTGTAAGAGTCACCCTCGCCTCAATCCGAAGTGCGGTGTGGCCGGAACCACCCAAAATGTCCCTCTTTTGTTTAAAATGGACAATATTTTACGTACATATGCCAACCCAATAAAAACGTTTATGATTGTTTTGATACTTTTTCACAATGATCCATGACTCATATGGCATGTGTACGAGTAAACCCCACCTCAATCTGAGGCCAGGTGTGGCCGACACCACTCAAAGTGCCTCTGTTTTGTTAAAATGGACTTAATTGTAAGTGAAATCAGCAACTGACATACGTCAAACTGACCAAACGCATTTTGATTCTGTTAAAACTAAAGTAAAACGATACATGGGTCAATTGTGACATGTACGAGTCATTTCTGCCTCAATCTGAGGCACAGTGTGGCCGGGACCACTCAAACTACCTCACTTTTGTTCAAAATGGACTTATTTTTAAGTGAAAACACCAACTGACATATGAGAAACTGACCAAACACCTTCATATTGTTTTGACACTTTAGGAAAACAATCCATGGGTCATATGTGATGTATACGAGTCAAACCTGCCTCAATCCAAGGTGCGGGGTGGCTGGAACCACCCAAACTCTCTCTCATTTGTTTAAAATGGACCATATTTTACGTACATACACCAAATCGATCAAACGGATTCTAATTGTGTTGATATTTTTTCACAACATTCCATGACTTACATGTGACTTGTACAAGTCAATTCCGTCTCAATATGAGGCATAGTGTGGCCAACACCACTCAAAGTGCCTCTGTTTTGTTAAAAATGGACTTAATTTTAAGTGAAATCAATAACTGACATACGACAAACCAACCAAACACATTCGGATTCTGTTTAAACTTATATAAAAAGATATATGGGTCAAATTTGACGTGTATGAGTCAACCCCACCTCAATATGAGGCCCTTTGTGGCCGACACCACTCAAATTTCCTCAATTTTGTTAAAAATGGACATAATTTTAAGTGAAATCAACAACAGACATACAGAAAACCAACCAAACGCTTTTGGATTCTGTTGAAACTTAAGTAAATCGATCCATGGGTTAAATGTGATGTGTACGAGTCTACTCCACCTCAATCTGAGGCCCGGTGTGTTGAGACCACTCAAACTTCTTTTCTTTTGTTGAAAATGGATTTATTTTTAAGTGAAAACACCAACTGACATACGGGAAACCGACCAAACGCCTTCAGAGTGTGTTGAAACTTTTGTAAAATAATCCACATGTCATATGTGATGTTTAAGAGTAAACCCCGCCTCAATCAGAGGTGCAGTGTGGCCGGCACCACCCAAAATGTCCCTCTATTGTTTAAAATGGACAATATTTTATGTACATACTCCAAACTGATTAAAATGTTTCTGATTATGTTGATACTTTTGAAAAACTATCCCTGACTCATATATGATGTGTACGAGTCATCCCCGCCTCAATATGAGGCATGTTGTGGCTGACACCACTCAAAATACCTCTATTTTGTTAAAAATGGACTTAATTTTAAGTGAAATCAACAACTGACATATGGAAACCTTACCAAATGCATTTTGATTCTGTTAAAACATAAGGAAAACGATCCATGAGTCAAATTTGACATGTACGAGTCAACTCCTCCACAATCTGAGGTGCGGTGTGGCCGAGACCACTCAAACTGCCACACTTTTGTTCAAAATGGACTTATTTTTAAGTAAAAACACCAACTGACATACGGTAAACTGACCAAATGCATTTGGATTGTGTAGAAACATTAGTAAAACAATCCATGGGTCATATGTGATGTTTACGAGTCAACCTCACCTCAATCTGAGGAGCGGTGTGGCCGGCACCACCCAAATTGTCCCTCATTTGTTTAAAGTGGACAATATTTTACGTACATACGCCAAACCGATCAAACGGATTCTGATTGTGTTGATACTTTTCACAATGATAAATGAGTCATATTTGACATGTACAAGTCAACTACGTCTCAATACGAGGCCCAGTGTGGCCGACACCACTCAATGTGACTCTGTTTTTTTAAAAATGGACTTAATTTTAAGTGAAATCCACAACTGACATACGACAACCCAACCAAACGCATTCAGATTCTGTTAAAACATAATGACAATGATATAAGGGTCAAATTTGACGTGTACAGGTCAACCCCAACTCAATATGAGGCTCGTTGTGGCCGAAGCCACTCAAAGTGCCTCTGTTTTTTTAAAAATGGACTTAATTTTAAGTGAAATCAACAACTGACATACCGAAAACTGACCAAACGCATTTGGATTCTATTGAAACTTAAGGAAAACAATCCATGGGTCAACTATGATGTTTATTAGTCTAATCCACCTCAATCTGAGGCGTGGTGTGGCCGGGTCCACTCAAACTGCCTCTCTTTTTTTCAAAATGGACTTATTTTTAAGTGAAAACACCAACTGACATACGAGAAACTGACCAAACGCATTCAGACTATGTTGACACTTTAGGACAATGATCCATGTTTCTGTTATGACATTTATGAGTGAGAATCAACCCCACCTTAATCCGAGTCGCAGTGTGGCCCCCACCACTCTAAGTGTCTCACATTTATTTTGATTGGAAACCATTTTAAGTGAAAATAAAAAATGACATATGAAAAACCAACCAAATGCATTCGGATTCCATTGAAACTATAGGAAAACGATACATGGGTCTATTGTGAAGTTTAGGAGTCAACCCCACCTCAATCCAAAGTGCACTGTGGCAGGGATCACTCTTAGTGTCTGTCTTTTGTTTAAAATAGACATAATTTTAAGTACATATAGAAAACCGACCAAACAGATTCTGATTGTGTTGACACTTTAGCACAATGATCAATGGGTCATTTGTGGCGTGTATGAGTCACACCTTCCTCAATGCAAGGCAAGGTGTGGTCGGCACTAATAAAAGTGTATCTCTTATGTTTAAAATGAACAAGATTTTAAGTGAAAATAACAAATAGAATATGGAAAACCAACCAAACGCATTCAGATTCCATTGAAACATTAGGAAAACAATCAATGGGTGTATTATGACTTGTACGAGTGAACAACTCAATGTGGCTCACTTTTTTATTTGTATGTTTATAATTAATTATGTTTATATTCTAAATGAATTGTGTATGTTTATATTTTTTTGTATGTATGTTTATAATTACATTATGAATTATGTATGTGGTTGTCATCAAATTATGCATAATATGTTAAATGTGTATGAATTAAAATGAAATATGATTTAATTCTTAATGTGAATCAAATTATGCATCAAATTATTGCAGGACACCTCCACCTCTGCCCGCTGTGCAAATTGCAGGGATGTTGTGCAATTTGCAGAGAATAGGGTATGCCAAAGGTTTGAAACCGTTGGCATAGGTCTTGTAGGAAGCTTTTTACAAATAGTTATATTTGAACCGATGGTAAAAATCATTCCCAATGGTTGTAGAACCGTTGGGAAATCCCTCCTTCTTTGGTTTTTCCAAAGGTTTAACACAACCGTTGGTAAAACCATTCCCAACGGTTTTATGAGAACCATTGGGAAAGGTTATCTTTCCTACCCCTACTCCAACAGTTCTATGTAAACCATTGGGAAAAGCTTTTCCCAATGTCTTACTTGCCTACAGTTTGTTGAATCATTGGTATAAATTATACCAATGGTTCAACATCCTTTAACAATGGTTCTGAATCGTTGGTAAAACCAATGTTTCCAGTAGTGATATAAAACAAATAGATATCATTTCATCATAATAAAAGTGAAACCATGTAAATCATAGAGACATTATACTTGAAACATACACATTTGAAATAATGTCATCTTACATTGAAAATGGTTTTGATAAAACACTTGAAATTAATTCTTGAGGAAAATATCCTTTCTTTTTCAAAATCATTTTCTTTTCAAAACAAATTCCATGCAATTTTAAAAGAAAAGATTTTTTTTGAAAATAGTCCTGAAATATTTTAGAGTAACCTTCATGAAAATAAGTCTTTATAAAACCATAGAAATCTTTTCATGCTGTATAAGTAAAAAAAATCATTCTTCTCGTACTTTTTTCAGAAAAGTCAAAAAGTACCTTGTAGGGTAAACAAAATAAAGATTTCTTACATACCATGTAGTAAAAGTCATAAATGGGTAAAAATAACATTAAACATACATGAAACCATTTTTAGAAAATAGGGACATGGTTGATAAATATAACCCTAGTAAATACTTATGAATAAAAAATCTCGGATAAAAACGTGATTGGAAAAGTTATCCCTTACCGCACGTCTGATAGGCTTCGTATGTATCCGAACCTTATCTTCTTCGATGAACCTCTTTTAAGCCTTCTCTTAAGAAAGTAGAGTTGGCCTTTTGAGAAAACCAGAACCTCCAGAATGTTTCTTGGGAAGTGGAGAAGATAAATGGGTAGGGGTTGGCCTAGCTTCAATGCTCAAAAGGGTGTGACGAGAAGTGGGAAGGGGTTCCCTTTTTATAAGGGAGGAGAGGGGCACCTTTGGAAATCAAAAAAATATTAATTTATAATAAATCCAACCCTGCTTAAAAACCTCCAAAAATGACTCATATTCGAATATTAAATGATATGGGGTTGTAATCTCATCAACCAATAAAATTTAGACATGTGGGGAATTTATTTTAAACATTATCAACTTGATTTATCCTTATTTAATCAATTAAATTTTATTTGTGCTAATAAGATTCTAAATTTTAGATTATTATAATTTATTAGTTATGTGCTGTGAATTATCAATAATTTGATATTTTATGACATTTTAGACTATATAAATTCAAATTTATAATTTTTAAATATTTGTATTATTTTTAAACAATTTAATAATATGTTATTTTTATAAAATAATGATTGTGTCAATTTTGACACTATTTATCTATTTGAATTTAAATAAATTCCACACTGACGATATATTAAAAGTAAAATATTTAATAGGTTGTTAACATGTCATATTAATCTATCAAATTAGTGGAGTACATTAAATAGTTCATATAATATTTATTTTACTATTTGTAAACCATTTATTTGATATTTCTCTTAATAAAATAATTACTACAACATTTTTGTATAATTATTAAATATACTAATTTGTTTCATAAATATTAAAACTAAAATACTAGGATGAAGATAAATATTATATATTTAATAAGAATACATTTAGTCAGATTTAGCTTCTAAAAAACCCAACTTTTGAAATGTTATATTTATTAAATTACAAAGGTGACAACTTTGACATTATATAAAATAAAATAATATAAGTGTCATAATCACTTTTATAAGACTAAAAACGGTTATATATTATGTCATTGGATGATTATGGTATATATATACACTACCAATAACTTTTTTTTGGGTTTTTGGTCCTTTTTATGGGTATTATTATTTTAATAAAAACTATATTACCGAGTTTTCATTTAATATATAATTTATGCATCATTAATGTATCACCATTAATGACAATTATTTAATCCCTAAAAAGTACTAAATAAATTATCATGATATATATAATTTTATTATATTTATGTAGACTATTCATGTTCAATGTTTTATGAAGTTTATCACTAAATTAAAATTATTATACTTATAAGATTGAAGAGAGTGACATGTTGTCACTTTCTTTGGATTTAATATTAATTAAATTATTTTCATGGTCAAAAGTCCATGAAATGAATCTAATCAGACCCTTAGGTGATGTGGATCGACTTTTATCCATCCAATAGAATTTTGGCATGTGTTAGGGTAATTTCATAATATTATATTTACCCTTAATTACCCAATTTACCTTTAACTGTGGTAAATAAAATTTACCATAGTTACTATTCATGATTCCCATAAATAAAAAGTAGACTATTAACATAATTTGGACCAACTGATTCCAAATATGGAATCCATTTTTTCAAATTCAATACACATAATTTCGATAAATTACAATAAAATTAATCCCGTTGTCGAAAGAAAATGGGTTTTTGTTTAAAACATTGCAAAAGGTTGAATTGATTTAACCTACGAATTCTATGTAATATCAATGATAATGACATAAATTATATTAAATGGTAAAAATATTTTCTATTTATACTTTAAAACCATTAAATATTATAAGTTAACCACATAAATTATTATGATGAAAAAAGTTGTTTGTAATCAAAATATAGCGTGTTTTTACTATTCATTAAAATATGAAAGTTATCAGAAAAATATCAAAACTTTATACAATGTAAATTTTTTTATCCTAATTCAAGAGAATAATTTTATTTTGTAAAATTTAACTTATAAACTTGTCAAAAATTATATTTAAAATGGGTGTGCCATCAGAAGGAGACAAAAGTCTATTTTTTGAAAAATAATTATTTCACCCGAAACATTTATTTTGTTCTCATACCATGTTCTATAAAATGTTTAAGATGAATTATAATGTCATAAAATTCAAAATTTATATACTAATATTCATAATGGCTAGTTTATAATAATATTATAACCATATATCGTTGTTTAGTGAAACTCAGTATTGCGTGTGACACACACTATCGAGGAAGGTTGCGATTGCGTGTAATGCATGCCAAGTCAGGGTTGCATGTAGTGAAAGACTCCTTTGTTGTTGCATATAAAAAAATCCAACCATATTTCATTTATAAATTGAAAATATATATATATATACACTCAATGTTTTGTAGAATAACTACTATCAAACAAACTTGAAATTGTGTGTAACACGATCGAAGATTAGTGTTGCGTATACTGCAAGCTGACACGGTGTTGCGTTTAGCGCAAGATAAAAATGGTTTATCATACAACATAAGATATGAAATAAATTTAAAGGAATATATCTTATAAAATCTCAGGTTGTTACAATAAAAACATCATTTTGTATCTAGGGATTAATAATACCTCATTCCAAAAACATCTCTAAAATCCCATTAAGATCCCATATCATAAAACCTTAATTGGTATCTAATACATTGATATAATGATCATCATTGATATTATTTACCTATGATGGTATCCATAACTCTTATGATATCCTCACATGAAATCATATTAATAATCAGAGTTATCTAAACATTCCTTCGATACCAACTGTAATAGCCTAGAACATGCACTCCCAGATCCTGTGCTGAAATCGAAAACATTACATTCCCATAATTAATGTTGTAAATTGTGAACCAAATAATTCATACAATCATTAGAACATAAAATGAAAAAAAATGTATCTCTTAAAAACATTATGAACTTTTAGGTTTTGATTTTTTGAGATTAATGACATAATCTTATATAACAAATTCACAAGTCAATAATGGAACATTTATCCCATGCAACCCCATTTTCATACTTCCCAATAGATCGTAAATATCATCCTAGTGAAATACATTGTAGAAAATAATCATAAAACATCATTATATAAAACATGGAAGAAAAGTACACAATAAAAGGGTGAGCTCAAACTATCCATAATGAAAAATTTAAGAATTTAAAAGTGAATGTAATCAATAAGAGTTAGATGAGAATAAGAGTATAATTAATTAATCAAAATTCATGATTATAAAATTACAATGTTCATATCCATCAATACCCGGATCATCAAACATGAAAACATAGAATACCGATTTATCAAATTTAGTAGTCATAGGAATAAATATTCATAAACCATGAGATATAAATGATGATCAATAGAAACCACATTAACCCATAGTAAAAATATATAAAACATGTTGGAATATTGAAACACAAATTCATATAACCCTTACAAAACCCATACATATCCCTTCAAAATTGAAATAACCATACAACTGACTTCTAATATAATTATTTGTATAAAATAATAATTTATTAATACATCAGAGTGATATATGGGTACCCCCATCATATAGGTTATAGAACGATCACTCACTGCTATCTCGAAACACTCATCATTTACAATTTGAAAAAACCAAATACATAGAGAATTCATCAAAACTCATTGAAACAACGATTATTCATTTCAAAATATTATTAACCTGTTGAATGGAAATGGGTTCCAAAACAATTTATTTAAAACATGATTAAACCATTGAAAACAAATGGGTTCCACAAAAATCCCTTCGAGCCATGATTAAATAATGGAAATGAAATATGTTAAATAGAAATATCATTGAAAATTTATTAACCCAATGAAATGAAACTGGTTAAATAACAATCTCATTGAAATATGATTAACTGCTCTACATGAAAATGATTCCAATAAAAATATCTTTATAAAATTATAAACACGTGGTAATCAAATTAGTCAAAAAATTTATTTGAACCATTATTAACCCAGGTAAATCTAATGGATTCCATTACAATCTCTTTAGGGCATAATCTACCAATGAAAAAAAGGTCATCCCAACTGTCTCTTTAAAACAGGCATAATCCTTCCAATGTGTTATTGGGTATGGTATCAATATAATATTTCCCCAATATATGATAATTAAAAATAATGTTTTTTTATTTTCGGAATATACATGACCTTAAAAAATCATTAAAACATTCTTGATGAAAGTAATCTTTTATCACTCCGAAGTGTCCCATACCACATTAAAATTTTTGAATCCTTAACCTAATGAATGAAATAAAAATAAATTATTTTTAGTGTAACATGATAATAATGAGGCTCATGATATAACATGTAAAATATGTAGTATATACACATTATAAAAAAAAATTGGTGTGTAACATAAAAATTTTCATAGATATGGTAAATTGTAACAATAATTCGGTAAATATTTGGTAACATAGAAACCATAAACCATATAAAAATAACTCATTAAATAAAACATATAATATAACGATAAATAATAATAATCATGTTATAATATTTCAAAGAGGTATTATATTCACTTTATAAAATTATATAAGAGTATAACGTATCAAATGGTACAAAGAAGGAAAATAGTGACAATAATCCATTACTGCTTTGGTTTCATTTAAACTATAAACCTCATGAAATAATAATCATTATATTACCCATATAAAGTCATTATAAATAATTTTAATCCTGATATAAAATGTATAATATTTATTATATAAAAATTACAAAATAATTATGTGGTATAACATAATAAATGTCACAATGAATGAAAATTGTGACAAATATCCAATATCACATTGGTAACACTGAAATCATAATCCTTATAATATAATTCCAATTAAATAAAGTTTATATATAATTATAATTAATTATATGCGTGACATAAAATGTCAAAGATTCATTATATATATCTTAAAAAAAAAATAGTTGTGTTACATTAAATATTTTAACAAGAATGCAAATTTTTGAAACAATCCAGTGCTGCATTGGTAACAATGAAACCAAAAAGATCAAGAAAAAATAATTATTAAATGAACCATAAAATATCCTGATAAATAAATTTATTCATGGTATAACATTTAAAATAATAATTGTATTAAATTTATAAAACTCATATGTTTATTATATAATAAATATCATAAAAAATGAGAATTGTGACACCAATCCATTATTTATCTAGTTACGTTGAATCTGTACACCTCTTGAAATAATAATATCTATATGAAACTTATAATATCATGATAAATAATTATAATCATTATATAAAATATAAATGTTTCAAGATATCTACCATGTAAAAGAATTAATCAATCTAACATCATGAAATACCTCGATAAAATTAGATTGAGACGAAGTCCTTTATTGAATCAGTAATTTTTTAATCATGAGAAACATGAAATAATAACATCAATTAAAAAACTTTTTTCATAAAATAAAAAAAAATATAATGAGTAATAGGGAATTCATTAAACAATATAAAATAACTGGGTGTACAATAACAATTAAGTCTCAACAGAATGGAAATTTAGAAGAAACCCCTTACCTTGAGTCACATTTGTCATGATTTTCAAATTTATTCCTAAATAATAAACTGATATAAATTATCTACATTTATCATAACCTTTTAAAATTTTCTTATTAATTTAATTTCACTTATAAACATGTCTTATCCAATTTTGTTATAAATAATGTTAATGTTGGATGATTTGACCATATTCAGATTACGTATCAGAGGTGATGTTGAGAGGTCAACTATGGTCAATGTTCATTATCAAAACATATACGTAATAAAATAAAATACATAATTATTATAATTATTCATGAAATATAATTTTTAATACAATCATGAATTATTTTTATGATAAATGAACGAACATTACAATCTTAGAGATGGTAATTTGTACATACAATTGAGTAGCATTCCCAATATTCAATGGTCATTATCGAAAGAAGGTAAGTAAAATTTATATTCTAAGAATGATACTTGTATCATGAATACTAATTTATTTAACCATATATACTTATATATAAAATTATTTTGAATTAAATTTAATCTCATCTCATCGAGGCGGCAGTAGTCCACACATCCACGAATGATGTCATCACTTTTTTAGTGTAATAATGTAAATAAAGAAAATTTTATATTATACATACTAAAATGTAATTATGTAATTAATATAATATAAATGTTTTTTATGTCACATGTTTTTTATTGAACCCATCCTTAATAATTTCCATATAAGGATTAAATGTTTCACATTGCTTTAAGGAGGCCGTAATCCACACATCCAATGATAGTGTTACCATATTTAAAAAAATGGAAATTCTAAATGAATGTGTTATATAAGATATATATAAATATTAATAATAAATTAAAATACATATAACATTAAAAAAAATTACATCATTATTCTCATCCTTGATAGGTAGTAATTGAAAAATAAAATGACATTGTTTCGTGAGGCCGTAGTTCACCATACATGAATGGCAATTTAATTAAAAATTTGAAAAAATCATGTGTAGGTGTAGGTAAAACCAATTACATAACATCATATTAGTATATTTATGATAAATATGTTTTTATATAGGTATGTAATTATAGTAATTTAATGGGTGGTGAAATAAATCAAACATAAAATTGGGTTGAAGAACGTTACCTATTTTTCAATTAACATCTTTTACTTTACACCGAAGAGATTCATTGGATAGACTTATGCCCTAATTAATGACACTAGGGTGTGGTTAGGGATGTTTTTGGATTATTTATTAGGTTTTTTATTGTCCAAATGTATTCATAGGTGTGAAGAAATCAGGGAGGGTGAGTGCCTTTTTATAATGGAGGGGCAGTTACAGTCATGTAAATATAAAAAGGTATACATTATTGTGTGGTCTCCCTTAATTCATGTGCCTCTAATAATGATGAAAAATAAAGAAAAAAATTATATGGTCTATTTATGTCCATCATATTGTTTTTGTAAATGTTTATATGTTATTTATACTTTTATGATTCTAGTGTAACCATTAAGTAACCACAATGTTAACATAATCATTTTAATTAGTTTTAATTACAATATTAAATATTTTTGCTCAAAAAAGAATTCGAAATTATTATAAATTATAAATTATTCTTATTAAAAAGAATTAAACCTTTTTTCCAATTTACAATCAATGTAGTGTAATAAATTAATATAAAATAAATCCTACAAACTACAAAGAATGTTTTTAAATTAATAATGTTGTAATTTATGCTAGGTATCTAGATATAGATTCTATGTGAAATTGTTTCAAATGATATAAATTGTATTAAACAATATAAAATTAATGTAGTAATACATTAAATCTTATAAAGAATTTAATTTACCACAATAAATTATTTAAATGAAAAATCATTTTTTAATTAAAATTTGGCGTCATTCAAACTTCATCAAAATATAAATCATCTTAGAAAAGTATCAGAAATTCCAAAATAGGGAATTTATATATTCGTATTTCAAAAATTAATATTATTTTCATCAAATAAAAATTAAAAAAATTTCAAAATTTATACTTAAATTAGTTTATCCATTAAAATCAGTTATGATATTCTTTTAAAAATATAATTCTTATTTATTATAAAACCACAAGATTCCAGATAATGTTTCACTTTTAATAATACAATAGATTGTGATGTATGGAGCTTCGAGTTCAAACACACCATTGCCAATCAAACTAGCCTTTATGGATAGTAATACCATCTTTTTGAAAATTTATAAACTTTATTTTTCAAATTAGAATATATTTTTTTATTCTAATTATCAAAATTAGATTAAGGTGAATTTTCGATATTTTTATGAAAACATTCAATTTTTGATAAAAAATGAAAATTACTGCATTATTATTTAAAACCAATATTTAATTGAAATATATATTAATTTTATTTTAATTTATTTTTGTTCAAAATTTATACATAATACATATATATGGTCAGATCAATTCATTGGAGTCATTTTATAATAAAATAATATGTATAAAATTTTATTGAATAGTTTAAAACTTTTACCCACCTTCTTGGCACATCTAAGATTTTCATAACTCGTAATTTAACCACTTTTGAGAATTGAATTTCAAAAATCTGAGAGACACAGTTGAAATCAGCGATTAAAATGTTGTTCAATAGAATGAAAATAATTTCTAATGAATAGTAACTCTTGATTTTTATTCTCCACGGTAAAAAGCGAACATGGTAATCAAAGGTAAAAATGATATTTGAATTACCCTATAACATGCTCCAATTCTACTTGATAAGTTTATTTCGACCTAAATAAACCTTAGGAATAAAATATAATCCTCTTTGATCCACTTGTATTTGATTATAACATTTATTATTATATTATTAAACATAAGTTAAATGTGTTAAATTAAAATCTTCTTGAAAAAAACATTTTTAATATGGGAATATACATATGATAAATTCAACTATAAATATTCATTAGAAATCTAAAAATATTTCCTAAATAATGGTATTTTATTTATAATTTTAATATATTAAATAATTAAATTTATTAATGATACAATGATGATGCGTTAATTTTCTTATTAGTGAATGATTGCAATAATTGATATTATAAATATAATAATAAATGTAAATTGATAATTTTGATGCATTACTATAATTATTTTGGTTATATATGTCAACAATGAACCACATGGAGTTCAAAATTCATTTTATAATATGTTTATTAAACATTTATTTTAATAATAGAAGAATACATGGTAAAATTTAAACTATTCAACTAAGAGGTAAATCTAAAATATAAGTTTAATATGGTGACCTGGACCTATCAATAACCTATTGGTTGAAAGTATTTCAACCCAGAAAAAAATTATCATTTAATTAAATCCTTTTGGAGCCATTATAAATAGAATATTTTTGTATAATAAATTAATATTTCATGCTTTTCCCAAAGTGACCCTCACCTCTATTATAAAATGGTACTTAACCTTCTCTCAAAATAACACCTCCAAAGAAATTTGTATCATTAAAACCATACTCAAATATCCTCCCAACTACCCTATCCTCATCATAGAAGAATTATATCGATCATAAATCTGACTTAAGAATCCATTTTGATCAAATCAAAAGGAAGCACCCGAAGAAGAGGTAATATTTTAATCACCTCATTCAAAGTTCTTCTGTTCTTCTACATCCTATTAAATTATTGTTTCCATAAAAAAAAATTGTAGTACCTTCTACATAATTTGTTTTTATTATAAATATAGTACAACCATATTAATTATTCTATTCATCCTATGAATGAACAAGTAACCATACATGCGTACTTACGACTTATCATCTCCACATCATGGTGTAGTTTGTTATTAAAAACATCATTATTTGTATGGATTTAATAATGATTATAATTTATATAAATAATAAATTTAACATGTTAATTATTCACTTTATATGATACATTATCCACTTACATAAGATATCACTATCAATAGAACGGTATTGTTTTTCGTGCATACGTACGAGTTACCGTCTCCACCAACATTATGCGATTTATTCCCCATCGTAACCATTAAAGAAAAATTTTCATTTTATGATTGAAAGTAATTCTTAATAACTTAATATCATTATGGATATTAATAGAATACATCTTTTCTATAACAACCATGACTTACATTAATAAACATATAAAGTGGAGGAAATTGGTTAACACCAAAAAACAATGATACTACTAGAATATTACAAACAAGAAATATTAGACGATCATATATGATATCATATTTATGTATATGGTTGTTGTATAATTTAATAAAAATTATTTAACTATTATATAGGAGATTAATGTACCATCTACCAAGGAAAAGTACAATATAAAGGGTAATTTAATAATCTCATTATTATCCAAGGTTGTTTATATGTGAATATCTAATGGGGCTTCTTTATCATCCACATCCAAGTTTCTTAAAAATGTATTTCAAAACAATTTTTAAAATTCCTTGACTCTAGGTTAATATCACTTATACCATTGTTTTACATATTATATAATTTCATGAAATTAATTTTTCTGTCGCTTTCCAAAAAAGGTACTTTTTTACCTTTTCTACAAATTGAGGTCAGAATCTTTTTTTAACTTATACGGATGGTGTAGCTATTTTAAACCGTAATAATGACTTCGAATATTCCCTTAATTTCTTATATGAATTTTTTTGAATGTAATTATTTTTCATTTATAATTAAGTAACATTAATAGATTTTAAAATAAAAAGAGATGATTCCATCATATAGTTTTGTTCTCATATATTCCAACATCCATTGAGGGATATTACACTTCTTTGAAGTTTATTTATTATGATACAATCAACCATATTGAATTGATGGTTTTTTTATATGTTTGAATTTGGATGTGTTATTTTAATACTGTTTCTGGTTTATGGTTATAGTGTTAACATTTCGTATGCTAGTTTTAATACGAATGTTTATGTTATGTTTCAATATTTTTCATATGAGGAATGCATTGGACTTAGTATGTGATTGGTGGAGACCGCTATAGCTCCTCAATACATTTGTAGGTCTCATTATACAAACTAGTGTCTTAAAACAAGGCCTTGAAAATGTATTATTATTAGTTTTGGCACAAAGCCTTGACTATCTGGTTTTAATATACGACATTATGCATTCCATCATTATAAAATTATTCTATTGATATTATATGTGATTATTCGACTAGTAGAATATCCATGAGTATATGAAAATGTCATTATTTGACTTATTTTTTCCATATCATGCTGATGTTTATGTGTAAAAGGATTTTGTTTAAGTCTTCAAAAAATACATCATATCCATAGAACCGAGCCTGGAAATGTGATCTTCGGATCAATTGAGGAGTTGGGTCCAAGGGGATAATTTCTAGAGAAAATGGTTTTATGATAAAATCACATCATTTATCAGGATTGTTTTTATTATGCTTCCAATGAACGAATAATATGATCTATCTCTCCTAAAACACCTGAAATTTATTCTACAATATTTATTTGATTTGAATTAATTTTTCACTAAATTTTTATCTCCTTATACACCCATAAATGAAGAATAATATTTTTTATGTAAACCGACTTTATTTATCTATTTAGAGGAAAAACACTTTTTCATGCATATCCATGATTTCTAAAAATGTTCTAATAAATTATTTAAAATTGTCCAATTAATTTTTTATTCAACTTTTACCACTTTTTTAGTTTTAATAAATAAATAATTTGTACCTCTTCAAAATAACATCCATTTTTCTATTATTGAAAATGTTAAATAAATCATTGTTCTTAACAAGTATTGGATTTACCACCATTATAACCAATAAATATTTTTGATCTTTATCTCTATGAATGTAAATTTATTTTCAAAAATATGTACTCTGAATATTTATTATGATTTAATGTGTTTTTCAATGTAGATATTATCATTTCCTTAATAAATGTTTTAAATGATTTTGAAATCATTATTTATATGTCTTCAATGTTATTTTCAATTAATGGTACGATGAATATAAATTATTTTTTAAAAAGTTCATTTAAAGTAGAATTGTTATATTCTTTAATATATATACAAAATGATTTTTAAATAAATCTTTATTTGTTTCCATGGATATTATCAAATTCCATAATTTTGATAATATTTTATTTTTCCTAAAAGTTTTTCCATGCTGAAATGGATATTTTCCTCATGAAATGTTCAATGTGTCCGTTAAAAATAATTTCCCATCAATTATGACATCCTTGGATGTAAATAATGATTAAATAAGGACATTATACCAGGGAACCATTCTAATTTATTCTCTAAATTTTTTCTATATAATTTAAAATGTTTTTTATGAATAATATTATTTTTCACTATTTATACTGTGAAAAAATTTGTATGAACCATGATTCTATTTCCATTGGTTATAATTTTATGAAAATAATAAATGATTATAAAATATGTTTCTTTTCCATAGGTTATGTTATGATGAAATATGTTTGAAACCCATTTCATTTCATTAGTTATTAAATATTGAACATCTTATAATCTTATGGCAAAAATATATATAATATTCATTATGTGATAGGTGGTACCAATATATCACTCACTTTAATTTGGTAAAGACCAATATCTAAAGAGATTAATTGGATTCAAAAGGTAGTGAATCCAATTCAATAAGGGAATTTATCCACTACAATAGTCATAGGAGTGAATCACGAATACTATTATTATTTGGGGAGTGAACCCATTCCACTATGATCGTTTTTTCAATAATCCAATACTAATAATGAAATGATATTATATTCATATGTGTATGAAAAAACTATATGTCTTATTTCTATGTTATGTTCCTGTGTGTTGTGTTCTTTGATACCTTTATGTTTCATGTATTATTAGATGTCATGATTTATTCAATGACTCTGGTTTAAGATCAATTATATAAAGGGCATGGTATTGAAATTTTATTCTCAAGTTATCATAAACTTTTGATGATATATCCCTCAATTACCCTTACTGGTCCTCTGAACTCACCCTTTAATATGTGTCTTTAATCAAGGGCTTATGAAATGTTTTATTTAGGGTATGTCTAAGAATACTATTATGAAGGAAGGTTACTACAAGAGATGTTGAAGATAATTCCTGAAATTAGAATATTTTTTTCTAGGATTCCAAAGACTCTATACTCTTATTATCCTGAGGCATTTGGATTTTTAATTTGAAAAATACTCATATAAAATATGTAATTTCAATATAAGTTATGTTTGGGTCTTTACATTTTGTATTTGAGTATCTGTTTAGTTATCCTTTGTAAACTTGCATGTGAATACATTAGTTAGAACACTAAGGATCTATCTAAGGATATATATGAGAATACTTCTCAGTAAGAGTCATTATATTTGGAAATATCCTAAATGTTTTGAAAAGGATAGAGTGAGTGGTTTCTAGGAAAGTAAATCGATGTCTTGATATTTCAAGCTAATGGTTCTCTAGAGCAGTGGTACGTCTTGGTAATAACTTCGAATGAGTAAAATTAAATGGTCTATATCATCACCTAGTGCACAAAAACAATCTTATCTAACCAAATGGTTTGACACTCATGTGGGATTGGTTTGGAAACTCAGACACTCTTTAAAAACCATTAGGAATGAATTATATAATTACAATGATTGAACTATGTTATGTCTATGGTATCATGTATTTAAAATAAGAAATAATGATATATAAATCCTAGAAGTTATTTTTCATAATTATGTGGATTCCCAATATAATTATTGTTTCTCACATAATTTTTTTTTATTGGTCAATAGTGGGAACCAAGTAGAACTGCGTTAGTTTTGAATTTGATAGAAAGTGTGTTGATAATGATCCAAAAGTAATGATTAATAGAGTTATGTATATTATGGTTATGAATGATTTGTTTTCATGTTATATGAATATAAAATTTAACCCCCACAAAATCATGAATGAGCCAAAAAATATAAGAATAGATTTCAATGTGATCTTTGTTTGTGGAGAATATAATGGAATAAAGACATGGTTTCCTATATGCCAAGAATTATTGAATAATCATTCTAGTGAATGTATTAAATGAATTAAGAACTAAAATAATGTAATTGTTTTGGAAAAATAAATAAAATTGTTAATTGAATGGATGAGAATAATGTTCCCCCTAAGGAATCATCAATGGTTGAATGTTATAAATGTGGAATTTTTGGTAATTTAGAAAATAGATTTCATAAGCGGAAATATTATGATGCGAATCAGTAAATTGGTATGAGTAATGGTAATAAGTGACAATGAATTAGATATGAAGTGTATGAGTTGTTCTAATAGTATTGTTTATGATAAATTTACAAATCATGAATAAATTGAGGTTTATTAATGATCATATATGATTCATTTTCTATATTGGAGGAATGTGTTAGTAAGTAATAAGATGTTGAAACATAGATAATTGATTAAGAATAACCTTGAGTGATTTAAGTGTTTATGTATTATAATTAAAGAATTATGAAATATATATGGATTGACCAATTTATGATTTCATTATATATTTCCTTGAACATGTTGAATGTCACTAATAAACAATAAAAGTTATTTAAACGTCAAGGTGATATTATATTGACAACACAATATCAAGGTATGATAGCCCAAAATTAGATCCTAATTTTTAGGTAATAATATTTGGTGAAAGACATGATGGATATGAATCATATAAATTGAGTTGTAATTATGAACATATAACTATTTATTAATGTAAAACTATTCTTTCGGTGATAAAATTCAACATAATCATGAAAGGTAACCAACAAATTCCATATCAATAATGATGTCAAAACATGTGATCTTGAGTAAAAATAAGATCCATATGAAGTGAAACCCACCAGTATCGTTGGTTATGTCCCCAGACTAACATACATAATCCATTCTATTCCATAATAGAGTGTTAAGCATCATAAAGATATTAAAACATTGAACACTATGTCTGTCCACAATGGTCATAGATAAAATTATTTGATAATCCCCTGTATCCAAATGATAAAAATTTAAGGTGGATACTACAAGGATAGTACCAATCATAGAAGATGGTATGGAACAATAATCCTTAGGATTTGGTTTTATATCATATATCTGGACTGATCTTTATCCATGTCATACTTCCTGGATATGCGGAGAAGTTTTCTCTACTGTCATTTCAAATCAAGGGTTTGACTACCACAACCATGACCATCATCATGGCTTGATCTGCCTGCTGTACTCCTGCTTCATTCTTAATAAGAACATACTGACCCCTCTCTTACATGTGTAGTAAGTGTAGACCATATATTATAGGCTTCTGAAGGAACTATTATGCAAAATCAATGTTAATGTCCCATCTATTTGAACTATCAGCACTCAACATGCTCACTCAGTATTTAGGACACGTATGTATTCGAATACCATATTGGTGACACCTCACCTAGATGCCTGAGATTATGATCCGGCTAATAATATCAACAAGCAGAAGCTAGTGAAAATTCTTCCTACTACTGGTTGATGTAGCACCAGATCTATATGTCGAACAACCTGGAGTTGGAAACCTTGTCTCTCTAATCTTACCCGATATGATTAGTGGATGATTCAATTTTCCCGAAATAATAGTAAGTCTAAACACTTTTACATATGATATGATTCCATATCTAATGGTAACCTTGAACCTCATATATTTAGATAACTTGTCACCCATCTGAATTGGTGTGATGTGTCAGAGCTATACAAAATGGGATAAATAATTCAAAACTAATAGCACATCCCACTCTATGAACATGAGCACTCGGGATCTATCAACCATAAAATTCTTGGGATATAAGTAATTTCACATGAAAATATCTCCAATCCATCTTATAATGATGATCCATCTGATTAATGACAACTAGCCATCTCATGTACAAACCACACATCAAATACATTGAGAGCTTTACCCTCCTCTCTGGAATAATTTCTAGAGTATCTATGATAGGTAACATGTCCTCTATCCATGAATCCATATCATGTGATCCATCATCCATCAGAAATGTGGTTAGATACTGCTATTGAAACTCATGCACCAACTCTTCCATCATCAGGGAAGGTCCCTATGATCCCCAAATTGTCTACAAGAATCACATATGTTCTTCAGTGAACTATGCCTCATCACATGTTTTTGGTTCAACTACTAGTGTTGCATCTTGAACAATAGTATGATCCACTGGTTTCCCATGGCTGAGAACCTTCAGAGTGTGGTCATCACCATCTTCCTGGAGTACAGTTGGAGGTCCTCAGAGTGGCATTCCTAAAAAATTCAAAACACACACCTCAGATAAGACCGATATTGATATTCAATGATAAAAGGCACAATTATTAAAATATGAGTGGTTGAAGAATTCTTATATATGAAAAAAAACCCATCTGAAAACTCCTTGAGTTAGTTTTAGGTGACATACAAATCATATAAATGCAATAGATACCGCCTACTTCCCACTACTATGGTCATGTCTAGGTCATGTTCTCCACCATACGAAATTGTGGTTTTCATTATATTACATTATTCAATTACATTATATCAAAAAAATTAAATTGTTGACCCAAATTATCCACCATATTCTGATACATAATGGTCTATACTCCTCATGAATCAAAATACGGTGTTTTTTATTTCACACCACGATATGTTCCAGCCCATGATACTTATCCTCTATGACTCTACATGGAAAAATTAGATGTTTAGGGTGTCTATTATAGACTAATATGGAAAATACTTCTTAGTTTACAGTAGGCTCTATAAGTGATAACCATGATTCTAAATTGACTATACATAATACTATCACAACAATTGTGATATCTATCATGGATCTTATCACAACTTCATGGAAATAGGTAATGCATGTTATATGGAATGGAATAATTCCAGACATTTTATTTCTAAATAGTTCCTAAAATGATTCTTGTGATAGCATACATGAATCTCATTGTGTTGAAACAAGATAGAACTCAATATAATATCAATTATAACATCACAATTGAATTGTATCACCCAAATGTGGAATCAAATAAATTTATTAGTTAAAATAAAAATAATACCAATTTCATTCATATATTGTTGGATTTCTCATGTATGTGGGTTAGCTATGCCCATGCATAGATCATTACCAAATTACTTTTCCCTCACATCCTTATCTACTGTTTCCAAAAAACTAAAGTAAAAATAATAGAAAAATTAACAATTTGAAAACACATTTTATTGTCCTAGACTCAAATTCCACTGAAAGGTTCCATGAGCCCAGTTGACCACATTGCATTAAGTGCATCTCCATGAATACCATATGCCACTTACTAGAAGAGAGGCCCTTGGGTGTTTTTGTGGGGAGATTATTCCCTCATTACTAGATTGAAAAACAAAATAATATAATAACAGAATTAGGGGAATCTATAAAACATTCAGACAACATACTATATCCAATATAAATATAATAAACAATATGAGATGTAATCTCAGAAAAAAATGATGATATAAGTCATGTATCTAAAAAACATACAAAACATGAATACATGGGAGGCTTAATGTATATTTGACAATACTATAAAAATGAAAAAAATAATCCTACTAGCATCATGATCCTCAACTCAGTCTCCTGCTCCCCCAATCCTAAGAAGAAATCATAAATTGTATTAGGGTTCCTTCCCTTTTCCATGACTGCAATCATATAGTCTTTCTGTGTACCCCTCAGTGACCTAAAGAGGGAGTAAGATACAATCCCATTAAAAAACCACCCAAATACCTAGTTCTATTCAGAAATGGATATATAAAAATTAAAATTTGTAAGTTGTAAGAAAATAAGTAAATGAATAACTTAATGTAATCAACCTATAATGGTCTGGGATCCCATGGAAAATCATCCTATGTTTCCTACAACGGTATAGCTGGTGATATCATTGAATAAAAATCATTCATTTCACAATCCAATCCATGTTCATTTAATTAATCATTCCCATTTACTAAATATTTATAATGACCTAGGTCAATGACCATTATTCCTATATGAAAATCTGATTATAAGATGCTTAAATTATCCATCAATAAGGTATGTCCTTGACTAAATCCATGATTTTTCTAGGGATTAGAAGACATGACATATAATCAATTATTTAATCATTCAAATTTAAACCAGATACCATCATTGGAATACCTAATTTTTAATCAATGATTCACTATAGGTGCATCATAAACATAAAAACTTTCATGCACGTCCAATACATTCCTCATTGGAATCCTGGTGTCTCTTTAGGTGTGGTATAACATCATCGTAGTTGAGTCCATATTTGTAATTCCAATAAGGAATCCCAAGAATCACACCTAGATTATATGATCAACTATCCCGTGAAAACATCCTTGTAGATATATATGGATTCCAAGTATCACTATGTCTTATAAAAGTCAACCCCCATTATCCATCCTTTCAAATCGGTACTCGAAGTCAAAGTGTCACTTAGGATAAAGAATGGTATAATAAAATTGATTTCATACACAGAATTTTAATAATAACCCATATGTATCAAAAAGAGTATAAACATTTAATATCATTCTTTTGTATCATGTTTAATCACCTTATTCAATTAAATAAGAATTCACCCCACATTTTGGCTTGATATGTTTATCAATTCATTCAATAAATATCATTTAATTAATCCATGATCATAACCTTGATATTTTCAATTAACCTCACATAAAAAGGTGTCTATGTCATGGGATATCATTAGGAGGACATGTTTTCTATTTATTGCACATGGGAATTTAATTATACGGGATATCTCATTCTCAATAACCAATTTCATTCAAGGAGTCTAGGGACATGGTTTCATTTCCATTTTCATTGTCAATTCAATTTACAATTCATATTTCAATTCCAACTACAATTGAAATTTATCAACTAACCTCCCATTGAAATTTTCTAAAGACACATCTAAATGGATATTCATGTTCAATCCACCAATGGTGGTCTTATTAATTAACATTACCCCAAGTAGTTTTTTCAATTTATGTTTCATTACTATTAAACATTAATAAATGGTACATAGGTCCCTCCTATTAATATTAAAAAAAAATATAAAAATATATATCAAAGGGTTCCACTATGATTATTGGGATTGTGGCATAATAACATATATAAATACATCGATTTTGAAGGAAAAGTAAAAGAAGACCTAGCGTAGGATCATGTTATATATCTCATCTAGTATCTACTCATGACATGACTCAGATCGGGAGAAAATAAGTAAATTAATTAATAAAAAATCAATAAGGAATTTTACCTTGTACATATATTTAAAATTTATTACCAAAAAAGTGGAAGGACAAAAATAATAATTCATCCTTACTAATGCAAATCCAATGAGACAAATGATTCTTGATTCCACACCATGATGGTGAATATTAATCATTTCCTATAATATGCATCAAAATAAGATCTCAAAATGTGAGGGTTTTGTCTATTGGAGGAATGAGAAATTAGTGTTGAAATATTATATTTTATTTGGTATTGTTTCATAAATTCACCCAATATATTTTGTTGCATGGATTGGAAAAACGGTTGGCAAAACTATGCACTAATATTGTGCCCTTTATTATTGGAATTGGGAAATTCAAATGGTTTATATACATTGTTTGACTAAAAATAAAATAACATTGTCTCAGTCCACTCTCAGAATTGTAGCGGAAATTCCCACATTGGAGTGCACCTCAAATCTAATGATTTTTCTAACCGTGTGTCCTATAAGACTACACTGTCTTGCCTATCATAGTTAAAAGTAATCATGTGCCTTGTCCACATAGTTTCTACTAAACTTGAACCATGGAATTTTTTTTAAAAGGTTATGGGATCTAAATTTGATTCAGACACCTCCTATACCACCATAAATAGAAAGAACATTCTCATCTGGCCATATTTAGGTATTTATAAATAAAATTTATGGAATGTAAAAGATCAATACCTCAAGACAGAATATGGTTAATAAATTGTACTCGCATCATGTATAATATTATTTTTGAAGCATCCATTACATGTTTTGAATGATATTTTTATTTAAAAAAATACCATTATATTTGGATATGTTTTATTTTAAATATGTTATTTCCTAATGAAATTTTATTCTCCCAAAAATAATAATGTAACGGTATTTTAATGTTTTCTCATCTATAAAAACTTCTTTGAAATAATATATGTTACATAAGGGATATAATATGTGATATCATTCTTATTCATTCACTATATTGTTTATTATAATTTGTATAATTATTGATGAAAAAAAATTATTTTCAATGGTATATGTTATGTTAAAATTTTAAATGTTTTCATAATCTACTGATATACATATAAATTAAATATAATTATGTGGTATGTTAGTCTATTAATTCCCACCAATGAATTCTATAATGATGGATAACACATGATATAAATATTTTATGTGTCTAAAATAATTCACATTCACTATAATATTAATAGGAAAAGTCTCAATTATATATGTTATAGTGTATATGAGGTTTCATATCCATCTGTTTTTGTGTAGACGTTGTTTTATGTATATATGTATATCTGAGGTCCTGATTTCAAATTTATAATATAAATAGGAAAACTATTACAAATTGTATATGTTCATAATATTATAAACTTATGTTTTTTCTTCATTCCAAAAATAATTATATTCTCTCATTGATCATGATTGATTGTTGATGATTCTAGACTCTTATGACTTCAGCCTTTTATTATGAAAATAAGTTTTCCATTAATCATAATTTATAATCCATTAATATATTATTTATGATATTAATATGATATGATTGTGTTCTCATAAACTTATGATTACTTATGATCAATTACTATTATCTAGCTTGTTTACCTCTAATTTGAATATAGAGTCACCCTTTCTTATACTTTCATTTTCCCTAGGTTATGTAGAACAGTTTTAATTATATTATGTATAAGTGTAGTTCTATTACAAAATAAATTAATAGTATATAAATAATGTCCTTTATAAAATAAGATTTATATATTTCTAGTGTGTATAAATACAAATCATTTTTTATTCTATGGAATTAATAATTGTGTTATATATTGAGAATTAGTATAAAATTAGGTACAAATTGTGTATATTTTTCTCATTTCACCTCATACTTCGATCGCAATGGTGATCAACATCTGTTCCAGTAGTGGGAATTGTATCTCCCTATTTGGATCCATGAGTTGAAATTATTGTTATAATAGAACATGTCTAGAGGATTTTTTTCCCAAATATCCCAATAATTTTGTAGAGTAATCTCAATATATATACACTTTTTTGGATAGTATTATTACATTCGAAATTGGTGTTAGGGTGATAGTTTATATTAATGTTAAACTCTATATTTATAACATGTAGAAATCCCTCACATTATATTGAGGATTACCTTGGATATTTATTAGATACAATCAATTTTGGTGTGTCCTATATTCCTACATCCTTTCAATTTTATATCTTTGAATCTTGATGGAGTGAGAATAATTATCGAAATGAAATAAAGTGAGTATTGTTTGTAGAAGTTCCACCAAAACCCATACTTTAGTGTTCCATTTCAATGTTGTTGTATGAAATTCGAAAAAATAAATACGGATATTTACCTATTTCTATGTAGTTATGAGAAAATGATGCATCATATCTTCTGATTTTTTCCTCCCAACAATCACTTGTCGAGACACCACAATATTTTCCATATATTCGATTATAACTTCTTCATAGTTTCCCACATATTTTGTTATCGAATATCTCTATACATTTTACTATTTATTTTTTAGACTGAAAATTTTGAGCATTGAGAATCATTCATTTTCTCCCTCTTTATATCAAAATTGTATTGAACATATCATGATTCCCAAATGTCAGCAATCGTTAGTCATAAAATTTGAACTTATAAGTTGTTCCCTTCTTCATAAAACCTACATTGTATTATATCTCCACACCACCCCTTTGATATTTTCTAAACTTCTCGTGTAGTGATGGTTGAGAAATAATTTTAATGATGTAGGATGATGTTCTATTCATCCTGATTCTCATGTCAATAATTTTCATGATTTATAATATCATATAATTATTAATCCCAATTATATATATGTTTGTATGACATTTTATAATTAGATAATATACTGCTATATTATTCTTCCCAAATTGTAGTGGATTTAGAAATCATAATATATGATCATATCTAACCACCTTTTTGGTTCATTGAGATATCATTATATGTAAATATATATTTCAAACACATGTTTTCCAAATATATATATCACACTTATCCCCATAGAAAACTCCCTCCATGATTTCAATGAGATTATTATTGTGGATAAATCCAGAACGTAATCCATAATTTTTTACTTATACTCCTTAAAAATTCATTAGGCATAGACTATATTCAATATCATTCAACATGAGTTCACATGCCAAGACATTTTTTGATTCAACTCCATAAATGAAAAAAATTTCACTCTTGTTGGTTTAGTGAGTATAGGTTTTGTGGTTAGCCTCTTCTATATATCATTTATGAACCCCTCATACTAATTTATCTATACAAATCTCACACTCATTTGAGTTTTCTTGGTCAAACTTTTCATTATTCCTGAAATGATAATAAAAATTTTTCATAGTGACCATAGAATATGAAGAAATAATAGCTATCTTCCACCAATGAATGTCTAAGAAAATCCACAATCAATATAGAATTCAAAGGGACAATAGATATTCCAGTATATTTGATAAAATTCCCCAAGAATGATATTTTATCTATACAAAACACACATCTACTCTAAATTACATTAAGTATCATTCCTCAATATATTTATTATATTATTTAAATTCCCCTTCTGTTCCTCCTCACTTTTTGAGTACATATGAATATAATCTAAAAATATTAATGAAAATTAATCAAGGGAATCTCTAAAGAATATTTTCATTAAATACATGATGATCACTTGAAAATTTTTGGGAAAAAATGGAATCACATATAATTTGTTGTGGATAAACCATCTATGAATGGAGATCTTGGGAATATCTTTATTAATAAACATTATAATTGATATCCTATTAGAGGGTACCCTTTAGAAATGTATTGTTATCTATGTAACTAATTGAACAAGTTGTAAATAAATGGTAGAATAAACCTTGTCATTATCATGATCTTTTTATTTTTATTATTGTTGATACATAGAGGCATATACCAACCCAATTTCTTGATATATAGGACTAATTCCACCCATAGTGAAGCAGTTGGGTGTATGAATCCCATACATATATATTTATCTAATTTAATATTTAATTAATTCAGTTCTATAGGGTTCAACATATATAAAGTCTTAAATATCAATAGAGACCATAGTATATCTCTAATTGAGAGATGAAAGTCTCAGTTTACTGGAAGATCGTAAAATTATCTAGAGAATACATCAATGTAATAAATTAAAATGATAATATCATCAAAAGGGATATTATTTATTTATTGAATCATTTTAGATTTATATTCATACTTCTATGGAACAAAATATCCTTTCTTTTTGAAGAAGTTTCCAAATGGGATTCAATTTTATTATTGCACTTGTATTGAATATGAGGGTTATTCGAGATATATAATGTTATTCCATTGTCCAGATAGTTGATGTAGGATATATATAGAGACATCCAATACATTACCCATATTGAATCAATTTACACTAAAGATGGTATGAAAATTTTCATTGTGAGACCCATCCCACTGATATCAACTAGGAAAGCATTATATACATGACTTGCAAAAAACGCTCAATTAATGGTTTTCTCTAATAAATCAATATCCATATTTTATGATAATGTTTGAATAGTTATAATAAAATTTTATGATATAGAAAAGATTAATGTCCTATAATCATAAAGGACCTTTTATGATTATGAATGTATCATGGGTTCCCACTTTCACTATTTCAATCAGGTTATAATAATTTACTATATCCAAAATAAACATTGGGGTGAAAATATTCAAACTAAAAAGAATATAAAAATAGAAATATGAAAATTCAAGGAAACTATCATAAATTAAATTTATATAATTACTTATGAGTCTTCAGGTTTCATTCGGGGTTATCCATGGACTATTTTAAATTAAGTTCTATATTCTATCGTTATATTGAAATAATTTTTAATTGATTGTAATGGGAATATTAATTTTCGAAAGTATATTCTATATAATGGTTTGGAAAAAAATGTAGCAAGTCCTCTATGACAAGAACCAAGTCACATTTTAGTCAATACATAACACGCCCTCTTACGGGTTATTACCACTTTTCAAAAAATCTACTATATAATATATCTACATTATAATATCTAGTCAGAGATGTAATTTAATGGAGGATATCAAAACATCTACACTAAAAAATATTTCGTATCTTTTCTTATATATATGATTATCCATTAGACTAATACCTAGGTTGTACACTAATTTTATATCATCATAATCCCAAAATAACTAGTCTTCCCTTTTATTCTATCTATTAAGACCCAAAACATAAATACAAATTATTCCATTTTTGTAACATATATTTTATAAAAATACATACATAGGATTTATAGGTTTAGTTATGTTGTATGATTAAAAAAATAAATACATCATCTTAAACATAAAAACAAAATTTTTATTTAAAATACGAGAAAATTCTCCTAAATCCTATAGATGTTAAAAAACTATATATTATACTCTAGGGAAAATACCTATGGAAATATGTTAGCTATAAATACTTGTATAAGGATTAATATAGTAATAAATGATAATATGGTATTCAAAAAAAAATATATTTATTTCATAAATAGAACAACTATTTGGAAGTAAAGATAGAAGTATTAAATGAATTCTTAAAAAAAATAATCATGGATTGTCTGGAAACTACATAAGACAAGAAATTATAAATATAAGTCAGGGGTCAGTACTAATACCATAATCATAATTTGAAAAGAGTCATACATAGGATTATGTTCTCTATATAATTCCACATATATAAACTAATGATATATATAAATCAATAACAAATACATTTCAATGAAAAACTATTATTGGTGCATCAGTCACATAACATAGTTTCCTTTGGAAAACTAGTCATGCATCATATATGGTAGAGAAATTATCATTGTGTATTTCATTCACAGTATAACATCATACATTACATATCATTAGATATAAATATATACCAAATGAAGGGTATTAAATATAATTATATTACCACCTACAAAATATGTAAAATAATTCTTATGTGTTCCTTATAAAGAACATAAACCATGCATCAACCATAAAAATTATCAACCCCATTATAAAAAATTGGATTCATAAATCATATTCATGACGCAATGGAATTTAAAATCATTAGTATTCCCAAGATAATATAGAATTTAATTAGTGTAATGTTAATATTAGAAAATTAAATATAGTTCCTAATCACTGATTTCAAATATTGACATTTCAATAGATGAATCTGTGAGGAGAATGAATAAAAAAATACCCTCTGATAATATTTATTAAATAATTGAAGGATATTTAAAATAATGAAATACATTATTTTTTAATATAAGAATAGAATTAAACTAAGAAGTTTATGTATAAATTTATTATGTTTTTCTAATCATTTCATTATGAAAAAATAATTTATGTTGGTGTTTCTTAGCATGATACATGAAACATAAATATTCTATTAAACCGGGTTTACATAAAAGTTATATTTTTTTAATGTAACTAAAAATATGTATAAAACTAAAAATGAAATGTATAGATAACATGGTATTATTTTATTGGATATATATACGAAAATAGAAAATTAACATGAAATTATTTTTTCAAAAAATGGTGAAAAAAAGGAAAACGTGTAACTCATATTTCATAATAGAAGAAAGGAAAAACCCTTACCTTGTGACTGAATGTTATCTTTCACCCATAGTTGACATCATGAATCATAAAATTATGTTTTTTAAAAACATTACCAAGTTCATTGTCAACCAATATTAATATGTATAAGGACTATTTATCATTATGTGTCACTAACATATTACATCATTTCAACTTCTATTGGTTACTAGAACTACATCAGTATTTTTCTATAAAACATTCATGCTATGTTGTTAAAGGTTAATGTGTTGTAAATTATATTCCTAAAATCTATGAAATTATATTATTATTTACTTTATAATTCAAATAAAACATAATTTATACATGTTAATTTTTTTATATGAATTAACTGGAATTAGAAAAGGTACATTGCTATGTCATTTTTAGTGGTTAAATAAAATTTAAATTATTAATGTTTATACCACCAATTAAATTTATAATATTATTTGTTCATAATTCTAGTGGTTTATTAAATTACCATTATATACAATAAAACTATATTTTATATAGATACTCTTAGTCATTGTGGGATGGTAATGAGAAACGTCATCACTTGGATGTAGTTTTCTGAATGTACACATGATGACGTCTTCATTTTTCAGTATCTTTTAAAGGAATATATAAAATTTATGTCCCATTAGTATGAAAAAATACAAGACAATTAATAATACTTGCGTTATAATGCTATCATGCATATAATAGGTTACTAATATTATAAGTAGATAATGATTTATATGGTGTAGTTGAAAATATTACTAATATTTGTGGATATTCGACTTTGGACCCAACCTTGTGACACATAATCGTCATATTTTTGGAAATAAAAAATCATTTATGAAATGGGGGGAGGTGATAGGGAATAATATATAATATTACGGAAGTAATTTAATTGTATTTAATTTTATGGAGATGTTAAAGGGGTGGAATTTGTAACAAACTATTATTTTATGCGATTTTTTGAATGATTTGAATTTAATTGATAGAATACATTATATAAAACATAATGTTTAGATTTCATTAAAAATGACAATATAATTTAATGAAATAAGAAAAAATATTAATATTACTACTTAAACAATAATATTATAAAATTGATGTTAAATATAGAGTTATTAATATTAATTAACACATTTAAAATATTATCCAAATAGTTTTATATAAAGAAAACATATTTATTAATAATTTTTTATATTCTATAGAGTATTTATATGTTTCTAAAATACTATATTTTCAAAACATGTATTGTTATTTTTTTGAACAATAATAAAATTGATTTTTGACACATTTATCAAATTAATTTTTTAAAATAAACATCATTTTTTAAAGCATTATTTCAGAGTGTTTTAAGGTTGAATTTTAAGGATTATTCTTAAAAGATTAATAATTCGATGAATATATAAAAATAAGGGTTTTTATTAAAAACATAATTTATAATTAACAAATTTTTATGTTTTATTTTTTATTTAATATGGGGTTTAATGAAAAAAATTAAATTATATATAAATTTATCCTATTTATTTCATTAGATTCATTTTCATACTAAATTTTAAAATAATAACATTATATTATTTTGAACATTTTTTCTTTGGAAAACCCCTTTCTTGTCGCATATGTAGGTTTAATTTGAAATTAAAATTTTACAATTGTGTTACTAGAATATGTAGAAATGGATTCCATTTTTGGAATCATAAATATTTTAATTATATAATAATTTCAGAGTAAAATTTTATACAATAATAAAGAGTCAAATCATCAAAAAAATATTTACAACGATTATTGTAGATAATCGGTTCGCTGAGGGGATTAAAATAATATAATATTTGTTCAAAATTATGAAAAACAAGTCAAAAAATCATTTTATCAGTTCATTTGGACTATGTATATTCTACTTATCAATAATGGAAAATTTTATATTCATGTGGAATGTGAGAGATATAGTTAAAACTTTTTCCTTCCAAAAATTAATTTTTGTCACTCACCTCACTTATAAAATGAAACAACTTATTCCCTCACATACACACTTATAAAAGAAATTTATTTTTGAAATTAATATTAAATGTGTCTTCATAATATTAATCTTGTAAGTCTATAAGTGTTATTCGGATCTGAAATCCATCCTATGTGGTATTTGGGTGCAAACCAAATAATGTTACCAAAAAAAGATATAACTTTCTTCAGGAATCTCTTTTATTAAATATCATTATAAAACTCCATAAAATTATATCAAACCAAGATTATATAAAATCAAAATTATCTTAAATATACTTATATATCATTATGTTAATTTAATAACCAAAATGAATTCCTTCTACCATCAAATGGGATGTGAAATCATCATTCATGTGTACAATGAAGTACCTACTCTCAATCCGATGTCACTCATTTTTCCATTAAGAACACTTACTGATAGACAGAATGATGGATTAAACGGTAATATATTAAAATTATGATATTGTTATAGTTATGGAATTATTATATCACATATAACATCTTATTTTACATTATGTGGTAATACGATAATGTCGCTCATGTGTGTGGGAGACTAATACCTCGCAAAGTGTTTTGATTTGTCCACTCATAAAATATATGGTAAAGTGTATGAGTTTATTGAAAATATGTAGTATATATAAAATAAAATTTATATTTTAATGGTAAAATATTATTTTAATTAGTTTTATTCAATCCATCATGAAAATATAATCATTATCTACGCCTATGTACAACCTAAACTCTCAATAAAAGTTGTATATTATTTTCTATCCCCAATTTTTATGGACTACTATAAAATAATTATAATTCATATATATAATATTATTATCATCGATAAAATTTGAATTATTTTGGAACTGTTTTCAATGAAATAGGGGATAAATAACAAATGAGAACACACGTGAAACAGAAATTAGTTACTGGGAGATATGTGACTTTAACAATGAATTATTAATAAAAGGGTAAAAAGTACATAAGTAAATGATTTATGGTGTGATATATATATATATATGGTTTTTAATATATATGTGTGTGTGTGTGTGTGTGTTTGTGTGTGTGTTAAAATTTTATTTATTTTATAGTAGCCTTGAAGAGGTATAGTAGATTGTAAGATATAAAGTTATTGATTTATAGTATCTCTTTTATTTCTGGGTGACTTATTCCATATTCAACTATTATTTATTTTTATGTAGAATATAATTACCCTTTTACATTTTATATCAATAATAATCTTATTTTAATTACACTTAATGTTTCATTTGATGTAAATATTTAATGGTGAATACTGGTAACTAGATTTCCAAAGTGGTAAAGGATTTCTAGTCTCTCCTTTATTTATACAAGAATTATCCCATATTTCCCAATGACTTATTTAAATTATTCTATATAATTTCACATTAAAAAGTTATATAATGAAAATACTTATTTTCATGATATTTATAGTCTTATTGGATTTCATTAATTAATGGGGATTATAATCCAAGAGAATACCAATGTGGGAGGGGATTTCTAGTCTCTCTTTTATTTGTGGGAGACATATTCCATAAAACAATTTGATTATTTTTGGTAGTGTATATACTACAAAATGAACCTGTTATATATTTAATCATCATAATTTATTAAAATTTTATATTTAATTAATTTTTATTATTTTCTGGGACTTGTTATTCAAGATAATACAGATGTGGTAAGGTTTTTTTGTCTCAATCTTTTATTATTTGGGATATATGTTTTGTTATGAACATATCTTTCCTAGAAACTATATATAATACACTTTGAAATTTCATACCATTAATTTATTTATTATCATTTTATTATATTATAATATTATTTTACTATTTCTTGGAGTATACAGTTCAAGATTACCAAAGTGGAAATGTTTTTATGATACAATATCATCATTTAATGGGATTGTTTTTTTTATGTTTGTGATAAAATATTATTAGGATCATTCTCTCAGAAAACTCTTTTATTTTATTCTAATATGGTTATGTCATGAAAGTATACGTTTCCATTATTTTTTTACTTTTTATGTCCTCATGAATACTTTTAATGTAAACTAACATTATTTCAATCTTTGGATGAATAAAAACTATTTTAATCTGAGTCCATGATTCAAAAAAAATTCATCACCCATACGATTTATTAAAAACTTTTTACCATTTATTTATTTTATATTTTTTATTGAAATCCTCAATTAAAATTAAAAATAAGGATCATCTGGATTTTATTGAAAATGTCAAATCAATATATGTTTTTAACTTGTATGTAATTTCTAGCCATAAAAAAAATTGAATGTTTTAGAAATTACTTCTTATGTGTCCAAGGTTATTTCAATAAAGAAGTTTTTGAAATTTTCATTATGGTCTAAAAAGTGATTTTTCATGTTGAAAGGATAATTTCCATATGAAAATTTTCTATTTTTCTGTTTTGTCCTTTATATGTTTCTACTGTTATTTTCAAAGAAAAGATTTTTGAAAATGGTTGTTGTTTTAAAAGGATTATTTAAAGTGGAATAGTTATTTTCTTTAAGAAATTTATTAAATTATTTTTTTATAATCCATTATATTTTTCTAATAATATTTTCACATACATGAATTATGGAAATGTTTTATGTTTTAAAATGTGTTTTTCAAATTGTAAAGGATATTTTCCTCATATAAATTTCAATGTGATCATTCCAAATTATTTCCAATATAAGATAATATCCTTTGACGTCTTCTATAATTTACTATAAATATTATCAAAGATAACCCTTCATATTATTTCTCAAAATTGTTTATATTTATGATGAAAAGATGTTTTGAAAATTATTTCTCATCTATGGGTTTGGCCATGATAAAATTCTTATGAAATGCGGATCTTTTTTCACTTGTTATGATTTGTTGAAATGAACAAATAACTATGAAACTCATTTCATATCCATAGGTTATGTTATGCTGAAATATTTATGAACCAAATTTAATTTAATGTGTTTTGAAATGAGGAATGTATTATAATATTTTGTCACACATACGTATGATATTCATTATGTGATAGGTGGGACCAATATATACTAAAATATCAATTGATAAATGTCATTATCTTATGAGATTAATATTATATAAATTTTTAGTGAACTAATTTCGTTAAGGGACATGATCCCCTATGATACTAAGGGGATTGAAACATGGATACTATGATTATTTGTGGTTTGACACGTTATATTATGATATTTTATGAAATTATCAATGACTAATAAACAATTTATCTTATAGGATGATGTGTATTCGGAAAATTATTTATTATACTAATTTTATGTTCCAATTTATTATGTTGTTTGATTCTATTATGATTAATGTCTTATTAATTTCCATGATTTAATCAATTTTTCATGCTTATGTTCTATAATATTAATGGTATTATTTTCAAACATTATAATAAAAATATCAAAATCTAATGATGATATATCCTTTAATTATAGTTACTAATTATTTGAGCTCACACATTGTCATTTTTCTATTGTCATGGTTTTTTTGAAAGTTTTTATGTAGGGTATTTATAAGAAAAGTATTATATGGGATGATCCTTATAAGACCTATTGAATATCTATCATGAAATAAGAATATTTTGTTTAAGGATTCCAATGTCACAATACCATTATGATCCCTAGGAATGTGTTTATGAAATGTAAATGATATTCAGTAAGAAATATATAATACATATGTAAGAGAAGTTTTGTTCATTACAGTTCAAATTAGAGGATTGGTATTGTTAGTCATTGGAAACTATGATATTAATTCACTAGTGATATATCTAATGATATATCTAAGGGTATGACTAGGGATAATTATAAGTATTAGTCAATGTATAGTAAAATTTCCTTGAATTTTAGTAATGGATAGAATGAGTGGTTTCCAAGAAATTAATGAACTTTTTGATAAAAAGGAAGGATATTGCTCTATCATAGAGGTACCTATGGTTAATAACTCAGAAAGAGGAACATTGAGTTGGGATCGCTCATCACCTAGTGGTCAACAACATGCATTGATGACCACCAGTTTTGACACACCTAAAGGATATGAATTTTAAATACACAAAGTCTTTATGAACCATCCACAATGGGTCAAATAATGAATATGAATGACCTATGTCAATCCTATGGTGTCATATATTTTTCATAATTAAGATATCCTATAAATAATTTTAATTTATTACCTGTATTCCTTATATGATTATTGTTTCTTACATTATTATTTTTTCTGTTTTTCAATAGCGGGAACCATATAGAACCGGGATAATTTTAAATGTTTTTGAAATTTGTTGATGATAAACAAAAATGGGATGATGAATAGAGTGAAGGATATTATTATTAATCACAATTAGTTATCAATTTATATGACAAAAAATATACACCTCAACTAATACAAGAATTCCCCCAACAGGATAAGGATATATTTTAATGAGAACTCAAGTTGTGGAAACCATGAAAAAAGGAAGACGTAGTTTTCTACATGTTTTAGATGTGGGAAGATGCATTTCAAGGAATGTATAAAATCAAATAAGGGTATATATAATGTAATTATCGAGGAAAAATTAAAATATTATCTAATGAAATGGATTAGAATAATGGTTCCCAAAATGCAATAACAATCATTAAATGTTATATATTTAGAATGTTATGGAATTTATAAAATCGATGAACTATGGGGAATGATTATGAACATAATCAATAAGGTGGTTTGAGTAATGGAAATATTGGCAATGATTAAGTGATCACGATCATAATAAATAAGGTATGGGTTGTTCTAGTTGTATTTTTATGTTACATATTTGAATAATGATTTAATCTAGGTTGATTAATTTTAATATATGATTTATGATTAATATTGCGAGAAAAAGTTATTAAAAAAATACGATAAATCCTAATTAATCATTTATGAATGAATTATTGTGATTGAATTGTTTTTTTATTTGAAATCATGAATGTTAAAATATATATGTAATTTGTAATATATGTTTTTACTAATGATTTACAAGAATATTATTCATTTTACTGACGACCTAGAAAAGTTATTTAACGAGATGATAGATATGAATAATTAATACAGTGTATTATTAATGAACTTTTAACTAATTATTGATTTTTGGACAAAATTGTTTAGATTATCATTGCTGAAATTTACAATATTAATTGATTTTTGTAATATATTTTATAATCTATAGTTTCATTCATATAATGAAGAATAATTTTATTTACATTAATTATTTATGGTAATTCTGGATGTTGCGATATTTTTGGAGAATATATAAACAATGTATTCACATAATTAATATTTGGATTTAAGAGATACTTCATATAGTTTATTGGAATTAATGATAAGTGGATTTTGAAAATTTACTGACATTATTTAATTATTTTTGGAATTAATTTTTTAAAAAATATTGGATCCTTAATGATATCTATTTATGGAATGGATTATGTTTCAATTTTGATGTTATTAGAAAACCATTTCTAACAATTTTAGTTTTTATAATAAATAGAGAATTATGTAATGAGTTATTATTACTTTATGGATCATATGATACACTTGTTCTTCAGGCATAAAAAAGCTTCTTTGTTTCAAAAAGATATAGGTGATGTGGTTATTAATCAAATCACAAACAAAGTATGAGAAGGTTTATAAAAAATAGAATGAAATCAATTAACTATTTATTCACATGAAAATTCCCAAAGAATATAAAAAGTATATTTAAATTAAATGTTTTTATATTATCATTATTTTTGATTATATAAATTACCCTTTTAATACCTATTAGTTTTATTATTTTTTGGAAATTTATTTTCACTGTATTATTAACATACTCATGATCAATGATCATTGTGACTCTCCATCATTGTTTTGACATTACACGTTTTCTTCTAGTTCTGAATCATTACTTCCGACATATTTTCTCATATTTGGAAAAAATTGTATGTGTTATTCTAGAAGGAAATCAAAAATCCATTTTTATCTTTTCAAGAGTAATATTTATTTACCCTTTATATTATGTGGCTTTCCCATAATGGGATTTGAAATAAAAAACCCTTGATTGGAGAATATAAGTTCAAATTGTGAGGACACAATATATTAAAAGGCTGATAATGTAACATCTTGATATTTTATGAAATTTTTTTTGAAATTTTTCGTCTTCTTCTATATATTATGTTACATAAAAAATTGACTTTATCTAGTGTTACATGTTACAGTCTGTTTCAACAATACACGAAAATCAAGTAATTTTATTTTTTATATAATTCCAAAATTACAAAGATGTTAAAAATTGAATAATGAATATGGATAAACAAATTTTAAATTTTGTTTATATTGGTTTTATATGATATAAATATATTATAATATAATAATAAATTTTTTATAAGGTATTTATATGTTTCGAAAATAATATTTTCAAAATAAAATTTTATTTTTCTTTTTCCAAAAAAAAATTAAATTGTTTTTTGGAACATTTAAAAAATTAATTTGAAAAAAGAAACATGAGTTTTTTTTGATATTAATGTCTAAACAATATTGGGATTATTTTTTTGGATTTTTATTAAATGATTAACTTTCAATGAATACTATAAACTACTGGTTTTTTATAAAAACTACATATTAATTTAATTAATTTATATGGACAATTTTGTTTAAAAAGGGTTTTAATGAAATAATAGTTTAATGAGATATCAATTAATTAAATTTAGATCCTTGAAATAATTTTCATAAATATCATTCATTTAATGTTATTTATGGTTTGAACATTTTCTCTTTGGAAACTAACTTTCACATCGGCTCTTTAGGTTTAATTATAAATTAAAACTTTACATTTATATAACGGTTATTTGGGAATATTAAATCCACATTATGAATAATAATAAATTTTATTTTCTCTATATGGTGAATATAATTTTAGACTATAATAAATAGTTAAAAATAGAAAAAAAAAATTATAGTGGTTAAGGTAAATACAGTTATTCTGGGGGATTAGTCTTAATTTATATGGGTAAAAAATTACACAATACATGTCCAACAACATTTTTCTAGTGATATGTATACCATGTCTTTTCCTGTGATCAGTTATCGTCAATTTGGGAGCCAGTAGGACTTTCAAAATCATGGGTACAAATTTTTCATTCCTAAAATTACACATGTGCCAATCACAACACTTATAAAAGGCCTCACCATATGATATCATATTCAAACTACCAAAACCATTTAGTTTTAAACTTTAATGAAAAAACATACCTTAATTATCTAATTTCATCCTATGATCCATTATTTTTTTAGAAATCCAACCTATAAAGTATTTTGTTGCAATCCTTAGGAGGTTTCCTGATGTAGAGGCAATGTTCTTCAATGAGCATTTTCATTATATTTCATCCCATTGATTTATTATTAAACCATGATTATATACTACAATTATTATCTTAAATACATTGATATGTAATCATGGTAATTTAATAAACAAAATCCTTCTCATATTCCATCATATGGTATAAGATGTCATCAATCATGTGTATGATGTACTACAACCTCATGAATTGAAGTCATTTTATTCTCCAATACCACACCTTAATGATGGATACAATTATAGTTAAAATGCTTTTATATGATATTTATGATATTATTATACATCATGGATTATTATATCACATATACCTTCTTACTTAAATTTCATTGTTAATATGATAATGTCACTTGTGTGTTGGACAGACTACCACCTCGTGAAGTGATGTAATTCACTCAAATTTTACATATAATGTAACAAGGATATGATTAATACAAATATAATATATATATATATATATATATATAATTTTATGGATTAAATAATGGTAATATATTACTTATCCTTCTTTATTTATGGTCATCAAGAAAATGAAAACAGTGTTCACGCATACTTACGACCTACCATCATCATGATCATTTTATTTAATTTTCTATCTCAAAATTTATGGGCTAGTATAAATATATATATAATATATATATATATATGGTATTTATATCATTTGGGACTTTTTTTTGTGAGGGTGACATGGTAAAAGTAATAGGTCCAGAAAATTATCAAATCAAAACATAAATGAAAAACAAAGATGTTATTGGCCCAAACGTGACATTAAAATAGAATTATTAACAAATATGTAATAAATGGTCATTACTGAGTCATACATTATATTTTATATTTATATATTGTTATTAATTTTATTTATATTAATCATATATTTAATGTACAATAGGTTTTAATATATATAAAGGATGATGAGACATAAGGTGAATGATTTCAAGTATCACTTTTTTTATACACGACTTATGTCATATTCAAGACTCATTTGTTTTTTTGTGGTGGGAACACATTCCCTTGGACATTATATATAATTAATAAAATTATTTAAATGATATTTAATGATTCATTTTAAATTTTTATACTAAGAAAAACTATTCATGATATTACCAAAGTAGTAATGGATATTTAGCCTCTAATTTATTTATGAATGACTTATGACATTTTCATCACCTGTTTATTTTGTGTGATGTATATACTACACCATTTAAATGTTATATCTTGAATATAATAAATTACATAAAATTTTAGGTTTCATTTTATGCAATTATATAAGGAGGTGTATGATTCACGAGATTGCCAAATAGGTAAGGAATTTCTAGTTTGTCGTTTATTTCTAGGAGACGTATGTCACATTGACCACTTAGTTTTTAGTTTATACACATGAAAATAGACAACTTATATCAGGAATATACTTAATCTCATGATATTTAACGTTTCATTAGTTATCATTCTTTAATAGATATTATAATTCAAGAGATTAGAAATGTGGTATGGTATATTTTTCACAATTGGTTTTCATTGAGACATATGTTCTGTTATACACAAATGCTCTTTAATGAGATGTATATAATTTACCATTAACATTTTATATAGTGAATTTATTTATTATAATGATATTATATGTTTTATTTAATGTGATTTTATTATGAGGATTACGATTCAATGATACAAATGTGGTAATGGATTTATGAAACAATCTCATCATTTATCGGGATTATTTATGATTATATTTCCTATAATGAAATCTTATTATAAATATGTCAGGAAAATTATAAATTTTATTCTCCTATATATCTATAATGTGAAAACATTTTTCCCATTAAAATATATTTCTTTATGCACTCGTGATTCATAAATAATGTTTTTAATGTAACACTACGTTATTTAATTCATCTGGTGAAAACCAATTTTTGATCCATATGCATGTTTAATAAAAAATAATTTTTTTACATTCCACAAAAGTATTCTTAAAACATATTTACACTTTTTTAACATATTTCTATTTTTTTAAAAGAAATCATATTGTTGTTTTTAAAATATGGCTCATTAAGGTATTACCATAAATTTGAAAAGAATAATTTTTTATAACGTGTATGTGATTTCCAACCATCATGGCCACTCAATGATATAAATATTCCTTTATATGATTGAGAGGTTTTATTCAATGAAATATATTTTTAAAATGTTTAATGTTTTAAAAACGTTTTTCATATTTGAAATGATATTTTCCTTAATAAATGATTTAAATTATTTTTAAAAAATCCATTATATGTTTCAAAGGTTATTTTCAATGAAAAGATTTATTATGATATTTTATGTTTTAAAATGTTTTTATCAATGTTGAAATAATATTTTCACCAATCAATGATATAAATTATTTTTAAATATTCCATTATATTTTTCCAATGTTATCATCGAAGAAAACTACTTTTATATTGATTTATGATTTTTAAAGGGTTTTAAAAATTGGAAATTATATTTTCATCAATAAATGATTTATGTGATCTTTCAAAATCATTTTAAATCTATAATGGCATCTATTAATGTACGTATATTATTACTGGGGATATTATCAAAGGCCTCCATGATTATTGTCTCTATGAATGGATTATGTTTATGATGAAAGGATGATAATAAAACACATTTATTTTTCAACTGTTATACTGTGAAAAAATGATTATGAACCCCACTTATTTTCCCATGGGTTATACATCAATAAAATAATGAAGTGATTATGAATCTTGTTTATTTTCCACATGTTACGAAATCATAAAATGTTTATATAACCCATTTCATTTCATGGATTTGTATTTGATGAATGTTTTATAATCTTTTGGGGAACATATGTATGATTTTCATTTTGACATAGGTACGACCTATATCTCCATCATATTTAATCAGTAAAGATTGATATATTATGAGATAAACCTGACTAAAATGGTTTGAGAACCAATTTAAACATGTGAATTTTGTCACTAGAATAATATTGTGAGTGTACCTTATCTACTATGATGGTTTGAGGATTGAAATCATTAAAATGTGATTGCTTTGACAATGAGTATTGACTGGAAAAGTAATTCTATTATATGATTATTTATATGAAATAAATACATTTTTTAACCACTTTTATTTTTTAAGGCCTCAGGTATTTTTATTCCATTATTAATCATGTCTTATGAACTTCAATTATTTATACCATGACTCATGTTTATGATCTATTATTTATAGGCCATGGTTTCAAAATGTTTTCATCATGTTCTCATATGCTTATACTAATGATAAGATTATATATCTCATGATTAACCTTAGTGAGTCTCTATGGTCACCCATTCTAATATTTACATTCCCCTGGTAATGAAGAATGGTTTTAGGCAGGTTATGTCTATGAAGAGTATATATGGGAAGATCTTTATCGGAGTATTTTGAGTCTTTCATTAAATAAGATGATTTTGTTCAATGATTCTAAAGGCACTATAAATTAATGATTATTAGGAATGTGTTAGTGAAATAAAATAAATATTATTTTAAAATATGAATATATATTTGAAATTTTTGGTTCCTTATAGTGTTTCTTTTTATAACTGATGAGAATTAAATTTTTAAACCATATTACACTATTATATAAAGAAAACACATATTTTTATGTGGAATGTGATAATAATGTTGACAATAATAGAGTGTGGGAAGTGTTAAGGTCATTAAATAATCATCCAAAAGTCTTCCATAAATTAATTAAATATTTAGTTCTGTCATCTTCTCCTAGATTTATACATTTACCATTTTAGTTTTTTTACAACGTAAAAATTTATTACCTTACTTAATTATTTTAAATTCATAAAAATATTCAAAAAGATATTCTCTAATTTTGAGAATAATAATAATAAATCTTAAATCCTATTTATCAAATTAATTTTTTATTTATATAAAAAATTAATTTTTAAAATAGCACATGGAATGTAAAAAAAACTACATTTTAGAAAAACATATATTTCAAAAATGATGTTTATGATTTGGATAAAATTATATATATAATCGATTATATTATAATTAAATGTTTAATTTTATTCAAATAATATTTATTTAACATTAAAATATATCGATACATAATTATTTGTGGAAATGTTTATTAAAAAAAGATGAAAAAATATTATTAATTAATATATCACATATATTTTAAAAAATGTTAATCGTAGGTTTTATATATAATCATAGTACCTAAAAATAATTAACTTATCATTATAAAATTTATTTTGTATAATGAAAAGGGGTTTTAGAAACAATCATGACATTGATGTATAATAAAATAGATACTTTTTATCCAAATGGTTATCTTTACTATTCATGTAAAAATCCATAATATCATACATGACTAAAAATTGGACACTAAGGTAATATTGATACCTTAAATATAAAATTATGTTTATATGGTGAATATAAAATTATAAAATTATTATAAATATTATAATTTAATTTTTTTAATATTATAGTTGTAGTCTTGAATAACATAATTATATGAAAATTTCATGGTTGTTTTTCTAGTCTTTTATTAAATGTAAAATATGATATTCAACACAATATTTATCATGGGGAAATAATATCTAGAATCTATGATCATTACATAGTGTCGGCTTTCTGGAAATCCAAGAATTCCCATGGGTCAGGGAAACCAATGAGATAATACTATAAAAATACTAGAGATGCAATGTAACAGCTTTAAAGGGTCAATGTTTTTTATCATAGTCTTAGACAACAATATTTATAAGGATTTACATGACTGGAAAACACAAAAGATCTAAACTATTAATCCATATCATATATAGAGGTACCCCCACATTCTGAATAGCCTAACACAGCTTGAAATCATCCATCTCTTGAGTACTAAACCTGGGGTTGGGATAAAAAATATCTCTTGATGCATAATCAAGATTCCATATAAACTGCAGAAAAATCTATATAGCTACAAATGATGGTTCATTCCTCTGGGGAAAATTGGGATTCTAAATGAATGGTATAAATCTAGTTCCATTGGAAGCCCATGTTCCACATGAAAATTCCAATCCAAAATCGTCATCTTATTAGAGAAGAATAAGAATGTGTCTAAAATCAAAGATATCAACGAAGGTCAAAAAAGTAATGCTCCAAGAAAATTTAACACATCTTGTAATTTTAAAGTTGAATTCCTTTTTCACATGTTTTTTTACAAAATAGGACCTTGAATGATGTGAAAAATCATTGAAAATTCCATAGAAATATGATCGAATATCCATGAACCTTTCATATAAATTTTATTTTTATCATATATTGGGATTATCATAGCTTTAAGATCTCTAGATTGAACTACATTTTGATGAGGGGTATTAGGATCACGCACTTAAACTCCATATTGATGGTCTATAGGTGAGGGCAGGTGACATAATAAATCTTATTTAAATGAGGACCTGTGAGAGGGAGAAAATGTTTTCATCAACGAAATAAGCTCATAAGAGAAGTTGACATTAGGGGTTGTTACGTCTAATTAGAGGGTTTTTGAGATTACTATAGTACATAGGAATGGAAATTTAAATATATAGGAGGAGGAAGGTGACATGTCTTCTTAAAAGAATAAAAAATTGCTTATATTATTTAAAAAATAATTAGATTCAAAATTTCCAATATATATACAAAGATTTAATTGTTCTTTATAACTGGAGGTTGTTGATTAATGTTGAGTTTTGATAATACCATCATGATGTGAATTAATAAATGGGGGTATTTAATGAATTTTAGATTATAGAGAAACCACATATGAAGTGTATTAATAATTTTGGTCTGTATTGGTCTAAAAAAATGAATTATAACAATAGAATTATTTTTACATGAAGTGAATGAGTACTCCCACAAACACTACTCTATATTACAGTGTAAGGAGTATATAACCATCACATCCGAGGAATGATCTGATTGATTTCTTGTGGAAATTTATTCATGGGTTTTCAATGTGTATCATTGATTTATTTTATTGAAAATATGCTTAGGAATGGTTTAGTGTATCATTGATGGTTGAATAAGATGAAAAGGAATGGGGATTTTATTAAAAAAACAAATTCTATAATAAAGTATGTGGATGTATAATTATTGGAGTTTTTCATTTAAATCGAACAACTATAATCTTAGGCCACACACCACAAATGGGTGGACTTCATCTACTGACATCCCAGACCCAGATGCCACTTAGCGTACCCCCTAATCCTGGTGGGCCACATAACCTGAAGAACATCTTCCCGAAATCCAAAGGATGTCGAATAATAGAGAGGTCCAATAGTGTTTCCATTGGAAGACTATGACTTCATTAATTGAGAGTAGCACAACAGATATAATATATTATATTAGTAAATAGGATATGGAGCATAAATGATATAAATAAATTGGAAACGAAAATAGATGCAATAGATAAATGAGAATAACAATAACTATATCAACTGGAAAAGTGATGTTGTAAGATCTCAGAGACATAGAGTCTTCCCATCTCATCAACTGATAAAGTCTCATAAATATGAATGATGTGATATTATTTCATTATTCGGTAAATGACTACCCATATATCATCGCTAACCCTCAACAATCTAGGTATGTTGAGTAAAAAATTCATAGAACACCATCCCATTTCCATTCTATGACCAGAAGTGGCTGTAAGAAGCCTTTAGGTCTCTGGTTCTCTACCTGCACCTACTAATAGTTGGAAGAACTAGTGATGTGACAAGAAATATGATGTTTCATTCCAGGAACCCAATATCAGTGCTTCATATCTCAATACATATTTGAGATGCAGGGATGACCTGCACGCTGAGAAGTGAGGGACTCCTTCATCAACTCCTCTCTCATTTATGCATGAACCCAGATTTTTCCACATAGAGGAAGGACGTCGTCTCTATCGACATACAAATCCAAAGGGGGGTTATCCCTAATATACTCTCATGAAGATCCATTCCTTCATGATTTTAAAACAACCTACTCTTCCCTTTATCATTGAGGGAAGAGGTAATTACCAAGGAGGAGAGGTATGACTATTGTTGTTTTAAGATCTCACAGACATACAGTCTTCCCATCTCATCAACTGATAAAGTCTCCTGGATATGAATGATGTGATATTATTTCATTAGTTGGTAAATGACTACCCAGATATCATCGCTACCCCTCAACAACCTATGTATGTTGACTAAAAATTCATATAACACCATCTCATTTCCATTCTATGACCGGAAGTGGCTGTAAGAAGCCTGTAGGTCTCTGGTTCTCTGCCTACACCTACTAATAGTTTGAAGACATAGTGATGTGACACACAATATGATTTTCATTCCAGGACCCCAATATTGGTGCCTCATATCTCGATACATATTTGAGATATAGGGAAGACATGCATGCTAAGAAGTGAGGGACTCCTTCATCAACTCCTCTCTCATTTATGCATGAACCCAGATTTTTCCACATATAGGAAGGACATCGTCTCTATCAACATACCAATCCAAAAGGGGGTTATCACCTAATATACTCTCACGAAGATCCAATCCTTCATGATTTGAAAACATCCTACTCTTCCGCATATCATTGAGGGGAGAGGTAATTCACATGGATGAGAAGTATGACTTGTCGTGACTGTCATGAAACTCCTGATTATGTTCATAAAATAGGGTCATTATCTTATATTCATCATTCAATTCTTGTCTGACAAGTGTTTTAGTTTTATCACTCAGTGCATTAGGGTCCACATTGACACTTCCATTAATATATGAAAGCTAAAAAACAACATATTATATATATTCATCCCATATCTGATGTATGAGTTTCAATTCACACTCAGAAAAGATACAACCAAGGATCTTATGCTATATATAAACACAATGCTCTCACCCAATATATAATGCATCCATCAACGTAAGGCATGTACAACTACTGCTAGATCAATGTTGTATGTCAGGTAATTTCTCTCATGAGTCCTCAATTGCTGAGAATCATACACAATGATGTTGTATTCCTATATCAACACTACTCGTTAGCCAATTCCTGATGAATTTCAAAAGAGGATATAAAATTTAACTTGTTATGGGAGAATCAAAATTGGTGCTGATACAATCCTCTTGTTTAACCAATGAAAGGATTTTTCACATGATTTTGACAATGTGAACATGACACCCTTCTTTGTAAGACAAGTAAGAGGTGAAGAAAGACAATAAAATTCGTGAATGAAATGCCTTTAATATTAATCAATCCCTATGAAACTCATGATAACAAACACATTATTGGGATGATTCTAGGAAACTACAACACTAACTATTTTAGGGACAATAGATACTCTTGATTTTGAAATAATATGACTGATGAAGTAAACCTTGTTGATCCAGAAGCCACCTTTAGCAATCCAGAGAAAAAAATATTCTCTCTCAATGTAATGATAATGATCTCAATAGTTTTTTCATGGTTGTTAATAGTGTGATAATACACTAAGATGTCCTCCAAAAATACCTCGACAATAGTGATCAAATAGGGGTGGAAAACCCTATTCATCATAGCCATGAAAACAATAGAATAACTTGTATGACTGAACAACATAACAATATACTCAAACATACCATACGTACAATATAACATTATGAGAGGTATGTTTTATGGTCTAACGCTTACCTAATTATAACCTAATATCATTTTGATCTTAGAGAGCACCGTTATTTCTCGGAGCTGGTCAAATAAATCATCTATCAGGGGAAATGGATACTGATTGTAAATGTAATCTCGTTCAACATTATGTAATCTATGCATATATGAAGAGTTACATCCTCCTTATTATAAAAAATCATGGGTGAACCCCTTGATGGTGTACTGGGGCTTATAAAGACTTTGCCTCTAAGTCTTATATCTACCTTATGAGATCTTGAAGCTCTGTATGTGAAATCATGTATATAAGAATGGGAACTGGAGGTGCTCCTAGAACATGATCAATTGTAAACTCTACCTCTATATTGGGAGGTAGGCTAGAAAATTCATCAAGAAAGACTTCCTTGAAATAGTCATCTACTATAGGGAAATCCATTTAAAGAAAACCACAATCCTCCATTAAAGGATTATCGATCTGAGTGGTCACTCAATGTATCCCATGTTGCTTCATTCCAGCTCTCTCTACTTGAACATACAACTCGCCTTCGAAATGATAAAGGCTACCTTCTGGTGAAGTAAAAGAGACCCTACAATAATTTTAATCTACCAAGTCATGATAGTAGACTAAACAATGAATCTTGAGAGTCACATCGATGTTAGTCATCTCATGAACAAAGATATTCTACATGAATTGTTAACATCCTACCTCAAGGGGATTTTCAATTAACTGGTGTATTCCCTCCATCCATATTCCCAATGGTGTATTGAGGGTCATTGCACCATAGGAATACTATATCTATAGTCCAAGATATTCCACCATAGATACAGAAATGAATGTGTTCAAAGAACTTGTATAGAAAAAATTGAAGGATAATAGTAGAGACTACTAGAATAGTGCCTCGTACTATAGATGGTCCTACAACCTGATCCTTGAGTATCGGATTTAAAGCATGCAACTGACCTGATCCAAAACCCTGTCGAAAAGATGGACTAAATTGATCATGACTACTCTACTAGCACTACTGGTGATTTGGGATCAGACTTCCATGGCCACGAACTCCTCCTCGGCTAGACCAAATAGAGTTATTCCAACAACCTCCTTGATGTGGAGTAAAATAACTCTCTCATGTCGGATGAGAAGAATAGGATTGTTTTCCACTCGATGATGGTGGAAAGGTCATAAAAATGTGATGAAGATGACCCATATGACAACAAGTTCGACACTGTATAGGGTATCTATCACATTGAGGATTCTTATTCCCCAATCTTTCACACTGATGACACACCAAATATGTACCGAACTGGATACAATGGCTTTCACTTCCCAGATGAAAAACTTCAAGGGAATGTTTCCTTCCACTGGAAGAACAATCATCTTGACGCAACATTGATCCTTTATACTTGGTACTCATGTTGTCCCTTAGGTTACACTTAGGGATAAGGCCATGATCAACTATTTCTGATAGGGTAATAGTGAGAAAGACATTCACTTAAGTTTGGATGGCATGGTGGAGCCCAACCTCGAAACATCTTTCATGTGAAAGCTCATAACCGGCTAGAAGCGTTGAAATGTGAGGTTAATAAATGAAATGTTCTGAATATTCCATATATAACATACGACCCTGCTTGAGATACATGAACTATATGGCTTCGTCAGTTCCCAATTTAGGGGGAAATAACTGATCATAAAATGATGTCTGAAAAATGTCCCAGAACATGCCCTGATAATGACTAGCCTAGGTAAACACATCCCACAAATGATTGGCTGAATACTGAATCATGTATGAAGCAAGCTTGAATCTATTATCTAGATGATTTTATAGATTCTCGATGATAGATAACATAGTATTTATCGTTGAATCACCATACAGATAACGTCCATCCCCTGAAAAATTAGGAGGATGTTACTGCTGGAACACATGGGGTAGAGCATCCATCATAGGCGCTACCCATAGATCACATTGAATGGACTAAATTAGACATAGGAAACTATCAAGGACTTGGGTATTAGTGACCAGATCATGTACAATAAAATGTTCCTCATGCGGTACATTTAGAAGTCTGATTGGCGGCTAATAGCCCACCTTGTCAGCAGCATGGCCATCACCACCATCATACCAAAGGACACAAGAAATTTATGGTATAATTGGCCTAAAAATTAGAAAAAACACCTTAGAATAAGCTTATAAGTGTAAGGTACCATCACTAACAGAGGATGAATGTAATAATACTCCTTACCCAATGCATACTACCCAAACTACCCACTTAGACGACAAGGTATCTATATGTTCTCAAGTATATGTTTCATGTAATATTGCAGTTAATTCCTTGGTTCACACTATTACATTTCATAGACATGACAATGAGAGATAAGGATGTCTAACTGATTCATTTTAGATTTCAAGATAAACTTTATAAAGGATATTAATTTTTGGTGAATTAGTGCGGAAATACCTGTCATCAGTAATGAAACACATTTCATTATAGTATAATGGATTGACTCGGTAAATTAATCATCCCAACCCACGAGGTCCCATAATCCTTATGAATTGAGGTAAGAAATCACTCATTCTAAGAAAAACTAATACATGTACAAGAAACTATCACAACATTAGTTGACAATCACATGCATTTCAAGCAATGAAATGTAGGGAAATGAACCTATATGGACATGCTATATGCATGACATGTGAACTATATGTTCTTATAATGATGTTGGTACCAATGCTCCTTTCTCTCATATCATTAGTCTTGGGATGAAATAAATTTTCAAGAGTGTAATAATCAAGAACACCACACAACATGTGTGTCACCCAATGGTGAAATAAGATTAACCACAATAAAAATATGCAAAATAAAAATTATAATTTTGGAAACATGGTTTTTACTCCATACATTGGTTCACGATGCCCTAGAATAGATTATGAATATGTCCCAAGAGATCATATACACCAAACCACTATCTCAAAATATTAAAGAATGAAATAAAACAAATTTTGAAAACACATTGTGACCTCCATGACTCCGACGCTACATAAAGTGTTCCCCAAGCCCAATGGGCCACTTGACATCAAGAAATTGTTCCCAAATACCAAAGGTTGCCGACTAGCAGCGAGGGTCTAGGGAGTGTCCTTGGGATGACTATGACCTCATTAGAAGAGTGTATCACATTAGATGAAATATAATGGAATTGTAAAAAGAAGTAAAATATAAATGATATAAAAAATACCTGATGAAAACTAATAAAATAGATAAATGTGAAAAAACATAATTTTATGAACTAGAAAATTGATGGCGTAATGTCATGGCATAAGAAAACAAGAAAAAATGGATACAAGATTATATGCATAATAGATGCACAATGTAATGGAAAAAAAATATTGCTCCAAGAATCCCAATATTTGACTCTGTCATATGATCTCAAGATCTATCCTTATAACACACAATCAAGTATTAGAAGATGTATGCTTCCAATTAACATTATTAGAAACCATTAAATATACTACGGGTACCAAATGATGCCTTGGGATGGTGTGAGATAAATCTCAGTGGACCACCACCAACAATGACTATAACATCCGACCAGTGTGATGGAATATAGTAGTTTTTAGGCTTGCATATAAAATGTAAATCAAGTAGTTAAATATAAAAAAATAACCATGTACCTCATTCAGACCTCAGATGGTGTCAGAATTTCTATCAAGTTCATTAAATGATAAATTAACATTAATTGTTAATATGTCATGTGAGGCCTTTCCAACACTAACATCAACTGATGATAGAATATATATTGAAGGTCCCAAGACTTAATAGGGAAAACTGGAAATTATATCTAGTAAGGGAGTTCGAGGGTAATAACTAATGTAACATAAATATCACATAATGATAACTCAGTAGTTGAGAGTTTAGATAAGGGGTAAGATTGTAATCAATGGAGTGTAATCTAAGAAATTACACAGTAAGGCCCCACCGGAACCAAGGTGCTCGACCCTGGTAAAACGAGCCTATATAAAAGAATGGCCATATGTGATTACACCATGGAAACTACTTGTTAATGATGGATCCAAAGAGTGTATCTGAGGAATTCTGTAATAATGAAAATGGACTTAAAGTAGTATAATAGGAATCAGAGGAATAAACAAGTACTAGAGTCTATGTGGCTATCAACATAAGAAAATCTCATCCTTGAATCAGAATGGGGTTCCCAAGAACCAAGTTATTATCCTATCAGAATCCAAGGAATGATTGTATCATCCCATTCTTATTTGATATTTTAATCATGTAATAATTCATTTGGATCATTTATTTCCTTCCATTTGTGTGGATTATACAAGTACAATTGAAACCACTTATTTATATGTCCAATCCTTTTTTCCACTAGTTTAGATAGTCCACGTAGTGTTGAATCCATTTAATTATGTCTTAAATTAACCATTAAGGCATATCAATTAGATATGTTCACTCTACTACCTTCTATTAACAAGGAATGGGGTTCTACGGACATGTATCCTTAATTCAAACTCATTTTTTATGGCCAATATATTTACTTAGTATACATTCCACTTCACATTTAACATTTAATAATCATTTTCATGCATTTACCTTTGGAGGTTCAAGTGGTTAGTATACATGGTAAATTTAATTTTGTAATTATCATAAACAGTAATTCATTTATTAAAGGAAGACTCACCTTTATGAAGGTCATGTAAAGGCGAAGCTAAATAGTGGAACAAACATTCTGAATCATTGAAACCCAATATGGCATAACCATCATCATGAGGCAGATCTAGTTGTGGGTATAACTGCTAACAACTAATCTCATATTTTGAAAGAGCATAACCATAGGATTCTATCAAGTATAATCGTGTCGTGTAAATTTAATAAACGGATTCTAATGAAATCGTTGGCCACACACGAACATTTCAAAATCATTGAACATCAGGGATAAGTTATAGACCACCTACATTAGGTTTGAATGATCCTTATCTCTTATTATTGATCCTTGATTTTCCTTGTATAGGAGTAGATCAAATAATATGTAATAACCACTCCCATGGTGGGGTCATGGTCGAGGTAAAAAGTGATGAAGAATGGAAAAATAAGACTTGAGTAGTTACCATTGGGCATCCAACGTGAGTGACAGAAACTCTATCAGATGTTGGATGATAGAGATCTCTTGATTCAAACTATAGATATTCAAAAATTCCCAAATTGATGGATAAATTGGTCAATCCCGCATAAACTATGATAATGGAGGAATGGGTGACATATTAGATCATTAAGGGAAAAATTGGAAAATTCCATGAATAATTAACATGCCCATGGTTTCTTCACATAGATTATGAAATCGTGTGGAAGGTGTGTGGGACAACACATCTAGAATGGTTTTGCCTACATGGTTTTTCAAACCATGTGCAACCAAAGCATGGGTACATGGAAAAGAAGTTCGCTTTCACTGTTTTCCAAACTGTGTGGAAATACTGCATTGTTTACTCTTAACAAGGTGCATTGTATATTTTCTCCAAAAGATACATTTTGAGCCCCTAACAACCACCGAACACCCTCATAACTTTTACTAACTCATTAAAAATCCATATTATATCCAAATTAATGATTTTTAATGAAAATAATAGGATATATACTTATTTAAAAATATCGGTTCTTACACATTGTAAATTAATTTACGTGAAGAAGATGCATTCCATATGAAAATGACATATTCCTTGTAGAATTACCTTTTGGACTGTGATGATTTATTTTTACTTGAAAAGAATGTTTTTAGTATTTAGTTGCATGATATTTTTAATATAGATACCATCTATCTATAAAAAACATCTCATTCCCTAACAATGAATATTTATTCACATGTTTTTTAAAGAAAAAATTTAGTTCCTCACAGGATTATAAGAAAACATGGAATTACACCCCAATGTTCTCAATCATGTATTAATGAAAATTCAATTTTTTGGCAGATTCGTGTATATGTACATTTAACACTACAATGCAATGATATAATTTTCAGGGTTTCAATGAATCCTTAAGATATTATTTCTGAAATCATTTATATCTATGCATCACCTAATGAGTGGAAAAGTCATTCTATAATGTTTGACTTCTATAAAATTAATATGGTTTCATACCCACACTATAGTTATAATGATTGTGTAAAATAATAAATTTATCGTAACATTAATTTTATGTGGAATTATATGGAGGGTTTACATGTAATATGAGGTGGTGAAAAATGGTTCACAGGATATCAAAATTCGAAAATCTCTTTAAGAATTGAATGAAATGATAGTATAAAATGTTAATTCGTTATTAAATTATTTCTACATGGTATTTCATGTTCATATCCAAACTCATAATCTTATTTTTATTTACAATAATATATGAACACGTTTTACAGAATCACACCTATTTCCCACCATCAATTAACCACTTTATAAATGGAGTTTTTAAATATTTATTCACCATTTTATATTGTCTACTCATAATATCACATTCTCAAATCATCACACTATAACCATTGATATCCTGAAGTGCTAACTAGTGACATGGAATTTTTGTTTGAGATTCGGTTTTATTTCAAACAATGATTCCCCCATGTGATGATGTACTATCTCATGGGTCTATTAGTTGGTATTAGATAACAATTTTTACTAGTATTATTATTGTATATTTTCTACTACCCATTAAATAAATATTTGAATGGTTACATGTATTCTCCAAAATCAATATTTTTTTACTATTAATGTTACCAATTGATATGATATAAGGAGTGTTTGAAACATATAAAAAACAATTGAGTTCTTATATTTGATGGAAATTGATTCTATCTATGTAGAGAGAGGATAGTTCTATATCTTATATCACAATGATTATATGTTATTTAAATAATTGATATGGTTGTACATATTCCAAAATTAATTATAACATATATTATTCTTCAAAAGAATAATATTGAAGATTATGGTAGAGAAAACAACTCTTTACTTTTGTTCCATCCAAAAATAAAATTACCACAATCAAGGGTTTAAAAATAGAAAATAAGTTTTTGAAGAAGATTCATTATTCCCCTAATGAAGATACAAAAATGACTGATTCATGGTAATAATAATATTTGTATTAATACGGGAATATAGGAATTATAAGGGATAAAAAGGAGGATGAGGTCGTCAATTGGGTAAAAAATGATGTAATATTGAAACAACGATATGAATATTTTCATGAGAATTTATGAAATTAATAAAAATTATAAAGACACTTTAGGATTGAGTTTCATGGAATATTTCTACCCTCAATAATAATGGAATTTTGGATCGAATAATTGAATAATTCAATATCATTTTGATTTCTTATGTGATAATAAGTGGTTTGGTGATAAGGAGAAAATAAAAATTTTAAAAGTAGGGGGATTTCAATGATAAAGAAGGTACTAAAATACTAAATCCAAAAAAATTTACTAAGGATAAATATAAAGATAAATATGATTCCATGTTTTTTAGTAATTTATTTTATGACTCTGTAAAATTATTCGGTGAGGAATAGGTAAACATTAAGGTAAATGTATATTCAATTATATCAATTAAGGAAATATTTGACAAGTTTCAACATGTTTTCTTAATAATAAAAACTATGTGGGAATTATTATTTGTCATAATGATCATCAATAATGATAAAAAATGTGTAATGTGGTTGAATAGAAAAAATTAATTAAATGGAAATAGAATTCCCAAAAAATAAGAAGTAACAACTTTCATTCAATACAAAATACAAAATCTTGTGATGAAGAATATAAATGGGAGATAGGGGAATCAATATATGTAGAGAATATTTAATATGTGGACATATCATGTTAGTCCAATGATTCCCCAAAAAAATTAGATTAAGAATCTAGTAGTTAATAAGATAAAATTAGTGAAGAGAAAACACTAAAGGACTTCCAATTGAGGATTAATCTATTGTTCTTCCTGAATGAAAATAAAAAAATAGGAAAAAAATAATTCATTGTATCATGAGATTGTTATATTATATTTATTTTAAAAAAATAGAAATTGATTTGATAAAATGAAATTATTGTTTACATAAATTATTGGCGATCTCATGAAATCCATGAATAATGGGAGAAGATGCTTGATATTAACTAGAAAATATAATTTTTATGAATAAATCAGTTGATTAACTTGTGGAAAAATTAGTTGATGATAAATATTTCTTAGAGATCAATAATATTTTTTTATAAAATTCTATCATTCAATTAATTTAATTATATAAAATAGTAGATATGGATTTTGATTCCACTAACAAATTTTTTTCCCTCATGCTTTCCATAAAAATTATTTTGTACATCGATTATTATAATTAAAATGGTGAAATTATTAACAATGGGAAGAAGAGGACTGAAAAATACTCAATAAGGTGAACACATCTCCTATTAAATTTAGTAATGGGTATAATAGTGTCAAATTTAATGTTATGTGGGGGTTAAGAAAAATAAGTCCGTGTTTAAGACAAATTCAATGATAAAAATGAAAGATCCAAATAATGATAGTATTTAATATAATAAATAATTTTCATATAGGAGAGAAAATTAGTAACAATATTTCCGCAAATCAATCAATTATGTTAAGAAATTTATCTTTTATGGAATAAAATAAATATATATTTTTTTGTTTTTTTCTTTGTAAATAAATGATAATTTTTTAATAAATGGAGGGTAAACCTAATTTTTTTACTATCTAACTGATAAAATATATAATATAAATTGAATATTGAATTATACTTTAGTTTTTTAATGTAAAATTTGGGAGGTTCAATCAACACAGTTATAGTTCCAACATTTTCCTCATAATACTATCAGATCAGTTTTGGGGAAATGAAAATTTAAAATTTATTAGGATGGGTAATAATAAACATCATGTGATGGTGGATAGAATTTATTTCAATGATTGAAAAATAGGGAATACTTGAATTAAAAATAATGGTTTCTCACTACACATGACATATAAAAAAAACTATTGAAATAGATTTAAATGAATTATTTTTGACATGTTATATTGAAAAGAAAAAAATCACATAGTTTATATTGAATTTTATTCACTATACCTATTTAGAATAAATATATTAATGTTCTATTTATTTATTGGCTATTGTATAGTCGCATGAGGGATTCTTAGATCTATAAAAAGTGAAATGATTTTAAATTCTGCAAGAATGAATATATCATAATTTTAGAAATCATGATACATAATGTTTCAATATCATGGATAAAATATTATTGAGAATTAGACTTGACTATTTTGTGGAAGTGAACAAGACTAAGCTTATTAATAGTTAGACTATGATGAATCCACTCAAGTAACATCATTAATGTATTTATCCATTTGAAAATGTTCATAATGAAAAAATAATGAATAAGAAAACATTTACTAATATCATGAATAGAATTAAGTAGATCCAGAATATTGAAAACTATACAAAACCCAACAAAATGGGGTAGCTAATAAGATTTTTTTTGATTGGTAGACACAATGAGAAACATGTTATTAGTTTATCGAACAAAAATAACATTAGATACATTCCAAAATATCTAATTTAAATATTCTCAATTCATGCCGACTCTAGATGAATTTGAATATCTGAGAAGAAATAGATCTAAATGAACACTCTTCCCACAAACCTGGACTAGGGAAGAGTTATATACCTTAGATTCAATAATTGAATTACTATGTGATTTAACCGATAATTCAATAAAAATGTATTAGAATTTGAATCAATATCCTTCTATATAATTCAATATAGAATGAAATATAGGTAACTAGAGCTAAATAATATGTTTTTCATTGATGAGTGTACCCATCACGACCTTAATTTCATGATTCTATTATAATTCATTTACATAAACAAATGATTACTATGAGAAATGAAAAACTCTATCATAAGATAATTAAAATATAAAATTATATGAATATGAATAATCTATCATAAGATACAATACTTCATTAAACATTCATTTTGGCTCATGATACTTATACTTAAACCTTGTATACATCAGGTTGGGGAACCTAACACCTTTTAACCTGATAACCATAAATAACTACACTTATTTTCAATTACAACTATAATAAACCCAAAATTAAACCCATATATATTAAAAAATTCCAAATATTTAATCATTATATTTCACAAATAAACAAAAATCCAATAGATGACCTGTTTAGTGGATTTGGATATTAAGTACATAAATTCATCAATACCCATTATATCAATTGCATCACTGGAAAAATTATCCACACACAACTTTTTTTATACATCTTTGTAAATTTAATTCCATGGTGAGATGAGAAAAAATGGAGTGAGCTCAAATACTCAATAATGGAAATACAATATATATGATTTATAATGTGTTAGATGGTAACAATGTTTGGACACATTTATATGGGAGAAATATATACTTAAAATGAACATAGAATAATAGAAGTTGTAAATGATGCACGATAAAAGGATATATAACCTAAAATGATCATTAACATACCATTGAATTAGAATGCAAAGATATTATATGGTTATCACGATCCATGGAGTATATGATAGACAAATGTAATAACATATAAATAATAGAGAATAATAAAAATATAAAAACAAAAAATTTGGAATAAATATATCCCTAATGTAGTCTATTTATAATGATGTGAACATGAATCACTTACATTCATTGAATTGTAAATATGTCAAAATAAGGTCAAGGAATAGGGTTGTGGGCATGAAATTGTGTGCACACATGAAATTGTGAACACATATATATATATATAATCACATCCACATCTAGTTTTTAAAACATCCAATATGATCTATGTATATAATATTGAAAATTTATATACAAAAAACCATTCCACTCATTGATTGTTGAACATGAAATGATGCTGATACATAGAATTTTGAAGGTGATTATATGTAATCGGGTTTATGCATAACATCAATTTTTAAGGAGATACAATGTTACATAATTTCTTATTGGGTTATATCAAACCAAAAAATCAAATAATGAAAGAACATACAAATTTTTTTCTACATGAATTCAATCATATATCTCATAATTAAAACCACATTTAAAGATTATATGTTTCATAACATATTAAAATTATCTCACAAAAAACAATATTAACAATTAGATCGGTTGATACCGAATAATTCATATCCAAAAGTAGTATATCATATCATAATTTTGAGGGTTATAATGAGAAAACCTCCAGAATATATAATCTTTTAGATATATATACGAAAATTAATTTGAAACTTTATTAATGGTATTCAAAAAACAATTTAACCATTTTAATAAAATGGTACATTATGAATCACATTAAAAAATATTTTTTAAGAAGGTAAATAAAATCCGTCGAATTAATATTTTAAAATATTTCTAAATAATGTAACCTTAACATGAAATATTTTTAATGTAAATAAATATAGTTTCCAAGATATAAAATATAAGGTAGTGTAAAAAATTACCTTTTTATGCTTTTTAATATGTTTTGAGGAATCCATCAATGTTAAATGAGTAAAAATAATTCGATTTGGGAAGAGGTAAAGAGAAAAAAGATAATAATAGAAGTTGATTCATACATGGATTTTAAAAACACAAATTAAATTATTTATGTATGGTAATAAATAATTTATGAAGTAGAAATAGTTAATAAATATGATGTGAATTGTTTTTTACAATGTAATATTTTTATTAATATATTAATCTAAAAAATAAGAAGTTTATAAATAAAATATATAATTTCTCTAGAAGAAATAATAAAATTAAATATTAAATTGATAGATTTGATAAATTTAATTATATTATCAGAACATTTTCATATAGGAATGATTATGACCTAATGAAATGAAAATTGTTTCAACAAAACCATTATGACATTAGTAATGATTAATGAAATTAAAAACAAAAGAGAGAACATGATATGAAATTTTCATTACCATGAATAAAAAAAGAATATTATATTATATTTAAAACAGTTAGTATTTAAATCATTTAATTTAAATAGGTTCATAATATGAGACATATCTAAAGGAATGAAAATTTAGATGACAAACACTTGACTTTCATTTTTACATAATCATACACACTATATGGTCGTGTATAAAAAATTTGGGATTATTATTAATATATTTAATATCAATATATATATATATATTTATTTTCATTTATTTCATTCATTTATAATTTCATATTTTCCATTTTTAATCATTATGATTAAAATTTATTATTTAAGTGTAAATTTTCTCATTTATTATGTATTAAATTAATTATTACGGTTCTAGTTGTTTTCATGAACCACGTTTAAATTTATATTATAGTGTTCATGGTGATAACATATGATACATTTATATAATTAAAAATTATAACAATAATTTTATGGATTTTATCATCAAAATACAATTTAATGTCTCATTGCTGTGAATTTAGGGTTAATAAAAACAAATGATTTAGTTGATGGTTAATATTATATGAATTAACATTAATGAATTGTGATGATATAATTTATTTATAATTATAATATAATATTATAATAATTTTTTATTTGTAATCATTTATGATATAACTATTATAGAGACATTCTTATAACTGGTAAAACCCGGAAAACAAGAACAAGTATAACAAATGAATGAGTATAAACTTGTTCATAACTAATAATAACATATCTTTTATAGAATCATTATAATTTAAATATAATTTTATGAATTATATAATTTATATATTATGATGATATTTATTAATAAGATAACAATAATTATTAGGGAGATGATTAAATTTTCATTGAAGACCAATGTCTACTCTTAAAGTGCCTATAGAAAATATAGGATCTGAGACACCTTTATGGGAAAAATGTTTACCAGATAAGATAATGTCATGTTAATGAGATACATTGAGTCTAAATTAGATATTAATCTTATTTAATGGTGTAAAATTAATTGGAATGAGTTTTGGTCCTTTTATAGGCAATCATGAGTGGTATCTTTACAAATAATAATTCCTTACTAAAAAAAGAATGTAATTTCCAAAGGAAATTAGTGGAAAATGGGAAAAAAGTGATTAAACATATGGGGACATAGATCCTTCCATAATTCAAATAGATATATAAAATATTTTCTGATATATAAGAACATAATACCTTATTTTTCAATTTTTAATCATTTTACCTTTATAATGGTAATTCAATTATCTCCATGTGTAACATATTTGTTTTCTCTAAAAATGAAATTGTCGTAATTATCTAATTTTTACATGACTATTAAATATATTAAAAAAATTTTATTTGATTAATATAATAAATGTGGAAAAATTTATTTTATATATTCATTTATATATTACATTTATATAAAAAAAATTGATTTTAATCATAAAATGTGTATTATTGTTAATCAATTCTAATTAATAATTAATAGATGACTATTTATTTATTTTATTATGCATATAATAGAATACCTTTAATTAAAATAATTCTTTATTGGTGATTAATTTTGTTCTTTAATTTAAAAATATTTTACACACATACAAACATTCTTTTAAAAATATATCTTTTAACAATAAATGAATTTTTTCGAAATTAATTGAATTTTAATATTTATTTAATAAACATTTATTGTATATTCTCAATAATATTTCATCAAAATGACATATTTTTTAATTTAATTCATTCCATGAAAATAAATTTTATAAAATTAAATGCAGAAAATACATATATTAATTAAAATACAATATATTTTTCACATACATGTAATTATCATCCTATGTTTTATATAAAATCTCCTCATAACCTAGGAATAATAAATATTTGTGAGATACTATATAGCAGCAGTCAAGGGTGTTGATTCAACTAAAATACATATCATGGTTATTTTTATGTGCTTGAAAAGCACTCATAAATGATTTCACTCAATATCTACATGTTGATGTTTGGGTTGTGATTGATATATTGAAAACCCTTATGATTATACCAACATTCCCAGTTCAAAAAACAAGATGCATAATAAACAATTATACTATTTTTTTATATTTACTATATATTCTAAAATGATCTCATAATGAGGTTACTTTAATTTATTCCCTCTAATTTAATGAATAAGTTATAATAGATTCATTTGAGTAAAATACATGTCAGACATTATTCCATTATCCAAGGATGGTTTAAACAGTAATACAATCCCAATGGATGCAAAATCCCAATGAACATATAATCCAAATAATCATATATAAAATAGCTATATTAAATTCCAATATATATCCTTTTACACTTATAAAAAAATATCTCATTTCATTCTATCATTTCGTTTTTAAGGATTATTATAATATTTCTCATGTTTTGGATTCTTTTCATTGTTATTATCAACGGTATGATCCTTATGGGAAAAGAAGATGAGTAATATTTTAATCTTTTCATATATTTATTTAAATGTTGTTCTAGTCCTTTATAATTTTTTCTATTTATGTTTCATTTATAAATATTATTCTATTATATCATTTTCGATTATAATTTTATACATTTAATAGATAAAAATTGTGAAATTGAGTCTACTATTTAATGTGAGACAATCATTCATAGATTTAAATGGTAAATTTAGATTATATATTTGGGATGTTGCGTTATTAATTGATATAACAAATTCGTACAAAATCTCTCATTAATGACTAAGTCTTCATTATTTAATTAAATATGATTTTACAGAAATGATGAAGAAGAAACATGCTTCCATGTTTCCAAGAAATTTTTTTATTTTTTTATTTTTCTTTCTGATTTAATAATATTTGGATCATCTTATCAAAAGGAAATTCACTTCATATTAATACCCCTGAGAGAAAACCTATACCTTGTTATATAAATATAAAATTTTTATGAAATTATAGGATCTATATCATTTTATTGGCCTTAAAGGGGAATTTTGAAAACTCTAACCATGAAGCATAATGATGAAGCTAATAATGCACTCATTCATAGTATCCATATGAAAATTTTATGGATTTCTGGATTATAATCATGTATTATTTTGAACCTAATAAAACCCTAGGGAAACATGAAATTAAAAATACAAGAACTCAATTATAATTGAGATTAATCAAATAAATGATCACCTATATAATGAATTTAATTGCTAACATATATGAAAAAATTATCCAAATTATAATTTTGATGAAAATATGTCTAGCTAAATTTTTTTAGGAGAATGTCGATAGATAATTTTATAGTTTTAATTATTTTCATTCTTTAATTCCTTGTATATATGGAATTCCACAAATCATTTATATAGACACTTTAAAAACATCATTTTCCCATGTCTACAAGATATTTAATAAAAATTTACAATAATACATTATCCATCAAATGTTCGAACTTGAGTGATGATATACCACTAACAATAATAAATAACCTACAATTATCATTAAAATTTAAATTATATACCCTAATTTACAACATAATATTATTCATTTAAACTATAATGTTGATTCCTTAAAATATATCCTTTCTATCATATGTTGACAATATTATTATTTATATAAGATGTTATTCTTCAATAATTCATTATTTGATTCGTTTATGTGATGTTGACCATAGGCTAGGAATTGAAAAAATAATATGGAAATACCCACCTATAAGAATGTGTTTATGAGAATTAGGACACAAGATATGAAGTTGTATTTATTAATAATTAATCCCATAACCATCAAATGAAATTTAAAGGTTCTTCTCGATGCTCAGCAAAAAGGAGGATTAAGGATCCAAAAATTAATCCTCATAGTGTGGGAGTCATATTTGATCTTATAAAAATTAAGTGTTGTCACTTTTTCCTTTTAAAAGGTTTTACTATTGACGAGATAAAATATGAATACCTCACCACAAGCTGTGAAATTTTCTTTGTAAATACAAATATCTTAATTACATTAAATATATCATTCCAAAATATTGGGATAATATTTTAATAAAAAATATATTATTATTTATTAATAGTTAATTAATTTTCTTAAACACAAATTAGAAATTATAAAGTAATTCTATTTTATATGAACTAGTTATATAATTTACATGTATATAGATAGCCTAAAATATCCATGGATCTTTCCCATAATAATTAATATTAGTTGATCATCTTTATTGAATGTTAATGAGTGTTCAGTCCTTTAATCAACAATAAAATGGAAGATAATATTCAAAATAATGTAGATCATATCAGCTCCTCAAAACTAAAAACTAATCACGTGTATAATTTGATGTATTTGATTTGTTATAATATCTAAAAAAAAGTTTTTCTACAAGACTGAGCTATGAAAAAAAATATTCTCAAAAAGAATATATGTTTATCTTCTATAATTGTATGAATTACTTGGGAATACTATATAAATTAGGCTTTCAAGAGGTCCTTCTTAGTTGTATTGATAATAATAGTCCCCTATAGTGGTAAAAGAATTACATGGTGGAACATGTGATGAAAATTTGCTTAGAACAAATCCCTCTCCAAAAATTAGGATCCATGGGTTCTATTATCCAACTATAATACTTTATTGTGTTTAATTCTCAACGATGTGTCATGTTTTCATTTTTACCCAAAGTCATCCATAAACACATAATGTTTCAATATGTGTAAAAATACTTCTAACCATTTTTAATATAGGCAATTTAATTAAGGTATATAGAGGCAATTATGAACTTACAATTCTTCATCACAATATTTGATTTCTTTTCCAATATATATGAAACTTTAACCTTTTAGGAGATAATAATGAAATAAATGATAAATGTTGTCAAATATATCATGATTATGTTTTTTATAGTTCCTTAATATATCCTCATAGATAACAAAAAAACCACTGTATTCCTAATTTAGAGGAATAATAATCTATGTATAACGTCCAACCTATTGTATCATCCTTGTATCACATGAAAAAATAGATATATTAAGGCCTTGAAAAATACATTAATTAAAATTATATAGAATATGGTTGTTGGATACATGAATTCCAACATTTATAATCATATTCATACTCTTTGGTAATAAAACATAACTACATGTATTCCTATACAAGAAACCTTGTATTCACTAGTATATCATTCCAAAGTAGTTTTTTATACTAGAATATAAATTTTCTATAGTTTGAATTGTTTACTGAGATACAATAAATGTGGATGAATAATGAGATATTAATTTATTACATTACATAATATCATGATGTAAAAAATTTATTAGTTTTATAAACCTTGTGGTTTACCAAAACATTACCAAATAGATCCCTATAACAAAAAATAAATATGTTATTGCAATTACAAGAAATCATAAACTTGTATCAAATTATTATTTTCATTCTACATGAAATTAATATAATATTTACATTGAATAATTTTCATATCACACGTTTATAGATTTCCCCCACTATAATTAGAAAATTGAAATTCTAGGATGACATTTCTAAATTAATATATTATAAAGACTAAATATATCTATCTAATATAGATAATATGATTTATTATAAACATCTAATAGGGGAACATAATCCATTGTGAATTTTTCTAATAATGTTCACACCTGGTGTTCTCTAAGAAGGGAGGGTAATGGATAAACCCACTAATAATAATTCTAGAAGTCATAATTTTATTTTTATTTTACAATATATGAATGAGTGTATTATTAATAGAATTTAGATTATTCTTAATGTGTATCATGATTTTCACTTGTTTATTTATAGATGAAAACTATAATTCCATATTCTTCTGGGGAGTAAGCATACATTAGGTTCATTATAAGTGTTTATAAATTAATTATATAATTCATAAACGAATTTTTATATTTCTTATTAATTGAAAAAATATAACATAGTCTGTTTGATTATATCAAAATACTTTGATTAAATGCATGAAAATTGAGTTTATAGAAAATTTATTTTAGGAGCATTAATGAATGATAAATTATTTTATATGGAGATGACACAAATATGAATTTCGTTTGATATAGAGTCAATTGATAATATCATTGAAAAATAATGTAATTTTGTTGAGTGGTTATTATCATTTCATGACTAAATAAATTATCTATGGGTACCTTGATGGATTGGAAGATATTGATATTTGTAAATTGGTATGTTAACCAATATTCATTAGTGGAACTGAATTATAAAGCCACAAAATATTTTTATCCAAAGTCATACTAAATTATATTGAATATAAAATTTTGATTAAATTTATTCATTGTTATGTAAAATAATACTTATTATTGAATAATTTTATCATATGAATTCATTAATTAATTATTCAAGACTAAAATATATAAGATAAATTTAAACTCTTGTTAAATTATTCAAAAGTTAATAAACAATAATTTATTTCTTTACCCATTTAGTGAATATATTTTAATTATTTTCAATTTATTTTTTGTGGATATTAAATTAATTATTTTTGAAAACATTTTGGGAATATAATATTTTTGTAGTGGAAATGTTTTTCATGAATGTTTCATAACAAAATTTCCAATTTCTACGATTCAGGACCTCCGTAGTGGTAGAATGGAAAATTTACCCAAGAGTATGACCTTTAAAACAGTTTGTATAGTTAAGTTAATTCCAGGTTTTGTTGTTTATTATTGACAAGATATGGTAAAGAATTAAGTTCATTGAGGTGCCTCAATAATAATATAATATATATAATATAATACGTTACCACACAAACCTCTTCCTTGAAAATACACATTTTCTAAAAAACGAACCCACGTACAAAAAAAATAAATAATTTTTGGGTCTATAACTATGTGTTTACACTATGGCTTATATAATTATTTTTCACATCAGAATTCTTAATGCTTTCCAATCATTGATAGACTGATTTATTATAAGAAATTTTAGTCATATTAATATATTGATTTATTAGATAATTTTTATTAAAACAATGATTTATTCCTATATATGAATCATGTTATAAATTCCATGGGTTTGATATATAAACTATGAGATTTTATAGTGGTATCATGGAAGTTATTTTCAATAGTTTTGAAGGAAATGAAGAATCGATAATCAAAAACCCTCTTTAGGATCATTAGCACTAAAAAACATGATTGAAATATGCATCAACATGATATACAATACATGAGGTATTGATTTCTGATTCCTAGAAATCAATTATAATTGTAATTCTTATATATAATATTTATTATTATTTTATTTTACCCCTTCTAATATATATGTTTTAGTACATAATTTCATTTTCTATTATTCATGAATTATATATTATTTCCATGATTTATCCCTCTATTTATCATGTTCTTGATTAAGAATATTCATTTTGAATTATTTACTTTTATTTTATCCAAACCCATTAACTTTTCTTGGGGAATTATTACAATATATTCTTATATATTTTTTATAATGGTTTAGTGTAGGAATAATGGATAATAACATTCCATTATCCTCTATTTCTATCCAACCACTTAACCCTTATCTGTTCCCTCTTCCCCTCTCTTCTCATTCCTATTTTTCAATGGTATAAAAGGCTAACATAATTATGAGTAGATGTTAGGTCATCTTGGTCGAATACCCTAAGGTGGGGTGATCAGGGTATGATCGATTAAAAATTAATCTTATTCAGATATTGTTTCATTATTAGGAAAAAATAAATTCTATCTTCCTCTCATAGAAATATATGAATAGATATTAAATCGTGAATATGAAAAAATGATTTTTACTTTTTTCACCCTCATTGGGATACGTCTCTAGAGCATACAATGGTAATGTGTTGATCAACCAAATTCAATAAGTCTCAGTGCAAATAATGTGTACAATTTTTGGGATATATATTCTATGCTGAGGATCACTTCCTTTACAATATTCAGGGTCTGCTCACTCCATTTTAAATGGTCACTCCCTATGCCTATTAATCTACCTCACTACCGATGGAAGGGGTCACAATCTTCCACTTCCATCGATAATTTCTGTTGAAAAGAAATCCACTCATATTTTATCAACATGTAGGTAAAACATAGTTTATATACATTTAGGTCCATTTATATTCATGAATTCAGGTATCTTCATCTATAAGAAGATGCCTTGTTGAAATTACTTTTTCACCCATCGATTAATTCTCCCTTCTCGAGTACTGATCTATATCATAAAATATATTCGCAAAATGATTTGAATCCTTTTCAGGCATCCATATGGGTTTCAAGAACCACCTTCCCTTTCTTCATACTATGTACATGGAAAGGTAGGCGGTCCTCTTTCTCCGCATACTGCTTCCTCTTCTGCGAACCTTCTATGTCCTCGAAATTTCTCAGCCTTCAATATCATGTACCGCCTCTACGTACCGACTCCTCGAACCATATTAGATTAGTACCCCCTATCTGTAAATTGTTCTCTATTTTCGGAATACCTTTGTTGACGAACACAACAAACCTCTTCTATGAATCACCCTTTGTCCATGAAATTTTCTCTATTCACGAACCTCCTCTTCCAACCACCTGCATATCACACCTTCATTCATCATGTACCATCTCTAATTCGGTTTATAATTATCCCATAAATCTTTTTTCTGAATTTCATTTGCATGAACCAATTAAGATTTTGTATAACTCTTCCTCACAAACCACTTTCAAACATTATTGAAATCTCGAACCCAAAATATGTTCTCTAATGATATTCGGTCTCCATAGTAATCATTGGGATTAGAAATTCTTATATAGGCAATGATATCGGAAAAAAACATCTAATATAAGATTTTCCAAATCTTTAATACAGCCTTCTCTGCATACTGATCCTTCTTCTGATTAGAACCATTTTTAATATGTGACCTACATACTTCCTTAGCTCCTACGTGGTCGATCTTCTCTGCCAACGTCCAGCCATTAACGTACTGCACCACCTTCTTCAATTAACATTTTTATGTTTCGGGAACCACTCCAGTGAACCATTCCCACTGCTGTGAATACCATTCCCAGCGCTCCACATACTATTCATGAAACATGGTATGCAACCCATGAATTATATTATGCAGTTCACATCCTTTTGCAATTTTATCTAAAAAACAAAAACCATAATCAGTTGCGGTCATCTGCCTTTATCAACAAAAAAACACTCAAAAAACATTCATAGCTAACACCTTGAGGGATTTTTTCCCTACAATATTTTTTGGATATGATGGTCTAGGAATGGTCATGAGATGATGGAGAAGGTGATGGTAGCTATAAATATGGGTCAATATGAGAGGCTTTAAATTTCACGATGGGGTACATGGTTGATGTGTGTTAGCATATATAGTGATGTAAGAGGATATTACCGTAGAATCAATGGCAGCCCATGAAGAGAGAGGAAGAACTATGAGAGGTTATTAGGTAGTGATGAATGGTTTTATGGATGTGACTTTTAGTGAAAAATGGGGTTTGTCCTCAATAGTTTCCAAAGGCCTGGGCATAGGGTGCTATTGTGGCTGCACAAAATACATGAAATATGATGTGGGGGATCATTGATCATCGACACTCTCTACAATCAATGATTTTCTAAGAGTAAAGGATACAATAAATTTTTTTAACCCTTTAATTTTAACTATATTAATGTACTTAATATTTTAATAAATAATTCAGGAACATATTGGACTATTCTAGATCCTAGAACAAAGGTTTTCCAAAAAAAATAGGTAAATCACATTTTTACTGATAACTGTGAAACTCAATCATTGCATCCTTATAACGGTGACACAAAATTTGTTAAATTATGTATGTAATCCTCATGGTCATGCAGTGGTGATACAAGAATCAATAGATGAGTCACATCGGCTACACATGGTTTTTTAAACCATGTCTATATCTTATGCGAGTGGGGTGACACCCTAGATAGTACTAATGATTGGTTGGAACATAGTTTGGAGGCTCATTTGGAAAAAACACGTACAATTTAAAATTGGTTAATTTCACATGTTCCCCAACATCAATTTATCATTCTTCACCAATTTTCGTATCATTCACAGATAGAACACATCCTCCATAAACATTTTTATTTCCATTTACAATCAAACTAGGTATGAGCCTTGTCCCTTAATTAAACTCTGATTCAAGTGGAATCTAAAATTTTGGATCACCATTAGTAGGAATTTAAATCCTCTTCATTATATTAATCCCAAAACATTATATTTCAAGCATTGTTTCCATAAGATTTCATATGAAAATTTTTAAAGGAATTCCTTTAGTTGAATAACTTCTACCATTCTACTTCGATTCTAATGTTGATTTCATATGGGGATTCACCTACTGACACTATAAGTAAAAATTAATTATAGCAACATAAATTTAGTTATATGTAAAAAAGATATTGGTATAATAAACAAAATCTAATATATATATGATTTTCGTGAAATTAATTATAAGTAAAAATTTTATTTTACAATAAAATTCATATGTTGATATTAACTTTTTAATTATAACCTTTCATTACTTCTAGTTGGATCTCTTACTTTGTCATTTTTATTCAAAAAAATTTTCTAGCTATAAAATAAATTTATTATAATCATTTTTGATATTCCACATAATTTCATATTTTTATTAATTTTTAAAAATATAAATTTAATTAAATAATATTCAAATTATTATTACATATTCATTTTCCCCAAAATTCGGCCATATTACAAAAAAAAATATCGAAGAACCTGTGTACAAATTTATCCGCATCATGTGATCAAAAGACTAATTATACACCTCCAAATACATTTCTTCAACATTTTCAAGTCACAATTCATTAAACATCACAAAACATTCTATATTTATTTGACCTCTTATATTAATCTAATCCATTCATTACTAGGTATGTTTACCTTTATCACGTATCTCATTGGTTCACCGATGTGGTTCCTTTTCAATATTTTTTTCTTGTTATAAAATTTGATAGAAAATCTTTATTTCAAGGATCATTTTCTATCACTGTATTCATTGTATTGATTACTCAGGGTAAAATGTTATGTTTGGGTACAAATAAAATGAAAAAGTTTATGAAGAACTAGTTAGAGTGAATATAAGTGAAATTATATAACAATTACCAATTTTCTTAGTTTGAAAGTTGAGTGTATGCATCTATTCTGTATTTCAACTGTCACAGAGTAAAGAATCATCTTATTCATTATAAAAGTGGATATTCACTTATAAATAGTAGTCATCACAGGTCTAATTTAATATAGTTTTCAACAATAAACTTGTTACATAAAAAATAATATAACTCTATACACTTGAATGTAATTTATACACATGATATTTGATTTTGAACTAGGATAGGGGCCATGATGATAAATGAGAACTCATTTGAAACTATAGATTGAAAAAAGTTCCTTGAAAGACTCATTCCTTGTACAAATTTCATTTTAAATGAACTAATTTTTTTTATATGGATGGTATTAAAATATACAGTACAAATAAAAATGTTACCCCAAAATTTTTTGAATATTATATATTTTACATATAAATGGTTCCCCAATATTATAATTAAAATGATATCCATTATTACTTCTGTGAATAATCTTTTTCTATTTTTCATTTGGAAAAAAATTATTTTTCCATTTGGTGCATGGAATGCCTCAATGTTTTAATTTTTCATGAATAATGAATGATTCCCATTCTACGTGGTGTGTTCATTCATTATATTCATTTAAATAATTTAAACAACTATTTTCCAATGAATTTAATATTAATAGATTTTACATATAAGTGTTTTTACAATACATGGTTTGTGGTCAATGATTTAATTAGATGAACTATACATGAATGTTGATATCTATATTAAATTTCATTTACATTTTGAAAATCATAACTATATACTAATGTGTTTATAAATAACAGGGTTTCATGTTCATGAATTATAATTTATTATATAAAATTAATTATATTATTCACTATGTGTATGTTTGATTCTATTTTAAAATTTGGTTAGTACATACGTTTTTAATTGTTATCAATTAATTTTAATTCCAATGTAAATGGAATTTACCACATAAATTTTTGTGTTGTTGGAAAATGTTTTGATATAGAATTTTAATCGTCATATTAGTGGTGTACTTGAAGGAAGTTGTGGGTGGAATTTTGATGTAATTGTAGAATTCTCAATAGGGAATACTTAAACATTACACATTTGATTCACATTATTTTTTTGTGGTATGTTTGAATTTAGTAAATTTGACGAGTGTTCAATTATTGTAGCTACAATGAATCTATTCCAAACGTGTTTGATCAGGTGAAAAAATAGACACTAACAAATTATATAATCTTATCCCCGTCTTCATTAGCTTTAATCCTCCCTCTTTTTTATAATATGTATTATTTTTATCATTTTAATGTAAAGTACCATGTTTAATTTTTAACAGGATACCATATTTTGGATAATATATTGATTCATTTAATCTATTAGTGGATGAAATTTACATTCAATATGCATTACATTGTAATATATTTAATGTATGAAATTTCTTTATGAGAATTTATGGATCATCGAAATGCCTATCCAAATTCCTTGTTATCAACCTTCTCTATTGATTCTATGAACAATTTATTATCTATATTTTGAAAGTCTTTTCCAATTTTTATTCAATATGAATCATTATTATTTTTGATTCTTATCATTTGGATTTTTCATTAACTATTCATGTATAATATATTTCATTAATCTAATAAGATCCTTGTTTTTTTAATTTTGGTATTATATTTTATGGGGAACTATAATTGCATCGGCCTCAATGAGTTTAAAAAATCCTTATTTATGTACATTCCATATGTCAAATTATACAAAAATTTAACATATGTCTTGAACATGCCTCTACATCCTATTATATTACATGTGAGAGATAGATTGTCACAAATCTGTGGCCTATAAAGGCTTGTACATCAATTCCAATCACGTGGACTCTACTAGCATGTACATAATTGAAAATTTCTTACTGAAATGTGTTAAATTATGTATAGGCCATGTTTTCATGTACTCATTGTTTGAACGTGTATCATATCCAATTCTTCTAAATTCAACACAGTTATTCACAAGATAATAAATCCTAGATTTTATATGACATGACTTCAAACTTAGTGTGAACTAATTTACTCACCCATGTTTCATAGTACACAAATTTCAATTTCCCATAGAATTATTTGTTCAGAAGTATTATTCCATTATATTAATTAAATGATCATCTTTTATGAAATACAATTCAAACCAATGATATCTTATTTTAGTCATTCTAATAGTATTCCTACAAAACATAAGACCCATGATTATAAACTGGTTTTGGGGACCCTGTGATATTGTTCCCTTAAATATATATGGGCAAGCTAATTGACTACCATGACCGATATTACAGAATTTGTTGACATATTGTTGGAATGATTTCTGTAAGGAAGGTTATTGAAACTATTAATCCCATTGACTAGTTGAATATGGTATCACAGTTAACATCTACATGTTATTTTATCAATCTTAATTCCAATGTTTATTTCCCTATTATAAATATACATCCTTGGATGAAATAAAAATTAATTTCACTATTACCTTTGTTGAATGAAAAATGGTAGTTCACCATAATGGATGATCCATTTTTTGAAAGATGTATCTAATTAATAGTATCTTTCATGCTCTCAAAATTGAAATATGAGTCACTGTGATGATGATAACTCTCAAACCATTGATTAGTGGTAGACCACACCGCATTAATTGGTATCTTCCTTCTTTATTTATTATATCCATACAATTTTATCTATTTTTTAAAAGTATTAAAAAGTTATTTTTGATATGGTAAAACTGTTATATTTTATTTATTTTTATTTTCATTATTCAGTTTGAAATCATGAATTATTTATTTCATTAAACTGGTAAGACTAATGTTTCAAAAATAGTGATATTGTATTATAGGGAGCACTCTGAATTGTACAAGCCTGTGTGAGATGAAATCATCCATGATAATGTACAATACATAGGATAAATTATTCAAAAATTGAACATGTGGCCTATATGTGTCTATAAATCCTGATATATTAATTTTGTCGCATAAATTTTCATATATCCTTTTCTAGTCTAGGAATTTACATCATGTCATATCTCATGGTTTATACAAGCCTATATATCATGGTTCAATACTCATGGACATGTGTTAAATTTTGTAAAATCCATGTTCTCTTATACTCATTGATTGAACACCTGACCGAAAAAATTATATTAAATTATGTACAGTTCATTACATTCCCATCCATCGTGGCCTATACAATCCATGTGTTCAATAAATGTTTACAATTATTCACTCACACATGTTTCATAGTACTCGTATCTCAATTTTACTAGAACTGATTAACTCACAAATAATTTATGATTTTCTTAATGCGTTGAATATAATTCTAGCTGAGAAAGTCAATCCAAATCTCCTTGATTTTAGTCATTCCATGATTTGTCTAATTTGTAATGTTACCCATGTTCCAACAATTATGATGGGGGCCTATGGATTCTTTCCACCTGAATATACATAGTCTAGACAGTCGACTACCAAATTATATTTGTACATATGTGGTGTCATGTTCATGTAGCTGATTCATGGATGGTGGGTTATTGATACAATTACATTAATTTCCAAGAATAATCTAATATCATGGGTTCTTCCTATATGTTTTTATTTCAAGCATATGTCTTTGTCTACATCTATTATATATAAAATGTTGTTGTTGAATTCTTATTTCTATGTTTTTTATGTACTACCTTTGTTGATATTCAAAAGGATCTTCCCCACAACCTTATTCTAATGATAAAAGGATGTTTAACATAATTGTTGATCCATTTATTAAAACTAAGCATACAATGAATAGTCCCTACCAATCACTTCTTGTAAAACATGGGTCTCCATATGGAAACCACATCTCTTGCCTTCAATTTGGTATGTCCTTACTACACGAGAATACTGGTCTCTGAATTATAAACCTAAGAGAGAACTTGATTAAAATTTATTCACTATTGATTTTGAATTAGTTATTAGATAGATGCTTATAAAATAATGAATTATATAAATGGAGATATTCCTTAGTCAGTTCATTTTCCTTGAATTTACATGTTGTGAAATAGAAAAAGTTGTATTGGTTGATTTAGTTATGTTTTTTTGTGGATATCTAGTCCCTGAATGAGAGATAAATACTTGAGTACTTTTTTTGGTTTTATATTAAGCTATATAGGATGCTAGAGTCATTTGAATAACTTATTATGGAGGCTTGAATCAACCAACCTATATCTTTATTATGAAATATACTATATTATAGTGTCATTTAAAACCTATTTTATATATTTCACATTCGTAGGACCATCCTTGAGTGTTATTTGGATATTTCGTACATGTTTTCATTCAGATTAGGTTGTTTTTATATGTGTTTATATTTTATTGGACTTTAGTTTTTTTTCAGAAATAAGTGGTTAAAATGAAATGTGGAAAGCACCTTGTGCATAATTTATAATTTTGTGTTTTTATTTATTTAAAATAAACCGTGTAAAACCCTTTCCGCGTATCTAAAATGAATAGGTAGAGTCTATAAAAATAAATAGTGGAAAACAACTTTTGATTTGTTTTTAATGTTTTGGTTTTTTATTATATAACTTTGTTAAATATTTTCATATTAGTGGATGTTCACTAGAAAAAACCTTCTTCCCATGTGTTGTATTTTTATCCTTTTGAATATTAGTGACATGCCCCTTAATATATCCACTCTAGCTCAAAATTCGCCATATAGATTAATTTTTATATGAATTAAAATCAGAAATTATTTAATTTTGTCCCTTTAAATGATTAAAAATGTCTATGCATGTGATATTATTGGCCATTAGTATTCTAATTATAGTTAATGTGTGGAGAGAAATATAATTAAATTTTTTTATAATTTTTGGAGAACTCATTAAATTTTAAATTATTACATCTCATGTTAGCATCCCAACAATTGAAGCATTCAATTTTTAGTTGTTCAACACATTAAATCAACAGTACAACAATGATTTGGATATTAAGGTAATTTTAAATTATTAAATATCACATGTATAATTATAAGGGAATGATTTTATAAATTTAAATTTGAAATATATATTAAAAGATCACGTTTTTTGTTTGGATTTGAATGTTCTGGTGTGGGATCATGAATATATGTATGGGGTTCCATGTGTTGAAGAATACTAGTATATAGGTGTGCATGGCCTGAGTCAAACATGTACAAAATTTTTAATCTTATATTATTATAGACATAACTTTATATATAATAGAAAAATTTCCACATAAAGTATTATAGATTGATCATACTTACAGTTCAACATATATATTGGTGGTAGAATTGCATAAAGACCGTAATACTCTGCCCAGATATATAATTAGTTACATTAATTAAATTACACACATACACATTTATTTTTATTACACAAATTGTTATATGTATATTCTAATATCGTATAAGTGTGGATCTACTTTTATTACACGTACTATAATGTGATTTTGGACACATATTTTTTATTCTTCCAGTAAGATACTTCAGATGAACTGATTCTATCCACTTGTATAATAAATGGGTCTACTTTCATAAGAGGGGATGATTATATTCTTCTAGTAACATGGTTTTGAATTTTTGGATAGCCTAATTCATACTAACAATGTGAGACAAATATATGAGATCATATTCATTGTTTAAATTTCAGTATTTACTACATTAACTCTATGTATGGACCATACCACTTGATTAAACCATGATAGTTAAAACTGTTGTGTGAGAGATTGATTTTTGATGATGTTTGATAGAGATTTATGTAATTTCTATTAGATTTTTATCATTTTTTGAAACTTTTGTATAATGTTCAATGGGACTTCATTTCTTTTCATTGAGTTTTGATAGGTATATAAATTATTCCTAAAAATAATTCAAATAAAGCCTTTGTTTTTTGGAGTTTAATGTTTGTTTATTTGATAATTATTTAATAAAAATACACTATATGTAAACTTAAATTAATAAATATAATATAAAATTTTAGAAAAAATATTGAAATACAAAAACATAATATTTTATTAATAATATTATTTACAGTCAAATATTAATTATTTGTAATATTTATTAATGTTGATAATAATATTGCCAATAGATAAATCTTTAAAATGAATTAATTTAAATAAATTTTGAACAATATATATATTATATGATGGTATTTTTATAATTTCAATAGAATTGTTTAATATGTCATTATTATATTTTGAAATAGAGTTTTTACCAACAATTTAGCGTTGAGAATATTTTTTTTGGTAAAATGCTACAAAATCCAAAATATAATTTTTACAAACAAGTATACCACTATTTGAAAAATATAACTATTTTTTAATGGGGTATAAGGTATATGGTATCATCATTTCCCCTAAAATATATTATATTGATATATTACATTATTGTGATGTTCACTGTACATTCCTTCTTTCACCCCTAAAATATCTTTTTCTACTAATAAATTGTTTAGACCTTGATTATATTCTCTTATTGACCCATCATATTGTTAGAGGTTTTTTACCTTGAGTAGTTCCACCCCATTTAGTGTTTTCGTTTTGTACCATTACACTTTCTCTGAGTATATATTTCCAAACCACACCATATGGTGGGGTTTTTTTAATCGATGATTCAAAACTTTAAAATTTAATTCATTGAAATGTTATATGAAATGAGTTTAATGTAAATATAATAGAAATTTCATTTTACCCATGTAAAATTTTTATTTGATCCTACATCAAAATGGGATTAAATTTTAATATAAATGGTATAAATGTATTACATTGACCTTGGTAAATGATGGATTATGATTGTGACAAAATCTGATTTGATGAAATTTGAAATGTATTACATTTTAGTTTTATATTATTAACACAATTATATGTATTAATAGGATGGTCTACCTTGGGATGTCTTGGATTCCCCCCCCCCCCCCACCTATGGGTCTTCTTTGAATACCCATAGGATACCAACTGATTCATATTTGTCATTACAAAGAGTTTATGCACTTATCAGACTCAGTCCTTGTATTATATGGATGAATAGCTAATTATAACGTCATGGAATTATCAATTACATTTCTCCAAGATTAATATTCCTTGAATTTTCTCCGTGCATTCAGATTAATGTGTTAAGGTGGTGGGATGCCTTAGATTATCTATGTGGGCCCCAATCAGTTCATTCTTATGGATACCCAGGACTTATTCCATGATATCAATAATATATCATTACAGGAATTCATTGGAAATTATTTATACATGGATCACACTCATTCCCATATATCTGTACTAAATGTGTTACAACTATGAGTTGGATAGACCACCTTAGGTCACAGATTCCATGGATACACGTTCGGTCATTTGTTGTGGTTGTTGTTGTTTATTATTATTATTATTATTATCATCATCATAATATGAATTGTTCAGTAACATTTTAGTTTTGTTCGAAGAAGGTATTGACGTCCGTGCAACCAACGAGGTTCTCATGATGTCAGAGTTTATATATATTTTTGTATAACATTTAATATAATTGTTCATAGTTCTATTATGTATTCATTAATTGTATAGTATCAAATTCTTTGGTGGTTTCATATCAAGTCTATCTCAAACCGTGTTCAAGACACTAATTGGTACATAGAAAGACATCATTGATTCATGTATGGATAAAGGGAAGCATGAAACATACGATTATTCTCTTCTATTTTAGGATGGAATATGTGAGAGGAAAAGAAAGCCTTCTCTCGTGATGGTATAATAGATAGCTATTGGACTTTTTGTTTTTTTATGTATAACATTTAATAAGTAATCATTCTTCCATGTTTCCCTTTATATTCCCACATTTCGTATAATTATATAACCTAACTATTTTTCATCATCCTCAAGTATAGATGGATGAACTCTTGATCCCACATGTCTCTCAGGATGAGTTAATTCTCATTGAAATGAACCAGGAAACTACATGTTGTATTAGATTCCTTTTATTAATTTTGTAATAAAATTTTGGGATCATATAAATGATACTAGGAAAGTGTCATAATTTGGTTACGATATTTTTCATGGGAGTAGTTAATCATTTTACAGGGGGAAAATACCCATTTCATGTGATGGGGCTTATTGTTTTTTTCACATATTATTTGTCACACCCGATATTTTTGTCATTAGATTTATTTTATTTCTCTTGGCATCGCGTGATTTTGTGTATGTGCGGGTGAGTCCTGGTTTAAAATTTTAATGTTGGGATGAGTTTATGGTTTGCGATAGTGTGTCAACACCGTACGTTTAAGAAGCGCAGTTTTCTTGGGCATGTGATTTTCGCTTGGGTACGTGTTTCCCGCTTGTAGTCCGCTTCGGTACCGTACAGTGCGCGAATACCGCACGGTCATCTAGTCTTAATGTTACTAAATTAGTTGGTTGAGCGGATAAATAAATAAATATATGTGTGTATATTGGTTTATATATGTTTATGTTTTAACATTATGTGTATATATATGTGTGTTTATATGTGTATATATGTTTATATATGTTTATGTTTTAACATTATGTATATATATTTATATATGTTTATATGTGTATATATGTTTATATGTGTATATGTATATGTTTATACATGATTATATATAGGTGTATATGTCTAAATATGTATATATTTATATATATGTGTGTGTTTATTTTTTTTAAATGGTTATATTATTATAAATGTTTTGATTATAATAATTACTATTATTATAATTAACTTATTATTATTATTATTATTATTATTTTTAAACCCTAAACCTACCCTACCCGCATCACTTCGCCCCTCCCCCATTTTCTTTTTATGGCATAGTGACGTGGGCCGTGCCTCTCCCCTCCTGCGCAGCACTCGACCACCAGCCCGCTGACAGCTGCCTTCCCATCCGGCTCGCCCCCCCTACTCTCCCTCCCACGTGATCGCCCACATACCCCTCTTCCTTGGTCCAGTGAAGCCGAGAGAAAATGCCCTCGCCTCCCAGCTCCTCCTCGACCCAGCGTAGATCCCTCGGTCTGGTGCTCCCCTCCTGGTTCCGACGCAACCCTCCCTGTCCAGCTTCGGCCTCCGCCCTCCCCTGTATGTCCCTGTCGACCTCGTTCTGCCATAAAACTCCCATGCCAACCACATCTCTATCTTCATCAATTCCTTAACCCGGCCGCATCCTCCGCACAACTGGCCTCTCGCACCAGTGGGTCCTCATCACCCTCACCTCACATTGCTGATGTCCGACGACCTAGCCATGTACAACATCCCCTCTTTGTGTGGCCTCTCCTTGCGTGACCCCTTTTTTCGATGTTCTCCGCTTTTGGTATATTTTATTATTATTATTTTGGTGTTTCTTCTCTTCATTTTAACCAATTATAAAAGATTTGGGTTGTGTTCACGCGTCATGTTTGGTGTCTAGTGTTTGTAATTGGCCTGCTAAGTGATGTGCTTTCCTCTGTTGGGGTTCGGTCGCTCTCGTACGTGTCTAGGTAGGCGTTTCATGCCCTTTTTCTTCAAATTTAAAGTCATGTGGTTCTTATGTGTTTTTATTTGTTTTCTAAAACATGTTTCGCACTTTTATTACATACGCAATTAATTTATTGTGGTGATTTCATAGTGCATGATTTCATCGAAATTAAATTTTTTTATGTCGTTCCTTTATGCGCATGTAAATGCCTTACCATTCGGTCTTTAATAATTTCCAATTTCTTTTAAAATGGTATTGTTGGTTATTTCATTGTGCATTTGAGTTATAAATCCTTTAGGGTAGTGTTTTGTTGTGTTTTATGACCTGTGTAATTGGTTTATGAGATTCATAGGTGTCCTGTTGGATGTGTGATGGTCTTCACTGCACTAACGTTAGATGTTGGGACATGTTGCATGGAGTTGAGATAATTTCTAAGTGCACACACGCATTTTCCCAGGTATGGATATATATATATATATATATACTTATTCTGTCTGAGTGTCTATTCCCTCATAGCGCAGGGAACACGATCATCAGTTTAAAGTTATATATATATATATATATATATGGAAGTGTGTGCGCACATGCAAGCGAGGTGTGTCTTGAGTTAGAATGTTTTGACTGGACCTCCATGATGTAAGAAAATCTATTCTTTTACATTCCATTTCTTGTCTTTAATGCTTTAAGTTGATGTTATATTATTATCTTTCTATGCATCTTCAGGGTACCTCTTTAAAGCTTTTTGTGGTGTTCTAAAATTATTTGGTGTTGTTACTGATAGGGTTTACATGAATCGTGGTTTAGGCCTTGTATGTGATGCCTTTTTTGTTTGTGTCGTTTGTCCGTTTGAATTTTTTTGAGTCTGTGTTTATGTGTTTTAGTTGTGCGGTTGTTGTAGTGTGTCGGCGAAGAAGACCCCCCTTTCTACGGTCGGCGGCTTGTGCGTGATTGTGCGTCTGTGCGCAGCGTGACGTGCCACTGTGTTTGGACTGCGAGTAGAGGTAGGTCCCCCACTGCACTCACCTTTAAATTTATAATTTATTAATTGCATGATGTTTTATTAATTTTAATTAATGAGAAATTATATAAGATAATTACTTTTTAAATGATTATTTTGTGTAGAAAGAGCTGTTTATTTTATAATGAACGCTTGAAACATTTTCTTAACGAGCGGACACCTAGTATTGAAAGAATGCCCGTTTGGACTTTAAACATAATCCACATAATTTCAAATCTACTTCTAGTTTTAAAGATAAATGATTTTTTCTGAACAAGGGTTTTGGGTTTTCTCGAGAAATGAGGTTTTGCTTTAAAATTGGTGAAGGCCCATTTGGCACATTAATAAAATAAATTATTTTGGAAAAACTACACAGGGGTGATCTTTGGTGTGCATTGATTGCATTATTTGTGTGTGATATTTTTGCATCATGACTGATTGATTTACGTTGTGAACTCACCCCTTTTTATTGTATGTGTTGACATGGGAACCTGACATATTTACTGAATCTTCTTAGAACGATTACTGCACTAGTTTAGAATACGCACTGGCTAGTGGCCCCATAACTGGGGAATACTGAGTTATTGCTACTATGGGGATTGGGCCCCTCGGTTAGGCCATGTTGGGCTATGTCGAGAATTAGGGAGTTATGATGTCATCAAATTAGGGCATGCCTTCAGGTTGAGTCACATGTATTGTATGTTTTGGATTGTTCACGATCTCTGAGGTTTGACCCATGTTTCTTTTAGTGTTTATTTGTATGTGGAAGATTATTGAGAGGTCTAGTTCGGAAGCTGGCCCATGTGTTCCACTTCTTTTCCATTTCCCTTAGTGTGTGTGGTGTGTTGTGAGTGGTTTTCCCTTTGATTGGAAACTAAAATTTGAATTTCTAAATTACATGCTGAAATGTTTTAAAATGTTATACACCTGTTCCTTTCAAACATTAAACTTGTTTTATAAATTAAAAAGGGAAATGGACTGATACTTGTTTTTGAAATTAATGTGTGTGTGAAAGATAAAATATTATATAATTTAGTTCATCCCTGGAATTAGTAAAATTATTTATTTAAAGGGAGTGGATTGGGAATAGATATCAGGCTAGCCTACTGAGTTTTAATACTCAAACCAATAGTTCTATTTGGTTTTTAGTGTTTGTTCAGGCTATAGATTGGGTGTGTTCGCCTTGGACGGCATTTGGTCGCGCGTTAGAGAGTGACCCATGAGGTCGCATGAAGATAGTTGTTCTATTTCAGTTAGTTTTATTTCTATTTGTTCATGTTCAGTATTTTTATTTAGTGTATTTATTTGGTTATTCTCAGTTTTATTTCAACTAATTTATTTATTAATGTTAGGATAAATCATTCGCATAGCCTCTGTTGATGCCCTGGCGCTTGTTACCAACCCGGGACGGTCGGGAACACCTCTCGGGTCATGTCGCGGACCGGCTCAGGTGACCGGTTCAGGGTCAACCCGGATTTGTTCATGAAAAAATGGTATCAGAGCAGGTGGGCTCTTATTGGACCCCACTTTTCAGAGTGCCCTTTGTTATTTGTGATGTCCGGTAGAAAGAGAGTAGGACTGTCAGGGCTCAGGAGGAAATTTACGTGTTGGTGCCTGATCACAACCACTTGTGACGAGAACTGAGATACCAGGGTTAGTCCAGGATTTGAGTCCCTTATCTTTGGTTGCTTTGGATTGAGGGATGACAATGGAGGCGAATCAGTTCACATTGCATACTCACATGGGGTGGTGACCCATGTTGAGTCCATGTGTCTAGCTCAAGTTCCTCTTACTGGTATGCTTTACCTAGGGCATGGCTCACCCCCATGTCACTAGGTCAGACATATGCACTAGTTTCTCATTCCAGTGGGTTATTACAGCTTGTGCATTGATTTAGTCTCAGTTGATTTGAGGGTGCATTAAAAGTAAAATTGGATTTTTTAATGGAAAAAGTGTTTCATCCAAATTTATTTTGAAATTACTAAAGTGGGTTTTTAAAGAGAAGGTGTATTGGTTTGGAAATACATGGTGTGTGTTTGAATTTGATAAGGAAATGAAGTGTTTCAACAATGGCACTCCTTATGGAGGGTCACATGTGTGTGGGTATGTATGGAAGTGCGCGGGGGAACATGTTCGTAGATGATGAGACCGGTATTGAATAAACGCACGAGTGTTGGTTCATAAGGTGCCATAGGCGAGTTTTTAGAATTTTGATGAAATAACAGTTTTGTAAATGCGATTTTTGTCTTGGGTTTGTATATGTTTGGCTTATGGGCCTGTATCCCCTTGGCTTATGTTGTAACTTTGATTGAGTTTTGTCTTGATGCCAGTTTCGATGGTGTTTTTCGTGTTGTCGTGAGTATGCCACCCAGAAAGCCTCAAAAAGTTATTAATGACTTATGCCCAGTTCTCAGTTCCCTTTTTGTGTTGTTTGCTTTTCAAGGTAACTGATGTCTGTTAGAGGTAGTTGTATAGTTCTGAATGATAGCGTGTCTTCGGGTTATTGGGAACTCCCAGAGTAGTTAATGATCGTACTGTCCTAGAGTTATTTGAGGTTTCAGTTTTGGACTAGTAAAGATGAAATTTCTCATCGTCGTTTGAGTCATTGGTGTGATTAATGATGGTCGACTTCCGCGATGGATCCCCACCTAGCAAGGAGTGCGGGATGGTGGAACCTATCTCCAAGAAATCATCCCCTTTGATACCGACTCTTAGTTCGTCGGACCGCTCTCTTGTACGTCACCAGTTTGGCCAGTTTGGACATTCTAAGCCATCATGTTTCTTACCATTGAGAATTTATGACCATCGTGGTGGTTTCAGTCATCGAATAGGAGGAGTTAAATACCAGAATATGAAAATTCATGACTCTGAGGTAGGAGATTATTCATCTATCAGGGCCCCAGCCACATGTCTCGGGGTGAAGCTGGCGCACAGTTAGGAGTTGCCGAGGGTGTGTGGAACATCAGTCTAGATAACATATTCTTCTCTGGAATGGAAATATCCAAAATTTCTCTTGTTTAATTTTCATCATTTTCATAAGCTCGTCCTTGTTTTGGGAGCGTGATGAGCTCATTACCTCATGATCCAAGTGGTCTTATTTTCCCTCAATATGGTTTGTAAGTTGTTAGGTCTCTTTGAATGGTGTGGGCCCGTGAATAAAGGGACATGTACTATATTTGAGTTGGTCTCAGGTGTGTTTTTTAGGAAGGCGTACTTTTGGTGAAATTTATGGGATGTGTTGAGTGGATTTCTCATCTTCAAGTTGTTGGATTGTTCCGTAGCAAGCATTTCGTCAAGTCTCAGGTGTGTTGTTTGGTATATGTGTGGAAAATGAATGAGTTTGATTTGGGGGTTCCGGCGTTCCCCCCAGGGGTGATGTGCTCGGGTTTCAAGGGTTTCAGTATTATTGAATTCATGTGGTGGGGAGAACACTCATGTGTTCTCCCCTCAACCTCATACAATGATTGTTCATGAGTTGGTCGGGTGTGACTTGTGTTGGTAATAGTCACCCCAAGCCTCTTAGTTTCTTCTAGTTTTGCCTGGGCACGGACTCGAATTATGCTAATTATTGGCTTGGTGACATTCTAAATGCATAAAGTGTTGTTGTGGGGATAACTGTCACACCTATTTCTTTTTTTGACATTCTATTTATGTTATTTCTCTTGGCATCGGGTGATTTTGCGTAAGTGTGGGTGAGTCCCAGTTTAAAATTTTAATGTTGGGATGAGTTTATGGTTTGAGATAGTGCATGAACATCATACGTTTAAGACGCGCAGTCCGCTTGGGAACGTGCTTTATGCTTGGGTACGTGCAGCCCGCTTGCAGTCCACTTGGGTACCGTACGGTGCGCGAATATAGCACGGTCATCTAGTTTTAACATTATTAAATTAGTTGGTCGAGCGGATAAATAAATATATACATATATGTGAATATATGTTTATATATGTATATGTTTTAACGTTATGTGTATATATATATATATGTTTATATGTGTATATTTGTTTATATATGTTTATTTTTTAACGTTATGTATATATATATATATTTATATGTGTATATGTATATGATTAAACATGTTTATATATTGGTGTATATGTCTAAATATGTAGATATATATATAGATATGTGTTTATTTTTTTAAATGGTTTTATTATTATAAATGATTTGATTATAATAATTTCTTTATTATTATTATTATTATTATTATTATTAAACCCTAATCCTACCCTACCCGCATCACTTCGCCCCTCCACCATTTTCTTTTTTCTGCATAGCGACGCAGGTCACGCCTCCCTCATCCGGCACAGTGCCCGACCACCAGTCTGTCGGCCGCCGCCTTCCCATCTGGCTCACCCCCCCTGCTCACCCTCCCCGTGATCGCCTGCGCCCCCTAGCTTCCTCGGTCCAGCGAAGCCGCGAGCCCAGGACCTCGCCTCCCGGCTCCACTTCGGTCCAGCGCAGCTCCCTCGGTCCGGAGCACCCCTCCTGGTTCTGACGCAACCCTCCCTATCCAGCTTCAGCCTCAGACCTCCCCTATAGGCCCCTACCGACCATGATCCACTTTCAAACTCTCATGCCTGTCTCACCTCTAGCTTTTCCAAATCCTTACCCCATATGTATGCTCCTCACAACCGGCCTCTCACACCAGTGGGTCCCCATCATCCTCGCCTCACACCGCCGTTGTCCGGCGATCTAGCCCTGTCCAACAACCCCTCTTTATGAGGCCTCTCCTTGCACAACCCCTTTTTTTGGTGTTCTCCTCTTCCGGTATATTTTTTTTATTATTTTTTGGTGTTTATTCTGTTCAGTTTAACCAATTATAAAAGTTTCAAGTTGTGTTCATGTGTCTTGTTTGGTGTCTAGGGTTTGCAATTGGTCCGCAGAGCGATGCACGTTCCTCTGTTTTGGTTCTGTCGCTCTCGCACTTGTCGAGGTAGGCGTTTCATGCCCTTTTTCTCCCAATTTCAAGTTATGTGGTGCTTATGTGTTTTCATTTGATTTCTAAAACATGTTTCTCACTTTTATTACATACATAGTTAATTTATTATGGTGATTTAGTAGTGTATGAATTTATCACAAATAGTTTTTTTATATAGTTCTTTTATGAGCATGTAAATGCCTTACCTTTCATCCATGAATAATTGACACATTCTTTTAGAATTGTATTGTTGGTTATTTCAGGATTTGTTTCAGATATAAATCCTTTTGGGTAGTGTTTTGTTGTGTTTTATGACATGTTCAATTGGTTTATGAGAGTCCTTGGTCTCTTGTTGGATGTGTGATGGTCTTCGCCGCACTAATGTTAGGTGTCAGGACTTGTTGTAGGGAGTTGAGATCATTTCATAGTGCACACATGCATTTTCCCAAGTATGGATATATATATATATATATATACTCCTTCTGAGTGAGTGTTGCCTTATACTGCAGGGAGCACATGCATCAACTTAAAGAAGTGTATATATATATATATATGGAAGTGTGTGCACGCGTGCAAGAGAGGTGTGGCTTGAGTTAGAAAGTTTCGACTAGACTTCATTGAGGTAAGAAAATCCATGATTTTACTTTCCATTGCTTTCCCTTAATGCATGAGGTTGTCATTATATTATTATCTTTCTATGCATCTTCATGTTACCTTTTTAAAGCTTCTTGTGGTGTTCTAATATTATTTGTTGTTATTAATTATTCGGTTTACATTAATCGTGGTTTAGGCCTTGTATATGATGTCTTTGGTGTTTGCGTCGTTTGTTCGTTTTAATTGTTTTGTGTCCATGTTTATGAGTTTTAGTTGTGCGGTTGTTGCAGCATGTCAGCGAGGAAGAGTTGCCTTTCTGCGGTCGGCGGCTTGCGCATGTTTGTGCGTCTATGCGAGGTGTGATGTGCCACTGTGTTTGGACTGCGAGGAGAGGTAGGTCCCCCACTGCAATCACCTTTAAATTTTGATTTTATTAATTTCATGATGTTTTATTAATTTTTCTGAATGAGAAATAATATAAGATAATTAATTTTTAAATAATTATTTGGTGTGGAAAGATCCGTTTATTTTATACCGAACTCTGGAATCATTTTCTTGACGAGTGGACACCTAGTATTGAAAGAATGCCCATTTGACCTTTAAACATATTTCATGGAAATTAAAATGTACTTCTAGTGTTAAAGATAAGTTATTCCTTCTGAACAAGGGTTTTGGGTTTTCTCGAAAATGAGGTTTTTCTTTAAAATTAGTGGAGGCCCATTTGGAAGATTAATAAAATTAATTATTTTGGAAAACCCACTCAAGGGTGATGTTTGGTGTGTGTTGATATAATGAGTTGTGTGTGATATTTATGCATCCTGACTGATTGATTTACATTGTAGACGCACCCATTTTTATTGTATGTGTTGACATGGGAACCTGGAATATTGAGTGAATCTTCTGAGAACGATTCTTGCACCAGTTTAGAATACATACTGGCTAGTGGCCCCACAGTAGCGGAGTACTGAGTTATTGATGCTATTGGGATTGGGCCCCTCAGTTCGTCCATGTAGGTATATGCCAATAGTTAGGGTGTTATGGAGTCATGGAGTTAGGGCATGCCTTTAGGATGAGTCACATGTATAGTTTGTTCTGGATTGTTCACGATATCCTAGGTTGGACCCACATTTCTTTTAGTGTTTATTTGTATTTGGTGGACGATTGAGAGGTCTAGTTCGGTAGCTAGCCCCTGTGTACCACTTCTTCCCTATTGCTTGTAGTGTTTGTTGTCTGTTTTTTGTGGTTTTCCCTTTGACTAATAACTAAAATTTGAATTTCAAAATTGCACGTAGAAATGTTTTAAAATGCTATACACCTATTCCTTTCAAACATTAAGCTTGTTTTAAAAATTAAAAAGGGAAATGGACTAATACTTGTTTTAGAAATTAAAGTGTGTGTAAAAAATAATATTTTATATAATTTAGTTCAAACCTGTAATTAGTAAATTTCATTATTTAAAGGTAGTGCAATGGGAATAGATATCGGGCTAGCCTACTGAGTTTTAATACTCACGCCTATAGTTCCTTTCTGTTTTTAGTGTTTGTGTAGGCTACAGATTTGGTGCATTCACCTTGGGTGACGTTTGGTCGCGAGTTGGAACGTGACCCAAGAGGTCACACAGAGATAGTGGTTCTCTTTCGGTAAGTTTTATTTCCTATTGTTCATGTTTAGCCTTCTTATTTAGTTTTTTTATTTTGCGCTTCTCTGTTTTATTTTTTCTACTTTATTTATTTATATTGGGATAAATCATTCCCACAACCACTTTTGATGCCCTGGTTCTTGTTGCCAGCCCAGGAGGGTCAGGAACGCCTCTCGGGCCATGTCGTGGACCGGCTCGGGTGACCGGTTCAGGGTCGACCCGGGTTGGTTCATGACATTATTGTTTTTCAAATTTCTCCATTGGATGACACACGTGTTTTTGACATTATATTAATGAATATTTTTTTTACCCTTATCATACTGCACAATGAGGTATTATATCATGCATAATTTTAGCAACATCATAATTCCCATGTCATGCATATACCACGTCACATTTTTTTTATAGAATTCGTTTTCATCATCATGTTGTAGTACGATGATTTATGTGTTAGATTTTTTCAAACATCTCATCTAGTAAAAGGGTAAAGAAATTGGTTACGTAAAATTTATACACCATCCATTTTTTTGTATATATTGAGTGTAGAACCATAACTAACCAATTGAGACACATTTGAACTATGAACCATTCAGATAATGGCCTGGAATTTTTGATGTTGAAATTAAATAGATGTAATCCACAATTAATTTCTTATTAAACCACAAGTATATAAAAACATCATTTTATTACATGTAATGAGATATAATTATGGTAATTTAATAACACAAATCATTCCCACATATCATCAATTGAGATACACAATCATAATTCGTGTATACATCGTATTATAGACTCACAAACTAATATGATTTATTTCACCATTACCACAACTCAAGTCTAATAAAATGTTGTATTAAATAATTAAATTTTTTGATGATATTATTATACTTCAGGATTTATTATATCACATATAACTTATTACCTTCCATTCAATGGGAATAGGATAATGTCACTTGTGTGTTGGGAGGACTATCACCTCGTGAAGAGATGCGATTCAGTCACATTTTACATGGAAGTTAATAAGGATATGTTTCATTAAAATATGAGATATATATATTATTAAAATTATTATTTAATTGTAATATATTAATTACCTTTATTTTATTCTAGCTGTAAAAAAATTGAAATAGTGTACTTACGTACATATAACCTATTTTATCACTAAACCACGGATTTCATTTTCTATATCTAACATTTAAGGGCTAGTATAAATACATGTATAATGATAATAAAATATATTTCAATGAGGGATAAAATTATGGTGATAATAGGACCATGGTATGTTAAGAGGTGAATAAATAAAAAATCAAAACATTAAAGAAAAAAAGTAGTTATTACAAAATACATGACATCAAAATAGAATTCTTAATAAATGGGTAATAAAAGATCATAAGTAAATCATATATAGTATGATATATATATATATGTATATGGTTATTAAATTGATATATATTAAACTTATATTTATTATACATGAGGTTTTATCATGTATCAAGGATGTCAAGACTTCAGGAATGGGATTTCGAGTCTCTATTTTATTTTTGGTTGGCTTATGTCATATTACCATTCTTTTGTTTTTTATAGTGTATGCACATTAAATTTGAAATTTTATATCTTGAATATACAAATATACATTATATTTAATGTTTAATTCTATTTTATTGTTAAACGGGGATCACTATTAAATATATTACTAATGTATTAATCAATTTCAAGTCTCACTTATATTTCTGAAAGTCTTATGCCATATTAACCACTCATTTATTTTGTGTGGTGAATATTTTACCCATTTGACATGTTATATGATTTATATACTTATGTTAATAATATTTAATGTTTTATTTGATTTTATTATTTAATGGGGATTACGATACAAGAGATTACCAATGTGGTAAGGGAATTCTAGAATCTATTTTATTTCTGGGAGAAACATGTCATATTCACCACTCATTAATGTTTTCTGGTGTATATACTTGAATTTTGACATGTTATAACATGAATATATTTATTTATATGATATTTAATTGTTCATTTGATGTAATTTTTTAATCGTACATACGGCCCAATATAATCCCAATGTAGTGTGGTATATTTTTCACAACATATATTCTTTGGGACATACATTCTATTATCTAATTATCTACATTTAAAATATTATGATACTTCATAACTGATATATTATAAAATGGAATTATTTATTATCATGATATTTAAAAATTTATTTAATCTTATTCTTTAATCGGTATTTGGATTCAATGTTTTCAAAGTGGTAATGGTTTTATGATACAATTTCATCAGTTATTGGGATTTTTCATGATTACGTTTCCAAGGATGAAATATTTTTATAAGACTCCCAAGAAACTTATGATTATTATTATGTGATGGTTATTTAATAATAATACATGTATTCAATTCATTTTCCCCCTTTTATGTACTATTGAAAAATAATTAATGTTTTTAATATAAAATCACTTTATTAATCCCTTCGGTCGAAAACCCCTTTTTGATTCATATCAATGTTTTGTAAAAATGGTTTCAAAAATGTTTTAAAAATTCCCAAAGTAGTTTTGAAAAAAAATTTACCGGTTTTTTACTTTTTAATATGTGTTTTATATTTTTCGTACATTTTGTTTTTCAAACAAGGCCGGTCTGGGTTTTACAAAAAAATTGAAAGGAATATTTTTTAACATGTATGAGATTTTGCAACATCTTAATCATTCAATGGTTTAGATTTTTCATTCTATGATTCAAATGTTATATATAAGGAATATTATTTTGAGAAATATTAGGTTTTAAAATAGTTATTTTAAAGTGTAAATGATATTATACTAAATGTATGTTTTAAATGTTTTTAAGGCATCTAATATTAGATTCCATGGTTATTTAAAAAATAATAATTTTGAAATTGTTTTATGATTTAAAATGTGTTTTTTCAAAGTGGAAATAAATTTTCTATGAAAAATCGTTTAAATTATTTTAAATATCGCTTTATATGTTATAAAATTAATTTTCAAATAATCTTATTTTGAAAATGATTTTTGTTTAAAAAAATTTCATGTCGAAGAAAACATTTCCTCAAGAAATGTTCCTTGTGATATTTCAAAATCATTTTACTTTTATGATAATGTCCATTATTGTAACTTATGTATTAATGGGTATTTGATCCAAGAAAGCTATTCGTATTCTTTATTGGAATAGTTTATAGTTATGATGATATGATGATTATAAAACATATTTCACTTCAGTTTGTTATACCAAGAAAGAATGATTATGAACCCCAAATAGTTTTTCCAGTGTTATTCTTTAAAAAAAATGATGGAGTGATTAGGAATATTATTTCCTTTATAAAAGTTATGTTATCATAAAATGTTTATGAAAACCATTTCATTTCATTGGTTCAAATATGATGATTTCTTTATCTTATGGTGAACATATGAATTATTTTTATTATGTGATAGGTGGAAAATATATCTCTCTCTAATGATTTTTGTAAATATTTATATATAATGAGATAAATAGAACTAGAATGAGTATTAAACCCATTTCAATAAGGTAATTTTATCACTACAATAATATTTTGAGTGAACCTTTATTACTATAATGTTTTGAGGAGTAAACTCATTCGACTGTGATAGTTTTGAAAATCTGTATTTACTACTAAAGTAATGATATTCTCTGATTTTTTGTATTGCCTAAATCAATACTTTTTCCAATGTAATTTTTTATACCTCATGTTCTTTTATTCCACAATGAATAATGTCTTAGTAAATAGTATTATTTATTTAATGACTTGTATTTGTGGTATATTATATACACGGTATTGTTTCCCAATGTTATTATCATGTTCTCATGAACTTATTCCCTTGATATGTTGATATTATTTTTTACCCATACTGGGAATCTGATATCACCCACTCTTATTTTTTATATCCTCGGGTTATGAAGAAATGTTTTAGGTTGGGTATGTTTAAGAAGGGTACTATATGGGATGATATTTACTGGAGATGTTAAAGATCATTCATTAAATAAGATGATTTTGTTCCAGGATTCCAAAACAAATATAAGTTTATGATCCCAATTCATTTTTTCTCAAATTTAAGGAGTATTATTATATAAATATTTAATATATATACCCATACATATACACATATATATATGATATTTTTGGGTCTTTATAGAGGTTCCTTTTATAATTTGAAAAATGTTTTTTTGGGACATATAACTCTATAATATATAGAGAACACATATTTCACTTGGAATATAATACCAAATAGGATACTAATATAGTTTGGGAAGTGTTATTGTTGATAAATAATCATTACCACTATTCCAAAAATGTTCTAAATACTATGTCATTTTATTTACACTAACATTTACACTTTGTCTACTTTTTTTTAGGAAATGCCACAAATTCTCAGCTAAAAAGTATAAATAGTACACAAAAATAAATATATTGTCATTATATAATTTTATCCTACAAATAAAAAATTAGGAATCATATTTATCATATAAAATTTTTATATATATGGAAAACTATTTCTGACATTAGCGTTTGTAACGTGCAACAAACAAATTTAGAGCAATGACTGATTTCAAAAATGATGTTTATTATTTGGATAAAATTATCAATGATATTGATTATATTGAAATTAAATGTTTTATTTTCATAAAATAATATTTAATTACCACTAAAATAATTCAATTCTAAATTAAACCATTATAGAATAATTATTAAAATAAATAGACCAAAATAAATTTTCATTAATAAATTAAATTAGTTTTCTAAAGACATAAAAAATGGATTTATATATAAATATAATATTTCAAAATATTAAATATATATTTTTAAAATATATTTATTATAGCGAAATGGTGTTTCAAAAAAATCATGGAATTATTTCATAATATTCTTGATACTTTTAAGCAAAATCTTTATTTTTACTTTTCATATAAAAATCAATAATATCCTAAATGCCTAAAATAGACCATAACCTAATATTGATATAAAATATACAAATATGAAGTTACATAGTTCATGATAAAATTTATATTGAATTATAAATATTGTAATTTATTAATTTATAATTTTAGTGGTTATCCTGAATAACATAATTATATTAATGTTTCATTATTTTTTAGTCTATTATTGAATGTAAAATATGATATTCAAAATAATTTTTATCATGGGGAAATATTAACTAGTATGTATCATCAATACAATAAATGTCTTGACTATGAATCCATAGATAATACAAGGGAACCCCTATTTTTTTAATATCTCGAAACAACCTGAAATTAACCATCTCCCGAGTAAAAACCATGGGGATGGGATCCAAAATATCATGTAATGAATATTCAGCCTATTGAAAGAAAGAAAAAATCCGATACATATTTCTCAAGATTTTGTTATAGGTCTCATAAACCATATATAAGGATTGAGTCGGATTCATTCATTGTAGGTAAGAAAATTTCCTTCATCAATCGCTAGTATGGCCCTAATGATAGTCGTGAATATAATACATGACACTATCTTCAAGATGATTTTTTAAACCAAATATATTATATCCAAAACATAGGAACAGTAAATCTAGAAGTGTTAGGAATATAATATAAAATTTGAGGCCTCTAAACATTCATTATCACAAATTATATAGAATATTGTGGATAGAGACATGAATTCCAAACAGGATAATCATATAAATTCTCTATGGGATGGATACATCACTATGAATATTACTATATAAGAAACCATATATCCACTTTCCTATCAATAAAAAAAATTCACAATTGAATATCAATTTTCCTTATATTTAATAGTTTATTGAGGTTAAATAAATGTTGATGGATAATCAAAATTTTATTTAATATATTCCATATAGATCAGGATGAAAAAATTTATCAGCAATATAAAACCATGACGTTCAACAAAACATTAAGAAGTAGTGAATTAGAATGAAAATAATTTGTACACTATATTATTAGAACTGATATACTCATATAATATTAGAATTTTTATTATTTTTGACATTAAAAATTTATTTTCTGAAGAATATTTTTCACATCAAATGGTTTTAGAAGATTCCTTATATAATGAGAATATTGAAATTCTATGCTGATATTCATAAATAAACATATTATATTGATTATATGCATCTATCTGATAGAAAAAATATAATGTATTATCATCATTTTTTTGGGGGCTCAAAAACCATTTTGACTTCTTCTAATAATGTTAACATTAGGTGAGCTCAAAAAAAAAGGAGAATGGGTGGAACCATTTATAATAATTCTAGATTTTATAATTCTAATTGCATTTTCAATATTTGATCTTGTAAATAGTTCATAAAATTGATATTATTCTTCATGTGTATCAAATATTTCATTCATTGATATATAGATGAAAATTATGATAAAATATTCTCATGGTGAGGTAGAATACATTGGGAGCATCATAAGTGTTATAAAGTTAATTATATAAGCCATAAAATAATTTTTGAAATTCCATATTAATAGAAGAACCTAATTCTATCAATTTAATTATATCAAAATGGTTTGATGAAATACATGGAAATAGATGTTTATAGAAAATTTATTTTAATAAATTCAATAAAATTTAAATATATAATACAGTGTGATTACATTATTATGCATTTTGTTTCATGTAGTATCAATTGAAAATCTGATAACACGATATAGTAAAAGATTTCAGAAAATCCTTGTAGTTTGTCAAATAAATTCCTTACTTATGGGTTCCTTTAATGGTTAAAATATATTTATCATGTACTATATGTATGTTCATCAATTATCATAAGATAAGTTAGCTCATTCAATCACACAATATTTTTATCTGGGATCATACTATATTTTATTGAATTTCAAATTAAGAATAAATTTATTCACTTGTTTTTAAAATAATATTTCATACAGTAAATGTTAATAATGGAATTTTTTAAATAAGATATAAATGATTAAAATATGTTAGCTAAATTTTACCAATTTTTTAATTATTCAAAATTTAATAAATAATAATTTATTTATTCACCCATTTAGAGAATATTTTATAATAAATTTATGTTTATGTTATTTAGATATAAAATTAAATATTTGAACACATTTTAGTTGAATATAATTTCATTTTTCTGGGTTGGTTTTTCCTAAATGTGTGTAAGATATGTTTTTAGTTTCAATTAATCATGACCTTTATAGTTGTAGAATTGTACATTCACCCTAAAATTTGACCATGAAAACTCTTTTTGGAAGGTTAGGTTAATCCTAATGTGTGTTTTTTAACCATGAACTAATTGAAAAAATAATTATTGTTATATTGGGGCCATGATAATAATATAATATATATAATGTATTGTTTTTATCCAACACACACTCATTCATGGTAAATACACATTTTATTCAAAACAACCCCCCATTCAGAAAATATCACAATGTTATTGTGTTTAGAACTCATGTTTTCTACTAAAGGGTATACAATTTATTTTTGAATCACTTTTTATTATGTTTATCTATCATTGTTTGACTAATTCATTAGAATAAATTTTAATTAAATTAAGTGATTCGTTTATGGGATAAATTTTAAAAGAACCAATATTTAATTACTATATAGGCATCATGTTCATAAAATATTTTTTTGGATATATATAATATGATATTTTAGGGTCATATCATTGAAGTGGTTTTTATAGGTTTTGAATCAACAATAAAAACAATAATATGAATCCCTATTTAAGATCATTTTCACAAAAATACTCAAATAAAATCTTCATAAATTTGTAATATATTACATGAGGTTGTGATTCTGGATTCATTCTTGTCAAATATAATTTTTTTCCATATATATAATATTTTTTAACATTTTATTTTACCCAGTCATAGATATATGTTTCAATTTATAATTGGATTATATATTTGTTATGAATTATTTTTTCCCGAATATACACCTCTACCCTTCCTTTTTTTCATAAAGTATATTCCTTTTGAATTATAATTTTTTTCTCTCAAAACCCATTCCATTTTCTTTTACAATTATAAAAAATGACTCCTTGTATTTTTATTATAATGGTTTTAGTGATGTAATGATGTATTACAAGGTTCATTTATATATGGTTTTCTCTCCATTATCTTAACCTTTATTCATTCTCTATCTCCCCTCTTCACATTCCATTTTTATTGGGAATAAAATATTATGAGTATTATGAGTAGATGATTTCTATAATGGTCTAGTTAGGGCACAAAGATATTTTTGAAGGTGTTAGTATCTCTTCATGTGGGTCACTATAAGTGGGGTGGGAATTCATGGTGAGGGAGGGGTTTATGTGAGGTATCTATGGTTGTGATGGGAGAGAAATAACCATTGAATCTATGACATAAATTGACGGGAGATGAAGACCTAGAAGGGGTAATCATTAAATTAGAAATGATTCGAGGTATGTGAATATATTTTAAGGATGGGTGTTATCCGCAGTGATAGAAACCATACTGGGTAGAGGGTGTTGTTGTGGATGTTAAAAATGTTGGATTTATGATATTGTGATTCCTGGACCACTGAAAATCACTAACATCAATGATTTCATGAGAGGTACATATCCAATATAATTTTCATAAACCCATGAATTTAAAATATATTAAATTTTCAAATAGTTTATATATGGTTTTGGGAGTGACCAGGTATTTTCTGGAGCATAGAAGACATGTTTTTTTTAAATATGTATGGTGCATGGTTAATGCTAATTGTGAACCATAATCCTTTCATCTTTACAATGGTGACACAATATTTTTAAAATTATGAAATGAATACTCTGGTCATGAAGGGGTGCTGTATAAAAATACATAGGAGTCACCTGGTATGTGGATTTTTTTTCAAATCATGTTCGTTTCCTATGAGAGGGGGTGACACCGCAGATAGTACAAATTAATGGTTGTCACTTGGTTTGGCGATCCGTGAGGCCAAATTGTGTACCCATAAAAAAGGCGGAATTTACCATTTAACTGACATCTACTTAACCTTATTTACCTCTTTTCATATCATTTCCAAACACAAAACCTCATTCATAAACAATGAGATATCCCTTGACTAACAATCTTGGCTTGAGCCTACATTAATCAGACTTTGATTCTAGTGGAATCTGTCACGTTGGAACTCCATGAGTAAGAACATAATTTCTCTACCTTAAATTCATCCAGTAACATTCAATTTGAAATTTTATTTCCATATGATCTAATATTCATTATATTAATGTTATTTGATTAATTCAACAATTTCTCTCATTCTACAATGATTCTGATGTTGATAATAGATGTGGATTCACCTACCAAAAATACAAATAATGTCTTATAAAAACATAAAATTAATGACATATAAACAATTTTTTGTAATTTTTTTTAATTTGAACAGATATAATTTTTTTATATTAATTATAGGTTGCAACACTTATTTACCAACAAATTCATGTTATAATATTAACTATTTAATACTAAAAAATATTTTACACATAACTCGATCTGGTACTTTATCATTCTTATACAAAAATTATATAAAAAATATATTATAATAATTTTTGAAGTATTTAATTTTTTGTAATATCATCTCTTTAATAATAATTAATATGATAAATTTAAAGAAATAAATATCAAATAAATATTACACAACAATTTTCTCCAAAATTCGATAATTTACCACACTATTGTTATAAAATTACCAACATAGCAATTTAGTCGACAACAACTGCAAAAATTAGTCACTATACACCCCAAAATTCATGCAATTTTTTTCAGGTCACAGTTTATTGAACATAGCTTAACTCTCCATAATTATTTTACAACCTATATAACTCCACACCGTTCATTATCAGGAAAGTTTACCTTACTCATCGAATGAACTTTATAATGTTTTTCCTTTTATGTATTTTTATCCTTTCATTATCTTGGATAATAAATATATATTTTTGTGATAATTTTATTCCACTATACTCAAAATATTAATGAATCAAGTTATTTTTGTAATTTTAAGTAAAAGGTAAATGAATTAGTTTGTGAATAACTTGTTGTAGGTAAAAAATGAAATTTATATCACTATTTTCCATTTACTTTCTATAAAGTTTTATTGAATTCTTTTCTTGTAAATTTCACCTTTCATATATTAAATATCCCTCTTATTCATCCGGTATGTGATGATTCCCTTCTAAAAAGTAGTTACCATGGTGTTAATTTTAATACAGTTATCACTAATACACAAGATTAAAAAAAAGAACATAACTCTTATAGTTGAAGGTTTCTTAAAACTCTTCACCTATTATATTAAACAAGGTATGGGGACCCATGATGATAAATGGTAACCTTTTTTAAAATACACATTAATCAAACTCCCATGCATGTCTCATTCCAAGTACATGTGTCATTTGAAATGAACTAAAATGGTTTTACTCTATATATTTTTGCAAAATATATAATATAAAATAAACATAACCCATTTACACCTTAAATGGTGGAGAATGGAAATATTACATATAAATTCACCCAATTATGTAGTTAGAAAAATATAATTCATCATTTTGTGAATTATGTCATTAGATTTCTGTTTTGTAAAGTTTTGTATGTCGATTGGGTGTGTAGAATTCCTCAGTGTTGTTTATTATTGAATAATTAATGATTATAATTCCATAGGGTGTGTAAATTATTTATATAAATTTCATTACATTAATGAACATTTTTACCATTGAATTTTATATTGAGAGTCTGTACTTCTAATAATTTTTACAATTCATTGACTATGCTCAAATATTTAATTAGATGAATTGTGAATTATTGTTGATATATATATTGAATATCATTTATATTTATGACATAAAAATTATGTATTTACAAGATTATAAACTTGAAGTGTTTCATGGTCATGATTTATTATTATTTTTAATAACATCTATTTAATTATTTTTTTATTATTATGATTTTTTATTTTTCATGATATGGTTAATTTTTTCATTGTTAATTATTATATTTTGGGTTAATTATCATATTAATTAATTCATTCACATTATTTTTTATTCCTTTACTATGAAATATTATTATATACAATTTTTAATTAGTATATTAATGGATTAAATTATTGAAGTAGTTTGTTAAATTTCGATGTTATGTCAGACTTCTCATTAAGGACTTCTTAATCCTAGAACATGTGATTAAATTAATTCTTTTTTATGGAATGTTTGTGTTGATTTCATTTAATGAGTTTCCTATTTCTATAGCTATAATTAATTGATAACAAACACATTTGATCAAGTTGATAGATAGACTATTCTAAATTGTATCATCTCATCCTCATCCTCATTAGTTTCAATTATCCTGATTTTGTATAATATGTATTATTTATACCTTTTAATTAGAATGTACCATGTCAAATTTTTAATAGGATACAAGTTATGTATAATATATACTTTCATTCAATATTTTAGTGGATGAAATTTACTTTCAATATGTATTAAATTACATTATATGTTGTGTCTGCAATTTCCCTACTAGACGTTATGCATCATGAGAATACCATGCCACATTCATCGGTGTTGAACTTCTTTATTCATTATATACATACTATATTATCTATTTTTTGATAATATTTTTAAAAAATGATTCAATATGGTAAAATTATTATATTTCGTTTTTTTATATTAATTAATTTACTCAGGATTTATGTACTCTATATTTCATTAAACTAATAATTCCCATGTTTCTAAAAATGTGATATTCTATTGGATGGATCACTATTAATTATTCTTACCAGGATTACTTGAAAGCATCCATGGCAACATACATGGAATTATCAAATTCTACGAAAAATTTCTAATGACTTGTATAGGCATGTACGTTGTGGTATAATACACGTGACACATGTATTTTCACATATTTATTAGATATAAAGGCCAAAATATCGTGGAATATCACTAGGAATATATTAGCTAAAACATCGTGGAACATTACTCACGGCCATGAGTTCAATTATGTATATAAAACATGTTTAAGTACTAATTTATTGAACACATGTCATGTATAATTCAATAAATTCTTCACATGAATATAAATTATGTCATGTATATGAGATGGTTTCAAGATCATTGTAAAATTATGTAATTTACAATGTCTCATTAAAGACATCTTCAAATTTTACTATAACAGATATCCTCACAAGTAATTTACCATTATTTCAATTCATTGAACATGTTTTTCGATAATGAATTACAATTAAATATCTCTAATTTTAGTCTTTCTGAACTTAGTCCAATTATAGATAATAACTACGTTACTGCAATTCTGATGGGGACCATAGGATATTATTCTATTTAGTATGTGTGTGATGGCCATTTCACAACCAAAATAGATGCTATCAACATTGGTGTCCTGTTTCGGGATATGATTACTAAATAGTGGGTTATTGATACTATTAAACACAATAAAAAGTACCATTTAATATCATGGAAACATTATAATTGTTTTTATTTCAATCCTAATTTCAATTTTTATTTCCCTATTTTGTAGGAAATACATTTCATGAATGAAAAATGAATGTTCCTCAATACCTTTGTTGAAACACCAAAAAAAATCACCCAAATGGATGATTAATATCTTGAAAAGTTGTACCCAATGAATTATCTCTACCGTGCTCTAAAAATTTCATTTTATGTCTCCATAATGAACCCATATCAATTAGTTTTTATTAGTGGGATACCTTTCTCCGTAAATTGGTGTCAACCATCTCTATTGATTCTATGTGTTCTATAATATCTCTTTTTGGGAAATATTTTTCCAATTATTAATCAATATGGTATCACTATTATATTTTATTATATTATATTTTTATTTTTCACTCTTAATTCATGTATAATTTATTTCATTAAACTGATAAGACCCATGTCTCAAAACTGATGATAATTCATTTTAGGGAGAACTATCTATTGTACATTCCTTTTTAGATGAAATCATCAATGTTAATGTACAATCCATGGGATCAATTATTCAAATATTGAACACATATCCTCTATCATCTTGGACATCATGGTATATTTCATATAGAACATGAACTTTTACATCAAAATTCAATGTATATTCCTTTACATGATAAATTGTAACGTGGCCTATATAGGCCTATACATCATAACACAATAATCATAGAAATTTGATAAAATTTGTGCAATGCATGTGTTCATGTACTAATGGATTTACAAACAGACTATAAAATTATTTTTAATTCTATACAATTCATAAGATTCTTTTACATCATGACATGTAAATGCCATTTTTTCACTCTTAGTGTAGAATTCATTACTCACCCATATTTCATAGTACAAATCATTCCGTTTTTTGTAGAACTGGTTTACACAAAAGTAATATTCCATGATTACAATTCATCTAAAATAATTTTGGATGATTAATTCAAAGAAAATCTCTCTGCTTTTATTCTGTCCATTTTTAGGGATAATACACATATTTTTATAATGATGATGGTATCATATAGATATTTCCCACCTTAGGTTGAATAGGACAAAAAATTTACTACTAAATAGGTTTGTACATCTTGGGGTCTTGTTTTTTGAGATAAGCGATAGGTGGCTAGTCATTGATATACTCAGGCCAAATGACTTGAAGAATCTAATATCTTGGGTACCTTCTATAATTTATTTTTTCATTCACAATTCCATTTATATAATTCTTATATATAAAATGCTATCTTTGAATTTTTATTTCCCCATTGGGAATGTACTATATTACTTAAAAGACAAATGGATGTTCATACTACATTAGTCGAATGATAAAAGGAATATCATTATAATGTAATATCTATTTCATGAAAAGAAGCATCTAATTAAATATCAATAAATATATTAAAATTTAAATTTTCACCTCTATGTGGAATCCACAAATCTAACATTTTATTACTGATATACTTATGACCATAAAATAATTAGCTCTGAATGATTACCAAAGATGTGATATTGAATTATAGATATTCTTATTTTTTTAAAATAATGTATTCGATTAATGGATCTAAATTGATTGAGGAATAAAAAGGGATATATTATTTTGAATGTTTATTTTTCTTCATATTTTATGTTGAGAAATTATAAAGTGTTTTGTAGATTGATCTGTTTATCTTTTATTAGATACCAAGTCCCTGAATGAGAGGTCCAAAATATAAAACTTTTTGGGGGTTATAATAAGCTATATGGAATGGAGGTGGAATTTAAATACCATATTATTGAGACATTACGTGACCAACATTTATTAGTTTATTATGAATTATTATTTTTTGTGATACCATTTAATCCCTTTTTTATTTACATCACATTAGTAGGACCTTCCATTAGTAATTTTGGATTTTTCAACATGTTTTCATTCTGGGTGGGATGAATTTCTAAGTGGTCATATTTTTAATGTGTTTTGTTTTCATTTAGGCAGAGTTTGTTAAACTGAATAGTGGAAATTACATTCTTCACAAGGTAAAATTTTTATCTGAAATTATTTAAAAGTAACATGTGTAAAACTAGTTTTGAATAGTTAAATTTATTTGGTAGATTATGTAAAAATGAACTACAAAAAACATCTTTATAATAATACTTTCTTTGATGTTTTGGGGTTTGATTATTGAACAGCTGAATAGTTTTCATATTTTTGAATTTTCTATGAAAAAAAACAATCTTCAAAAGTTAATTAAATTTATCCTTTTGAATCATAATTACTTCCCCCTTAACATATCCACTCTTTCTCAGAAGAACAATATATAGGGTGATATTTATCCATTATACAATGTTTAGTAATTTATATTTTTCTTTTGAATGATTGAAAATGTTTTTGCCTATGATGTTCTAGGAACCTATTAGTGTCATAACAGTTAATGTGTAGAGTGATATGTTATTGTATAATATTTGTAAACTATTTTGATAACTAACCAAAATTAAGAATGGTTACATATCATGCTAGCATGAAAACAAGTGAATCTTTGAACGTTTATATGTTCATCTTCTTAATTTAAAAGTACTAAAATGATTTGGATCTTGAAGTAATTTTTATCATTACATAATAAATGAATATTTATAAAGGCATGTTTTTTAATATGTAATTTAAGATATATATATATAATTATAAATATTGACAATTGGTGTTCTTGTGCAGGTTATTTTGTGGGTTTTTGAATATATTTCAGGTGTTCTAAGTGTAGAAGAATGCTAGAATTCAGGCACGCATGGCCTAAGTCTAAAATATACTATTATCTAACTCATATAATATTACAAACATAGATGTATATGTAATATAATTAGTCACACATAGGGTTTAGTTGACGGATTATACTAACTGCACAATATATGTTTTGGTATAAGAGTTACATACAAGACATAGTAAACTACCAAGATACAAAAATAGTGATCTGTTTCTATTTCATAAATAAACATATATTGTTATTATATGGAATGTAATATTTTTATTTGAATACCATATATTTGTGTCTCTAATATTATTAGATAAACTGTAAAATGATTCTATGAACATCTTCTTCATGCCACCAGTATGAGATTGTGGATGAAATTCTTTCATCCACATGTGATGGAAAGGGGTACTACTTACATTTTTGAGGATATGTAGCTTCTTTTTTCTACCTGTGTATAAATATTGGTGATGTCCTACTTCTTACTACCATTGTAATCATGTTGTAGCAATCTTTTCCATTATGAAAATGATATGACTGAGTAGATGAAGTGTTTGTATGGACCCCACCTCCATTCAAAACAATGAAAGTTCAAAATATTGTGTGTGAGACTGATTATGGATAAAATTTTGTAGGGAATCATATAAATTATCTATGATTTTGATCATTTTTAGACATTTTGTTCCATGTACTTTGAATTTTCATGTCTTTATATGGAGTTTGAACATGCATTTATATTATATTTTAACATTTTTTTTCAAATAAATACATTGTTTGTGGGAGTTTAATATAATATTATTTTTCTTAATTATTTAATAACAAATATACTAAATATAATATATATTTAAATTAATAAATATAAAACAAAATTTTTTCAATAAATATTGAAATAAAAACACATAATATTTCATTTATAATATTATTTACAAACAAATATTAATTTTTGTTATTATTTATAAAGGTACATAATAATATTATCTACATATAATTTTTTCATCTGAATCTATTGCTAGTAATTTTTACCAAAATATATTTTATGTTTTGGTTTTATAATAATTAAAATATACTAATTTTGTCTATGCCATTTAAATTTAGCGGCAATGTTCTTTCCTAAGATCTAGTGGTTTGATTTTTTTTTTGCTAAAACAATTTTCAAAAATTAAATGAATTTCTACCAACATACATACCCCTATATAATTTTTTTTTACTGTTGTATAATGTATACGGTCTCATGATTTTACCCAAAAGTTGTGGTTTTGATTATTTTTTTTATATGAACTATAAATTATAAGTGTCACCCAGAAAATATTCTTTATTTTAATTAAATGGTTAGAAAATGATGAAATGTTCTAATAAAACGATTATTTTGTTACAGTTTGTCAACTTCAACTAGTTAAAACCCTTTTGGTGTTTTTTACCATTACACTTTCCCTATGCCTATATTTCCAAACCACACCCCATGATGGGTTTTTCATGATATTTATTAATCAGATGTCTAAGATATTATTCATTTAACGGTAAATGAAATTAGTTGAATGTGAAGGGAAAGGAAATTTCACATGACCCATGTTAAATTTTGAATTTATCTATTAACTGAATGGGTTTTAATTTATATGTAAGTGGTATAAATACATTACATGGATCTTAGTAGATAATGTATTATGATCCTTACTAAATGAGATTTGATGAATTGTGAAATGGATTATACACAACTAGCCTCTTATTTCGACTATTTTACACATTAATATGACAATCTACCTTGGGAAAGTCATTGATTCCCTCTATGTGTTTTACCTAACTACATAGAGAATGCCAAACAATTCATTTATGTGTTTACTAGGATTTTATACAACTCTTAAACTCGTTCCATGTATTATAGTGATGACTAACTGAATATACCCACATGAAATCATATGTTGATTTAACCTAAATTTAAAATTACTTGGTTATCTCCTAGGATTCATCTTAATGTATTATGGATGAAGGATAACTCATTTTAGCTAATTGGTCCCAAATGAGCTATTTTTTAGGATACATGGGGCGTGTTCATAGTTTTTGAGAATAATCATTATAGGAGTGGACTTGAAACTTTTCAACCTAGGATCCCACACAATACAATATATTAAGAATACATGACTTACCACTATGATTTTTTTTACCAACTTATATAAACTGTAACTTGCATAAACCTTGGCTCCTATGTTATTATTATTATTATTATCACAATATCATGTATTTAGAGACATTTCTATTTAGGTCCATGAAGGTATTGGCATTCATACATCCAATGAAGTTACTGATCCAACATGGTTTATTTACATTATTTTCATACATATAACATGCCAACACATAGTTAAATTATAATATTCCATGCTAGTATAGCATCAATCATTTTTTGTGGTGGCATATTTAGTTTTACACAAACCCTGATTAGGACACAAATTTGTACATACAAAGAATTCATTGATTCATGTAGGAACAAGGGGATGCAAAAAAATTTGGATTCATGTCTTATATTCTAGGATAGTGTATATTAGAGGAGGATCAGTCCTTTTCTCATTACTCTGTAATACATAGATTTTTGTATTATTTTTTATTTATGTATTTTATTTATAATGTATTCCTCATACCATATTTTCCTTTGTATTCCATCATTTTTTAAAGCATCATGACATCATTTTTTTGTGATAGTGAGATTTATATAAATATATTTATTTATTATGTGATTGTTTCTGTTATTTATATATCCACATGGATGTTTATTTATATCCCCTTCCATGTTTTTATGTATTTCCACATTGAAATTTTTTTATCTTCCCCACTGTGTTATACTCTGATTATAAGGACATAGTATTTTTTTCATTACATCATAGAAGTTCACTATGTTTAGAAACCCTCTAGAATTTGTAGAGGCACTCTTCAGCTAAGGTGGATGTCAGGTCTATTTACTTCTCATTAAACCAATCCCAAGCCACTACATGTTATATCATATACATTTTTTACTTTTGTCTTATTATTTTGGGATAGAAGTAAGGATAAAAGGATGGGGTCATAATTTTTTAATGATACTATTCATAAGAGTACCTAACGCTAGTATATGAAAAAGTACACATTTCTTATGATGGAAATTTTGGTTCAAATTTTCATATATTTTATTTCTCTGTATTTCACCTCTGGTAGAGACACATGATTATTAGAATTATTTTTACTACGATTCATTTTATTTTTACCCTTGGGTGAAATGGATATGAGGTATTATCTCATGGATCTTATTAGAAACCTGGTATTTCCCATGTCATTCATATACTATGACACGTTTCTTTTACTCTGTGCATTTTTTACTACACGTTGTATTTCATTGATTTGTGTGTTGGAGTTGCAGAAACATTTCATGTTTGAAAATAATAATTAATTGTTTAATTAACATATCTAAATTTTCCATAATTATGTTTTCCCATATTTCATAATGTTGTAACCTTATCTTAATAACTATGAAACATATGTGTTATGAACCATTTCTTTCAAGGGTTGTAATTTTACTAATTGAAATTAAATGTATGAAAATACAAATTAAAAATGTGATGGGATTTTCTAATTAGGAAGTGGTAATACATGTTATTAAACCTTGTACATGTGAATTTATATCTTAAAACCAGATGAATCATAGGGAATTAGTTGCATTTATAAAAATCCTAAATTGCATCTTATAATTCGTATTACATCATAATGTGGTAATAGTAATTCATCTAACATTCAACATATAAATATCTATATTAGATTGATGAAATTAAATAATTATTGTTAAATTTAGATTCAAATTACAACATATTTTGTTTTTTATCAACAACATGAAATTAAAAATAATTATACAATAATTTCGAGTATGATATATGAGTCCTTTATCTATATATCACCATAGTGTTGGGTTTTGGGAGTGTCTCTCATGTTCCTTATGAACATATAAATTTCCCAAACATGGATTTGAGAGTAAGAAATTTGTTCTTTTTACCATTATAAATGAAGTATTTGTACCTATAATATTCTTTATTATGTAATTATTCTAGTATTATTTTATTTGGATATGTTTTCATTTAATATATTATAAATATTTTGTGAATATGGCCTCACGTCGTTCACTAGTAAAGTGGAGGAGACCATGCTCTAGAAGTGGTAGGACCCGGACCACTAATGATACCTATGGTAGTTTTAAAAGTGGATCCACCTATTATTCTTATATTGATAATTGATCCCTAGATTTTAAAGTGTTCTCGTCAGTTGGTAAGGGCTTGTAGGAAGCTCAGCACCCTACACTGGAAATATCATATTTGACTCAAGGTTTCTAGATGTAGAACCCCCCTATAGTTTTTCTGGAAGGAGTTATCTAATATACTAAATCACGGATAGAGTTCATAATTAAAAAATTAAATATTTTATTGAACCCTATAGATATGAGGGTGAATATTAGAACTTACATGAGAATAGTATTTTTGAAGATATGGTGGGATGTTTTGACCCAAGCTGATAGCATAGAGAAATCAATTGGAGTGCTTTACTGGCCAATATCTAAAATTACATATTTCACGAGACTTTTAGGGTTTACCATGATAAAGGTTTTATGAATCTATGTTGGGGAACATTCTATTTAATTGGATACACAATTTTTTTCATGGTGCTCTGACATTTTGTTCCTTCTTCTCTTGGTGATGAGCTATCTAGAGAAAAGTGATTTAAGGATGGACATAGGTATGTCTTTTGATTGAGGTAAATGTATTTCATATGAAGACTATTTATAAGATATTCATATATTAACATATCACCTTATGATTCATGGTCATGTTAAAAGTTTAAGGTAAAGTGGATTTGTTTCAAATTGGGATGTAGTTTATTTATTAGAAGAAAGGATAAGATAAATCAGTTTATTTATTCCAGTGACATCCAAAGCAACCACACCAATAGTAGCGTGGTCTTAAAATAGTGAAAGAGGATTAATAATATGATTCTATATTGTACAATAGACATTTTTAACTACAGGTATTGGAGCTTAATTGTTAATCTACATATTTCTATCAAATATTTTCTCTAGGAGATGGTGAGAGAGGAGCAACAAAAACTCTATGTTTGGGAGTTGGATAAGTAGCTCCAATCCAGTTATGGAATTTGACTACTATAGGTCTTTCAGAAAGAGGAGGTGGTCATCGATAAGTTAGATTGACCTAGTATATATAGTTCATTTATATTTGGCATACTGATTCCAGCCAAGGTGTAGCACAGTGTTGTAGATCTTGTGAGATTTATAAAATATAACTTACAACTGAGAAGATGGGTGCCGTTCCATATATAATATGAGTTTTTATTTTTGTATCATCTACATTATAATGTTATTTTTTATGTATTGGTTATTCCAACTCCTCTATAACTATATATATCGTGGATATTATGGGACTTGGAATTTAGTTATTCATTGGAGTGAAGACTCTTAAAACCATGTTTTGATTCAGATCTAATGGTTTTCACATCTGGAATTTGTTCCCCTTGAGATAGGAATATATCATTTCTTATAGAACCATTTCATCGAAAAGATGATGATCTTATATATCATCATTTATATAGTCTAGTTAGACCACCTTATTCAATAATTGATTACTATCATCATAGGGTTTCCTTCACATCAACAAAGGTAGTAATTATTTTCCCAATAGTAAATGTGATTTCCATGAGAGTTGAGAAAGACATGGGAATCATGGGAAAGGTGGAGTGAAATCCTATATAACTATTCTCTATCTAGATGATCAAGGAATTGTATGAAGAATTGTCTATTTTATAGTGGATCATTTATAGTAAATATTCCACGATGACTTATCCAAGATACATCCTGAGAGGGAAGTTAAATTTACTATTGATCTAGTTCTAGGAGCAACACCAATATTCATTTCACTATACAAGATAGCTATTATTCAGTTATAGGAGCTCATGTGATTGATAAAGGACATGAGACCAAAGGATTTTGTATGAACATGTACCTAATATTGGGATTTTCCCATATATTTATCCAATAAGGTGGATGGGATCCTTAGGTTGTGTGTCGGTAACCAAAAACGGTATCATCACACCATAATGAACAGATATTACATACTATTTGTAGATTAACAATTAGAACAACTACAAGGAATGAGGTTCTTATTGAGGATTGATTTAAGGGTTTCAATGAGGGTTGTGTTAGACTCTCATATATACCACATAAGACAATCCAAAAATTATATGTCTTGTAAGAGTATTTGGGCATGTAATTCTATCACAAAAATGAATTTGAATGTTTCAACGCAATGAAGAATCATTTTTCCCACCCATTAGAAGATTCATTTGACCTAGTATTCATGGATGGCATCCTTCTATATTAATATACTTGAGAAGTACATTTCAAGTGCCTTGATATAATATTTTTTATGAAGATGATTAACAATATTTATGATAGGATCATAAAATGCGACTTTGGACTGATAAATATCAATGTATGGGACACATTATCTTGAAATCAAGACAATTGATGGAACTAAAAAAGGTGAGATCCAATTTTTTTGGTATAATACAATGAATGCTTTCAAAACATAGAGCATCTTGGGGCTAAATTTATATTAATAGAATTACATCCACGAATTCATATGAATTAAAGAAACTATTACGATCTTGAAAAAGAATACCAAAATTTTAATGTTATGAATATTGTGAGAAATCAATTTTAGACATGAAAGGAAGGTTGAATTCATTGGACATCATGGTTCTTCTGTAGAAATGATGATGATATAAAACATATTGTAATGCCTTATGTTTTAGGCTGGGAGAATCTTTATTCAAGGAGGTCGAGTCATGTCATACGGGTCTCACTAGTTAGGACCCCATGACTAGAATTACATGATGAATTATCTACTAGGAGAGAAGTTCATTGTTTACATAGATCATAAAAGTCACAAATACATCTTCACATAGTGATACATAAATATCAGATAGTGAATATGTGTTGAATATATAAAGTTATTCAATTTTTGTATTTCTTATCGGCCTAGGAAATGGAATAGGTTGTACGATACTATGAGCTGTATGAAACATAAAAATGCATTTAAGGAGGCCAATATTAAGTTGATAATTATGGCTTTATTTATTGAGATACATCATGAGATTTATGATTGTTACAAGAAACATTTTATTACTTCATTGTAATTCACCACTACATTTATTAATAGAATGAATATTGGGCAATGTTCTGATAATGAAGGCATGGTCCTGAGGGAGAGTCATCCATGAAAGGACAAAATGACTGATTTTATTATTAATATGTATGAGGTCATGTGGATAAATAGATTCATTTGGGTTCCTACAAACATCTGAGGGAAAATGATGTTATAATATCATGCCACTTCCCGGGATGAATGTCAAAATCATATCATGATAAGATGTAACATTCTCCACCTGTATTGGTGGTCGTAGATGATTAATGATGTAGCTAATTTTGTTACTTAGTGTTCTACCTATCAGCAGATGGGGGAATATCCCCAGTGACAGGTGGGGATTTATCATTCATTACCCATCCCATAGAAAAAAATTTGATGCTATCACTATGGATTTCATAATGGGTTTTACATGATCTCCTTGGGGAAATTATATATTATAGGTGGTCATTAATATCATGGAAAATGTTTCTCAATTCATATAAATTACATATAATTTTTCAATATATGAACCTGGAACTGTATATTTCAGGTAAATAATACACCTTTACATATATACACATACCTGCATCATGGAAAATAATGTTCATTTCAATTCATTGTTCATTCTAGGAATGTAAAAGGAACATGTTAATTAGTACATATGAGTAAAACCAATCAATCACGGGTATATGGATAGTCTGAGTGTATGACACATGCGTTAGTGGACAATATTTAAGTATATATCCTCAATTTTAATGTTTTTGGGAAAAATAATACCCCTTTATGAATTTTATTGTAATAATATCTTACATATTACTGTATAGGTGAATCCTTATTAGTACATATATTGTATAACAAGGAATACCCCCCCCCCCATGTTAGTTATCGGTATGTGATCTTTTGATAATTGGGCCTTTTCTCATTCAGAAGACTTTAGGTTAGGTACAACATATCAAAAAGAAAATGGTTATTTATTAGTTTATAAATAACTCATATATCGATCAATACAGTAAATATCATTATTTTTATGGATGTAATCATGACTTATTTCATTTATCCCAAATATCGGACATCAACAGATATAGATTAAATGAAAGCTGGATCCTAGGATTGTTAGACCAATTGAGATATTGGATTGAGTAGATTCAACAACCTCTCTATAATAGTTGCCTCTGAGGTAAAAATCCATGAATAAAATCATTCATATTTAGGATATTCTCCATTAATATTCATAACCCATCCATATCATTCATCCAGATGAGGTCGAGTTAGATAAATATTCTAATTTCGGGGAATATCGTGTACATTTCTTTGATCATATCACGATGGCTCACCGTGGATGTTCAGTTCACCCAATATGGGTGCTATAGATGAAATGACATATATATAATGAGAACTACACATGAGTGGCTGATATACATTATCAATGTATTAATATATTCATAGATAATCTTTTATCACCATCAGAATGGAAACATAGAGATAACTCATTTTAAGGAAGCTGTATTATAACATACTAGCTTTTTAGAGAGGTATGGATACTTTATAATTCATATAACAGATTTAATTTTATCTATATGAAATAAAATGATATCATTAAGCTAGTTTCTAGAGAATAACTATCATGTTCAAATCCTAATTCTATGGTTTTTTAGAACACTAATGAGGTGTATGGCTAGCACCTAATTACTACTAACTGTGAACCTCAAACCACGTGGTCCTATAAGGGTGACACACAGTTTGGTAATATGTGGGGAGGAGTTGCACAAAAATGTGGGGTAATAATATAAATCTATATAGGATTATCATGGGATATTCTTAGTTTTTCAAACCATGCCTGATGCCCCTAAAATGGCGGTGAAAACCCTACCAGTGTTGATACACTATTGGCACATGGTATGGTGAACTGAATAACCAATATATACAACCTTTAAAAATGGGTAAATACTTAATTTTAATCTATATATATATATATATATATCATTATTAACATATTTTATTTTTAGTCCTGCATTATGTATGTCCTCTTTCAACATTGATATTTCCATTTGACATCAACCAATTCATTGAGCCTCCACCATTAATTGGACTTTGATTCAAGGGTTATTTTTAGTAGTGGATAACTATTGTTATGACCATAAATCTTATTCCATTATTTTTATTCATCATTACATTTGAAATGATATTTAAATGTGGGATAATATTCTCAATTTTCAAATCATTTTTATTAAATTTATTGATTTCACTGATTATAAATCAAATTTGAAGCTGATATTGGATTGGGAGTCGTCAACGATTATAATGTATGTGGAATCATAATTTGTTTAATATATATAATGTTTATCAAGTGTTCCATTGTGTAATGAGTTTCCCCGTACATGTTTCACCCAAAAAATGACATTCTATTCTAATGAAATGGTTATTCATTGATGATATTTTTATATAGACCCATGATGTTGTAATTGGTTTTCAACCCAACTAGTACCACCCCATTGGGTGTTTTGTTATTCGTAAAAATTCCCAATGTTTATATGATCAATAAATCTCGTAATGTGTGTTTCTAGGACATTTATGATTCAAATGTGTAAAATAGAATTATTTAAATGTTAAATGAAATTAATGGATTGTCAATGGAAAGGCCATGTCACATTAAAAATGTTTAATTGTGAATTAAGAATATGACAAAAGGGGTTCTAATGGATATTTAAATTCTATATGGGTATTACATATCCCAATATAAATTATAGATTCTTCTCAATAATATATGATAGTACATGAAATTTGATATTGAATATATTTCTCATGGATAATAATATTACCATTATTTATTATTATAGGATTTATATCCTTGGGCATGTCTTGGATTCCCATGTTGGGTTTTCCTTGACTATCCAAAAGATGCCACCCAATTCGTGGATATTTTCTCTAGGTTTGGATACCCCTATTTAACTTAGTCCTTGGATAATATTGATGACATACTATACATATATCTATGTTATCATATATTAAATTACATTTGACTTAGAATGCCTAAGAATATCTCCCCATATTCCTCTTTATGTCTTAGTGATGCAGACTAACATGGATTAACTACTTATTCACCAATCAGATCATGATCAAGGCTACTGAAGACTTATTCCAAGTGCTCGATAGCATATCATTATAATAGTTTACTTCCAAGGGTCCATCCTCAGATTACACCAGTTCCCCTATAACAATATTTCTTTTGTTTCCATTATGATTTGACTTTACCCCATATGGTAAGAGAAATCTTGATTACACCATGGGTCATATGTTATTAATATTATCACATAATCACTTATTCAGAGACATTCTAGTTTAGGGAGATGAAGATATGGTTCATGAGGTATCAAATGAGGAACCTGGGCCAAAATTGATTATTTACATTGATTCCTTATATATATATATATTATTCCCTCACAAATTTTTATTATATGATCATTGACTAGTTGGTATCAGGAACTATTGGTGTTGTCCTATTATGTTATAATCACATCCTATTCAGGAATCCAATTGATGCCTAGTCACACTTCATGAATGCATCTTAGGGAATGTGGAAGCTCCTAGCATTAATTGGTTGACTTTTATTCTTGGATGGTTTATGGGAGAAGGGGAACGATCCTATGCTTGTGATGCTATTATGTATATTTTTTGGATGTTTTGATTATTTCTGTATAGTGGGTATTATATATGCTAGCTATTATTATTTCCATTGTGTTCAACCATTTTTTATAGCATGATGACTTCATTTTGTATATTATTGGGATACACCTTTATTTATTTTTTATCATAATTTTATTTCAGTATTTATTTACTCGGATGTATATTTCATTATGTTCCTGTGTTGTTATATATTTTTATTATTGATAAATTTCATTTTAACCATGGTTCTCTACTATGGTAATGAGGTAATAATATCTACACTACACCATCATAAACCCTTACTACTAGTCCTTAGCTTATAAAATACGGGGAGGTAATTTTATGCCATGTGGAACTTTGGTCTGGTTACTTGTTAGTGAATTATACAGAGGGAAATAAACACTCAATCCCTACAAACCGATCGCTACATGATCATATGGTGGTCTCTAACAACACTGCTTTTATTACAAACATAAACATGATTTATTACAAAAAACCCCAGTTTATACAACAAAGAAGATTGAGAGGTTTAGTTTCGTTGGGTCTTTGGATCATTACATAAAAACATAAAACATTAAATACAACATCTTTAATGAAAACTTCCTTTACATGACCACTACATTCCATCATAATTAGCACTGCATGGGATAACCTGAGAACATGCATAAGAAAATGGTGATCTATAAAGCCCAGTAAGGGAGTACACATTGCGGAGACTCGGGTTTTTGGTCCTGTCAGACTTTGGAATATTTCTACGAATAATTCCAGAGCTAGGTGCGAAGACGGCGTGAGATTCCCAGGCTCGGTGTGCCCAGAATCAATTTTATAAAAATATTAAGTATTTATATACTATGCACGTGGTGGGGGTGTGATATCTCCAAAACGGTAGCTCAGAACTGGAATCTGAGGGCACGGTTGCGTCCAGAACGAGCCGTTTACCCTAGGTGGGGTGTAAACATTGCGGGCGCGGGCCTGCGGTGAGAAACGCCACCAGGGGCGTTTTCGTAAATAAGTAGTGAAGTTAGTGTGCGAGCGTCGGCTCGAATAACTTCATATCGGAGTCTCGGATGGAAAATCTGAGTCCGCCGCTGCGTTCAGAATGGTGCGTTTACCCTAGGGGTGACCTTACTTTAGTTCGCATCGGTCGTCGGGTCCGAGGCGGGATTGGCGTCGGCGGGCGGCTGATATAAATATCAGCACCCCCCCCCCCCCCCCCCCCCGTTACCGTTCCTCTCGGCGTTCATCGTCGGTCTTCGCCGCTGCTCCGCCGAATCGAGCAAACAAAGCGCCCACGAGCTCGGAATTCAACGGCGGTTGTTCCAGGAGCGCGCAGCGGAAGCTCTGGAGCGCGGATCTGAGGCAGAACGTCTGTGTTTCGCCCGCGAGGTAGGCGGATTTCAGTTTTAACCCCCGATCCCATTTTTGTTGCGTTTTTCTGCAAATTTAAGACGTAGCAGTATAGATCGGGTCTCGAGGGTCGTGTAGACGCCTCCGGATCGTAAAACGGACCACCGGGGTGCCCCCGGCAGTCCGCGGAAGATCCGCCGGCGCGGCGGCGCCGGTGTCAGCGCAGTCCGGCGGCCCGCGGGGGAGCCACGGCGGAGCGGCGGCCGCCGGCCAGGGCGGGCCGGCGGCGGCAGTCGGTCCGGGCCGGCCGGACCGGCCCCAATTCTTATACGGGGGACTTTAAACCCCTGTATCTTGCGAACCGGGAGCCGGATTCACGTGCCATTTGCGGCGACGCGACCCTGACGACGAGGTGAACCCTCCGGTGTGGTTTTGAGGGTTTAAATGTTCGGGATCGTGTCCCAAGAGCAAGAAATGTCGTACAAAAAAAATATTATTTTATTATTTTCTGACTTCAGGCCGTTGTAACTTCTACCCGGAGCGTTCGATTGACGTGTCGTCAGTGGATTTGAGACCCTGATGGTACGAAAAACTTTTTGAGATGGTTTCCGGGTGTTGGGACTGAGAACGGGGTGCGGGCCCCATGAGGCCGGGTTTTGGCGTTTGCGGAGAAACGCAGCTTTTGCACCAGGAGTCCGATTTTGGCGGATGAATAGTCGATCCTGTGTGTTTTTCCGAGAGGATCGCATTGGTGTGATCTGTTCGGTGGGCTTCGGAATCCAAGCGTGGGCCCCACCCGAGCTGGCCTTCAGCGAATAATGCCTTTTTCACCAGGTGTCCATTTTGGAAGAGCGAGTAGTCGATTCCGCTTGTTTTTTCGAGGGGATCATAGTTGTGTGATCCGCTCGATGGGTTTCGGGATCGTTGTGTGGGCCCCGCACGAGCTAGCTACAGTGAATAGTGCCTTATTCACCGGTGCTCCGTTTCTGGTGAGTAAACAGCCTATCCTGTGTGTTTTTTAGCATGGAACGCGATGGTGGCCTCAGTTTTGGCTTAGGAGGTGCGTAGTGTGGTGTTGTGGCGGGTCTCTCGGGTTAGCGACGTTTGGACCAGCACTGGTTGAGGGTTCTCCCGTGGTTCGTTCCTACGAGGGTTCGTGTGGTATCACAACCTTCATATGGGTTTGTGATCCTCTCGATGGGATGTTTAAACTGTTAGAGTTGTGGTATCCCTCCGGTGGGCCCGGAGTGGATCCTCTAGCATCATTACCCTAGATCGGGTTCTTGGTATCGCTGTGACTGCTTATTCACGAGCGGTGATCCCCTATCTAGCAGGTTAACCCCGTAGGGTTTCTGGCATCATCGGGAATATGATCCCCTACGTGGTGGGTCGTGCACAGTAGGGTTGTGGCATCATCAAGTTTACGATCCCCTACTCAGCATGATGTTTATAGTAGGGTTGCGGTATCGTTGGTTATACGATCCCCTACTCAGCGCTTGGTGTCGGTAGGGTTGCCGTATTGTTGGTTATGTGATCCCCTACTCAGAGCGTGGTTTCGGTAGGGTTGCGGCATCGTTGGTTCGATCCCCTACATCGCGAGTTATACAAGATAGGGTTCCGGTATCATCGTGTCCATCTTTATATGGACGATGATCCTCTATCTAATTGTGATGCTTCTGTCGGGTGCCAGATCGGGTTGTGTTATCCCCCAGTGGATCCTGGGTGTGATCCCCTATTTTTGAGAACTACTTATGCCAGATCGGGTCGTGGTATCACCCAGCGGACCCTGGGATAGATCCCCTATCTGTGAGATACGTATACCGGAGTGGGTCATGGTATCCCCTAGCGGACCCTAGCGGTGATCCCCTATCTGAGGAGTTTGGTGGTTATGTTGTTTCAGCGATGTTTCCTCAGTGATGTTATCCGACGAGTGTGGTCTCTCGGGTGAGCGTCTGAGATGTTTGCGAGAAACCCAATGGATTGTATCTCTCGTATGAATTTCATCTGGTATGACAGTGCTCGTGTGCTGTACTCTCCTGGTTGGGACAGTTGCTGGTGATGAGGTCATTACCTATTGTGGCTTTGTGGCGTGAGCTGAGTATATCTGGATTGTTAAAGGTGTATGTATGGGCATACACCTGAGCTGAGCTGAGCTGACTAGTAGTGGTTAGCCGAGGATGGTCACGAGATGGAGTTTCTCTCTCGTCTGGGTTCCCTCTGGCTGGGTTGGGCGGACTGTTGCCTTTCAGTTTCTCCCTTGGATTTTGGGTTTTGGGGGTGCCTACTGAGTATGTTTATACTCACTCCTGCACGGGCTTTGCCCGCACATGTTTGTGTCTTGTGCAGACCACATGCCTTTTGACGAAGTCCCAGGAGGACCCAGAGCAGGCGGAGCATAGTGAGTGAGTTGACCGGGGTGTCTACCGGAGCTGTGCCGAGGGATCTTTCTGGCGGGTGTTTGTGGCAGCGTTCCCCTTCTTCAGAGCAGGTTGGATGTGCTTTTGTAGTTTTCTTTGGTGGGCCCTGCTTTTCCCTTTGTACTTTTGCTGTTGCACTCTGGTTTGGGATAGATTGTATGCATTCTATTAGATTTCAGTTTCTATAGCTCTTCACTGTTGCATGGAGGTGTTTGTGGGTGCGTGTGTATAGGTACCTTAGGTTAATGCCTCCCATGTGTGTGATAGCCTACTCGGCGCTAGTCTCCAGCCCCTGGATTATTGGAGGCGGGCTTGGGGAGTCGCGGCTCGAGCCCCGTTGGGTCGGGTCGTGACAGATTTGTTTCAGAGGAGGTTCCACCTTTGGGATCTCAGAGCGTAGCTGGTCTAGCTGTGAGTTTGGTTTGGGTTGCATACCGGTATTGTTAGGATGTTTAGAGTTCAGCTTTCTGGCCACGGACTCTAGTGTTGGTGCGGTGGCCGACATATCCATACACCAGGACTCTGATAACCTGCCTTTCGACTCGGGTCATTTGGACACTATTCGCAGGGACATAATGGTACATGCATCATATATGACTGGGTTTGGGTTTCCCTTGTCATTCTTGAGTCATCTCTCCAGATATACTTTTGACTATGGTGCATCTTGAATGTTTTTCAGGATGCCTCCACGACGACAGCCAGTGAGGGTTCCGCAGTAGGATTGTGCTGACGACCCGCCCCCTGTAGTGGATGTAGAGCAGGGCACAGGTTCTGAGGTTGCACCTCCAGGTGGTCTTCCAGTTGAGCCACCACCATTCGAGCAGCTGGTTGTGCCGGCGGTGCAGGATGAGGTTGCGCGCAGGCTGAGTGCGCTGCATGAGTTCCAGAGGCAGCGACCTCTAAGGTTTCGGGGTGATCCAGACCCCCGGGCAGCCGATGACTGGCTTGAGGCAGTCACCCGAGTTTTCCGCCTAGTGAGGACACCTCCAGATCAGATGTTGGTCCTAGCGGCAAGCCTTCTGCACGGTTCTACCGGGTGATGGTGGAGTTTGGTGATGCAGTCCCATGACGAGGAGACACTAAAGTGGGCAGAGTTTGAGCGGCTCTTCAGGGAGGAGTTCTATCCGGTGACGCTGAGGTCAGTGCGGATCCAGGAGCTTCTGCAGCTTCGACAAGACAGCATGACTGTGTCGGAGTACTCAGCGAGGTTTACAGACCTGTCACGCTACTCCCTGGATATGGTTTGAGACTCGTTCTTTAGGGCTCGGACCTTCGAGCAGGGCTTACACAGAGACATCTGGGCAGGTGTGGTTTCCTTGTGCCTGCCCACCTATGCTGGGGTGCTGGAGAGAGCGCTGGTGGTGGAGAGCTTTCTGGTCGAGAATATCTCTCCTGTTAGTGTTGGGCACACGATAGTTGAGACTTTTTCAGTCGGATTGGCATCTAGTAGCCGATAGCAGACTCAGGGGTCTGGACGTGGCCGACGTTTCAGGAGGCGACCCCAGGATGGAGGATCTGAGCCACAGGGCTCACAGGTCTCGCAGGCCAGTTTTGGTCAGCCGCAGGAGAGGCGGTGTTACACTTGCGATGGTCGTGGACATCTTGCTAGAGATTTTCCGACCCAACGTGCAGCTGAGAGGGAGCCAGTCGATGGACCGCCTTGGCAGAGGCAGCGTCTCGAGCAAAAAGGTCTTCAGGGCGGCGGATGTGGCGGCGGAGCTGGTGCAGGAGGAGGAGGTGGTAGGCAGTATCAGATGCCACCACCCACACCCCCAGGTGGTCCACGCCAAGCTCAGGGAGCTGGTGGTCGAGGGCGAGCACAGCTGCACGCCCTGGAGGCTGTTGACCCAGAGGCACCGCGGATGGATAGAGGTACGCCTTGTGTCTTTTCTACTCACTGTATTAGTTTGTCAGACACTGTCTAGTGGTACTCTTTCCTTTTGTTTCTTGCTCGAGTTTTGTTCAGGGTGTTGGTATGACCCTGTGTGGGTGTTTTTTGGTGAGCTCACTAGTGTGTGAGACCCAGTTGAGAGTCCAGTCGCTTTCCTTGTGCTTAGGGCTTTTCGGGGATGAAAAGTTCTAAGGGGGGAGGATGTATCGACTCGGTTTTTTGGTCTTGTCAGACTTTGTAATATTTCTACGAATAATTCCAGAGCTATGCACGAAGACGACGTGCGATTCCAAGGCCCATTCTGCCCAGAATTAATTTTATAAAAATATTAAGTATTTTTATACTATGCACATGGAAGGGGTGTGATATCACCTAAACGGTAGCTCAGAACTGGAATTTGAGGGAATGATTGCATCCGGAACGATCCGTTTACCCTAGGCGAGGTGTAAAGATTGCTGGCGCGGGCCTGCGGTGAGAAACGCCACCAGTGGTGTTTTCGTAAATAAGTAGCGAAGTTAGTGTGCGAGCGTCGGCTCGAATAACATCAGATCGGAGTCTCAGATGGAAAATCTGAGTCTTCCATTGCGTTCAGAATGGCGCGTTTACCCTAGGGGTGACCTTACTTTTGTTTGCATCAGGCGTCGGGTCCGAGGCGGGTTTGGCGTCGGCGGGCGGCTGATATAAATATCAGGGCCCCCCCACCCCTTTACCGTTTCTCTCGGCGTTCTTTGTCGTTCTTCACCACCGCTCCGCCGAATCGAGCAAACAAAGAGCCAACGAGCTCAGAATTAGATGGAGGACGTTCCAGGAGCGCGCATCGAATGATCTGGAGCACGGGTCTGAGGCAGAACGTCGGCGTTTCGCCCGCGAGGTAGGCGGATTTGAGTTTTAACCCCCGATCCCGTTTTTGTTGCGTTTTTCTACAAATTGAAGCCGTAGCAGTATAAATCGGGTTCGGAGGGTCATGTAGACACATTCGGATCGTAAAACGGACCATCGGGGTGCACCCTGTAGTCCGCGGAAGATCTGTCGGCGCGGCACCGGCGCGGCGTAGCGCGGCGGAGGGCCGTCGGCCGGTCCGGGCCGGCCGGACCTGCCTCTATTCTTATACGTGGGTATTTAAACCCTCGTATCTTGCGATCCAGGAGCCGGATTCGCGTGTCGTTTGCGGAGACGCGACCCTGAAGACGAGCCGAACCCTCCGGTGTGGGTTTGAGGGTTTACAGGTTCGGGATCGTGGCCCAGGAGCTAGAAACATCGTACAAAATAATATTATTTTATTATTTTACGACTTCGGGTCGTTGTAACTTCTACCCGGAGCTTCCGATTGACGTGTCGTCAGTGGCGTTGAGACCCTGATGGTACGACGGAATTTTTGAGATGGTTTCCAGGTGTTGGGACTGAGAACGGGGTGCAGGCCCCACGAGGCCGGGTTTTGGCGTTTGCGGAGAAACGCAGCTTTTTCACCAGGAGTCCGATTTTGGCAGATGAATAGTCGATCTTGTGTGTTTTTCCAAGAGGATCACATTGGTGTGATCTGTTCGGTGAGTTTCGGAATCCAGGCGTGGGCCCCACCGGAGCTGGCCTTCGGTGAATAGTACCATTTTCACCGGGTGTCCGTTTTGGACGAGTGAGTAGTCGATTCCGCCTGTTTTTTCGAGGGGATCGTAGTGGTGTGATCCGCTCGATGGGTTTCAGGATCGTTGTGTGGGAACCGCATGAGCTAGCTACAGTGAATAGTGTCTTTTTCACCGGTGCTCCGTTTCGGGCGAGTAAACAGCCTATCCTATGTGTTTTTCTGCGTGGAATGCGATGGTGGCCTCGGTTTTGGCTTAGGAGGTGCGCAGTGTGGCGTTGTGGCGGGTCGATTGGGTTAGCGATGTTTGGACCATCAGTGGTTGAGGGTTCTCCCTTGGTTCGTTCCTACGAGGGTTCGTGTGGTATCACAACCTTCGTATGGGTTTGTGATCCTCTCGATGGGATTTTTAAACTGTTAGAGCTATGTTATCCCTCCGGTGGGCCCATAGTGGATCATCTAGCATCTTTACCCTAGATTGGGTTCTTGTTATCATTGTGACCACTTATTCACGGGCGGCGATCCCCTATCTAGCAGGTTAACCCCGTAGGGTTTCTGGCATTATCGGGAAAATGATCCCCAACGCGGTGGTTGTGCACAGTAGAGTTGTGGCATCATCGGGTTTACGATCCCCTACTCAGCATGATGTTTATAGTAGGGTTGCAGTATCATTGGTTATACGATCCCCTACTCAGCGCTTGGTGTCGGTAGGGTTGGGGTATCATTGGTTATGTGATCCCCTACTCAACGCGTGGTTTTGGTAGGGTTACGACATCGTCGGTTCGATCCCCTACATCATGAGTTATACTAGATAGGGTTCCGGTATCGCCATGTCCATCTTTATATGGACGATGATCCTCTATCTGAGTGTGAAGCTTCTGTCGAGTGCCAGATCGGGTTGTGGTATCCCCCAGCGGATCCTGGGTGGGATCCCCTATCTGTGAGAACTACGTATGCCAGATCGGGTCGTGGTATCCCCCAGTGGACCCTGGGAGAGATCCCCTATCTGTGATCTACGTATACCATAGTGGGTCTTCGTATCCCCTAGCGGACCCTAGCAGTGATACCCTATCTGAAGAGTATGGTGGTTATGTTGTGTCAGTGATGTTTCCTCAGTGATGTTATCCGACGAGTGTGGTCTCTCAGGTGAGCGTCTGAGATGTTTGCGAGAAACCCGATGGAGTGTATCTCTCCGATGAATGTCATCTGGTATGACAGTGTCCGTGTGGTGTACTCTCCTGGTTGGGATAGTTGCTGGTGATGAGGTCGTTACCTCTTGTGGCTTTGTGGCGTGAGCTGAGTATATCTGGATTGTTCATGGTGTATGTATGGGAATACACCTGAGGTGAGCTGAGATGACTAGTTGTGTTTAGCCGAGGATGGTCACGAGATTGAGTTTCTCTCTCGTCTGGGTTCCCTCTGGCTGGGTTGAGCGGATGGTTGCCTTTCAGTTTCTCCCTTGGGTTTTGGGTTTTTGGGGTGCCTACTGAGTATGTTTATACTCACCCCTGCACGGGATTTTACCACACATGTTTCTGTCTTGTGCAGACCACATGCCTTTTGACGGAGTCCCAGGAGGACCCGGAGCAGGCAGAGCTTAGTGAGCGAGCTGAATGAGGTGTCTACCGAAGCTGTGCCGAGGGATCTTTCCGGCGGGTGTTTGTGGGAGCGTTCCCCTTCTTCAGAGCAGGTTGGATGCGCTTTTGTAGTTTTCTTTGGTGGCCCTGTTTTTCCATGTGTACTTTTGCTGTTGCACTATGGTTTGGGATAGATTGTATGCATGCTTTTACTTTTCAGTTTCTATATCTCTGTACTGTTACATGGAGGTGTTTGTGGGTGCGTGTGTACAGCTACCTTAGTCTAATGCCACCCATTTGTGTGTGATATCCTACTCGGCTCTAGTCGCCAGCCCCTGGCCTATTGGAGGCGGTCTTGGGGAGTCGTGGCTCGAGCCCCGTTGGGTCGGGTCGTGACACACATGGAATAACATGAGGAGTACAATACATCTTATACAATAGGCATACCAATAGAGAATAAAAGAAACATGAACATAAAGGCATGATAAAGCAGGATAATCATAACATGGAAATGTGGTAACAACACTTAACCTGGAATTAACATGAGACGAGGCTAATTACACATGGAGCATGAGTAAATCCTCATTGCACAAATAGTACGAGTAAACACTCGTTTAACATGAATTATAATGAGTAAATACTCATTGCACAAGACCTATCATGATACTATACTTTACCCAATGCATTGGAGCGCTATAGGGGTGCACCCTTGTTAAACATTTCATTTTATGCATAAATGTGCCACATGGATCATAAAACATGGATTCATAAAACACAATCATTTATTCCAAGATAAAGGAATGTGGAATTCATACATGAAACATTATAATCAATAATTAAACGTGCATAATGGTGAATACCCTTGATAGAGAAATGGGCTTGGTATTCACTACACAATGGCATTAGCTTAGAAAATCGGTGTGATTTCGGCAGCGTAACGGCGTGACATAAGAATTTATAAAAATGGTTGATGAGAGAGAAAGGGGTTCCTCATTATATTTACATGTAATGGATAGTAAGGAGTTCATATAGATACATTTCCCAACAATTCTAATGGAATTTAGTTACATGATACAAAAGTATTGCTTGAATGTAAATGAGGAGAGAGAAGTTCCTTTCGGAATTTCGACATTGTAACGGGTGTACATGGGAGAAATTTAATGAGAGATAAAGGGGTCTCCCATCATTTAAAAATAACGAGGGAATTATTAGGGAGGTGAAAAAGCATACCCCAACATTCATAATTGAAATTCAAAGGGAAAAACAACTTAAAGAAAATTGACAAAAATGAGAAAGGAAGAAAAAACCCTTACTTGAAAGTGTGTTTCTAAAGGCTAGAGAGAGGCTTGAGAGAGGCTTCTTGGGTGCTTGGGGCACCTTGGGAGGATTATAAAGATAGTAGGTCAGAGGTTGGACGAACTTCAAAGGCATTGAGTGAGGAGTAAGTTGGAGCCTGGTGGGTTTATATAGGAAAGGTGAAAGAATTCTTTATTATTTCGGTTTGGGACCCCTTATATTAAATTAATCCTAACCACAAACCATCCCATGGTTTTTTCCCATGGTTTTTGGAAAAGGGATGATGAAAACAATATTTTATAAGTAGAAAGTATGAACATCTTAAAATAATGGGTTTCCTTATGTGAAGGTGACTCACACTCCTATGGAAAACAATTCAAAAAGACAAGGAGTTTAATAAGTCTTGAAGGGTCCATTAATGCTTTAAAAAGTAATCCAAACATACCAAAAATCACATTATTTTAATTTTAAAACATTTATTGGCCGAACATAAAGATTCTAGTATTTTATTACATCACTATCTGGTCATTATGATGTCATAAAACACATTATATATTTAAACTGTATTTAATTTTTACCCAAAAAATTGACTATCTCGGAAAATTATGAAAAATTTAACGTTGGATAATTTCAGCATCTTGATTCCAGAAATAACATTTATTTTATCTAAATAATTTTATAAATAAGTTAATTTTCACTTTTAAAATAAAAACCGACATTTATAAAAAATTCACGGGTTTTGACAAAAATTGCTTTCAAACCATAATAAAAACAACAATTACATTAATAAAATTATATGATCATTTATATATATTTAAATTAATTTAATAATATTAATAATAATATTTTATTAAAAATATTATTTATTTAAAAAATCCCTTAATTTAATAAAATTGAATTCTTAATTAAATAATAACTAAAAACACTATTTGGACCTTAAAAACTATTTACAATGTATCAATAATGACAAGAAAGTATATTCATTATTATATACAAAAAATAATGTACATGAACATAGTACTAGCGATTTGTTACATAACCCCTTAAAACTGCCGCATAAGACCTAATAGTAAGGTGTGTGATGATGACAGGCACTTGGGGTGGCTCGAATAATATTGCTCGAGTGATAATTTATATAAACTTCCACTTTCCCCATAGACAGTCATGTTCAAGCTTGACATGATGGATCTCAGCTTGGGCTTCATCAAGAGCGAAGCCCAAAGACGCCACCTCTTTTCCGAACTCCGACAAATTGTCTTCGTATGGAGCAATTCTACTGGATGAGGCCATCACTTCCTTTGTCTGTGTAAATTGGATTTGTTAAAGCCCTATATTTATACTAATCATGTAATCACTGTTCAACAGATATAAAAGAAACAATCACAATTATTAACATAAAACCAAAGAAGTTGACATTTTATATAAACATTTTACATAAAGAGACATTTAATTAGATCAAGAGGGATTTTCCATTAATGAAACTTTGGGACATTACAATATTCTACCCTTAAGAAATTTCACCCTCGAAATTTACTTTTCCCACACTAAAACAGATGTGGATAACTCAGCTTCATCATTTCCTGTGATTCCCAAGATGCTTCTTCAAACTTGTGGTTTCTCCACAACACCTTAATGAGGGGAATTGTCTTATTTCATAGATCTTTTTCTCTATGATCTAAGATCATCACTGGTTTCTCCTCATAAGAAAGATCATCCACCAACTGTACCACCTCAGAAAAATGTACATGTGATGGGTCTGGTATGTACTTCCTTAAGAGGGATATATAAATGACATCATGTACTTTGGCCATTGTAGGTGGAACTGCTTGTCGATAGGCCATAGCCCCGACACGATCAAGAATCCATAAGGGGCCAATGTACCTTGGACTTAACATCCCTTTCCTTCAAAACCTCATGAACTTCTTCCAAAGAGATATTCATAGAAAAACCACGTCACCAACTTAAAAATAAAGGTCTCGTCGACGGTTATCTACACAACTATTTTGTCGACTCTGGGCTTCCTTGATATGTTGTTGAATGGTTTTCACATTCTCCACCATTTCCTCAACCATTTCTAGTCGAAACATCTTACGTTCACCGACCTCATCCAAACATTCTGGTGTTCTGCACCTTTTCACATATAGGGCTTCATATGGTGCCATTTGGATGCTCAAGTGGAATCTATTGTTATAAGAGAACTCAACATTAAGAAGATGTTTATCCCATCCTCCTTTAAAGTCCATTGAGAACGCTCTCAACATGTCCTCAAGTATTTGGATAGTCTGCTCAGATTGGACATCAGTTTGAGGATGATATGCCGTACTGAATTTCAATTCAGTATTCAGAGCATGTTGAAGACTCCATCAAAACATAGAGGTGAATCTTGGATCTCAATCAGACACAATAGATAGTGGAAATCAATGCAACGCTACAACTTCCCTGATATATATTTGTACCAGTTGAACCAAAGAGAAATCCTCCTGAATAGCAATTAAGTGTGCAGTCATTGTAAGGAGATCCACAACAACCTAGATTGCATGGTTTCCCTTGGATGTCCTTGAATGTCTGGTGACAAAGTCCATGGTGATGTTCTCCCATTTCCATTCTGGTCTGGGTAATGCTTGCATCATCCCTTTAGACTTCTGTCTCTCTGCCTTCACTTGCTGATACACCAGGAACTTTGATGTATATCCAGCGATCTCCTTCTTCATTTTATCCCACAAAAAGTTTTCTCAGAGCTCTCAATACATCCTTGTGCTCCCTGGGTGAATAGAGAAGTTTGAACTTTGTGTATTGTCCAAAATTTCCTTCTTCAGCACCAGACTTGATGGAAGACATAGTCATTTCCCAAACCTCATAATTCCTTCTTCATTAACTTTAGACACCGAGGAATTAACTTTTTCAATAGCTTCCACTTTTTCCTGAATTCCCACATCATCATTTTGAGCATCCTTTAACCTTTACAAATGAGATGGTTGAGAAATCATTTGTTAATGGTTTTATGATTTTCCCTTCTTAATGATTTCCATGTCCATCTTCATCAAGTCTAATAAAATTGGATCCTTCTCAATTATCATCATTGATAGAATTGCTGGGTCCTTTCTACTTAGGGACTCTTCCACCTTGTTTGCTTTCCCAGGGTGGTAATGGATTGAACAGTCATAATCCTTGATAAGCTCTATCCATCTTCTCTGGTGCATATTAAGCTCTTTCTGTGTGAATATATATTTATGACTCGCATGGTCAGTATATATCTGACATTTATCTCCATTGAGATAATTCAATCATATTTTCAAGGCAAAGATCACAGCCGCCAACTCCATATCATGTGTTGGATAGTTTCGCTCATGGATTTTCAACTACCTTGAGGCATAGGATATCACTTTATAATTCTGCATCAGCACATAGCCTAAGCCCTTCCTTGAAGCATCACTAAATACCACAAAATGTTCTCCACTTGTGGGTATAGTGATCCCGGGCGCAGTGATAAGCCTCCTTTTTAAGTCCTTGAATCTTTCTTCACATTCATCAATCCAAGAAAACATTAATCCCTTTCGAGTTATCTTGGGAAGAGGGTTAGACAATTGTGAAAATTTCTCACAAATAGTCGATAATTTCTAGCTATCCCCAAGAAGCTACGGATATCCATTACCGATGTTGGCCTCGACCATCCCTCAATTGCTTCTGTTTTAGAGGGGTCCATAGATATCCCATTGCATGTGATGATATGGCCTAATAATTAGACCTTCTTCAACCAGAACTCACACTTTCTGTACTTTTCATAGAGCTTATCCTTGTGCAAAGTCTCTTGTACAGTTCATAAATGCTCCTCATGATCCTCCTTCGTTTTGGAGTATATTAGAATATCTTCTATAAAGACTACCAATAATTTTTCAAGGTAATCATTAAAGAATCTATTCATCAAGTCCATGAACATTTCTAGAGCATTGGTGTGTCTGAAAGGCATTACTATGAATTTATAGTGCCTGTATCTTGTGCAAAAAGCAGTCTTGTGGATATCTTCCTTCTTCACCCTTACTTGATAATATCCCGACCGCATGTCCAACTTGGAGAAGTATTGTGCTCCACGCAGCTGATGAAACAATTCCTCGATCCATGGCAGAGGATACTTGTTCTTTATCATTATTTTGTTATGTTTATGATAATCGATGAAAATCCGCATTGACCCATCCTTCTTCTTGATGAAGAGGACTGCTGCACCCCATGGTGAAACACTTGGGTGTATAAACCCTTTAGCTAGATTCTCTTTTAGTCGTTTCTTCACCTCTTAAAGCTCAATGAAATCCATTCTATATGGAGTCTTTTATATTGGTAGGTCCCCAGGTATAAGTTCAATTGATAACTCAACATCTCTTCTAGGAGGAAGACCATGCACTTCCATGGGAGACACTTCAACAAATTCCCTCAGAATAGGAATTTATTCAAGCATGGTTTCTTCCTTGGTCCCAATCATCTGAGACAGATATGCATGCTCATAGAGTAGTAATATCCATGCTTGAGATGATTGAGATAAAGGAGATTCATCTTCCTCCTTACACTTGTAATGAATTGGGGGTCGATTCTCCATATGCAGTGTGATTTCCATTTCCCGACAATTTATGCTAGCTCTATATAAGGAAAGCCAATCCATGCCCGGAATTGCATCAAATTCCACCAGAGGGAGTATGAAGAGGTTCAGTGGGATATTAAATCCATGGATTATAGTAGGGGAGGACTTATATTCCTGGGATGCAATGATTACCCCATTTCCCGTACCCATCGACATCATTACTTCCATTATTTGTGGTGGTGATGGGATTGTTCTACTATCCATTTGAGATATAAAAGAATCCGTAGAACCAGAATCAAAAAGTACGTTACCTATTCTTGAATGAATAACTAGCGTACCTGTCACCACATAATTTTCGGGGTTCACTTCGGCAGAAGTGATGGAAAAAGCTCTTCCTTGCTGCCTTGGAGGTTGTTGGTTGCCACCAAAAACCATTGGATTAGGGAACTAATTATCAAGATGCCCCGATTCTTTGCATTTGTAGAAATGAGAAATGCGTCGAGGTTCTAACGGAGCATTCCTCTCCTCTATCGTAGCTTCGGGTCTTTCATGTCGACAGTTAACAGCTAGGTTCCCTTCTCTTCCACACCTAAAGCATTTCCTCGTCCTCTTGAGGAAATTTCCAGGGTGCTTGTTTCCTCACTTTTGACAAGTGGGGTGCTGAATCTTCTTAGAACCGTTGGATTTATCCATCGGACTTCTAGCATTGAAGTCCACCTTACGCTTCTTGTCCCCATGATACCCCTGTGATTCCCCAATATCCATTTCGACCTTGAGGGCACATCAGACAATTTATTCATAGTTTTCGAAGTCACGGATCACTAATGCTTTCCACATACTAGGCTTCATCCCACCAAAGAATCGGTCAACCTTGCATTTGGGGGTAACGACAAAGCCGAAAGTGTATCGTGAATGCCTTATGCAGTTTTCCTCGTACGCTCCAAAATATTCTTTCCCTTTTTGCTTGGGGGAAAGGAATTACCATTCCATCTTACGCCGGAGGGTGCACGGAAAATATTTTTCGGAAAACATCTTCTAGAAATCCTTCCATTCCAATGCCTCTATCTCCTCCTCATGCTTCATATTTTTGATCATCGTCCACCATTGATCAGCTTAACCCTCCGCATAATAAGCCTCCAGGAGGACCTTCTCTTGTTTAGAACATTGAAGGATGGAGAAGATCATTTCAGTGGAGTTGATCCATTATTCAGTGATCGTGGGATCAGATGATCCACTAAAAGTAGGAGTCCTTTTTCAATGAAGCTCTATATAGTGACTTGTTCCTTCTTAGGGGGATTTGGAAGTTCCAATTGACCTGTGTTTCTATTTAATTCATTAGTTAGCTGAGAGAGAAGCATGACAAAGTTCACGATTCCCGCTCCCATTTGATTGGGCATCTCATTAGTACAGTCATCACACTTATCTTCACATCAGTTGCTTTCCCCAGTCCTCCTATTACCGACCATTGGGTGGAATAAAATGAAAGTTAGGTTGTAACAAATAATGGGTAATCCAAAGACAAAAGTTGATGACTTAAAAATAATCATTTATTTCCTTAACTCAGGAGTCTATAGGCTTCAATCTAGGCTTTTCATGATCTACTTTCTAAAATATATTCTTAGGGTCATTTTTTTAATTCCCTTAATAAAGTTTCATACTAAGATTGTGAGTTTATCAATACATATCCCTCGGGAGTATCTTATACAAGAGTGAAGTAAGGCCCGTTGTCGTGCACCGGTTCCTGTTCGATTCTAGCTCAAAGTAGTGTTTTCGGGTTTTACCCTTAAGATACATCTGTGCCAGAGTCGCGTCAACCTGCCTGTATCCAGACAGGGATGTATTTGTTTGATAAACCACTTACTCAGTACTTATGAAAACTTAGGGATGTTTTTATTATACATATTCTTGTCTCTAAGGCTTTACTAGGGTTTTCTAATCCTAGTCCCAAAAATAACTAAACATATCCTCTGATACAGACTATGACAACCCTGCTTTTATTACAAACATAAACATGATTTATTACATAAAACACCACTTTATAAAACAAAGAATATATAGAGGTTTAGTGTTTTTGGGGCTTATTATCATTACATAAAAACTTAAAACATGAAATAAAACATCTTAATTGAAAACTTCCTTTACATGACCACTACATTCCCTCGTACTTAGCATTGCATGGGATAACCTAAGGACATGCATAAAAAAAGGGTGAGAAATAAATCCCAGTAAGGGAGTACACATGGAATAACATGAGGAGTATAATACATATTAGACAATAGGCATATTAATAGAGAATAATAGAAACATGAACATAAAGGAATGATAATGCATGAAAATCATAACATGGAAATGTGGCAACAACACTTAACATGGAATTAGCATGAGCCAAGGCTCATTGCACATGGAGCATGAGTAAATCTTCATTGAACATAAAGAACAAGTAAAACATTGTTTCACTTGAATTTGAATGAGTCAAAACTCATTTCACATGATTTATCGTGATACTATACTTTACCTAATGCATTGGAGTGCTATAAGGGTGCACCCTTCTTAAACATTTCATTTTATGCATAAGTGTGCCACGTGGATCATAAAACATGGTTTCATAAAACATAATCATTTATTACAAAATAAAGGAATGTGGAATTAATACATGAAACTTTAAAATCAATAAGTAAATTTTCATAAATCTGAATACCCTTGATGGGGAAATGGACATTTTATTCACTACACAATGGCATTGGCTTTGAAAATCGGTGTGATTTCGGTAGCATAACGACGTGACATATGAATTCATAAAAATGGTTGATGAGAGATAAAGGGGTTCCTCATCATATTTACATGTAATGGAAAGTATGGAGGTTATTTGGATACATTTCCCAACAATTTTTATGGAATTTAGATTCATGATACAAAAGTATTTCTTGAATGTAAATGAGGAGAGAGAAGTTCCTTTTGGATTTTCGACATAGTAATGGGTGTACATGGGAGGCATTTAATGAGAGAGAAAAGAGTCTCCCATCATTAAAACATAAATATTTCAGTATTATGGAGGTTTGAAAACATACCCCAACATTCATAATATAAATTAAGAGGAAAAACAACTTAAAGAAAATTGACAAAAATGAGAAAGGAATAAAAAAGAGTTACCTGTAAGTGTGCTTCCAAAGGCTAGAGAGAGGATTGAGAGAGTATTATTGGGAGGTTGGTGAACCTTGGGAGGATTCCAAAAAGTGTAGGGATGTGGTTGGACGAAATCCAAAGGCTTTGAGTGTGGAGGAAGTGGAAGATTGGGTGGGTTTATATAGGAAAGGTGAAGAAATTCTTTATTATTTAAGTTTGGGACACCTTATATTAAATTAATACAAACCAGAAACCATCCCTTGGTTTCTGTCCATGTTTTTTTGAAAAGGGAATATTAAAACAATATTTTATAAGGCCAAAGTCCGAACATCTTAAAATAATGGGTTTTCTTAGGTTGAGGTGAGTCACACTCCCATGGAAAACAATTTAAAAACACAAGGTCTTTAATAAGTCTTGAAGGGTCCATTAATGATTTTAAAAGAAAGTCAAAAAAACCAAAAATCACATTATTTTAATGTTGAAACATATATTGGTCGAACATAAAGATATTAGTATTTTATTACATCACTATTGGGTCATCATGATGTCATAAAACATATTATATATTTAAACAGTATTTAATTTTTACACAAAACATTGACTGTCTCAGAAAATTATGAAAAATTCACCGTTGGATAATTTTGATGTCCTGATTCCAGATATAACATTTATATTTTCTCAATAATTTTCAAAATATGTTAATTTCACTTTAAAATATAAACCTACATTTATATAAAATTTACTGGTTTTGACAAAAATGGCTTTCAAACCAAAATAGAAATTAAAATTTCATTAACAAAATTATATGATCATTTATATATAATAAAATTAATTTAATAATAATAATAATAATATATTATTAATATACTATTTACTTCAAAAATACATTAATTTAATAAAATATAATTCTTAATTAAATAATAATGAAAAACACTATTTGTACCTTAAAAACTATTAACAATGTATCAATAATGACAAGAAAGTATATTCATTATTATATACAAAAAATAATATACATGAACATAGTATTAAGGATATGTGAAATAAACCCTTAAAATAGATGCATAAGATCTAAGGCTAATGTGTGGGATGGTGACAGACTCTGGGGGTGCCTCAGATAACATCGCTCGAGTGGTAATTTCTATCAACTTCCACTTTTCCCATAGACGGTCACGTTTGAGCTTGACATGATAGATCTCAGCTTGGGCTTGGTCAAGAGAGAATCCACAAGAAGTCACCTCTTTTCTGAGATCTGACAAATGGGCTTCGTATGGAGCAATTATACTGGATGAGGACATCACTTCCTTTGTCTGAGTAAATTGTATTTGTTAAATCCCTATATTTATACTAATTATTTGATCAATTCTCAACGACTATAAAATAAATGGTCACAATTCTTAACATAAAACCAAAGAAGTTGACATTTTATATAAATATTTTACATAAAGAGACATTTAATTAGATCAAGAGGGATTTTACCATAATGAAACAATGGGTCGTTACATGGTCCACCTACCATGTAGAAGGAATTAATGTCAAGTGGTGTGGCATCCCAACTTGATCGATCCAGGACACATTCCATATTACCCAACATGAGGTGTGGCGGTTCATGAGAGGTGGAAAGGATGAAATAACGGTCCCTACATTAGCAATAAAGAATTTTCACCCACCAATAGTGTGACTAGTGGTGAAACCGAGGCCATCTATGTTCCAAACTCCTACCCCAGTGTGTTGTATTAATAAAATCCTCTATAGTATCCATTTTATCAAATTAAATATCCTTGTAGTATAATTGTTTTAACATAGATCACAATGGTATAGTGATTTATGTCATTTTATTACATATGAATGGTGAGATTGAATGATTTTTTATTTTTCTATACAAGCTTGTTGATGGTGTTAAATTATAAGGTTCAATGAGTTCACATCCCTCAAATAAAGCCATGTATTTCTTATATATACAGGTGCCCTAAAATCCATTATCTCTAGGTGTGTTTGTAAATATGGTTAGGTCTTCACCTAATAAAATAAAGGAACAAAATCATCAATTTCATACTATATATCCGGTCTTGTATTCACCTCATTTACCTAGGGAATGGGATCCTGTATCCATGGGTTGATTTATAAATGGGTTTAGGTATAACCCTATATTACATTGATGGGAGATCCATTGTCTCATCTTACTTAGACGATTAAGTATTTTACCCATTTACATGAGGTGTGGGATCCTCCAAATGTTGTATTGTTTTTAGAAAGGGTCATTTACTCCCCTATTTTCATGGGTAATGTCATCATCCACCTCATCTTATAATTATGGTTTTGTATTACACCTAAACCCAAGGTGATGGATCTTTTATGTATTTATCATTTCCTTTTAAATGAGGTGTCCAATAGTGAGGTATGAATAAAAAATTAAAATTAATTATAATTTAGGTGGGTTTTCACACAATATTTATAAGATGATTAGGGGTAAATATTATCTTTAATGGAACCTAATGTTAACAAATTAATGGATTCCACTATATATTTCTGGTTTAGTGTGATGAATATTGAAGACAACATGGTGTGTCCTTCCTTAAATTGATGTGCTTACCATATTGAGGTGTGAGTATCCCATTCTAACTCCCATGGTCATTGAGGGGGTAAATGATTTGGGGATGATATTACACCATAAGGGTTGGGATTCATCGATCACCCCCCTAGTTTTTCCAAGATGTGATATAAGAAAATCTATGGACATCAGATTATGTAGACATTTTGATACATTTAGATCCCCTGCATTCTTATGAGATTCTATACCACATGGAATTGAAAAAATATGATTTATATTACTTTATATGCATGAGAATTCAACTTGAAGAGGATATATGGGTATCCATTTTTTCATTAATCCTGATCAGCCAATCATACTATGGGTTTTGAGATGGAAATTTTTATTCCTTTTCCATTATATTTTTTTCAGAGTCGTGTGAAGTATATTTATAATAACCTATACATGGTAATTGTACCCCCATGGGTGGGGTCGGTGTAGATGATGCACACGTCAATGAAGGACTTAGTGGGCATGATGTTTTTATGGGTTATTTAATGAAAACATTTGGTGACACATGGTGATTTAGGATAAAAAAATTGGATAATAGATTATTTTCATAGTGGTGGAGGCTATTATTGTGAGAAGTTTTTATAGGTTCACTCAAAGCGATTAATTTATTCACAGTGATTTTTATACATTGATTTTATAAGATTTTCATATGTATAGAACCATTATATTTTGAAATATATTTCTGTTATTGTATTTATGACTCATTCATGTGTTCTATACGGTCCAAATTAATGTTTTTGTATCAATATATATTGAGACGGTGTGGTATCTTATTTTATTAATTGAATGTATGAGACTATTGCAGGTTGATAAAGGATAAGGAAATATATATTGTTATATATGCCTATATGGTTCCAGTTACCTTCTCCGGGCCTATTGGGGGTTGATTTAGGGGTCAACTATCTATGTGCAATCAGTCTATGTGGATCCTTTCTTGTATCGAGGCGATTGTGTCATAGGTATGGTGTTTGGAGTTAGTAGTCTTGTAAGGTCTAATTTTGGGACATATAGTAATTATGTTGTGTGGTATTTGAGTTATTTATTAAAAAATAGAGACAAGTATAGATATGTTACATGATTCATAATTCCAAAATCACCCTCATGACTTATTAGTTAACCTATATCTATAAGACATTGGTTATGGTGTATAAACATGTTTGTGTATGGATCATATAGAGGTTATTTATGATCATTAAATTCCATTATATGTTAGATAATCCAATTTTAGATTAATCTATGTGGGTTAATACATTTAATAAAAAGGATTACACCTATAGATATTCAGGTTATGTGTATGAGACAGGTCTATGATGATCTAATATTAGTAGTTGGGCCTCTCACTGCCAGTGAGTGAGTAATGAGGCATAATTTCTAAGACTCGGTTGAGAGGTTAACCACCTATTTATATAATGTGCTATTTCTTCCCTAAATTATTAGAAAATACTTACCCATAAAGATTTTAATAGTTCTAATTGAGTTGGATAAGTCAAAAATTTGTCTTATTATGTTGGGTTTATTAGGGTGAAAAGGGCCTGAAGGATTTACGAGGGGATCTTAAAACTCAAGTCATAATAAAACTCATATATCCATACAAATTATACGTAAATGTCAATTATATAATTCCAAATAATTTCTATTCAATGGGAAACTATCATAGTTTAATGTTTTTATGATTAATTTGAGAAAAATTGTGAAAATGTCTTAATTGATTTTTTCTAACTCTTTTTTCTCATTTTAATGTTTCATCATTTACTTTTTAAACAACATAAATTTGAAAAAACAAATCCTTTTTCATAATTTAAACCATTATAGGATATATTTTATACAACTAGAAAAATACATAAATCTAAAAAAATGATGCACAAGAGAAGCTCTTAAATTAAGCCTTAGAATTAGCGCATAGTTTTGTAGAATCATAAACATGGGGCCAATTCGCAAAAAATGTGAATATAAAATATTCCAAATTTCATATAAATAATTAGTAGTGGTCATGAATGATTTTAAATACTATGGATAATAATCAATCTTGTTCATTAATTTTCTTAGTGGTATGAGAAACCAAATCATTAGAATTCAGGAAATCATTGGGAAAAAATGTTTTCCATATGAATCATATCATTACATTCATTTAACATGTCAAAATAAGATAGAATTTTACGATATGATGAACTATTCCTATAGGGAAAACATTTGAGTATAACAATTAAATATATTAAACATTTATTATCACAAAAATGAATAAAATTATTATGGATGGATATTTTTTAAAAAATAATCCTCTTTCATCCCCTAAATTATTACCTCCACTACCTATCAAGAGTAATCTAATTATTATTATATATGTAGTGTTATTAAAATTGAATATTTGTTTACATTTTTTATATACGACTATCAATTTTTCACCCATTCTTCATTGTCCTTCAACCTTTTCTCTTTTCTAAGATAGAGTTATTATTATCTCTATGATAATAGATAACTAATTTCATTGTTGTTAGAGGCAGGGAGTATTTTCTTCTTGAGTAATTATAAATTCTTGTTGGATATATTTTTTGGTTTTTAACAGTTATTAAATTAATTATTCTTAGTGGTCCCCCCCCCATACTCAAAAATTGAGTTCTTTTTAGTATTATTCTTATATCTCCATCTTTTTTCATTTACTTATTTATATAATGATATTAATTATGATAAATCTTTTTTATTATATTAATTATATATATATAATACTAATATTATAAAACACTGATTATAGAAAGTCGTTATTGTGTGAGTGACCTTTTTGAGTGATAGACATAGGGTAGCAAATATGGTTCAATATAATTTTAAAAATATCAAATTTAATTTTATGAAAAAATAGATATTTCAATTTGGAACTATTTCTGGGGAAGAAAAATGCATTCACACACTATTTCTCACAAAAAATCCAAAAAATCATAAAATTAAAAGTCAATAAATATAGATATTATAGACATATATTACAATGTATATGTAAATATGTACTATTATATTTATTTTTAATATTATTGGACAATTATCCATGTGGATGAGGAGGAATGTATGTATCATAAATGATTAAAATGTATTAATATCTCATAATACAAAATCGAAATTTCAGAATTCCACAAGACAAAAGATTGTCAAATGAGGTCCTTTCCACTTTTATTAAGGAGATCAAATCATTATTGTTATAAAAAACAGAAATGAACCACAATGATAAATTCAGTTTTCTTAAAAATAATTCTATTTAGAGAACCAAATGAGGAATTTTGGGAGACACTTGAACATCCATTCACTCTTTCTCAAACCATTTTCAAAGCTGTTCTTGAAGTAACCAGTCCAACTGTTGTACTTATAGAAGATAAAAAAATGGTTGAATATTGGATTTACTCCATAAAAAATGAAAATAAAATTTACACTCGTGTATATGACCAATAATAATTATCACATTTTTATTTATCACATTCATTGGATGAAGATAATTATGATATACATATTAAGCCTATATTCCCGGTGTCTATATCTAAAGAAATGTTTTTTTATTATGATCTGCCTAAAAGGTAATAGTTTTATACTAATTATAAATATTTAAGTTATATTATTGATTTATTCAAAAACATACCCTTTGATGAATATTTCTATAAATAAACAATTTAATAGTACATGGATTTTATGGAATTAGAACACACGAAGTTGTAGAATAATTTATCATGGAGGCTATGTCGATGACAGTTACTCCTATATATCAAATTTTCTATCACATGGAAGAGAATACCATTATTTTTATTGATTATAAGACATAAATTCATTTACATCCCTCTCAGTACCTAACATTATCTATCTTGTTTCTCTTGGGAATTGGTAATGTTATTATTTTCTTTTGGGGTTCCCAATATTTTTGTCTCATCTTGGATATTAGAATAAACTACATGTGGTGGGTTATGATAGAAAACCCAATTTATCATCATATATAATATATTGTTATAAAAAAATCATATAAAGTCAGTCAAAAACCAATACCCACTTAAGGTTCCAAACAAATTTCTATTCCTTTTATTCTTATTATTCCATTGATTTTTTTACTTTTTTATCAATAATGATCTTATTATTTATTTTTTATTTTAGATTAGAATTCTCAATAGATATTTTCTTAACTCAAGGATTATATTAAAAATGTTCTTATTATATCTCCAAATCTGTTCATCTCTCTGACCAATATATTTTCAGTTTTTTGAACATAAATTAACTGTTTCTTAAATTTATGAGTGGGGGTTGTCAACATTCATATGGTTGGTTATGTGTTTTTATATATGTGTTTCATTTTTATGAATGTTGAGAATAAATGAATATTCATTATCAGAACTATGAAATATATTTTTTATATTGGTTTTTCATTATTTTTGAATTAAAATATTTAGATTGATATTACTTAAAAAAAATTCAAAAATTTTATTTATTTTTTATTTTTTTCCGTTTTGTTCAAATGTGGAAAATAATGTCCCTAATAACAAAAATAAATTAATTATCATATATGATTAGTTATTTTTGAATAATATATTACATTTTATTCATAATACTCCCAAATTCATGATACAAAATTTGTTTCTTTTAACTAGATCATGTTATATTTCTCTTTCACAGCTATTGAATTAATGAGATTTTGATAAAATGGATTGGGAGTTCATTTTAATTATAAATATCAATTCCTGATTACTACTTTTATAATTAAAAATTTTATATCCTTATAATCCTTTAATTTTTTATTATAATAATCTATATTAAAACCGAATTTTTCATTTCATTACATCACTATTTATATTTTTATATGGATATTTATTGTTTAAGAGGTGGGAATGACGTTTCATGGGTGTTATTTTGGATTAAAATCATTATTGTGTGTGTGGGTAGTATGTATAATACTTTGGAATCTTAAAAATGGGCAGGTGTTATTATTAATTATATTAAAATCCTATCATCTAGTTTTCAATAAAAAACGAAAAAAAATCAAAAAATGAAGATTAAATTATATTTTTTATTATAGTTACCTATTTTTACTCATTTCCATTTATGAATTTTTGAGAATTAATTTTCATTCATTCACTCTGTTAAATTTTTATCTCAACCTCCATGAAATTTATTTTAAATAATCCCAGAAACATAATATTTGATTAAATGGGGGAGAAGTTTTACAAAAACATTTTTTATAATCATTTTTTGGCTCAGGTAAAATATTATTAAAAAGAATTGTTTGGAGTACATTTTCAAGTGTAATTGACTATGGAATATCATGTATCCCACTTGTTTATTCATGTGATTATACTTATATATTAACATCCATAATTACAACAAAAAAAAATTTCCGACCAACACATAGCCATAAAAATAACCCTGAAAAGTTATCATGTTTGAATAATTTTTTTGTTATCATGTTACAGAGAGATGATATTTTTCACAAGTCTATGGATATTCTATAAATTTTTATCTATGGGAGTCACTCGATATTTAATTAATCTTGAGTGAGGAATGCCAAAAAAAATTAAATGTGAGTAATGTTATGATTGTGTCGATGATGTGTTTATAAGTTTGATGAATATTAAGTATGAGGGATGAAATTTTATTAGATTTATTTTTCAAATATGACACATAATAAAATTAAATTTTTGGGGAAAATAATTTATATTCTCCACTATTGAATTTTTTTCCAGTTTAGTTCGAATATTTATTTATTTCCCACATGTGGTATAATTTGCATTAGTGGGAAAAATGAATCTTTTATTCCCATTATTTTTATTTGGAAATCTAAATGATTTAAGGTTAATTATTTTAGTGTAATTATATTCTTTTTTGAATAATAATATGATCTTTATTGAAAAAATCAGCTAATGCATGATTTTTATCTTTTTTATCATTTGAATGTTTCAACCACAACTTTTCCTTAATAAACAAAATATTTTAATTTCATTTCATAGTATTCAAAACAATATGGTATACATTTCATTATAATATAAATATTTGTTAATAAAAAATGTAATATCCAAATTAATTTTACAAGTCATGCATTTGAATATATGAATAGTTATAATGAATCTTTAATATGGGACCATATCATAATTATGTTAGATATAAGTGAGATTATATTTTATTGGATGATATAGAAGAGTTGTAGATTAATTTTTAATTACAAATGATAGTCATTATTCTAGTTTTTTCAAGGTTCTAATGGCCTTAGAAATCATAATAATATTAGTTCAATAGTATTCAAGATAAAAATGTGTTATTGAATAAAAATTAAAACATTCGCTGAAAATTTCAAACTAAAATGATTGGTTTATGGATAATATGTATGAATTATGGAAATATCATTCACGTGGGCCAATTGAAGATATTTATTCACATACAATACCAAAATGCGGGATCCTATGATGAAAATATTTCTTGATTGAGAGTGATATATAGCATATCCTATAAATTTATACCCCCACTCGATCACCAGAATTTGAATTTTTATTATCCATTTTTCATTATCTATATTCAGTTATGGTACTGTAATTTTATGAAAAATATATTGTTTTATCTTATTAATTCATTTTTTAATTCATTTTCAATAGTGTATCTTCTCCATTAATTTGATCTTCATATTCATGAAAATATATAACTAGACTCAATGTAGTTCAAGGGAAATATTTTTTTACACATTCATTTTGGTTCATTATTTTATTATAATAATTTTAGTGGTGGTCAGATTAATAATGGTGAGGGGTCAAAAATTTTTATATACTATTTAGTTCATCAACCTCATTATAAATATTTCTCCCCTCCACTATTGGAGTCATGCATACACTATAGTATATCTTGAAAAACATTTTTTGGTAAAGACATATTCTATATGGATTTAGATAGAGTACTTTCCCACATGAAATGTTCTCAGTGTGGGTGAAAATAAATTCAAATAAGGAGAAGTCTGGAATAGGAAATTTCATAGGGTATCATGAATATATTTTTATAACAATGATTTACTTACTATGAACCCCCTAAAGTAATATTCATATTACAATAAATTCTTTCTGTATTATGTCTCTGTATTTGTCATATTTTCATGTTTAAATTTATATAATAATATCAATTTTAATACCCACATTATATTAATATATATTTATAAATTATATTAGTTAAATTCTATAATATTGAAAATATAAACATTGTACAGTGTAAGTGGCGACTATGAGAGATTAACATTTGGAACTCCATTATGGGACATTTATCATGTAAAACGTTTTAAAGATATTTCACAACTAAATAACATTTTAAAGACAACAAAAATTTATAGAGACTAAGACTAGTGTTTCAATCTTGGTTCATACATTTAATGACCTGGTGATTATTATTTCATTTAACTCCCCTTAATATAAAGAGAATTTTTATGGTTGATATCATCATATGTTCATTACGAGATATATATATTGTGGATGAAGTTCAAGATATTTTCAATGATGGTCTCATATATGAGGGTGTTGAACATTCTGTTTAGTGGAAAGACTTTATATGAGTATGTGTCGAGGCCCATGATCCCCATTTTGTCTTCCCTCAAGATTATTCCTTATATAATAGTTCCATATCATTGGTTCAAAATGAGAATACCAAGGATAATTAATATAGATATGGTTGTGTTTTCATATCACCCCACTTATGTCAGAGAGCCCTAAGAAATAGAATAAGTATTTTGAAAATTAATAGTAGGGATACACCATATGACTAGGAGGTATTTATAAATTCACGATAATAAATTCAATGTGATTAAGTTGTGGGGACCTAGAATATTATGAATTGAATTTAGCTTCTAAATATATAATTGTGTAATTTTTTAATATAATATTATATAATTCACACGAACCACATGATAAAACCAACTATATTTTATTATATTATTTTCAAAATTTAATTTAAACAAAATAATATCTATAATAATTGATTTTATTACACTAGGACTCAAAAAATTTGATATTTGAATATGGTTAATCCAATAGAATAATTTCACTAATGAAAAACACAATAAAAATTAAGAAGAAGATTAAGAATGAAAAATGAATTTGGAAAAATAAAAAATCAATAACATTGATTGAATATTGGCATGAATAATGAATTAATAAATCATGATGTATCTATAAAATGTTTTGAACCACTATGATTTTTCAAATTATATAGTTAGAATAGTAATATTTCTATTAGATATATAAATCCGAACATTAGAAACGAGGAACTAATTGTTATAAAATTATCCTAGCCAATTTAAATGTAAAATAATATTTCATTATCATATAAAATTACAATATTACATGTTTATATCATAATACATGAAAATAATTATTTTTAAAATGAAAAAAAAATTTATGAGACATATTTTTATTTTATTGCCATTTTTATAGAAAATAAAATATTATAAAACAAATTATATATTTATGAAATTATTGTATAAATTAATATTATGTTGTGTTATAATGATAATAAAATTTTCTAATCCCGTAAATCTTTTTTCAAAGGGAGATAAAATTGATCACAATATTAAAAATGGTATTTTGAAATAAATGATTATTTTATTTTCATGTAAAATGTATCATATTTAAAAATTAATTTTCAAAAAAAGAAATTTATTTTTATAATATAAACATCAAAAAAATTTATGGTGATTTTTTTAGATTTTTCAAAAATAGTTTATTTTTTTGGGAATTGCGAAATACAATATTTAACATTATAAACCAAATACATGAATTTATGGGTCATGGATAATGTAAGCACCCTATATTTAGAAATCACATGAAATATTATTATATTATAATAATAAATAATATATTTATTCTTGATCCTTAATAATAAACTAATTTATGTAATACTCAAAACACCCCTCTTTTCCCTTTATTAATTTCAACTATAACCACCACATCTCCACCAAATTTATAATCCTCAGTGATTAAAAAAATTTCATCCAAATTTCCTTCAAAATATATTCCCATACATCATAGTGACAATTTTATGATCCAAATATCATTCCAAAAAATCTTTAATATGTAGTCTAAAAAGAGACATCTAATGGAATGGGTATACTTCAACTACATTTCTTTTAATTTTAGTCTTCTTCTACCACCCCATATAATATCTAAACTCTTAAAAATAATAACATCGTAATAAAATATATATTTATTTTTATTTTATTGTGTTAATAAATCTTATACCATCCCTTCGTTCATTTCTATTATTAAAATGTTGTTCACAATTTGGTGGGTTCTCTACCTACATTATCAACATAATTTATTTTTTTACACTAACATCATTGGTGGTGAGAGAATCGATATTACTGTTAAATTTTATTATAATAATTATATTAAAACACATTTCAATTTTTAAATGTTTAAATAATATTTAAATTAAATAAAATGAATGCAGTTTGTGACGGTTAGTAAAACAGTAAAAATAAACTAAACACACAATGCTATAATTTTACTACATGAATCACCCTTTTTTCAGAACTCAAATGGATATTTGATACTATCTAATTTTATATAATTAAATTAATACCATTTCATTTGACTTTTGTTTTTATAGTCACATTTTACCAGAAAATCAATATTTATCCATTAGTGATCCGACAGTGGAACATGAATTGAAATCTCAAAAAAATATTTAATTAATCATTATATCTCATTGAAATGGTTAAAAATAAATATAATAATATTTTTTCAAATAATATATAGATGTAAAAGGATGATAATTAAAAAAATAATTTATCTAATTTTAATTTATGGAATTTTAATTTCATGTATAGATAAATTATGTAACCCAACTTACAGGATCTCTCTGAAACATCATATTATCTCTGTGTTATGATTTCTAACTACATACCATAAATCATCTCACTATTTTATATATTAAATTATTTTATACTTAGTATATATTTCCCCATAATATATACGTAGTTCTATTCACCATTAATGATTTGTATATTCATTTTTTAAATTGTTTGCTTCACAATTTATCTCAAAATGAAACTTGATAAAATAGAACATCATGGTTTTTTACTAACATGATTTCACTCATTGAAGAGTTTTAGAAAAACTATTCCTTATATAATCACTTGTTATTTCATGTAAATTTTTTTTGTTTACTTTTGGATTTATAAAAATCAACATTTCATTACCCACTTTAATGACTTCTTAAACTTTTTTTAAAGCCTCCTTTATGTGAAGTATTTCAAAAGGAAACTATCTACTCATTTTTAGTTATTAATTTCACATGAATATCATTTATCCCAAAAAATTATTATGAGAAACTAATAATTAAAAAATACCTTCATTCATGTAGACCGTTATATTATAATATTTGGTTATGCGATGTTACAAGGTTATGCCATCGATTTTTCTGAAATGATAATCCTAAGTTTATGACTTCAGTTTTTTCCTTATGCATCACACATATTCATGTACATATTATGATGGGTGTCCCCAGATATCACTGTAACACATTGAGTAATGATTTTTCTTCATGATATTTTTTGTATGTGATTAGGGAGTAATCCTAATCTATGATGCGACTTTTTCCAAAATGTGATGTTGTCTTGGTAGTTAGCCTTGACTTATACTTATGACATGTTTTGTATTGTTCCAAAATTGATATTATTACACTATCATATGATTACATGCTATTCATTTTATTCATCCATATGATTATTCATGAGCCTTAAATTTTCTGATATTATTTTATTCTTTCTTACTCAGATATTATGATGCATTAAAAAATTTATTCACATTCCAGGATATCAAGCTCAATACATTATTTTATGTATTATTTATTTTATTAAATTCAATTTATGTATATAAAAGCGATATAATAACACATTATTAAAAATAAAATAGAAATGTTTTGATTTAGTCTATTATTGATTTATTATGATCTAACATATCCAATGACACATGGAATCATGATCAATGGACTATGTTTATTGGAGGATTATTTTAAAAAACAATTAATAAAATTTGAAAAATACTTGAGTAAAAATATATAATAAAAGTGATTGGTTTAGTTATTTTTTTGGATTAGTAATAGAGTAATTTAATAATAACCATAGGGAAAAATATAAATTTAGGATAATTTCATTATATTTTTTATAAAGGGTTAGTCAATTCCAATCAATTACATTAATAAATAGATTATAAAAGTTGATATTGATCAATAATAGTTATACATATTGGTAATAATTTAGAAAAAGGTGTATTATATATTAAATATTTTGTAAAATGGGATACTGTTACACCCAGGTTTTTTTCTTTTCATGTCAGGGTTTTGATTCGGTTCATTGAAAATCCCGATCTTTTTATTTTGTGTTGAGTGAGATTAATTTTGAGTTTTAAACTACCATATATATCTAATCACCCTAATTTTGCGTCTTCATTTCTTGTTTAGGAGTTTTTGGAGAAAGGGTGGTTACTTCCTGATTTGGGCAAACCGTGAGCTCATTTCCAGATTTAAAAAATTATTTCGTTTGTTTGATAACTCAATCATTTTTAATCATTATTGACTCATTACACATACCACTTGTACTAATCTGAAATATTAAAACTATAATTTCCTTTTTTACCCTTTATAAATTAATAAACATGTTGAATTGAGGTTATTTATTTAGGTATTGGCCCAACCCATGGGCCCATTTCCAGTTTTTAAAAAATAATTTGTTTTTTTATGTCCAATTAAATTTTTAATATGATTTGGTTATTCCACCTCTCACTAGAATCCAAAACCCCTATCTTCACCCCCATTATCGATTTTACCTCTTTGGAGCTCATATGAATCGCATATTAGGTAAAACTTCTTAATGTCTCTCAAATCATCCAGAATCCTGAAGGAAAAATCATTTATCCATAAATCATTCCATTCATACTATTTTTCCCACATATCATCTTTACCAAGTTCTTCCATACCATAGGATACTCTATAATAAGTTTCAATCCATTTCCCTTTTCTATAAGGTTACAAATATAATAGAAGACTATGAGTTTTCTAGTTGAAAATGTGAGATTTCTTCTCCTTTCTCCTCCCTCTTCTTCCTCTTTTCATTATTTTGTGGTTTTATAATCTCCAATAATCATTATAGATCAGTTTTTCTTCTATAAAATTATTTTTTATAGTTTTTTCGATTCATTTGGGTCTGTTCATTATAGGTTTAGGGTTTGTAATCCCTCAGATGATGATATTGGGTGTATATTTTTATTACGCCAAGGATTTGAGGTTGGATTTCCCGTACACATGACATTATCTTTTAAGATTCATCATTTTCGTTTTTTATACGGATATCTATGTTTATTATTATTTTTCTGCATTAGGATTATTTTATTGTTCTGAAAAATGGTTGATTATTCCTTATTTTGTAAAAGGTAGTGTTGTTTTGTCATAAAAGTGCACACCAAGTTATTGTTTAAATGATCCACTATATTTTGAAACTATATTCTATGGTATAAAACATGGTTTATTTTATTTTTAATATGTTACAGTACCTTTTGTAAAAATATGGAAAGAAATGGGTTTTTTCTTTATCGTCTTGTGCTTAAAATAAATTGTTTTGTTTAAAAGGGCATGTCATGTGTTCGATAAATTGCCTGGTTGGCTTTTATGTGTTATGTTTAATTAAATAATTTTTTTTATTTATAAATGAAATGGAAGAATGATAAATGGTATATTGGGTCCTCATATGGCTTTAGAATTTGGATTTTTTTTTACAAACATATGGGTTTTGGTTTACAACATTTTTTTGTCTGAGTTGTCAGAAAATGGCATGTTTCACATCTTTAGGAAAATGTTTTTTGATGATGTAAATGGTGTATTTATACCTACTTAATAAATTATAAATTAATACCTTGGTCCAAGGATAGTTTGATAAAGGCTTCACGACCCATTTTGGAATTTATTTTTTTGTAAAAATGTATTCCATGTGTATTTCATGTTCTATAATTTGGGGAAATTTTATGGTCCATGAATAATAATTTATTAATAGGTTTTGGGGTAGACAAATCGTGTTTTTTTATGTTATCGATGGGTTTGGGGACGGAAAAGAGAATTTTTAATGTATTTTATGTGCATGTCCCCATTATACTCCTTGAAATTGTATTACGAATCATTTTAGTGGTTTATTGATTCGTGAATGAAATGTGAAGCATGTGTGTGGGATTTTTATGTGTTTATGGTTTGGAAATGGAGTTTTTATGTGGAAAATGTCTTTAATATTATGTGCAACATGATTGAGCACTAAAGGGAATCCCATGTATCTGGTTGGCGGACTTGTACTAGTATGCTAGGGATTCTATGGGGTTTAGCTCCAGTTACAAGTGGCATGTTTGACAACAAAAACACTCACTAAACTATGATTATGATGTTGTTGGTGGTACCACTATGTAATGGGTATTCTCCATACTAGTGCCTTGTGTAGATGATAATGGATATTTATTATGGTTACTTTTTCTGAGATATGAGGTACCTGGGGCTCGCATCTTACTAGTGCCTAGGCGTGTTCTTGTGACTTGTTCTCATTGACTATATTGCACTCACCGTTGTAATACATTGTGTTTAGTTGGTAAATTCAGTAGTGTGTGTGATTTATTTATAATTATAAATTCTTTAAAGCATCCCACTTGAAAACTATTTTTATTTTGATGTTGCACCTCTTTGAAAATTATTATTGAAATTCTTGTTTATAAAATTTTCATGTTTTTTTAAGGTAATTTATTTATATAGAATGGGACCCCATTTGTAAAACATACCTTTATATATTTTATTTAAAACATGAAATTGATGTTTATTTTATTTTAAAGGATGTGCATTGGGAATAGAATATCTTTCTATCCTGCTGAGTTTTAATACGAACACATATAGTCTTATTTTGTTTTTATCCCTTGTACAGGATTCAGCTTGACTTTTATAAATAAGAATGAATTGAATGTTGTCACCTCATGGTCAAATTGGAGATTAGTGAGTCTAAATGGCCTCATGTGGAAGGACATAAAAAGTATAAAATTGAGTTTAATTAAGGACGATAAATGGATAAATATCATGGTATAATAAAATATAAACTACCCAAAAGTGAAAAGTATTAGATTTAGTATCGTTGAAATTATCTTTTTGGAACAGAGAGGTGTTTCATTTGTTGAAAATATGCGTATCATGCTAATCAATGTAGAAGAGAGATAAAAAACACACTAATTTTATTGATTAAAATAAGGATAAAATAAATATACATTCTTTGATAAAAGGATGTAACTTCATGGAATATAGTAATAATGAAATCCAATATAATACGACATGGTTTTTTAGAGACAATAAACAACAAAAACCTATATGGCCTAGAGAAAAAGGAAGTTTATATTCTATCATTACCAATGAGGTGGATCAGTAAAATAATGTGGTGATTGATTTCTTGATAATTCATTTAATAATATAAAACATAGCTTTTGATTATTTTTCTATAAACTATTTTATATCTTGAATGTTTGGTATAACTATTCAAACACCCCATCAAAATGGATGTTGTGTTATCAATGAGAATACAAAATGGGGTAATCAATATATATCATGTATATTAATCATCCCTGTTTAATTATTTTTGAATTAGTATTCCAGGAAATCCAATATTACATCCATTGGTACATTTTGAGTTCATATTAGGGATATATTAATTATCTATGTATAATGTTAAGATCCAATATTGGTTTAAAAATTTCACTCTACACATCATGAGTAATCATAAAATTATGTACAACTATAAATAAGAGGTTGAATAAATTTTTGAAACGTATATAAAAATTGAAATTTTATTTTTATACGATTTGGAATATATAACAAATAATTTATAAATAGAAAAAAAATACTGCTTGAAAACTTGGCCACTGTGACTGATAATACATATTTATTCCCCAAAGAGTTTCGTGGAATTGTTTATGTTTGGGATGTTGAGTTATCTATTATAAATGTATATGTATATCTTTCTATATCCATGAATCTGTATAAAATATCCAACATTTACATGGACGATATAAAACATTAGTGATAATAAAATCTAGAAAATGGATTTATATGCCTCAGTTATTAAATTGGAGTGCATCATCATCTTTCTCAAGATAAAGGAGGGGTCAATGTTCTACTATGTTGAATATTGGGAACTCAAAAAAATAATGATAAATAAAAATTATCTCCGCCTATAGATTGATATATTTTTTTGTGAAATATGTGGGGCACAATATTTTTCAATGATGGGCCTTTATTTGAGATATCACCAATTAAATGTGACGATGGATGATATTCCCAAGAATACCTTTCAAAAATTGTATGGACATTTTGAGTGATTAGTAAATCCATTTAGACTCACTGATTATATAGAATATTTTTTGGACAAATTGATTATAACCATGATTGATTATCGCATAATAATTTTGGTTATCTTTTATATATTTTGTTGTTATATACTCTCCAAAAAAGGATAAGAATAAGGGGATTTTAACACTATTTTAAGGTCCTTAAGAATGAAGAATCTATATGAAATGTACAATAATTCTATGTTTCATTTGGAGAAACTATCATTTTATTTGAATGATATCATAGGAAAAGGGGTATCTATAAACTATTATAAGACATTGTAAAATGAATAATCACCTATAATAACATTGTTAATTCAAATCCATAGTGTATAATCAATAGATTGTAATTAAGAAATATTTTTTAGAAATGTCTTGTAATCATCAATCATGATAACAAGACTAACTCAAAAGGGAGGATTGTTTGTTTTTAATAACGATTTTCAATATATATTTATGGAAATGAAATAGTGGCTTACCCCTCAAACAATCCTTACACTCCCATCAAGTGGGGATAATTTATTAGTATAATGTGATCCATCAATGATTGACTCGGGGTTTGTACTAATGTACAATGAAAAATGAATAATATTCAACTTAGTTAAATTGAAGGTCCATGAGCATAACTACCAAATGCAAGATCTATATTTTACTATAGTAATATTCATTCTTAAAATATGGTGCAATAATAATAATGGAGAATGTGTGGAATATATATGAAAAATCAGAGCCTAAAATATATATTCACAGAAATGAATCTTAATATATTCTACTGAATAAGGTTATAGCTAATAAAGTAATATGAATACTCAATATACAAACATCTTAGGAAAGAATATATGTTGGCAGTTTCCCTATATATAAATGATAAAACAACATTTCCAATTATGAGAATACAAAAGGAATCAATCTTCTGAAACATGAAAAGAATAAAACTAGGTGTTATAAGGTAAGAAATACAGTAAACTATTTATCAAATTATTTCTAATCCAATCCTTCTAGATAAGACAATTTATCCTTAATGACATGATGTGGAAATATATAAGAATGTTGAATCATTAATAAAATAGAAATCTGTAATGTTTATAATTGAAGAATAAGGACATATATGATTTGTATTGTAATTATGTGTCACATAATATCTAAAGTTAGAGAGGGAGATATTGAGGGGTGATTACAACTCAACCATCTCCATCAATATATGTATCATGAAGATGTATCAAAAAAATATTACAGAACTATTGGTGGGATAATAAGAATAAGGATATTGTGGAATGTACATCAATGTGCCTGGTATTAAAGAAAGCAAATACTTAATGGAAAATGAGAAATGGGGAGATTCAACTATTTACTTTAACTATATAGTAATAAGAAAAAATAAACATGGTATTTATCACAGTTATTATGATGGAATCAATATAAAACATATAAATGTGTTGTGATATATCATATTAAAAATACATCAAATTTCATTTCAATTCAAGATAAATTACCACATTAGAAAACATAAATAGATATACATCCAAGGAGTGGTGAGGATTCATGGAATAATATAATCATTTTTATTTGATTCTGATTTTATAATTACCTCCATGTTTTGGAAGAGTCTACAACATTATCTAAACACTTAATTGGGAGTTAGTATGGGTTGTCACCCCCAAACTAATGGCCATTCTGAGTGGACTATCTATACACTGGATGAATTATTGAATGTATACTAAATGTTCTAAGAAGGAGATTGGGATCATCATCTTCCTCTTGTAGAATGGCTATACAATAATAACACTCAATAAAGAATACAAATGGATCAATGTGAATCCCTTGATATTAAGTGATGTAGAAAACATGTATTCTTGTATAATGTTAGTGAACATAAGATATTAGGGAATAAAATGTTTTAGGAAATGGTAGAAAAGTTTATTATTATTTTTCCTCATGTCAAGGATCCTCATATTTGACATACTATCTATGATGACAATCATCGAAAATTCATATAGTTTTGTGTTGGAGGAAAAGTTTTACTCTTCCAATCTGCATAATAAATATTTTTGATATTTGGGAAGACTGATAAACTAAGTACAAAGTACATCATCACATATAAGATTCATAATCTCATAGGAAGAGTAGATTATCGACTTGAAATCCCACCAACCCTATCTCAAGTACATGATGAATTCAATTTACCCATCTTGATGAATTATTTACCATATCCCTTTAATATCCATAATTTTTATGTGGTACAATTGATATATGTTCTCTCTAATTAGAAGAGTCTGGTTATGATCTAGGAATATATAGATAATTTTAAATACAAAATGATTACTCACCTAGTCAATGTGTTGTACATGGTACATAATTTCAAGTTAGAAATTGTGTAACTAGTGTAATCCATGCAACAAAATTACCCTCAAATATTTTCACCTTAATATGTAAATTGAACATTATTGTTATGATATTTCTAGTGGGGAGGACGTAACGACCCAGAATTCTTTTAGGGGGACCATTCTTTCTGAAGAGAAAATTGTGTCTGATTTAGTTCAATAATATTATATAACACAAAAGTATTAAATAAAAATGTTTGGGAAGAAGGTAATGTTAAATACGAGATACATGAACACAATTAAGATTCCTGATCATGTCGTAGATTTATTGCATTAACTAGAACTACCAACCAACCATTACAATGTATATGACGTGTTTCACGTATATATCTTGAGGAACTATATATATATATCCCTAAAATGCATTAAATATATATGTAGTACCCTTATTGAAGGATCAATCAAATGAAGATTATTCGCTAATTTTATTAGATCATTAAAATAATGTTCTACAATGCAAGATAGATAACCTGGAAATTGATTTATAGATTTAACACATATTTAAGGAAGAAACATGGGAAAGAGAGTAGACAATGAAATAGAATCACACTTATCCTTTTAATTGAAAAAATGAATTATTAATGGAAATTTTATTATGAGGGTAGGTAATGTAATGACATGAACTTTTTAAATTGAAATTCCCATATAATGTAATGCATCATTTTTATATAATATAGTTATAGAAAACACATGAGATAATTTGGAAAAATATACCTATTAGATTTAAAATACTCTTAAGAAACATAAGCATTCATTATAGTCGTTTCACTATGAACATTAATATTATTTATTATTATGGGTTTTGATAAAGTCAAACGGAAAAAGATGGATGAGGTGATGGTTATGGCTCCTAGGATTGTACCAAATTATTCCCATATATCAGAGATTATAAATTATAGGAAATTATATGTATTTTTCAATGACAATGACTAATATGAGATTCAATAACTCATGAATTAGAGAAACTATTTATAGGATAATTTCAAGCCTATTATGATCATGGGCCATTCCATACTTGTTAAGCCATCCAAATAAAGCACGAGCACCACATACCATACTCATTGGTCATACACTAGTGTAATAAAGGGTTAGGTATATTGACCCAAGTAATAATATTTTATATTTTATATTTTTTTATTAAATATCAATTATATTTATATATTTTTATTATTACATTATCCATTGATATATTCTGTGTTGGATAAAAATTATATTACTACAATAAGAAATAAAAAATGTATTTTTTGGAAATATATATTTTCAATTAAGAAGCACCTAAGAAAAATGATATAATATTTGAATTATATGATATTATAATAAAATATTATTATTATAAAATAATTATTTACATACAAATGATAAAATAATTTAATAAATCCAAATTACTATTTTTAAGGGTTGGAAAGTGGTTAATATAAAAACTTCTATTTTCCTATAAATATTTATTTTTATTTATAAAATAAAATAATCCAATTTATGAAATTATTTTGATAAAATAAATATTATTTTTGAATTTATCATTAAATTTTAGAAAATGGGGAATATTTTATAATTTCATGATGTAGTTGATCTTCTTTGGTAAAAAATAAATAGGTTATTAATATTTTGTATATATTAAGCCATCATAATTACAAAAATTTATTTAACAATTTATATAAATTTAATAAATTAAAAATATATTACCCCATTATTATTCTTATTTTTTTATTTAATTTCTAAACTTTTATAAATCCTACTGAAATTTTAAAAATGCAATTTTATATTTTATAGCCATAAAATCAGTTTTTTATAAACAAGACTCACTTACACATCACTAATGAATTTTTTTAATATTTTATATTCATATACATATACCATATTAATAACTACTATTATTTTTTAGAGACCATGTGTAAACCCATGAGATGTTCTATGGGGTTTTTTATTTTATTATATAGTGTTAATAACCTATGTTTAGAATTTAATAATGCATTCCCCTATTTTTTATATTAATACCCTTCAAATGTCCTAATCCACATCATTCGAAACCCATTTATCATGGTTTTACTCTTAATATAACATTACAAATCCCTCCCAAAATTTTCTAAATATATTAACGAGTTCTTATTAATCTTTTAGAGTGAAAATATAAATGTATGGGATCTGTCTCTCTTATTTTCAATTCAATCAAATAAACAATATTTCTACCCTTGAATCCCAATTGATAATGTTTTCTTGCATTAATAAATATCTCATTACTATAAAATATATTTTTTATGAATGAGGGGTCATTTATACCCTTTCATTAAAACCTATATCCTAGTCATTACTATGACGATGTAAGGGAATCCTCTCCATCTTCTCTCGAGTCAGGCACATTCATTGTATTATTCCAATTGATTTCATATTTTCATGGTTATTAATGATTTTAAACATCCCATTTACTATCCTTAATATATATATGAAATGATATACCTCCATTCACTCTCATTAAATCTATTCATGAATAATTATGTATAACTATTTTTCTTCAAAAATTATCATGCTAATTTACAAGCCAATCATGTGTACACTGAAAACCCATACAAATTTTTACTCAAGGGTATTAAAATATATGTACCATTTACTAATTTATTAGGGTCTTACCAGAATTTAACACACACTCCATAATCATGGGAATTGAATGCGATGAAAAATATTTTTATGTTGTATGATCTGTGTTTCAAACCAAGGCATGTACAAGATATGAATTTGACGGGTGTGAATTGAATAATATATCAATCCAATGATATGTGTAATATTTTTATCTCCTAAGATACCATGTATAGTGCTGAACATGATATCCTTGGTGCACTATTTTTATTTATCCATGATTTATACATATTATTAAATGTTTTATGATGTTTTAACAATCATTTATTTATTTCATATTATAATATTACATCATGGTTAGATGTTCTTCTTTAGTACATTCTATCTTTGTGTCACATTGATATTCCTTCTCACTCACATGTATTAATTTTTTTCATGAATTTAATTTATTATTTTTATATTATGATTTATCGATTAGCCTATTTGTTATACACACCCATGGTTTTCTCATGGAGATTCAGAATGTCAATGGAATATAAGCGGATGTTTTGGAGTTATCAAATAAAATATTTATACCCAGGATTCATGTAAATGATTTATATACCTAATTTAAAATTTTCAATAGGCATCATGATCTTGTGGGATTGTATAATGGGTATTTTTATTTAATAAATCATGAATTAATATGTATTAATAACATGTGTTTTCAAATTATATATTATTATTATGTATATAGAATCTTTGTGAAACCCATTTCTTTTGAACATGATATGCGTTGAACGTATGCTCACTTATTCTATGATTATACACAATAAATATATTTCGGTTTCATTATATGTTGGATGAGTATATTAAACCCATTAAATTCATTTCTCAATGATTTATATCTCATTAGATAATATTAAAGATGAAGGGTAGTGATCCCATTTTAAAGATAAAAAGAAGTTGTGAGACCCATTCAGTTATATTACATTGTCTGGTATATTATGATAGGTATTTCAATGATCCACGATGACTAAAAAAAATTATTATTCTTAATATTTCTCCAAAAATACAATAACATTTTATTATGATTATGATATGATATCATGGATCCAGACTAACAAATAAGGATCCATCACTCTTTGAAATATTGAATTTGGAAATACTGATGTGTTATGACATGATTCATGATCTATGATCAAGGACTTATTTATTATAAACATCATATGTAATGATCATACTCTCAAATATATATATATATATATATATTATATATTCTCATTGAATGGTATCTCCCATGGTTACCCTTAATGAACATCTAATATCACCCTTTCTTATGTTTCTATTTCCCAATGTAATGAATAAAGGTAATATATAGTATATTTATATTAAGTGTACAAGTACATACGAATTTTTTTGGACATGTTCATTATCTTACATAAAATAACATTATTATACATCTAGTCTATAAAGCCACAAAACATAAATGGTTATAGGGTGTATGTTTTTATGAAATATATTGAATATTAAAATAAAATAAAAAAATATTTATATATGCTATTATTTCCCTCCCCCAATGAGAATCCATGAAGTACCTAAAATAAAAAATGGGAAAAATATTCTTCAAAGGGAGAGGTAATAATTTCTATAATATCAAGAAGTGAATTATTTTAATTAATCCTAATGATGATGTTAGTTGTGAGAAAAAATGATAATATTATAATTACTATGAAAATACATAAAATTTTTGGAATGATAATGTGAATGACAAATAATACACTACAAAATAATTCATCAATGATTAAAGTGGAAAAGAAACACAAATAAAGAACATACTAAAATTGGAAATCAAATATCTTATATTAAAGATGTATATATTATTAAATGAGAATAAATCAATATTGAAGTTGTTAAAATTATCTACTACAGGTGACATATTTTATGATGATAAAGAGTCAAAGTAGAAAAACTAGTTTCATCAATTGTATAATTTCATTACTGAATAATTAGAGTTTAATATTGTGTTGGAAATGTTGTTTTTGGAAACGAAAAAGATTATAAATATATTTTTTATAAATTGATGGAATCTAAAAATGTTTTTGAAAAATAAGAAATCAAATTAATGATTTCAACTCTTGAATATGAACAAATCATGAATAAGAAATTAGTTGAAATTGTTGATTTAACATGCATGTGGGGAATATTGATTTTTTGCGAAGATAAAAAATTCACTAAAATCAAAATATTGATTGAACACTATTATAAATTTAATATTATCTACTAAGGGTGATAAAAAAGAGTCATAAAATAGGTCTAAATGAAGAATGTATTATTATATGTCATCTGCAATTTTGATATCAAAAATATACAAGGACAATAGACAGAGGGAATGAATAAGTGGAATATACCATTGGAAAATCAATCATCATATAATTGAAAATATGTATTTTAAGGGTACTAATGACATTGAGAAGAATTTGGGAATTTGGGAAAAATATGTGGGTCAATTACCAACATCACCATGAGTCACCACGTTATGGGAGAAAACGTTTATGGGTTATATAAAAGACATAAAAAATATAGAAGATAAATTAGAGATAGTAATTGAATATTGAGAAATAGTTCTACTCATTGGATGATGTTTGTGGAAGATGATATTTGTCATGTAACTTTTATGATGATTAATAAATCATTTTTCATTACTAAATATATATTAATAAAAATATTCATAATCCTTATAATAATAAAGGGAATGGAAAAGATATTTCATTGATTGATTAAGTGGAACCGAAATCATCATTACAAGTACATTCCTAGATCTATGATAGTTGATGATCTTCTTAAATAAAAGCATATTAGAAGGTATTTAATAATGTTTATAATTTTATGGAAGGGTCATAGACATTTTTTATAATAGTTCAATAAAAATTAGACCACTTTGTTAAATTATAATTAGATAATATAATATTGAATTGAGTAACACAATGTGACTTATCTCTCCGATGATAGAATCAATTGTTTTTTTATGATGTTAAAAGATGGTATAATTGAAGGTAAATAGAATACAAGGAATTTTTTTATATTAGTGATGATAAAAATTGATTATAATTGATAATGAATGATGATATAAAAATTTGGTATAGAAAACCTTGAAACCATAGTAAAAAGAATATGAGAAAAATCATCCAGGGAAATAATTTTTTGGATATTAAAATATTAAATATAGAAAGGTAATGGTTGTTCTATACCAAAAAAAGGGTAAATATAGAAACTTTTTCACATAATATAGTGCATAATCAGATGTCACGTCCATTTTATCTCATTCATTTAGATGTTTGTCAGCATGTGTGGAAGAAATCATGAAATTAATAAATTATTTTAGTTTATTTATCGAAAAATTCACTCATATTACTTGAAAAATATTTCTTAGGATTGTATTATTTTCAAATTAATCAAACAAACATTATAAAATTTATGTGGTTTAGGTTTAATGAATTTACATATGGGTAATTTTTATTCATATACAAGTGAAAAATTTGAATCTTAACTCAAAAATCCTACTGTTCTTCGTGAATTCATTACAACATATAATTTAATAAAAAATGGTTTTGTTGAAAAAACAACATGATAATGGTTTAAATGAATAATATAATATTGGATTATAAAAATAAATATTAATTTTTGTTAAGTAAAACTATATGTAAACTAATTTGGAATAAAAATTCTTGTTTGTGCTAATGACACCAAAATTTTACTCTCAAATCTGGTGATAATACACTTTCTTTCCAAAACAGCTTTGATACCAACCCTGAGTTTTTGTGAATTGGTAAAAACAATTACATTAATTTAATTAAAATAATTCATTTCAATACATTCAGATATTATTTTATTTATATAGTTTTAGTGAATTAAAACCAGGGAGTAACTAATAAAACCCATTCTTTTTTCAACTAATTAACCATTTTTACACAATATAATAAAGTTATTAAACCATATCATGATTTTAATATCTCCCATAAATCCTCCAGATAAGAAACTATTCAATGCATTTCATGCTTTACTTATCTTAATATCCTAAGGAAATCATGATACAGTGAAAGGATGAGCAATGATACCATTTCATGGTAAACAGAAGACATCACAGCCGAAGATTATAAGTGATCAAAAGAAGATAATAGGGGTATAATCAAGATATACAATAAACATAAACCCAATATATCATATACCATAAATCATTAACAAAGAATTATAATAATAAAAGAAATGTATCCAAAGATGATGGAATAGGAGTTAATAAAAATTATCCATGAGTGCCTATCCTAGTGATGATGATAAGAATAAGGTTATTTAATATTTCACATTTGGAAAAAATATTATAATAGGTAATCATTACATTAGTGAACCAAACCATCAGTGCTGATGCTTATAAGAATTGAAAATATGTTGTTGAAAACATTTATCATGAGTTATAAATCAATAACCATTATATTGGTGGGAGATATATATTCCCACCCATGATTTATCTATTCATATGATTTTAATATGAATATTAATTAACATAAAATTTCACAAATAACTCATGTAAATAAAAAATATTTCATACTAATTTAAAATTAAAATCATTAAATATTTATAGTTTAACAAACTCAAGTAATACAAATGGGTTTCATTAAACACGTCCTTAAAACCCATGAATATAAAATGGTTTTATTATATTTTAAAATTAATTTATATTTAAAATGGATTCGCATAAGGAAATAATTTATAAATACATCAATAATTGTAAAATGATAAACCCATGGAAAATAAGTTGGTATCCAAATATATTTTTGTAATTTTGTATGTAAATACCCTTCATTCACGATAACATATAATATGTTATTTAAGTCATATAGATAAAGTCTATATGGTGATGTAAATAATTCCCCCATTAAAAATGTATGCAATATAGGTTAAGACCCTTATATAAATATAATAAAACAAATTTAAAGAGTAATGTCATTTCATGAAAAATTATGGATATACGCTAAAGATTATTAGGAAAAATATACACAGTGATGACTCATTCATCAAAAAGAGTAAGAAATTGTGTAATACATAATTAGAAATATAGTGTATGGTATTTATTATATAATATCATCAATCATTTAAAAGGTATTTAAAAGAATAATTAAATATATTAAAATCAACCTATTGAGTATATTTTGAAAAATCACATTGTAATTACGAAATCTCATTAGCCATTTTAGAAAATTTTTACTGAAATATTTTATAAAATTATGTAAAATTTAGTTTATTTTTGAAAAAATTAATAAATATAAGTAAATTTTAATATAGTTAATCAAATTATATGAAATTTTTTGTCCATGTGGATGAAAAAATTAAATGGAATCTTTAGAAAAAACAATTTTAACATTACCATAGAAACTGAAGTAATGGTTCTTTTTCAGGAGTTATTTTATAAAATATCAATTTGAAAATATTGGATAAAATTTAATTTTGAAATATTAATATATATAATCGATACCTTAAATTATTTAATGGTTATATGATGGAATGTGGTGTGAAATATAAGACATTTAATTATGAAAGGATGTAAAATATTCTTAATATTTTGAAATATCATTGTTGAATGTACAGATAATAAATATGGAAAAAATATTCCATTATAAAATAAGAGAATTAAAAAAATAGATTCCACATAAGATAATACATAATTCGGTTTTCAATTATAATGGATAATATTGGTGGGAATGGATAAAATGGACTAGGAGGGGGAAACCATCATGGAATAGGGTGTTAATTACTCTCAATAATGAAAAAAAAAATTGGGAATGAAATTCTTAGAATGTTAATGTGTCTAAGTTAAAAGTTTATTCTCCAATATAGAGTAAAATAATGTCACATCAAGTAAACTATTAATGTGGAGGAAATGAATCATAGAAGAAAGATGTTTGAGACAATGAATTATAACACAATGAAGATACTAGAGTTTACAAAATCCTTGTCATCTTTTGTATCCCTTGAATCAGAGGAAATTTAAAATATAATAAGATAATAAAATTAAAATGTACAAGATTAAGGTAAAAAAAATTCATTAGGAATTAATAACATCCCATTAACTATAACATTATATATAATTAAAATTATGTTTTAATAATTTAATCCCAAGACAATGAACCCATTACTATAATAGTAACATTCAGTTTAACACCCCATGAAGGATATGGTTTAAATTAAACATTAATTACCATGAATAATGATAATATTATAAACCAAATTACTAAATGTTTAGAAGATATATAATTCAAAATTGAAAACTTTTTATAATGACAAATGTGTCTCAAGGGGAGAAAATTATACAATGTAAACCTTTTCTTTATTTCACCACATCGTATATTGAAATCTAAACTCCAATATAAAAAAATAAATTTATCAATCAAATATTTCTGAAACACTATTTTTTAATAAAAAGATTATATACATAATTTATCCCTATCATCAACATGTATAATAGTTAGTTATTATCTACTTTTAATATCTATTGTGAGTAATCTTGATTTTTTTGAAATAGTTTCATATTCATGATGTTGTTATTTATTATTATCTAAATTATCATCATTATAAAATCAAAAAACATATATTAATTTTATATTTGAAATTAATTAAAATTTCATAATTTTATTATATTTTAATTTTGGTTTCTGTTATTGTAAACAAAATTCAGGAATACCTTGATTCAATGAATTTTAATGAACAAACTTTGGTGTCTAAAATAATAATTTTTGTATAAATGTTACCATTATAAAACAAAAGATATTTTTTTATTTTATTTTTAATATCCTGTATTATCATTAAATAATTTATCTTAAACCTCCATGGTATTATTTTACATAATTTTTCTAGTATTCAATTAGAATAACCCAAATCTGAATTAACCAAAATATTAGAGGAATTGTGTGAAGAATTTTTTTTTGACTAATATCATTATTAAAATTTAATACTTACATTATATAGATATTTTAAGGTTTTTGAATCATATTTTAATAGTGATTAGTAATAATAAAAAAATCACATTAAAAATTAGATATGTTACATCTTTGGGGTAGCAATCTACAGAACACATAGTTAAAATTTTCATTTCTAAAATAATGAGAGGTGAAGAAGGTGGACTGAAATTAGCTTCTTTATAATAATAATAATATAATATATTTCAAATTAAATTTTTAATTTTAACTTCATAATATGTAAAGAGAGGTGGTGCTGAAAAGTGAAGTCGTTGGTTTGTAGAGGTATTCCTCACAACACATGAATGATAGATTCATATTTTATAATGGAAAAGGGGAAAGGAGATTAAAATTTTTTCCTTTAAAATAAGAAAATTATGTATACAAAAAATATTTATGTATTTATACATTTATTATATAAATATACTTGGGGAAGTAACAATTAGTAGAAATGAAGTTGGTAAAAAATTTCTCATGTTGAGGACTTCGGATTTCTCATGGAATAATTATTAGGAAATATTGGACTTCGGAAAATATATTATGAATTTAGGATCATATAAATTGAACATTATTATTAGATATGGTACAATGGAATGATTAAATGTTTAGACAAATTTTTTTGAAGGTCTTGAAGGGGTGGTGAGAGGAACAATTTTTAAAGTGTTGAGAATGATAATTTGGTAATTATTTGAAATAAATTTAAACACATAAAATTTTCCACACAATAAAAAGATTAAAAATTTGATAATAATAATATGGGGATGAGAATTGGTTTATTATCATCCATTCATTCACATTAACAGATAATTTAATAATTTTTTATGTCCATTACAATCACAATTTTTACTTTTAACAGTTTTTGTCTTAAAGTGTTAACTAGTTTATATTTATATAATTTAATTATAAATGCCTAAAAATAAAATAATTCATATTTAATAATATATGAATAAATATTATAAATTTTAAATACATATTAATAGATAATTTTTCTATGTTTGATATAATATAATTTCAATATTAACAATTGTAACACGTAAAATTATTTTATTATAAAAGGTTAATTTTTATGTTTAAAATCAATGTGTTGGATAAAATTATCAATTTATTTTATACTCATGATGTAGTCATTTTTAATATAAAATTAAATGTTATGTGTATTTCATTTTGAACCAAAATAATTTTTTTAAATACAATTTCATTAAGGTAAAAAAATTATTGATAAATATTCGTTAAGTCCTTCAAAAGATAATTATTTGTTTTATAAATTATGAATATCATTTTAAAATCATATAAATTTACCACATATTTATTTTTCATTAATTAGAATTTTTTTTATTTTTCTAGTTTATTTAATAAATTTCTGAAATTTCTAGTTTTTCTAGAAACAATATATTATTCTATTCAGTTTAAATTCAATAATTTTAAAAAAAACTCAAAATTTAATAAAAATTTATTACAGAATTTCGAAATCCAAAAACTAAAATTTATTTTTCAATATAAAAATTCCACAAATATATATTATAACATATAATTAAAATCATAAAATATAATGAGAAACTAAATTTTTTTTAACACCCCGAGATTTTGTGGAAAATATTATTTTAATTTAATTTATGTCTTTTGTTGTATGCTACACCAAGATTACCTTGCGCTATATGAAACACCGTATTAGCTTGTAGTATATGCAACACTATTTTTGGATCATGTTACACACAATTTTGATAGTAGTTATTGTACGCAACATTGAGTGTATATATATATATATATTCAATGTATAAATGAAATATGGTTTGATTCTATTATATGAAACAACGGATGAGTCTTGAACAACACGCAACCCTAACTTGGCTTGCATTACACGCAATCGTGACTTTCCTCGATAGCGTGTGTTGTACGCAATACCAGGTTTCAGTAAACAACGATATGTGGATATAATATTATTATGAACTAGACGTTATGAATAGTAGCAACTACATTTTTAATTTTATAGCATTATTATTCATCTTACACATCTTCTAGAACATGGTATGCGAACAAAATCAATTTTTCGAGTAAAATAAGTATTTTTAAAAAAATGTAGTTGTGCCGCCTTTTGATAGAGGACCCAATTTAAATCTAGTATTTGACATGATTATAAGTTCAATTTGAAAAAATATGATTCTTCTTAGGAATAAAGATATAAAAAGTTAATTTGGATAAATTTTTCATATTATTCTGATAACATTCATATTTTGATTAATACTAAAAACACGCTACATTTTAATTAAAAACAACTTTTTCATCGCAATAATTTATATGGTGAGATTATATTTTTATTTGGTTTTAAAGTGTAATTAGAATATATTTTTACCATTTAATCCAATTTTGTTCATTGGAATTATTTTCACTTTGAAATTGGACATAAACAAGTATCAATCATTTGAAAGTTATTGTCTCTTAAAAACATGCTATTTGTTTTGATAACGAGAATTAATTTTAAAATTAATTAATTTCACTTATATTTTTTGAATTTGGAAAAATAGAAATCATTTTTGAATTTTTAATATCAAATATAGATTACGCTGAATTTTTTGTATTTTTCTGAAAACTTTCAATTTTTGAGGAATAGTAAAAACACTAGGTTACTATTTAAAAATCATCATTTTATTTAAATAATTATTTATTTTATTTAAATTTATTTTAGGTCAAAATATATACATAATACCTATATAAGGTCAATTTAATTAATAGGATTAATTTTATAATAATTTTAGATATATAATTTTTTTTTGAACTTTTCCACATCTTTTACCCACCTCCTAGGAGCTTCTGCAATTGTTCATAAAACATAATTTTACAGCATATGTGAGATAAATTTCTAAAATCCTAGATGCATGGTTAATATCATGGAGAAAAATGTGGTTCAATTAGATAAAAATAATTTTTGGGGAATAGTAACTTTTTACTTTAATTTAACACGGTTAAAAGTAAATAGGGTAATTCAAGGTTAAATGAATATTATAATAATTCAAAATTACCTTAAAATTTTTATAAACCATATTGGATGAGTAATGTACGACCCTGATCATCCTTGGGTCGATTTTGGGACCCCATGGAGCCACTTATGAAAGACAAGGACACATTAGACTAATTAATTTAATGTAAATAAAAAATTGACATTAACAAAAATCTTTTAGTAATTAATTTTTATATGGTGTTATATAAGTCCTATTTTTGACTATAAATATTCATTATAAAGGAAAAAATATTTAATACATCAAGGAATTTGTTTTATAATTTTTATACATAAAATAAAATAAATTATTTATGACACAATAATGATGCAGTATTTACCTCATTAATAAATGATTTAAATAAATAAGATTATAATGATTAAAATATTATCCTAAACATGTCAAATTCTGATTGTATAATTTTATTTCGACCATGAGACATATTATAATCATATTTAATGAATTTTTTCCATTTTGAAACCGAAGATAAGTTTATAATAAAATTATATTTTCACACTTTCCAAAATAGCCCGTCCTCTCCCTTATAAAAAGAGATCACTTATATGCAATTCCTCACACCTATAAAGACTTTTGGCTCTCCCAAAATCTTCCCAACTAATCTCCCTACATCCCTATTCTCCCCCTACAATCATTAACTTAGGAATAAGGAACTTCAAAATCCCCTTTTGGTTCAAACCAAAGGAAGTTACCCAAATTAAAGGTAACAATTTCTCTTAAGTTGTTTTCTTTTATTCAACATCTCCAACCCAAAAACTCTTTTTAATCCTTTATTTTCTAACAACACCATTATCCAAAATATACTAGGATGTTTTTATGATAAGGATCCAAACTACACTTACACACACCTCCATCTAATGGATGAAGAACACAATGATTCTATGGATGGAAAAATAACGCTTCATGAAATGATGATTGTTCAATTTTCTACTACCGCCTCTCATGGTGGCCATTATGATGGAACTGTATTTATATATGATATATTTATTTTTATGATTTCATTATGATTCTTTACATTCCAATTATATCAATCCTTTATGGTTTCCATATTCGTTAAATACGATAATCTCATTGGAGGAAGTGAGACCTACCGCCCCCTCAAAGTGATGTGATTCGTTAATGCCCTATGTGGGATGTATAAAGGATGTAGTTAATGATATTATATATGATATTACACGGAAATTATAATATACCTATTTATCATTATGATTTAATTTCATTAAAATAATAAATATAAATGAAAGTAGCATTCATGTGTACGTACGGATTACTGTCTCCATGAATGGTGCATTTTATTTCTTACCTCCATATGTTATGTAAAATTATAAATACATGTATATGATGGATATATATATATATATATATGATATATATGATATATAAATCATGAATATCATTCTGTATATAATGATCATTTGACCACATGAACACCATGAAATTATAAGCAGTCCATTTTGGACTCAAGTACCAAATATTGACAAAACGAACATTATTAACATAAATGGTTACATAATGTTTATAACATGGTAATAAGTGATATAAAAGGAATAATGAATTTGAAAAAGGTTAGTAATCAAGTAGAAATTAACTTAGTATTATTATTCAAGAGATTAAATAACGATCGAGTCAAGTCGGACACGAGTTAAGGGAACTTCTTAACCCAATTTCCGTTCTTTGGGTTGATCTTCACTTTATTGTTTATATCATTCTATGATTATGTCAAAAATGAATTTTTATATATTATCATATATTTATACATTATGTATGTGACCTTATAGTGAATACACATAAGTGATCTATTTTATTTACAAAAAGATCTTTTTAAGGGACAACTTTTCCAATCTTGTTTTTACCCGAGATTGTTTATTCGTATGTATTTACTGGGGTTATATTTATCATCCATGTCCGTGTTTTCTAAAAATGGTTTCAGGTATTTTTAAAGTCATTTTTACCAACTTTTGAATTTTACTACATGGTATGTAATGTATCTTTCTTTTTTTTACGTTACTAGGCACTTTTTGAATTTTTCGGAAAAAGTACGAGAAGAATGTTTTTTTAACTTATACGGCATGAAAGGATTTTTACGGTTTTATAGATACTTATTTAATATGTGTATGTTTCAAGTATAATGTCTCTATTATTTACATGGTTTTACTTTTCATATTATGAATTGTTATCCATTTGTTTTATATGGATTATGTTATAATGGGATGATGTTTATGAAACCCATTTTATTCATTGGGTTATGATGAATGAATTATTTTTATTTTGTGGAACAAGTAAGAATGACTTCATTAGGAGATGGGTGGGACCTATATCTCCCTACAATGCATTGGGTAAAGATTTATATCTCATGAGATTGACATGGATGAAACAAAATGTATATCTGGTTCAGTAATATAGTGCTGCAATGGCATGTAAACCTGGTTCAGTAAGGGAATTTGTCCACTAAGATGGTCTTGGCAGCAATGCCTTGGCTACATTGGAAATCATATCATGTGATTAATGTTTTTCCACAATTAAATGTTTTATTCCCATGCTATTGTATCGTGATTGCTTTTCTATTATGATCTATGCCTTATGTACTTCCATGTTTTATCTCATTTCTTATGTTTTTCATGTTTAACCATTACAGTCGTGTTTTTAAGTTCAAATGTATATGGTTTGTTTTATTTTCTCCGTGCTTACCCTTTCTGAGCATTTGATATCACCCTTTATATGTTTTATTTTCCCTATGATATAAAGAAAGGTTTTATGTAAGAAAACAAAAGGGGAAGATCTATATGGGAGTTGTTGAAGAACTTTCACCATGATCAGAAGATTATTTTGCTGAGTTTCCAAAGACACTGAACAATTACGGTCCTTGTGTGTCTATTTTTGTTATGTATTAAGTAGTCTGCAATAGTAATTTAATGTCCATGTACATCAAGCTTTGGGTCTCTACAGTTGGTATTAGAGGAAAGTAATAGTCATCCTTTGGAAACTAGGATGTGAAAACATTAGTGAGATCCCTAGAAGTATTTCTAAGGTATGTCTAGGGTTTTCCCTAAGGTTAAGTATAAGTATATGTTATAGTCCTAAAATTACGGTAAAGATATTAGAATTAAACCTATCATGTAAGATGTATAAGGTACTCCCCCTTGATTATGTTATTTTCCTTGTATGAATTTTTACTATCACAGAATTATTTTTGTGTTTTAGTCAATGGAGGAAACCATAAGGAATTCGGTTAACATTGAATCCAATGGACAAATTGGTGACTATGAGAAACGAAATTTCATAGTGCCTAGGGAGAAAGATATTATGATTATGCTGAATTAGACATCGCGATATATGATTAACATGGTGAACTTTAGTGGTATTCCCAATTCATCAAATAAAAGGAAGATGGACTTATATGCATGTTCGCATGTTGAGGATCATAGAGAAATGAAGATTGAAATTTCTAAAGAAGGGAAGAAGAACCTTGATGAATACATCAAATGGAGGGGAATATTTTATCTGTGTGGAGAGAAGGGTCATAGAGTGAAATACTATTATGGAGATCAATGTCTTATCTGTGGAGAACATGGGCATTACCCAACTCAATGCCCTGACCTAAAGAGGTTACTTCTAAATCAAGGATGGACTTATTCAATGACAATCATTTAAGAGGATGGATTGAAGTGTTTATGTATTGGTATTAATGAATAATGTTGTTGAGGTACTTTTATGTTATATTGGAATATTTATGTATTGGTCAATTGTGGTTTTCAATAAGAATATAGTATTGGTAACCATGAATATTGACTGAAATATTTCTAGAAAGCAGATGATATGCGCATAATGACTGGATAAGGAGAAAATAATATGTTTGATAGTATTCATGAACTCCTGGCTAATATAAGGAAAAAGTTATATCATGGTTTGAGTAAATATAATTTTTGGTTTTTGGTATGTGGAAAGTGTTAACTTTTAACTGCATTCATGTTTTCACTAAGGTTCAATGTTTATTAATTTTTAAAGGGAATACATGATTAAGGTATTCACATGTTCAGAATGTGACCAACAAGATATATCATTTATGGGGGATAAATGATGGTATTCACATGCTTGGTTGATAAAATTTCTAGTAATCGTTTTCATTATACTATAAGATTGGATAGAATTATTTTCGATAATCTTAAAGGTTGGAGTGGATTAAGTTGGACATCAGATAGAATTGTTTAACGCTAGAACATTTTTCAATATTATTTCTGGAATGTTATAAAAGTGCAGTTTTAGAAAAAGGACAACCCATAGGATGAGCAACAACCTGTCGCATTATACAAGGTTGCGGGAATTGAACCCACAACTAAAGTGCGATAGGCCTTCATCGCCTACCACTGGCTTACAGGAAGTCCCTAGTTTGTAGAAATTAGTTTTATTTTATTATGTGGTATGATGGATAAAGTATAAGTCCATTTTTGGAACCATATACGAATAATATCACCATAGATGTACTTATGTATATAACTTTTGCTAACCTTATGTTTGAGACAGATGGAATGACCTATCATTCTATCGCAAGATCCGCTAACACTTCATGGGAAAAAAATTACTCTACATTTCATTAAGAGATGAAGTGGAAATTGTTCAAGACATGAACAACAATGATATTGTACCAAAATCAATTTAGAATATCTTTTAATTCATAATTCTTCAACATTAGGGATATAATCTTGAAAGGCAAAAATGTTGTCCTAGTACTCTTATATCTGATGAATCAGATGGTACCTTAGATCATCACAAATCTATGGATTTTTGATTGTTGCCTTTTTCATAGCCATGTTCTCTACCACTCTCCATCAGAACATGATGGTTATATTTCTCTTTCATATCCATATTTTTACCTATGTTCTCCTATGTGGGAACCCAAGTGATGAGTTTCTCTGGGTATCTATTTTGTTTATAACATTCAATTTTTAAAATTATGTTTTATCATTCCTTCTTATTATGTGGGTTTCTATTAAATAAACTTTCAATTAGTAAAGGATTTATAACATCGATGAATTTCGAGGAAGAAATCCATTTTATGGTGGGTAGAATGTAACACCCCAAGTTTTTATGAAAAATATTATTTTAATTTCATTTATTTATTGTGTTTTACACTACACCAAGATTACCTTGTGCTATACGCAACATTGTATTAGCTTGCAGTATACGCATCACTATTCTTGGATCATGTCACACACAATTTAGATAGTAGTTATTCTACACAACATTGAGAGTATATATATATATTCATTGTATAAATGAAATATGGTTGGATTCTATTATATGAAACAACATAGGAGTCATTCACAACACACAACCCTGACTCGGCTTGCCTTACACGCAATCACGACCTTCCTCGATAGCGTGTGTTGTACGTAATACTAGGTTTCACTAAACAAAGATATATGGTTATAATATTATTATGAACTAGCCGTTATGAATAGTCTCAACTAAATTTTGAATTTTTTAACATTATTATTCATCTTACACATCTTCTGGAACATGGTTTGAGAACAAAATCAATTTTTCGAGTCAAATAATTATTATTAAAAAAATGTAGTTTTGACACCTTTTGATGGCGCACCCACTTTAAATCTAGTTTTGACATGTTTATATGTAAAATTTGACAGAATAAAATTCTTCCTTGGAATCATGATATTAAAATTTAATTTGGATAAATTTTTCATATTATTCTGATAGCATTCATATTTTTATGAATAGTAAAAACACGCTATATTTTAACTAAAAACAAATTTGTTTCATGGAAATAATTTATATGGTTATATTATCTTTTTAATTGGGTTTAAAGTTTAATTAGAATATATTTTTACCATTTAATCCAATTTTGGTTATTGTAATTAATTTCACTTTGAAATTGTATATAAACATGTATCAATCTTTGATAGTTATTTTTTCTTAAAAACATGCTATTTGTTTTGATAACGGGAATTAATTTTAAAATTAATTAATGCCACTTCAATTTTTTTAAATTTTTAAAAATAGATATCATTTTTGAATTCGTAATATCTAATATTTCTTAGTCTGAATTTTTGTTATTTTTCTGAAAACTTTCAATTTTTGATGAATAGTGAAAATACTATGTTACTATTTAAAAACCGACTTTTTATTTAAATAATTATTTATTTTATTGAAATTTATCTTAGGTCATAATTGATACATAATACCAATATAAGTTCAATGTAATTAATTGGAGTCATTTTATAATAATTTTAGATATATAAAAAATTTATTGAACTTTTCACCATCTTTTACCAACCTCCTTGGAGCATTTGAAAATGTTCATAAAACATAATTTTACAGCTTCTATGAGTTGAATTTCTAAAATCCGAGAGACACGATTAATATCAATTAGTAAAATTTGGTTCAATTATATAAAAATAATTTTTGGTGAATAGTATCTTTTTACTTTTATTTACCACGGTTAAAAGTAAATAGGGTAATTCAAGGTTAAATGAAATATTATAATAATTCAAAATTATCTTAAAACCTGTCCAAACATTAATGTATGAGTAATGGCCGACCATGGTCATCCTTGGGTCTATTTTGGGACCCCATGGAACCACTTATGAAAGACAATGACACATTAGATTAATTAATTTAATGTAAAGACAAAATTGACATTAATTAAATCTTTTTTATAATTAATTTTTATATGGTGTTATATAAGTCCTATTATTGACAATTAATATTCATTTGAAATATAAAACGACTTCCTACATCATGGTATTTTTTTATAATTTTTAGACAACAAATAAATTAAATTATTTATGACACAATAATGATGCAGTATTTACCTCATTAATAAATGATTTAAATAAATAAGATTATAATGATTAATATATTATCCAAAACAAGTCCAATTCTGATTGGATAATTTTATATCGACCATGACTCATGTTATCATCATATTTAATGATTTATTGTCCTTTTGAAACTGAATTTAACTTTATAATAAAATAATATTTTTACACTTTCCAAAAGAGCCCCTCCTCTCCGTTATAAAAGGAGACAACTTATATTCAATTCCTCACACCTCTCAAGCCATTTGGCTTGTCCAAAATATGCCCAACTAAGCTCCCTACATCCATATCCACCCCATAGAAGCCTTAAATTAGGCAGAAGTCACTTCAAAAAGTCCCTTTTGGCTCAAACCAAAGGAAGTTACCCAAACTAAAGGTAACAATTTATCTTAAGTTGTTTTCTTTTATTCTACTTCTCCAACCCCTAAACACTTTTTAATACTTTCTTTTGTAACAACAATAGTATCTTAAATATACTATTATGTTGTTATGAGAAGGATTCTAACTACACTTACAAACAACTCCTTCTAATGGATGATGAACATAATGTTTCTGTGGATGGGAAACTAACGCCTCAGGAAATGATGATTGTTCGATTTTCTCCTACCGCCTCTTATGGTGGCCATTATGATGGAACTATATTTATATGTGATTTATATTATTTTTATGATTTTATTATGATTATTTAATTCCCAATTATATCAATCCTTTATGGTTTCCAAATCCAGTAAATATGATAATCGCATTTGAGGAAGTGCGGACTATCGCCCCCTCAAAGTGATGTGATTCGTTAATGCCTTATGTGGTATGTATAAAGGATGTAGATTATAATATTATATATGATATTATAATGGAATTATAATATACCTATGTATCATTATGTTTTAATTCCATTAAAATAAAAAATATAAATGAAAGTAGCATTCATGTGTACGTACGACTTACCGTCTCCTTGAACGGTGCATTTCATATCTTACCTCCATATGTTATGTAATATTATAAATAAATGTATATGCTGGATATATATATGATATATATGATATATAAATCATGAATATCATTCTGGATATAATGAACATTTGACCACATGAACAACATGTAATTATAAGAAGTCAATTTTTGACTCAAGTACCAAATATCGACAAAACTAACATTATTAACTAAAATGGTTACATAATGTTTATAACATGGTAATAAGTGATATAAAAAGAATAATGAATTTGAAAAAGGTTCTAATTCAATTATAAATTAACTTTGTTTTATTATTCAGGAGATTAAAAAATGATCGAGTCAAGTCGGACACGAGTAAGGGAACTTCTTAACCAAATCTCTGTTCTTTTGGTTGATCTTCTCTTTCTTGTTTATTTCGTTTCTATGATAATGTGAGAAATTAAGTTTCATATATTATCATATATTTATACTTTATTTATGTGACCTTATAGTGAATACACATAAGTGATCTATTGTATTTACAAAAATATCTTTGTAAGGGACAACTTTTCCAATCACATTTTTACCTGAAATTGTTTATTCGTAAGTATTTACTGGGGTTATATTTATCATCCATGTACCTGTTTTCTAAAAATAGATTCATGTATGTTTAAATTTTTTTACCCACTTTTAAATTTTACTACATGGTATGTAATTAATCTTTATTTTTTTACGTTACGAGGCACTTTTTGAATTTTCCGGCAAATGTACGAGAATAATGTTTTTTAACTTATACGGCATGAAAGGATTTTTACGATTTTATAAAACCTTATTTTAATGAATCATCCTAAAAAATATTTCATGACTAATTTTAAAAAAAAAATCTTTTAAAATTTCATTCTTTTTGTGAAAAAAATTATTTTAAAGAAGAAAGGATATTTTCCTAAAGAATTCATCTCAAGTGTTTTATCAAAACCATTTTCCATCTAAGATGACATTATTTAAAATGTGTATGTTTCAAGTATAATGTCTCTATGATTTACATGGTTTCACATTATTATTATGAAATGATATCCATTTGTTTTATATGGATTGTGTTATAATAAGATGGTGTTTATGAAGCCCATTTGATTCGTTGGGTTATGATGAATGAATTATGTTTATTTTGTGGCAAAAGTAAAAATGATTTCATTATGTGATGGGTGGTACCTATATCTCCCTCCAATTCATTGGGTAGAGATTTATATCTCATGAGATATACATAGATGAAACGGAAAGTAAATCTAGTTCAATAATACAGGGCTGGAACGGCATGTAAACCCGGTTCAGTAAGGGACTTTGTCCACTATGATGGTCTTGGCAGCAATTTCTTGGATACTATGGATATCATATCATGTTCTTATTGTTTTTCGACAATTACATGTTTTATGCCCATGCTATTTTATCTTGATTGATGTTCCATTATGATCTATGCCTTATGTACTTCCATGTTTTATATCATTGCTCAAGATTTTAATGGTTAAACATTATGGTCATGTTTTTAAGTTCAAATCTATATGGTTTGTTTTATCTACTCCATGCATACCATTACTGAGCATTTGAGATCACCCTTTATATGTTTTATTTTCCTCAGGATATAAATAATGGTTTTAGGTAAGAAAACAAAAGGGGGATATCTTTATGGGAGATGTTGAAGATATTTCCCACGATTATAAGATTATTTTTCCGAGTTTCCAAAGACACTAAAATATTACGGTCCTTCTGTGTTTGTTTTTGTTATATATTATGTATTCTGCAAAAGTAATGTAATGTCCATGTACTTAAAGCTTTGGGTCTATACACTTTTATAGTATGAACCATTCATACTCTTATTTCCATTGAATTTCTCAAAAAAGGAGTGCTATTATATTATATATATACACAATATATATAATGTATTAAAATTAATTAAATAATGTACGTAAAATCATTCTTTTTAAATTTCATCATCAGGGTTATAAATTCATTTGTTAATATACATAATTTTATTTCAAAGTCAAAATGAAAAAATGATTAAAATTTATATTTAAAATAACTTATTAACTTGATATTTACCTTAATACAACTTCCTAATTTTAATTTACGTCTCCCTTAAATATGCCCATGTATGATATAATAATAATTTTACATTTGGTGGAATTTGAGAATGGTGAATTAGCTAGCATAGATCTTGTGTAAATTATAATATTTATGAATAACATATAGAAATCATAAATCAGAAAGTTAACATGTGGAAAACATAACATAGTTACATTGTAGATTTCATAGCTACTTTGGGAGTTACATTTGGAATACCTTTCACAGTATATTCCGTAAATCTATAAAGAGAAATATTAATATTTACCTCATTCACATTACACAATTCTTTAGAGAGATATCTCTAGCTAACCCACTTTAGGTTTCTCATGAAACCACCCATATACATAAACAATTCCCAAGAACCAGAACATAATCATAAGATAAAAAACAAGAATAAATAAAATGTAATATTTCTACATTGAAAACACAATATATCATTTCAAGATATTGACATAATCAATTATTTCAAAGACCATTTTTAGTAAAAAAATACATAACAAAGTGTATATGGTAGTTATTTTCCTTTTAATTTTATTACGTTTTGTTAAGGAACACAATTATTAAAGAATGCTCATGGGGGCGGAAAGGTCATTGTCAGCGCATTTGTTAAAAAGTAACATTATTTTTGAAATTTATAAAAACACTTCATGGAAAAAAGGTTTCCCTTTGAATGAAATTAAATTCAAAATGGGTTTAGACACTGCATAAAATAATTTCATGTATAAATATAAACATGCCTCAAAGAAATGAGATTGAGAAAATGTCCCTTACAAAAAATCACCTACCTACCAGTGTCACATTAAAATTTAGAAAATCAGTTGATGGGAGATAAAAGGGTCTCTCGTCACATGGACATAAAATTTTCAACAATAAGGATATAGAAGAACATATCCCATCGTAAGAAAATTTAAATTCAAAGGAATAACATAAATGAACTCGTTGATTACAAGAGGATGATGAAAGGTTCCCTTAAAAAGATCATTTTGTAATTAAAATAGATCGATTATGTGTATTCAATATAAGTAATAAATATATATTGTATTAATACATGATAAGACATAAACATTTGTTTCTTACATAATCGTAGAATGAAATAATAACAAAGTATAAGATTAACCCAATGAATGGAAATTGGGTTAAGAATATCCCTTACAATGAGTCTAACATGTGACATATGTTCCTTGTTCATCCTGAATAATAAAAATATATATTTTTATACTTTCTTCAAAAAAAAATTTAATTTTATTATTACTTTTATATCACATACTACCATGTTATTCAAATTACATAATTATTTAAGATAATATCAATCATTTTTCCAATATTCTGTAATTGAGTAAAAATTGATCTTGATATAATTACAAATTGTCCATGTGGTGAAAATTCCATTATATCCAAAATACTATTCATTTTTTAAATATAATATATTTCAAGTATATATATGTATTTATAATATTCCATAACTTTGGACATAATAAATGAAATGCACCGTACATGGAGACAGTAGGCTGTATGTATTCATGAATACTACTTTCATTTACTTTTCATATTTAATGGAATGAAAACTAAATGAAACATAGTTATATTATAACTATAGTATAACATAATATTTTAATACATTACATAATATCATTAATACCATCCTTTATATGTTCCATTTATGGCATGAACAAATCATATCACATTTTCATTTTAATAGTCCACACATCCTCAAATGATATTATCAAATTTACACATTTTGGAAAACATATAAGTAGAATTTAAATTAAAAAACATAATCATAGTGACAATATATATCATATATCATATATAAATTTAGTTCCATAATAATGTCGACTATAATAGGTGGTATGGGAAAACTGTAAAATCATCATTCTGTGAGGTAATACTTCACTATCCAAAGAATAAGTATGTTCTTATCAATTAGATGGAGATGTGTGAAATTGTAGTTCAAATAATTCTCATAAAAACACCCTAGTATATTGAGGATACTGGTTTTGTAATTTTATCCTTGAATATTAATTGAATAGATAGTGAATAATTAAAATAATGGAAAGGATCTTAATATAATATAGAACTTAAATAACATGTAACTCCATTTGATATAAGCCAATAAGATTTCATGAATTCTATTCTGCACAATATATGGATTCTAGGAGGAATATAGGGTCTTTAGGAGCTTATTGGGTCATATTTTTTATGATCTAAGGGATTTGATAGGTGTTATTAAATGGTTAGAGGTGGTGACCTTTTATGAGAGGGAGAATGGGGACATTAGGAATGTCTAGAAATATTATTTTATTATAAACTGAATTTCAATTTCAAATGTTAAATAACTAATATAATTATAATATATGATGAGGGGTTTTCGAAATACTATCAACCAATAGGTTTTAGATAAGTTTTGATTCCAATATTACCCGTATCATTTAGCTTTAAACCTTAGTTAACGAATTAATCTTTTTCCAAAGGTTGGGGTAAAAGCCTCATTTTATTATTTAAAGAAAAGACCTCTTTAGACTGGGTAGAGGGAGACCCATTACATATCCTGAAGACCCAAGGCCAATTGGACTGAATACAAGGCATGAAAACCCATTTTTTCCCAAAGGGCTCCTCAGTGAATAGTTGTGTGACAGTACCTTGTCTGCTACAGTACCGTCACCGATACAGTACCTGGTACAGTGCGTCTTCCACTATAGTGTCACTGCCAATATAGTTCTGCCACTGCTATAGTACTGCTAAAGTGGTGCTACAGTGCCCTTGGAAATTAGTCTCTACCCAGATTTGATCTTGGGTCTTTTGGATGCCAAGCACGGTCCTGTACTACTTGGGTACAAGCTTATTGGCTACTAATTTATCTCTTACCATGTCTTCTTGTATATTCATACTATATGGTTAATATAGTTACCATAAAATTCCAATTTACCCTGAAGTGGTTCATTAATGAAATTTTAAACATTAGATAAGTAATCTTTTTGAATCAAAGATTATGAGTACTATTATATGTTTTAATAAAATAATAGTTTTTTTAAAAACTCATTTATGTTAATTTTTATACTATTCATATCATCACTTTTTAAAAATCCATAACATCATTATTATTTCTAAAAATATTCATTAATTCAAATATATCAAGTCATAATCATACCTATAATTAATGTATGGCATAAAAAGATTCAAAATATAATTATTTTTATATTTATAATCGTGTTTATTTAAATAATTCATTTTTACAGTAATCACCACATAATCATTGTGTCATAAATAAATATAATTCTTTTTTTTCTAAAATTTAAAAAATAAATAAAAAAGGATATAGGAAATCGTTTTATCTTTTTAATGACTATTTATAGTCGAAACGATCACTTATATAAACCTATTTAAAAATTGTTTTAGGAAAACACACATGTTTATGTTACATTTTCGCTTACTTAAAATCAATTCTTATAGCATGTCATTTTCTCATCAATGTGGATCCATGGGGTCCTAAAATGGACCCCAAGGATTCCCTTGGATGGACATATCTCATTAAATAATATTAATAGATTTGATAGAGTAATTTAATATAGTTATAATTTTATTTTCTACCCTGATTTAACATATTTACCCTTTAACCATCGTAAATAAAATAATTATTGAAGTTATTATTTATAATGACTAAAACCTGAAATTTCATTTTTAAAAAATTTGGGCATCTGGACTCTAAATATTGAATTCATTTTTCCAAATTCAAAACACAGAGTTGCAGTAATTAATTTAAAATTAATTCTCATTTTGAAAACCAAAAAGCGTGTTTTTAAGAAGTAAAAACATCCAAAATATTGACATGTTTTAAAGTCCAATTTTAAGGTGAAATTATATCCAACGACCAAATTTGGGTAAAATGATAGAAATATAGTCCAATAACACTTTAAAATAAATTAATTCTATAACCAAACTATATAAATAAATTTTCGGAAAATTGCAGTTTTTAATTTAAATGAAGTATTTTTCGCTATTAATTAAAATATAAATTTCATCATAAAAAAACCAACCATTCAACTAAAGTTAAATTTTATGTCCGGGTCATTTATAAGATGTTAATTTGGTGAAATATAAAATATATAAGCGAAAAAAATAGATTTAATAAGGGTTCATCATCAAAAGGCGTTAAAACAACCTTTAAAAAAATATTAGAGTATTTCATTCATTAATTCAGATTCATTATTATATTAAGCCTCTAAAACTCATTGGATAAATGTACAAAAAAATAATTAAAATATGAAATCATAATATAGGTAATTCAATAATTTCCCTGCAATACAACGAAAAGGCGTTAACTTTCATTTAAAATAATATTTTTATTATTTTAATTTTCGGTATAACTCAATATTGTGTGCAACGTATGATTTCAAAGAAACATTTTGATTCATGATGAATAAGGTATAAGAAAAAAAATCCTCTTTAATGTTAAAATAATAACTTATTTATAAGTATTAATAGAAATAAAAAATTATTTTTCTATAAATACCTAGATCGTTACATCCTTCCCCCCTTTTGGAAATTTTGTCCTCACACTTTTAAAATTGGGATCAAAAACGTCATTGAAATTTCCACATCATAAAAAGAATCAATAAAAATCACTTTAAAAGAAATAAATATAAGTAAAATGGTCAATCGATATAACAAATAATATGATTCCATGAAAATATGGATATAGAAGATAAAACTAACCATCACCATCTAATGGATATTGATAGAAAACTTGATTAGGAAAAAGGTAACAACAAGAAAACCACAAAATTGTAATGGGTCAAACGGTTATTGATTCCCCAATTGGAAAATTAAATAGAAAATGATTATGTGTTATGTTCTTTTTCAAAAATTTGATAAATTTGTTTATGATAATTACTAAGACCATAAGCAAATATACTTATTTTTCAAGTAGAGTTTCATTTTTTTCAAATTTCGACAACAAAAACATATTTCCTCCAAATGATGTGTATTCAAGATGACATGGTCACACCTGAAGCACTAGAATTAAATTCTATAGAATCAAAAAATCCGAATAAGATAAACATTATATTTCCATTATATTAAGACATTTACCAAAACCAAAATGGTTAGTATATGAACAAATATTTTTAAAATAATATCCTTTATAAAAAAATGCACTTCATAATCTCTATAATTCAACAAAAAATACCAGAAGTTTAACATAGAAAATTAATGAAATAATTTTCCATAAAATTATTCAATGTAATCCAACTTACATTGAAACCTAAAAATCATAATAATTTAACCACAAAGTCTTCAAATGTAAATCTTAACATTTATCTCCAGATAACATCACCTACTCTTAATGTCTCTTACAGAAAATTAATTAACCAAATAAAATATTATCAATGATAGATTAATAATTTAAATAAATAAACCAAATCACAATATGTCCAAAATAAAAAAAATTCTTCTAAAATAAATCAACCATTACTCCTCAAATGAAATCCCATAGTCTTCTATTTTCCTTTGGCATAATGTGTTCCCAAAAGAAAAATTGTATTCCAAAATAAAATTTATCAATTAATAACCCAGTAATATTCCTATACTAAGGATATCCATTTGATAAAACATAATATCCCAAAATTAACTTATTCTTCATCCATAAAATCATTTAACAAAAAATAATAATTCATACTAACTCGACACTTCACATAGGCTAGTGGTAGGCGATGCACCCTTGTCTCCCTTCAGTTATGGGATGAATTCCCACGACATTTCAAAATTCTACGGGTGGTCACCTATCCTGTAGGTTTTATTTTTTTCTAAAACCATACAATTCATATAACTATCTAAATAGAAATATAATTTCCTCAAAAATAACTATATCCTATTTTATCCTGAAAGGTTATCTAATTACTTTAATCTTTCATCACTAAATGAAATAACCATATATCCCATCAAAAACAAAATATCATACGAACACCTGAGGTTATCCATTATGTCCACACAAGAAAATATAATTCATTCTGCAATAACATCTTAACATATCAAACATCAGGGGAATATATACTAGAAAAATTCATCCAAAGTAATCACATCATCAAAAGAGTCGTAATACTTTTAAACATTTCATCATTCTACAATCTACCATAAATATTGAATCCATTTTATGTAGACATATCCCTCATTCCAAATTCTTCATAATCCATTTACAATGGATTTCACCCATATTTCTTAATATATTATTCTTGGAGATCGAAAATAGTCATCAGTTATAAATATCAATCTAAATATGATTCATTCTTTGTGAATAAAAATATAAATCATACCTTTAATTTAGATATCATGATCTTTAGGATGTTCCCTTTCTCTTTCGGCATGTTGTCCTAGATTAAAAAAGTAAATGTTCAATCCACTTATATAATTTAATTTTTTATAGAGTTTTAAAAGTCTAGATCATGAAATCATTTGAAAAGGATACCATGACCCATAAAATTGTTTTACAAATGAGTAGGTGTTGAATAACTCAAACAGTTTCATACATTTGAATTGAATACTCAAGAATATATCAAAATCATTTGAACATGATTTTTCTATAATAGTGATAATAAAATCATCAAGGAGGGAAATTAAAGTTGGGCATGATCTAGTTCCTTCCATCATGATTAATGTTCCTTATTCTGTTGAGAACAATCCACACATAAACATAAAACAAACTATTATTGAAAAAATAATCTTAAAATTTGTAAAGATAACATAATAACATTAATATTAATCATATACATCAACCTCTTTATATCTAGATTTTTCATGAATTTATCCAATCAAACTATTTTTCCATAACCCTATAAATGATTCCATATGATAATATCCCTCCCAGTTATATGAAATCTTTTACCTACACCTAGATAACACACTATCCTCTAAAGATATCTAAACTGACATCTAATACAAACTATAATCCCCAGACATAAACATGACATAATAATGAATTCATTGAAGATTAATTCATTGAGGATCTTTTCAAAATTAGAGTTTCAGTGAATTAGAACATAACCAAAACCTTACATCTAAAAAATTAAATAGTTGAAACTTCTTCTATATCCATATTTTTTACAATAATAAAACAAATTAAATAAAAAAATAATTATTTCTTCATATAAATCTTCATGAATTAATCCTTCCTCTTACCCTTCCTTATACCCTCTGAAAAACATTTCAAAAAATAGGGATGAGAATGATGATATTTTTTTGGGTTATAAAATATGGAATAAAAACATAAGTGCATCTATACATAAAAATCAATGAAAAAATACTTTTCAATCATAAAACATAATCGCTTAAACATTCCTCATAAAATCATAATATTTATTAATAACACATAGAAATCATAAATCATAAAGGTAACAAGTGGAACCTATAACATACATAAATTATAGCTTTCACAAGAACAAAGGGAGTTATGTTTGGAATACGCATCACAGTATATTCCCTAAATCTTTAAGGAGAAGCATTAATGTTTACCTCTGTCACAATACCCAATGAATTAGAGATATATATTCGGCTCAAACACCTTTATTTATCATGAAACCATCCATATATGCTAACAATGCCCAAGAACCATAACATAATCATTACTCATAAAACAAGAATAAAGAAAGACAACATTTCCAAATTGCAATCTAAATATATAATTTCAAAATATTGATATAATAAATTATTTTTAAAACCATTTTCAAAACAAAATTACATAAAAAGTTTATATGTTAGTTATTTTCCATTTAAAATCCAAACACCTTGTTAAGGACGTGAAATATCAAATAATGCTCAAAGCGGCAAAAAGGTCACGGTCACTGCATATGTTAAAAAGAAACATTCTTTTTCTTTTTTAGTAAAATGATTCATACAAAAAATATTTCATCTTAATGAAATTAATATTCAAAGGGGTTTATAAACCATAGAAAATAATGTCATTTATACATCAAAATATGCCTTGAAGAAAGGAGAATAATATAATGTTCGTTATGAAAATTCAACAGCCTAACATCGTCACATTAAAATTAATAAAATGAGTTCATGAGAGAGAAAAGGGTCTATCAACACATGGATATAAAAATTAATATAATAAGTATATAGGATAACATATCCTAAAAAATGAAATCAAAATTAAAATGCATAACATAAAAGAATCTTTTGACTAAAAGAGGAGGGTGAAAGGTTCACGTATAAAGATCTTTTTGTAAATAAAATAGATTGATTATGTGTATTTACTATATGTTCACATATGAAGTGTATAAATACAATAAAATAGATCAAAATTATTTATTACCAAATCATAGAATGAAATAATCGAAAAGTAGATGATTAACCCAAATAATGTTAATTGGGTTAAGATGTTCCTTTACCTTGACTCTAACTCGTCACGTATATTCCTTGTCTATACTAAGCAATAAATAAAAGTTAATTTGTAATTTATTAAGAACCATTTTCATGTTTATTATTCCATTTATACTACTTATTACCATGTTATAATCATTACATAATTATTTATGTTAATATCGGTTGTTTTATCGATATTCGGTACCTTAGTCCAAAATGAATGTGATATAAATACAAATTATCCTAGTGGTAAAATTTACTTTATCTCCAGAATAGTATTCATGATTGAAAAATAATATATATAAATTATATAAATGTATTTATAATATTACATAACATTTTAGATAATAAATGAAATCCACCATTCATGGAGACGGTAGGTCGTTCGTACGCATGAACACTAATTTCATTTATTTTTAATAATTAATAGAATGGAAAATAAATGATACATAGGTATATTATAATTCCATTATAATATCATATTTTATATATGTTACATCTTTTCATTAATTCCATCCTTTATACGTTCCATGTATGGCATTAACAAGTCGTATCGTATTGAGGGGCGGTAGTAAACACTTTCTCAAATGAAATTATCGTAATTACCAATTGTAGAAAGCATAAAGGAATCATTTAAATAAAAAATATAATAATAGAGTCAATATATATCATATATAAATACATTTCCATCATGATAAACTCTTTGAGAGGTGATAGGGAAATATTGAACAATCATCATTTTGTGAGGCAATAGTTCACCTTCTACATAAAGAGCATGATCATATCCATGAGGTGAAGGTGTGTGTAAGTGTAGTTATAAACCTTCTCATAACAAAATCCTAGTATATTAGTGATATTTTTTTGGATATTTTATCAGTTAGTATGAATATAATAGTTTGTGAAGATGTAAAATAATGGAAGGGAACTTTAGAGAAGAAGCTGCCTCTAAAACCTGTAACTCCCTTTGATTTGAGATAAAAGGATTTCATTAATTCTTGTCTGACTAATATAAGGATACTCGGAGAATGAGAGGTATGTTGATAGATTATTTTTTCTATGTTTGGATGAGCCAAGGGGCTTTATACGTGTGATTTAATTGGTATAGTTGATTCCCTTTTATAAGAGGGAGTATTGGTACTTTATGAAAGTTTCCAAAAATTATTTTATTATAAAGTAGATTTTGATTTAAAAAGTTAAAAAAATTAATTTTATTTGAATAAAATATGAGTATTTTTTAGAATCTACTCAACTACTAGGTTTTATTCAAGTTTTGGTTTGAAATTTATCCTTATCATTTAACATTAACACATTGTTAACTAATTTAACTTTTACCATGTCTTATTGTATATTCATACAATATGGTTAAAATTATTATCTTAAATTTCCAATAGAACCTAGATTGGGATATTAATGAAATTTTCAATTTACAGAAGTCATTTGGCTGAGTATTAAATTTTTAAGACTATTATATCAATTAATAAAATAGTAATTGTTTAAAAAACTCATTCGTGTCAATTTTTTACTATTCTTATCATAACTTTTTAAAAATCCATGACAACTTGATTCATTCAAAAAATAATCATTTATTAAAAGATAACAAGTCATAATAATCATTAAATATGTATTATGGCATAAAAATATTGAGAATTATTTTTCTAATATTAATAATCTTATTTATTGAAATCATTTATAAATAAGGTAATCACTATATAATCACTGTGTCATAAATAAATCTATTCATTTGATGTCTAAAAATTATAAATGAAATACCACGATTTAGAAAAATACTTTAATCTTTCAAATTACTTTTTATAGACTAAAGGATAACTTATATAAACCCATATTAAAATTGTTTTAATTAAAGATACATGTTTTTGTTTCATTTTCCCTTAAATTAAATTATTTTTTTATAAAAAAAAATTTCACACAAAACTGGCTCTATAGGGTTCCAAAATTGACCTAAGGATGCCCCTGGTTGGACATATCTCATCCAATAATATATGTACATGTGTTGCAGTAATTTAATATTAGTATAATAATATGTTTAACCTTTATTTAGAAGATTTACCCTTTATCCATGGTAAATAATATAATTACAAAAATTACATTTCATAAAGTCTAAATGAAGGTACCTATTTACACAATTTGAACCTCATAATTTAAATTTTTTTCCTGTTCTCAAAACCAAAAATTTTGTTTTTAAGAACTAAAAACTACCAAAATATTGACATGTTTTTATATCCAATTTCATAGTGAAATTACTTCCAAAGAAAAAAATGATTAAATGATAAAAATATAATCCAATTACAATTTAAAAAAATTAGATGTATAATCTATCTATATAAATAAGTTATATGAAAATTGATGTTATTAATTAAAATACAGTATTTTTCACTTGTAATTATAATATGAATTAAATCATAAAAAATCCAAAATATCAACCAATGTAAATTTTGGCACCCCAATTCTATATAAGGTGTTTATTCATTCAAATATAACATATAAAAGTTAAAAAATAATAGATTTAAAAAATCTTTATCACTCAATAGGTGTTAAAAATAACTTTTAAAAAATATTAGAGTATTTCAGGATTAAAATAGGATTCATTTTTCATTAAAGCCTCTAAAATTCATTGGATAAATGTAAAAACATTTAATATATATATAAAAACATAATATTGTTAATTATGTTCATTACCTCTAATATAATGGAAAAGAATTAACTACCATTTTAAATAATATTATTATTATAATATTTTTTGGTATCACGCAACATTGGGTGCGATATAAGATTTCAAAGAAACCAGTTGTTGCATGTTGAGTACACTATTGGAAAAAGAATCCCCTTAAATGTAAAAAAAATAAATTATTCATGAGTATTAACAGAAATAAAAAAATATTATTCTATAATTATTTGGGATGTTACATACTTTGACTACCTAATTTTATTTCTCTTTATTTACATCATAGATTTATTGACATGATTATATCATTTTTATATCACAAATATTAACTATTATATTATAATGGTCCAAAAAGGTTTTATGGTTTTTTTTGGTTCATATTTTCATTTTAATCAACTTTTTTAACAGGTTATTTAATAAATAAAAAATTACATATTAAAATATTTGGGCATTACATCCCCCTAAATAAGTGGAATCAACATATTTTGAGTTATTTCACACTAATAATAATACATAATGGTGTATAAAGATAATAATTAACTAAGATATATATTTTAACAAACAAAAAACATAGTATAATGTGAAAGACTATGTAATATATATTTTACTATATAATATTCATATATTTTCATTGTGAACCATTATTCCAAATATTACACTACATCCATATCTTAGGAGTTTCAATAGAGATTTCATCAACAAATTTATTTTCAAAAATCCATTTCCAAAAAAATAATAGAATCAAATTGATTATGATAACATGAAAAACAATAATTTTAAATTATCATATGTATATTAAATATCAATCCAAATACGTCTTCTCCAATTAAATGTTCATTTCAACCTATGATATTTTCAGTTATACTTTATGACACATGTTTCATCTAATAAACTACTTGGTTCACCCTCTGTTAAAATAATTCTTATTCTCTTATAATTTTCATCATAATAGCTTAATGTAATTAGGATTTAATCCCTTCACAATTTCTTATAATGAAAATTTGATTAACCTAGAGATATCCCCCAGTAGTGTCTAGCAAGGTGTGAAGTCTTTGGCACACTCATTTTTAACATGAGTAAAGATTGAGTTGATAGTAAATCCTCTATATATATGGTGATTACTACTTGGTGGATTTGTTCTATATCTACATCAACATTACAGTATCCAAACAAATATGGAATTACATGAAAAAATAATGACATGCCCATACTACCAGAATATCATTATGTTTGCCTATAATTACACTAATATGTTTGGTTATGACTAATTTTATCTTATCATAATCCTTGAAATAATCAATATTACCTCACCAAACCTAAATTGATATTTAATTATTTGAAAATGATGATCAAATGTAACATTTTTTTGACATTTTTAACATCCCATGATATTTTCAACCACCATCATCATAATATTAAATTTCATCAAATTATTTCTGTGATACCAACTACGAAACATTATACCCACACTCCCAGGTTTGGTCATGATTCTATTCCATTACAATCTACTATGATACCAAATATGACTCTATATATGTTTACTATCTCAAATACATTAGTTTGATTAAAATATTTCCCTAAAAATATATGAATGATATTTTAGATCTAGTGACTTGTGTAATTACGATAAACACATAACCCACAAAAACATTTATTTTTATAGAAATTTTTCCCCACTATATAAGATAATTATTGTACAATTATAATCCTTAAACATCTCCCAAAAATCTCTAAATAAAGAATTATTATAGGAACATCAGACATTAATTATCTTCATATTTTGGGAATCATAAACTTAAAAAATAAGTCATTTCAAATTCCCGTTATTGGTAAACATAAGTGATAGTAATCCAATATCATAAGATAGTTTAATATGAGAATGTGGTTATAAAAAAAATAATATTATAACAAAAATCATATATCTTAAATCATTTCATAAGGAATGGAATTATATAAGACATGAATCAAATGTGTGAAAAACATTAGTCAATAAATAAGAGACATGAGACTATACAATCATCATGGTGATAAGTATTGAACTACGACATTGTTCAACTATGGAACAAAAATAATCATGGGGAAACATTATATTCACGATCCACATCATTAGTTCCCATGGATATTACAAACTAAAATGTACTATAAATTACTTTTCTTATGAGTTATATATTCATTACCAAATAATTGGAGTACGATATAGTACTCCCCTTGTCCATCATCTATAATTATGATTTTTATTTAAAAAATAATTTTCTAAATAAATCATAATGAAATCTTTATAAAAAATGTGTTTTATAAATCATTCATATGAAAATCATTCACACTTTATTTTAGAAAGAGAAAACTGAAAAAATTGGGTTTCATTCAACACATCATAATGAACACACAAATATATAATTTAATTATTCCCATTATTAAAATTATTTACATAACAAAATAATTCATAATTATATCAACAATCACATCATGATAAACCCATGGATAGTAAATTGGTATCCAAACATATTCCTCAACTCGCATAGAAAATACACTTCAAAGAAGAAAAATAATGAATATTGTATTTAAATCATATAGATAATCGGTGTATGGTAATGTGAATAAATTACCAAATCAATAAGAATATGTAATATAGGATGAAAACCCTCAAAAACAGAATAATAAATTGTATATCAAATGTTTAAGGTATTTTTTTGAAAAATTAAGGTTATACACTTAAGAAGATTAGCCAAGATAAAGTCTATGATGGATCATTCCTCCAAAATCTAATTTTAATATATAAGTCATCTATTGGAATAAGTTAGATAGTTATTTATAGATAATATCCTTGACCATGTAAAATATATTTCAAATAATAATGACATATACGAAATAAATTACTTATAGGAGTTTGAGAAAAATAAATTTGGCATTATGAAATATCCTTAATAATTTAAATAAAATATCTAATAGATGTTTTATAAGACATAGAGAAACTTAGTCACTTTTATACTACATTAATTCTAATACTTTATGTTTTATAGAAAACAATAATGTAGTATTAATATGTGTTCACAAGGATGAAAAGAAGTAAAGTAGTATTTAGAAACCGTTTTTAACATTATCATAAAAGGATGATGTTACATGTACATTTACATTGTTATTTTCAAAAGGATATAATTGAAAGCATTGGAAATAATTTTAATTTAAATATTAAACATCAATAATATATCCTCCAAAATTCATAAATATTATTAAAATAAATGTGGGGTTGAAATTTAAATCATATGATTTCTAATGGTTGTAAAACCTTTTTAATATTTTGATAATATTTGATGAAAACCTAATTATTAAAAAGGGTTAAAAATTACATTTATGATGAGAAGATATAAAATATATAGGTATATAAGATTAAATTTAATTATTATTCCAATTATAATGGAATAAAATTCTAGGAAAGGTATATATGGAAAATTTCAGGAAACCATCCCTTTCGATGATGAGAAAAATATTCACTAATATTTTCATTTTTTGGAAATAAATTATTCTACGTTAAAAATCTCTCAATGAAAAGGTCATAATCCAAAATAATGGAAAATAATTTACTGTAATGTATATGGTTATGGTGGAATTACCAACATTTGGATTGAATATGTTTAATAGGAAGAATTATAATCCAGTTGAGTGTATTTAGTTATCCAGAACCCTTTCAGCTTTGATAAATTTTAAATAGAAAAAATATTTAAATAAAAAAATTATATGCCCCTTTAGAAAAAGAGTAATATGATAAAATACATTCATTAGGTATTAATCACACCATTTTAATTTTATCATAGTTCAAATTAAATATTATATCTTTTGATATAATGTTTGTGATAAAGAACCCCTTAATCTAGAAAAACATTATGGTCCATAAACCATGAAGGAAATAACATCAAATGAAATATTATATAAAATAATTAATGATGGAACCATTATACAAAATTTTCTATTAATGGTGGATACACAATTCCAATTAAATCACATTATATAATAAGAAATGTATCTCAACTGGTAAAAATCTAAGACATGAAACTCGTATATTGTTTCCCCAATTATTTTAATGCACTATAAGATCCTATATAAGAAACAGAAATATCATAATAACCTATTTCAATAACTTATTCAAATAAATTACCTATTGTAATATTTTTTTTAATTATCAACTACTTGTTTATTTGTTAGTTTGTATCTATTTTCAATACCAGTTATTAGTAATCTTGATTATTTTGAACATAGTTTCATTTTATAAATATTGGTATTCATTATGCTCCCAAAAAAAATCTATAAAATACCATAAAAGATCATGGAATGTATTTTTTAAATTATGTATATTTTTAATATTTCATTCTATTATTTTAGAGAAAATTGGTGATACTCATTTTTTAGTGTATTTAATGAATAAAGGTTAGTTTATTAATTAATGAGTTTAAAATTAATGTTACCAATAAATAACCAAAATATAATAATTATTTGGTTATTTTTATCAAATATATTCGACAATTATTTCCTCACACTCATCCATTATATTATTTTATATTAATTATATATAATATGGTTTTACCTACCAAAACATGATCATACAATAATTAATAGAAAATTTTCATTAAGAAAGTTGTTTCATTTTTTAGTAATATTGTTTTTATAGATGAATAATTAAATTATTTAGATTCCTTTATTCTGGTGAATCATATTTGAATAGGTTTTTATAAATACGATCAAAACTAGATGAAAATTAGATATTTTACATTGTAGAGACGATACTCTGTACAAAACAAGATTAATAACTTAATTTCCAAAAGAATCAGAGGGAAAGAAAGTGCATTATTATTTTTCTACATTTTATCAAAATTATATCTTAAATATAAAATTTATTATAAAATTTCACACTTATAATTTCTAATGTGATATGGTGGTATAAAATAGAATGTCATCACATTGTCTTTGTGGTAGTCTGCACATTAAATGAATGTTATATTCTCATTTCTAGATGAAAATGTAGAAATTTGGAAGTTAGTTATTACATTATAATAATAATAAAATTATAAAGTCAATAATGATCTAATTATTTATTAATTACAAATTTAATTTTGTATATTATGAATGAAAAGGAAAGAAGTTAGCAAAAAATTACTCAAGTTGGGGACTTAGGCTGTCTATTGGAAGACCCATCGAAAATTGAAGTATTTGTACATAACCATATTAAAAGTGGATACATTAAAATTTTTAGGATTAAAGGGTAATATAAATAGATAATATTTCTAGGTGAAAGTGAATTGTTGGGGCTGTCTTAAAGGGCTAGGGAGAGGCCCATTATATAGTTACAAATAATTGAATTTTTGTGAAATATTTCAAATTAATATAAGGATAGATATTTTTCACATATATATACAACCCAAAAATGTATAATAATTCTTTTGGGATGGTATATTATATATATTCTCCCAAAAATTAATTTCCACCCTTCTATTAAACATGTTTTAAGTTATTTTCTCTATAAATATTACTTTTACAATGATTAGTTTTACTGTGGTAGCTAGTTTTCACCTATGTAATTTAATAATGATTCAAAATATAAAATCAATTTTATTGATAAAATTTATATTAGACAAATAAATTTATTTGAAGATTATCAAATATAACACGTAAAACCACTTTTTTTTTAAAAAATGTATTTTTATTCTATATATATATATAATTTATTTATTTATAATAAATTCGTTTTGTTATAAAATAAATAATTTTTATATGGATTTTAGAGTGATCGATCAAAAATATAGAAATTTAATATTGGTCAAAAGGAATACAAGCTATTTTTTATTGGAAAATATTAGTTAATTATTTAAAAATTTAATCATAGGTTTTAAAAACTGATAATCGTAAATTAAAAATATATAAAATTATTCTTGAAATAAATATTTGGTTAGTTAAAATATTCATACACTTCTAGGTGTTTCATATAATGGTATATAAATTTATAGTTTTTGTAAAAACTATATTTTACAGTATTAACTTATAATAAATTATTTTTAAAAATTATCAAAAATTTATTTTAAATAAATGTTGATATTTTAAATCTAAAAATGATGTTTACTTTTTGTAATTCATATTTTAGTTTCATATATTTTTAATTTTTGTGAAATTCATAAAATATAATGTGAAATTAACATCCCAAAGTGTTTTCTATTCATATTTATATTTCCAATTTATTTGTATTCAAATTGGAACTATTTAGTTATATATATTAAAAATATTTATGGTACTAGGATTTGTAGCATATGTAGGTGGTATGTGGATTTATAAATTTTCATTGTTGGAGTAACGAAACATTGTCCTCATTGACGATCTAATCTTTAGTGTATGTTTAATTATCTTTTGTGAAATTATTAAAGTAAACAAATTAAAAAAATCAGTACATCATATTAATCAATGTCACATCCATATATCACAAATCAAAAAGTGGTATTTCTTGAAAATTAAAATCTCGAACCCATTTAGATCATCCGAACACATTTAATGAATCCACATATACACTAACCCTAGAATTTCGGTTGATAGTACATATGTTCGATGACTCATTTGACATCACACTGAACACAAAGATCTTATCCCTTCAATCAATGAAGGATATTTAATATTTTACTAATTTTAAAAGAAATTTTCTACTATTTGATGAAAAAATGAGGGATGGTATCTCAATCTATTTGAATGAATTATTATTAGAATATAGTTTCTTTTTTTATTATATAATGTGCGATAAAATAACTAGAATGTCTTCTCTTGCTTCATATATTCATTTCCCACAAAATAAGATATAAATAAATCTTTATGATGAATTATGTTTTCAATAAATAGCATTTTTATTTTATCATATAATATTAAAATATAATAAATATATTACATCAAAAAACCAATCCATTCACTCAACAAGTAATTCCTATAATATTACATGGACCTAAAATTTTAAAAATTGTTTTCATTCTTATAATATTTTTCCTTCAATCCATGAAATACATTTATAATAATTTTAATAAATATATGACACAAAATAATTATATAAACAAATATTAATGAACTTTTTATTTCATTGGTGGTCATTAATACTGGGACAATTCACGAATTCCATTGTGTGGCTCACCATATCTCATTCAACTATTCAACATAATATGACAGATTGTTGAATATGCATTATCTTTGACCCTCTGGCATGTTATGTCGATAGCAATGAATATCATTCACCATCAAATAGGGGTGTCTATAAACCCTTCTTGTCCCCTAAAGAGTAAAATAATAGTTATTTAAATGAATACCATCTTACAAACGTGGACTATGGAATATATTCTATTTTCCTTGTGATATCTCAAAAAGTGGGATGACCATCTTATGCCATCATCCATTTGTAATTTATTTTTTATTGATCTAATGAGATGAAATTACCTTTCATGACTATTGAACTGAAGAAAATTAATATAAATATATGATGATCATCTAGGATCAAGATATTACATCCTTAACTTTGATGTATTAAATTCATTCTAGACGATTCAACCAATTTCATACCACTAATAATGAACCAAACACAAACTTCCACAAAAAAATTTAATTTCTTAGTTTATTCCATTCATAAATGTATGGAATTAAAAGTAACACATTTATAATAATATCAATTCATGAGACCAATGAACATGCTCATAGTTAGGAATTACCACTAACACCTGAAACAAGTGGTGTTCTTATTTGTGGTCTACCCTCATGATCTCCCATACTAGATATCTCCATGTCCGATAATTATGAGAAGAAGTATCAATTAATATTTTTCCCTCACAAAATGTAGTAAAACAACATCAGTTTCTAGTTAGTATTATGTATCTATATTATAATACTTATGTATATGATAACATCAATAGCATCTCGACGGTGCCATTTTATTCTAGGAACTGCTAAAACATATTCATGTGAAAAACAATCTATGTAAATTACTATTTAAATAGTGGATATAGAAATATAAACACTATTATGGTTTGTGTAAATCATTCATAACTCACTATATACATGATTTGGTAATTCAATATAATTATTGATGCTTGGTGTATAGAATCCAATATTACAAAAATACCACTATAATTATTGAATTCTTCATAAATATCAATGTTATTTGTTCCTCGATAATATCATGATTCTACTATGTTATGGATTTAGTTTTGTTCCTTTAGTATTTCCGTGGTGTGGAAATATTTCTTTCTTTGAAATTACCTTCTATAGTAAGATACCTGAAGAGATAATATCCTTGAGTATATTACTTTTTTTACTTGAAAAACAAGACATAAATGATAGTACAATTATAATAATTATCATTACTTATATGATAATTCAAATTATTTTTTTAGATGTATTGATTTAATAATTGGAGGAAATCATTTCCTTTTTATACATTTCTTCTTTAGCTTCCTTGGAATATATAATGCACATGGTATTTGTAAACATGGAAACCACTTTCTTGGATGACCTTATTTTTCTCATTACCTTAGTCTAACAAAATTATTATATCATATTTATCTAATGGAATAATAGTATATATACCCTTAAAAATTAAATTTCATCCAATCCATATAATTGGTAAATATCCCATGAACTTACCTATGTACAACTGGAGAGTTATAACTACGTTCCATGCAGTTCTCCTCTATATAATTTATATTCTCCTACCATAATGTCAATGTTAAAAATATTATTTCATGAATATAAAATTTTATATAACTTTGATCCATTTTATAAGAATATGAAATTCTTCTCCATAAATCAATCTCATCATATGTGCATGCATGTCTTGGTGGAAGGATTTATGTATTGTGACACTGGAAACAATTCAATCTCAAATTGTTCAAACATATATTTTCCATTAAATTGTCAGTAGATATACTATTCACTTTTTCTAAAAAAAACATTATATCTACCATGGTAGATGAAATCCTCAATAATGTAGGATTTTACATTATGAAATTATCTTTAATGTTAATTTCATTATTTTCATAAATATATGTAACACAAATATGTTTTCCCTTATGATTTAAAATGTATTTGATTTGGAAAATAATGTCTCTCACACTAACGTATTGAAAATATGTGGATAAAAACTAATTCTTAGTGAATATTATAGAATATTGTTTTATTACCTCGATCATAAAATAGATTTTATTATCCTTCACCATTTTTTGGAATTTAATGTTGTAATCATCCCCTTCCAATTGTGTTGTATAGACACCTTCCACGAATATTGGTCATGAAATCCAATGTGAAATAAATTGATAATAAATATTAGATATTAAAATTATAATTATAATAGATTTTCAGATAATGAAATTGTATTACCAATTGAGCCATATTTTTTCCATTTTTTTTCAGACATGTATAGTTCTCACATGAATTCCTACCACAATATTCTAAAAAATATTCCCCTACACATTAGTACATATAATTAATTTTAAAATTTTAATTTGATCTTGTAAATTTTATCCAATTTCCAAATACTACATACTAATAGGATTAATTATTCACAATTAATATAGTAATAATGTTCATGGTGAATGAAAAACCATTAATATGGTATTAACCTTCCAATGTAGTATATGTCCCTGAACATATCCTTTCCATATGAACTTGTATAATTTTTTCCAATGTCAACCACTTGAGTATCTAGTTTTTTTTACTAAATCCTAGTCAATATTATTCTCACTATCTGCAGAATTTATTTTCACCCCTTCATATAAATATATAATACCAATTGATGATAAATTTTCCATCACACATATTTCTATAATATCCACATAAACATAAGGATAATTTGTTTTTATATAAATTTTATTTATATTTATGATTGTCTATTTATATAAATAAAATATGAAAGCATCCAAGCCCATATTATTATGAAATTATTTATTTATTTCATACCACAACTCATTTTATATTTATTATTATTTATGTTTGGAAATTAGTTATAGGAAAATTCTTCTATTTGAATATCATATATCCAATGATAATAGAAGTCATTGTATGGAATATATTCCAAAAAACATTATACTCCTTTTATATGCATCTTGTCCTCGATGTGCATGTATGTTTAGGAATTACCCCATAATATATAATATTTCTTAATGATAATAGGTAAGGTTCATCATCGATTCTCCTTGTTAGTGTCATAAATTCAATATGGATAAGGTAATGTGTATTCTGAAATTTGTCCATGAAATATTATAATGATTTATGAATATGTTGTCATGATATTCTTTGTAACATGAGCCCAAAGCAGCACAAAACTTTTCTAAACCTTAATATTAAATGAATCACTTTTAAATCCCATAAAAATATCCTATAGAATCTTATAAAATATATTTACTACTAGACCAACCTTGGAATTTTTCAGACTCTCTAGCTAAACTAATTTTGAATGGTTTGCGATTTACCTTTATTTATAAATGTTTCAATTTCCAAACTAAATAATAATGTATGTTAATATTTTGTATGTTTTTTTATCTCCATATAGTCCAACTGTTATACTTGTTATATGAATAAAATCAGAATTTAATTTTATAGTAAAATTAATTGACCTTCCAAAAAAGGGTATTACATGCTTACATAAATATTCATCAGTAATTACCAGTGATTCATGAATTATTAAACCTTTATTGTGATTAATGTGCCATAATAAACATTCACTCGTAAAATAGAATAATGTATCCATTCTTCCAATGGTAACATGAGATTAATGATTTAGTCTCACTTAAAAAACTATTATCTAGATTCAATAAACATATTCCTAAAAAGTTTAATTATTCTCACTGATACTATAGTAAACACCCTTTATCACCTGAATAGATCATTCTCCATACATCTTGTAATGTTTCAATACTTACATTGTCACAATATTAAAATAAAAATTTATTATAGTCATATAGTATTAAATTACAAATAATTAAAATAGAATTATTACTTACAATTAATAAATATACATGAATAGGAAGAGAAAAATTTATTCTTTTATTCAGTTCATTATATTTAAACATTAAAGGACATAATTCATGGAATGTTAGGAAGTTCACTGCATATTTAATAATGACTATTTTTTAAGGATGTTGTAAAGGTGCCTATGATTACATGATTTTCATTTTCCTTTTTATCTTATGTTTAATCTTTTTTAATATAAGAACTGATGAACAATTTTATTATTTTATTTTCCGGGAAATCCTTTCCCCAAAGGTAATAAAGGACTTTCTCCATACCGTTTTTTCAATGAGAAAAAATGAATCTCCATAATTTTTTATATAAATATATAATAATGAAATATATTTAAATATTATGAGTTACCATTCATATTTTCATGTATCTAGTGTAATAAAGAGAACATTCATATATAGCTACAATATATCTATCTAATATTTTCAGAGTTGAGATAACATTTGAAAACATTCATTTACAAATGTTTTATCCACTACTAACACCATACATCGAGGTCCACATTAGAAAAAATACAAAATATTTAACTTTTTTTAAAAAAATAATGACATATAATATATATGTTGGTAAAAATGATTATTTCAAATAGATAGTATGCTTTATTGGTATTAATTTTGAATACCATGAATTTTTTCCAATAGATGTATCCATTTATATTAATGGTTCCATACCAATTAATATTTTATGAAAAATTATATGTATATCATTTTCATACTAATAATATAGATTTACTAAACCTAAAAATATATTTTTGATAATATCTATTAACAAAAATCCATTTTGTATAAATGAAAAATGTCAAAACAAAATATTTTGTAACAATATATATTGGATAGGTTGAAAATAAATATTTTATATTCGAAAGAAAATTTATCTAAGTAGTGGTAGAAAAACAAGGATAAAAATACAGATAATTTCAAAAATAAAAAGATATTTTCCAGCAATTCTAGAAGTCCTTAGAGTGGTCAGAATAATGTACCTTTAGTAGACTCCATTTGACGGAGTTGACCTCCATATCTAGGTTTTCCTTAATGAGATCATCAATGTGGAATTCCATCATGTCCCAAGTCTTCACATGATCCTCAATGGTTTTCCTCTCATTGATAACACATATCAGTATCAAATTCTGGTTGTGAATCCAAAATAATTTTTATTTATTAAAATTAACGCATAGTGGTCTTTTGAACATTCGATGTGCATCCTCCTATGAAATCTAGTAAGGTAATATTCCTCTCAAATTTCATCATTATAATGCATGATAAGCTCTTATATGTTGTCTCATTCAACGTCCTCCATAGTATTTGGGATGCAAGCAGTATCATCCATACCTTTTAAAGTAATTTACCTATACTAGATAACCTTATAATAGGAAAACTAGGTAAGGTAGAGTATTTATTTCATATCTATGCACTCTAACTATGATGAATAACCCCATCGGAATTCACAAGGTCATTATTCCCTTTCATTAATGTAGACATAAGGCACTCTTGCATATTTTCATATTCATTGGGCTCTGAGGACCCAAATACTAGGGAAGAATCACTATCCACTATTTTATCATCTAAATTGTCTTGTGAAGGATTAATATTTTAATATCCTTCGACCTCTAGAGAACCGTTTTCCAATAGGGTAGTATCATCTTTACTGATCAATAAAAAATGGTTCTAAGAACCATTAGAAACTTTATCTATACTTTTTCAACTAGGGGAGGGAGGCCTCCTTCCCTCACTTGGGATTGTTATGTCCACTCTGGGGATTTTTCAAAGAATGTGTTTTTTTTTTGAAGTCAAACCATCCCCCATAACTCCATGAACCACCATATTTTAGGATCTATTGAAATTGGAAGATCCATCATTACCTATTACCTGGGGATAACCTCTTGGGGATAATTACAAATTGATCTCGCAACTTCTTCACATGTGGGAGGGTTCCTTGGGCCCATGTTCTCATAATCCCTTGAGATTCCTTAGACCAGATACTATTAATTATTAAAACAAAAATCCCACCACATACTACAAAAATATCTTTTACAATCATCTCTGAAATCCTCGATCCCTCGTTATTCTATGGAGATGTAAGAAGCCTCATGACCATGGTATTTTTATGATGCACATTAGTAGAAATAAAATCTATACCAGTGATTGAGATATTGATACCTCCATTCACTATGTTCAACAAAGATTATTCATCTCCCACTGATAGAATGAAATACTAAAAATTTCAAAACAAAACACACTAACATCCACCAGATTCATGACTGAGGTTCTTGGATGATTAACATAAAAGTACCCACGATTCATAACATACATTCTGATACCAACGAAATTATATTATTCCCTGATTCAAATGTAATCCAACTGGTATATGGATATGCCGAATTCAATGTAAATACTTCAATAAAATGGATGACACATGGCGTGAGTATGAAGGTTTGTGCAGAGAAAAACCCCTTCTATATTTCGGATCAAAAGAAGAACCTTATAATTTTGAATAGGAAATGGAAGACTAGGTTGTGATATAAAAATTTCCATTATGGGTGTATCGTGCTATATATGAAAATAAAATTACAACAAACAAATAGAAAAATGAAACATGTAAGATAATATAGAGCATGATCCAAGGAAGAGATAAGATCATAATCGTTCACTAACATGATAAAAATATGCCTTGAATCCATTATTTCTTCAATCACTAATTCATGAAATGTACAAGAAGAGGATACAATATTTTCAAAGGAATCCATGGAGGGGAGATGTTTTTTAATGATCAAATCCAGAGATAGACCTAGAATCCCCGATGTTCTATTGAACTCTAGAGAGGAAAGTGTATCCAATAACACTACATTCTCAAATGACTATAACTTAGGGAAAGTTTTATTTGGGGAATACTAGGAAGTGTAGTTAGGTTAGTGAAAAAGGAAAATTGGGGATCTTGAGGTGACGATGAGGGTAGAGAAAGATCCCCCCTTGGCAATGAAGGGATAGGGAAGGAAGCCAGTGGTGCAGTCATAACCGAGTCCATCGACATCAATAGAGATCGGTGAAAGTGAGTGGCCTTAATCCATTCGTGAAATATTTTATAGCTACAAAAAAATCATTATATCAAAAAATATATCTATCAATACTTATTGTTCAATACCATATATTTTTTTATTTAAAATTAAATATATTCCATTATCATTCAAATACCAATGATTATTTGACCAATAAATGAATTTATTATCATTGCGTTTTTTTAACAAATAAAATTTTACAATTTTAAATACACATCAAAATAATATATTATATATGAAATAATAATTTTTTAATAATTTAATATATATATAGATTTTGTTTTACAAAGACTAGTCAATTTTCAAATAAAAAAAATATGATTATGTATTATATTATAAAACCGATAATTTAAAAATTTTTCTTGTCATGATATATATATATATGAGAATAAAAATTAAATATAATAAAACTTAAAAAAATTATTCTAGCTAATGAAAACCTCCCCAACATCATCCCCTAAACTTGACCCCAGTCCCCCACCACGGATCGTCCTCTATGACTCCTCGATAGACCACCACTGCACCCATCATCCTCTTCTATAATCCCCTGTTTTCCCTACGTCCTCTATTCCTTCAGATATTTTAAATTCATTCCCATATCCCTGATATGCTTTCATTCCTCCACTAAAGAAACTACATCCTTGGTCCCTCTACCGTCATCACTCACCTTGGGCCACAATCATCCCCACTATGTCCCCTCTCCCTACATTCATCTATCCATGTCGGTCCCTCTCCCAGATCAACCTCTTATGCCCCTACTCATTGATCACAGTCCCCATGTCCTAATATTGTTCTATTTCAAGTTTACATTTGTTCTAAACAAAAAAAACTGGCATGCATTCATCCATGTAATTCAATTTTTCAATTTAATTTTTCATTCCTTACAAAATAAGAGGATATATTTAGTTCCCTTTACCAAAAACATTATATAAAACACAGATATAACAATTCAATTCATTTTCAATCAGATAAATGGGTTTGAATTGGCCCACTTTTTTTTCTGATAAACATTTTATATCATTACATAAGATTGATGTGTGTGGTAATCGCATGGTTTTTATCTTATTTTTCTCTATCATTTTTATGATTTTTTTGAATCTTCACTCCTTATCCATGATATTAATCGTCTTATCTACATTTAGGGAACTATATTTACATTTTTTTTGTTTTATAAAATTTTGTTACTGGTGGTTTCAGAAGGAGATTCCAACATCAATAAACATTAATGCTTCTCTAGTATAGCTCTAACATATTTTTTTTGATTTATATAGTTGATCATAACTTCAAGAGATTGAAAATGTTGTTATTGAAGTTTGGACTAGGAATAACAGATGAATCTATTGATTTTATTTCATAAAGAAATTTATTTTTATAATTTCTTGATCTTAGTGATTCTAGAATCAGTTCTGGTGGTATTGGTATGATCTGCATCATGTTCTTTAAGATTCAGTCATGTCCCTTCCTTACTCTCTTCTGTAAAATATGATCTGATTATTTTTTTTCCAACTATTCAATTTCAAATTTTTGAACTCACAGTTTTTATATTGTCTATTGTTGTGAAAGGCACAAGCTGCAATATGACCCAAATGCCACTTGGGGATGCGGCGTGAGGTGCAACTAAGGCTCATGAGAAAATAATTATATATAGTTTCAACAATATTTTAAATTCTAAAAACGATAATTATAATAAAATATAGAAAGTAAAGTTCATACTGATAATTTTTAGCTAATATAATTATCAGATAATAAATCATTGTGAGCCTAGGAGCATGGTGAAGGTGTGATGTAGTGCAACGAGATGCATGGTGTATCAATGGGTGGTCTATAAATGCATTGTGCAGCGGGGTGCTGTGAGTGATTTATATTATTTAGCATGTTATGATTTTTTATTAATATAAAAAAATATCTATTTAATGGTCTTTTCCTTATTTTCCACCATGGTACACCATGTTTGTTTTGATTTCCCACACCCAACCCCATATAACATCCTACCCATGATCTCTACCACCACCCCAGATTTGATTACCATTGATCTTCGCCGACCCTATTTTCACCCCCAATTTTTATATGTACCCCAGATTACCATCCAAATTGAATTTCACTTCCACCCAAATATCACCTACCCTGATCTCCTCCACCCTTGTATGATATACCTAGACCCGTGATTTGAATATCTTCTAATCCTTTCGGATACTAGTGTACATTATGGAACCTTGTAGTATTAATTTTCCTTGGTTTTGTTTACGCCTTTAGAACACCATGGCTATGTCACACCACCTCACCTGTAGTGACGAACAATATATGTGACTCACCTCACCTCAAGACAGAGCATGATGAGGCCCACACCATAGACACGACAGCTATTTTCTATATCTGGTTCCAATTACAAAACAATAATCTCTAATAAATTATATTTTACAAGTAAAAGAAACTCTAACCCAAAATCTCCATGTTATTTATCTAAAGCTGATAATCAAACATGGAAGGAAAAAAGGGATGAGTATGCATGGTTGTTCTACTTTAGATTTGTGTTTTAGTTAGTCATGTGATTGGTTATTTGTTCATCCCTTCAACTACTGAACATGTTAATCTCTATTGCAGACTCTATCACTAAGCTCTCTAGAACTCAAATCTAAATTTGAATTTCCTTATAAATTTTAATCTGGTTTTTCTACATATTTGTTTTCTCGACAATGAAATGTCTCACTAAAATATCATTATATTATTATTGAAATTTAATTTCAATAATAATGGTCATCATAAAATTTAATTCTTAGTTATTTGGTTTCTCTAGTTTACAAAATAGAAAATTTTTCAGGCCTATGGTTTTCAAGATAGGTTAATAACCATCACTGGATGAATAATCTGCTGGTTTTTTAGTCTCGATTATGATCTTGTGAAGGTTGTTATTTCCACTAGTTAGAGAATCCTCAAGTGTTCACAAGTTGATATTTTTATATCATGCATTATTTTTTATACCATGCATATTATAAAAAAATATTGTTAATTTTTGTGTTTGTCGGATCAAAACATTTCTCGTGTTGGTGCATGTATAAAGTGAAGGGTGATGTGTTAAATGATGCTTCCAACATAAGAGGGTGGTTCACTACAATTAATTAATGAAATGATGATGTTCTACATTCCTAGATGATGGGGTATCCACAATAGTGACACCAATTGTTTGTGATAAATAGATTCAAGATGAAGCTTTATTAGTGTTTGAAAATGGTTAAAAATATTTTTAATATGTTTCTTAGATATACTTGTCTTTTTATAAAGTTTGATGATGTACTAAAATTATGTTTGAATGTATAATTCCATGTAATTTAACTTTTTGGGTTTAAAATATGCTCATTTAATAATTATTATTTTATAAATTTAATAATATATTATAAATAATTATATTAATAAATATAATATAAATTATAAAAAACAAATCTTTTAATACTAATGTTTAAAATATAATTTAAAAATTGATATTAATTTTTCATATTTTTATAAATGTTAATAAAATTATCAACAGATATATTACCCATTAAAATCTATTGTTATAAATTTTGATGAATATATATTATTTATTATTATTATTATTATTATTATTATTGAAATGGAATGGTTTTTTCTACCTAAATTACATTTAGCAACATTTTTTACCATCAATTAATCGACAGAGACATATTTGGTGGTAAAATATTTTCTAATAGAAAATATTATTTTATCAATAGATATGAACCTATTAAAAAAATGAAATATTTTTAGTGGAATTAACCATTATACATGTCATATATGAGTCTCCTTTAAGAATTTTTCACATACTACATCGTGAGGAGGGTTAACATATAGTAGAGACACCATCACATTGAATGTCCAATATCATAGTACATTATGTAAGAACCTGCAAAACTATTTGAGATTCATTCCAGTTGGAAATTTTATTTTTCCAATATTATTAATATTTTTATGGGTAATTTCTTTCATAGTATATTAAAATAATATATATATTTTTTTTAAATTCATCATGATTAATATTTAGAAATTACATATATATTTAATCATCAAATGTTTCTCAATAATTTTTAGAACTCTTGTATCCCTCACTACTATATTGGTAGTACACTATATCTTACGTATTCTATTAGATTTTACATTTTAAAACTATCTTTATAGTCTATAGGATTTGAAAATGACCATAATATAAGAGTCTCATTGTAGGTGTTTTATTATCCAACCACATTGACTCGTGGATCGTTAATCTGTTGTGTGAACTACGGAAATCTAAAAATCGTAAACATGATTTACTCAATTTTTTATTATAATGTTGCAATATACACTATTCAATCACTAATTTTCTTCTATTGTTAGTTACGTTAACAGATCTATCTAATAAAAACTTCCAAGTAGTCGGATGCGCCGTTAACTTTAGCTGATGATTTCCCATTACACATAGTGTTGTTAAAATTTTCGTGATGGAAGGCATTCACAAGATAATAACTTTTATAGGTGTTATTAATAATTTCTAAACTAAAATGTTAACATGAATTAACAAACTAAATTTATCGGGTCATTGTGAATTTCTCTATTTTTAATTTTCTGTGTTTCCCACGGACATGAAAATGCATAAAATAATAACCAATTAAAAATGGAAATAAAATAGATGGTCATAATTGAAAATCTATTAATTTTATATCTATTTAAACTCAGTGTATCAACCATTACATATGGCTATTTTACTAGAATCCAATCATTACATTCATCACAACACATTCCAGATCTACTATTTCAATATCTGGTTGAGGAGGTATCCCCATATTTATGTGGTCCACATCATAATTTACCATGTTTTAATAATGCAGTTATAATTATGCATAGTTGATTGTGTATAGGGAGTGAAAAACACAAATATAAATAATTTTGATGGACACATAGAGGCTTATGCATTTTAAAACAAGAAAGACTATTCATGGAACATAAAATAAGATTAAATATTAAAAAAATGCTCCAATTGGTAATAAATAATTAAATGAAAAAAATATATTCATATATGTTATTGGACACTATTCAATATTAGTCGGTTATAAAATTAGATTCCTAATAAAATTAAAACATATAATATAAATTTCCCAAGAAAAAATATAAATTTAAAGAATTATTCAATTCATATAATTTATTTTATCTAATCCAAACATTAAAAATATTATTCAAAAATTAATTTTCTTCAAATTAATTTTCTATACAAAAATTAAAATATTTTTTTACAAAATAAAATTATTATTTTTTAATTTTAAAAATTAATAAATTAAATATTGGTTATATATAAACTTATCCAGTTATGAGAAACCATGGAAGTCCTACTATGGGTTCAATTGAACTTGTGTAGGGTTATTCTAGTAGAAAGAACTTCATTGTCTTGTTATAGGTCGGGAAGACCCTATGAAAGGATATTCTATATTGAGAAACCCATTATGAACTATTTTGGGTAATTTTGGATCCATTTTTCCTGTAATAAAATAGTTCGGGCTATCATAACATAGATACAAAACCATCTGGGATTACATCACATGATGTTGACCAAAAAATAATGGGTGCATCAACATGGGGTTGGATGGATGTGGAAGGAAATGGAACAATGATGAATGGGGAGGCAGTATGGTGTTTGTAAATGATGGTTGGGGTGGTGGTCGTTTAATCCATGGAGTGGCTCATAAGGGTACAGGTGAAGACAATGGTTCACAGTCGTGTGATTGTTCAAACTATAGGATAACATGGTGGCATAATATTTTTTTTCATGGGGTAACATGAGGGTGGACCTGGTAATACAAGAAACAATTGGGTCGATTATTCAACAGCCATATCTTTTAACATGATGGTGAGAAAGGTGGATTCCATATCCATGTTGGCTGATAACATCATTTCTATGTGCTATTTTTTGAGGATAGCTCAACGTCAATGAACTGATCAAGGAGACTAGATCAGGACAATAAGGGTTTCCATTGTAGAACTGACCAATGGGGTCTTCTAGTGATGGTGTCGATGGTAGGGCTTCATGGTGACTGGAAAAAGTGGCATCTTAAGGTAGAAGGAAGTGGTGTAGGCCACACTATCAAGGATTACTTGGGGAGCCTTTGAAAATTTATCAAATTTACTTTTTAAATGTTTAATTGACATATTTAAAAAGAAAGGTGGCCCCATTGATGATATCACCCAATTATATTAAAAGTTTCTTGATTACAGTTTTTAATCCTAGATAATAATCCTTTTAAAAGTTTTACCTTTTTCGACAAAGCTTCCATGGGATGAAAAAAACTCATCTGGAAATATTTCATTGCATTGGAATTGGACCTCTAGAAAATAATGACATGAATATATATATATATATAAATTCAAATTTTAACCTATTATTGTCATTTTTGCAATCCATATTTTAAAAAATTGTATGAAAATAACATGTCCTTTTAAAATTGTATTGACACATGATCTCTTCCATTAGGATCTAATTAGAGACTTATACATAATTTAATTATAATTCATATTATTTTTTCATGGATTACAAACCTAATTATACCCCAATGAAATTAATAATAGTGTTACAGTGTGAAGTGGAAGCTGGTGGTACCATGATTTAAAATTTTTCATCATTACAGCGAATGAACATTATTAGATCCAAAGATCTAAGCCTTAATGGATGTATGAGGCTATCATGTAGATAATTAAAATCATTGAAATTAAAAAAAATGAGTACCACCTTCTTATCAAAGAAACATTCTTCTTTTATACATTTCTAATGAGTGTTTCATGCAGGATCCAATCATGATCCCGTATAGATCATCCACACAATATTTATAATCTGTATAGGCACCAATCATTTCAATTTTGGCTGATAGTTTTGATATATTATTATTCCTTTAGTGTTACGCCAATCACACGAATCAAATACCTTCAATCCATAAAGAATAATGAGGATCAAAAGATAAAATGAGATCATTCTCTCACATTGATGTAGGAAGAAGGGAGAGGATCCCTCAATCCATTAGAATTAATTCTAATTAGAGAATAGCTTCCCATATTCATTTATAGTGGGAGATAAAATACATGGAAATGGTTCCCTAGACCTCGTATATCGAACACATACTAAATCAGCCACAAATGACATGTTTTGGGAAACTAACCTCATAATAAATTTCATTAATATTTTATCAACTACTTGTAATTGAATGTAAATATTATATGCGATAAATCTAATCTATTCATACAACTCATAATTCATCAAATATAAAATTAAATTCTAATATTAAAATAATATTTCATTATATAGTATTTTATATGTATTCACTAAATAAAAATTGAGTATTATTGAATAAATAAATTCATCTCAATTATTCTGTAATTTAATAATGATGAATTTATTTATACATTGGTGATCATAAATACCTATAATACACTCATACCTCAGAATGGGGGCCCATAATTTATTATAAGACGATTAAACATAATAAGGAATACTCTTGAATAATATATTGTTTGATACTATCTACGACATTATCTCAATTTTAGTGAATACCATTCACAGACATGGAAAAGAGTTTAACAACCCATCAAGACCCCTAAAAGGAATGGAATAGTCATGGCGAGGACATACATCCTATGAACACAAACTATTTAATATAATCTAAATGTCTCATGAGATCTCAAAAATCTGAATGCACATCTTATTTTATCATCCTCTCTAGCCATATGTTTTGCTGATCTATGTGATAGAATGTAGCTGTGTCTACCATTTTCATGAAATTAATGAATGTACTACCATCATGATCAACTAGTTATGAGATATCACTTATTTAATCTAGATGTAAAAAATTATATTTTTAAAATTCATCCAATGACATACCACCAAAGATAAACCCATCCTAAGCTACCTCTCCAGGACTTCAATTTCATGGGTTGATCTGTGAATCAATGTATTCGATCAAATGAAACACATTGATAATGATTTCAAGTCATGAAGCCAATACAAATGTTAAAATGTAGGAACAACCAATGATACCATAATCATGTGGTGTTCTCATTATCATACCTTCCCCCACAATGTCTCATAATAGAGATCACTAAGAGGGAACATCATGAGAAGAAGTCTCAATGATTATGATCCCCCCACACCTGAGTCATAAATCATCTATGTCTAGTGAGTATGACTTATCTATACCAAAGGACATATGTTTAATATTTATGTCATATTCTCTCATTGTTATAATTATAGCATGGGAACTTATATTAACTTTTTAATATTATAAATAATATAAATAAATTATCATTTAAATAGTGGGTACAAAAATATCAACTCTACAATGGTATGTTTAGAACATACATAACTCACTATATACATGATATTTTAATTAAAAAGTACAATATATTTTTGGTATAGGTAACCCACTATTACAAATATATATATATATAATACTTAGTTTCACTAAATAAGACACATAAAATCACATTAAAAAAAGATCATGTTAATTTTTTATGTTAAATAATAAAAAATATTTCTTTTAGAAGTCCAAATAAAAACTTTTGTAAAAAATATCTGATAAATAAAATATTATATTAATAATTATGAAATTATGCCATCCAATGTTTGTGTTGTGTAGCCTCTTAATATATCGACATTATTTCCATCAATATATTATCCTTTGAAGGAATTTAATGAGGTTTTTTCTTCTGGCCTATATATCATGGAAATTTAACAAAGTTTGACCTTCTATCACATATGATTTTTGTCTTCCCATAATTTTTTGAGTTAATATTCGGATTAGTCTATGGAAAACCCATGTGATGTTACCTCTTTTTCATGATTGAACAAATGAGCTTCATATTGAATACATCCAGTAACCAATTTCATTTCCCTCATTTGTTTATTATGATTTAATAATAAATGTAATTATTTTAAACAATCCAATATAATTACTATATTTTAATATATATATATATATATATATATTAGTTTTGTGGGTTTGGGGTTTGGGGTTGCATGTGAGGTAATAAATTTAAAAAATTATTTTTTAATGGAACAAATATATATGAAAATAATTTATTTTTATAGTGTTAAACAAAATAACATTTTACCCCATATAGTATGTATAATGAGATAATCCAAATCATTATATAAATTATTTTATTTTGATACTGTAGTATTAGAAAGGTGAATTCTGAAAACATAGGGATGATTGAATAAAGAAGATTTGGTGGTATCATCCCGGATTATCCTCTTGATTAAAAAGAATATAGTTTTTATAATAAAAAATAGAGAAGATTATCGATATTGGTAATGTGAATATGTTAGAAAACAAAATTAATGAAGTCCCATATCAAGATGAATGTTCCAAATGAGATGCTGATAAAGCATAAATATTTGAGTTGTAAAATGAAGGTACTAATGAAAATGTGAATCTAGATGGAGTGAAGGTTGAGAAGGATGTTTCAACCATTTTTATTAATGAATATTCATCTTTCTCAACTCAAACTTTTTTTAAAAATCACGTTGATGTAAAAAATATAAATGTTGGAATGAGGGAGTTTATTCAAACATTGAGAAAAGTATGTTTAACCACACAGAAAACATTAATATCTTAGATTGATTTGAGAGATTTTAATGAATAATAGGAATATTAAGAATGGCTTAAAAATATGATCATGTTGTTAGATTAGATCAACAAGTGTAAATATTTTTACTTTATACCCAATTCAACCAACAAATATTTCATAGAAATGATGTGTATTCTTTATAATATGATTAATTATAAAGGAAAAGTTATGAGAAACAAGGTAAGGCTCGTGTGAAAGGATATTCATCAATTGAAGGAGTCGGTTTCTATGAGGCCTTCAACCCATTTTATAGTCTTGATAAAAATAGAATTTTTATTTTCATCATTATGAATTGGTTAAATATGATCTTCCAAATAGATGTAAAGTTTTTATTACAAAATAGAGATTCTTATGTGGAGGTGTATATTTAGAAACATCAAGGATTATTTGTTGTAAGAGATAAATTACATGTTAAAAATAAGATGAAGTCATTTTATGGACTAATGAAACCCCTAAGGGAATTTTATTTGAAGCATGCTTCATGGTCAACGGTAGTGAAGTTAATGAATTAAAAATTGAATTATAATCTTAATATTAAAGAATATAAATTTGTATACATGTTTATTAACAAATATTTAAATGATATTATATTTTCTAGAAATGAATAAGGTTCATGGGTTTAATATTATTTAGATATGAATATACTGATTAATATTTACATGTATGATGAGATGAAGTATTTCTTTGATTAGTATATTTCCATGTGGTAAATAATGGTATATTATCTGGTGAAAAATATGACTAGGAGGTGCTGAGAATGTGTGAATTAGAGGATTCAAAGTAGGAGTATATAGAAATTTTACTGGGAACTATGATATTGAAATATAGGCATTGAATATAATATTATTCAAGGGATCTCATATAAAATTACCCTTTTAATCTACTAGACAGTTTCATGAAAATGTCATATGTAATTTGTTACACTTTAGGAATGATATTTGATTGATCTAAAAGGATCATATGTTATAGTTTCAAAGATGATTCACATATATATCAAAGTAATTTAATTTATTGGTAAGAACATGATAGTAATGTAGGATTTTATATATTTTTGTATACTAATGGGGATTCTCCAAGAAAAATTTATTATATATAGATTGTATTATATGGTTTTTTATTTCAATTATGTTAGTGTGTGGCATTAAACTCAAATACAAGAAGTTTTGTGACCCATATTGGTACCGAGGTATAATATGTTGTCAAAACTCATTCAACAACGCAATTAATGTGGATGAAAACTCTGTTACAAGACCTAAATGTTCATTTCCATTTTTCATTTCTCCTTCGGTGTGATACTGTGTAATCAATTTAAGAAATCCAACTTATCATTCTTGATGATATAATAATTATATAAAATTTAACATCATCACAGAGCTTGTAGAGTACGAAGTATTGAAGCTAAATGTTTTTCAATAATAGGGAAAATAATATTTTTTTCTACCTAAAATATTATTAATGGATTTGTTTCAGAAAAGGATGTTATTGATTTGTGTTCAAAATTAACACTTTCCGGGCTTTGATATATAGAATTAGTCTCCATTTTTTTTGTCTTAGTTATTTTTACCAATGATGGTCTATAAAAAATTAATTCAAATAAGATGACCATAAAAAAAGAGGGATTTCATATTTAGGGTGTCTTTTTAAAAGGGGTACGTTATGAGGTTAGCATGTGTGTGTGTGTCTAAATAATAAATTAATAAAATGGGTATGATGTGAATTTATGATTTGTGTGTTTTTTATGACTGTGACCTATTCTGGCATGATTGATGATCTTGTGCAAAGTAATACCATATTTTTATAATTTTAGAGAAAATATTTTTTAATGTGAATGAGTAGGTAAGAATAAATGAAGTTTTGTGTAAGTAAATTTAAGTCACATTAATGTATAAAATGACATTGTTATTAAATATTATTATTTACAGTATCATGTTTCTCATTTAGTATTAAAATTATTTAATGATGATTCGATTTTATGTGTTTTGAGATAGAATATTGATATTTGTTTACTGGGTGTTAAAAAATCAAATGGGTTAGATTCTTGAGACCTTGAATGGAAAACCAGAATGAAAAAGAGTATTAGTGACCTTTATGTGGTTTTTTATAACTTTGTGGCTTAATAAACATATAATATGAATAACGATTTCATATAAATATAGTTTTTTTCCAACAAGAGTATGAATTATAGAAGAAATAAACTGGATGAGGATCCTTTATAGTTCATTGTTTTCAACACTCAAATCATGTCCAATCTGTAGTGTTTCATAGTGTTTCATTTTTTTTGATATTTTTTCATCTATGTATTTAGAGTAATTAAAATATAATACAAGGATTTTTTATTTTGATGATTTTTTTTCAATTTAATGTTTTGGTGACCTCAATACATCAAGTCCAAACAAAAAATTATTTTGGTTTTAACATTGGAAGTATAATAGAATTTGTTCTCATGAAATGTACATTTCTAATAACTATAGTCCAAGTAAGAATACTTGACTAAATCATGGTGTTGTGATGAAAATATTATAGAATGTAAAATCAGGATATAATATTTAAAATATAAAATTAAAAAGGGGTTTCAATTGGGAAGATTATCTTTTATAAACAATGAGGATTATATGTAACACCCCGAGATTTTATGACAAGTATTATCTGTAATTTATTTAATCTCTTGTGTTGTATGCTACACCAAGATTATCTTGTGCTATACGCAACACCGTATTAGCTTGCAGTATATGCAACACAATTCATTGATCATGTAATACACAATTTCATGTTCATTTGATAAAATTTATTCTACGCAACATTGAGTGTATATATATATATATATATTCAATGTATAAATGAAATATGGTTGGATTATGTTATATTCAACAACAAAGGAGTCTTTCACTACACGCAACCCTGACTTGGATTGCATTACATGCAATCACGAACTTCCTCGAGAGCGTGTGTTGTACGAAATACCGGGTATCACTAAAAACGATATATGGTTATAATATTGTCATGAACTAGCCGTTATGAATAGTATTAATTAAATTTTGAATTTGATAAAATTATTATTCATCGTACACATTTTCTAGAACATGGTATGAGAACAAAATAAATTTTGCGGGTAAAATAATTATTTTTCAAAAAATGCAATTTTTCCGCCTTTTGATTGTGCACCCACATTAAATATAGTTTTTGACGTGTTAATAAGTTCAATTTTAGAAGATAAAATTATTCTTTGAAATCAGGATATAAAATTTTACCTTGGATAAATTTTTCATATTATTCTGAAAACTTTCATATTTTAATGAATAGTAAAAACACGCTATATTTTAATTAAAAACAACTTTTTTCATCATAATAATTTATGTGGTAAAATTATAATATATAATGGTTTTAAAGTATAAATAGAATATATTTTTACCATTTAATATAATTTATGTCATTATTAGTGATTTTACATTGAATTCGTAGGTTAAATCATTTCAATCTTTTGAAATGTTTTAAACAAAAACCAGTTTTCTTTCGACAATGGGATTAATTTTCATTTAATTTCTGCAACTTCTGTGTATTGAATTTGGAAAAATGTATTCCATATTTGAAATCATTGGGATCAAATTTTTTTAATAGGATACTTTTTAATTTTGGGCATTATGAATAGTAACTACGGTAAATTTTATTTACCATAGTAAAAGGGAAATCAGGTAATTAATGGTAAATATAATATTATAAAATTACCCTAACACTTGAATTAATATAATTGGATGCTTATATTTCGTCCAAAGGCATATTTGGTTTGAAATGAAATCCATTAGAACACACTTGGAGGTGATTAAGACCTTTAGTTTATTTTATTTAAAGGAAAGTGAAATAAGTCTCACTCAACTTTAATAATTAAAGTATTTTTAATACAAGTTTATACAGAATATAAATTCGGTTATAAATACTCATTTGAAAGATATATTTTTTTCCTTATCAAGGTAATTTATTTATAAATTTTAAGATATATTTAATTACCTTAATATCTAATACATTAATCATGCAGAAATTATTTATTTAGTGAAAAATAAGTAATATAGTTTTTATTGAAATAATAATATCCATTAAAAGGATCACAAACCTGGCCAAATCTTATTGGTAGTGTATATATACACCATAATCATCCAATTACCGAATATATGACCGTTTGGAGTCTTATAAAAGTGATTATGACACTTACATTAGTTTATTTTATATGATGTCAAAGTTGTCACCTTCATAATTTAATAAATATAACATTTTAAAATTTAGGGGTTTTAGAAGATAAATCTGACAAAATGTATTATTATAAAAGATATAATATTTATCTTCATCCTAGGATTTTATTTTTAATTTTTATGGAACAAATAAGTATATTTAATAATTATAAAAAAATGTTGTAGTAATTATTTTATTAAGAGAAATATCAAATAAATGGTTTTACAAATAGTAAAATAAATATTATATGAACTATTTAATGTGATCTACTTCTTTTATAGATTACTATGACATTTTAGGAAACTATTGAATATTTTAGTTCAAATATATCCTCTGTGTGAATTTTTTTTAAATTCAAATAAATTAATAGTGTCAAAATTGACACTATTGTTATTTTATAAAAATAAATATTATTAAATTATCTAAAAATCATAAAAATATTTAAAATTTATAAATTGAAATTTATATACTCTAAAATGTCATAAATTGTCTAATTATGGATAATTCACTTCACATATGTTATTATTTATATCAATTTAAAGTTTAGAATCTTTTTACCACAAATAAAATTTAATAGATTAAATTAGGATAAATCAAGTTGATAATGTTTAAAATAAATTGCCTACATGTCTAAATTTTTTTGGTTGATGGGATTAGAACCCTATATCATCTAATCTTTGAATATGAGTCATTTTTGGAGGATTCTAAGTGGGGTTAGATTTATTATAAATTAATATTTTTAGGATTTCCAAAGGTTCCCCTCTCCTCTCATATAAAAAAGGGAAACCCTACCCACTTCTCTTCACACCCATTTGAGCATTGAAGCTCTGCCAAACCCTGTTAATTCATATTTTAAACCTCTCTAGGTATATCATACAGGTTCTGGTCTTATCAAAAGACCAACCCTAGTGCCCAAAGAAGAAGTTGAAAGGAGGTGCATCGAAGAAGAGGTAATATCTGTTACCGATTATTTAAAATTTATTTCTTCTTATACTTCCTCTTTTTTAGTTGTTTCCTTATGAAGTAATAACATCAGTATCACTCATATAATTATATGTTATTATAAATATTAAACAACCCTATTCCACCTTCCATCCATCCTACAGAAAATGAATTCACCGCGCGTGCGTACGTACAAAATACCGTCTCCACGCCGTGGTGTAATCTGTTATCCACCACCACCTTACTTGGATGGGTATAATGGTGTAAATAAATAACTATATATGAATATTTCAAAGTGATATTGATTATGAAATATTATACATACACTTCAATACATTTCCATGATCATGGGAATGATATCATCGCTCGTGCGTACGAACGGACTACCGTCTCCACGACGCGATGAGATTCATTTTCCATGTTAACCATTCATGAGTGATTATAATGTAGATGTATTGAATAATAATGAAATTTATGAAATAATAATGATAATGGATTTATGCATATATATATATATATGTATGTCATCTTCATAATTCCATTCAATTCAATAAGCAAACGAAAACTGCGTTCATGCGTATGTATGACCTACCGTTTCCATGAACGGTGTATTTCATTCTGTTTATCAATCTAAAATATATATGTATATGATGAATATTTATTATATATAAATCATGTTTTAAATTCTTAAATTAAGGAAATCAGGATATATGAAATAAAGAACAACAAGTCAAAACACGTACGATAAATGAAACGATTTTACCCAAAATGCTGCTTTAACATGGATTTACAAAAGAGCAGGTAATATAAAGTCATAAGTGAACCATATATGATATCATAACAATAAATATGATTATGTAATAATTCAATGACAATATTTAAATCATTATACAGGAGGTTCGTATAAGTACAAAGCATATCAAACCTAAGGTAAGGGATAATGATGGAATCTCAATTCTTTTCTATCTGAGATTTCTTATACGAAAGTATTTACTGGGGTTATATTTATCATCCATGTCCATGTTTTAAAAATATGTTTTCATGTATGTTTAATGTCCTTTTCATTAATTTTGACTTTTACTACATGGTATTTAATGAATCTTTTGTCGCACGAGATACTTTTTTGAGTTTCCGGCAAAAGTACGAGAAGCATGTTTTTTTAACATATACGCCGTGAACAGATTTTTATGGTTTCATAACTCCTCATTTTCATGAATCTTGCTATACAAGATTGCATGATTATTTTCAAAAAAACTCTTTTCTTTTAAAATTAAATTTCATTTTGTGAAAAAAAATTGAAGAAGAAAGGATATTTTCCTCAAGATTTCATTTCAAGTGTTTTATCAAAAATATTTTCCATCTAAAAAGACATTATTTAATATTTTTTATGTTTCAAGTATAATGTCTCCATTATTTACATGGTTTGATTCTCCTTATGATAAAATTATATCCATTTTTTAGGGATTATGTTATGATGGCATGATGTTTAAGAATCCCATTCTATTACATGGGTTATGCTATGATGTATGATTTATGATTTTGTGGCACACGAAAGAATGATTTAATTATGAGATGGGTGGGACCTATATATCCCTCCAATGCATTGGGTAAAGATTTATATCTCATGAGATAGACATGGCTGGAATGGTAAGATAATCCGGTTTAGAAATACAGGACAAGAACGAGGAGTGAACTCGATTCAAAAAGAGACTTTTTCCACTAAGATGGTCTTGCTAGCAATGACTTAGCTACTATAGAAATCATATCATGTGATTAATTGTTGCCACAATCACATGTTTTATTCCAATGCTATTTTATCATGATTTATGATCCTTTATGATATATTCCTTACGTACTTCCATGATTTATGACTTTGATTAAGATTTTGATGTTTAAACATTATGTTAATGTTTTTATGTTCAATGGTATATGGTTTGTTTTATTTTCTACATGCTTACCCTTACTGAGAAATTGAGCTCACCCTTTATATGTTTTCTTTTCCCCAGTATTTCATGAAAGGTTTTTGGTAGGAAATCAAAAGGGGAAGATCGTAATGATAGTTATTGAAGATCTTTCACCAAGATTAGAATATTATATTCCGAGTTTCGAAAGACACTAAACTATTAAAATCCTTGAGTTTGGGTTTTTGTTATGTATTAAGTATTCCGCAAATGTAATGTATTGTCCATGTACGTCAAGCATTGGGCCGTTAATGTTGGTATCAGAGGAATGTTTTAGTTAACCTTTGGAAACTAGGATGCGTAAACTTTAGTGAGATTCCTAGAAATATTTCTAATGTATTTCTAGGGATGTAACTAAGGTTAAGTATAAGTATAGGTTATAGTCCTAGAATTATGGTAATGATCATAGACATAAACGTAAGATGTTAGAGATTTAATGTACTCCCCCTGGAATAAGTTGTTTTTCTAGTACGAGTTTTTCCTCTCATACTATTATTTTTCAGTTTTAAAAAATGGCAGGAAACAAGAGGATTCATGTTAATGAATAATATGATGGAAAATGAAATGATTTTCTTCATGAGAAACCAAAATAAATGGGATTTGGATGTCCAAAAATCATTATTATGCCAAATCATCAATCTCATAATACGATCAATAAACTTAAATTAGGTAAGTTTCCTGACTCAGCTAATAAGAGACTGATGGAGTTTCATGATTATCATAGAGGAATGAAAGTTCAATTTCCCCAATGTAAATCATGTGGGAAGAGGCATTAAGGAGAATGTTTCAATGGAACTGGAAGATACTCTGTGTGTGGAAAAGAATGACACAAATCTAGTAATTGTAAAGGAAAACATTTAGTTAACACCATGGATAAGGATAATGGTATTGCTATGACATCAACAATTATTATATGTTTTAAATGTCGAATTTATGGTCATTATGCAAAAACATTCCCTAAGGGAAAACCTCATGATGAGATTCAGTAAGGACATATGGGTAGTATTTATGTGGATGATTATGAAGAGACTACAAATGATATGTGAGATGAAAGAATTGTTCAATCTCGGTCAATGATTTAAGAAGGTAGTGGAATGATTTATGTTTATCAAGAGTTATGTTGTATAGGTAATGGTACTATGGAATATAGACACATCTAAGGATTGTTACACTATTTTTTTCCAGGGTATTTGAAATTATATATTGAATGGTACTAGTAACCATGAAAGGTTATTCAGATATTTTTGGAAAATAGATTATGTGAGCATAATGAACGGATAAAGGGATAATGAGATGTTTGATAGTATTAATGAGCTCATGAATGATATAAGGATAATGTGATGTCATGGATTGTGTATATAGAAATTTTTGGATTTTGGTATGTGGAAAGAGTTAACCTTTGACAACATTCATGTTTTCACTAAGGTTCAATGGGTATTCATTTTTAAAAAGAATACATGATTATGTCATTCACATGTTTGGAATGTGACCAACAAGACATATCAGGGATAAATGATTTTATTCACATGCTCGGTAGATGAAATTTCTAGTAATTATTTTCTTTATAAAATGATCTTGGAAAGATGTATTTTCGATAAGCCTAAAGATTGGAATAGATTACGTTAGACAGCAGATAGTATTGTTTAAGGCTATTTATTGTTGATATTATTTTTGGAATGTTATAATAGTATAGTTTTAGAACAAGGGAAAACCCATAGGACGCGTGACAACCCATCGCATTGGACAAGGCTGTGAGAATCGAACCCACAACCGAAGTCAGATAGGCCTTTATCACCTTCCACTATCCTACATGAAGTCCTTGGTTAGTAGAAATTAGTTTTATTTTATTAAGAAGTATGATAGTTGAAGTATAAGTCCATTTTTGGAATCACATACGATTAACCTCACCATAGATGAACTTATGTATATTTGGTAAATTTTACTAACCTTTTGTTTGAGACAGATGGAATGGTCTATCATTCAATCACATGATCTGCTAACACTTCAATAAGGACAAATTCAACTTTATTTATTTAATAGATGAATTGGAGATTGTTTAAGGCACAAACAATAGTGAGATTGTACCAAAATAAATTAAGTATTTCTTCTAATTAAAATTTTTCAACTTTAGGGAAATGATCTTGAAAACCAAAAATGTTGTCCTAGTGTTCTTATATCTGATTAATCAGATGGTACCTTAGATCATCACAAATTATTGGCATTGTGATTCTTGGATTTTTAATAGCCATGTTCTCTACCAATCTCTATCAGACCTTGATGGATAGATTTCTCTTCCATATCCATATTTTCACCTATGTTCTCCTATGTGGAAACCCAGTGATGAGTTACATTGAGTATTATTTATGTTTTCTCACATTCCTTTTTTAAACTGATTATTTAGTAATCCTTTTTACGATGTGGGTTTCTATGATAGAAACATTCAAGTTGAAAACCATTTATAACCCCGACGAATTTCGAGGGCGGAATTTATTTTAATGGAGGTATAATGTAACACCCCGAGATTTTATGAGAAGTATTATTATAAAATTATTTAATGTCTTGTGTTTTATGATACACCAAGATTATCTTGTTCTATTTGCAACACCATATTAGCTTGCAGTATATGCAACACTATTCTTGGATCATGCTATACACAATTTCAAGTTCATTTGATAGAAGATATTCTACGCAACATTGAGTGTATATATATATATATATTCAATGTATAAATGAAATAAGGTTGGATTCTGTTATATGCAACAACAAAGGAGTCCTTCATGACACACAAACTAGACTTGGCTTGCATTACACGTAATCGCGACCTTCCTCGATAGCGTGTGTTGTACGCAACACTGGGTTTCACTAAACAATGATATATGGTTATAATATTATCACGAACAAGCTGTTATGAATATTATTAACTACATTTTGAATATTTTAACATTATTATTAATCTTACACATTTTCTAGAACATGGTATGAGGATAAAATAAAATTTTCTGGTAAAATAAGTATTTTAAAAAAAATGAATTTTTGCCGCCTTTTGATGGAACACCCACATTAAATCTAGTTTTTTACATGTTTATAAGTTCAATTTTACAAAATAAAATTATTCTTTGGAATCAGGATATAAAATTTTACCTTGGATAAATATTTCATATTATTCTGATAACTTTCATATTATAATGCATAGTAAAAACACACTATATTTTAATTAAAAACAAACTTTTTTCATCGTACTAATTTATGTGGATAAATTATAATATTGAATGATTTTAAAGTATAAATAGATTATATTTTTACCATTTAATATAATGTATGTCATTATCATTGATTTTACATTGAATTCGTAGATTAAATCAATTCAATCTTTTGCAATGTTTTAAACAAAAACTCGTTTTCTTTCAACAACGAGATTAATTTTAATTTAATTTTTGCAACTTATGTGTATTGAATTTGGGAAAATAGATTCTATATTTGGAATCAGTGGGTCCAAATTGTGTTAATAGGATATTTTTTATTTTTGGGCATTATGATTAGTAGCTACAGTAAATTTTATTTACCATAGTAAAAGGTAAATCGGGTAATTAAGGGTAAATATAATATAATAAATTTACCCTAACACTTTTATTAATATAATTGGATGCTTATATTTTGTCATAATGCATATTTGGCTCGAAATGGAATCCATTGGAACCAACTTGGAGGTGATTAAGACCTTTAGTTTATTTTATTTAAAGTAAAGTGAAATATGTCTCAGTCAACTTTAATAATTAATGTATTTTTAAGATATGATTATACAAAATATAAATTCAGTTATAAATAATCATTTGAATTATAAATTTTTTTTCTTCATCGTGGTAATTTATTTATAATTTTTAAGATATATTTAATTACCTTAATTGCCTATACATTAATGATGCAGAAATTATTTATTTAGTGAAGAATAAGTAATATAGTTCTTATTGAAATAATAATACCCATAAAAAGGCTCACAAACCCGAAAAAAATATTTTTTTAGTGTATATATACACCATAAGAATCCAATTACCGAATATATGACCGTTTTGTGTCTTATAAAAGTGATTATGACACTTATATTATTTTATTTTATACGATGTCAAAGTTGTCACCTTCATAATTTAATAAATATAACATTTTAAAATTTGGGTGTTTTAGAAGCTAAATTCGACTAAATGTATTCTAATAAAATATATACGATTTATCTTCATCCTATGATTTTATTTTTAATTTTTTTGAAACAAATATTTATATTTAATAATAATACAAAAATGTTGTTGTAATTATTTTATTAAGAGAAATATCAAATAAATGGTATTACAAATAGTAAAATAAATATTATATGAACTATTTAATGCGCTCCAATAATTTTATAGATTACTATGACATGTTAGGAACCAATTAAATATTTTATTTCAAATATATCCTCTGTGTGGATTTTATTTAAAATCAAATAAATTTATAGTGTCAAAATTGACACTATTGTTATTTTATAAAAATAACATATTATTAAATTGTTTAAAAATTATAAAAAATTTGAAATATTACAAATTGAAATTTATATATTCGACAATGTAATAAATTATCTAATTATTTATAATTCACAGAACATAAGTTATTATTTAAAACAATTTAGAATTTAGAATCTTATTACCACAAATAAAATTTAATAGATTAAATAAAGATAAATCAAGTTGATAATGTTTAAAATAAATTCTCTACATGTCTAAATTTTATTGGTTGATGAGATTACAACACTATCTCATCTAAGATTCGAATATGAGTCATTTTTTGAGGTTTTTATGTGGCGTTAGATTTATTATAAATTAATATTTGTAAGATTTCAAAAGGTACCCCTCTCCTCCCTTATAAAAAGGGAACCCCTTCCCACTTCACTTCACACCGTTTTGATCCTTGAAGCTCGGAAAAACCCTGCCGATTCATCTTCTAAAATTATCTAGTTATATTATATAGTTTTTGGTCTTCTAAAAAGACCAACCGTAGTGCCCTATGAAGAAGTTTAAAGGAGGTGCATCGAAGAAGAGGTAATATCTGTTACTGATTCTTTCAAATTTATTTCTTCTTCTGCTTATTCTTATTTATTTGTTTAATTATGAATTAATAAAATCAGTATACTCATATACTGAGACGTTATTATAAATATGAAACAAATCTATTCCACATTCCATCCATCCTATAGAAAATGAAATCACCGCGTGTGCGTACGTACGGAATACCATCTCCACACCATGGTGTAATCTGTTTTCCACCATGACCTTACTTGGATGGGTATAAAGGTGTAAATAAATCACTATATATGATTATTGTAAAGAGATATTTATTCTTAAATATTATACACACAATTCGATACAACTCCATGATCATGGGAATGGTGTCATCGCTCATGCGTACGTACGAACAACCGTCTCCACGATGCGATGAGATTCATTCTCCATGTTAACCATTCATGAGTGACTATAAAGTATATGTACTGAATAATAATGAAATATATGACATAATAATGATACTGGATTTATGAATATATATATATATATATATGTATGTATGTCATCTACTTAATTCCATTCAATTCAATAAGGAAATGAAAACAACATTCATGCGTACGTACGGCCTACCGTCTCCATGAACGGTGTATTTCATTCCATTTATCAATCTATCATATATATGTATATGATGAATATTTATTATATATAAATCATGTGTTACATTCTTAAATTAATGAAATCAGGATATATGTAATAAATAACAACCAGTTGAAACACATACGATAAATGAAACGATTTTACACAAAACGCTTCTTTAACATGGATTTACAAAATAACGGGTAATATAAAGTCATAAGTGAACCATATATGATATAATAACCATAAATATGATTCTGTAATAAGTATATGAAATTATTTAAATCATTATATAGGTGTTTTGGATATGTACGATGCATATCGGACCTAAAGAAAGGGATAATATTGCAATCTCAATTCATTTCTATTTGATATTTCTTATACGTAAGTATTTACTGGGGTTATATTTATCATCCATTTCCAAGTTTTATAAAAATGTTTTCATGAATGATTAATGTTTTTTTCATCCATTTTGTCTTTTACTACATGGTATTTAAGGAATATTTTGTCGTACACGATACTTTTTTGACTTTCCAGGAAAAGTACGAGAGGAATTCTTTTTAAACTTATACGGCGTGAATGGATTTTTACAGTTTTATAACGCCAAATTTTCATGTAGCTTCCTATACAGGATTGCACGATTATTTTCAACAAGACACATTTCTTTTAAAATTGCATGGAATTTTTTGAAAAAAAAATATTTTGAAGAATAAAGGATATTTTCCTCAATATTTCATTTCAAGTGTTTTATCAAAAATATTTTCCATATAAAATGAAATTATATAATATGTTTATGTTTCAAGTATAATTTCTCCATTATTTACATGGTTTGATTCTTCTTATGATAAAATTATATCCATTTTTATGGATTATGATATGATGGCATGATGTATAAGAATCCCATTCTATTACATGGGTTATGATATGATATATAATTTATGATTTTGTGGAACATGAAAGAATGATTTCATTATGAGATGGGTGGGACCTATATCTACCTCCAATTCGTTGGGTATAGATTTATATCTCATGAGATAGGCATGGATGGAATGGTAAGTTAATCTGGTTCAATAACACAGGACTGGAACGGGGAGTGAACTCGATTCAGAAAGGGACTTTGTCCACTAACATGGTCTTGACAGCAATGCCTTGGCTACTATGGAAATCATATCATGTGCTTAATGGTTTCAACAATCACATGTTTTATTCCCATGTTATTTTATCGTGATTGATATTCCTTTATGATATATTCCTCACGAACTTCCATGATTTATGTATTTTCACAAGATTTTGATGTTTATACATTATGTTCATGTTTTTATGTCAATGGTATATGGTTTGTTTTATTTTCTCCATGATTACCCTTACTAAGCATTTGAGCTCACCCCTTATATGTTTTCTTTTCCCTAGGATTTCAAGAAAGGTTTTAGGTAAGAAATCAAAAGGGGAATATCTTTATGGGAGTTGTTGAAGTTCTTTCACCAAGATTAGAAGATTATATTTCGAGTTTCCAAAGACACTAAACTATTACGATCCTTGAGTTTTGGTTTTTTTTATGTATTAAGTATTCTGAAAAAGAAATGTATTGTCCATTTAAGTCAAGCTTTGGGCCGCTACATTATACACATTTTTTACAAATATGTTGTTGCTATCATGTGATTAATTTAATGGAAGTTAATGTATATGATCACCCATATATGATTGACTAAGTGAAAAGTTGGTTTTCAAGTGATTGAACATGATGACGAGAAATATTAATGGGTTGGGGAAACAATTAATGAAAATTTGGAGTTTTTGTTATGTGATTAGAATTGAATCGACGACAACATGGCCAAGCTATGGTGGCTAGTTAGAGAATACAATGACATGTTTTAGGTGGATTGGGTCTAGGTAATAGGAATGGATTGATTTATTCCATTACTTTTTATCAAAGGACATATAGTGTTGTGAGAATAAAATAAATATATAAAATAATTCTGGGAGGACACATTGTGGTATATGAGTATTGTAAAATTTGTATTCATTTATGATACAAGTTATTATTTAAAATGGTAAACAATACACTATAGTGATGTTAAACAAGATATTTTAGTGAATTTTATTTTAATTTTCAGTGGATTTGATGATGTGGATCATTTGATGAATCATGGTCTAATCATAATACATCTCTAACATCCCATTCATGAATCTATAGGGACTAAGAGGTTTTAAATGTATCAAAATACTAAAAAAGAAGTGGAATGAGTTGAAGATAATTTTAATGTATTTATTATTTCAAATTTAATTTGAAATTTATATTTAAATGGGGATGAAATATGTAATTATATGAGACTGCACGAATAGGGGTTTAGAATTAATTATGTGGTGAAATAGAAATAATGTGTTAGTGAAGTATATATTGAAAATGGGAGAAGAATAAAAAGAGTACAAATTTGGTTTTTATTAGATAATTAAATCCTTATTGTGAGTTAAGTAGGATATTTGTTCCCTGCTATTCAACTTCATAATGATGTAGAGGAAAACTATACATTGTTTGGTGATAATCCTTTAGAGGATGAGTATTATCCAAACCTAAATGATGACATCAAAACACCAATAACAATTTTTATCATTGCAAAATTCATTGTTCTTATAATGGAAGACTATAATGTTATGTTTATGGTAATATGAGTTTAAGTATAAAACCTAATCATTTTATCATTATAGTGATTATAGTGGAATGTATAGTTTTTAGAGATTCTATTTCATCCCATGGACCTAACATCTCATTTTGAGTAGTGAACCCTATACATTATATTTTTTTTTGTTTACCTTCTCTGGTGTCAATATGGTTTGGAATTACACATTTAACTCAAACTTGTGTTGTCTGATTGTTTAAAAGAAATAATTAATATAAAAAAGTGATATTGTTCAATAATTCCCCCCCCCAATTGTTAGTGAACCAATATCACACATTGGAACCATTTCATTTGTTTACCATAAATGAATATAAACCAACTGGGGAACTTTTTAGTGCTCAATTATTAATAAAACATTATATAAGGAATAATGAAAATTTTACTATTATTAAGATTGAGGAATTTTAATTCACCCTGGACAAGGCTCATCACACATCCCAGTGAAGTATGACAATATACCATCAGGAAGATTAATTACTTTTCCAACACTATGATATGTATTATCATCTTTACCCTCTTTAATATAGAATTCAAAAGCCGATATCATGTTTTTGAGTGTGAAACACTATTTCTTATTAATACACTATTTAGCCACCCCAACCTGGAAATTCCGGAGAGAGGATAATTAGAGTGAGTAAAATATATAAAAATGACAGTATTTTCACACTAATGATCCTTGAAGTCCCATATGTGATTTCCATATCAATACATATCCGAAGGAATTTAAAATTAATATATATGATTTTTCCAATTAGATCATACATTGTATCAAAACAAAATACCACATTTCTTAGGTGTTAAACTTTTCCTATATAAACGAAACCCTTCATAATGAATTCGGTGTATGGTAGGCGAAATTTTTTTTCATCAAACCCCATTCAATATATTTGTGTTCTACAAGTCCAAATGAATTACCATTGGTTATTCATTCCCCCAATTCAATTACCAAGCAGAATAAGTTTTATTTCAACTAAGTTCCCATATGATCCTGATAAACTAATTTCACCCAGAACATTCCACAAAAATTATATATTTACCCAAACATTCACCTATATAATCATACCTGTTTGGTTAGTTAATTTCCCATAAATAGTTTTCCTATATGAACATGAATTGATTTTAAAATTTGAATCTGTAATCCTATAATATATATCTTCATGGAATTCCTCCTTGTAGAATGAATTGTTAATGAGTGGTCTATCATGCATCACGTAAATGTTGAGGATAATTCATCATGAGTAAACTGGGGAATACCTCACAAACATAAATTATAGTGTTATTATTAAAATATACAGTTACATTAGTAGACCACATTTTTATTAAATAACATACATCTCTACTAAACTATTACCGGAACTCCTTTTAAAGATTAATATATTTTTGAATCATTCATAGTTAACATATATATATATATATATTAGCTTATATGTTACTTATAATTATTGAATATATGTTTTCTAATATTACTCTACACACTCATTTTATGCCTATGATGCTTTCACCAAGTGAGAATAATTATATGACCATAAAATAAAAGTCACATCTTCTATTATTTCACAACATAACAAGACACAAATTGGTTCTCTTTTACTGGCCATAAAAGGTAGAAGATTGTAATTTTTTGGTGACTATAAAATATGCAACATTAATTCATGTTACTAGGAGATAAAAGAAACATATTTGGTCCTCTCTACACAAACTTGAAATTCATATATTCTCACTATTCATAGAATATTTAACTACAGGATGTACCTTTATACTCGTCTTATTATTACAATAAATTTTCACTTAAGTGCAATAGCATGCTATATGGGTTATAAATATGCCATAAATCTATATATAAATTAATTTTATTATTATTTTTAATATAATTTCCTCAATGAGCCCAGTCCCATATTTTTGGATCCTTCACAAATTTATGAAATTTTATAATTTGTTGGGATTCATTAAGATTTAGTTTTCCCTACTATATAACATAAAATTGTATCTTAATTAATAATTATGATTTTTATATAAATTAAATATAGGATAGTAAATATCATTTAATAGTTTTATTTAAAATTCATCAGTGTTAATAAATAAATTACATAAAACATATAACCAGTATTCTAACTAAGTATTATTGTATGCTAATCATACATAAATAAGAGAATGCCAGACATAAAAACAAGAATTTTTATGGGGTGATTTAACCTATCATCAATTAGGTTGTGTCACCATCCAAACAAATAAAAACAAAATAATAATATTTGGAAAATATTCAAAATAATAATGAAATTATATATTCATTATCCCTGATTTTTGATTCTATATACATGTGATTAACATCCACGACATTATTACTCCCAATAAATTTATAAATGGGAACCATCTAAAAAATACACATCCAGCAATCTATATCATTTATAGATAATGTTTATGTTTATATTTTTCTTCATTCAAATTTTCATCTTAAAAATAAATAAGTTGACCAGATAAAAATCATTATAGATCCAAAAATTATTTTTCATTTGATGAAATAACCTAATCATCAAAATTAGGATTATGTAAACATCTCACATCATCAATATAAACCATTCTATATCAACCCCTCATAGAGTAATATATTTTTTTTAATTTTATAATTATTCATAATTTCATAACCATTTTAGAACCTTGAAAAAAAATTATTTTTTCATTATAATAAAAAATAATAATTGACTAAGTTATTCATATCCTTAAATAAAATGAAATCATTTATGGAATCACAATTAAATCAACATCATTAATGTGGTGAATGTGGGATCTCAAGACCCCAAATGAATATTACCTATTGATTACCATATCATTTAAACAATTATTTAATCATGACATATGATTAACATTTTTTTATTGATACTTCTACATCCACTATTTACATATTAAGATATTCCTTTTATTTTTCTTATCAGCAGATTATAGAGGTTCCCTCCAAGAATCAGATCATCAAAATAAAATGATAGTAACATAAAAAATATGTCTTATGGTATGGGTACTTAATATTGAAGGGATAGATAAGGTTTCATACTATTAGGTGATGGAGGATTATAAGAATTGGGACTTCTTCACATGAAGATCATATTTAGGGACCTTGAGTAATGCAGATCATGGGGATTGAACAAGTAATAGATAGACCAGATGATTTAGGTGTCATTGGTTGTTCCTATTTATGGGAACATGTATTCGTCTCTCAAATTGATATCATTATAATTATGTATCATTTTCTCACATACTTTTTTATAATATGAAAAAATTTCACTTACGTCATTGTGATGTAGCATTATTTGGGTGTGACATTGGTGGTATGACATTGACTGAATAGCCAATACATTATTTTATGATTCATAAAGGAAGATATATCTCAATACTAATTGAACCGAATAGTTTTCCCTTAACTAAATTCATTTATATGGAATACGAAAGTAACCCTTTCCGGTAAGGTCATAAAATAATAATCAATAAAATGTTGAATAACCATTGTGTGTGTCCAACTATATGATATAGAATTATAAAAATATATTATATAACATGATGTGTGTCCATATGAGGTTGTTGATGCTTTGAAAAAACAGTATCCCCTTATGTTTGATGATGTGTTAATAAATACCACTCGTGATCTCGGAGTAAGACTAACTGTTAATGAGATAAGGTCCTACAGGGTTACACACAATGCTTATTGATATGTGTGGACAATTTTATTGAAATAGAGTTTGTTACATGTTGGGATCCAATTATAAGGGTCGGGATATTACCATTATTTAAAAATCATAATAAATAGATAATGCCACTATTATTCAAGTATATAATAATAATAAGTGAGTTTATTCTCCCAGTATATTCACAAGTGTTAAGTGAATATGATGAATAATATATTATGATTGAATATTTTCATTTGAGGATTATTAAATTTTTCTGGGTAGATGCGTATAATTGAAGGATCATAATATATCATGTATCATAAATTATTAGTAGATTAATGTAGTAAATTTTTTATGACATTTCTAAAAAATTCATTTTTCTAGAAGTAATGAATATGGTTTATTTTTAGGTGTTTAATTTATAGAATGTCCAGCATGGAATTTAGAAAAATGAAACCCACCAATGTATCGAAATCAAATCCACTATTCATGAATTTTGTTCACCTCATTATTATAATAGGATCTCTCTCATGTCCCTTATGTTATAGCTATAGAAAGGGATGTTTCAGATCATTGTATCCATGAATTCCCTCTTGGATCCAAGTAATGATTCTCCCACTGTTTTTAGATCATCGATGTAATTTTCCATTCTCTGCACTATCACCCAAAAATTTTCAATCACAATATTATATAGAAACCGAAACATGTTTTCATTTTCCTATGGATTTTATCAATGCGTCCTTTTGGTGATTAACACTGATAACAATAGAAACAAACAACTTGTAAAAATTGAATTGGGATGGACTCAATTAAATATGTCCTTGTTATTTAATACAAATTTGCTTCTTAGGATGATAAATGAATTATAAATAACTAATAATTATGTTCTATTAGAAATAATTATGTGAAAGAATTTAATTTTCCCACATCATATACCTATTTCTTACACCCATTACCAATAACTGGAATCCATGTTATCACATTTTAAATTAATAAAAATTAAAATTTAGTTTGTAAAACTCCCATTACGTGGTGTCATGATTATCTAAACACCATGATTGATGCATTGATTTGAGGTTATATGGGTGATTTATGGCTATATGATGATTTAAAAATATATTTTGGGATCAAAATTAGGAAACACAATTTCACACAGAAGCCCCCCTCCCACGAACACACACACACACACATATATACCTTGAAGGGGTTTCATGTCTAATGATCACTATTAGAAGGGATTTCTGAGAGTGAATTGTTCTATAGGGTTAGGTATTTAGGGATACCTCATATATATAATGAAATTAAAAAACTTTTAAAGGATTTTTTTCAGTTGACTTTTAAAAAATCAAAAAGGTGTTGAGGTGATACTCTATGGATACATAAATTATATTTTTAAACCCTATATTACATATGTGGATAAAAAAATTATTGACGATTAGAGGGTGTGAATAATTCCTTTGATCACCCCCCCCCCCAATCAATGTTAGAGAGGGGGAATTCTAGTAGTGCAATAATATAATATTTTTTCAAAGAAAAATTAATTTATTTTTTTAATAGGAAGGGGTTATAGTTAAGTGATTCTATATACCCCAATGTATTCAGACGGTATTTGTACTGCATTCAATACAACTTATATATATTATATAATGATGCCTTTCCAAGTTAGGTATGCAATACCTAACCCTGTTGGTGTCATTCAGGCCAAATAAGGGCTTGAAACACCTTTAAGGGTGATTTAAAAATCAAAATGGTGTATAATAATATTCAAAAAAATCAATCAAATATTTAAATAAATTTTTAATTTTATAAAATTGATTAATTGAATGTGGGATTAATATGTTATGAATTATTATTAGATTAATTTATTATATCTCATAATTAATTTTATTGATTTTAAATTATTAGAAATTTATTTAATTTAAATTATTTCTGTTTTGACTAATCATGATCTTGGATATGACAATGTATGTATAGTTTTTTTTATATATCTCATTATTTTATGGGTGAGGAATGTAATAATTATTCAAAAAAAATATGATCTGTGTGGTGTCCCTCACCTCATTATATATATTAGGTACTTCATTTCCATGCGTGCTCATATTTATGTGTATTCCACATTTTTGATATCCCCTCTCCTGTAAGTTAGTATTTATGTGTTTTAAATATGATGAATGAAGACATATATTATAAATTGAATTAATGAAATATTATATAGGAGTCAAACACATTGAATATGATGAGTATTGAAAGAAGAGATAAATGTGGATTATGGAGTAACACATAGTGTATGAATTGACCCATCATTCACTCAATGGTTCAGCAATTATAAAATCTCATGTTAAAATCATTTTTTATATATATTTTTAATTCATGGATTATACATGATCACATAAAATAATAAATAAGAATACAATGATATAAAGAACATGAATAGTGAATGTTTCATATTTATTCATGATGCAGTTATGAGTTCGATCAAGTATATAGTTCATGACAAATATAAAGGATATTATTCATCGAGAGAATGGTAAATCCCATCAAAGAAAATATTAGCACATCAGTGTCATTTATCCCATGTTTTTTTGTAAGAACATCAATCTACTTTTCAAGTATGGATCTTAATTTCTGGTTGTTTTTTCAAAAATGGAAGAAAGGGGAATAATTTTATATACATGCCTTGTACATTGGAGTACACGCCCTGTACCTAGTGGATGTGTGTAGCTGTGTACTTCCCATATGGGTGACCTAGTAGACTGCCTAAAATGGGGGCCGATTGCGGTTAGTACACAACGTGTACATGAAATTAACACACCGTGTGCTTTTATTTTTAATATATTTATATACGTGGGACTGCATCTCATCCCTAGAAACCTCTTCATCTTGTGTTTTTTGCAGGAGAGTGATGAGATGGTTGAGAACTTCAAACCCTTACCAATTATCCGTCTATGCCCCAATTGAGACACCTGTGGGTGAGTTGGATTCCCACCGGTGAGTTTTCTCTTCCCTAGAGCCTATTTTTTGAATTTATCCACTCTCATGAGTTATTTAGTATTGAATTTTTTGGAATTTTTTTATATCTACGATATTCTAGACTGATTCAGGTGTTGATGTTCAAGTGTGTTCATCATAAAGAATCACAGTATTTGGTTTCGGACTTTATATGATATTATTTGGATTATATATGATGAAAGTGACGAATAACCATGTTTGGGGTGTTGAATGATTCAGATTTTAGCCCTATTATCTACATTAAGTTGTTTAATTGGTTGAAATGGGGTTGTAACATATGTGTAAGGTTTTATTCCTTGTTTGTGTTACACATAAGAGAGTTTTTTCCTTGATTGACTATTTAGGGTTTTTTGGACCTGGTTTCCTTTAAGTCATACATTGTTTTCCATGCCTTGATTTGGTTAGGATAGAGTGGATTGGTTATATGAATTTCATGTGTTATGCTTATTAATTTTATCCTTGTAGTAGTTATAGATTACATGTTCAGCTTTAATATGACATGAATGCGGATCTTCCAAAGGACCATGAATGATATAGACCAGGAAAGTTGTGGGGGTTTCAATGTTTATTTACACTGGACCATGAGATCCTTATTGTAGATTTTGACCCATGGTGTATTGACCATGAGAGCTACACGGTGGTCATGTATATATTATTGATATTATGTAGACAAGGGGTATTTACCGTGAGAGATACCGAGGAGGTCATTATCATTACTCTATGCTCTATGGGACAATAGGGGTTATAATTTGATAGATTTCCAAGAGGATCAGTCAAGAATAAATGAATAATTTTTATGAGTCTTCCATGACTAAGAACAAGATTGGACTCAGTCATACTGGTTGTTTATATAATCTTTTGACACATCTATTTTTACAATTATTCCAAGGATATAGATCTTTGGATAGATCTTGAGGAAAAATTATTCATTTCTCTGAATAATATATCAATGAAAAATGAATTTAATTGAAAACAATATGATTGTTTTATTTTTTGTACGACTTAGATTATTACATCATTTTTGAATATTATCAGCCATGTATTTTCAATGACTATTAGGAACAGATATTTTTTTGGTTGCCTACTAGGATTCATCTCAAATCATGTTGGCGTATTGTTTTGTGGCCCAAAAATATTTTATTGTGACAGTAATAGATAATGGAAAGAATCCATCTTTTTCAGATACTTGAGTTTTGTTTGAGATGGAGAGCGTGGGACCAGGTTGAGGCTTGTGATTTTGTTCAACTTTATTATTTTGTGTACATTTGTATCAGTGTTGTATTTCCAGCACTGTGATTTGTTTTTATGCTTTACTAGACACATGTGATGTGCATAATTATATTTGATCAATTTGATATCATACTATCATTCTTCTATTTTTTTACCTATATTGTATACTATTACTGCTTCCACTATTGATTAATATTATTTATTCAACTGTGTAGACACTACCAATGGGGGAATTGTTTCCCACTATTATACCTTCACACTCTATTCTAGTAGGAACCCTTTGTAATTTTAGGAATTCGCAAGAGGATAAGTGACCAACTGAGGACAGGGTACCATTGGGCGGCACCCAGAACCAGGTCATTACAAACTTGTATCAGTGGAGGTTTCTTTTCATCTTTTTCAAATTGTTTTGAGCCAATATATTGGGATATGAAGGAATGTGTAGTAGATAATATCATGTGTCCGGGAGTAGCTAACTCGTGTACATGGAAAAACCAAGATACCTTGAATATTGAAATTTTTCACGTCACTACTACAAATATGGCATATAATAGCGCTAAAACCCGCCTTTAACAGTGCTAAAAAGTGATGTAAATCTCGTAGAAGATATAGGGGGTCCCCTTAATCAGTGCTAAGAAAGTGCTGATAAATGTAGTCTTTATCAGCGATATTTTCAGTGTTGATAAATGTATAATATATCAACACTAAAAATAGAAATGATAAACACTACCTTTATCAGCGCTATTTTGAGCGCTGATAAAAACTACCTTTATCAGCGCTCAAAATAGTGCTGATATATTATCCATTTTTCAGTGCTTAACTAGCCCTGATAGAGGCCAAAGATCCTGTGCAAAACCAAAACCTTCACAGAACCTGCCTAGCACCTTCACACATTAGAGCACCTGCACAGAGAAAAAACAACACCTGCACATAGCACAAACAACACCCACACCAAATCACAGAAGAACAAAAATTATTCATACATTTACTTGAAATTATGAATAAAAAACAACACACCGCTATACGCATTTTAAGAAATTTTTTATTTGGTTACAATTACATTTATCCAACAAATATTCAAAAAACAATGATGTTCCATCCTTTTGCGTCCATCCGCTCTAAAAAATTTGTGTCCATGGCTGCGGTTTCCATACAAAGCATTCGAACTAAGGAAAAATATTTCACCTACATAATAAAACAAATATTATGTTATTAACATAATAATGAAATAAATAATGGGGTTGCTAAATGGAATTATACTAGCGAGGCACAAAACATAAAATAACTAATTAACGAAGAGACACAATTAGGTCAATACCCTTACCTCAACCAGAAGTCCAATAAACTATCATCAGTTCATACCAACCACAACTGAGTTCATGATCACATGTATTAATGTCCAACAACATTAAATTACATAATTAGTTAATGTTAACCAACAATCCAGCATGGTATAATAGGATCCAAATTCATCTTGTAATCCAACAAAGCCAGAATGCTATGAAACTAGGTGTGATCCACTGTTTACGCACCCCTAAGCATAGAAAACACTAAACCCCTAATCTATATTACTAAATTTATGACAAATTAAGAATAAATTTTTGAAAAACCATAAATAAATCTTCCACAAAATATAATCTACACCAAACAATGATTGATTACTAGTTTATAAAATTTCGAGACATGCACTAAGAGTCATATATAAAAGTCCCATGAAGAACAATTATTTAACCATACTATGGTATAATAATTACACCTAGAACCCTAAAAACTGAATGAAAATCTTTGATCAAGAATAGAAAGAATCAAGGAAGATGTAAGAGAAGATATCACATTGATTTGAAATGACGAACAACCAATAATCCACTCAGGTCTAAGGAGAAGGAAGGAGGGGAATGAGGTTTGGCCATACCCTACGAACATGGTGCCCAAACGAAGAATCCTGAGGAGGTTTATACTTTATAAACCCATCAACCACATGAAAATAAGTTTTAAATCATGTTACATGAAATTAACCAAGTGGTCACATCACTATATTTTGGGTCCAAACCCTTACTTGACCCCTTTCCCCCATTCATGACCATTATCACCCTATTAAATGAATTCTTGTTGTGAATTACCCTATCACACTATGTGTAGCCTAATGCTACTGCATTTTAATATAATGACTACCCAAATCATCCTTCATATCCTCCCAAAACCCAATTACAACCCTCTAGCCCCAAACATGTCTGAAACACCTATTAGAACTGTTATATTGTACCTTTTTCGATGATTTTTTTTGTTATTATGGAATTCTATAATTCCCTATTGGAAGTGTAACAATATACTAATCAAATGTTATATGATATACCATGAATATTATTGTGTCCATGTATTATATGATATATCAAAGAAAATGTATCTCATTATTATACATACCAACACATCAAATCCGAGCATTAGAGAGCTTCAGGTTTTCTTCAACTAATTCATGTTCTGACATGGAAGTGGTACAAGATTTCTGTTGGATATAAGGTTAGATTTTCGTGTACCCCACTATAGAAGAATTAAATATGGGGTTTGATCAATTTGATGACCAAATAATCTCAATTTATATACATTTTATATGATAAAAATTATAAGAAAATAAAATTTCTATTTTAAATTGAGATTATATATTTCCATGTATTTAATTCTTATATAGTCTTTTATATGGAACCTCATTTTAAATCTTGTTTTTGGAGAGGTCCCTTTGAGAAAGTGGGATTCCATGTATGATTGAGCATGACATATGTTTCTGACACTTTCTGTAGCGGCACGTTTCCTGGAGCATGTTGATGTTCGATGGCGGTGAATTGTACCACAAATTCATTTGTTACAAAGGTGAGTGACATTCATCACATATAAATAGATGTCTTCTCCTTGATTGAAACATGGTGGTGGGATGTCGGTCATTCCATCCATGGATTCCACCTCAGAAGTCATTACCGAGTATGAGTCTCCCTTATAGAATAAGACTTTGTTCGTGAAACTTGTTCATAGTTGCATCTCGTTGTGGATGCTTGTTAATTACAATTATTATATCAGGACATTCCAAAGGGTCATTCTATAGTATAATACTTCGGTTAGGAATGTATTCACATTGAGAATCAGTGGAATTTATGTACAGTTGAACATTGGTCACATTTATTCATTGTCGTCAGAGGGATTCTCAACGAAATGGAAACCCGCGTTAAACATGTGGTATTACATGAGTTTAACATCCAACAAGGATATAAGGTCGTGATTTAATGTCATACTGAGATGTGATGGGTCGATCAAAACAATTATAAAGGTGGATCTGGTAGGAACATCTCTAGGAGGGAGCACCTGGAATGTTTACCTGATAAATGGATCAAAACACCCAATGAGGTCTGACCCAAGTGTGGTGCATCCCATAAAGGTAAGGTTTACTATTTTGAAGACTTATTCGGATTCCACTAATGAAGAAACATGAGGGAAAATACGCGAAGGTGTACCCTAGTGAGGGGGTCACCATGGTTTACCATTGGTTGGGATTTAACCTCATGAAGGTTTCCTATGTACCCTATTTAGAATACAAGGACCAACACCCATATATTTAAAAGAGGTATAGTGTGGGTATTACCCATGGTTAGCTTCCCTTCACACTAGGAATACTCTTGGATGGATGAGTATGGGTGTTGTCGTTCTTATGCATTGTCAGATTCCCAGGTTCGTCCAAGAGTAGCAATGGGATGAACGGGACATACGTGCTAAGATGGACCATGTGAATGGAGTGATCCTTGAAAAGAGGAAAGAGGCACAAAAAACATGTGGAGATGTCTATAAACATTATTTATGGTGGCCATGGGGCTCATCAGACTCCCCATACCTTCCATATACACCGAAAAACATCACGAGGAACAGATTCTACATGATAGTGCCGCACAGGGTTGATTCTTTTGATGATGTACTGGTCGTTTGACCTTGGATTTCATCTCAACCAGCCTTTCCCTTACTTGAATTATCCTGGGACACATATTTTGGTTCCAAGAAATCCCTCAACGATACTGATTATCTCATGAATCTAACCAGAAATAATTGTTCATGTTAAACAACAACACATGTGATCAAATACAAGTTCAAACAAACGAGATACAGAACATTGAAATTTCTTAATAATGAACCAAGGGGAAGACATGTTCTCAAATACTATCTATTCATGTTGAATCTGATCCCTCTACTTTAATTTCAGAAATATTTATATTTAAGCCCTATATCTATCTGAAAATGGTCGATATAGACCATATTTGTTGTTTCCATCCATCGTTTGTTGGAAAATAGATTTTTTTGATCCTCGGTGGTTTCGTCATTCACCCCATAAGAACTGCACACCATCATTCCTTACATCAATATTGATTTGTTCAATGATCAATAATATGAATCCGGGGATAGAAAAAATTGAGTAATAAATTAAGATTTCAATACATCGGAGCATTCTCAATTCACCAAAGAATGTTGGAGGATATTTGATGATCATATATAGATAACATAAGTATTAGTAATTCACCTTCATCCTATTTGTGTACAATCTTTCCTCATGTATTTTGCCCATTCATTTCTAAACACATGTATATCATCTTAAGAATATGAGTTTTTGTGAAAGTCATGGTAGTACTGAAAAAATATAAATACACAATGGATTAATAAATATTTTAAATGAACTCGTAATTATTTTCGAAAATTCCTCATCAGGGATGATACTTTGTTGAAGAAATGCGATCTCTTTCATAAATTTACAAACATAATAACCACAGTCCGTGCCATTTGTTTGTTTTGGACACTGCAGAAACATCGACAACAATAAGTAATTTGTTTTGATATGTGTTTGGATAGTGCACTTTTATTATATATACGCAGATACTTTTCTAGTTTTAGATATTGTAGGCTTGTTCATCCTTATTCCCTAGATTCATTCCATGCATTAGACGATATTGATGCATCACCCTATCATAACAGCATCCTCATTAAAAGATAACATATATTATATAACTAGATGTTTAGTTTTAAAATGTTGGATCTACTGTATTACAAATTAACAAACACCATCATGCGTGGTTGGTTTGTTGGATATCCATGCATTGAATCTATAAAATAAATCTTTGGAGTATCCAAATTGACTGCAATCAGCATCTAATGCTCCCTAAAAATACAAAAACGAATAAGTAAAGAATGAAATGAAAATATAGTTGATAAGATTAAATTGTATAGTTTTACCCCTGCATCATTGGTATTAGAAAGAGTCTGTCATCTGTAATTTTTTTTCAAACGATTTGAGTAGGGATGGAATTATTGTAGCCTCTTTATCATAATCTATTTCGTCTTTTGAAGAGGTGGTGTGAGGACTAACGAGTAAAATTTCTGGTTCATGGGGAAATCCCTTCAATTGTTTTTCATATATAGGTCTGAGACTAATATAGAATATATTTATTCATAATTAACAGAGTATATCAGCTTTTGTAAAATCAAATCATGAAAACATACCTCATGTATACATTTACAACTGAGGTGCCTAGCCATTCATACTTGAGGAGTTCATTTACATTTTCATCACTAATGATATTGGATGTTTCCTCTCCATACTAATCTTTTTCGAAATCACCTGTGTGAGTACTACAGTCTTTTAACTTTGTATCCACATGATCCTATAATGATATTAACGGTGGATATAGAACGGGTGGGGTGAAGGTTCTCTAAATAGACCGTTGCAATCGGTTGGTTGATCCTTGAGATAGTATTGAGCTGATATTTCGTTTCACATCACAGTCTTTTTCATTCTATAATAACATTCATCGGTTCAAGCATTTTTTCATTAAATGTTAAAGGTCCAGGTTGAAAAATAAGTTGGAAATGAATACCTTTTTGTTGACAAGTTTTTTTACAAAAACTGTCGGCCATGCGATGAATGTTCCAACAACATGTTAAACCGTATTAATGTCTTCATCATCATTTGGAATAGGTAGTTCAGCCCTCGGATCACTAGCTACGTTAATTGACACTCTAAAATGATCTTTTGGAAGCCGTCTGTTCTGTAGCATGTCGTTTTTCCTATTGAACACCATAGCACTCGCTACAAGGCGATATGTGGGAGTTGATAAATATAAATCACAGTCATTTTCACCCTGTGGAATATTAGTACATGAAATGTACCAGTGTCTATTTAAAACAAATTTGACAGAAATAATTATTAAAACATTGATTACCTCATCTAAGATAGGTTTTTTAGGGGAATGGCTTGCCTTAAAGCTGGGGGGTGGGGCAGGATCATCACGCACATGTTGTTGTTGAGTTGTTTCCTCTCATTGCCTCTCCCCCATCAATTTTGAAATCATCTCTCACTGGTATTGTAATTATTCTTGAAAAATAGATAATTTTTTCTTGTAGCTTTTTCATTTTTTTCATTTTGATCATCTTCTTGTTTTTGTTTTTGAAAATATGTTCGGGGTGTCACCCCAAACCCGCACCTCTGACGCGGCCATACAATTATGGCTGCTGAAAGTATGTCTACATCTGGTGTGGTTGTTGTTCATTCTTGTGACTATGTCAGATATAAAATATTTTAAAGAAAGAAGTTATTGTAATTTAATAGCGATTTAATGAAAATCAAATTTATATTATGTTATACATACACATGTTTCCCACACTTTTTATGTGCTTTCATCTATCAGTATCCCCTCTTTATGTACAAGAGCCTCCTTCCATATCACATGGAATGGGATGGATATGGATTTCGATTTTGATTCATCAATCTGCATATAAATAGATAAACACCGTTATGGTGTTGTTTTATGTCACATACTAGTAGTGGGGTAGATTTAAAAGACGTACCATTTTTTATCATGTTCAGCGTACCCCATCCTTGCTTTACGATAAGGGTATGCTGGTTCTGTTGCGCGTTTTTTATTTTCAGCACTCATTAGCTCTTTTATAATTAAAAAACTGTCAATCAGAGTGATGAATACAAGAAAACATCAAACAACATATTTCCCCCCCATAATGTACCTGAAAAGTCTTCTCCCCACCACGGTTGCTAAATGCATCCCATGCTCATTGGGATATCAAGTGTGCGTAAAGAGGAGGTGGGTGCGGCTTGATTTTCCCTTCTGCATCATTAAGGTGATATTTCATTAAAATTGTGCAGAAACCTCTATGAATCCTTCCTGCAACTCTTAATGCATATTATTTGTGTGAGGCATCTACTATAAATGAACACTGCAATGGATGATGAAGAGTAATTAAATGTTTTTTATTTTATTTTATTTTAAAATATTAAAAAAATGATATCATAATGTTACCGTAATCTCTTCCCACATTAGTGTCTTCAGCCCGGTGACAACATGGTTCCACGACTGTACATCAATCAGCATGCGTTGTCGAGTGATGATTATAATATAGCTACTAAAGATGTCTCTGTTGGGGGTAACATGTTGTCCTCACTAATTCCATCCCACATAAAATTTGATGCCCTTTTACCTTAAGGATTTTGGCTAACCCTATCAAAATACGATGGTGTGGTTTTTTTTTGCGCTTTCCGGGTTTCATTTCCTACCATTTCCTCAGAAGTAGAATCAATATATTCCCCAGTAGCACTAGCATTGGCAATGGGACCAGAAAAAATAGGTTGAGAAACCTGTTGTACCTCAGCATTGGGACCAACAACAACAGGTTGAGAAACCTGTTGTTCCTCTGCACTGGGACCACCAACATCTGGTTGAGAAACATGTTGTTTCTCTGCAGTGGGACCACCAGCTGTTGGTTTAGAGACCTTTTGTGCCTCGGGATTGGGTGCATTAGCAGGTGCAGAATTCATTATCTACAGAATTGGTTTAATATTTAATTTAGATTACATAAAAATATCAGTGAGCAGATAATAACATAATGTATCACGATGTATGTTATAATAAACAAACAACCCGATTATTGAACTCTCTTTTTTTCTTTAAAGGCTGATGATATTTGACTCCTCTATCGACTATGTAAGTCCATTCATTGTGGTCTATTATGACATACAGAACACTGTCTACATTGCGACCGCTGCAAAATAATTGTGAAGTCCCAATAAAAGGGTCAACCTCCGTTGAACTTTCATCTGACCATTCAGTTGTTTTGGTCGATAACAGAACAATTGGCCAATTTCGTTTTGCGGGGTCTGAAACATAAAATACTTGTATAGCTTGTGATTCCATTATAAATGCTTCGTCTTTATCCCCTTCCTTATTGAAATCACATTTCACGAATCCTAATTCATCAATTTTAACTGCACTCCTGTTATCAACCCACTTGCATTGAAAAATTGGCACTTTGAATTTCGTATAATCCAACTCCCATATTCATTTGATGATGCCAAAGTATAACTTATTCACATATATATGATTTTTGTCCTTAGCACCGAAAACATGCATCACCTCAACCACAAGGGTAAACCCACTATTATACATGGTACTGTCTTCATCATGTTCATTAGTATAGAATTTATAACCTTTAACTGCATAAGAATTGTAAGATAATACGTACACACTTTCTCCTTCGTCTAGCCATCGAAGTCATTCTGAAATTGAGTTTGGATTTACATCTAACTAATTAAAAATATGTTCTCGAAACCATCCTATAACCTGTCAATTATGTGTATCTGATATCCATTTTTCATCCCTATAAGGATTCAAACTACTATGAATTTCAATGTGGGTTTGAACATACGGGTCAACATCAAAAATGTTATGAAAAACATAAAGGTGGGCCTGCTCTCGATCTGTAATATTGATTGTGACAACCTCTCTTCAAGAAATTACATCACCCTCAAGCCTATCAGTGTGACGAGATTTCGGTAGGCCAAAGATTTCCACACAAGACAGGTATTTGGTACAAAATTAAAAAGCTTCCTCAACAATATATTTCTCCGCAATAAAACCCTATGGCTAGCTTCGGTTTTTGACATACACTTTCAAAATATTCATATACTGTTAAATGGGGTACATCAATCTATAATGTACAAGACCACATAGTCGAATCTCTCTCAACAAATGAACCATCAAATGAACCATCATATCGAAAAATGTCTGCGGGAAGAAAATTTCCAATTCACATAATATAACGGCAATTTTTCATTCCATAGTTGGCAATTTCGCCGGGTCTATAACATTGCTTTATATAGAATTGAAGAAGAAACATAGCTTCGTTAATGTATGGTGGACATTCTTGGGTAAAATGCAATGTAAAGCTACAAGAATTAGATCTTGCATCAAAAATGGCAGTGCTGTGATTTCAGACCCTTTAATTTTAAATCGTCCATGGACACGATGTTCTTGATAATTAATAAATACCCCTCTAGAACCTTTATGTCATTCAAGAAGTTACAAAACTGATATCTCTCCTGCATGGAAAGAGTGTAAGCAGTAGGTTGAAGAAATGTTTGTTTTTCACCCTTCACTAATGCCAGCTCATCTCATATTCTCATCTCAACCATGTCCATTCTAGCCATAATTCCATCCTTTGTTTTTCCCAGTGCATTTATCAATGTGCCGATGACAATATCACATAAATTTTTTCCAACATGAAAAACATCATGAAAATTTATGACATACAAACAATTTCAGTATGGTAATTCAAAAAAACCTATCTATTTTTCCAACCAGTTTTTGTAAGGTTTTTTGAAAACGGTTTACCAAATGTAGTGTCCAAGACATTTAATTTCTCAAACAATTGATCACCTATTACTAGAGATGGTGTTGTACGTTCTTATGAACTTTCGTCGAATGATGTCGTCCAAGATCGATACTTATGTCATCGAGGTAGAAATCTGTAATGTCCTAGAAACATAGTTTTCGATGAATATTTCAACCAAATTTATTGTGTACCTTGTTCCCAAACGCGACACCCTTGAGTTTCTTTAATGCTATATCCTGAAAAATTTTCCATAAGTAGGAGAGTCATTTATCATCTCGTACAACATGGCTTTCAAAGTGAAATATTCATTTTTGTAAGCATCATACAGTGTAACACCTGAATCCCACAATATTTTCAAATCCTCGATCAATGGGGCCAATTAAACAACAATATCACTACCCTTTTGTTTTGGTCCTGATATAAGCATAGATAACATGATGTATTTTCATTTCATGAATAACCACGGTGGTAAGCTATAGTTTACCACCATAAACAGCCATGTACTGTGACTGCTGCTTTGAAAACCAAAAGGATTCACCCCATCTGTAGATAACGCCAGATGAAGGTTTCTTGGCTCATTCCCAAATTTAGGACACACGTGATCAATTCTCTTCCACTGAGGATAGTCTACCGGGTGATGTAGTTCCCCATATTTAATTCTTGTATCTGCATGCCATGTCAATTGTCCTGTAGTCTCCTCACTTCTATATAGGCCTTTAAACCTTGGAATGATTGGAAAGTACCATAAAACTTTCGTAGGACTATAACCATCTTTCTTGTATCGGGAAACACCACACTTGGTAATTCTTTAAGTGATTTGTGGTCCTTGAAAAACAATATACAGTCATTCGGTCAAGCATGTATTCTTTTAAATATCATACACATCGATCGTAGCATTCGTTTGGAATCGTATGTTTGGATTGGGAGTTCATTATCTTCTGGGACCATGTCATTCAAGAGATCCAGTAGTTCTGTAAAACTAGCTTCACTCCACCTGTTTCCTTCTTTCAAATTATACAGCTTCAATATGGATGACAATGTTGTATATTTAGTGCAACTAGCACACAATGGCATTTTTCACAACTCTTTAACTTCTCAAACAATTTTGGGCAATCACGAAGTTCATCTTCAACTTTCCTTGTCATTTCCTCAATATGATCTTCATCATCTTTCACATCTGTAATCACACCCTCCATACAATCGTTTTCAATGTACACGCTTCAAATCATATCAGATGATCTATAAAATGTCTTGTTCTCTGATTCACTACCTACATTCGTTTTTCCCCGTGTTTATTCCAACATGTATAACTTCAATATATTCTATGATAGATCTGGTGTTCTTCCAACTCCTCTGGACTAATTTTTATGGAATAAAAACAGTGTAAACATGGACAAAGGATTTGAGAAGGGTCACATGCATGATCTTCTGCAAACTTGATAAACTCTTTCATGCCATCTTCATACTCTTTTGTCAACCGATTGGCATTCATCCATTCTTTATTGATATTCATCGTCCTTATGGGTTCAATCTCGAACTTGCCTAATATTATGTTTTAATTAATCATGTAGCATTGTTTGGGTTTTAAAAAAATAAATCAGGGTCCAAATTTTTTTAAACACATGTGAATTCCATACACATGGTGTGTCCAGTAGGATGAACATTGTGTATGTATAAGATACCTGATTTAATCTGACATATATCAAATTTATTCCATGTTAGACTTACAAAGTCTGAATGATGCCTTTGAAAATACATGACATTTAGAACTACTTGAGCTAAAGTCATGTACTTTAGATACATATTGAGTCGCCTCACCAGTTATGCATCACATTTTTGTGGAACACACGGTGTGTAGTCCTTACATGACCACTATGGTTGTATAGTCTATACACATCAATTCTCTATAGTATCTATACATGGTGTGAGTGAATTAAAACACATGTCATATGGTTATACCATTATTTCATGGCTTGTAAATGATTTCATGATGAAGTATATGTCTTGGAGATACATTGTGTGTGACCTAGGTTAACATGAAAAGTAACATTTAAAATGAAACTTATTCCATTTTTGAGTCAGAATATTATTCCAACAACCTCAACACCATACAAAAACACAATCGTGATCACAATCGCAACACCATAAAAACCAAACAACCAAAATTTTAGATTTTAAAAGGCATCCATTATTCAATTTTTTTTGTTAATTTAGGGGTTATCACAGATGTTTTATCATCCTGGGGTGTTCATTCATAAGTAAAGTATACATATATTACCAATTTATATATTCCAATGTTCAACAAGAACAAACCAACATTCAATTCATTTAGTGGGCAAACAAGGATGACCAACAACCACGATTTTCAGTGGGGCATTTAGCCAGTACATTTTATATTATAACCATCAATATCAAATAGTAATAACATGCACAAAAGAGGAAACAAATGAGTAACAGGAGAAAACTCACCGCGAAGGTGTCGTTTGCCACAGGAAAGAGGAGCATTCGTGGAAGTGGAGAGGCGCACAGAAGAGGAGATTTCCAACTGAAAAGAAAACATAAAATAGGGGAAACCCATGAGAATAAAATAATCTAAAACTGAGTACACCATTTACCAAATCCCACAAACCCCAAAAGACAATGCATGAAAATAAATGATAACCACCAATTATCTTGCATCATAACTACTTTGAGTTTAATTCCTAATGCAACTTAATAAATATAATATTATTTACCATTAATATGTAATGTGCGGGGTAGATGCAGAGGTCAACCTACTATTGATCACCTAAAAATATCACTAACATGAATTTGAGGAAAAAAAATCACTCCATTTATGGTCATCCATAACAGTTGTGCTACGAGCTGTGAGAAAAAATGGTTATTGTACAAATTATTACATGGTAAAAAAATAAATATCACAATTTCAAATACATTGTTGATATTCTACCATGCTACCACAACTACAACTTCCTTTGGGACCACTAGTAATCTAGCTTCTAAGATGACATGGACCAAGAAGTACACTTTATAAATCCAGATACTAATGTTGGTTATCTTGTCATAAATATGATGCTCTCAAAGTACTCAAGTTGATGATAACATGTTGGTCATGATCAACTCTCGGTTGGGAGTACACTATTATTTAATTGAAAAAAACTACTAAAAACTGATCCATAAAAGGATGACATAACTTATTCATCAAGTTCATTAATACAACCAATGCATTAGTTAAACCAAATATCATCGCTAAAAATTCATACAGGCCATAACTACTCCTAAAAGCAGTCCATGGTAGGTCCATCGATGTCCAACTCATCTAATGGTATCATAATGTCAAATCTATCTTGGAGAAGATCATAGAACATCATAGATGATCAATGTGACTATCAATGCGTGGATGAGGATACATATTCATGACTCTCATCAGGTTTAATCTCCAATAGTCCAACAAAAGAAAAATACCAATCAACCGTCTATTTTAGAGAACTATAAAACCCGATGGTAAAGTACTATGCCCTATGAAACCATTATATTCTATATCATCAAATTGTAATTCAAACAACTGATGCTCTGTTGGTGTTATTTTAGAAATTGTGATAAAAACTGAATTTTCTCCCAAAACTAACTAGATTATAAAGTTTATCTCTTTATTAAGAAGTAAATTTTATACCCCATTAGTGAAAACATCTTAAAAATGTACTACCATTGGGGAAAAAGAAGCCTACATCATTATAGAAACATCCACAATATGCGTGACTATTTGAGCACTGAGAAAACACAATATTGATTGAATTGGTTCAACATGACCAGATAGAAGATTACTCTCATCCATGTGAAAATAACTCTATCTATTTTGGAGATAAAAATGTAACTCTCATCTGGGAACAAATGATTTTTGTATTGTTATAAAACAAAATAATCCATAAAAAAATAAAATAAAATATTATCATATAAAGCATGGGTGGTTCACAAAATAAATGATAACCATAAATATCTAGAGATCATTCCTTGGAACATGTGATATTCTTGGACTATAATTCAAATAGTCTGTCGATGTTGATAACACTATCCAAGATTTACACCTCCAATCCTAAAACATTTACAAAAAGAGTGGAAAAAAGGAATGTGATTCTGTTTTATAAAAAATAAAATAAAGGGTAGATGATATAGAAATTGTTCCATTGACAGTAGACGATCAAGAATCCAAAATATCCATAGCAGACTACATAACATGCATATGACCATCCCATAAACCCTAGGCTGGAGCCAGACTCCCTGTGTTATATACTCTTCCTTATACTGTCATTCATGCATGGTGGTACAACATCCCCTCCCTTGACCAAAACATCCAATGGGACTCTAGCTACCTATTATCAGAGGAGTGTCTGAGTCCTTCCAAATCTATGGTTCCATTCATGTTCACCTACAACGGATCAATTGTCTCTTGCCCCTAGAAAACCACATTAGGTGGATGAATATTTTATAAGCATGACACCTCCAAGTGGTGTACAAACACTTAGACCTTTTGTGAACAATATTAACACACTAATTTCACTGTAATGGAACATGATCCTGAGCTGGCTTCCCACTACCCTAATACGCATTTCAACTATTGAATTGGATAAAAATTTCATATCAATGCTTTTACCTCTACAAGAAGAGTTCATACACTTATTGATAAAACCGTTTGACTACTTATCATGGACTCTCCTACATTTCCTTCGGTGATGGGTGTCTGATTCATGTCATCTACATAAATGGTCATATAGAACATGTTCCCATGAAACTAAATATCACAACGAAGACCATCCTAAAACCACTTTCCCAGGATATCTAATTAGCAACCAAAGATATAGAAATAGACTAAAGGCCAGTGAAACATTCATCATATTTCAATATTAACATGTCCTCTTATGTTAGGTGCTGAACTAATGAGGATTCCCTCTCTTAAAGATCATGTGATAGAAGTGGTTCAAGAAATTAATCCTGATGTCCATCCAAGATAACTCCTCTTCCTAACCAATATAATCTTGATTGTACCTCCAACATTTGGCTGGTCCACTACTCATATCTGAAGAAATAATAATCATCATATCTATGTGTATCTCAATATTCTAATAAATCATCTAAACTGACCTGGTCCAAACAGTTTCTATATAGGGGCCTCCCTCCCCAGATAATATAGGAAGAAGTTGCATTATAAATCTATCATCAGCTAAAACATTAAATTAATAGTTAAAAAATCTCTCATCCCTAGGATCTCATGACCCTCTATAAGCTACTATTAAACTGATAATCCAAATGATACATAAGATATACATGAAGCTACATTTATATAATGTTTGGAGTGTGATTATTACCAATCACTTGGTATTCAACCTAAGGAAAATCAGGATGAATCTTTTCTAAAATACAAACACAATCCTTAGAGTACTAGCTATAACAAAAGTTTCAACATTAACAGGTAACATCAATAGATAACCAATCATTGATCTTGTTTCCTGAACTGAAAACAAATATAGAAGAACCAAAGTAGAAAAAATATAACCACACCAACCTTGTGGGTGGCGTCAGAGGCGGCGGTGGAGATGGCGATAGCGATGGCGGCGGGAGAGGCGGAGGTGGCGGCAGAGTTGGTGGCGGTCGCGGCAGCGAGGGTGGAGGCGGCAGTGGTAGCCATGGTCGTGGGAGTGGGAGCGGGGGTGGAGGAGGCGGAGGAGGAGGATGGGGACAACGAGGAGGAAGGATGAGGAGGAGGAGGATGAATAGGACGAGGAGGATGAGGACGAGGTCGTGGCAGTGAGGGGTCGGGTTCAGCATCCGTGATAGCTTGACCATGTGTGAGCGATAATGGCATGTTAGGGTTATTAAATAAAAACTGACGGAACCTTTATCAGTTCTCGTTAAAAGCGCTGATAAAGGAATGTTTTATCAGCACTAATATAAAAGTTCAAATAAAAGAGTCATTTATCCGCGCGTTTTAGCACTGATAAAGAGATACATTTATTAGCGCTAAAAAAAGTGTCGATAAATGTTACCTTTTATCCTCGCTAAAAAAGCACTGATAAAGGGGTACCCTTTATCAGCTCATATTTTAGCGCTGATAAATGTAACATTTATTGGTGCTTTTAGATAGGGCTGATAAAGGCATACCCCTTTATCAGCACTTTCTGTTTAGCCCTCATAAAGGGCATCGCTTCCCTTTCCATGTTTTGTGGTAGTGCATTTTGTAATTGTTAAAGATGATTTTACTTCATCGTTGGGTGATTCACTTGATTTTTCTGGTTGTCATTGATTCTATTGTATTTCTATTTCTATTTACACCTGATGAGATGATGATATTACATCTCATGCATCATATAGGCAATTGATAAAGATCACATATCATTCATTCTTTCCATGCCATTTTGGGTTCATTACTAATTCCATGCTATTTTGATCAATTTCATGATAGAATACCTGCTATTTTGAAAGAGTATTGGAATATGTAATTTTTTATTTGTATGGTCACCACTAATTGGTTTTTAAGGTGTTATGGGCCATCTTCGATCAGAACTTAGTGGATCGTGATAGAACATTAATTGAATTTTTTCAATTAAAGAGACAAATAAGGATACCAAACATTGATTCGTAGTTGTATGGGCTCTCACAAGTTAGAATCTATCATGCCATGGACAAATTTTATGTTTTTAGGGGTTCAAAATATTTTTTAGTGGATTTATATCTAAAAACATAGACAACATGGTGTGTGGTGTCACAAACACAATCCATGTGTTCTTTTGTTCTAGAAGAACTGATTTTTATTAAGTACACGCCATGTAATTGGAGTATATGTTGTGTAGTTGTTTACCATTGGACTGACTGTCTGGGAAGTGACATAGTGTTCGGAAACATAGTTTTTACATGTTGTGTCCAATTTTTTTACATCGTGTACAGTTGGTCGTGTATCTAGGCATGTGATCAATGACACGGATGGAAGAAACATAGGTTGTACACTCTGTGTCATGGTTATGCACACTGTGTATAGTCGGTCGTGTATCTAAAAATGTGACTAACGACATGGGTGGTTTGAACGTAAGTAGTACACATTGTTTCTAGGGTGAACATGTTGTCTTCTATTATCGAGGAGAGAACTGTGTTGTTTTATCCATGTAGAGGAACCCAAGAAGCAGGGAAACTTCGGGTAAATGTTGTGCCTTAATAGGAACACGCCATGTGTAAGGGTGATACATGTCTAGGTTAGGTGGTGGTACCCGATTATGTAAGAGAATGATTATACACTCCATGTAGGGGTTATACAGGTCGTGTAACCATGTATTGTAAAATAATATGTCTTATTATAATGTTTTCCCATGCACTTAAATTTTTTTCCATGAAAATATTTAACTCAGGTGTACGCTTGACCTTGAAGAGTAATTACCCCAATACTTCAATTGGGTGTACTCTAGATATAAGTTGCTGTTAGGTCACTAGACACGATAAATCAGGGACTACAAGTATATTCTCCTGTGGTGCCCATTTTTCCACTAGCTGTTATACCAGACATTGGTGTTGATGCACAGTTCTACGAAGGATTTCTTAGAATGATGCAGACATTTCAAGGTACACCACATCATTCCCCATCTATGGAAGAGAAGAATAGGGTGTTAGAGAAGCATAATCATCCCACTTTATCTATGGATGGAGGACCATATGCTACAGAGTCATGGTTGGAGTCCATTATTTCTATCTTTGAGCATCTAGAGACTCCTATGGAGAGGAGGGTGAAGCTCACGACGTACATGCCAGATGATTCTGCAATGTAATGGTGGGATGTTGTCTCACAGGTAGAAAATCTTCATTATATGGTTTGGGATGTGTTTCATAGGGCCTTCTATGATTACATATATAATGATACATTGAGGGATGATCAACCATGAGAGTTCAGGAATTTGGAGTTTGGTGCTCTCTCTGTGATGGATTATTCTTCTTGCTTCACAGAGCTTCAGTGCTCTTCACCGACTCTGGGAGGTGATGAGTTTTATTTGGATAGGAAATTGGTTGATTGAAGTAGGTATGACATCTAAAAATAAGTGAATTTATTTATTCTTACTTCAGTGACTGTTATAGTCAACCAGGCACTAATTACTGAGCACAATAAGAGGGAGTTATGAGTTTTGATCTTGGGCGATTCAGCATTAATGAATTATAATCCTTCAACAGATATCAGCAAGCGCCACAGGGAGCCTTCTCGTGGTGATTCCAATAGCAAGGATGTATTTACAGGTAGCTATGTGAGGTACTACCAGAGCGGGAAGTGTGTACCAACACAAACTCAGTACCATAGAGGCCTAGTTGTGTACCTATATTGCGACAAGATAGGTCATATTCTTTTTTTAGATTTACACACTAGAAGATAATGAGATCTGTTCAGTTGTGACTCCATGTTAATGACCATGACCACTTGTTTATCATATTTCAGGTAACTACAGGTTGTCAGGCCGTTCCAGATGGGAGGTGGTTTTCGCCAGGGTGTCCAGACATTAGGTTTACAGAGACTTCATAGTGGATCAACTGAGTATAGTCAGGTGGGGTCACAGTGTTGTTGTACAGTTCTGTCTTTTATAGTGGAGCATTCCTAGTAGGAGCAGGATCCCGGTCCCTCTACAGTTATAATTTCAATCATAGTTTCCTATGTTTTAGCTTCTTCTCATTTTTGATATGGGGGATTACCTTAGTTTTATATTAGTTGTTATTCTAGAGATCCCCGAGATCTTTAACATTATTTCTTATTCTGTTATGATTCTATAAATTCCGTTGGGGAGTAGAACATCAAATATACATCAATGAACGGAGATTTCTCTAGTGGTTGGTTGGTGTAACTACTTATGTATCGTTAGTTTCTTATAGATTTTAGTCTTCTATGTCACACTTGGAATTGACTGGTTAGTATTTTTTTCATGCCTTTGTCAACTGCTATCTCCACATAGTATGTTTCACATCACTATAGGGAGGGTCTTTTATACATAAGGGAGAATGGGATATTGATGCAAGAAGAGATGGAAATGAGCATCATTTAGTGGGAGGAATGACATCCCAAATTGCTAGTTTATATCTAGATGACTAGGGTACTTCACATAATGTCTCGACCTGTCCCCTAGGGCCCCTGTCATAACTACCCCAAGTCCGCCTTCCTATGGCCAGGGGCTGGTGACTAGCACCAAAGGTGTATACCCTTAAAATGTGAAGTAATTACCTTTATAACTGTAAATAAACACATCAGAGTACACAAATGGAAGCAAAACACTAAATAAAAACTATATACAAAAAGTGTGATGGAAAGTAAAAGGGGCTGGAAATACAAGCCCAACTGTAAAGTACAAGTACAACTAGAAAAGGGATAAACATATGAAAGGTAAAGAGCCTCTCCTTGATCGTCCTCTGGGGTTCCTACCTAAATGGTAGGTACAGATGGCCAACTCTACACTCCACGTCCGCCAAACTCCTCTGTGTACCGATTCGTCGTAAGGTCCTCCTCTAGGTACCGTCCAGTCCTTGCGCTCTTGTCCTCCGTCAGCGCTGTCTGTCATCTGCATCCAACACAATGAGGTGCTGGCATACCCGAGTAGGTGTTAGTATAACGATACTCAGTAGGGATCTCATAACCTTCAAGGTCTCACAAAATCCCAAAGGATAAACCACAAAGTAAGAAGACAACAGATAAAAATGTATTAGGTATATGCTCATACATATACCTATGTTATCAAGTAACCCATCTCAATTATGAGGAAACACAGAATTAAAAGACTCAGCTCAACCAGGATTATTATTATCGAAACCATGGATGGTGGTGTACTCCTCCTCTATTGAGTACATTAGGTCTACCACGTCACATAGATGTGCTTCCCAATATCCTTGTACTAATGAGTCACTCCTCCTATCGAGTACTATGGGTCTGCTGCATCACAAAGAGGTGATCCTCATCGTGGGTCTGCCACGTCACACATAGGCTCTCCCCCTAATAGCCTGCAAGGGTACTCCTCCTATCGAGTACCACGGGTCTGTTGCGCTCACACAGAAGCACCCCTCCATCATGGGTCTGTTTCGTCACATAGATGCGCTCTCCACTGGGCTAGTCATGTCACTCCGAGTCGAATCGTTCAAGCGGTCGAAAGGTCTCAGCCAACTACTAGGTCTTCGTAATCTGTCTGCTCTTCAACGGAAGGATCCCCTCCAAGAGCTACTGGTCAACACTCGATGTATCAATAAGTATCATGTATAAGTATCTCAAAGGACCTCCATGTCATAGTGGTCTCAATGTAACAGACGGTGCATCAATCGGACGCACGGTATGTGAGTTATTAGTATTTTAGTCTCGGGGGCCTGGTTAGATTCGTGTATGAACCAACTTGACCGTATCTCAACTAAACCCAAAACATCAGTGGGGTATACTCGAAGGTACCATCTCTCATCGAGATTACCAGCGCCACTGACGGCTCGTCAAACAGACTTCTGGTGCCACTGTTATGACCAAAGTAAGCAAAGGGTCGGTAGGGGGCCCGGGTCTGGTCTGACCCGGTTGGACCGACGCGACCCAAACCAGTCTATGCCGACTCAGTTTGGGTCATTCCGAATGGACCGGATGGGTCTGACCCAGCCTGCTGGTCAGGTCAGCCTGCTATGTTTGGCCAGGTCTGCTAGGCCCGACCCAGCGGACTGTGATGGTGGTTCGGCCCGGATGGCGCCACGCAGACGGCTCGAACCGATGGTCGAGGCCAGTTAGGCCAGCACCTCGAGTGTCACGGGTCAGTAGGTTAGCACCCAGGAGGCCATTATGCATTCCACATGGGGTGTGGGTAGGCCGATTATACTGTGGTAAGGTCGCGGGTGTACCGGGCAGGCTGCGGGGGCGCAAGGAAGGCCACAGGGGCGTTGGGCAGGCCGCGAGGGCACCAAGAAGGACGTGGTGGCATCGGGAAGGTTGTCGGCAGGGCTGGGCATGCCTCGGCGGAACGCGGGCACCGCGCTGGGGCACAGGGTAGAGCATCGGCGGAGACGGGCAGCAGGCATAGCGCGTGGGTAGGCGGCACGTGGGGCAGCGACGCGCGGGCTCGCGGCGCAACGCGCGGCGGCCTGTAGGTAGGCCGCGGGTAAGCCACGATCCACGCGATGGGGCGTGGGGGTGTGCAGGTAGGGAGCGGGTAAGCCTTGGTCTGCGCATTGGGCCGCAGCGGTGTTTGGCTGGATGTATAGCAGTGCCACGGGGGCAATGCGATTCATGGAGGCCCCGGTTAGCGCAGTCTTCATCAGTGTCGCCTTCATTGTCGTCGCCTCATCGCCATGCAGAATAATTATAATGAATGAACATCTAAGGAAGTCGGGTCATGTTAGTTTGGCCCGCATCCTCCGTAGTTAGAGATGACAACATTTGGCTCATCAGAATGAATCTCAATAATTAATTACAACACTTTGTATCAATTTTTCATTCGACGATGAAAGGAAGAAAACGGAAGCATCAACATGAAATAACCCCCTAACTTATTATTTGTCATTCGTCGTTCGTTGACTGTTGATGTCCCAGGAATAAGATGAAAGAATTCGTCATTCGTCGGGTCCGTCACGCTCTCCGAATCCCGAGTTGCATAGGTCGTGGAATGCGCTCCACGTCGGAAGGATTCGAGGAAATAAGTCGAAGAATAAGTCTGGCGTTAATCGCATTCTTCGTTCTTCATTGGGAGGACCGTTCTTCATTGCGAGCACATTACTCCCATGATCCTCTCAATTCAACCAAAAGATAATTTACAATGAAATAATATTAGATTAATCGTCTAATATTACGTTGTCAAACCAATTCAAAAAGGAGAATTAAAAACCAATCTACACCAAATTAAATGCATGAGTGTTGTCTCATTAATTTGGAGGATGCGAAGAGGCTCTCTTTAATAAAACACATGCGTTGGCGCAATTAAATTCATAGGGAGGTCCGGAGGCACTCCATCATTAATGAGGTAGAGTGGAGAGGTTTCATCCTCCACTATCAATAGGGGTCGGGTGGTCCCCACCCCTATCATTAATAGAAAGGTTATGCGGCTTCGGTGGTACCGACCTCAATTATCCTCCCATTTGATGTTATGCTTGGGTGGGCCCCACCACCATAACCTCTCATGGGAGGTTAGGGTGTGGAGGTCCCACCAACATCTCCCAATGGGAGGTTTTAACCAACACACTCAACAAATGGCATCTTAAAAATAAAATATAGTGTTTTACTATATTTATTATTTTTTATAAAAATCCCAAAACTAACTTTTATTCCCGATCATTTACCGTCGAGGTGGAAGTCTTCTGAAGCGAATATCGGCGCAGTGAGTTCAACAGTGCCCTCATATTTCAGATTTGATCATTGGGTCAAAAGTTATAAAAACTCGCTTATACGTTTACTGAACGTACCCGAACTAAACTTTATAAATTGATTCCGGGCACATTGGGCCACAGAATCAAGCACCGTCAATTTTCGCTGAGTCATAAAAAAACCCATGTATTTAAGAAGAAAAAAAAAATTCCATGAAATTTCTGGGACATTACATTCTCCCCACCTCAGGGATTTACATCCCCATAAGATACAACTCACTCTAAGGGAACAAATTGTGATACATAGCACGAATATGAGCCTCCCGCTCCCATTTGATCACCTGGAGTTCCACGTACTGCCAATGAACGTGCACCAGAGGTATCAACCATCCATGTAGATCCCACTTGTGTCGATCCTCACTCTCTGCTGGAACCTTCATTAATGTTTCCTCATCTTCTATGTCCAACTTCCCATGGTCTATGGTGTGAAAAGGGTCGTGCACGTATCTCCTTAGCTGAGATACGTGGAAGACATCATGCACCTGATGCAACTGAGGTTGAATATCTAGGTGGTACATCACCTCGACAACTCTTTTGAGGACCTGGAAAGGTTTGATGAACCTCATAGATAACTTTCCACCTCGGACAAATATTTCTAGGCCTCATCGAGGTGAGACCCATAGGAAGACGTGGTCACCATCCCTGAACTCCAGAGGCCTCTGTCTCCTATCAGCATAGGACTTCTGCCTACTCTGTGTAGTCACCATCTGCTCCTAAATGATCTGCACCTTCTCTGTGGTATCCCGTACCATTTCTGGTCCCACCAGTGCTGACTTCTCTGGGTCTGTCCATCATAGTGGCAATCTGATAGGTCGACCATACATGGCCTCGAAAGGTGTCATACCGATGGTGGAGTGATAGCTGTTGTTGTTGGAAAACTCTACCAATGGTACATGATCCTACCAACTATGACCAAAGTCAAGGACACAAGCACAGAGCATGTCCCCAAGAGTCTGGATGGTCTCCTCGTAATGGCCATCCGTGTGAGGATGGAAGGCGGTGCTAATGTGAAGTTGTGTCCTGAAAGCCTCCTGCAACCCCTTCCATAGCCAGGAAGTAAACAGTGCCTCACAGTCGAAGACAATAGATGAATTTACTCCATGTAAACGCACAATCTCATACACATAGAGGCATCCCCAGATCTCTATTGAGCCCTGCTCTCTGATCAGTAGGATGTGGGCTGACATGGTGAGTCTGTGGACGATCACCCAAATCGAGTTGTGACCCATACATGTACGTGGAGGAACCGTCAAGAAGTCCATGGATATCCCATCCCACATCCACTCTAGGACCTCTAAAGGCTGAACCAATCCTGCTGGTACCTAGTGTTCCGCCTTCACTGGCTGACAAATGTGGCATCTAGAGAGAAACTCTGCTACCGCCTTCTTCATACCTGGCCACCAGTGTTGTCGTCGGAGGTCATGGTATATCATCGCCACTCCTGGATGTACCGCAGTAGGAGAAGTGTGGAACTACCTCAACACATTATTCTGAAGTGAAACTAGTACCAAGGTACATCCTCTGAAGAGGATGACGTGCTCCTCACCTTCTGAAAATCCATCAGGTTCATACCCTATGGAAATCTGAGCACGTCACATCTCGCAGTCAGTGTAACCACTTTGCACCCCCTGACTCACTGAAGAAGGGGATGAGTGATTTTAAGAGACTGTATAAAAAAGGCTCTGTCCCTATCCACAAAGGATATATGTAAGGCATCCAGCTCCTCTGTCTCCAATCCTAGCAGTTGTATACCAGTCCTCCTGCAAAGCACATCTGCAACAATGTTCCCCTTTACCGAAGTATAGAAAATCTCGATGTAATAATCCTGGAGAACTCAATCTAATACCGATGTATCAGTTTTAGGTTCTTCTAAGAGAATATATACCTGAGAATCTTGTTATTAGAAAACATGGTAAAACGTTCACCCATCAGATAGTGTTTCCACTTCTTCAAGGTGAAGACTAATGCTGCTAACTCCAGGACATGGGTAGCAATGTTCTACTCATGTTGTCAGAGCTAATGAGAACCATACACGATCACAACTCACTCCTACATCAGGACACACCCGAGTCTGGTCCCTGATGTGTCGTAGTAGACTATGTACCCTATGCCCTCCTCTGGATGCCTCATGATGGGGGGCACTAGTCAGTCTCTGCCTTACCACTTGAAAGCTCTACTGGAATATCATCGACCACATGAAGGGTTTCCCCTTCTTCTTCAAGGCTGATAGTGGTACTGCAACTCTAGAGATGTCTGGAATGAATCTCCGGTAGTATCCATCAAAGCCTAGGAATCTCTGTACCATAATCACACTTCGGGGAGGCTCCCAAGCAAGTACCTCCTCGATCTTCGCTGGATCCACTACAACTCAAGCCTCTATGATGACGTGTCAGAAAAAGTAAACCTATAAGATCAAGAACTAGCACTTCGAGAGCTTACCATAAAGCTGGTTCTCTCATAGTGTATCCATTACTACCCGTAAATGGTAGGCATGCTCCTCATCAGTAGTAGAGTAGATCAAAATAACTTCAATGAAGACTACGACAATGTGATTGAGTTAAGGATAGAATATCCTTTTCATGAGATTCATGAACACTGTTGGATCATTGGTTATGTTGAAATGAATAACCAAGAACTCAAAGTGGCCGTAACGAACCCTAATGGTACTCTTTTTCACATCCCCAAATTGAATTCTGAGCTGGTGACAGCCTGATTTGATGTCTATCTTCAAGATCTATCATGCTCTCTTGAGATGATCTAAGAGGTTGTCAATCATCAGGAGTTGGTACTTGTTCTTCACAGTCACCTGGTTCAGGAGACGGTAGTCGACAAAAATCATCATGCTCCCTTTCGCCTTCTTGGGGAACACATTCAGGGCTGCCCACAGAGAAACTCTATGCCAGATGAATCCCTTTCCCTGTGAGTCCTCTAGTTGTACCCTTAGCTCACAAAGCTCAGTGGTAGCCATTTGATATTCTTGAGTAGATATTGTTGTCATCTCAGGGTACAAGTCTATATTGAACTCCACCTCTCTGCGAGGAGGTAATCCTGGAATATCATTAGGGAAAACATTTGTGTACTGGTCCACCACTACTGGATAAGTCAGGCCGTCCACATCAACTTCTCTGAGGGTAAGTTAAGCCAATTCGTGAGTGATTAGTTTCATCCCCCTCTGAGAAATTCCATCCAGTGCTGCAAAGGATCCCTTAACACCAGTGAAGGTAAGATGAGTCACATCTGTGCGGACACGCCGCACATTACGCCTAATACAGTCGATCTGGGCATAGACTATAGATAACCAGTCCATAACCAAGATGTCGTTCTAAGGCCTCGACGCTAGTACGAGGAGATCTCGGCCAAAGCTCTAGCCTTATAGAGTAATCTCACACTGTCGGCACCAGTTCATAATCGTTAAGTCTACTCCTGTAGAAGTCTCTAGCTATAATGATGGAACCAACAGCTCCATCATAATCTCTGAGTTCCAAACAAGGGAAGTGGAAATGAAAGAGTGACTGAAACCTGTGTCTATAAGAACTGCAACTATGGTGGTGTAGATAGAGATAATACCTCGAATATTCTCCGGAGCACTGTGGTCATATGCCTCAGCTTCCCGAATTCGGTCTCTCCCTTGTCCACCTGCTCCCTACGGTCGGGGTGGATCTTCTGGTGGTAGTGGCGGTAGCACCACATAACATCATCCATCGCCAGTTGCACACCCAGCCCCTCTGCCATGTCTGCCTACTCCCTGCGGACCACGTCATTCGAACCTCTAACCTTACCTGTGAGGTCCCTTTACTATCTTGTGATCATCTGAATGGCAGGTCAGATAGTAATGACCCATGTGACCCTGCCCACCGTAGGGGTAACACTATCTGCTACAGGCATGTCTGTCCTTGCTCTCTGTGCCCCGCACAACCGATACTGAGTCATGAAATCGACCACCTATAGTTCTGGTCCTCTTGGACCTCTGTGACATCAATCTACTGCCAGCTATAGAAGAATCCACTTCATGTCGGCTAGTGATGGGTCTCACTGCTGGAGAATGCTCAGTAAGGAAACTCTATTCTGGGAGAGATCTCTCTTTAACCCCCTTCTGCGTTGGGATGCTAAGTGAGATCATCAGATCTCTGATCTCTCATCTGAGCCCCTTCTCGAAGGTCCGTGTCCTGTGGAAAGGGTCTCATACCATATCTGGGGAGTAACACGAGTGGTCGGTGAACCTCACTGAGTACTGGGCCATCGTCACGCTACCCTTCCGTAGATGCAGTAGCTCTTGTGTCTGCACCGCTCGAAGGGTGGCTGGAAAAAACTACACCCGAAATAGGATCTTGAAGTCTGCCCAAAAAAGTGTCACCTCGTCATGAACCTGGAGCATCAGGCTCCACCATCATCATGCTGCTGCTTGAAAGAGGCTGGCAGAAAGCATCACTATAAAGTCTTCTGGGGGTCGTACGAGTCAAAAAAAAATCGCACCACAGCCTCCAGCAAATCCTCAGTCGCATGTGGGTCCAGCTCACCCCTGAACCTAGGTCGCATCTGTTGATCGAAATCATGCAACACGCTCTAGAAGCGTGCATCGTCTGCTTCTAGGGATGGTGGCATCATTGGACCAATTTGAAGTAGTATAGTTGGTGCCTCCGCTGGTGCCTCAACTAGAAGAGGGACTTGCACTGAGGACTCATACAAAGGAGGGATGTCAGTGCTTACTACTCTCCGGGCCCTCGCTGGTCATCCATTTGGAGTCGTCTTGAAAGAAAAAAATGTGACATGGTCAGAGATTAAACATGGTGAGATGACCTGTATGAGCTGACTTAAAGAATTCAAAATGGAAAACACACACACATAATCCGTGTTTTTGTGCACTGAGTCAGAATTCAGAAGTCAGGGTCCTTGTGTATGGATAAATCTGCCGCCCACACCAACACTGGACTCCCTGAACTGAAATCCACAATCAGTACCATTAACACTATAACTTCAGGGAAAATAAATATCAGAGTCTTATGTTTAGAGGTAGAACCAACTCCTCTGATGCCAATTTTTCACGACCCATCCAACGTGGCCCATGTCGTAACTACCCCAAGTTCACCTTCCAAAGTCCAGGTGCTAGCGACTAGCACCAAAGGAATATATCCCTAAACTGGGAAGGCATTTCCTTTATAACTATAAAAAACAAATCAAAGTACACAACTGGAAGAAAGACACTAAGTAAAAACTGTATAAAAAAAGATTGATGGAAAGTAAAAGGGGCCAGAAATACAATCTCAACTGTAAAGTACAAACTGAAAAAGGGACAAACAATTGAAAGGTAAATAGAATCTCCTGGAACGTCCTCTAGGGTTCCTACTTGAAGAGTAGGTATAGATGGACACCTCATAACTCCACGTCTGTCAGACTCCTCTATGTACCGACTCATCGTAAGGTCTAACTCCAGGTACCGTCTAGTCCTGGCGCTCTCAGCCTCCGTCAGTGTTTTCTGTCATCTGCATCCAACACAACGAGGTGTGTGCATAGCCCGTGCTGGGGTGAGTATAACGATACTCAGTAGGGACCCTGAGACCATCATGGTCACACAAAATCCAACATGGATAATCCAAATTGTAATAAAACAACAGATAACCATTTCCTAGGTATATGCCCAAACATATACCTATGTTTTCATGTAACCTATTTCAATCATGAGGAAACAGAAAAGTCAAAGGCTCAGTTCAAACCCAGATTTTTATTATCGAAATCATGGCTGGTGGCGTACTCCTACTATATCGAGTACAGTGGGCTTGCTGTGTCACACATAGGTTCTTCCCACTATCCTTGGACTGCTGATGCACTCCTACTATTGAGTATTGTGGGTCTGCTGCGTCACACAGAGGTGCTCCCCACCGTGGGTCTACTGCGTCACAAAGAGATGCTCCCCGTAATAGCCTGTAGAGGTACTCCTCCTGTCTATTATCACGGGTTTTTCATGCTAACATAGAGGCGCTCCTCCACCATGGGTCTAGCATGTCACACAGAGGTTCTCCCCACTAGGCTAGTCAAGTCACTCCGAGTCGAATCGTTCAAGAAATTGTCAGGTCTCAGCCAGCTACTAGGTCCCCGTACTCTATCTTCTCATCACCAGGAGGATCATCTCCACGAGCTACTGGTAGAAACTCCAAGTTTCACAATTTCTCACGTAGAAGTATCTTAGAGGACCTTCAGGTCATAGGGGTATCAACGTAATAGACGGCGCATCAATCAGACACCCGGTCTGTGAGTTATTTGCCTTTTAGTTCCGGGGGCCTGGTTGGTTTCATGTATGAACCAACCCAACCGTATCTCAACTATTCGCCGACTCCAGTGGGGTATACTAAAAGGGAACCTCTCTAATCGAGATTACCAGTGCCACTTACAGCTCTTCAAATGGACATCTGGTGCCACAGATATGGAGAAAGTAATCAAAGGGTCGGTAGTGGGCCCAGGTCCGGTCCGACCCAGTCGGACCGACTCGGCCCAACCTGGTCTGGGCCGACCCGGTCTGGATCAACCAAGATAGACCCGATGGGTTTGACCCAGCCGGTTCGGCAGGTTATCCCGATATGTTAGGCCTGCTCCGCTGGGCCCGACACAACGGACTGTGAGGGCGGTTCAGCCCGGATGCTGCCACGCGGACGACTCGACCTGAAGGCAGGGGTTGGTTCTGCTAGAACCACGAGGGGCTCATCTCGGGAGGTTAGCATCCGGGAGGCCACGATGGTTGGTCATGTGGGGTGTGGGAAGGCCGTATTGACACCAGGAAGGCTGTAGAAGTACCGAGCAGCGCGCGGTGGAGCCATGCAGGGCACGGGGGCTGCGAGCAGGCCGCCGGAAGTGCTGGGTAGGCCACGACGACGTGCTGGCAAGCGGCGCGGGTTGAGGCGGTGGGCGGGAAAGCCTTCACAGAGCGTGGTGACGTGCGAGGAGGCTGGGTGGGACGTGGTGGCAGGTAGGCAGGTCGGGGCAGGGCGCGGTGGCGCGTGGGTATGCCGCAGGAAAGCTGTGGTGCGCGCGGAGGGGAGCAGCGGTGTTCAGGTGGAAGTATAGGTGTGTCCCGAGGTTGGTGTGTTTTGCAGAGGACTCGAGTAGAATGGCCTTTTTTGTTGCCTCATTAGTTGTTGGTGCCTCATCGACATTCCGAAAAAATCATTACCAAAGAACGACAGAGGGAGTCGGGCCCTGTTAGTTTGGCCCGCACCCTCCGCGTTATGAGATGATATCATTTGTCTCATCAGAATGAATCTCTACAATTAATTACAACACATTGTATCAGTTTTTCTTTCGATGATGAGAGGAAGAAAAGGGAAGCATCAACATGCAATAACCCTCTACATTATTATTTGTCGTTCATTGTTCATTGACATTTGAAGTCGTGGGAAGAAGATGAAAGAATTCGACATTCGTCGTTCCTGCCACGCCCTCTGAATCCGGATTTTTGTCGGTCGTGGAAGGAACTCCACTTCAGTTGGATTCGAGGAAAGATGTCGATGAAGAAATTTGGAGTTCTTCGCATTCTTCGTTTTTCATTGGGGTAGCGTTCTTCGTTGGGATCACTTTTCTCCTAAACTCCACTCAATTCCATCAAAAGAGAAATTCCAAGGAAATAATATTAGATTAGTCATCTAATATTACATTGCCACACCAATTAAAAAAGGAAAATGAAAAAACTAGACTCCACCAAATTAATTTCACTAGTGTTGTCTCATTAATTTGGTGGATACCATGAGGATCTCCTTAATAAAACACATGCGTTGGCGCAATTAATTGCGTAGGGAGGACAAAAGTATCTCCCAATTTAATGAGGGAGAGTGGATAGGTTTCATCCTCCACCATCAATAGTGGTCGGGTGGTCCCCACCCATATCATTAATATGAAGGTTATGAGGCTCAGGTGGGCCCCACCACCATAACCTCTCATGGAAGGTTAGGGTGTGGCGGTCTCACCACCAACTCCCAAGGGGAGGTTTTAACCAACACACTCAACACATGGGAGCTTAAAAATAAAATAAAGTGTTTTACTTTATTTTATTATTATTTTCTAATCCAAAAACTAACTTTTATTCCTGATCATCTACCGTCGAGGTGAAAGTATTATTAAGAGAATACTGGTGGTGCGAGTTCAACAGTTCCCTCAGATTTCAGTTATGACCATCGGATCAAAAGTTATAAAAACCCACTTGTATGTTTACTGAACTTACCCAAACAAAACTTTAGAAATTTATTTAAGGCACACTGGGCCTCAGAATCAAGCACCGTCAATTTTCACGAACTCGTAAAAAACCCATGTATTTACGGAAAACAAATTTCCATGGAATTTCTGAGTATTTACACTTAAAGTTTTTATTAATGATTTGGATCAATTACGATATGTCTTTTTAGAAAACATTCCATGTTTACCTCTAGAGAGAGAGTTAGATTTCTCTGTTGATATTGTACCCATAGAGGCACTGATGTAAATTCCTCCTTATATGACGGCTACACTAGATTTACATAATCTCGAGAAATAATTGTAGGAGTTACAGGATAAGGGTTTCATCTGAACCAATACTTCTCCATGGGGATTTCCTTTTATGTGTGCAATGAAAGATGATGGTACCCTTAGAATTTGTATGAATTATCAGAAGTCTAACCAATTAATAGTCACAAACTAATATCCATTGGTGATAATTTCCGATCTCTTCAATCATCTTCGAAGAACACAGGTGTTCTCATTGATTGACTTAAGTTTTACTTTTCATCCGTGGTGATTTAGAACATAACATATACCTATTACAGCCTTTTTGAGTAGGTATGGTCTGTACGAATAATTTGTTATGCTTTTCTGTCTAATGAAGACACTAGCAGTTTTCAAGGCACTGATGAACTGAGTGTTACATCCTTATGTGGATTCTATTGTGGTAGTATGTGTGGACAATATCTTCGTTTACTCCCACACTCGACACGACCATGAAATCCTCCTTGATATCATATAGAGTACACTAAGAGAGAATTAGCTAAAAGATATGCTCTCCAAATTCAACTTTCCGATGGACCAAATTCTCTTATTGGGTCATGTTATATCAGAGAAAATAGTATCAGTAGAACCAGATAAAGTGAAATTAGTAGTTAATTGGGAGTAGTATAAGAACATATTTGTGGTATGGAGTTTTCTGGGGATAGACGATTACTACATGTGCTTTATACATGATGTTTTCTTCTAATCAGCGCCACTAACGAGCCTCACTATGAAGGCTATGAAGTAATTGTGGACAGATTCATGTGATTTAGTATTTCACGAGATGAAAGGGTGATTAGTGTTAGCACTGATACTTATTTTTACAATACTGGGAAAGAGTTACACCATTTACAGTGATGCATCAGGTATCGTGTTGGAAGCAGTGCTTATGCAAGGGGATGGAGTCATTTCAGACATGTCTCGAAAATTGGGGCCACATGAGAAGATTTACCCAATGCATGATCTCGAGCTAGGAGTAGTTGTGCATGCCTTATGCTGTTAGAGATATTATCTTTTGCGATAGTATTTTGTTGCATAAACTGACCACAAAAGTATATTGTATATATTTACTCAGCATGATGTAAATTTTAGACGGTGAAGGTGGGTTGATTAACTTATGTCTTTTGACTTTCAGATTTCCTACACAACTGGTAAAGGAAACACATTGGTTGATTCATTGAGAAAGAGGACTCAGATACATGCATTTCTGGAGGCCATTAGTGAGTGGTAGCTTATGGATCTATTTTATGCGATGCATTTAGTTGTTCATGATAGATAGGGGAAGACATTTATTTCCTCTATAGCTGTTAACTCTACACTACCAGATTTAGTGTGAATGAGGAAGCTATCTGATTCTGAATTCTTAGTCCTTTGGGATTTTGATTCATGAGAGGATACAACTCCTAGGTGGACTATAGACAATGATAATGTCTTTTATTTTCATGGATGCGTACGGGTGTCAATAGATATACGTTAGGAGTTCATGAGAGATTTTCATTCATTAGTATGGGAAGTTCAACATGGGGTCATCATGATGTATCAATATCTACACTGTTAATATTTGTGGCCAAGTATGAATAGGGATGTTGATGTCTTTTTTATGAGGTGTTCTAACAGTTAGCTGGTGAACAAAGAGAATCATTGTCCAATAGGAATTTTATAGCAGTTACCCGTTACCGAGTGGATGTTTAATGATGTTGTGATGGATTTTGTGAAATCTTTACTGTGGTCGACTAGAGAAAATGATGAAGTCTGGGTTGTAGTTGACAGACTCATAAATTCATCACATTTATTTATGTTCAAGTAATCCTTTAGTGTTTATGAATAAGGAAGGATTTACATATGATATATTGTAATTTTTCATGTATTTCCACACTATATCATTCCATGTAGGGATGCTTGATTTACTTATCATGTCTGGAAGAGACTACAGATTTCATTGTGTATACAATTTTTTATTATAATAACATACTATCCCTAGACAGATGGCCCTTCTGAGCACTCGATTCATGAGTTGGATAGAATTCATCGAGCAGGAATCGTAGATTTTTAGGTTCCTTGAGAGTGACACATAACCCAAGTGTAGGTTTCACAAACATATTGTTTTTAGGAAAAACATTAGATAGAACCTTAAGTGTCTTTGTACAGTATGTGAGTTCGATCACCTCTATGTTGACAGGAGGCAGGAGAGGTAGCTATGATGGGACCTCATCTTCTCCTGGAGGCCACTGAGAAGGTTTAGTTGATTCTGCATAGGATGGATACTACATAGTCTCGATAGAATTCTAATGCAGTTCGATGAAGACTACCTCTAGAGTTTGTGGTCAGAGATCAGTTCTTGTTACATGTCACACTGAGGTTGGGAAATATGAGTTTTAGGAGATAGTGGAATATTTCATTGAGATACGTCAGGACCTTTGGGAATTAGTTACATTCAATCCGGTTTCCTATAAGTTACAGGTACCTCAAAGGTTTCCGGATATGAATGCCATATTTCATGTTTCTCATCTATGATATTACTTTTTAGACACGTCTAACTTTTTTCAACTTCAGGAGGTTGAGTTGGAGATGGATGTTTCCTTCAAGGAGCACAATATTCAGATTGACGATTGTGGCATGATGGTTACCCATGGATAGCCTTTTCCTCTCATACGAGTGCTATGGAAGCACGAGTGAGTACAAGATGATACTTGGGAGAGGGAGGATGTCGTAAAATCATATTGGACGGAGTTGTTTGATGTTTCTTCTTCTCCTCCCTTGGAGGTGAAATTGGGGGTAGATTTGATTTAACAGGGGAAGTTTGTATGAACACATATCTAGTTTGAAGGCATCAATCTTTATATCAATATGTTTTGAAGAAATGGAAGAAAGGGGAAATTTTTTAAGTACATTTGGTGTACATTAGAGTACACACTGTGTACCAAGATTCTGTGTATAGTTGTGTACTAGTCGTGTAAAGGCCATGTACATGGCCATGTGGGTAACCAAGAATACTACCTAAAGAGGGGGTCTGTTGAGATTAGTACATGTCATGTACATTAAAAGAACATGATGTTTAGTTTTAATTTTATTTTATTAATAGAATTGGGTTCATGTCTCATCTCCAGTAACCTTATTTTCATCCCATTTTTCATAAAAACGAGTGACGAGATGGCTGATAACTTCAAACCCCCACCGATTCATTGTCTGAGCCCTGATTGGGATGTCACTGGGTGCATTGGATTTCCACCGGTGTGTTCTCTCTTCCCCTGGAGCCTCTCTTACAAATTTATCCCCACTCATGAGTTTTTCAAGGTTGAATTTTTTTTACCTTTTTGTATATATAAAAATTTTTAGGAAAATTCAAGGGAAAACATTCAAGAGTGTTCATCATACCACATAAGGTAGGTGGTTATGGGTTTTATTGATAGTATATGGATTATCTTAGATTAAGTGACCTATAACCTTGTTGGGGGTATTGAATGTTTTGGATTTTCTTTCCCTATTATCTACCTAATATGGTTTAATTGATTTAAAATGGGTTGTAGTGTATGTGTAAGGTTTTATTCCTTGTTTACGGGACCCCCAAGGGTATGGTTCCCTGAATTAAAGATTTATGGTTTCTGGCCAAGGTTGCTTATGAGGCAAACTGTGTTTTCCCGACATTGATTTTTTTAGTACAGATATGATTGATTATATGAATTGAATGTGTTATTCTTATGAATGTTATTCTTGTATTTGTTATAGATTACATGTGCATATTTGATATGATATGTGCAATGATATTCTAATGGACCGTGAGAGCCTTAGAGCAGGAAAACATTTGGGGTTTCAATGTTTATTTACAGAAGATGGTGAGAGAATTGGTGAACACTTTGACCCAGGTTGTGTTGACCATGAGCGATACCTGTATGTTTTGTATAAATTATTGATGTGATGTTGACAATAGGTATTAACCATGAGAGATACCCACAAGGGTGTTATCATTACTCAATGATATGTGTGACCATAGTGGTCAGATCATGAAAGTATTCCCATAGGGTCGGTTGGGAAGAGATGAATAATTGTGACGAGTCTACCAAGTGGAAGCACAAGCTTAGACTCGGTCTTACTTGGTTGTTTAGATGGTCTTCTGAGACATCTGTTGTTACTATTATTTAGTGGGGATACAGATCATAGGCTAGATCACAAGGTTACATTATTCCATAGTTTGAATAATTTATAAATGAAAAATGAATTTAATTGAAAACTACGGGATTTTTTTATTCTGATTACTTCTTAGTTTGTTGTATCATTTATGCATATATCTTGTAATGTATTTTAATGGAATGATAGAAATAGAGAAGGATCCTATGAGTTTCATATCAACACTTTCTCTCTCCAGCTAGGGGTTCTCCTCGGTAGCCGGTTAGAGAGGTGGATGAATATGTGTGGACCTCTCTCATCGTATCCCACTCCCCTTATCTTCCTTATATGATTTCTCCTTGTATTGTATTCAGTTTTTTATTCTACATATGATTAGGTGTTTTCTAATTTCAGTATTGTCATCTTCTTTGAAGGTCGGATGAAGGTTTTTTCTGTCGTCGCCCTTATATCTCATCCTCTATTATGACCTCTCATACCTTGGAATCTCTACAATTCGGTGATGATTCAAAGAAATCTTGGTGGTTTTTGGTTCATTGGTATGGCAGTCGAAGGGTTGCAGACACCCCTTTATATGTTTACCATTGTTTTGTTGGATACTAGTATTTTTCCTCATCGACGGTGTCGATGCTTGGGTCCCTCGAATGCTCTCCCATCATTTTTCTATCGTTCGTGCCCCTCAAATGTAGATTAAAAGTAATGACAATATTGATACTTTCAGATGTGTGGTTTTTCAGTCATCGATTTGCTCGACACGGCCTTTGGACGATGTTATCATTTCGAATGGAAATAACATAGAGAGGATTCTGTCCCTGGTATCATTCATTTATGATTTTGGTGGTGGTCATTCAGCTTAACAATGGTGAGTGTACAATGGAGTTTTTCTATAATGGTGGTATGCTTATGTGGATGAAGTATTTTTTTGATGTTTGAAGCGGTGTTGATGATGACTGATGGGTTCTCGCCGATGATGGCTGTCAATGGTGATGATGGTGGCTATGAGGTGGTTTGATGTCAATGGGTGTGACTCGAAGAGGATCTCTAATCAATGATATGTGTCCCAATGTGTCCTGGCATGGATGTTTCGATGATTTTGAAATTTGAATCAAAATTGGATATCGTCAAAGGAGTTTACATTTATTTTGATTTCATTTTTTATTCTATGGCCTGACTCGCACTCACCCAAAAAGCCATTTCTGAAAATTAAATAAATATTTCATTTTCATTTAGTTTGGCACATATATTTGGGTGGTTTCCTATTAGGATTTGTCTCACACACAATTGGGGTTTGGGTTTTGTCCCCAAAAAAGATTGTATGGTTTCAGGTGTAGATAAGGGAAAACTCCCTTATTTATCAGGTACATGATTACTGTTGGAGGTGGAGAGCATGGGGCCAATATGATTCTTGCGATGCTTTTGGAGTTTACTCTTTTCTATACATTGGATTCAGCACTATATTTCCTGCATTTTGACTTTTTTGATTATTTCATAGATACATGTGACATGCATAATTATATATGCTCCATTTGTTATCTTAATAGCAGTCATCCACTATTTACTTTTGATGTTTGGTATTAATTGTTCTTCTATCGATCATTATAGTTTATTCCTTAGTGTATAGTATTTCAATGAGGGCATAGATTCTACCCTACCATACCATGACCCTCACTGCAAGTCAAAATCCTCTAGAATATAGGGAAATGTGCTAGAGTTTATGTGACCAACTGGGTTTGGGGAACCTCTTGGTGACAATGAGAACCGAGTCATTACAATTTTAAACAAAACCATGTGATTGAAGTTATCATCAGCCATTTTTATTATTCCTCTTACATTTATAATGTTATTATGATTTTAGTGGGACACCATACTATTCATTGAAGAAAATAAGTTTCAACAGATATCTTTTTACCACATTAGAGTAAAAGTGTTGAATAAATATATTTTATTCATTGTAGGTGATGAGACTCTAGTCAACATATAATGGTGTCTCTAGTAAAATAAGATGGATTGAAAAAACCCTACATTAAAACTCTATGAGTATTGCGATAGACATAACATGCACTATTAAACGAAATTTTAATGAAAATTTAAACAAGAATACATAGTAGACCATGTATCATTAACCTATTATTTGAGGGAAAATGGGATTTTCCAAAATAGTGAAAGACATTTATGATTTAAAAAATATAATTTCAAATAACTGGTAAGGAATAAAAAATAACTAATAATCTAATTTTTTTTAAAAAATAAATTTTAAGAAAATATAAATTTAAAAAAATAAATAATTTAAATGAATATATCCTTACATATAAAAAATTTATAAGAGGTGTACCGGATCTAGAAAATTGTACATTGATATAAAAGGATTTGTGTACTTAAATTTTTATTACCATTTTATCCTCTTTATAAAGAATGCAAGGGTGAAAAATAATGTTATATAACACTCATATATGATGAATTCGTTGTTTACATCATAATTGAATAATCAATTTTTAGTGAATTTTAAATAATACATTGGGACATGTATGGATGTACTATTTTGTTACATTGTTAAGAGTTTGGGAGGTGAAAGTGAAGCATTAAATTAACATGATAATGATTACACTGAACATGTGTGAATTTTAATGATGGTTTCATATTGAATCATGAAATTACAAAAAATATAATTCTATCATTCTAATAACCTACTTTATGTAGATTCATCCTAAATTATGAAATCATAAGCATGATGGAACTGATTCTATATGTTGTGGAAAAGTGTTTCAAATTATATTAGAACTTTAAGACGAATAAATGATTATTTATTATGGTAATAAATACATCTATAATAGGTAAATTAAAATTATAACACAAAAAGAACCCCCCAAAATTTATTTTATGATGTTGAGGATAAATGGGGAGATCATAAAATATGAGGCCACTTTATTTTCATATAGAAATAAAGGTCACTTAAATAGAATCGTCAATGTATTGAAGTAAAATAATGCAGATGCTTCAACTTCATTTATATTCATTAATCCAAGACTCATTTCTATCATAAATCTTATTAATTATATACTATATATGTTTCACACATTTGTATCAAAATAGAGTAATAGTGTAACTTTAGAAACACAACTATAATAAAGTTGAATTCTATTTGTAGGTGAGAGACGGTGATTACTATATCAGCAGTGAGAAGAATACGATTTCTTTTTTTCAACGAAATTTTATTAAACATGAGATCTAATTTCTAATTGATTATAGAAAAAATATTTATCCCATTTATACATTTGAAACATTTAGATATTATTTCATTTTGGAATTTATGGTGTTTGTTGGCCTCATACCAAACTAATAGATTAGTAAAAATTCTATCATTATTAATAACTTTTCAACATAAAATTAAACTCAACACTTCCTATTTCTAGAAATAAATTTCTATATCTAGTAATACTAAACATAGTTTACAAAAAAATAATCAAGAAGGTTATTAGTCTCTTTGGATATAAAAGCATATGTATCTCAACAAAATTACTTTTTAATTTTATTTTAATAATTTTAAAAAAACAGGAGACCCATAATATCTAGAGGTAGTTCAAATTTTTCACAAGCACTATTTTAATTAGATTAAAGTCGTAATTTTTTATAAATCATATGATTACATTATATTTTTGTGAATGAAAAAGAGAATGAATTAACGTGCATGGTAAAAAAATATGAGTTTCCTTATTCTTATGGGACAAAGAACATCATAACCAAGAATTAATAGACAATAAAAAAATAGAATTGATTTATTAAAAATCATCCATTTCGTTTGAAAAATCAAATACTAGATGTAAAAAATAAATAGCTTCAATGATTTCTCTTATAAGTCAATTAATTTCTTCATTTACTATTTTGAGACATGTTTCAAAAATAAAAACATTAACCCAAAACTATATTCCAAATTTAATGATTAATGGATAGAATATGAGATATAAAATGATGAAAAATACTTTATTTAACAAATATAGGTGTTTAGAAGAAATATTTTTTAGTGTAAGTCATTCAAAAAAATTACATCATGAAAAACAAAAATATATAACTATAACCAACCTAATGTTTATATAATATATTACAAAAATACCTAGAATGGGAAAGTGATAGATAACAATAAGACTATAAATCAATAAGAGGTTGAACATTTTCTTTAGATACAGTAAGAGTATGATTTACTTGGATAAATATCATGATTGAGACGAAACAAAAGTACTCTTTGGAGACATTTAAACAAGTGTTTTTTCAAAAAAGAATGTTCCATAGGCATATACGTTATAGTAAATATAAAACTATTATAATTGGAATTATAAACTCATTATAAAGTGAAATATATTATTCAATGACAATAATGAATCTGTATCATACATGGATATATAAAATGGATATAACCTAAAACGATAGGTGAATAAGAATTTAGAAAAGATGGATTCCATTTATATAAATCTATCATGTATTTTGACAGTTTCTCCAATTAAAATAAATTAATTTCCAGATATTCATGATAAACTATATAAGTATGGTAAAAGATTTTTTCCAATAATGATTGATTTTTTTATCATATTCATCATTCTTAAATCTTGTTGAATTTTACAAGTTATTGAAATTTTCTGTGATAATTATATTTGGAGTTGGATGTAAAAACTACATTCTCAGACCATGTCTATATGATGCCACTATATGAGATTTGTGAAATCATAGATTACCAATTATGAATGATATAATAGTGATAAATTTATGTATTAGTCCAAGATACATCATTATAAATTATTAATTTGGACTGAAAGAATGTCAGTTTTATGTAGGAGTTTAGTGTGGGTGCCATAATTTTAGAAATAAAATATATTGATAACGCATTTAAAATGCTTTAGGTCAGAATGATATTTAATTATAGACTTAATGTTACTCTATAAAAATTTAATTAATTTAGTAATCCATGTTCTTAGGAAGAATATATACTTATTTCTGTTTATGGGATGCTAAGACCAAGTCAATGTATAAATACTAACAATGTATCTGAATATAAAATTTAGGAAAATTTATGTGGGAATTGTTTCCATTTTCATATGGCATAAATCTCTATAAGAAAAAATATATAAGAAAACGAAAATATTAATATGGTGAGTAAGAATCCATATACTTTAGTGATGGATCCATATCATACACCATGGCATAAAATAGATTGGATATTTGTAACAAAAATATCTTGCTAGGAAAATATCATATAAAAT